>CM077308.1:20941013-22178513 GCA_039655065.1 Glossophaga mutica
CACACCAGAAATATGTCCTATTTTTTTTTTTTTTTGCCAATCTGAGAAAAATAGGTATAATTTTGATTTATTCACACTGGATGGCTATTGATGTGTTAGCTGTTGTCATTTTTTTTTAATTTGACAATCTAAAGGAAAAGAGGTCAATGCCCATGACTAAACAGTGAGGTATTGAGGGGTTTTTTAAATTCTTGCAGCACTCTGGTTGAAAATTGCTGTACTTAATAGTTTTAAATAATGTATTTACATCACCAGTTAATCTCACCTTTCCAACAACCCAAAGAGGTAAGTTCTATTATTATCCCCATTGCATGATGAGATGGGAAAAATTGAAGAAAGGCAGATTAAGTAAATTATCTGAAGTCACAATTTATAAAGGGGGAAAAACTAGATTTAAATGAAGCTCTCTGGTTTCAGGGTATATACGCATAAAAACCACCACCCTGTAATACCTCCCCAAGAAGTGAAAGATGAGTCAAATTTGCAGAGGTGGGTAGAAATCTTTCGTGCATCTCCTGCAAAGTGCCTGTAACTAACATTCCTTAGAGGTTTGTATCCAGTTAAACGGGGAAAATTCAAAATAGCTTTCCCGTGTCGTTGATAGAAAAAAATGGGTGGTGTAGTTGATAGCAATCTCAGTGGGAAAAAATGTTTAACATATGGACTAGACTCGCTCGGACTGGTTGAAGCGGAAGGACCAGGTGATAATACCGGGTTCTGCCTACCATGGAAACTTTCTTGGCCAGGAAGGTGCAGTCCGGGAGTGATATAAGAATTCCCAAAGGTCACGTGATCTAGCCCAGGTGGGGGTTTCTCCTGATTGGCTACAGGAAGCTATAAAAACACAGTTTTGACTACTGCTGTTGTTGTGGCTGCTCACTAGGTCGCTCACCCTTACTCCGGGACAGGTTTCAACGTCACAGTTCTCCCTTGGGAGAGAAACCCAGCGGGAGTGCTCTGGTTTGACAGCCGGACTTGCGCTGCGCCTGCGCCGCAGCCCGCGCACCTGTGGAGGACCGCCGCCAGGGGGCGGAGAGGCCCAGCGCGGCCTCTCGGTCTCCACCCCGGCCCTTTCCCCGCCCCTAACTCCCCCGGGCTAGCAGAGAAGGCGGAAGTAGGGCGTCCGGGGCTGGGGTTCGGGCTCCCGGCGGCCCGGGGCGCGGTAGGGGCGGCCTTCGGGCCGGGAGTTTGGCATCCGGGCCGCCTTGGCTCGGAGCGCAGTGCCCGTCTTCTCCCGGTGCTTTGGCTGAGCGAAGTCGTGCGGTTGCTTGGAATCGGCGGCCCAGCGGACGAGAGCGGTGAGTCTCCTTGGACTGTGTCCCCCGGAGCGGCCGCGGCCTCTCTTCCCGCAGGTTGCGGACGCTGCCCCCTCTCCTCTTTTTCTCCGGCTTGGGGACCTCTCGCTGGTGTCTCTTCGCTTCCTAAAGGTTGGGGACACCGCCCCTCCCCTCTCCTTTCCCACGGATTGGGGGCGTTGCCCCCTGTCCCTTTGCGTCGCGGAGGTTGGGGACTCAGCCTCCTCTCCTCTCGTTTCCCTTGGGTTGGGGACGTCGCCCCTTGTCCCTCCGCTTCCCGGAGGTTGGGGACACCCCCTTCCTCTGTTTCTCTCCGGTTGGGGAGGTCGCCCCCTGTCCCCGTTCTTCCCAGAAGTTGGGGACGCCGACCCCCATCCTCTTGTTTCCCTCGTGTTGGGGACGTCGCTCCTGTCTCTTCGCCTCCCACAGGTTGTGGACGCCTCCTCCTCTCCCCACCCCTCCGCGCCCCAAGCCCGCGGAGACCTCCTTCCCCTCTAACACCTTTCCCTGGTGGGAATCCCGCGCCCACTTCGTCAACCCGCATATTCCCCTTCCCAGAAAAGGAAATTGCCTCCTGGATTTTCCCGTCGCTCCGAGCTGATACCAGTTAAAAAAAAAAAAAATCCCTTTAAGTTCTCACCGGCTTCCTCTGTCACTGTCATGGGAAAGCTATTTTTGGGTTCCTCGTTGAATCGTTAGAGGTCCCAGGCAGCAGGTTAAAAAAAAAAAAAAAAAAAAAGGCTCAGATGACACGAATCTTTCCTCCCCCGCCCCTGCACTCGTAGTTCTAGCGATTGTTCCAGACGCAGAGTTGATAAAGCTGTTCCTAGTATTTGGCTTTAGCGGAACTCGAACTGAGAGGTAGGACTGTCATGAATGTGAACAGAAAGCACCTAAAGTATTGTGTTAGCAGCTTGCATGAAAAGTGTTTGCATGCTGCTTTTGTTTCTCGGGAGAACAAATTACTAAATAGCTACACGGGGACAGAAAAACTTGTTAAGAAATTCTAAGTGTTGGCGTTTTATCCATTCCCTGATGATTAGATTACTAAGGAAAGTAAAAGAGGCTTTTCTGACTTTGAGGCTGGGAGTGGAATGAGGACAGCAGGGCCTCTGGAAGTCGAGGGAGGAATGTATTTCAGGCACTTCTTGCCTGCGTGATAATGAGTTTCACCCTGCAAGCGCCGTATACTTCACTATATTGCAGGACTGTACCTTGAGGTCTTTTCTGGGATAAATTTGAATCTGTGATGCTGATAAATTTTTGTCCACTTGGATTTTGAAAGAAGTTATTCATATCTTTGCCTCCTGGAGGAAACAAATAGTACCTAGGAAGGGGACTGCCCCTTGAATCTGTTCAAAACTAAGGCATAACAATTGACTATCTTTGCAGTATTGCATTTGCAGGTCTTTGCATTTTAAAAAGAGATTTTAAGGAGTTAGTAAACAGTACCCAACTCTGGCTGGCATAGCTCAGTGGATTGAGCACTGGCTACGAACCAAAGTGTCGCTGGTTCAATTCCCAGTCAGGGCACATGCCTGGGTTGCAGGCCAGGTCCCCACTTGGGGGCACACAAGATGCAACCACACATTGATGTTTCTCTCCTTCCCTTCCTCTCTCTCTAAATATAAATAAGAATAAAATCTTTAAAAAAATAGTTCCCATTTCTAAAGCTAGCAAAAAATTAAAGGTAATTTCTTGTTCTTTTAAAAATTTTTAATTAAATTTATTGGAGTAGCATTGGTTAATAAGATTATATAGGTTTCAAGTGTACATTTGTATGATGCATAATCTGTTTGTTTTATTTGAGAATTGCATGTTTAGCTGTGAATGACTTCCCATTGGCTTAAAATGACCAATTCAAGATATTAACTTGTTGATTTCTTTAGCGTAGACATTTCCCTCATTAGCCCCTGTGGATGTTAGGGAAATGAATTTTTGTGCATCACCCTACTCACCCTCCCCCTAGACATTTAACAGAATACCCTTTGGATTATAATACAGGGTCCAGCACAAATAATGATGCTTTTTATTACAAAATATTTTATTACAAAATCATAAGCAGGTAATTCTGCAATAACAATATCACACTCAGATTTCACCACATGACATTTTAGGTGAAATCTTCAAAATAAAACTATAAATTATTACACCCATATTATTACCCTGCCAACCACATTGAAGAAGGTGTTACTTCTGCTGGGCCCTGTATATTCCCAGATACAAATAGGTGGATTTAAGCTGTGATTTATGACAAGGCTGTTTTCAACCGAATTAAGTTAGCAATAGCTACATCCCAAGATACTTCATTAAGGTGGTGCTTACTATACTAGATTCACAACTGCAAAAAAGGGAATTGCAGTCATGAAGCTCTCAACCTGCAAGATAAGGAATGATGTAAACTTTGTTCCATCCCTTCTGTTAATTCCTGTAGAGACCACAAAAATTTTGAATGTTAAGAGTAAAAAAGAGGCTACAAGATATCTTTATTTTATGGAAAGAATATATATTCATCTTTACTTATTTTAGCTTCGTTAACCTAAAAAATAAAAAGTCAAAATGAGAGACAGTGTAAGCATTTATTTGGGATTCTATAGAATTGCAATTTGGGCAGCAGAAGCCCAAAAGGGCCCCCTAGCACAGGAAAGAAGCACAAGGATCTTGAGGGGGGGAAAGTTGGAAAGTGAAGTAAGTTATATTACAGAAGAGTCCGCTGGTGCTAGACGAGGTAAGGTCAGATTTGTACCGCGTAGATTGGGTTGATGCTCGGTCATCAGGCAACAGGCTAGATTTGTACTTCATTGATTGGTTATTGATTCAGTCATCAGCAAAGTCCATTTTCATCAGTCCTTACAAACAGGATATGCTTCGTACTGACTTAGAGTGCTGGTGGTTTGGTCCAGTTTGAGAGATAAAGAAACAAGGCACCCAGGGCAGTTCCTCTGGAATGACAACTACTCGAGCTATTGTAAGGTGCATGGCTGCACCCGGGTCATCCCTCCTTCACAGCTTATGGAAAGCCAAAACCTGCTTTTGTAGCGTCTCATGAAGTGGATACCTGTGGCACCGTCTGACGTTTAAAAGAATCCTTAATAGCCCTGACCAGTGTGGCTTAGTTGGTTGTAGATCATCCCACAAACTGAAAGGTCATCAGTTTGATTCCCAGTCAGACCACATGCCTGGGTTGCGGGTTCGGTCCCTGGTAGGGGTGCATACAGGAGGCAACTGATCAATGTTTTTCTCTCACATCGATGTTTCTCTCCCTTTCTTTTTTCCTCCCTTCCCCTGTCTCTAAAAAGAGAGGGAGGGTGATGTGAAAAAATTGAAGACCTAGACTTTTAAGAGCACACACTTTCATGTTCTACACTGCATTCCTACAGTGGAATTCTTTTTAAGGAATTGTGACTGATTACACAGGTTTTCTTAGTAACACATTTGCTATAAAATGTCTCTTTAAATCTAACAACCTTCAACTCTTTGGAACCAGGCTGCAAGAGGGCAGTATGTAGACTACCCAGTAAACTGAATTGTAACTGCACAGTGGGGCAGAAAAAGGAGGCTTAGCTCAGCAGCTTGCTTTTGTCTTCTGACTAGTACTTGGATATATACTGTACAACTAAATAACAAATAAAAATAAATAGTTAAACACCCAAAAGATAAATATACCTAGAATTGTCAAGGATATATAAAATGGTCTCTCTCAAGGTTTTGGGAGTGGGAGTAAAAAAGCCTTCGATACATATTGGATAACGAGCATTGTCTGTTAAAAACCTGGGAAAGTTACATCCCCTTTCACCTAGTAATTCTGCTGCTAGATTTACCTGAGGAAGTATTAGACACAGAAATGTGTCAGGGAAGAAAAAGAACGAAGGACCTAAACCCTAGGACAGCATAGCAGTGTCGTATGTCCTCCAATTCGGAGGGTGTAATGGGGGCCATCCCCCCATCCTGGAGCACAGGTGGAATGACTAGTTCTATTTGCCGTCACTTCCTTCCTCTCAGTCTGTACAGAGTGTGCCTGAGGAGTTTGCATTGGCTACAACAAGGCTTTGGGAGCTGTTTTCAACTTTGCAAAAGTAGGATATCAAAAATAAAACAAAATGTCAGTTTTTCTCTACTGCATCTTTGAAATCCTGTCAACTAGTACAATAACGCTGGAGCAGGTCATGTTTAGTAAGAAGCTGTGGTCAGCACATTAGTCTAGTGCAGTGATTTTCAACCAGTGTGCCACAGGAATTTTTCAAACGTGCACCCTGGCCAGGTAACTCAGTTGGTTGGAGTGTCATCCCATACACCAAAACGTTGCAGGTTCAATTCCCGGTCAGAGTGCACACCTAGGTTGAGGGTTCAATCCCTGGACAGGGTGCATATGGAAGGCAACCGATTGATGTTTCTCACATCAATGTCTGTCTGTCTCTCCCTTTCCCCATCTCTCTCTCCTTCTCTCTCCTTCTCTCCCTCTTTCCCACCCTCCCTCTCTCCCTTTCTTTTTTTTTTTTTTTTAAGATTTTTTTTTTCCTTTTAGATTTTTTATTTATTTATCTTTAGAGGGGAAGGGAAGGAGAGAGGGAGAGAAACATCAATGTGCGGTTGCCTCTTGTATGTCCCCTGACGGGAACTGGCCTGGCAACCCAGGCATGTGCCCTGACTGGGAATCGAACCGCGATCCTTCGGTTCGCAGCCTCTCTCCCTTTCTTTCTCTGTCTCCCCTTCATCTCTCTTAAATCAATAAACATGTCCTTGGATGAAGATTTTAAAGGACAAACAAATGTGTACTACCTGACCATTCAGTCAGGGGCACTGAGCTCTTTTCCCTTAGATTGTCAAATTAAAAAAAATGACAACAGCCATCAGTGTGAATAAATCAAAATTATACCTATTTTTTGTTAAATTGGCAAAAATTATAACATTTTTTTGTTGTGCCACAGAATTTTTGTCATTAGCGTATATGTGCCATGAGATGAAAAAGGTTGAAAATCTCTGGCCCAGCACAACATAAAGGGAAGGGAATTTTAAAAACAGCTTTACAGATGAGTTTGTCAAAACCACAGACATGGTGTAGTACGAAGTACACAGGTTCTGGGGCCAGAGGGACTTGGGTTCGGATTCCAGCCGTTACTTACTACCTGGGTGGTCCTGGGCAGGTTACTTCGCCTTTCCTAAGTTCTGTAGTTTCCATTTTGACAAGGGGGAGGCAGCAATGAAATTGTAACATAAAATTACTGTACGGAGCTGCCATAACAGTAGTGCATTCTCCCAGACACGGTCTAGTGCTTTCACATAGCAACACGTTTGATCTTTTCCGGAGTTCACCAGTTCGCCATACTTACTGCCTCTGCAGCCAGAACAGGCCTCATCATTTTTGGTGCTCATCACATGGTACTCAAAAATCTTCTTGAGAAGGAAAAACAAGGTATCTATAGAGATTTGAAAAAAGATAGAGGATTACTCTCGTAACCCGCTGTGGGGATGATGGTCTACCACATTGACTGGAAGCTTACCTTCTTTTTCTAGAACTATTTATATCTGGCACATATTAAGAATTTCCCATAGATCTAATTATCTACTACAGAGACCCGATGACATAGGCTATGAATTGCTTTTAGACATTAGTTTATCAAAAATGTCATATGATTTAGAATTTGAAGGCATCCCACCTACCCATAAAAGCAGTAGCTTTCCATAGGCAAACAAAACCTCACTTCTTTTTCCTGTCAGATAATGAAACAGGGTCATTTGACATGACTGAAAGCAGAAGGGCATACAAATATACTTCTTCAATTTTATTCATTCTCCATAACAGAAATCTCTGAACATTTGGAAGTACTCACAGCTTTTAGGTCTCAAAAAAGGAACCAAGGTCCAAAGGTTAGGTTGCCCCAAATCACACCCTCCTAGTTGAGTGGGATCATCTGATCCCTTGTATGATGCTTTTCTCGCACTGCCTGCTGGGCCTCCTGTTCTCTCAAGCCCAAAATACTTGAAGGAACTTTAGCAGCATAAGCAAGGCCTTCAGCAGAAGCTTAATGAACATCTATTATGTGAAAGATCTTGTGCTGAGTACTGAGGATATGAAAATTAAATTCTTGACCTCAGTCACAGGAAACAGACATTTAAACAGATCGTTGTGATGTAGCTAAGTGTTACAATTGAGCTGATTTCTTCTTTTAACTTTTTATTCTATCTATCTATTTGAATTCCTTTGCTTATTATAAAATAGTAGTCATGAAGTAAAGCTCAAAAAACTTTGAAGGTTTTCCATAAATAATATTAGCGTAGCTTATGTACATAAACTAAAAAGGGACCTGCATGGATAAGCTGTGATATATGTATGTGTGTACATGCGTGTGTGTGTTAAGGCATTTTTTCTTTGCTGTTTCTACAGAGCAATTGATAATCTCGTTACTATGAGTCTGTTAAACTGTGAAGACAGCTGTGTGTCCAGCCAGCCTGAGAGTGACTGCTGCGCAGCCATGGCCAGTGCCTGCAATGCCGCAGCCAAAGACGACAGTGTGAGTGGGACTGCCAGCACAGGGACTCTCTCCAGCTCTTTTATGGAAGAGATCCAGGGCTACGACGTGGAGTTCGACCCCCCCCTGGAAAGCAAGTACGAGTGCCCCATCTGCCTGATGGCGTTGCGGGAAGCAGTGCAAACGCCCTGCGGCCATAGGTTCTGCAAAGCCTGCATCATCAAGTCGATAAGGTACATGACAGAAGAGAGAACTGTGTCCTGTAACAGAACCAAACGCAGAGAACAGTGTACACAGAACACGGGACAACCAAAATGAGTGGTCCTGTATGTAAAAAGCTGCTCGGGGAAAAAGGACACTGGACCGAAACTTGAGACATCGACATTCTTACCCTAGTTTCTACTGTGGTGTGAAGTAATTTCTATCTCCTGCCCTTCTCTAACCCTAAGATACAGAAATAATGAGTAGATAAGTTCTCTGTGCTTTAAGAAAATAATATAAATCTGCCTTAAATGATAGTCAAATATGATCATCTCAACCAAACAAAGAATGCTAACTTAATTGGTCAGTTATTATGATTTCAACCACATTAAAGCCTATCTGTTACCTGATACCTATGGACAACTATAAAGTAACCAGTATTTTTTTTAAGTATCAATCAATGCCTCTACCTTTATATTTATCCAAAATTCAGTCCCTTCTCACTGCCTTCACTGCTTCTACCCTGTTCTGAATTACCATCAGCTGTCACAGGCCTCCCTGATTCTACCCTTGCCTTCTTCCAGAATGTTCTCAATATAGCAGCCCAAGTGAACCTGGTTAAAAAAGCAAAGCGATGTTGTCTGAGCTCAGAGCATTGCAGCAGGTCATCTAGAAGAAGAAGCCAAAGTGCCTGTTGGGCCCTGTGTAATAGATCCGTCATCCGTGTTCTGACCTCCCCCTGCTGTGGTCTTCTTCCTTCTGCCAGTTCCCTCTGTGCTGTCCCTTCAACATGCCAAGCATGCTCCTGCCTTGGGGGGTTGGCGTTAGTTGTTCTCTCTGTTTGGAACATCCTAACTTCAGGTAGCTGCCCAGCTAACACCTTCTACTCCCTCCACTGTGACTCGGATCTCACCTCTCATAGGAGCTCTGGCTACTCTCGTTATACCAGAGCGTGCCTCCCCCTGTCTCCACACTCCCAGTCTGCCTTACCTAAGTGGAAAATAAGGTCCTTGAGAGCAGGGGTGGAGATCTGTTTTATTCCTGGGAATTTCCTGTCTGCTGACACATAATAAGTGCTCAGTGAATCATGGTTGCTGCAACCGAATGGAGGTACGTGGGATTTCCACAAATGAGTCAAGTTCATCTCCCAAGAAATACAGACATTTTACTATAATTCAAAAGTATTAGATGGGACTATTTTAGGTGACTAAGGAGTTTTGTACAAAAGAAAAAAAACATTGGAAGAAGTGGGAGGATTTTATGTTCTTCAGTAAATAAGCATCTCGTTTAATTGCTGAAATCATTTGTAAGTAGGTTAAGCTGGCTACTCACTGTCACCTTTTAAATTGACTTCCTTTCCTGCATCCTTGTCTGGTTTTGGTGTCAGAGTAATGCAAGTCATACAATGAGTTTGGAAGTATTCCTTCCTCTTCCACTTTTTGAGTTTAGGAAGAATGGGCATTAATTGTTCTTTAAATGTTTGGTGTAATTCACCGGTGAAGCCATCTGCTCATGCACTTTTTCATGTTGGAAGGTTTTTGATTACTGATTTACTCTCCTTACTAATAACCAGTATGTTCAGATTTTCTGATTCTTAATGATTCAGTCTTAGTAAGTTGTATGCACCATATTATGGATCGTTGATTTTTTTATAGAGTGATGTACAGTATTTTACCAAGTGTCATCATGCCCAGGAATGTAGCTCATCTTTAGCAGTTTTTTAATAGCAAGGTGTTCATGAAAGTAATGGACAGTGGTCTGAAAAGGAAGTAAAACCCACAAAAGGAAGTCTAAGGCTTATTATTTTCTCTCAGATGGAAGTAACCACTTCTGGGACTCTAATGTTCTTGAAGGAATGGCTTAGAAATTTCTCACCTAAATAGTCCTGCGTGAAATCAGAGCACATGTTAATCTACTTGCGTTTGCTCTGGATAACGGTTTCCAGTTTACTTTATAAGTTTCTTTTCTCTAAGTGACATCTGTCACTTAGGTTTTGGGTGTATATTTCAATAAATTTGTTTATAGTTTCCCATGCTTCTTATAAAATATTTGACAGAGTACTGACCACATCAGCCTGAAAGAAGCCCCATCAGAGACTGGCTGTGCCTCTCACCTCTGTTGGTTCTAAGGCATTTGCCAGCAGACCCCATTTCCAGCGCCTTTTTGCCTGCGGCAGCACTGCTACTGATGGCTCCCACGCAGGGGTGCTCAGCTGACGTTTAAGTGACTGATCAGTGCCCCTGTAGCCAACCTGGCCTACCACGTCTTGAGAGTGAAGATTGAGACAGCCCAAAGAGTTAAAAGGAAGTGAACAGACATCCAGACTTCCCGAGGATGGTTTTTCTCATCATAAGATGAAATAACCACCAAACCGCTGGGAAAGCAGGAAATGGAGGACCTTTAACCCCCTACAAAATTGTACCCTAGACATAAAAATGAAGGAAAACTTGTTGTTTGTGAGCCCCAATGTTATAATGACTGTTCAAAGTAAACCTTAAAATGTGGGCTGGTGGGGGGACTGCTGGCTGGTTTAATTTCTACTCAAGCCTGAGCAGCGCGCTGGAGACTCGTTGCTGGTGTTACGAGCAGCATGTGTAGTTCCTCTCACTAGCATGTTTTACAGCTGCTGCACACTCCCCATCCTTACCTTTTACTTCATTTTACGACAATCAAAATTTGACCTTATTTGGTTAAATTTTCCTCATTTTTTGGTTGAGATCTATCCCACAATCTAAAATCCCATCGTTTCTTCTAGGTAACCAATGTGGTACCAATTGTATTCGTTGTATAAAAGAATAGTTCATGAACTGCCCACAAAAGGCCAAGGATTCCCCCTGCCCCGGAATATTATGCAATACAACGTGTTAAATTATTTTCCATAGGAAATAACAAGTAGAGAATTTATACACAGTGAATTAAAGTTGTTTGAATTTTTTAATGTTAATATTTGTTTAAATCCACTAAATGTATGTGCCTTACTTGTTTCTCTTAGGGATGCAGGTCACAAATGTCCAGTTGATAATGAAATACTCCTGGAAACTCAGCTGTTCCCTGACAATTTTGCAAAACGAGAGATTCTTTCTCTGACGGTGAAGTGTCCAAATGAAGGTTGTTTGCACAAGATGGAATTGAGACATCTTGAGGTATTAAAGTCATTTTCTAGCCATTAGCATATAGATGAGGCAGTTCCTAGAGAATACAGACTTCGCTGTGTCCATCTGTATATTGCCAGTGCCTAGCATATAACTATTGCTTACTAAGATACCAGCCCTTTCATTATTGGATATATAAGTAGAAACCATGAATTTCTTATTTCAGCTGCTCTGGCTTTGCCAAATGATGATAAATCAGTATTCTTCAAAGTCGGGGGAGGGGGGACATTATTTTACTATAAAATTGAAGAGCATTTGAAATGTAGGTGTCACATGTTAATCCCATAACTTCATTTCTCGTGTTTGGAAAAAAACAGCAAAGAGTTGCGTAGCCACCATCTTACCACCCTCATTGTGTTATTTTCTCTTTTCCTAAACGGTGCATTTCATTATGAGCTAAGTGAAGTCCTTCTAAAACCTGAGATTAACTGAAGCAGTCAGGTAAAAGGATTTCCTTTTAAATTAAATAAATTTGTTTTTAGCTTCGTGGTTTTATGAGAAATTAAATACTGTTTATGATCTATTCGAAAATGTTTAAAACATATTTGTAAATTTCCTTGGCTCCTTGTGAAGGAGTGGCTGTTTTGAGAGAGAACAGTGTATACTCAGAAGAGATTATGTTTAGGAGATGCCTTAAGGATTGGCAGATACTAATTGATTATTTTTTCCTTATTATAGGATCATCAAGCACATTGTGAGTTTGCTCTTATGAATTGTCCCCAATGCCAGCGTCCCTTCCAAAAGTGCCACCTTAATATTCACATTCTCAAGGAGTGTCCAAGGAGACAGGTTTCTTGTATTAACTGTGCTATGTCGATGGCATTTGAAGATAAAGAGGCATGTACTAACTTGGATTTGTTAATTTCACTACTTCTTAAATTTTGTTTTTATTGATTTTAGAGAGAGAAGAAGACGGGGACAGAGAGGGATCAATTTGTTGTTCCACTTACTTATGCTTTCATTGGTTGCCAATGCGCCCTGACTGGGGATTGAACCCACAACCTTGGTGTATCAGGACAACGCTCTAACCAACTTAGCTACCTGGCCAGGGCCTTAAATTATTTTTTTAAATGTATATTTGAGGGGTTTTGCCATAGATTATGATGTTACTCCAATTCTGAGTCTATATTAATATCAGTTGCGGGAAGATTGATTTTTAAGAAACAAAGTTCAGCCCTGGCTGGTGTAGCTCAGTGGATTGAGCACGGGCCTGCGAACCAGAGGATCGCGGTTCGATTCCCAGTCAGGGCACATGCCTGGGTTGCAGGCCAGTTCCCGGCAGGGGACATACGAGGGGCAACCGTACATTGATGTTTCTCTCCCTCTCCCTCTCTCCTACCCTTCCCCTCTAAAGATAAATAAATAAATTCTTTAAAAAAAAAAAAAAGAAAAGAAACAAAGTTCATCAAACTATTTTAGTAAATAAGTGTAAAGTTTATGTTTGCCTCTCTTCCATGGAAAACATAGTTTATACTACTTAACACTGTAGTAGATGTGCAGATAACAAAACCTCCCAGGAACGATCAGTGCGGATCTCCTCCCTACGTGATTCTTTAATGGCCAGTCTTGGATCAGAGACAAACAAGCCGGATGGTTACTGCATCAGACGTGTGCTCTGCTCTTTGAAAAGGAGACAGGGTCATTAACACTTTCATGGAGAATAAATTAAATCCCACAGCCTGTGGTTTTTTGGTGCTAATTCACTAAGCTTTGTACATATAATAAATTCACTTTTCTGTAAGTATGTCTACACGTCAATTAGAACATTTACCTTTAAAAGGACACTTCATAGCACTGGACAACATCGTGCTGACAGAGCGGTTTTTTCACTCAGAAACTGAGGTGTGAGCGAGTTAAGTAACTGTATGTATTGTGTAAATATAAGTAATTGTGTATTAGTGTTGTCATGCCAAAGCCAGCACTGAGACCCTCGCACCAGATACCCTTTCTGTGTCCTCGTCACTAAAACAGCCTGCATACAACTTACGTTCTTTTATAGCTAGTAAGATACCGCCTTACATTTTATTTCTTATAAATTTATTTTGGTAATTTTCCCTCCTTTCTTAAGAAATCAAGCATATTATACTCATGAAGCTGATGAAATATTCAAAACAAGTCAGCTAACTTGCTCTAAATGGGGAGAAGTCTGAGGCATAATTAGAACAAATCGCTGTCTTCCTGAACTTAAGTAAAGGAAATGGACTTAACCTAAAGGGTGCATTATTTCTTAAATTCATTGTATTTTAGAAAACAAGGTTTACCCTTCCGGGCCTACGAGAACCTGGGCACCAGAGCCTCCTGTACTAACACTGCTTCTGTTCTTTAACCTTCCTGCTAAGAGTTTCATTTAAATCATCATGATGTTGCTGGGAATTTTTGGAGGAATGCCTTTGGAGAATGATGGTGTTGGTAAATGATGTCCTAAACTAGTCACAAGTGCTCTGCCTCAGGTTAAAAGAAGTGACTTAGAAGATTCTTTTACATATTGCTATATTCGTTTAAAGAGCTGAAACACCAGATGTCTCTGATTACTACATTGACAAAGGGGAGAAAATATCTTTTATGTATTATTCTCACTTTTTTCTTTTTTACGCACACTAATGTACTCAGTTTGTTTATAATGAAAAATTGACTTTTATAAAAATAGATTGTTTTTATTTTTTCAGATTTTCTCATGCGTTTCTTCTATTTCTCTAATAAAATTCAGGTCCATGACCAGAACTGTCCTTTGGCAAATGTCGTTTGTGAATACTGCAACACCATGCTCATCAGAGAACAGGTATAATGATTCTCTTTCGTAAACTGGTATTTTCATTAAAGAAGTGAGTTAGGTTTTTAATTAAATCGATAAGACAAAAGGAATACAGGTTGAAGAAGTGTTAGAACTATGTGAACATGTATCATATAAATTAATATAATGTATACTTTCAGAAAGAACAAAATACTTAGCCCTAAGTACTTAAAGGCATTAACTTAATACCCATATTTATGTATATTTATAAAATTTCTAGACCCAAACAGGTAATTTTAAGATACAAATAATCAAACTTCCCAGTTAAAGAAAAAACATCTTAAAAAACACATATTTACATGCTGTGAAGTAAGGATCTTAGGTATCCAGAGGCTCGTTGAAAGGACAGTGACAAGGACAGTCCACTCAGCAGCAGACCCGTATTTGTCCCCACGGCCCCAAGACATACTGAGCGGAGCTGAGCCTTCCGGACCAGGACCGGCGGCCCTCCGTCCCGTGGTCCTGTGGGCCACGGACAGGCAGCGGCAAGTACAGTACAAAACTGCACTCACGTTATTATTAGAGATAGGAAACCGGTTTGATTGCTCTCTTCTGACATTTGGGGGGTTTACCCACAAGATTTGAATATTAGTCACTATTTATACACCCATGAAATCTGCAAACCCAGAGATCATCATTGATTACCTTACTAACTAGAGGTATGCAAAACCTGTCACTCGACTAAACTTTTCCATTGGTCTTAACAGAGTCCTATAGTTTTGGGGTTTTTTTTTTTTTTTTTTCCAAAAAAAGCCTTAATTTGAAGGTGTTAAACTTTTTTTGCTTATGAAGTCTCACCTCCCTGGTTTTTGTTTTTGCTCTGTGTTGTACTATTTAAAGGAAACCCTGCAGCACATCTAAAACCCAATGAAAATAAAACTTAATGAAGGAAAAAATCCTAGGTTAAGAGTCAGAAAACCTGGGTTTGGACCCTGGTTGTGCCAATGGCTTGCCCACTTGATCTCTGGCAAGAAAGTGGACGTTCTAGATAAGGGATCAGCCAACCAGCCTGCCAGCCCGGTCTGGCTCACGGTCCGCTGTTATAAGTAAGTTGTGTTGGAACAGCACCACACCTGCGTGTGTGTCTGTCTGTCGTATATGGCTGGTTCTCTGCCACAGTGGTAGAGCTGAGTGCTCGGGACAGGGACCGCAGGGCCTACGAAGGTGAAAGTACTTTCTGTCTGACCCTTTACAAAAAAATTGCTGACTATTTTTCTAGATTATGCAAAGTTGAAGAATTGGGTTAAATGGTCTCTAATGTTTCTGCTTAAAACATCTATGACTACAGCTAACCTAAATTTCTAAAGGGAATTTGATATTAGTTTCAAAGAATATGTTTCTCTGTAGTGGATCTTACCTTAAAGACTGTTTTACAGTCCCCATATCAAAAGCTGAGACATTTCTTTAGAACTTTTATTAATGTGATTAAAATGCCTTCTAACATCTGAGCCTCTCCCCATCACAGCCAAAACATGCCCAGGTTAACAAAAGCTAAGGAGGTTTGTGAAAGGTGGTCACGAGGTGGGTGCTGGGTGTGGTCCCTGGCTTTAATGTCTGCAGTTGACCAGCACCTGTGAAATGGCCTGGACAGTCCGCACGGTCAGAGTCCTGGTTAGGTTTGCAGTTGAGGTTGATATCAGAAGGTGCTTTTTCTCCAAAATACCACTAGAGGGTTCCGGTTTCCAGCCATAGGAACAAATTCATATTCTTGAAATAAATTTTGAGTGATTTCGGAGATGATATGAGATACTGACATTTCCTTTCTTTCCTACTTTTGGAAGTATTTTTTTTTTTTATCTTTTTGGGCTACCCGGTGTCTCTCGCAACTGTCGGACTCTGCTGTTGTGATGCTGCCATAGATAATACGTGATTGTGTTTCAATGAAACGTAAGCTTTTATTTTACGGGTGAGCTCATCGAACTAAAACATGATATGCAGAGAAAAGCATTTTTCAACCTTTGTTCTGGTTTCAGATGCCTAATCATTTTGATCTGGACTGTCCCACAGCCCCAATTCCGTGCACATTCAGTACGTTTGGTTGCCATGAAAAGGTAAGGTGTTTCTTTATTTTTCTTCCCATTCTTGAGTATAGATAAAGAAAATTCAGTTAGATAGTGCAGTGGAGAATACCAGTGGGAATGGAGGGGCTGACATGCACTGTGTATAGTGTTAAGCTCCAAAGAGAAATTGTAGCTCAGAATATTGATTTGGGGAAGCACGTAATGATGGATGGCAGGTGTAGGATTGGGATCACATAGAGTGCATGTGTACAAGAAAGAGAAGTCAGCCAGGAAGTGAGCTGTGGTGGACAGTCTTTGAATTTGATGAACCCGGCAAGGAGAAGGTATTGTTATAGTCTCCAAAATTAGTTCCAAGGCTAGTGATCACTTGTGTCAAATGTCTCAGATAGATCATTATTTATGAAAGTCATTCTTTCTGGAGAGTACAATTATACTTTTGCTTTTCCATTATGTTTTTTATCTTACTTTTATCAATAAGCATGCATTTAATAACTTTATAAAATAGGAGCAAGGAAATATATCAAAATGTTAACAATAATTGAGATAATTGGTAACTTATTTTCTTTTTGATCATCTATATTTTTTATAATATACATAAATTATTCTTATAATAAAAATTGTTATATCAAGGATATTTTTTTCAGCCCTGGCTGGTGTGGCTCAGTGGACTGAGCTCCAGCCTGCAAACTGAAAGGCCACCGGTTCGATTCCCAGTCAGGGCAAACGCCTGGGTTGTGGGCCAGGTCTTGAGTTGGGGGTGTGTGAGAGGCAACCAATCGATGTTTCTCTGAACAATTGTATTTCTCCCTCCCTCCCCTTCTCTCTAAAAATAAATTTTTTAAAAAAGAACTTTTTTCATATAATAATTACAATGTTCTTGATCTGTGAAGAGTGTGAAGACAGGAAAGATAATTACATTCTGAGGGAAAGTATTAGGGGGAGAGAATGTCTGAAGATAAAGAAGAAAGGGAGTAACTGAGCAGTACCTCCGAGGTGTTGAAAGGGGCGGGTGCCATTTAAGAGCCCAGGTGGAGCATTAACCTTGGACAAGAAGAGAGTCATCTGTGAGTCAGAAGAGAAGGATGGGTGTGGGTCCTGATACATTTGTAAGTGGGAGGGAGGTTGATCTGAATGAAAGGGGAGCATACTCAACAGATAGCCTCAGTTTTTCAGCAAATTAAGAGACGAGACCATCTCTGGATGGAGAATCTGATGGAGGCAAGGTTGTAGGAGATTGAGGGGCGACGCTACTCAAAAACCTTTCATTTGGCTTGGCTAGGCCCCTTTCCTCGTCCTCTCAGTGCCTGTTCCCAGCCTGAAGCTTGTGCTTGGTTTTTAGATGCAGAGGATTCACTTGGCGCGCCACCTACAGGAGAATACTCAGTCACACATGAGAATGTTGGCCCAGGCCGTTCAGAGTTTAAACCTGGCTGTGGCTCCCCGGCCTCAGCGTGACATGCTGCCCTATGAGTCTTCCTCTCTGCCCCGGATCTCCTCTGGGTGTCACCCAGAGGTCCAGAACTTCCAAGAAACCATTCAGCAATTGGAGAGTCGCCTTGTAAGACAAGATCATCAAATCCGGGAGCTGACTGCAAAAATGGAAACTCAGAGCATATATGTAAGTGAGCTCAAACGAACTATTCGAACCCTTGAGGACAAAGTTGCTGAAATAGAAGCACAGCAGTGCAACGGGATTTACATCTGGAAGATCGGTAACTTCGGGATGCACTTGAAATCTCAAGAAGAGGAGAAACCTGTTGTCATTCACAGCCCTGGATTCTACACAGGCAAACCTGGCTACAAACTCTGCATGCGCCTGCACCTTCAGTTACCCACCGCTCAGCGCTGTGCGAACTACATTTCCCTCTTTGTCCACACAATGCAAGGAGAGTACGACAGCCACCTCCCCTGGCCCTTCCAGGGGACAATACGCCTTACAATCCTTGATCAGTCTGAAGCACCTATAAGGCAAAACCATGAGGAGATAATGGATGCCAAACCAGAACTGCTTGCCTTCCAGAGGCCCACAATCCCACGGAACCCAAAAGGTTTTGGCTATGTGACTTTCATGCATCTGGAAGCCCTAAGACAAAGAACCTTCATTAAGGATGATACTTTATTGGTGCGCTGTGAGGTCACTACTCGTTTCGACATGGGCAGTCTTCGAAGGGAGGGTTTTCAGCCACGGAGTAGTGATGCAGGGGTATAGCATCCCCTCGCTTCTTTTTTGTTTTTTAAAAGCCCTTCTGGAAAAAGCAGTGCCTTTCCCTGTCCTGCTGTCAATAACAATGTGTAAACAAACAAGCAAACAGTGGGAAAGATGGAATACCCACCAGTGAATGTGATGAGACAGGCCGCTTGCTGCTTTTTCTGTCATAAATACCTACAGTGGTTATTCTTCGGCAATCTACACGTTCCATGCTTTTTCAAAATTGTTAAAACCGAAGTGCCTGTGGCATATTGCAGAAGCTGTCTGTCAGTTAGTGTACCTCTTTGTTGTGCTATCATGGGCTTTTGCCCCGGAATGTTCTGTTGGAAGCCCTGGGTTAGAGCAGCAGAGCTCAAACCTTTTATAATACTCCTTAAAACTTCACCTTATTTTTATAGTATATGTGTAATATATTAAACTTGAGAATCACTACTGCATTGTGCTGTTGCCAGCAAGAAATGGTTACCACTATAAAGTCGAGTTCTCATTTCATTTGACCTCACATTCAGAGGATTTGAACCTTAACCCTTGGAAAGCTTAAGTTCTCATTCACCCCATTTCCCTCCCCCGCTTCCCTGCTCCGGGGTGTTACTAAGGATACTCAGGGACTAGTTTAAACCCTAAATACAACCTTATTTACCCGGTGTGAACATGTTGTCCGTTGAGTCATTCTTGTCCGGGTGTTTCATTCTGCCTTGCTCACGTACTTCTCTGAGGCCACCAAGCAGCATCTTCACAGTTCAGAACGTGGACACTCGTGTGGGTACCTGCTGCTCAGGGTCATGCTGCTGTGTAAGCCCCTTTTCCTCTGTTCAGGGCAGAGTGAACTCCACAGCCCTGCTGTGTTCTCTGATGCTTAATACTTGTAGGACAAGGAGATGCGTGCGTGTAATTACCAACGTAAAAATTAAAGGGGCTCAACTAGCCCTCTAACTTGAGCCACAAATTGTCAGCTCCTTTGAACACCCTCTGGTTTCATTCAGCTCAGTGGAACAAAATTGATTTTCTAAAAGCAAAATTTCTTACTGCTTGGGAGATCAGGGTGGTGCCTGAGGGTCACCAGACTAGGGTGGGAAGTCACAGCGATTATATCAGACTTAGCTTGAGCAGTTGCTTTAGTTCCGCAGTTCGTACCTGAGGGGGATCATGTAGAATGTATTGAAGTGACTGAATGTTCCTAATAGGGAGAGATGGCTTCTGTGCCATTATATGTTTGCTAAAGGCCTATAGGTATTAAATGTTACAGAGAAATCTGGTTCTCAGGGTGGCCCCCACTAGTATGGGCTCTTACCAAGAATCTAAGGGCTGTGGCAACCTTGCCGCAACGTGGTTTGAGACTCTCCCAGGGATCGCCAACATGGGCACGCGCTTCCTCGTCCCGGAGCTGCCGCTCTCCGCAGGTTCACTAACAGGGCGAGGAAACTGGGGCTGCCTGTGAGGCGCAGCAGTGGACTTGGCCGGAAAGAGATGGGCTTGTCCCTGCAGTTAATCGTTACTGTATGTCAGAGGGTTAAGAAAATAGTGATTGAGGAAGCATTTTCCTGACTGATGAAAAGTAACTCAGTTATGCTCATCTACCCCTGCTAGAAGGTTATGCAGTGTGTTATGCAGCATGAAGTGTATTATGTAGTGGATAATAATTAAAAAAAAAAAAAAAAAGAATCTAAGAGGACCCATACACTGTTTACACAAGGTTGTTTAAAGTTGTGTGGTCATGAGAGATGGCACTGTGTCTCCAGAGAAGCCAGACTATAGCCCCCTGACCAGTGTTAAAGATCAGCCTCAGAAAACGCTAAGAACCATGTGATTTCACTCATGGGCGGGATATAAGACTAAAACTCAGATACAGACAACAGTGTGGTGGGTTCCAGAGGCAATGAGGGGCGGAGGGAGTAGTTAAGGGGGCCAGCACCATGGCGACGGACGATGACTTGACTTTGGGTAGTAGGCGCACAATGCAGCGTACCTATTATGAATCATAGAAATGTACACCTGAAAACTAAATAACTTTATTAATGAATGTCACCCCGATAAATTTAATACAAATTTTTTAGAAAGAAAAGATCAGCCTTAATATTAAGAGGATTAAGAGGAAGCCAAGAGACTTGGTGGAGAAGAACGGCTTCAGTTCCAGGCAGAGCCAGCCTGGAAGGAGCACTCTGACCTTTCCCTTTCCCTTTATCTCTCCGCCTTCCTTCCCCACCTGGCCTTTAGGCCCCTGCTCTGGTGGGTTTCCCTTTGAAGTGAGAAGGGCCCACAGAGCCCCCAGTTCCTCTGTCAGTACCACCCAGGGACTAGCAGGCAGTTTCTGCCCCTTCGCTGCCCTGCCTTCCGACCAGCCCCCAGAAGCACCGCTGCTGTCCAGGAGACCGTGTGTCAGTGAAGAAAGTTTTCTTTCCAGTTCCATTTACACAGTGAGCGGTAGTTACTTTTGTTGCCCAGAAGAAAGCCGGAAGGAAATACACTATTTTTGATGACTTATTTTCTTTGTGCTTTCCTGTAGGCTTTACATTTTCTATTTTTAAAAAATGTACTTTTATCACAGCAAAAAAATTAAGTGTTGCCACAAAACATTCAACCCCATCAAAAAAGGAAATGATATTTAAAAGCTTCCTGGTCTGATTAAATTTCTATTAAAAGCATGGCTGTGTATTAGCTACTAAGGAGTCATTTCCTGCTTGGTTTTTTTTGTTTTTGTTTTCCCTACTCAGGAATGTTAATCCAAACAATAACAGTTTTTTGTGTAGCTTCAGGTTTTCTATCTGTAAGATAAGCAGTTAGATTAGATGTTTCTAAGGTCCACTCCAACCATAACATTCTGCTCTAAGAAATTAAGTTCTTACTAGCAGCATGTCGACAATACTTACAAAAGGGTTTAGCCAGTAGAAAATTGCTTTATTTTTTGCTGACATAACGCTTTACTTCAACTTAGTGTCTGTCATCTGGGTCTCATCTTAATCAATTTTTTAAACCCTCAACATTTGGCATTTTGTAATAAACCAGCACTTACTTTATACTAGTCACTCATTGTCAATAGCGGGTAAAAGTAATGTCACTGCAAATAGAAACATTTGTTATGACTTCCACTCAGAATCAGGTCTTTCCTGGAAAGCTGGTCTGTTTCTCCAGTCTCCTGCCCCGCTCTCTGAAACTAGCTCCGTTGGCCTACAAGTATTTGAGCCATGTATTTATGCTTTATCAACCTTTTAACTTACTTATCTTTTGACATCGTTTGTGGACGTTGCTAACTTGAAAATAACTTGTTTCCCAGACATATCCGACCCAGTGTTGGAAGAAACCTGCCTCAAGGCACATTTGTCTATTGGAGAACAAGTCAGGATGTCGATACTGCAGTTGGGGAGTTTTCCACGGTCCTTTGGCTGTCGGGCAGTCACAGTTCCTGGCAGTTCTGTAGCACAGCAGTTCTCAACGTCGTGCCACAGGAATTTTTAACGCATGCAACACCTGACTGTTCATTCAGGGGCACTGACCTACTTTCCCTTAGATTGTCAGATAAAAAAATGACAATAGCCGTCCAGTGTGAATGAATCAAAATTGTATCTATTTTTGGGTCAGATCGGCAAAAAAATACACATATCCGGTTTTCGGTGGCCACAGAACTTCAGCGATTAGACTGTGTGTGCCCGGAGATGGAAAAGGTTGAAAATCGCTGCTGTAACATGATGCAACTTTTGTTTTGGAGACTAAAAATAGGAGAAAAGCAGTGAAATAGAATGAAAGGTGAGATTTTTCCCCTTAATGATGGACTAACATGGAGAGATGCTGGACGGTCTCTAGCAATTAGTTTTGTGGTAGGTATAAAATTTTAAAACTGTCCTCCATTACTGTTCATGCCAGTAAGTTTAACAACTCAGGTCATGTTTGTGAACTACGCACTCAATTAGGATACATTCTCAGGGAGGAGCAGTTCCTTGTCATTCCTTTATCCAGAGCATCCTCCAATCCCTGATGACCAGAACGTGTTTACCTATTTGAGATTTCCCTAGTTTAGGACTTGGAAGTACTTTTCCCTTGTTCAGCTGCCCTTTTCTTGGCTTGCCTGGAATTCCACTCGGGTAATTTAGTAATGAACATTTGGTGAAAATACCGGTTGCAGCTGACCCATTAATGCCTGATAGTTTCTCGTGTAGGTTTTAGGTTGTACGGCATAGATGTTACCTTTTTTGCTTTCCCCCACAGCACTTTACTATGAAAGTTTTCAAATGTGCAGAAATGCTGAAAGAATTGTACGGTGAACATCCCTCACCTAGAACCTGCAAATGACATTTTGTTACGTTTGCCTTGTCATCTAACAGATGTTACTTTTACTGCCACTTCTTGCAGCTTGGTATCTCTCTCAAATAAAAATTGCATGGCTAAGGTGACTGAACAGTCTCAGTGGAACTGTCCTATACTCTTTGGGGAAATGTGGTATATGTGTGTAGGTGGGAATTGTAGTCCACACTTCAAGCTGGTTTTAAACTTGTAAATCTGTTATGCTGAGCTTTAATCTTATTTATTTTGCCTGAAAGGATGTTTTTTATAATGGATGTATCTGAAAGTCATGACCAGTTGTGCACAATATTCTAATGTCCTTTTCATGCTTGATAAACTATCCAATTTCTGTGGTGAGAATGTATTTGGGCCCCATTTTGCTTATACAAGGTTCCAGGATTACGTTCCCAGAGGACTGAAGAGGCTATGTAATTTAGCATATAAACCATCAAATTAGGAGCTGAGATGTAGGTTTTGCTCCTGGCTGAACATGGGCAAATCAGTTCTTTTTGTCTTTGGGTCCATTTACCTGTAAAGTAGGGGCTAAAATTTGAAATTCAGATATTGCTAAGTAATGGGTAACAGTAATGTGCGGACCTATTAAGAAAGACACTTCATGAATCCAGGGAGCCTCTTACAATTTTATAACTGTGACAAGCTATGGAATGAAATCTGACGTTTGGAAAATCAAAGCATATGGTGAAAGAGTTTTATCAGAAAACTGCCGTTGCTCAGAACCTAAGGATCACCGCAGAGTGTGCGAGCGGTTTTCCCGGTCCATCTGGACCCGGAAAGCTGTGTGCGTCGTGAGAGGGAGTGGGGAGGACGTGTGGGAGGAAGGGACACCGCACACACACACGGACTGGAAGTCAGTGTCCGTTTAAGAACAGGTTGTGTGGAAGGGGTGGGGAGCTTCGGGGAAGTGCCGGGATTTACTGCAGCACCCCCTCCTCAGGCTGCCCCCACCGTCCCCACAGAAAACAAGCCCCGGTCCTGCGGGCCAGGGCTGACCGTGGCTTAGCCTCTTGATGGTCTCCACCAGGGCCCTGCACCGAGCAAGCTGCGGGGTGGGCCGGGGGATGAGCAGGGTCTCCGTGCTCCGTTTCGTGGTTCTGTGACCTGCTCTTTCTAAACCCAGGTTATGAATGTGGAATCACATGTATCTCACAGGCACACGGAGTTTTTGCTTCAGATCACATCTTAGTAGTGGTTGCAAGGATGTGACCAAAGCTGTTTCTTGAATGGCACCTTACAGAATATTAATGAAAACAAGAGCTCAACTGACACGCCTAATTCCTCCTGTTTATTGTTGATACTCTTCCCAGCCTGTATAATGCACTCATATCTCTACCGAAAAAGTACTCTGAATCAAAATGAAATATGTATATATTGAAAATAAGTGATTTTCCAGATATTTTTAATAAAATAACTAGACTGCTTTGATTTTTGCTTTATCTTTGTTCTATTTCAGGGACTGGGGACTGTAACTCTATAGTGGGAGGGAAGAATGATTCCAGGTGCTCGTTTTCACTTGAAATAAACAAAATTAATATCTAGCTCCTTCAAGAAATACTAAATGGGGATTCACTCTCGTCCTTGGTCGGAGCTGTGGTTCCTGCCCTGGAGCCACTAAGAATGCATTTTGCAAAACAAAATGAGGCCCCACAAGAGAGGACACCCAAACAAGGAAATAGAAAGTGTGAAACCAAGCGGACAGCAGCATGAACTTCCTTCCAACTAACAAAGGAGAGCCCCGGCTCCCCAGTTCCAGGCGAGGCTGCCTCTCCTCAGCCCCCTCCCTAGGTGAGGTTTTACGGAATGGCTGCCTCTGGTGCGGGGCATTCAGAACCATTGGTCTCTATGCGCCAACGCCTGTCTCTTCGGAAAGAGACTGTTCCCCTGAATGGGGTGGAAGCACTGGTAGGACATGTAAATGCTTTACAAAACCACCTTAACTTTTAAATTAAAGTTTCAAAAGCGAAATACTAGTATTAATCCCAGAATAAGCCATAGCTTTTTAAGAACATTCCGCCTCTATTTTAGGGTAGCTTCTTGACACTTCTGATTCATTCTCGTGAATGCCTGTTACACAGCTGAGACATTTTTTTGGTTTTTTGGGGGTCACATTTTTAAAATTACCTAACCTTTGTACAGCCCTGGCTCAGTGGATTGAGTGCCAGCTGGCAAACCAAAAGGTCGCTGGTTCAATTCCCAGTCAGGGAACATGCCTGGGTTTTGGGCCAGGTCCCCAGCTGGGGGTGTGAGAGAGGCAAACCGATCAATGTATCTCTCACACATCAATGTTTCTCACCCTCTCTTTCTCCCTTCCTCTCTCTAAAAGTAAATAAATAAATAAATCTTTTTAAAAATTAACCTTTGTACAGGGACCAGCAGGGGTAGCATTATTACCTTATAAAGTAGCAAGTGCGGCCTTGTCAGGAGATGGTGCGTAATCACAAGTTTGGGGCTTGGTCTGGCCAGGGGTTTGTACGTTTTAATATAAATGTGAGTCAGGGAGTCTGATCTTCACAGAATTTATGCTTCTGAAAGCTTAACAATAAAACCACACTGAGAAGTAGATCCCCAAGTCCTGAAAAAATGATCCTTCCCCTCCTGCTGCATCCTGATTGGCAGAGGGAGAGAGAGAAAGACAGTAAGATAATGGGGCGGGGGGCGGGGGGGTTGCTGTCTGAGGGAGTCTGGCGTCTGTCTTAATCTGTCTTAACCCCAGGTTCCTTTCCCCCAGCTGGCCACTGAACTTCAGGTGTCTAGATAAAGTAGACTAAACCCCATTGAAGGTCCTCAAAGAAGGTAACTGTCATTCCCTTTAGAATAGGTGGGAGCCTGAAAGTAAAATGTGCTCCAAACCTATTGTGATAGTCCTTTGGAGACATTGTTTTAGAGGGAAAGGAAAGAAAGGTTTTCTGAATACAACTAGACTAAGAGAGCTGAATGTGATTCTTTTTAAATGCCTTTAGGGTCAGTGTTTTGCAATTTTTCTGCCCACTACCTACAGTAAATTAGGTGGATAGATAGATAGATAGACAGGAATAAATAACACGTACGCCAGTTCGAGGGCAGCAACCCGTCTATGAAACCCTTGCTTCCACCACACATCTGACGCGCTCTGATGTTCCCTGGCCCTGTGGCTTTTGCCTCTGGAAGCAGTGACATCGGTGTTTTACTGAAGGGAGGGCCCCTCTCCCCCTTTTCTCCCGCGTGTGGGTCTTTGCCCCTCCACTGCTCCCCTCAATTCTCCCAGCTTCAGGAAAACAAAATTTAGAGAGATTTACAAACTCCTTTGCTTTTGTGTTTTGCCAGTGTACTTCCCCAGAGGTGATGACAAGGTAGTGTGCTCCCTGTTTGAGTAAACAGTGGGGTGGGGTGGGGAGAAGAGGGGCGGATTTCTTCAAATCTCAGAGAGTTACTGGCAACCTTGAGTGTCTCCTTAACTGGACTGTGAGCTTTCAAGGAAAGGACCCACATGTTCATATCCCAGATGGCAATCGCAGATACCTAATATGATCCTGGCCTTTGTTAGTCATTTTCAAAAAAAAAAGTCAACTTCTGGTTTTTATACAAATATCAAATGAGCAGGTATTAAAGATTTTATTAACTCTGCCCTGGCTGGTGTGGCGCAGTAGACTGAGAACCGGCCTGTGGACTGAAAGGTCACTGGTTCAGTTCCCAGTCAGGGTGCATGTCTGGGTTGCAGGCCAGGTCCCCAACTGGGGACATGTAAGAGGCAAACAGTGTGTCTCTCACACATTGATGTTTCTCTCTCTCCCTTTCTCCCTCCCTTCCTGTCTCTCTAAAATAAATAAATTTAAAAAAAATTCTGGACTGTCAAGCTTCAATAAATTAAAAACAAAAGATTTTATGAACTCTTACTGAAGGAACCAGGCAGATATTATAACCCATTCAAAGAGAACCCAAAGCAGACACACCGACCAGGAATATATAAATAAATGTCCAAATCGAGGCAAGACTTAGTTTCTTTCTCGGTAGGGGAGAGAAATCAAGATGTGCAGAAACAAGAATTATTTCGCCTCACTCTCAGGTACTGGCAGGACAGAGCTGTGAAGGGGCTTCCTTAGCATCAGAATCTGATAACCCCAAAGGGTGTGCTCCAGACTAGACAAGGCATAGCATTCCGTCACAGCGCATCTCCCTGCACCTGCACTACCAGTAGTTCAGTACAACGTGTCGGTGATAAAACAGCATGTCCGTGGTGCCCGTTCCTGCCTAGGACGGGGCCACTCCGTCAGTGGGTGTGAGATGACAGCCCATTCCAGCTCCTGCAAAACTCAAAACTAGAAGACAGGTGTGAAGAGGGCCAGCCCAGTCTGAGAGCCACGTGGCAGTAGGGGGCAGCAAAGCTCCATCTCCGAAGGATGCAGCCCTCAGGCAGAAATGCGAAAAACAGGGTTCACTGGAGTCCTTGGCCTTTTGAATCCATAAAACTTCCTGAGCTTGTGTGCAAAAAGTTGTATTTGGAGCATTTTTCAGGGAAGAGCATCTTGGGTTTGTTTGTTTGTTTTGTTTGTTTGTTTTGTTTGTTTGTTTGGTTTTTGCTTTAAATCTGATAAAAAGCCATAAGACACTTTCCCCAGACACTGGAAATTCCACATCCCCACTGTCAGTCACAAGTTATTGCCAAATTAGCTTCAAATTAGAAACACCCGAGGAATGATTAGGTCAACCCATACAAAACTGCCGTTTTTGTAACATCAGAGAGTTGAATATCAGCGATTTCAACCTATATATACAGATTCCTGGGTACCCCTCTCCCGATTCCAGTTCTTTTACAGTCAATCAGCGGGTGAACATATGAGATCAACTGCTTTTGCCAAAATGAACTTTAGGAAAATGGACCGTTGAACTGTAGTCCATCCCAAGGCATCAACGTTTAACCCCCTTCGTCTCCGACCAGGCTGAGCAGTGAGAACCAAGTCGGCATCAGGGCCGGCACCCCCAGGCAGTTCACTGCAGGGCTTTCCCCAGGTGTCTGGTCTGAGGACCACAGCCTCAGGATCTCCTGGGCTGCCTGTTGAAACGCACACGCCAAGCTCAGGGCTTTAGACTTCCTGAGGGGTAGGCTGGGGAATCTGAATCCTAAATGGACAACCCCAGGTGACCCTTCTGCAAAAGAGAGTAAGTCATCACAGGACTGAAGCTGTCCTACTGCAGGCACATCGCGAGACGGCAGGGCTCTTTGGAAAAGACGATAACACAGGGAAAAGAGAAGGCAGCAGGGAAAGAGGAAGGCCAACCAGGAAAGGGACGGACTCCATAAAGGAAGCCATGGGCATGAGTCTGTGAGGGGCTGAGCAGGGCGGTGGAGGACAGGACACTGTGGACATCACTCACAGAGTCACTGAGAGTTGGAGGTGACCCAAGAGCAGGTAACACACACGGTCACAGAAGAAGGGGTGAGAAAGTACCATCTGAGGTCTGTCAACCAAGTCTAATTGTTAAAATGGTAAAATCATGGCTCTCATTCAAATAGAGAACGGGCATGTGCCACAGGTTTTATTCAGCTCATTAATTTATAATGGAACCATTAGATGGTAAAGCTGATTCCAAGAGCATTTAAGGAAAAAGAGTTTATGTGATTCACCAGCATTTTCAAAACGAGAAAGAATGTTAGGATAAGATTGCTAGGTTACAGAAGAAACTGGTTGATGACCTGCAGGCTAATAAAATTATAACCTGTGGGGTTATCTTTCCCACCAGATAGAAAAATACAAATTAATGTGTAACTTCACAGTATCTGGGCTATAATCAAATAATGAACAGCAAGATTAAACACAGATACATTCTCCTGGGAAATTAAATAATCCTTCAATATGCAGCCTAACTTTCTGCCTTATTTCCAAATTTTAAATAACTCTTTTTTGCAGTGAGTGAAAGCTGAACACAGAATGTGTTTATTACACCTCTGAGTGAGAACATTCAGGCTGGAGCAGATATATTCAAAACCAAGAACCAATTAATTCAGAGGGAGGAGAAAACTGACTGAAATTCAGGATTCATGTGTAGCCTCCTTGGATTTATTTTAGACACTAGCTATAATCACTTCTTCCTGCCTTTAAAATAAGGGATCTGTCATCTTTGTAAATATTTGGCTCACAAACTAGTCATTCCTAATAATCTCCCTTTGAAGTTTATCTGAAAGTTTGCTAAGATTTTCAACTTTGTTCTTTTGTTTTTAATCTAAAAATTCAGGCACTTTAGTTGTTTAAACATCAAAAATATCCTCTGATTTTGATGAAACAGTTGTTCACGTGGGGGAATTAAACTTTGATCATCAAGAAACACATATTTAAATAGAAAAAC
This sequence comes from Glossophaga mutica, assembly GCA_039655065.1. NCBI lineage: Eukaryota > Metazoa > Chordata > Mammalia > Chiroptera > Phyllostomidae > Glossophaga > Glossophaga mutica. Next base: position 20,969,767 of record CM077308.1, read on the forward strand.
CAACCTCAGTATTTTTTCATAACTCATTTTGTTTTTAGAGAGGTAGTTTAGGAATGAATAGCTCTGCTGTGAATAAAGGGCTGAAGTTCAGCAACTCTTGATTTCATTTCTGTTTCTTCTACTAATTTAAAGTAAAATTAAAATTTAGTAACTTTTGCACAGTAAACTTTCCGTGTTATTTCTAGGTGAGATTACAGATACTTCCTTTCTTCTTTATACTTTTTTGTATATTTATTTTTTTAAAACTATGAACATGTCTTTTTTATTAAATAACTTAATTTTTAAAAACTCACTGTGATCAAATATACCAACTTTAAGTTACTGATAATAGCATCTACCATTTATTAGCTCTTTACATCTTGAAAATAATCTTCCTTTTAAAATAACTTTATTGAGGTAGTTTTCTATACGATAGAATACACCAATTTCAAGATATTTGTACACCCATATTCATAGCAATATTATTCATGATAGCCAAAAAGTGGAAAGAACACAACTATCCTTTAGTAGATGAATAGATAAACAGAAGATGATATATACCTACAGTGGAATAATATTCAGCCTTAAAAAAGAGAAAATTTTGACACAAGCTATCATATAGATGAACTTTGAAGATCTTATTCTAAGCAAAATAAGCCAGGCACAAAAGGACAAATATTGAATGATTTCACTTACATGAGGATCTTGGAATAGTCAAAACCACAGAAGTAGAAAATAGAATGGTGATTGCCAGGGGCTAGGGGAGGGGCAATGGGATTTGTTTGATGAGACAGAGTGCCAGCTGGGAAAATGAGAACATTCTGGAAGGGATGGTGGTGATGGTTTCACAACAATGCAAATGTGATGTGCTTAATGCTGCTCAACTACACACCTAAAAATGATTAAAATGGCAAATTGCAAGTATTTTTTTACCACAGTAAAAAAAAAAAACATGAGATTTAAGAGCGTCGCCAAGATAGCAGAGGAGTGAGTGGAAGCCACACTAACCTCCTCCCAGGAACAATCTGGAATTACAACTAAATTGTGGTGAAATTACCCAGAACAAACAATTGAACAATAGCAAAAAAGAAGCCTTATAACCTCGGACAGACAGAAAAACCACCATCAGCACAATCTGACTGGTAAGGAGTGCGGTGGAGACTCGAGGGGGCTGGCTGGGCGCCCACAGGTGGCAGCACTGGAGGACTAATTAAGCAGCAGGTTGGATCCCCCTAAGAAGAATGGGATCTAAACCCTAACTTGGGATCCCCAGCCTAGAACACCAGAGCCCAAAAGTACACGGATAACAACCGGCAGTGAAAAGCAGCAGGGCTGCTCTCTGCCAGAGACAGACAGCTGGAGACGCAAAGAGCCATTTAAAGGGTCAACACACAAATTTTCATTTGTTGTCACTCACCTGGGATTCCAGCAAAGGCGGGAGCAGAATGGGCTGGAGGAGAGACTGGGGACGGAAGCTTTGGAGAAAGAGCAGAGAGAGTAGCTGCAGGGATCCCAGTGCTGAGTCATCCCCCAAATGGCAGCAGCCATCTTGCTCAGGCAGACCACTCCCCTCCCAGCAGCAGCAGCAGCCTGAGGGGAAACCACGGCCCCGCCCCCAAGACTCTTCCCTGGCTCTGTGGCACTTAAGCCTGACTGCTGAGTGTAGAGTGACTAAATTGACAAGTGAAGGAGACAGCCACAAACATATAACCCTGGCAAAGGCAGGTCAGAGAGAACTGGAGAAACTTGAGGAGAGACTGGGGGAGGAGAGACTAGGGGAGGAGGCTTGGAAGAGCGAACCCAGAGAGTAGTCACAGGAATCCCGGTGCTGAGTAATCACCCATACTGCAGCAGCCATCCTGCTCAGACAGACCACTGACCTCCAAGCAGCAGCAGCCTGAGGGGAAACAATAGCCCCAACTCAGGGAGAAATTTTGCCCTGCCCTATGGTATTTAAACCTGGCTGCTGAGTGCAGAGTGACTAGATTAACAACTGAAGGGGATAATCATAGAGAGCAGATCCCTGGCAGTCTCAAAGCAGGCTGCCTAAGGTCCGATGAGGTCAATATCTGACATCACCAGAGGTAGATCCAGAAAGAAAAACAGTGGTAAATACTAGAGGCTACCTAGACAAACTCTACTGTGGTCTTCTCCATGAATAGCGATATTTTCTTTCCTGCACAGTTTTTTAACATTCATTTCTTGTCCAGCAAGTTTGTGCATATTAACTCACTAGAATTTATACTATAGTTTATTTCTCTCCTCTCTTAATAATAGTCTTAATCTCTTTACACCCTTATTAATACTAGCTGATTTGCTGTTGATACTGAATTGTGGAGGGCAGGGGAGATATTTTTGCGGATGTGGGTTTGTTCCCAGGGCTTTGTGGTTTTCTTCTGGCAGTACCTGCACAACAGCATACAAGACATGGTGGGCGGAGTGACCCTCAGTCAACCAGTTGGAGGGAAGGACCCACCAAAGAACAACTCAACAAAAATCCAAACCCAGTTACATCCAGAGAGCCAGCATAAATGGCATCCCAAGAGCAGCAAGTTCAGGAGATCAAGGAGACTGCACCACTGAATCTCACAGGTCTCCTACCATAGAAGTGCACACCACAAACTCAGGGAGTCAGAACAGATCAATTTAAGAAGCAGAGGCTAACAAGAAGAGTCTCACACACAATGGGAAGATAAAGAAACAAACTCCAAACAAATGAAAAGGAAGAATCCTCAGAAAGAGTGCTAAATGAAATAGAGTCAAGTCAACTATCACATAATGAATTCAAAGCAATAATTATAAGGAAGCTCAATGAGCTCACTGAGAATTACCAGAAACTACAGGGAAACTACAAGGAACTTACTGCAAACTATATCAACATGAAAAAGGAAATAGAAACTATCAACAAAAGCCAAGAGAAAATGAAGACTACAATTTCCTGAATTGAAGAACACAGTAAAAGGAATCAAAAGCAAGATATATGAAGCAGAGGATCTAATCAGTGACCTGGAGGACGAGGTAGAAAAAAACTCCCAGAAAGAGCAATTAAAGGAAAAAAAGACTCAAAAAGAACAAAGAGATGTTAAGGGAAATGCAGGACAACATGAAACGTAATACCTGTATAACAGGGATACCAGACGGAGAAGAAGAGCAAGGGATAGGAAACCTGTTTGAAAAAGTAATGATGGAAAACTTCCCTAATTTGATGAGAGAGAAAGCCACACAAATCCAGGAAGCACAGAGGGTCCCAATCAAGAGGAACCCAAAGAGGCCCACTCCAACACACATCATAACTAAAAGGGCAAAATTCCAAGACAAAGAGAGAATCTTAAAGGCAGCAAGGGAGAAACAGGAAGTAACATACAAGGGAACCCTGATAAGACTAGCAGCTGACTTCTCAATGGAACCACTACAAGCCAGAGGGGAATGGCAAGAAATATTCCAAATAACAAAAAACAAAGACCTGCAACCAAGACTACTCTATCCAGCAAGGCTCTCAATTAAAGTGGAAGGTGAAATAAGGAGTTTCCCAGACAAAACAAGGCTCAAAGAATACACCTCCACCAGCACTGCAAGATGTGCTAAAGGGACTGCTTGAAGAAAAGGAAGAAAAAGAGTGAGAGAGAGAAACACAGGTATGAAGAAAGTAAAATGGCAATGAATAAGTATCCATTAATAAGAACCTTAAACGTAAATGGATTAAATGCTCCAATCAAAAGACATAGAGTAGCTGAATGGATAAGAAAATATGACCCACACATATGCTGCCTACAAGAGACCCACCTCAGAACAAAAGACCTACACAGACTGAAATGGTTGGACAAAAATAATCCAAGCAAATGGACAGGAAAGTAAAGCTGGGGTAGCAATACTAATATCAGACAAAATAGACTTCAAAACAACAGCCATAAAAAGAGACCCAGAAGGATACTTCATAACACTCAAGGGAAGAATCCATCAGGAAGACATAACATTATAAATATATATGCACCCAACATAGGAGCACCCAAATACATAAGGAAAATCTTGGAGGACTTCAAGAAAGATATTGACAGCAACACAATTATAGTAGAGGATTTTAACATCGCACTGTCAAAAATGGATAGCTCTTCCAAACAAAGTATCAACAAAGATATTGTGGCATTGAACAACATCCTAGATCAAATGGCCTTGGCATTGAACAACATCCTAGATCAAATGGCCTTAAGTGATATATATATAGAACCTTTCATCCCAAAGACGCAAAATACACATTCTTTTCAAATGCACATGGAACATTTTCAAAGATAGACCACATGATAGGATGCAAAACAAGCCTCAACAAATTCAAGAAAATTTAAATCATATCAAGCATTTTCTCTGACCACAAGGGACTGAATCTAGAAAACAACCTCAAGGAAAAAAATTCAAAAACACTTAAATTCATTGAGATAACAATGAACAGGTTAAAAATGAGAACAAGGAAGAAATAAAAAATTTTCTGGAAACAAATGAAAATGAACTCACAACAACCCAAAACTTATGGGACACAGTGAAGGCAGTCCTGAGAGGGAAGTTCATGGTGATACAGACCTACCTAAAAAAGATAAAAAACATTTCAAATAAACAACTTAACCCTACATCTACAATACCTGGAGGAACAACAAAGACAGCCCAGAGCTAGTAGAAGGAAGGAAATAACCAAGAGCAGAGCAGAACTGAATGATATAGAGACTAAAGGAACAATTCTAAGGATCAATAAATCCAGGAGCTAGTTCTTTGAAAAGATAAATAAAATCAACCAGCCTTTAAGCAGACTCACAAGAAAAAAAGAGAGAGGACCCAAATAAAAACAATCAGAATGAAAGAGGAGAAATTACAACTGATACCACAGAAATACAAAGGATTGTAAGAAATTACTATGAAGAACTATATGCCAAGAAATTTAAAAGCCTAGGTGAAATGGACAAATTTCTAGAAAAATATAATCTTCCAAAACTGAATGAAGAACAGACCAATAACAGCCGAGGAAACTGAAGCAGTAAAAAAAAAAAAAAAAAAAAAAAAAAAAAAACCTCCTGGCACACAAAAGCCCTGGACCACACAGTTTCACAGGAGAATTTTACAAAACATTTAAGGAAGAGCTAACCCCTATCCTTTACAGACTATTCAAAAAAAATCCAAGGCAATAGAAGACTCCCAAACTCTTTCTATGAAGCCAGCATCATCCTAATCCCAAAACCAGATAAAGACACAACAAAGAAGAAGAACTACAGGCCAATATCACGGATGAACATAGACACTAAAATCCTCAACAAAATATTGTCATACCACATCCAGCAATACATTAAAAAGATCATACACCATGATCAACTGGGATTCATCCCTGGGATACAAGGATGGTGCAATATTCACAAATCAATACACGTAATACATCACATAAACAAAAGGAAAGACAAAAATCACATGATCATATCAATAAATGTGGAAAAAGCATTTGATAAGGTACAGCACCCATTTATAATAAAAACACTCAGCAAAGTGGGAATAGAGGGAGCATTCCTCACCATAATAAAGGCCATATATGAGAGACCTACAGTCAATGTCATACTCAACGGGCAAAAACCAAAAGCTTTCCCACCAAGATCAGGAACAAGACAAGGATGTCTTGTTCACTACTTAGGAGTGCTTTCACCACTCCTATTCAACATAATATTGGAAGTCCTAGCCACAGCAATCAGACAAGAAAAAGAAATAAAAGGCATCCAAATTAGAAAGGAGGAAGCAAAACTGTCATTGTTTGCAGATGACATGATGGTGTACATATAAAATCCTATAGACTCCACCAAAAAACTACTCAACCTAATAAGTGAATTTGGCAAAACAGCAGGATACAAAGTCAATATTCGGAAATCAAAGACATTTTTGTACACCAACAATGAAATATCGGAAAAAGGTGTAGACTTCCAGCCAAGATGGAGGCGTAGGTGGACACACTGTGACTCCTCTCACAACCAAAATTAAGGACAACAAATATTTAGAAACAAGAAAACAACCAGAACTTATAGAAAATTGAACTGTACGGAAGTCCAACAACCATTCATCCAGACCGGTAAGAGGGGCGGAGTTGCAGCAGGAAAAAGTGAAGGTACGGACCCAGGAACGCAAGCACCAGCAGCTGGCAGTTCCCAGGTGCACAGGCGGTGGCTGGCGGTCCTCGGGCCCACAGGAGGCAGCTGGCGGACCCCGGGCACAGGGGGGCAACTGTGCAGACCCAGTGAGGCCGCACAAGGCGGCTGGCTGACCAGGGGGTCCCACATTCGCGTGTGCAGATGGTCCAGGCAGAGGGGAAGTGGCGGAAGGGACTGAATCCAGGAGAGAGCAGAGCAGACGCCATTGTTCCCTCTCAGACCCTGCCCCCACATACAGCGTCACAACCCAGCGACTGGGCTGCCCCGCACTGGGGAGTGCCAGAGGCTCCATTCCTCACTACGTAACAGCACGCGTGCGTGCGCCGATAATCCAGGTGAAGGGGAAGCAGCGGAAGGGACCAGAGTCCAGGATAGAGCGGAACAGACGCCATTCTTCCCTCTCGGACCCTGCCCCCACCTATAGCGTCACAACCCAGCGACTGGGCTGCCCTGCCCTGAGGAACACCTAAGGCTCCACTCCTCACTACGTAATAGCCACGACCAGACTAAAACCAAAACAAAACAAACAAACAAACAAAAAAATAAAACCCACCAAAAATGGCTCAAACCAGAGAAAAAATGAAAACCCCAGAGTCAATTCCTCTAAGCCTTGAAGAGATAGCCAACCTATCAGATGCACAGTTCAAAGCACTGGTGATCAGGATGCTCACAGAATTGGTCGATTTTGCTCACAAATTAGATGAAAAAATGCAGGCTACAATACGTGAAATGAGGGAAGATGCATGGGGAAGTCATAGAGATGGAAGGAAAACTGGGACTCAAATCAATGGAGTGGACCAGAAGGAAGAAACTAACAACCAAACAGAAAATGAGGAAGAAACAAGAATTCAAAAAAATGAGGAGAGGCTTAGGAACCTCCAGGACATCATTAAACATCCCAACATTCAATTTATAGGGGTCCCAGAAGGGGAAGAAGAAGAGCAACAAGTAGAAAACTTATTTGAACAAATAATAAAGGAGAACTTCCCCAATCTGGCAAAGGAAATAGACTACCAGGACGTCCAGGAAGCTCAGAGAGTCCCAAAGAAGTTGGACCCAAGGAGAAACACACCAAGGCACATCGTAATTATATTAGCCAAGATTAAAATGAAGCAGAAAATTCTAGAAGCAGCAAGGGATAAGGGGACAGTCACCTACAAGGGAGTTCCCATCAGACTGTCAGCTGATTTCTCAAAAGAGACCTTACAGGAAAGAAGGGGCTGGAAAGAAATATTTGAAATCTTGAAAAGCAGGGACCTACATCCAAAATTGCTCTATCCAGCAAAGCTTTCATTTAGAATGGAAGGGCAGATAAAGTGCTTCTCAGATAAGGTCAAGTTCAAGGAGTTCATCATCACCAAGTCCTTATTATATGAAATGTTAAAGGGACTTATCTAAGAAAAAGAAGATAAAAAATGACAGTGAAAAGACAGCAAACTCACAGCTATTAAGAACCACACCTAAAACAAAAGCAAACTAAGCAGACAACTAGAACAGGAACAGAACCACAGAAATGGAGATCATATGGAGGGTTAGCAACAGGGGCGTGGGAGGTGGAGAGGGGGGAAAAGGTACAGAGAATGAGTAGCATAGATAGTGGGTAGAAAATAGACAGGGGGAGGGCAAGAATAGTATGGGAAATGTAGAAGCTAAAGAACTTATGACACATGGACATGAACTAAAGGGGGGAATGTGGGTGGGAGAGGGTGTGCAGGGTGGGGGGAGTGATGGGGGAGAAATGGGGCAACTGTAATAGCATAATCAATAAAATATATTAAAAAAAGAAATATCAGAAAAAGAAATCAAGAAAAAATTCCATTTAATATAGTAAGAAGAAATATAAAGTGCCTAGGAATAAACCTAACCAAGGAGGTAAAAGACCTGTACTCAGAAAACTACACAACACTGAAGAAAGGAAGACTTAAACAAATGGAAGCATGTACCATGTTCATGGATTGGAAGAATTAACATCATCAAAATGTCCATACTACCCAAAGCAATTTATAGATTCAAAGTAATCCCTATTAAAGTGTCAAAGACACATTTCATGGATATAGAACAAACATCTCAAAAATTTATATGGAGCCATAACTGATCCCAAATAGCCACAGCAATTCTGAGAAAGAAAAACAAAATAGGAGGATTCACAATACCTGATATCAAACTATATTTACAAGGCCACTGTAATCAAAACAGCCTGGTACTAGCATAAGAACAGACTCAATGGAACAGATTAGAGAGCCCAGAAATAAACTCAAGTCTCCATGGTCAATTAACATTCGACAAAGTGGGCAGAAGCATAAAATGGAGTAAAAATAGCCTGTTTAACAAATGGTGTTGGGAGAGCTGGACAGCTACATGCAAAAAAAAAAAGAAAAAAAAAAAAAGAAACTCGATCACCAACTTACATTCAAGGTGGATAAAAGACTTAAGTATAAGTTGTGACACCATAAAAGTCCTAAAAGAGAACATAGGCAAGAAAATCTGATTCCACGCAGTGATATTTTCTCTGACACGTCCCCAAGAGCAAGGGACATAAAGGAAAGAGTAAACAAATGGGATCTCATCAAAATAAAAAACTTCTGTCCAGCCAAAGAAAACAGCATTACAATGAAAAGAGAACCAACCATAAGGGAAAACGTACTTGCCAATGATACCTCGGACAAGGGTTTGATCTCCAAAATATATAAAAAACTCACATGACTGCACTCCAGGAAGACAAACAACCCAAATAAAAACTGGGCAAAGGACTTGAACAGACACTTCTCCAAGGAGGACATACAGAGGGCCCAGAGACATATGAAAAGATGCTCAGCATCACTAGCCATCAGAGAGATTCAAATTAAAACCACAATGAGATACCACTCCACACCAGCAAGAATGGCCATCATATACAAATCAATAAGCAACAAGTGTTGGAGAGGGTGTGGAGAAAAGGGAACCCTAGTGCACTCTTGGTGGGATTGCAGACTGGTGCAGCCTCTATGGAAAACAGTATGGAATTTCCTCAGAAAACTAAAAATGGAACTGCCTTTTGACCTGGCAATTCCACTGCTGGGATTATACTCTAAGAATCCTGAAACACCAATCCAAAAGATCCTATGCACCCCAATGTTCATAGCAGCACAATTTACAATAGCCAAGTGCTGGAAGCAACCTAAGTACCCATCAGTAAATGAATCAATCAAAAAACTACATTTACACTATGGAATACTACACAGCAAAAAGAAAGAGGTTCTACCCTTTGCAACAGCATGGATGGAACTGGAGAGCATTGTGCTAAGTGAAATAAGTCAAGCGGCTGAAAGGCAAATACCATATGATCTCACCTATAAGTGGAACCCAATCAACAAAAAAACAGCAAGCAAAATATAACTGGAGATGTTGAAATTAAGAACAAACTGATAGTAACCAGAGAGGAGCTGTGAGGAAATAATGGGAAATGGGGAACAGTTTTCAGAAACATATACAAAGGATACATGGACAAAACCAAAGTGGGGTAGTGTCAAGGGTGGAGATTGGGGATGGCTGGGGTCAGGCTGAGTGGGGGAGTGGTGGGGGGAACATGGAGACAACTGTACCTGAACAACAATAAAAAATGTAAAAAAAAAAATAAAGTTCATGAAAAAGAAAAAAATGAGATTTTAGGTGTACAGTTCAAAGACTTTTAGTAACTGTGTAAGTAACTAAATAAATCAGTTTTAGAATATTGCCATCCCCTCAATAAGAACCCTGATGCCCATTTACAGTTAATCCTCATCCCTCTCTCCCCGCAGGCAACCACGAATCTATCTTCTGTCTTTAATAAATTTGCATTTGCTGGACATTTTATATGAATGGAATTATACATGTGGTCTCCTGTGTCTGGCTTCTTTCACTTGGCGTAATGTTTTGAAGTCTGTCCATTATGTCGTATGTATCATAGGCTGTTCCTTTTTTATTGGCAAATAGAACTTCACTGTGTGGACACACCTCCTTTCATCCACCCCATGCGTGCATCATTGGTCGTTTCCATTTTGGAGCTGTCACACACAATGCTGCTATGAGTGCTCATGATTTTACTACCCAGAAAGAGCCTAAATGAGCCTATATGTGTGCAAATGCATCACATGTATGTAAGTGTATGTACATATGTATGTGTGTATGTGTATTTTCTCTGCAAAGTAGGTGTAATTTAGTGTATTTTACAAAAGAAGAAGAAAAGAGAGGTTCAGTAACTTTTCAAAGGTCACCCAGTCACTGGACATGGAAAGGGTTTGAGTGACCATAGTGGCAGCAGAGTAACAGAGGAGAAAGATTAAATCTCAATAGCGTCCCTGGTTTCTCCGGGGAGTTTGGCCAATTAACTGAATCAGGGGCAGATACATGATTCTTTAAACCAGACCATTTTCTTGAGAACTTGCACGAAGAAATTCAAAGAAGTTAGGTTTCAATAATCCATAAACTGGAAGGTCTCTGTACCTTTGGAGATCGTGTATATGGAAGAGCAGAGCATTTACACAGATGTGTGTACGTGTGTGTGATGCATGTACATGTGTAAGGGAGTCAATCTATTTCTTGAAGGATTTGTAGTCCAGGGTTCCTGGAGTCCCCACAGAATGTCCTCTCCTATGCCCTCAGGGGTCCTCTCCAATGGGCAGTGTGGTACTCGGAAAGCAGAGAACGATTAAAAGCTCTTTGGCAAGAGGGCAGACAGAGCCAGTTCTGAATCTTGTCCATTATTTTCTAGTGGTGGGACCTTCGGCAAATTTCTCAGTCTCTCAAAGCTTCAATTTCCTCCTCTAATGGGGATGATGACATTTACTTCATTAAATTCATCAGAGGATCACACAAAATGATGAATGTGAAATACTTAGGGTGGTGTTTGGCATATAATTGATGATCGATAAATGATACTTTATGTATTATCATGTATATCTTTCTTGCGAATCACCCTTTATCATTGTGAAATTTGCATGACTCTAAACTAGCAACACCGAATTTCTTTTGCTAGCGTTTACATGGCATATATCTTTTCCCATCTTTTTTCAATCTTTTGGCGCCCCGACATTTAAAGTGTCTCTTACAAACAGCATATTATTTTTCAATCTGGTGTGACCATCTTTGTCTTTTCGTTGGAACATTCAGTCCAGTTACATTGAATGTAATTACGGATATAGTTGTGTTTTAGTCTGCCATCTTTCTATTGAGCACTAGGACTTTTATTCCTAGAGAGTCACCTTTCTGGAGTCTTAACCTAAAGCCCAGGATGTTGACCAAAACCCCTCTACCTCAGTGGGACCTGAACCTCTGTCTCCTCGACAGCTGACATCCGTTCACCTCTTTAGCTTCCCAGCAGCTGTTTCCTGGCGTTCTCACTGCATTCTCCGCGTAGGAGTCAGTCCACAACGTGAAGAGTAGCTTTCTCATTACGTCCTCTCCATCATTCTCCCTTCAAGTCCCAGCTACTCGGGCAGCCTTACATTCTGATCTCAGCCCAGAAAGGCTGCTGCTTCTGCTCTCACCATTCTTCCCACCACCCGCCCCCACCAGGGAGTTGGCAAAATGCCCTCAGGAAAAACCAGGATGAATGTGAAGAGTGCCAAACACATTTCCCTTCTCTTAGGGATCATAGCCTCTCAAATCCTGCCTGCACCGGGTGCTCTCCAATTCCTTCCAACAATTACCTTATATATTTTTTCCAACTTTTGTGAGTATTTTGGCAGGAAGATTAATCTGAGACAAACCATTCCCCTACGGCCAGAACCAGAAGCCTTATGCTATTTCCATTTATTGAGCCTGTCTTCAAACTACCTTAGAATGGGCAGCAAAAGGTTTTGTTGACAGGCAATTGACTTGATCCTAGATCAGTCTACAAAAAAATGGAATGACCTCATAAGATGGATCTCAGACGAAACTATCTGAGACATTTCACTGATATAAAACAGAAGTTTAGGTGTTTCTTAAAAGTCATTGGTCCTGAGACTATGAAAGAATTCTGGAGCCTATTAAGATTCAAGATACTTACGTTGCTTAGGATTCTTCTCAAAGGTCATCAAATGTAAGACAATAGACCAAGGAAATTAAGAACCAGTTTAATGAGTGACTTGGTGAGGAGGGTGTGCTTTTAAGGTTAGAGTGAAGAACCCGGCACCTATGAAAGACAACTGCCTACAAGAGCACTTTTCTAGGTTACGAAGTCATTGACTCGGCCATCATAAATGTCATCCAGGTGCTGCTGGGGACAAGAACGGAGTTCACTTCCCCAGTAATCTCATGAATTACCCAAATTACTTGAACTACTAGTTTCTTGGGATGGGTGGGGGTGAGAAGAATCACCCTGAATATCTGCAGCTCCGGGTCTCACATCCAAAGGAAATGTCTGGTCATGAGCAACCTCAGTTCACCGGGATGGGTATTGTCTCCTTCAGGCAGTGTGCAGTTTTCACCCCCTGTTCATCGGTCAGGGTCTATTCGGGGGTCAAAAGCCTCGTCCATCATTGTAACAGAGTGTTTAATACCAACAATTGTTGGTATTAGGAATCAGGTTCTGGACAAATAAAATGGCAAAGCGGGGACACAGAGGAATCCTGGAAGCGGTAACTACAGGAAACAACTGCCACCCTTAGACGAGGGGAAACAAAAGGGAGAGCTGGAGGTGACTGAAGTTCGCGGGGTTGGAGTGGGCCTGAGAGCCGGAACTCGGGCTTCTGAGGAGGGGCCGGGCCAGCCTGGGGAGATGTTGGAGCTGGTTCTGGGACTGTGAAACGCTGCAGGCAGAGCTACCTGTTGCTACTGGTCCCTGCCAGGCGGCGATGCGGACAGAGGCACTTTCTCACTCCACCAGCCTCCCTCTAGCGCCCCCCACTGGCAGAGCTAACAGGGACCAGCTAACAAAGCAGGAATGTAGTGTGCGGCCTCCCAGCCCAGCATCCCCAAATACCGGAAAAGCCTGGAGCTGGGAGACGGTAGCTTAACTGCCTACACACCAGGAGGATTAGGCTTCAGTGTAGAAAGATGCAAGAGGAACAAAACTACAGAACGCATATTTTTTAAATGAGAAAGGAATCTGTGTGCGGTTGGTGTTTTAGAGACATGATATTTCAGGCAATAAGGCCCGTTCCGGAGACAGTTGTAGAGCCCCACTTTCAAATGTGCGGTTCAGTAACTAATTCAGACTTGGGGTTTGGTTTATGGCGACATCTAAGTTTCAGCAGAGCATAAGGATGTTTAAAGTTTGCCTTATTTGTGAGTTGAATTTCTTAGTTCCTATAAGAATTTAGGAATTGGAAAGATTTTGCATGTTGTCAGAAAAACTGAAGTACTTAAAAAAGAAATAAATATGTTCAATGTATAAATGCATTTAAAAGGGTTTGGAAGTGCCGAGCTGAGCTGATAAATAGGCCCAGGCACCAGTCGAAGCCTCCACCGACGTCACTGCAAAAATCAGCTAGACGCGTAAAACAATAAAATTCATAAGCCAAACTTAAAAACCTAGTTTTTTAAATTTGTTTTAAATTGAATATGAATTCTAAAGATTACTAATCGTATCATTTGTTAAGTGATTATTTAACGTATTAAAAATATTATGTTTTAAAGCCAAATTTCAACTTACGCATTTTGAAAGGAAAAAAAACCACTGAAATCTTTTCCACATAAGAGATCTGCTGTCCAGGACACCAGAGTGCCCCCACCCCACGCCCTTCACCGTGACATTTTCTGGAAGTGGCTGGAGAAAAACAGAGAGGCAGCTTGGTCCCTCTTTCACACCAGCTTACCTCAGAGCCCTGGCCTGCTCTCTCCTACTGCCTCATTCTCTATGGAGCCAGGATGCCTCACGGGATCGAGAGGATGACCCCGGATGTGGGAGAAGAACCTGGGGTTGAGTCCCAGTTCCCCCACCCGTGAAATGGGGTGATACCTGCCTTACATGGCTGCTGCGAGGATCGTGCCCATAGTGCTTGGTATACCAGGGAAGCAGAATATGAGTCTGCTCTGTGCTGGATCCTGAGTGAAGGGGGGGATTAGGGCCACACTGGCCTGGGGTACTTCCTCTTTTGTTTTTTTAATTTATTGACAGAGAGAGAGAAAGTGGGGAGGCATTACCTTGTTGTTCCACTTATTTACGCATTCATTGGCTGCTTCGTGTACATGCCCTGACCGCCCTGACAAGGATCAAACCCCCAAACTGGGCATATCTGGGCAATGCTCTAACCAACTGAGCTAGCTGGCCAGGGCTTCCTCACACTTCTTGGCAGGAGGGTTTCTTCAAAGAGATGGCCCTGCTGCAGGTAACAGGGGCCCTGGCTTCCTCCCTCCCTCAGGCATGTGTTTCAGGCCCCAGAGGAATTTCTTAGGCAGAAAGGGGTCAGGCCCAGGAGCAAAGCAGCAGCCCTGTGGGCCCCGGGTTGGCTCTCTGCAGGGATACGACAGCCACTGGCTGCAGCAGGAAGGGCTCAGACCCGGCCTCACCTGTGCTCACAGGGTCACCTGGCCACACAGCCTCAGCGGGAATACGCTCAGAGAGCAGCATGCGGAAGATCCCTGCCTGAGGAGAAAGGAAAGCGGGTGAAGGTCCTTTCTGTAAATACCTGGTGGGGGGAAGGCGTGAAGGTCAGAATTATCACTTTCCCACTAAATGATTCAACACCCGACTTCAAACTCACTATTTTGCTAGGCCAGGCCATTCGAACAGAAATCCTACGTATCCTTGCCTTCCTGGGACAGCGCCTGAGAATGTGCAGAGATAGAAGTGACTCTCTGTACCCAGAAAAGGGAGGGAGCATCAGGTGCAAGCAGGGAGGGAGTGAAGGCGGAAGGCAGTTTTCCAGGACAGGGAACAGTCAGGGTAGCAAAGGAGGCTAGAAAGGCAGGTGGGGTCAGCTTGGGAAGACCTTGAAGTTAAGCTCAGGTGCGTAGATTTTATTGGAAGCCAGGGAGAAGTTTTAAGTAGGGGCTGCATTTTAGAAAAAATCAGGTGGGGATGTCCACACAGAGAGATGAAGTCTGCAGGCAAGTTGGTACCAAGTCGGAGGGGTCCAAACGGGGTGATGAGGGCTTGACAGGCATATGAGATGAGGAGTAAGAGAGATTTGAGAAGGGACTTGAGAATCACGGTCATTGTGGGAGTCCAGGCCCTGGTGGGTGGAGGCCAGGCTCCAAGGCCTCTGGGCCAGGCCAGCCAGTCTGCCCTGGACTCTTGAGACCAGCCCGACCCCCGCCCATCACCCAAGGCAGCCTCATCCTCCCAGGGTCCCCAGCACACCATGTGGCTGGCCTTTCTACCACCAGGAGCAACGTCAGCACAGGGCGTAGCACAGGCAGTGCCCACAGAAATCTTGAGATGAAGATCATCCTGAATTATCTGGATGGGCTCGATGGAAACACAAGGGTCCTGAGAAGTGGAAGAGGGAGGTAGCATAGAGTGTAGGTTGGTGTGATGGATGCAAGAGGGATTCAATCCGCCGTTGCTGGCTTTACAGATGGAGGAGGAGGGCCGGGAGCCAAAGAGCACGGAGGCCTCGGGAAGCTGGCAAAGGTGAGGGAGTGGATTCTCCTTTAGAGCCTCCAGAAGGGAGCACAGCTGTGCCCACCCCCAACCCCCATCTCAGCCTAGTGAGCCCCAGGCCAGACTTGCAGCCTACAGCACCATAAGATAACAAATGCTTGGTTGTAAGCTACTCATTTGTCATGGCAGTAACGGAAAATGAAAGCAGACTCTAAGGCTGCCTCCTTATCACTCAGGTCTCAGCTCCATGTCAGAGAGACCTTCCCTAGACACCTCACCTGAGGTCACCCTCTAGTCACTGCGTTTTGCCACGTTATTTCATCCGGTGTTGTCCATCACTTGAAATTCCTGTGTTGATTTGACTGCTAGCCCCTCCTCATTAGATGGTAAGCTCCAAACACCAGGCACCTTGGTTATGTCCACCCCTGCATCCCCAGCCCAAGAAAGTGCCTACACAGAGAGGCAGCTCCGCAAACCCACGATGGGTAGACAAGGGGATGGGTGAGTGAAGACAGGGGCGCACCAATGACATGAAATCTACCGAGGCTGATTGCTCGGTGGCCACTTGCTGTAGTTACAGCCTCTGAAGACTCAACAAAAGTGTACACACTCCCCTTCACGCCCTCCAGGGCCTTCAATCAGTTCAGGTCACACCTCTTGAGATGCTTGTACCAAGCCTCCAGAGGTCTCGGGCTTAGCTGCTGCAGCCATTCTAGGAAAACTCATGCCACGAGTGAGAGATACATTCTTTCTGCCAAACAGAACCACAGGGGAGTCCGAGACAGTCCATGAGTAAATACGGTTAAGTGTCCCCTCTAGCTCAGACAGTCCGGGAAGAGACCAAGCTGGTGTGAGAAGAGGTGTTGCCTTCTCAGACTTCATTGGGTGTTTTCCAAGCACCGCAGACAGGCTCTTTCTCCAGGAAATGACTTGCCAATCCAAACAAGGATGGAAACAAAACCCAGGGAGACTGGCTGGGGTGAGGCTGCTGCCTAATCCTGGGGAGGAGAGGCAACAGAAAGAGGGACCGGGAGGCAGGAAAAGCGGGGACAGGGAGTGTGAGGACAGGATGCATGATGGGCCGCTGTGCTTGCAAATTCCATCAAGGCACCACACGTAGGCACAGGGTAGGTAACGCGTACGAAATGATGTTTATTGAATCCGTGTTGGAAACAGACACCGAGAAAGGGTTTTGGTTTGTGAGCTCACTCAGAGTTTAGAGTCGTGATCGCTTCCTGTCATCAAACCTCGGCCACAGGAACATCCTAGCTTAAACAACGAAAATGAATCTTCATCTCGTAAAGGGGAGAAGCAGTCGTTAAAATACAACAACTGTCCCTCTTGCACCAGCTCTGAGTGTTAAAATGCCTATGAACATGAGCAAAATTTTCGTAAGTACAGTCTGAAATGTTTACTGTGTAAACCTCAGGCATGTACATCCAGGTGAAGCTGTAAACCGGCTAACAGTCACCGGCAAAATTAAGCCCGCTGGGTCTGGCCCGGCGCTCCCCATCTGAACCTAAGAGCTCACACATTTGACCGAGTGACTGCGGTCCTCACTGGGGTCATTTGCTGTACAGGAAAGGTATTTAAAAGCATGTGCATTGCCAATGTTGTAAACTAAAAAAAAAACAAAAAAAAAAACACCCCAAACCCAAGCATCATTAATTACTTTGCCTGGATTGATACATACCAGTCCCCAGTGCTTAGTGTACCACAGGACAGAAGCCATCAGTTAAATAAATCGTCAGGTTGTTACCTGCTGATGTTCCATCTGCTAATGCGTGTTAGTCAGTCTATGGGCTTTATCCAACACATACCCCAAGACTTTTTGTTGTTGTTGGAAATTCTCAGATCTCCTTTGAACATCTCCCATCATTCTTGTAGAAAGATGAACATGAAACAACTCGTTAGACACAATGTCCCAACTACAAGCCATCAAAAGCACAACCCTGGTCCCGTTTCAGATCTCCCCGCAGAAGGGAAAGGCCGTCAAGGCCTCGGGGAGCCGCCGCCACTGTCCTCTGCCCTTGTAGCCATCTCCCCCCACCCCCCAGTGGGAGCCAAGCTGACTCACGTCTCTAGATTGTATTCACAAAGCTTCCAAGCCTAACAGGGTCCCTAGAGGGTACCGGAAGGGTCCAGGGGAGCCTTCTCCTTTCTTCTAGAGCTGTCGTGAGTGGGGCCGACAGGTGAATTCAAGGAGAAGAACAGAGGTCCGGGATGGACAGCGAGCCCAGACCGGGGGGAGCAGGGTGCGGGGGCAGCGCGGCACCGAAGCCTGCTGCCCCAACCGCCTTGGGAGACCTCCCATGTCAGAATCTCCAGCACATCCGGATTCTTCTTTAATCACAGGGAATGCACATCTTTGCCATCTTCCCCCACTTTAAGTCATTGAGGCATTGAGACATTCCATTTGCTGCAACCCTCTGCCCACAAGGCAAGCTGTCTCCCTGCCTCGCTGCAGCTTCTCCTATAAACCACGACACACACACACACACACACACACAGGCCATCCTGGATTCAAATCCAGCTGCTAGAGTTCTGTGGCCTCTGAACCCTGCCCACCACGGACCACTTCCACCCCTGAGCCGCTCTGTCTCCTTTCCCTGGAGGGCTCGCTTATTTCTCAGCTTGAAGGCACACCCCATCAGAAGGAAGCAGTGAAACATCCTATGTGCAAATATTTGCAAACAATTGTTTTTGAGACAATGCACACTTTAAAAATTCAAGTCAAATCCAGGAACACACTAGTTGATCGGTATCAGCCGGCCCTTCATCCGCAACAAACAGAAAACGCTCAGTTTCTAAAGTAAAAGAGATGAAGGCATCGGCTACTCCACCAGGGAGGTTAGTCCCTTGAGCTAGGGAGGAAGCCTGAGAGGGAAATGCAGAGGCTTCCTCAAAGCCAGGGTTCTCCTGCCTTCTGGCCCTCCTGGACCTGGATGCAGGGGAGGACGGAGCCTACCACCAGTGGGCGATGCTTTCCCAGCAATCCTGAAACTGAAACAAGGAAGGCACTGTCCCAGAGCCCTGGCAGGCAGGGGCTGCTCTCAACTTTCCCTCCCCACAAACACACACAGGGGCAGAGAGGTTTCTTCACCCACAAGCCTCTGCCTCACCAGACCTAAAGGGGAACTCCGAAAGCCAACACATCCTTGCTGGCTTCATGTGCAGCTCAGATAACCCCCTGCTGTGGCAATGCCACAGGCACTGGGATACGTCGTCGGGACCATCGGACAGCCCAACACCTGAGTGGGGACAGCCCGGAGAGGAGTATCCACGTCAGGCAGGCAGGGCTGGAAGTCGGCAAGTGAATATTAGGCAGTTGGGTCCGTGTGGCTGCGAAGAGGTGGTCACAGTCACGAAAAACGAGGAGGTTTACAACTAGGTTTCCCCTAGGGCACTTAGGCTGGGCCTGTCCCCCAAAAGACAGGAGGCAGCAATTGCCCAAAGGAGGAGCCCCTTGGTGATTCACAGAATGGAACCGTCCTTCTCCTGGTTGCTAGGCAGGAGCCGGAACGTCCTGGAGGTGGGCATTCAGCCGAGGGAAGCACTGTTCGCCTCCGAGTCCTCCTGGCTGCCCCCGGCCACCTCCTCCGCCTGGCTGGGGCTGTCAGTGATGCTGGGCTCGCTGGAGCACTGGCGGTGGGGTGCAGAGAAGCTGGGCGGCAGGAGCAGGCACTTGTCCTCGGCGCCAGGCTCCTCGCCTAAGCCTGGGTGCATCATGGAGGCCATGGCCAGCAGCTGGATGTCCGAGTGGGCATTGGCCACCGTGTGCCGCCGGACGCTGCCACACTTCTCCAGGTAGGCCTCCCCCTCTTGCTCCGTCAGAGGGGTCAGGACCATCTCATTCAGTGGCCGGCTGATGGTGGCCATCGGGGAGGCGTAGTTCAGGACAGTGACCTTGGACCGGACCCGGGAGTGGCGCCTGGCTGCAAGAGAAAAACCAGCAAAGGCTGTAATGGAGGAGGAGGAAATAGTGGGGGGTCAAAACCTCTTAATCAACGAGGAAGAAAGAATAGGCTACAAAATGCCAGGGAGCAACCAAGACAGAAGAATCTACGCCAGACTATGGCAGAGGTTTTCTCCGAAGCCACACACTTCTATAATGTCCCCACATTTTTACAATAACCATGTATTGCTTTTACGATCACAAAATCGATACCTATAAAACAGAAGCACCAGAAGAGTTCAAAGAAACAGAGACCCTATTAAAGAATCAGGCTTTAAAAATGCCCTTGAAAACAATTCATTTCTCTCCCGCCGCTGTTAAACGCAAGCACTTGAGATTGGCAATTGCAAAACCCATGTTGTGGCCCCAGTTCTCCAACCAGCCTGGCTGGAGATGGGGTGAGAGTGCTCGCTGAGCGTTTCCTACATGCAGGTGCAGGAAGAGGAAAGGGCCAGAATGAAGGTGGGGCCCAGGGCACAGGTACGTTGAGGGCACAGGGGACAGATGTGCATGGCAGACACAAGCAGCATCTCTGGGAGAAATGGGAATGCACCTGATGGTATCCATGGACCTCGACCTGGTAGAATGAGACAGGAAACCTGTCTCAGATGGGTACCTGGGTATCGTCCACCTCTCTGACATCATCAGTCCAGCAACCCAAAGTCCTTGGAGGGTTTGGCAGGAAGCAAACTGACAAGAAAGGCCAGTGGGGCTGCTGCTGAGAGCTGGGGCCAGAGTGAGGATGGGCAACCTGAGGAGGGGGTCCCCATGACTCCTGTACACTCCACCCACCCCTGCAATAAATGCTTCTTGAACTACAAAGTACAAAATGCCATGCTCACTGCGGGAGAAAGAGAAACATGAATGTGACATGAGGCCTGCCAAAGGGCCTGGAGCTCAGTGCTCAGATGCGTGTGCGTGGGAGGGAGCCGTCTTAAGTGCAATCATTAACTGAGCATCTACTATGTGCTGGGTTCTGAATCATAAAAGGATGCGCTTCACCCACATAATCTCCTTGAGACCATTTTGCAGAAAAGGCACCTGAGTCACGCTTGGTGATGAAACCAGGACTCGAGCCCAGAGCTGACAGCGGAGCCCCTGCCTGTGACCCCTGGGAGGCCCATATACAGACAACTATTGAAACTGGTCAACCTGTCAAGGCAGAGGTACTCACAAAAGCACTGTGGGGATGCAGAGGAGTCACGCAGAGGGGTCATTTCAGATGGGCCTGCTCCTCTGAGAGTGATTGACAGACTGAACCCAGATTGGCCATACACTCACTCTCTGAGAGGCCTATGCTTGTAGCGTGGGCTACAAGGGGAACCACGTGTGCCCTGCCCTCAGTGAGTTCACAGTTCAGGGGGCAGATCGACATATAATCAGACTGTGACCACAAGCATGGCTGGTGCCAGGGTGTAGGATGTGGTCCGGGGTCTAGGAGAGGGAGGGGGAGGCAACACACGATGCCTCATCTGGAATGGTTTCCCAGGAGCCAGGCCACCTCTAGCTGGGGCGCATAATATGGCAGGTAGCAGCTCTGCCCGGGTCCTGCCCTAAGGCAGGGCAACTCCTTTCTCCTCTGCGCTCAGCTCTTGGCAGCTCAGAGACATTAAGTAACTTACTCCAGGCCACACAGCTGAAGTACAGCCCTGTAGTTTCCAAGGCCCAGCTCCGTTTGCAGCTGGCCCCACCTTGCTCCTTACTGCTGCTCCCTGCCTTCCCTGTGATGACTCACCGGAGAGGGGAGAGGCCAACAGCCCTTCCTTCTGCTTTCTGGGCGAAATGTTTTGGTTCCCAAGACCGGGTATGGGCAGAGCCCAGACCACAGGGGCCGAGGGGCTGTGTCGAGTCCCCTGGGCAGACAGTGCTTCCTTGCTGAATTCCCACCAGACTCCAGATGCAACTCTCAGACAAGTGTGTCAGCTGTGCCCCCAGCGGGGGTCAGCCCCTGCTGGGCGCCCTTGGGAGGCCTTCAAACAGACGCCAGGTCTGATGGACAGCTCCCCACACTGCTGCTGTTTGCTTTCTCCCCACTTCGTCACACCAGGGGAGACCCGGTCCTGACACTCAGAGAAGGAAACCTCCCACTAAGGGGCAGATGAAGCTGTCAGTATCCCCCAGGGCCTCAAAAAAAGGGTCCCTCCCTTGCCATGCTGCCCTTTGCACAGGGAAGGGGCCCCCCACTCTGCTGGCACCCACCCTTGGGCCTCCTCCTGCCTGTCACATGGGATGGGGCAAGGGGTGCCCTTTTCCATTCCTCAGGCACCAGGCTCCCCAGCCGCCCCCCCAACCCCCGTGGCCCAGCTCTGGCGTTCCTCCCCCTGCACAGAGCCGCAACGCAGCTCCTTTCACACCCGCTGAGAGAAGAAAGCCTGGGTGAGGCAGTCTCCCCCCCTCCCCCGTCCGGCCCTTTGTTGGGGACTCAGTTCCCAGGCCTTTGATCTCCACGGCTCACCGGCCAGGCCCCACCACCGGAGTGGCGGCCGTAATGTGGGCACTGTGACCCCTGCACACCAAGTCCATTGTGGGCGTCCCTCTCCAGGCCGCTGCACCTGAAAGCCCATGAATGCCTACTTGTCAGGAAGAGAAGTTACAGTATCTGGAGGCAAAGGGCCCTCCCCCTGGAGACACAATGGGGGTAGGGGTGGGAGGCCGGGGCTTTTGTGCAGGAGAAATGGAGCCCGCGGTGTTTGCTTGGAGGGCCCTACCAGCAGCTGGGGCAGCGGCTTGGAAAATTCAGGAACTTCTAGAAAGGTAGGATGGGGGCCTGGGTTCTGACAAATCAGCATTTTTAAGATGTCATTATCATCCCTCTCTTCCCCACTGCCCGAGAAAAATGACAGCTTTGGAGGGGAAACATGCACACGCATGCACACACATGCACACACGCACTCACACGCACTCACTCCACACAGCCTCAGAATCATCTTTTCTCTCTGAAGCAAGCCTTGCGTGTCCAGGGAACAAGGCTTATCCCTCAAGCCCACAGGCCTGGCTGGCAGAGAGTCTTCCTACGAATCTCAAACTCGTAGGGAGCATCTTAGAAAAACCACCTCTCCAGTTCTGGTCACCTCCCCCATGTAACCCTGGGGATGTGCCTTAATGACTCGGAGATGGAGGTAACCACAGTACCTACCCCCTGCCCCACCTCCCGCAGGTCGTGCCAGGATGGAAGGAGTATATGCCAAGCGCCTGGCCCAGCACCTGGAACGGGACAGGCGTTCGCTAGTGGTGGTTTTTCAGGTGATCACCAGCTGCCCTTGACCACACCCAGCCCGGGTCAGGCCCCAGGGGACAACAGCAGAGCCCTGCCAAGGGTACAGGGGCTTCTCGTGCCCAACTCATCTCCTCAGCTTGAGGTCAGTAGGTCATCTGGACATGGCTCTCCCTCAGGCAGGATAAAGGTCACTGTCTCCATTTTACAGAGGGGGAGATGGAGGCCCAGAGAGGCCTCTCAGTCTGGAAAGGACTGTCCTCGGTAAGGGAGGGCACCACGGTGGCCGTTTTAAGAGTTTTAGTACCCAGAGGTTTGAGGGGAGGTGTCTGGTCTCAGACACCCCTTGGGCTGGGGATGAGAGGGAAGGCCCACCTCCTGGGGGGAGGGGGGAGGTAGAGCTTGTGGGAAAGTGCAGACAGCTTGGGGGTTTGGAAGCCTAGCTCCAAAAGCCAAGTGACCCCAATCTTCATTTCCCTCACCTGTGAAACGGGAACAACAGTGCCCAGCCCACTCCGCACAGGGCCCAGGACGCTGCCTGTGCCCGGGGCTTCCCTTGCTACCAGCCGCCGTGCAGCTCTGAAGCTCTTTCAGTTCCTCAAATGTTGCAACCTCTGCCCCTACCCCAGAGCCCTCCCGGAGATCCTGCCCTTGGCCTTGGGGACGGTCTGCCTTTCCTACTTACTTGGCTAACTCATACTCACCCGATAGGTCCTATCAGAGATATCACTTCTTCATCACTTCCCCCGGGGAGCCTTCCCTGATTTCCCGTCCAGGTAAAGTTCCCCTGCCATGGGGCCCCTGGCCCTGTACTTCCCCACGCACAGCCCTTGTGCCCTGATGACTCATCGTCTGTTGTTTGTGACTTTCCTCACTGGACCGAGCTCGCAGAGGGCAGGGCTGGGTCAGTTTTGTTCACGGATGTAGCTGCGGCACCTTACAAGGTGCCTGGAACAGGGCCTTAGTGTGCGTTTTCTGAATTAATAATAAAAAACAAATCAAAAGAGGGTCCTTTCCTTCCCTCCCTACCCCTACTGAGACAACACCTTAGAAGGCAAGGATTGGCCTTGGCGTAAGAATAAAACCTCAGGCCGCTGCTTCATAATTTGACAAAGTATGTATTACTAGTTAAGCTGGAAAACTGAAGGCACCCCTCTTACAGTCCTCACTGCACAGACTTCTGCATCCACCCTGGTTCCTGGCTCTAGGCCCAGCGACGATAGATGGAGTCCCTGCCATGGCCCCCCAAACCCTGCTGGCGTCCTGACATCTGCCTGGGTCCCTCCCGCCCCACTCAGGGAGCCTCGGTGAGGTGACCAGTGGGCTGAGCCTGAGCGGGAAGCTGGTCTCCGGAGAGGGCACGGCAACATGGCAACGAGTCACGGCAAGGAGGGCAGGCTTCTACTCAGGCTGGCTCCAGCTCCTGCGTGGAAGGAGGGAGGGAGGGAGCAGGGGAGAACCTGGCAGGCGGCTGGCTGGGGCCCGCACCCTCCAATCTGCGGTGGCTGTGGTTAGGCTGATGTCTCCAGAGAAACCTGACAGGGCCCTGAACACTGCAGCAGGGAGGCCCAGGAAGGGGCGGGCGCCTCGCCGGGGCTGCTCCTCTCCTTTTGGCTTTGAAAATCAGCCCCAGCTCCATTAGAGCAAGGAGAGGGGGCCAAAGGTTCTAAATTTGGGGAATCTCTTTCCATCTTTGCACCTATGTGGGTGCTGGTCGCCCCGGCCTCAGGGTACAGATGCTATCCATCCAACATACATTTTTGAGTGCCTACTGTATACCAGACATCATGCCAGTTACTAGAGATAGAAGAGCTGACAAAACATCCTGACATTTGGGGAGCTTTTGTTTCAGAGGGTAACTGAGAAACGTCTTTCATGATAAGCCTCATTATAGAGCTATTTTCCCATCCAGACTGAGGTTTCACTGAGATAAAAAACTAACCCGATTCATCATCTCTAGCTTCTCCGGGGTGGCTAGCACCAAGCCTGACACTAACTTTCCGAACCCCAAGACAGTCCCCAGCAGGCCTGGTCTCCAAATCCGGGAGCCCCTTTCCTTGGCCGGAAGGCCTCAGCGGCACCTCCAGAAACGCAGTGGGGAGCAGCAGCTGCATCTCCTCGGGCCACGTATGCCAGAGCCGGCTTCCCATTTCCAGCTGCTTTCAAAGTCGAACGACCACGGACGGCAGTGTTTTCACTCAAGTGGGAATGGTGCAATAACGCCCAGTTTCTGGTATCGGATACAGGAAAAATTAACGTGGCAGGCGCGAGAAAAAAATCAAAGCCACTGAGCAAAGATGTGGGCCAGACAAGCACCGCCACAGGGGCACGGTCCGAGTCCTGGGGGAGGGATCACCACTTGGGGAGGAGGGTACTGAGACACGGGCCAGCCGGAAAGCAGGAGGGGTCAACACGCACATATCTGCATGGGCCTGCCCCGGAAGCAAACGTCCTGGCACGTGATTGGGGCGCAGTAAAACATAGCTGGTGGTGTGTGATCATCAAGGCTCTCAGCAGCTCGAGAGCTGTGCCCCTTACCCAGCGTGTACGTGGGGCCCGAGACGCTGCGGTCCTCACTGATGCCCAGGAAAGGAGAAACCACTTGTTTCACCAGCTCCTCCAGCTGCAGATAACCCTCACTTGGGCCTGTGGGCTCATGAACACTCTGCAAACAAATATCCAAGAGAGGCAAATGTCAGCCAAAGTCGCCACGGCCAGCTGGCCCTCCTGCCGCATTCAAGGCAGTGGTACCAGCAGGCAGCATCCTCATGACCACAACACAGGAAACCGAGGCCTGACGCCCAAGGCTCTTGTCATGGTCACTGTGATGGGAACTGTGTATGGTGGGTACCATGGTGCCTCTCCCACAGGTCCCACCAACGCAGTGGGGTCGGGACAGTCCCCACCCCAGCTCCAAGGCTGGGGCGTGGTCCTAACCATGGCACCCCAGCCTCGCTGTCACGGTGACTGCTCCACACTCAGCAGGCAGGCACGTGACGTGTGTCGAAGCACAGAGGCCTCCCAACAACCCGAGGATGGTGACACTCTCCTCATCTCCGTTCCACAGACAAGGAAATTCAGGCCCAGAGGGTTTAAGCAAGTTGCTCAGGAAAACACAGCTGGTAACTGGCAAAAACCTGGGACCGAAACCCAGGCTGTCTGGCTCCATGCATATCTCACTGACACTTGTTAACAGGCTAGAAAAGAAGGGGACAGAACATGAAAACGTCCAGGACAGTAGGAGAAAGGGTGAGTCCTTGTGGAACAAGATGTAGGTTTAGCACCAAGACCAAGTCAGTTCAGAAGCCCAGCACGACCAGAGGCATCTGAGCCAAAGCCAGAGCAAACACCAGCCAAAACAATGGCCACAGCAGTCAAACCGGAGAGGAGCCAGGAAGTAACCATGGTTTCCTTAAAAACCAGCGGACTCCTAGGGGACTCCACGGACCACTGGGAAGGACTCCCGGCCACGCTCTCGAGTTGGGGGCCTGCAGGGGAGCAGAGACAGGGATCCGTGGGGGCTATCCCCAGCCCAGCGAGCTGCCCGTCAAATTCTCAAAGTGAAACGGGTTTTCAATAACCCTCCCTTTAAAGTGAGAACCCGCCACTGCACCGAGTTTTCAGGGATTGCAGGGGGAGACGGTTGGGCAATAAAACCGGAGGGGCCAATCCTGCAGGCTGGGGACCACCAGGTGAGGGCGATGTTCCCAAAGAAGCAGGCTGACCTGGCCCCTTGTGGGCTCCGGGATGGTTGGGGTGGCAGGGGTGGGGGCACAGCTTTAAGGATGCAGGGCACCGTCCTAGGGTGATCTCAGGACCTGCCTGTAACTGCCAGGAGCAACCAGAGTCCACACTGGTCAAAGTCTCTGGTTCATCCCCTTCCTGGGACAGCCTGAGGACGGGGGCCATGCCGCACACGGCAGAAAAGTTTGAGCCCCTTGTGTGTTTTGGAAAGGGAGGGGGTTTGATCAGGGACATTCTGGAAGCACACTGGAAAAGGGAGGGAGCGAGGCCTGAGCAAGGGCTCTTTGCCCTGTAAGAGAGTCAGGCAGGGAAAATCGGCCCAGACCTCATGGCGCTATGGAGAGTCGGGGGGGGGGGGCTGGGGAGAGAAGGGGGCCCAAATTTCCTGCAGCAGGAATGGTCCCAGGGCAGTGCAACATGCAAGTTCCATTCAGACCAGAAGCTGCTGTCCTTTCCTGCTCAGGAAGATGGAGCTCGACTGGGGAAAGACCTGCGCCTGTCCCCGTCGTCACACTCCTAGCCCCAGGCTCTGCAGGTCTGAGTGAGGAAGGGCACGGGCCCAAGGGCCCCAGGGAAACAATGCCAAACGCTCCATGTTAGAGAGCTCAGGGGGCATTTCCAAGCACCGTGGCAGACTGCAGGGGGTGGGGAGGCGAGGCTAGCCCAGAAAGGCTGAGTGGAAAGGTAGAAAAAGCAAGAGCTGAGAAATGAGTGACACGTTCATCTCTTAAATATTAAGATGTGACCGTGGGCTACTTGGCCACTTCTCTGAACCTCCCTTCATCCGTGAAAAGGGAAAGTGGGGACTGTTTCCTTGCCGGACTTCCCAGAAATTTGTCACAACCAGAGTTTCTCCAAATATACTTCCCCTGCCAAGGCTGGAATCCCTGGGTGAGGGTCACCACCAAGAGGGCTGAGGCCGGAGACCTGGGTCCAGTCCTACTCTGGCTCTTACTGCCTGGTACCCTCATTCACTGAACAAATGTTTAATTAACACCTGCTATGTGCCAGAGACTATGCTGGCTGCTGAAGGCAGAAGACATACAGATCCGCCTTGACCAGAGGGGGCTGGTGGGCCCCTGGAAACCCAGCATTCTGGGTGGAGGGAACTGGGGCACAAAGGTCCCTGCACGACAGGGAAAGGCCAAGGAGGCCAGTGTGGCTGGAGAGCTGAACAGCTGGGAAGTCAGGTTCCAATGAGGCTGGGGAGGTGGGAGGGGCCGGAGACCAGGGTACAGACTTGGGCTGTTTTCCTAAGATTGCCCTGGACCGCTGAAGAGTTGAAGCTGCCCCACGGAGAACCAAGTGGGGTAGGGGCCAAGGTGGAAGGAGGAAGATTCCCCTGGGACAGCAGATTAACCATTTTTAGGGACTCCATGGGGAACGATGACAGCTTTCTCGTACAGATGCTGGGTTGCTGGGCACAGGCCCTGCAACGTTGGAATTTAGTAAGGCCCTCTTGGTCTACTGTTCACAGGTGAGAGCCCTTCCCTCAGCGTTCCTTCCCCACAAAAAACAAACAAACAAACAAACAAACAAACAAAAACAAAAAAACCCACAAGGGGAATCACCTCTCATCCCTAAAATGTTACACACGGAAACGAGAGGGTAGAAACCCGACTTTCTCAATCTTCCTATCCGAATCCCCAGGAGCTCTTTTCTAGGTTCCTTATTTGGGACCCAAGCTCTGTTCTCTGTTCCTCGGACCGAGCTGCACACACATTGTTCCACCCCTTCCCTCCTCCTTCCCTGCCATAACAACACCGGGCCTGGCACCCCAGCCAGTTACGCCCACTCTCATCCTCCTGTGAGGCAACTCTTCCTCTGCTCTGATTTCAGGAAAGGGGGAGAATGCCCAGAAGCACGGTCCAGCTAGAGAACAGGAAGAGAAGGGCCGCAGGGAAAGGGAGATATCAGGGCCCCAAGGCTGAGGTCCCACCCCTGCTAAGAGGACCATCTGGGGTCACAGGCTGCCTGACAAGGATGGAACTGTCTTCCCATGGATGGGCTCAGAGCTGATACTGCTGAATCTGGATCTGAAATTGGTACAGAGGTGAAGGATGGTGAGTCACCTCCTTTTGGGGGTGTTCCTAGCCCACAAGCCCTGTTTCTTGAGAAGTATGCACCCCCATCTATAGGACTGGGATCGCTGAGGTCATGTTTGTACTCCTCGATCCCACTCAAGGTCATAGCTGGCTGTGCTGAGGGGGGTTCCGTAGCCCAAGCTGGAGCAATCAACATCTTTCCCCGAGTGTACATAGTTCTGAATCTTACCACCTTGCCAAGGGACCTTGGGCAAGCACGTAAACTCTCTGAGTTTCACTTTCCTCACCTGTAAAATGGGAATGACAACAGTGCCCACCTCACCATGTGGTCATTTGGATTATTTGATTCAGAGAGCAACACACTTAATAAAGTCTTTGGCCCACACCTGGCAGGAAGCAGCCAATGTAAGCTCATCTTCCTATTGCTGATTTAGAATCGAGACAAAGAGATGCTAGACAACCATCTGGGGTTGTCTCTTGGCGGAAACACATGAGCTATGAGATGTCACGTTTCATCAGGTGCAAACCAAAGCATGGAATGCAATTCTTCAGAGAGAAAGGCCGAGTCCAAGAGAGGCCAGGCAAGGCCAGGAGAGGCAGCGTCAGAGAGAACCAAGGTGGACCAGACAGAAGCGGAGACCGGTAGGTGGAGAAAGACTGGCTTTGTGGCCCGACCATGGTCTCCCTCTGGTTGCAGTCCTTTGGGAAGCCCATCTGCCCCAGGAACCTTCCAGGGAGTGCTGGTCTGGCTTGAGCTAGGCTGCAGGAGGTTCTTGTTGTTATTCGTAACTCGTGACTCCCTGACAGAGGAGAGAAGAGAAGGCTGTCCACTGTGTGAGTGACAGGGCGTTGCTGCTCCCTCCCCACTGGGTTCCCAGCACAGCGCCAGGGACCTGGAAGATGCTCAGTGACTAAGAAACATCAGCGACTAAAGGACACTACACAAAGCTAAGGTGCTCTGGTCACTTGGTTCCCTCCCCCTAGTCCCTTCTTTTCTTCTCTTAGCCTTGGGGTGCATCTTCTCCAGGGCCTCACCTGCAGGATGAGCAACATCTGGACAATGGACGAGGGCAGCTGGGACTGGGCCAGCAGCAGCAGGTCACCCAGCTTCACCTTGAGCAGGACCAGGTCACGGAAGCCCAGCAGGGAGATCTGGCGGATGGTCAGCTCCTGGCCCTGGAGGAGAGAAGAGGCACTGTCAGGAGGGGAGAGCTCATGGGACTTGCCGTCAACCACGTGGGGTGCAGAGCACCCAGGATGGGAGAGGACAGGGTGCCTGCAAGGCCTGGGGTGGGGGCGGCGCTGCCAAAGAGTGAGAGACTTGGCCCCCATCCTTCAGACCTTCAGAATGAAAGCTCTGACTCAACCTGCCTCCATAATGCAAAGATAATGCATAGAAGGGGGCCATGCCTGTCACGGGCACCACGAGTGGTCAGAGAGAAGGAGAAGAGAGGACAACGGGGAGAAACAAGAGAGAAAAGCCACCACCTCCTCCCCACATCCAAGGCTGCTTCCTCCGCGTTATCCATTAAATGTTTGAGCACCAGTCACATGCCAGGCAGAGGAGGAAAATGTGGGACCTGTTAGACTCCTACATACATGCAAGTAACTCCGGAAGAAAAGTGACTGGGAAAGTAGGAGAAAGGAGCTTGTTCAACCATGTGGGGTGGGCGCAGAGATAATCCTAAGAACTGCCACTTCCTGAGCTCTGACTACGGGCTAGGCATGATTCTCAATAGTCTTAAGGTAAATAATACACTCAATGCCCATGACCACCCTTTGAGAGAGGTGCTATCATAAAACCCACTTCACAGGTGAAAAATCCTAGAGCCCAGAGTGACAGCAATTTGCCCTGTGTAGAACTAGATTGCAAACCTGAACTACTTGATTTTACAGCTCCTGAAGTCTACCCAGACAGAAAAGGGGGAAAAGGACCCGTTTCCAAGGCTCTCCTCTGCACATCTATGCAGAGAACATACAAAAAATCAATTGCCCTTGGCAGAGACAAAAACATCATTCAAGCCCACCCTACCAAATAGGACACAGGTTCCCATCCTTCGAGGCTCCCAAGGTTCAAGTTCTGCATCTCCTGTAACAGCTTAGGAAGGTTTGCAGAAACACGGGCGAGAGTGCTTGGCCATCTCTGCACCCCCTACCCTGCAGCCCCAAGAGACACACACAGCACCGCCCTGTGTCTGCTACGTGTGTGAGCCCTACAGGCTCAGCTCAACCACCGCTTCCAGACCGTCTTCCCTGACAGCAGTCCACACCCTGCCTCCATCTTTTCCAAGGTCCTACAGTTTCCATTTTTTGCACTGCATCCCAGTACTTGGCACTGACTACTCAACCCATAGGAATCTGTGCCCTCGCTTTACCTCTAGAAGCTCTTTCATTTTACAAGGTGGAAAAATGCAGGCAAAGTTCTGCAGCCTCACATACACCAGGCACTCAGAACCACACTTGTCCGACAGGGGGCCTGTGAGAAGGATCTGGCTAGACTCGCAGATACCTTGGGGGGTGCTAGTAAGAGTAATAAGAACCCCTAAGACAAGGGTTCTGAAAGTGGGGTGTCTGGACCAGACGCAGCATCGCTAGGGAAATTAGGGGGAGATGGACAGGAGCTACACCAACTGTTGCCAGATCTTACCATTTTCCCAGAGAAGCAGGGCAGTAGCAGCCTCTGACCTGCACAACTGGGGTCCTGCCTGGGTCCTGCCTAAGAGGGCCCTTGGCCCTCCAATGACCGTCCCGGGACCATGCCCACCCAGATCCCACACTCCCCATTCTAAACCCACCTGGGTGCCTGCACCTGGGAATTCCACGCCCAACTGGTCCTACCAGAGACCCAGGACTACAGACTCCCTTCAGGGGGGTTGCCAAATAAAACACAAGCTGTCTGGTTAAATTTGGACAGTTTTTTAGCATATGTCTCAAACATTGCATTATTCGTGTCTGTCTGAAATCCAAATTTAACTCAGCATCCTGCGTTTTCATTTGCTAAATCTGTCGACCCTGCCTCCCAGCACGGTCTTCTTGAGACGCACTGGGGGCTGAGGAGCGGCTACTGCAGGGAAGGGAGAAGCTCCTGGGCCCGGGGGTGGGGGGCTGGCCTGGCCACGTTCACCCTATCCATCCTCCCATGGGGGCACAGGGCGAGCTGAGGGTGAGGGGACCAGAGCAGTGGCTGCAGGCTGGAGGCTTCCACCGCAACTGTGAGGGGCGGGTCCTGAATGGGAAATGGACTCTATAGGCATGGCCGCCGATGTTTAAATATCTGAGAAATAGTTCAAAGAACGCCAAGTTCCTTTAAAGCAGCATTCAGAGCAAACAAAGCACGTGGGTCATCCCCTCCGGCACAAGGCAGTCCCTGCTCCCACACAGCGGATTAGAGATGAAGCCCTGACCCAGGGAGGGGGTGGGGCAGGGAGCACATGGCGGCACAGGCGCACAGCAGAGACTTGTGTTTTGGAGAGGACGGTCTCTGGTTTAACCTGCCATAGGGGAAGTCCATTCTGACCTGGCATTGACTCGTCCTGCAGGAGGGCAGCAGGGACTCAGATGGTAGAATGGGCTGAGGTCACAGAATAAGAACATGAGAGAGATGCCTCTCATCTTTTAGCCTAAATTCCTCTCTTTGCAGGACATGAAATGGAACTGTGCTCAGAGAAGGGAAAAGCGTTCACCCAAACCCAACCAGATCCTGAGTCCAGTGTTCTGTCTGCTACGTCGTCTCCAGGAACCCCTTATGGAGGGCAAGGAACACTACTCCTTTCCCATGATCTGGGAGCAACAGGGAACTTGCTTAAAATCATGCTTCAGAGAAAGGGGGCTGAAAGGGAAAGAAAAGGAGAAGTCTGCTTTCCCCACCTTTTCTATCTCTGAAAACTAAGAGAAGCAAACCACTCCAAGAATATACAGACAAGCTCTTAACCAAGAGGGTGTCAAGGGCAGACAGACTGCTGCTTCTGCGGGGCCTCCTCTTTACTTGAGGTTAGATGCTAAATATAGAACCAGAACGCCCTGCAAAGACTCCCCAAGTCCTTAGCCGACTCAGGCCCCAACCTCCTGGCTCTTCCCCATCCACCGGGAGGCTCCCGGTGGCAAAGGCTAAGCTGAGGCCGTTCCAGCGAGACTGACCTGGACTGGATAAAATATTGCCTGCAGCGTGGGGAGAGTCTCAGTGAAGAAGTGGTCCCAGACTTCAGCCAGAACCTCAATGCGATTTTCACCTACACAAGGGCGAGAAGATGGGAGGGGAGAAAGAAAGAAAAGAACTGGTCATTACTTGTAGGAGAGGCCAGAAGACTGCTCCATGTCAAAAGGAGCAGGGGCGAGGGGGCGCAGGGGAAAGAAAGTGCATTACCTGCATTTGGTCTGTTAGGTGTGACTACATTCAACACGGGGTTGGACGGAAAGACCCAACCGAAAATATGCAGATGTGCTCTCTGTCCCCAAACCAGAAAAGGGAGCTGAATTTTGAAAATCATGTAACTGTTGTTATCACAAAAATGGCTACAACATCATCAGTCACTGTGCTAAATTACTTATCTATGACATCTCATGAGTAGATTCTATTACCCCCATGTACAGGCTCAGCGAGGCCAAGCGTGTGGCTCAATGTCACACAGCAAGAAGGCAGAGCTGGGATTCCAGACCCTGTGCTCTTGGCCAACGTGACCTGGGCAGACCATGTGCACAGTTTTATATTGCTTGTTGTTGTTTTAATTACTGAGACACAGACTTCGTATTCTGGACTTGAGCTGTCAATTGAAGGAGGAGGAAAGAGGGCCTGGAAACTGTCACCTCCACCCACTGCTTTGCAGTAACCAGGAGGGTGGCCTTTCTGAAGTGGTCACTTGCAAGACACAGGACCCACACCCTGATGCAGTGCCTACTCCCGCCCCAAGGATCAGGAAGCCTGAGCCGTAGCCAACCGCCACCCCCAGGCTGGATGTGCACAGGTCACCCAATGCACACCGGAAGGCTGTGCGAGGACCTCTGTGCCTGCAGGAGAGGTGGGTGCTGGCAGAGAGGGGGCTGCACCGTGGCTGCTGTTCGATGACCTAGATAACAGAGCCGATGGGGCACTGTCGTTGCTCATCTGAAGCAGAGAAACTGGGTCAGCCAAGATTAGACACTGAGAGCCACATTTGGCAAAACACTGCCAGTTCCACTGAAGTGATTTAGAAAGATTCATTTTAGCATCTTCCATCTATTAATTTAATGGGCAGTAAAAGCAGCGGCTGGGACAGAAGAGCAAGTGCACAACTAGTAGTAACTGGCAGGGCCGGAGACATGCAGATTTGGAAAGGTTGGAGTGAAATGTATTCAGGGGAAATGCAAACCCATCACACCCTCTACTTTACCTTGCAAAGTGCTAATTACACTTTGTTGGAATTGCTCATTTTACTTCCCTGTCTCCTCAAGAACAGGAGTGAGTGTAGGGGCCCTTTCTGTCCTGCTCATCATTATCTTCCTAGTCCTTAGCATGGTGCCAGACACATTGCTAAATCAACTTCGAGAAATCTTTGAATGAATGAATGGCAAGTAATACGTGTATAGGGGGTTTTGGCAAATGCTGGGGCTGGTGAGAGGAAGGTTAGCCTTTAACCCGAATATGGGACAGGACAGAACAAGACTTAATGGTTAGCTGCAACACGCTCCTCAGCTTAAAGAAAACCTCCATCACGTGAGCAACGTGGCCGGGCAGAGTCTGTTTCCTTCTGTGTCTTCATCCTCCTCTATATCCCCTCAGCCTTTGGGCCCCCACTGTATCGATTTATTTCAGCCCCTCACACTCACCATGTTCCTTCATGCCACAGGGCCTTTGCATGTGCTAGTCGCTTTGGCCAGACTGTTTGTTCCCTCCTCTATGCCTAACGTACATCCACTTATCTTTGTAGGTTCAGCTCCAACATCACTTCCATGGGAAACTGGTCAAATCTCCCTAGCATGGATGGGATGGCATTCTTAGTACTTGACCTGGCTCCAGTGTTGTATTTGGTGATGACCTGACTCGTATCTGTCTCTACTACCAGGTTGTGGGCTCCATAAGGGCCTGTCATCCCACGATGGTTTTGTTCACCACTGCGTCCCCAGCACCTAGGCACAGTACCTGGTATAGAGCAGATGATCAACAAATGTTTGAATCAATCAGTCAAGCATCCTCTTTTCAAATGTAGGCTATGCTAGGTCTCTGCAGGGAGGAGTTAGGGAAGTCAAAAGGACCATCTGAAATGTTAGGTCACCCCAAAATTGAGGTGAACCCCATCACCTGGATTAATGGAACTCAAAGGAGAAAAGGCTGTTCCAGGCCCTTCGTTGACAGCCCTTACCCTAAGCTTTTCATCACAAAGACAAAAAGCAGAGGCTCTCCTGACCTGAAGGAAGGAAAGGAGAATCCTGCAGGCCGGTGCTGGTGCCTGTTTACTCCCCTTCACCCCAAGGCGGGAAGCTCACTGGCACACGAGGTAATCCTTCAACCCAGCGGCAGGCGGGCACCTGTCCTGGAACCTGGGTGTAATTGCTGGCTGCAAACTTCAGAGAATAATGGAGTTTGGGAACGTGTTGAGAAAAGAACATCAGACAGACACGTACTAACAAAACAGGGTAGCTATGAGCTAGACAGAGTTAAAGGAAGGAGGTGTGGTCACCTGCAGAAACAGCCCACAAGTCAAGGACTTAGCTCCCTGTGAAGGGGAAGAGGGTTTGGGCAGAAGGTTCTAGATGACTCTCTTACAAAACTCTCCTCGAATGTACTATGGGAGTTTAGATCACCAGAGGCATGAAGAACAGGAATGAGAAACTTCTTTAAAGTCAAGATCACCAAAGCTCTGAAAGAGACGACTGAGAGTCACGTGCCGTGCCCCACAAACGAGCAACACCTGGGTGGGAGCTGCCCCTGCCCTTCCCGCAGCTGGAAGCCCAGGTGTGCGTATAGAAGCAACCAGTGAAGTTCATTCAGCGATAGGATGGATCCTGTCAGTCATTTCCAAACTGTATTTTATAGCAAGAGAATATTGTTATCCAAACAAAACCTTTCCTGGAGTTGTTATACGTAGAATAAAGTAGAGACATTCAGGCGGAAGCTGTGAAAAACCCTTCGAGGTTCCCCTCATGCTCCTTCACTGTGCAGAAAGGACCCTGAAATGCAGACCCCTGGACTGAGGGCCCCAGAGAGAACGACCCGGCCCAGTGCTCTCTGGCCACTCTGGGGCGGAGGCACAGAACCCTGGGTGACCTCTGTTTACCCATCTAGCTCCATTTTTGAGGTTTCGCTCT
Organism: Glossophaga mutica; assembly: GCA_039655065.1. Lineage (NCBI taxonomy): Eukaryota > Metazoa > Chordata > Mammalia > Chiroptera > Phyllostomidae > Glossophaga > Glossophaga mutica. The sequence continues at coordinate 21,005,642 of CM077308.1, forward strand.
GAATGTATCTGCTGAGTGTTGCTGGGGTGAGAGACAGCCAACTTTCCTTTTGAAGGGCTCTCAGATCTCTGGTTTTGCTCAGTATCTTTTTCATAAAGCTGGTATTTTTCCATATTTACACAAGCATGTAATAGCTCCCGAAATGACTTACAGACAAAGAATGTGGCCATGACCATGCTTCTTTTCCCTCTTCCCTAGGCGGCCACCTTCGACACATGTGAACTAGACTGCCACCAAAGTGCAGAAGGCCCACCAAGGTCTTGTCGAAGCAAGTCACTTACGAATAAGGCCTTGGGTTAGCGGGCATTTATAAGGGTGAGAGTCTTAGCATAGATAGATTCGTATACATGCAGTCAACTCTCAAACAGAGAGGGAAATCTCTAACCTCTATTCTTCCAAAGGTCTGGTGAGCACTTACCACTGCCAGACACTAACTGTCTAGTGTCGGCTCCGCATTTTTCTTCCCACTTTGTCTTTCCAGCAAACACTTCACTGGATGCCAGTCTTTCCCAGAGAATGAGGGAAGAAAGGGGCTAATCTAATGCCTGCTATGTCTGGGTCTAGAAGTAAGTTTGTCCTACAGGTAAAGGTTTTTAGGTTGGAGTGGGGAAAAAAAGAAGGAAGCCATTTGTGTACCCACTATGTGCTGGGTATGGTGCTACATTGGCCATGCACTTTATCCTGTCTACAATCGCCACCCCTATGTTACCGTTTTAAAGAAAATAAAAACCAAAGCTCAGAGAAATGAGAAACTTGCCAGAAGTCACCCAAGAAGTAGGTGGCAGCAAAGATCAGGTCCCACACAGGCGGGAGCTGACAGGGGTCCCTGAGGGCGTCACGGGTTAGTGGGTTCTCGCCTTTGGACCCATCTTCCAATTCCACTCCGCCCTGTCAGCTGGGTTTTTTAAGCCAGAAAAATTTCCTTTGCCTATCAAATCATACCCCTGAAAGTGGGTGTCTGCTTCACCTAATGTTTCCCTAACGGGCAGGCCTCCGGTCACGTATGACCACGAGGAATACGACAGAGGCCGACAGGAAAGAGCCCGGATCAGACGAGACAGAGCAGCACGACAGGATCTATATAGTGTAGTTCACCCCCTCCAAGGAGACGGCCGGCACACATCCCTGCAAAACCCCCCTCAAACGAGGTCTCCAAAGAGGCTACCCCCGTCCACTTCGGGTTTCAACACACAGTTGCAGCTCGCACTGCCCGGAGTGGCTGACTCAAATGGAAATGCTGCCGCCTAGCTGGAGAAGCACCGGCTGGGGTGAACCACGCACTCGCAGCCTGCCGCTTCTGAACAGAAGCGCTTCAGCTGTCCAAACATCAAAGGCTGAGTCACGGGGCTCTGCGCTATGAGGGCAGCCTTGTACTTGCCTTCGCACAGCTTAATCTTCTCCTCCACAAACAACAGTCCTTTTGCAAGAAGCTGGTTCTGCCAAAAGAGAACAAAGAACACAAGAGTTGAGCTACTGTGAAGCATGACAACCCTCTTCCACTTCCAATGGGCGAGGGCACAGCGTTCTGGGCACTTGTGAGCTCATCACGCCTCCAAGTTTCAGAAGCCTTGTGTCCCCTTGGAAGGCCAAGGCTTCAGGAGAAGACAGGGAGACATCCCATAGCAAAGGAGTGAGACAAGAGCCAAACCCAACCTCCACCCCTCCCCCGCCCAACCATGGAAGAGGCATGCCGCAGGCCTGGCTGAATTCTACGGATGCAATGTGGACACCCAATGTCCTTCAATTTCTTAATCTAAACTCAGAAAAAAGAACAGTGAGACAATTATGCAGAAACAATAGATTTTTTTAAAAGGTAAATTTAGGGTACCTCATGCTGGCATGAAAGAGATTGCATGCACAGTCTTAAGCAGCAGAGTATGTACGCCTCACTGGGTGCGTGCATGGGAAAGTTGTAGAAAGAGAGCAAGATTTAATCCCGTTGCAACTGCAACTAACAACGGTTACACATTCTGTGTATATCGGAGGGTTCATATCCTTCATCTCATTTATGTCCAACCCTCCCGATAACCCTACCAGGTTGTTGCCTTTACCCTTACCCTCCTGGTGCTTGCAGAAAAGACTTGCCCACAGCAGACAGAGCTGGTCTCCCTGGCTCCAGAAGCAGGGCTTTTCCCACTCCACTTTGCTGCCTCCCGGCAAGGCTCCCCACCCAGACCCCTTCCTTCCCTCAAAAGGCTGCAGCTGGTCCCGTGAGACCCGGAACATCCTCTCCACAAGTCACAGAAGCTCCGAGAGCAACAGCGGGCTGGTGCCTCCCCTTCTGGGGTGGGGAGGCCCAAGGTGACGTGTATCCTACGACAAAACTTAATGCATTTCTTAGTATTCTGTTATATAAAACCCTAAAGCCCTGTTATAGTGAGGGCGTGAAATGGCAGAGTGGAAAGGAATCTGCATCAGGCAGGGGTTCGAGTCCCAGCTCGGCCACATTCTAGCTGTGTGATCTTAGACTTAATTTCCCTGAGTCTTGAGCTCCTCATCTGTAAAATGATGGCATCATACCAGCCATATCATAGAGTTCTTGTAAGAATTAGTCACTACAAACAGATGCACACAGAGTATTTTATGTCCTTAGTAATCAGTGGTGGGTAGTGATGATAATAGATGCTCTCGCAGCCCACCTATCTTCACAGGAGTGGGAAGTAAAGAGAGTGTGAAACAAACAGAACTACATAAAAATATCAGAATGTTTCGCCAAAGGTACTGTCACCTTTGTGACTAACATACATAAACAAAATGGCATAGGCCCTACTAAAATTCACAAGATGTGGCCTAGTTTTAAAAATTGGTCACCAGTTGGTTTCAAGATGGCAGATAAAACTCTAAATCGAAGTGATTTCCCTAAAGGATATGGAACAGAGAGGTGATTAAGGTAAAACTCTAACTGTGTCCTCTGCCTTCCAGCCAAGCAAACGAGTTCCAGCGGTTTCTGGGTCAGAAAGCAAGGAAACACCAGAGCACCAAATTCAGACTCTCCAAACCAAGACTCAGCAACAGAGCGTCCTTAAATCTGTTGACGTTTACTTCATTTGATGAAAATCACACTCTACACCTTAAGGAATCACGTTTTTAAAATAGCCGAGGCTCTCCTTCCTTTCTTTCTAGTTCTTCTCCCTTCAGGAAGACATTTGGGGAAAAAAGTTTTATTTTTTCCCCCCTCAAGGAAAAGAAGGTATTTGTGTATATGGAAAACATTCTTTTAAAAATTCTCATGACATACAGCATGGAAATTCTGTAGCTTAGACTAAAATAAGAGTAACAAAATCTTGGGGTTCAAGGAGCCTTAAAGATCATCTAAGCCTTTCTTCCCTCACCCCAGCGCTGTGGTCAAATCCAGTGGTCACACATGATTTTGATGATATTTGAGGGGTCCCATTTCCTAGGGAGCTAAAGCACCTTTCAAAAGCATCTTGAAATGCTTAGACTCCTGGGATTTTGTAGTTTGTTTATTTCACAGTTGAGTAAGTAGGGTCTCCATCTCTTGTGGATGGAGCACAAGCTGTTAGAGAAGGAGCTTGTGGGTCAGCTTAGCCCACAGCCCGCCCCCCTACCCCGTGGAGCCCCGCCCCATCCTGCACGCTCCCTCTTAGCGGACTGGCCTAGGGCCTGCCCCCTTCCCCACCTGGTCCCACACGAGCCAACAATCTCTCCTGGGAATCTGCAGTCGCCAGGGCCCTGTACCCCAGTGGGCTCTACATTCCTAAGGGCCCTGCACTTGGGATTTAATGTCCTGCAGCTCCATCTACACTTCTTAACATTTTTACCTTCAATTTCGTGTTTTGTAAGTGAAGTCTGGTGGGGCAATGGAGCACGCACCAGGGGCTTGGGGCCTCCCTCAGCTCACTCATGGACCCGCCTCCTACGGCCTCCCCAGTCGGGATTTTTAGGCGCCTGCTCCCCACCTCCTGGAGCCTGGCCCAGCAGGGTCTCCCCATCACTGTCATCCTACCCCTGAGGCAGTGACAGGGTCGTGTGGTGGGAGCCCAGACACTGGCGTGGGGAGAGCTGGGGCCAGTGCAGCCTTCCCCGACCTAGACGGGGAGCTCCCTGACTCATGTGCTGGTGACTCAGTGGGGGACTCTGGACCCCCTGATCTATGGACCCAGACTGTTCAGGTGACAATCTCTTGGGGGGTCACCCATTCACAGGCCCATGGAAAGCAGTCACATTTTCATTTTGCACAGGGCCCTGCAAGCGATGGAACCTATCTGCCGGTCACTTCACCTAATGACACACCAACTGGACGCCTGGGGGGCTTAAGGCTGCTGAGACCTAAAAAAAAGGAAAAAGGAAAAAGAAGAGAAAACCAGCCCTGACTCAGGCAGCTATCCGGCATTGTTTGTCTTTCTAAGCGTCTGTCCTCCCCAGACCTTACTCCACAGTATCCCCAGCCCCTGACAAATGCCTGACTCTGGAAGGCGCTGGGCACTGTTGGCAGCAGGGCAGCGGTGATGGAGCTGGAGAGGAACCAGCTTTCTCCTCTAGTCCCACTCCCTGCCCCATGGCGCCAAACCCACAGCTCCCCAGTTCGAAGGCTGCAAGCCAAAACATGGGAACATTAAGTAGCAGCCACCTAGGAAACGATCTGGGACTTGGAACTGGGCCCGTTGTTACTTAATGCATCCCTCCACTCCATAAACGAACTTAGACATGGGACACACAAGACTTTAATGAAGTGGCAGACAAGCCCGGAAATGAAAAACAGCTGACATATCTATTTTTTTCTAAGGCATCGTAAAATGGGCTGCCAACACAAAAATGAGGTTCAGCTAGGAAGAGTGTGCAAAACCAAACAAAGATGTCTGGGGAAAGGCATTCAAAAGCATCCAGTGGGTGGGAAAGACGCAGCCCATCCTGGGCAATCACAGAGGGTGGGCAGGAGGAGGCAGGGGAGGGCAGCGAGGAGGCCAGGCGGCTGCAGCGCGGGAGCTTGTCATAGTACGCCTCTGCTCACGCAGACACCTCCGCAGACCAGCCACAGGGACGGAAGAAAATGGGGAACCAACAGGGCTGGGGGGCAGAGAGACTGATGCTGCCCTCATCTGCCCAGAAGAAAGAACTTGACACGCAGTAGAAATTCTGTGAATGCTACGGCTGCTAGCCCTCCAACACTTCTAATGCTTTAGCGGTGATGATGATAATGATAATGATAATGGATAGAATGATGGTGTTACTTGCTGGTTTTTACTCTTTGCCAGCCATTGTAGCATGTTTCATTGTCCTTTGCCACAATCCTATCCCCTTTTAACAGATGAGGAAACAGCCTAAAGGAAGCAACTAGCCCATGTGAGACCAGAATCTGCACCCTGGTTGGTCCAGGTCCAAAGCCCATGTTTTTTTCCCCAATATATTCCTCTGATTTACTTTAGCAATGATAACATAAAAAATACTGAGGTACAAATAGCCATCACTTGTTGACTGCCCGCTATGTACCAAGCACTTTTCATATGTCATCTCATCTAGTAACCATAGCAATCTTTCGAAGTCAGTACCAGGGTTACACCTAGATTACTACTAAGAAAACCAAGGCTCAGAAAGGTTAAGTAACTTGCCTGCAGTTACACAGCCAATAAGTGTTCTAGCAAGCATTGAAATGATTGGCATCCAGACTGTGTTTTGCCGTGTATAATGATTACATACAATGGGTATAATAATCCCATGTACAACAATGTGGATGCGCACTGTACACAGCAAAGTACAGCACCTGGGACAAGGGCTGGTGCTTTTAGCCATCACGCTCTTCTGCCCCATTCATGGGAGAAGTTTCTTAGGTCCTTGCTCACAGGGGAAAGTAGCAGAGAGCCATTCCAGATTCACAGATCCTGGAGGCAGTTGGCTTGACAATCTCCAGCCATGTGACTAGGTTCCCCCCACAAAGCTCCTATCCAGCTGGGTCACTGCTGCTGCTACCAGCTTCCCAACTTCCACCTCTCCAGGGCCTTCGTCTCCAACATCCACAGGTGATGTCTAAGAGGTGAATACCTGGCTCCTGGCAGGGGGGGGATTCAATTCCCAAATAAGACGTTCTTTTCTGCCCCAGAGAGGTCTGGTAGCATGCCACTCCGCCTACCGAGAACTCGTATTAACCAACGATTCCACTCCAGGCCTTTGTTTCCAGGAACATTGATGTCTACAAAAGTTCCTGTTGTCAGCCAGTGATGGAAATCATGGGCCGCCTCCATTTTTTCCCCCCGTGACTTTGAAAGCACAGCCATCATCTCTAAGGATGCCTACATTTCCTGTGAACTCGCATGCCTTCCTAGGTAAGCCACAAAAAGTCTTTTAAGCACAACTCACCCCCAGGCCCAGAGAGTCCCTAATAAATCAGTTCTGGTGTGTGCGTGGGTGTGATGAGACCAGACAGAAATCCCCAGATGGAGAATGAAGAAGATTAACAACTTGACGCAAATACTAATTTTTCATTCAGTACCTCATCAGTGGTTATTAAAAGGTGAATGTGGGTTTCTTAAAAAGTTATTTTTACAAGGAAGCAGGAAAACAGTCAATGTCTGGACCACCCTCCTCCCCTACCAAAAAAACAAAACAACACTGAAATTTCTCTTCTATGGAGTTTTTCAGGGAATGCCTTAAGGGCATTTTTAATAAAGTATAATCCAAATTCTTTGCATCTGTAGCCAGGTGGCCTGGGTTTGATCTTTGCTCTATGTTTTACTAGTTGTATGGTCTTGGATAACCTTCCTTCTCTGAGCTTCAGGTGCAGGATCTGCAAACCAGTGATAAAATCTTCCGCAGCAACTATCAGGAGAAATAAATGACTTAGTACAGGAGATGCTCGGAGCAGCTCTCACACTCGAATGTGCATCGGAATCACAGTGGACCTGCTAAAACAGACTGCTGGGCCCCACCCCCACAGTTTCGGAGTCAGTCAGTTAGAGGTGGGGCCTGAGAACATGCCTTTCCAACACATTCCCAGGTGATACAGAAGATGCCGGGTTCGGGGACCTCACTTTGAGAACCACCAGCTGAGAACAATGCTGGGCACGTAAATCTTGAAGGTGTTGGCTGTTGTTACTAACATCATTATTCCTGTCCTTGTAGCTCTTCAACAGCCTCGGAGAAAGCTGTCCTCTCTAACCAATATTTCTCAGCCCTTCCAACAACTCTGTCTTTACTTCTCATGGTCACTAAGCTGCTGAACGTTCCCACTTATTTAAACACCCCTTTTCCGGTGTCCATCCCTGCCTCCCACCCTACCCCCACACCCCCACTGGCTGCTGGATTCCTGGCTCAGTCCATAGGAAGTCACCCAATTTCACATGTAATGGGTTCCTGAAAACATGTACTCGTGTGGAACAAGACACTTACAGGATATAAGGAGGTGTTCTGTTCCCATAAAGCTAAAAAGGATTATAAAATCCCTAATTAACCACATATTCAAAGCTCATCTTTGGTTGATGTATTTTCAGTACTTTGTACCTACATGTTCCTTCTTTAGCGATTGAATGTGCAATAACCTCAGGCCAATGAGGCTAAAGATTTGCCATTTCAGCATGCCCATTGATTTTCATCTTTATCTCAATTATGGGAAGCCCTATGGTTATCAATTTCAAGATTCGTCTTTCCATTTATCTTCATAAAATTTGAGAAGAGTGTAATAACAACATTTAAATAATTGCACAAAATTCAAGTAATTGCCAGGGCGAGTAAATAGAATGAAGCTGCTGAAAGGGAACCCCCGCCTGGCGGGCAGACCCCCCAACAGCACCCTGACTGACGCCATCCCATTCTCCCCCCACAATGCCCTTCTTCCAAGTACTGGCCAAATCCCAAATGCAACCTCTAGTGACCTTCTCACCTGTCTTGTCTTCTCCCCGGAGCCCAGCTCCTCTAGCTCAAAGCCCTTTGGTCTACTGGCCCCCGGCCCCAACTGCACCTTCAAAGCAGAGTATATGTGAATTGTCCCTTACGACCCTCTTGCCACCTAATTATCTCTTCTTCCACTTTGGGAATTCCACTCACTGTAGGAGCCTTCCCAGATTGATCAAAGAAGAGGCTGGAGCTTCTCCTCCCTATTTAAGGTGGGTCTGAAAAGCACCAAAAAAATTTCCCCCACTCTTTATCATCTCCCTACCCAACTTACTATAGATTCCTCCGAGCCCCATCTTTGTTCCTCCAAAATGCATTCACCCAGGGCCTGTTTCCAGGCTCTTACCGTCCATTCAGGTCTTCGGTTAACACCATGCTGGGTGTTACCTGTGTGGATGCATCCTTATGTCTGCATTGTGTTCAGTTCCAAACTCCATGGCGACAGGGACACTGGGTCCATGCTTTCCTCCAGCTTTCTGTCATGTGCCATGAGCCCGGTGAATCTTCCCTGATAATAATGAGCTAAGGGGACACGGACCTCCTGGATCTCTCACTGACATGAGCAGCAAATGGAAATATTTACATCAGACGTTACCAGGCCCATGACCTATTGGCAACTGTGGTAATCAATTTTCCCTTTTCCTAAGTGCTACCTTGTCCAGAGCCACGGACTATAGACTCCAACCAAAAGAAACCGAACTTTCTGGGCTTGGAGGAAAGCTTTTCATGAACACAGTGCAGCCAGCAGATGCAGAATGACAGAAGTGCAAACCCTCCCATCGCCATGGCCTGAACCACCAAGGTACCTAATTACACGACAGAAAAATGCAGAGCACTTCGTATCTCTGGTTTTCAAAGCTGTAAGGAACCAACCATCCCTCGGAGGTTTCACCAGGATACAGAGTTCCTCTTAGAAACCCCGATTTCCTTCCAGGCACAATTCGAAACAGAGGAAAAGAAAATTCAGTGCTGGAAATGTCGAAGATTATTCCGACCAGCATCTTACGGAAATCTCTGCTGCTGCAGAGAGAGCGGCCCGTGCTCTCTGCATGCAGACAGGAGAGAAGCACTGTCTTCCACGTGCTCTCCCCCCGCCTCGCCTTGCGGCATTTTCATTATTCTCCGCTGGAGATACTCCTTCTGTGAGTCTTTCTTTAAAGCTGCAGCATGAACTGTGTTCACCTTCAAAAGCAGAGCCACAGAGATGGCTTTATAAGTGGTGGGTGATAAGAGGTTGAGATTCTGGGAAAGACGGACTTCATTGCCAAAAGCAGACGACCAGGAGGCCACGCTCTGATCCTGCTCCACATTGCAAAGCCCAGCGCCAGGCAGCCTTTTCACCACTTCCCCCAACAGCCACACGCATGGCTTCGGGGTCTTACCTGTCCACCCCCGGGTTCTGTTCCTCAACTGTCCCAGACCTTCATCCCAACTCCTTGCCAGAGGAACAAACTTTTGGGAGCCCAGCTGACTTCTTTCTTGAAACTACTTCTGCTAGTCGAACATAAACGCTGGCCTCCGTAAGCCTTCCCTCCTGGATTTTCCTACGTAGGCATAGTTCTTCTTCGCTCTGCTTTGGAGCCAGCCCATTGTCAAGCAGCGCCCAGCACGGGGCTTTCCCAGCCTGAGTCTCTCTTGAACTGCCCTCACGATTTGGCCATAGCCAGGGCTGCCTACACTATTATTCTTTTTATACTATATTAAAAAGGGGCCCACTTTTAAAGAGCGTTAATGTTTAAAAAGGAAACAATGGCAACATCATTTGCCATAAATAGAGTGCAACTCAACGGTCAACTCAACACAAACGAAATGGTTTGTAAAATCCTAATTAAACAGTGTCCTCAGCTGAAGACAGTAAGTGGGAGGCCTGCTCTCTCCTCCTTAAACAAGCGAGGCCACCAGGCTTGCAGAAGTGCACGGGACCGTGGCACCAACCGTGGCTCTCCCGGGCACCATCAGAGCACTAGAGGGAAACAAGGAAGGGAAACGCATCCTTGCCACACAGGCTAACGTTGTTCAATGCCACTGCATGGACCACCTAAAACGCCCCTCATACCAGTGGTGGACAAGCCCGCCCGCTCCCCCTAAGAAGCGTTGTGGACACTGCTATGTACCTGGTACTTTCTACGTACCTAGGACCTAACACAGTTAAAAATAAAAAAGGCTCCCCACTCGCACAAGACTGAAAACTACACTTAAATGAACATTGTCTTGGACAGCCTTCCCTCCCAGCTAATACCTGACGCCAGGGAAAACCCCCGATTCAAAACTGTGAAAATCAGGACGCAGCCCCCACGCCTGGGGACTCAATATTCACCAGGCAGTCTCCCTGATTAAGCTCTCAATAGAAAAATGGCACGTGGTTATTAGCTGTTAAGTGTCTGGTGTACTTTGAAAGCAGATTAACCGCCCAGCAAACCTCAGGGCCTCCTCTCCGATAAACAAGTCCCCACCCAAATGCCCGTCCCCACCCATACTCAGGGTAGCCCCTGAAGCCAGAAGGCAACTTGGCATTTAAAACCTGATCAAAACCACACCAACCCCTATTTTAAATGTCAACAAGGAAGGCGGCTGGGGTGGCAGGCTTCTCCAAGACTGACTGAAAAACCACTTCTCTGTAGCTGGATTTAAAATTCAATCACTGGAGGCAGCAAGAGAAGGGGAGTTGAGGACAATGCTGACCTTTGAGTCAAGGGCAGCTGAAATGATTCACAGTTGTGACTAATTATCTCTTTCTTAATCTTTATGTTCATTTCTCCCAGGGCGGGAGCTCTCTTTCAAGCCGCTGAGGCAGCTGACCCAGCTGAATTCCAAGCTTCTGTGGGGTCTTGCTGTGTCCGTGTTCAGAGCAGTTCAGAGCGGCCGCTTCCCACTGCGTGTGTGTGTGTGCGTGTGTGACAACTAACATTTGCGATTCCCATACAGTCACATAAAAGTTTGTTTCCTGAATCGTAAAAAGAAATAAATAAACAAACATGCCTCTGTGGTTTTTAAAACCTAAAACCTCTTCAAACTGTCTTAGAAGTATGTTCTCCTTGGATACAGAATACCACCAACCTGAAACCACAATGTTACGAATTTCTGTCACTTTCCCATTAAAAGAGGTATATCACACTTTATTTTTTTTACATTTTTAAAATTTTTATTTTAATTGTTTATGTACAGTTTTTTATCTTTTACTCCCACCCCAGCCCACCGCCCCAGCCCTCCCCACCTCCCTCCCATTTCCACCCCCCTAGTTTTTGTCTTATGTGTCCTTTATACTTGTTCCTGTAAACCCTTCCCCTTTTCCCCTGAAATTCCCTCCCCTCTCCCCTCTGGTCACTGTAAGCCAAAGACACTGAAATAGAGAACAGGCTGATAATTTTGCTACATTTTAAGCAGCGGTGTGTTGGGGAGGGGGGCAGACTATCAAAGAACCCTGATTTGTAGTTGTTGACTGATTTCTGTGGTATAAATGCTTCAACAAGGACTGATCTGAAGCCACTAATGTGAAGTACCCAAATGAACATGGAGTTGCAAAGAAATGTGAATAAATGGCTCTTATAAGCCATTGTGAGCTGCTTCACTGTATCAGTTTTTATTTTTTTTAATTTTTATTTTGATTGTTGATCTTGTACAGTTTTCTGTCTTTTATTCTCACCCGAACCCACCATCCCAGCCCTCCCTACCTCCCTCCCATTTCCACCCCCCATAGTTTTTGTCCATGTGTCCTTTATACTTGTTCCTGTAAACCCTTCCCCTTTTCTCCTGAAATTCCCTCCCATCTCCCCTCTGGTGACTTTCAGCCTGTTCTCAATTTCCATGTCTTCGGTTATATTATGCTTGTTTGTTTGTTTTGTTGATTAGGTTCCTGTTAAAGGTGAGATCATATGGTATTTGTCTTTCACTGCTGGGCTTACTTCGCTTAGCATGATGCTCTCAAGTTCCATCCATGCAGTTGCAAAGGGTAGAATAAGAAATATGAACATAGAGAAATGTAATGAATTCTCACCACTGTCTTGCTCTGTGCTAGTCACCGTTCTCAGCACTTTATACGTAACAATTTATTTAGTCCTCACAACAACTCTATAAGGTTAGGTCCAATGACCTCTGTTTCTACCAAACAGAAAACTAAAACATAGAGAGGTAAAGCAACTTGCTCCAGGTCACACAGCTAGCAAGTGGCTACGGTGGGTGTTGAACCCAGGAAGCCTGAGTCTGAAGGCCATGCTCTTGACCACTCTCATAAGCTGCCCCCGAAATACACTAAGTGCTGAGTGCTTTACATGTGTCATTTCATATAAACCATATAATGACCTAGAAGGTAGGTCGTACTTTTATTCCCATTTTACAGATGAGGAAACTGAGGCACAGAGAGGTGAAGCACCTTGCCTAAGACCACTGTCAGCCCATAAGCAGGTATGCTGACTGCATGAAGGTGCTACACAACGCCTCTCTGCACGTGCCTTTGGGCAGAGCTGGGAAGGCAGCCGTGTCAGTGCGTTAGAAACCATCTTCTAATTGAACCTGGAACCTTGACCTCATTTGCCCCATAGCAACAGTGTTTAGGCAGGAGAAATGTTAGATCATCTGACACAATTCTATCTTTAACAGAACAGACCAAGAGGCTTTTCAACAAGAAATAACTTGGCTAAAGGGTACATACAATTAACCCAGTTAGGTGCCACGTATAGGTATGGGAGGGAATTTCACTAGAAAAGCTGTTTTCAAAGTGTGGCTTGGGGGTCCCCTGGGGGATCCCCCTGACCTTTTCCACATGCTCAAAACTATTTCCTTAATAACACCAGACCCTCATCTCCCTCGCATCCTCTGTGACCGTACTGTGGAATCGTCCAGAAACCACATGACATCCAGAATCCCAACAGACTGAACAGGAAGAAGAAGGGAGGATTCAGCTATCTTCCAAGAAGCCACACAGGGCAGAAATGTGCAAACATATAAAATAATGCCACTCTTTTCCTTTTTATTATGCAAGTTTTTTCCATAAAACTGTTCATGCTAAAATGTAATGGGTTTATTGTTTAAGTGAATTAAGGCATCTTGTCAAGTTCCTCAGGTTTACTTTCTAATATGGTGAAGATAAGTAGAGATAGTCCAAATAGGTATAATTTTTAAGAGCATAAAGGGGTCCTGAGACCAAAAAGCCCAAGAACCACTGCCCAAAACTATAATCTCCGTAAGAGCAGAGACCACACTTGCCTCCCAGGCACAGTAAGAACCTGGGTATGTAATTTGGGATGTTGATCAAATGCCCAGGTGTACAGCATCGGCCATCCCGTTAGCTACACGTTCCCACATGCGCAATAATGACAGGTGCTCAGAACCCCCCCAGCTTACCTGGAAATAGTCCGTAATGAACGATCCAAGTTCACTCTTCAGCAGCCGCCTGGGGAAAGAGAAACACTGTCAAGCAGCCCTTGCAGGTGCAGCTTCTGCTGTCCAGGTCACAGAGACGTGACGACGATGACGGGCTGTCCAGTGACAGGGACCGGAGCCAGGCCGCAGAAGGGCGCACTTTCCTTGGCCCTGGTAATACCACCCCGCCCATGTTATCAGAGAATCGGGGCAATGAAAATCCTACAGGGGGCTCTACTCCCTACTTCACAAAGACAGCCTTCTCAAGAGGGCAGCCACCGGAGACCCTAAGGAGCAGAGCTGGTGGAGGCAGGCCGAGGCCCCTCGCTTCGTGTGAAACAAGCCAACCAACCAACAAAAAACCAAGGAAGCGAAAGGCCACAATTCTGCAAGCCCCTACATTGGCAGGCTTTATGGTTTAAAATGCATTTCTCATGCATTCTTCAACCAAAGATGAAAAAGTATGTATGTATGGAGGCAGGGCCCATTATCACCCCCCTCCTATGTGGATAAAGAAAATGAGGTTCAGAGAAGCCCCCCCCCCCAATAAGTCAGGGGCACAGTTAAGATTCAAACCCAGACCTTGTGAAAATTCAACATCTTTTCCCATAATCCCCACCCCGTCCTCCTCCCAATCCATTGGAGACATTGGACCTGGTGCCATGGTTTGGGGGTACCCACTGCCCATCCCCGGGGAACTAAGGCAGTCCTACAAGGGGACCCCAATGGAGAGGGCAGGGCTTATTTATCCCAGCAGCAGTGACTGAGCTGCCCTTTACGTGCTGGCGACGGTTCCAGCCCAGGCGCACGGACGTGCATGAGACAGATTCAGTCTTTGCTCTCACGGAACTTCCATTCTGGGGGACAGGTTGCGGGGGGGGGGTGGACAGCACGTCAATAAATACAATCACAAGACAAGTCTAAAGAGTCTTCAGTGCGAAAAAAAATAAAAAATAGGCATACTGGCACTAGATTTCCTTCTCCCTGTGACAATTCATGGGACCCTCCCTCCTGCTCTTTCTTTAATTTGATCCAAATCAGGTGAAGGAGCAAAAAAAACAAGAAAAACTGGCTCCCAGGCCCAGTGAGGTCCCTGGGTGTACACTCTTCACGACTTCCAACGACTTCAGTTACTCATCCCGCCAGCCATGGTTATGAAGGAGGAAACGCTTCTGGCAACACCTGCTGGGTACAACCCCCCTCGAAACGCATTCCCACGTGTGGGATAAACAGGAAGTTGCAGCGAGATAGCGTTCTGTGCGGAACACAGACACAGAGGGACTGAGACAGAGGAAAGAGACACCCACAATCTAAATTTCTGTCCCGGAAAGAGCCCTGGACAGCTGCAAATATGTGTCGAGCAAGGAAAATACCTTCTTTTTCCCAGAACAGAAAATGTGTCTGTGGCAGATACTACCTTTTGAGATCCAACTTCATGGCAAGCTCCTGAAAGGCCACCCCATCAGCAGAACCCAGGGGGTCCCCCCCCGATAAGGGCAGGTCTGACAGAGACGGACGGCTGCGTCAGTCACTCGGCCCGCAACAGGCAGGCCATCAGGGCTGTTTGAGGCCAAAGGAAACTCTTAAGACAAGAAACCAACCCAGTGGGCAGCCCCTGACGGACCTTTGAAACAGAGGGACGGGGAGGCTGCTTCTGAGGGAAGACATCTCCCACCTGAGTCTTCATGGCCATTTGAGGTCTCCAAACCAGAGGTGAAGAAGCTTCATCAAAGTGGGGACAAGCTAGTCCCATGAATGGGCTAGCCCAAACAGTTTCCCTGGCATATCTTAGTCTTCGCAACGCTAAGCCACTAACATGATCCTGAGACCGATGGCATGGAATTGGTGTCCTCAGGAACCCACGCTGGGAAAACCGTGTGCTCGCGAAGACGCGTCAGGTAAAATGGAGAGAGAAAGAGATCAGAGGCAGGGTAGGCTTCGAGGTCAAGAACCCCGGAGCCCCTCCTGGAACAAGGTGGACGAGGGACCTGCCCAAGTGCAACAATCATTAACTGAAGCTGGAGGCGATGACTGCCCAGGGGCATTTCACAGCAGTGTTCCATCATGGAGTACCCCACTGAGAAACCCAAGAGGTCTCCCCCCACCACCTCTGAGGGATGGCGTAAGCCTACAGGCTGCAGTGACGGGGACGGCATGGCCCCTTACGGTGCAGCCAGGGCTGCAGCAGTCCATGGCCAAGCCGGAATTCTGCAGAGCGTCCCAGGAAGACAAAGCTGGAGGTAGTAATCGGCTGATACTAAGGAGTGAACTTGATGCAACTGCCCAGACAAAGGCTGAGCAGAAAGGACTCTGCAACTAGAAGCAGCCATACCAGGGTGGCAAGATGGTGATGGGTAAGAATAAAGCAGTAGAACCCAGAGGGCCTCCACCACACTGGTAAGGTTGATCCATGCCCTTTACTGAGAAGGGACCAGACACAGGTGTGGGAATCTGCCTTCTATACTTTACACGTAGTGGACCATAACCAGGTTTGGTAAGAGGACTGACCACACATGTCCTTTTATCGAGTCCCAAGTTTGAAACCTTCGCCACTAGGTATCATCATATAGAATTAATCTGAACAGAGTTGACCTTATCTGATCATTTAAGTCAACACTCTCCTACCCTGGGAGGGCAAATCAGTAAGCTCCTCTGTCCCTTACAAAGTCCCGTCTTATTTCTGTCTGAGCCGGTTATGGGTTAGACAAGGTCACTGCATCTGAATACAGAGCTTTCGCTGCAGCAAAACACAGGAATCAGCAGAAAGGTGCATCGCCGAAGTGCTCGCAGAAAAATTATGGTTCATTCAGACCATGGAATTCCACGCAGCTGGGAGAAAACAAGGGAAAGAAGACGTGTTCTAAGTAATGCTATGAAAAGATCTAAGTGTCATGAAGTAAAAAGAAAAATGCAAGATGCGGAACAAGAGTACCCATTTTTATTTACTCGATACCAACACAGTCACCTGTCAAGCAGCTCTCACCTGCTATTCTGTAATATCTGTGTGATTCACTTTCCAGGAGGCCCTCAGCACTGAAATATATAGCACCTTGATTTTTAAAACACACACAACACACATACATTTTAAAAATTATGTATAAGTGCACTGGGTTTTGTCTCCTCCTTTTCACCTCCCCAAGTAAGAGGGTGGAGAAGGTTGGAGCTATTGCTGGAAATTAGGGAGGTCAACAGACCTTATTGTTTGAAGTTAGGAGGCGCTGGCTTACAGATGCCATACCATGTGGTCTGTGGACCTTGTATAAAGGGTAGAGTATACCAGCCGCTTTCCAGAAATATCTCTTACATAGGCATAAAGAAGCTCTGGAAGACTAGACAAAAACAATTGTTATAGTATCATCCTTGGGGTGGGGGGTGGCAAAAGGAACTGAGTTTCTGGGGTACCAGAGAGATT
This sequence comes from Glossophaga mutica, assembly GCA_039655065.1. Classification (NCBI taxonomy): domain Eukaryota; kingdom Metazoa; phylum Chordata; class Mammalia; order Chiroptera; family Phyllostomidae; genus Glossophaga; species Glossophaga mutica. The sequence continues at coordinate 21,022,257 of CM077308.1, forward strand.
CTTCACCATATTGGTCATTATATATTTAAAATTGTGTACCCTAGGAACACAATCCTATTCAAAACCATTACACATTTCTTTTGAATTAACAATAACTGCCACCAAGGTTACCTGGATGGCTTAAAGCCAAGAAGGAATTTTGGAAGGGAGCTCCCATGAAGGGCACAATATCTGGAAGCAGGCTGTCCTCGGGGTGTCAGAGAACCCCACAGGCTTGAGAACCTGGCAGCCCAAACCCCCCATGGGCTGGTAACCCAAGAACTTAACTCGGAGAGCGAAGGGATGAGAAGAGGGCAGAGCTGGCCCAGCCAACCTGGGAACAGACTGCAGCTAAGTCATACTGCGAAATCCACTTTCTATTTCTACACCCCGTGTGTATTCTGCTTGCAGTTGGTTTACAAGGAAAAAGCACTTCTGAAAAACTAGGCTGGTCTCAGCCGAACTGAGAGAAAGAGGGATTTTCCACCCCTCTGACTCGATGCACCACCTCCAGGGGGAACTCAGCGGTAGCTTCCCTCCAAAAAAGGGCAGAGCAACTGACAGAGAATAGGGACCCTGTGAATGAATGCACTGAATCATAACTCTACTGAAAACCCACGATGCATTAGCCATGGTGCCGGGTGCTGGCGGGAAAGGATGGAACAGATCTCAGACAGGGATTTCTTCCCATCGGGCGACTCTCTCAAGAGCACCATCTTTTCCAAAAATTGGGGGTCCAAGTGTCCAAGAATTAGAGATACACAGACCTAAAATCACAGAGCGACAACTCGCCCTGCACGCTTCCTCACTCAGCCATCCAGTTCAGCTTGCAGAGCACGAGAAACGAGAGAGAAGCAGGGGAAAAGCGACAGGATGAAAGAGCCTGGGCTTCGTGGCTCCCTAGATGCACAGAGATGAGAATCTCGACCTACGTTCCTGCCAGGCACAGGGGCCTTGCATCTCGCAGCCTCCCTCCCACCCTTTCCTCGGGTTTCTTCCTTGGGACACAGGAAAGTAAGGCAAAAATAGATGACAGACAGAGATAAATGAATAAGAAATAAAAACCAAACTGCTCTTCAGACGGGGTCTGACTGTTTTCCCCCAGTTAAAGTTTACTGAGCACTCACTCAGTAGTGGGCTCTGCTGTCAACACGGTACGTGTGTTTCCTCCTTTAAGCCGGAAACCAGACTACGCCGTAACAGTAGGATCTCCACTCTTTGTACACAAGGAAACAAGCCCTGGGAGGCTGCCGAGGAGGGCACACCCTGCGCCCACAGCAGACAGGGGCCTCATCGACTGCAAGGGTCTGGAGGCAGCGGCCCGGGTCCTAGGACCGACTGTTGTCGCTCAGAGGCGGCCTTGAGCGACAAGCTGTGCAGGTTCACTCCCCAGGTGAGTCCGTTGGGCCCGGTCCCTCAACTGGAATTGAGGAATAATGAGATACCCACTTCACAGGATTGTTGCAACGGCTAAAGGAATTTTGCCAGGTATGATGCGCATATTTTTGCCCAAATTTTTGAGGGAAAAATAAGGATGCGCATTATACATGGGTGGTAGTAATTCCATATCTATATAGATGTTTTTAATTACTTTTAAAATTTCTTTTACCTTGTATCTGTTCTTGTGTTTTGTAATTATTTGTCACATAAAATTTCTTATACCACAATATGTTCAAAAATAAATGCTAAAATTCCTTTATAATACAAAAAAACAACTCTCTAAATATAAATAAATAAATAATTGAATTCAAAGAATTAAAACGAAAGGTTTTTTTTTCCCCTGAAAGGTTGGGTCACAAACATGGGTGCACATTATACAAGGCAAAATACGGTAATCCTAGCCCAGTTAGTTCCTGGAATAGTGCCCGGCACACAGCCAGGCTGGCAAGTGTCGACTACGATGGTGATCTGTCCAGGTCTCCAGACCCCGAAGCCTACACTCCTCTAAGAAGTCCCTTCTACTGCTCGCCGGCGTCTCCTTAAAACTGTCACCAGACTAGCAGCTTACCTGGCATCAAGGACCCAGGTGAAGCTCATGAAGGGGGCACAGAGCAGGGGCCAGTCCACCCCGATAAAAGGCGGAATTAAGACGATCGAGGCAGAGCTTGGGGGAAAGACTGCAGAGACCTGGAGGCTGTGGGGGGAGCAGCATCCCAGCTTCAGCGGCTCTCAGTTCGTCTATTTCACACCTGGACTTGCACGTCATTTGGAAACAGAACTCTGTCACTAACCACCACCACCACCACCAACAGCAGCCAGAGCTAGAAGGAGAAGGAAGTGGTGACCTGAGACAAATGGGAAAGGAGCACTTATATGGGACCCAACCCTAAAGGGAAGCGGGGTGTGAAGTTCAGTCAGAAGCCAAAAGGACCACAATAGAAAAAAATGGGGAACCACTCACTGGTCTGTATTATCTCATCCCCTGTCCCTCCCAGACTGACCGGGTGAGACAGCACCCCAAATGACAGGATTTCCTGTTTTTATACAGACCCCCCATCTTGCCCCTCACAGGCTTGTCAACCCACGTTCCCACTTCTGTGGGCCTGAAGGTCAAGGCGGCATTGCTGGAGCTGGAGTCCAGCTGCGTGAGAGGCGCAGGGATGACAGGAGGGCAGGAGACTCGGGATCGGCAGAAACGACATAGAGAAATCACCTCAATAGGAACCACAATGTCCCAGGCACACAGGACAAAACCCAAGGCAGCGAAATCCCAAAGGCGGAGGAAGCCACTTGGAGACAGGTACCACGGGGCTCGTTCAGTCAGCCCAAGCGGTGACAGCCTATTGGTTGTTACATACTTCTGTGCCATTTGGCAATTAGGGGCTTCCCCCAAGTCCTCAAACCCTCTGCCCTCACCCCTTGGTGGGTTCCTGCAGGGTCTCCTGATCCACGAAAAGCAGGGGGCCTATGGGATCCTGTGCCCGATGCCACAGCTGGTCAGTACCTGCCCAACCTGACTATTAAATCCTCCAGAGATGACTCTCCTCACTTCTGCAACAGGACATGTTTCGAGCAACAACACATGGAAACACCACTCCCCTTATTGGGTCCATCCTATGGGGACCCATTGAAGGTGGTGTCCATGGCTCAGGTAAAATGCTAGTATCCTTCACCTCTCTGCTTTCTGCACCCCAGTGGGTGGCAGTGGGGACAGTGGAAAGATGGAGAAAACTAACAAAGAGCACTTACTGAACTCCTAATTATGGTGCACACGAGATGCTAAGCTGTTAACACACAGCACTGAGAATTCTCCAACAGCCTCTTAAGTAGGGATTTATCCCTGTTTTGCAGATGAGAAAGGCAATGCTGAGTCTTATCTGGACCATACACTGGAAAATCCCAACTCAAACTAAGGCACCCAGAGCATAGCCAGTAGAACCTCCCATGACCACTGGAGCCAGCGGGCATGGGCCAGGGGGCTGCAGGAAACTCCTCCCAGCAGCCACGCTCCAGCCCCCGCTGACCAGTAGTACCAGGCCAGACTGGGGTCCAGCATTGCCTGATGTGAACTTCTCAGAGATCCAGGGATTTTTAAGGGAAATGTCTGTATTTCTAAACATTGTGCAGGACAACCACCACATGGACCAGCCCCAGAGATTCTGGACTTACTGCTTCCTTCTAACTATCCATCCTGCCCCTCAAAGTCAAGTCTGTTTCTTAACCAGAGCAGACAAAACGTGTCAACACATAGGCAGAGTCGCCTGGACCAAAACAAGAGATGATCTTACTTACGCTCTAGGATTTGGACTAGAGTCCAAACTAGAGCCCTCCCAAACTGTGATCTATAAAGCATCTATATCCTAGATCATCAGGGCTTAATATGGATAATACCAGCTCTGTGTACCTCTTGCAGCCTATATACTGTTTTTAAGAACACAGGAGGCTTGGGTTCAAATCCCACCTCTGCTACTGATGAGCTAACAGTTCTGGGCAAGTTAGTCCACCACTCTGTGCCTCGATTTCCCCCTCTGTCAGACAGGGGTAAAGCAGCAGTCTCACAAGGATGTGGCGAGTTTTACAAGAGGGACCATGTCTAAAGCATGGCTCCTGCTAAACACTACACAAATGTCTGCTATTACCATTAATTACCTCACGGAATCTTACTGAGACTGATCTACTCTGCCTTCTCATCTCCTCCCAGCCCTTCCCTCAGCTGCGGGTCCCTGAGACTCCCTCCCCGAGATGGAAAAACCGGAGGTGGATTTCCCTTCAAGGGCTCAGGCAGCCAGCTGACTCTGAAGGAGGATGTTTCAATGCAGACCTGTCAACGATCAAACACAATTCTTGGAACCTCCTCTTTCCTTGAAAACCTCTGGGGTTTCCTTCGCGACACCTCCCTCCCAGCAAGAACAGAGAAGCAGGGTGGTTGGACGGAGAAGGAAAATGTCAGTTTCCTGCCTCAGGCCAGCTGCAGATAACGCATCTCTGGTTTCCGGAAAACCTCATCTCTGAGCACTCTGAAACAAAATGCTGCGAGGGAGAATGAGGGGGTGGGAGGGCATGGAGAGGTGGCAAGTCAGTTTTCAGCCTGCTACCTGCTCATCCTTCAGATTTCAACTGAGGCATCCCTTTCTCCCCAATCTGATTATGTGCCTGTCCTCCTCCCTTCCCCAGCACTCTGGACTCGGCCATCACCCCACTTAAAACACCACACAGTAACTGCCTGCTCAGTTTCCCTCTCTGTGGGAAGCCCTCTAAGGATGAGAATCACCTACCTCAATGGCTACCCCAGAACCTGGCTCAATACCTGGCAGAGCACTCCACAAATATCCAGTGAACACAGGAGTAAGACACCCTGGCCAGTACAGCTCAGTAGGTTGGAGCATCATCCTGTAGACCAAGAGATCGTGGGTTCGATTCCCAATTGGCACATACCCAGGTTGCAGGTTCAATCCCTGGTCAGGGCACATATGGGAAGGCAACCAATCGATATTCTCTCACATCAATATTCCCTGCCCCCCTCAAAGCAATGAAAAAATGTTTTGGGGTGAAGATAAAAAAGTTTTTTAAAAGACATCAATAAGAAAATCAATGACCCCCCCTCCCTACACACACACTTCAGCCAATCAAAAAACTGCAAGCGCTTTGAAGAACCTCCTTGCACCGGTTCTTATAGGAAACAGAATACATAAATCATAGGTTTCTCACGTTTTTCTAATTCTTCTTGGTCACATACAATCAGTAGAATAGTTGGCTGAAAAGAATGTTTAGGAAGAGTGTGCTCCTGTGTCAGAGTGCGGCCACTCTTGTTCTTGGAAGAGCTCATGAAACCCAAACCTCTAACCCAGACTTGTCCCCATGGCCGAAATGCAGCCACCTCAGGACAGGGACAGGAGAGGGGCATTAAAAACCACATCGATGTCCCACGGAGAATTTAAATCAAGAAGACATGCGGGACCAGCCCAGGCCAGGGCTGATGGTAACTCAGAGCAGGCGAATGGGAGGCTGTGATGGCCAGACCACAAGTACTCTGTTTCACTAGGCTGTATCTACTCTGAAAGGTCATTGTTTCCCTGCCTCTAGGGATACACCAATGTGTACATCCTGCTTTCTAAGGCAGTTTCAACAGAAACTACTTGGATTTGTGGTCTTCCTATTGACAGAGCAAGTGCTCTGACTTCTATCTGGGGAAAATTTGCCGCTTTATCAAGGTGTGACATTCCTGATGAATCTGTTCTTAAAAGGTCTCCCCACTCTTCTCTTGCTCTCATAATGTGTCTTAGAATTTGACCATCCTGAGTTCAAAGTTCTTCCTCATGGCTAACCCAAAGTCTACCTGCTAAAATTTATACTGCAGTTCATTTTTGATGACATGTCTTAGAAGAAAGGACTAATTGTAACGACTACATTGAAGGACCCAGTTACATAAAACTTCTACCTTCCTGGTCATCCTTTGTATTGGCTAATACAAGGTGGGGCAAAAGTAGGTTTACAGTGTGAGTACGTGAAACAGAGTTTGTTCTTGTATCATTACTTATTAAATATTGTAATGTTTTCCACACAAACAACTGTAAACCTACATTTGCCACACCCTGTATTTAAAAGAATTCACTTTCCCCAGGGAATATTACTAATGTCACAGTTAGAAAGAAGGTCAGGGCTGGCTGGGGTGACCTGGGGAAGCTGATGGACTGAGGCTTTGACACTGGACTTGAACAATCCAACAATATTTATTACTGTTTGGCTTGAGTAAAATGGAGAACTGAGAGAGTCATTTCCTCTGTTCTTTTCTCTGCGGAAAGGAGACAGACACAGCTGGCTCTCCTTGGAAGAACTGAGCCTCACCCAAATGTTAAGTCCAGCACATTCTTGGAGGGGCCCATCCAGGACCTGTCTAGTTCAAAGTGAGCTCACCTCATTCAAACTGCTCAAGAAATCTTTATACTGTGCATGGGCAAGTTCATCACGTTGCCTTGTGAGCCCAGGGGTGGCACTCACCATCATTTATCACTTTAGTATTGCTAAATTTTCACAATAACAGGATAATATTATGCACTGAGTGCCGTACTAATGGCATTTTTAGCATTATCTTGGTCCACCCAACCACCATGATGTAATGCTATTATTACCCCATTATATTAAAAAAAGAGAGAGAGACTCAGAAAAACAAAGTGCTTTGCCCGAGGCCCCACAATTAGTCTGATCGTGATCCCCAGTCTCTCTGAACCCCAAAGCTACTCTCCTAACAAGTTAAAAAATTCTACCAAACCTGGCACAGATCTTCTTGCACAGAGAACCATCACAAGTGATTGAAAAATGGGCTTGAAGAATAATTTACCTTCGCTCCTCCCATATCTTCATCCCTATATTCCTACCGTCCTCTGTTCCCCACTCTCATGCACCACACTGGTCATGCCTCAACACTGTCGAGTTTCTGGATCTATTCTGCAAACAGGTTTTTCAAATGGAAAAAGAAGAGAAAAGGAAAATCAAAACCCAACAGCCTATTTGTATGTAACTAGAGAATAGTATGTCTCCCTCGGCATATTAATTACTGTAAAAAGGGCAGCTGTGTTTGTTTCCATGTGGGCACTCAGAGATGTGGACACATGTGCAGCTCGGCTCACTTGATTCTACTTGGACAACCAGGTCACGTTTAGGCCTGGGACACATTTCATGTTCCAGTCTAACCACCATCCTAGGGCCAGGGCATGGACGGTACAGAACATGGGTAAGAAAAGATCTGGTTTTGGACAGCTTGGACTTATTCTGGGTTCAATTCACATTTGAGCAATCAGTTTCAATCTCCAACCATATGTATTTCCCATCAGCCTGGAAATCGCTCAAAACATAGAACAGAATATGCAGCAGCCCCCAAAACCCAGCAGCCGAGGGCTGTGTTAAGAATCATACCACATGGGACTCCCAGTCAAGATGGCGGCATAGGTAGACATACATGGCTCACCTTTTCACTGAACCACTTCAAAATTACGACTGACATACAGAACCACCGGAAATCGAGTTAAGTTTGGCAACTACCGAATTAAAGAAACCACACCCATCCAGGCTGGTAGGAGGGGCACAGACACAGAACAGGCTGGTCCCACATCCCCGTGTGGTGGATAAAATTTGGGAGGGATATCTTGGGAGTGAGGAGTCCCAGCCCCACACCAGGCCCCACAGCCTACGGTTCCAGTGCCAGGAAGATAAGTCCCCACAACTTCTGGCTGCAAAAACCAGCGGGGATTGAGTAAATAGAAGAAACTTCTGGAGCCCCAGGCAGTTCCTCTGAAAGAAGCCACACAGAGACCCACCTGCTCAGAGTCACTCCCTCTGGGCTCCGGCACCAGGGAAGCAGCTTAGGGGGCATCAGTGGTGTGCAGGGAGAGGCTGAGGTGTCTGGCATTAAGGTGAGCAGAGGCCATTGTCCCTTTTCTGGGCCCTCCTCCCATAGAGCCAGCAAACTGATACGGTATCTAAGATTCCAGCAACATGGCTGACACTGTTTGACCCACCTGGGAGATCCCCAGAGACTTCGCTGCACCCAACTTATTGGCCCACCCAAACTGCTTTTCCATACGAATAACTGGTATTGGCTCATGCTTTACAACTTCATAAATCCTCTCAAACAAGTAACAGCTGGTCTCAGTGAGCCCCAGACCCAGAATTAGCAGCCTACATTCACAGCTTGGCTTCACCTGGAAATCTCCAAGCTCAGCACAAGTAGCAGCCGTCTCAGATTGCTTTATAACTCAGGAAGCACTGCCCCAGGCAAAACACAGGTGGGGGCTGATCTTGACCTGCACCACCTGGAAAACCCCTACCCCGGTGTACCCCATGGACAGCTGCAGACCATGTTGGAGCATCACCACCTGCCCCTACACAGCTGATCCTCCACCGAGGGCAGAGATTGGTGGTCAGTGATCACAGCCAATCCTTGCAGCTGACTGGCCTGGGTAAATCCCTCTCATTAATCTGCCAACAGCAACCAAGGCTTAACTGCAAGAGGAGGGTGTATTCAGCCCACAAGAAGAGTGCACCTCAAGTACTCAGCTTGGGTGATAGGGGAGGCTGTGCCACTGGACCCTACAGGACACCTACTACATTAGGCCACACTACCAAGACATGGAGTTAAAGCAGCTCTACAAAATACATAGAAATGAACACAGGGAGACTGCCAAAACAAGAAGACAGAGAAACATGGCCCAAGTGAACAAACAGATCAAAACTACAGAAAAAGAGCTAAATGAAATGGAGATAAGCAATCTATCAGATACAGAGTCAAAACACTAGTTCCGTGCTCAAGAAACTTAGTGAGGACCTTAACAGCATAAAAAAGATTGTGTCAGAAATGAAGGATACACTAACTGAAATAAGGAACAATTTACAGGAAAACAAAAATTGAGTTGAAGCCAAGAATCGAGTCAATGATTTGGAACACAAGGAAACAAAAAACAACCAATCAGAACAACAAGAAGAAAAAAGTCCAAAAAAAATGAGGATAGTATAAGCAGCCTTTGTGACAACTTCAAAAGGTCCCACATTCGCTTCATAAGGGGGCCAGAAGAAGAAAAAAAAGAGCAAAAAATTGGAAATCTATTTGAAAAAATAATAAAAGAAAACTTCCCTAATTTGGTGAAGGAAATAGACACACAAGTCCAGGAAGCACAGAGAGTCCCGAACAAGATGGGCACCAAGAGGCCCACGCCAAGACACATCATAATTAAAATGCCAAAGGTTAAAGATAAAGCGGTGGGAGGAGGGGTGTGGGAGAATGGGTGAGAGGTGAGGGGATTAAGAAGTATAAATAGGTAGTTACAGAATAGCCATGGGGATGTAAAGTACAGTACAGGAAATGGAGTAGCTAAAGAACTTACACACATGGCCCATGGACATGAACAAGGATGGGGACTGCCTGAGGGAGTAGGGGGAGTGCTGGGTGGAGGGGAGCAAAGGGGGAAAATCAGGAAAACTGTAACAGCATAATCAATAATTAAAAAAAAAGAATCACAGCACATGAAGGATGGGCTCAGAGGCTCATGAAAGAGATGACGGCGGAAAGTTAATGACCATCCCCTTTAACCCTTCTTCCTAAAACCTCTCTCCAACACTACAGTGTAGTGCAAAGAGCACAGGTGTTGCTATAAACTGAATTGTGTCTTCCTACTGATTCACATATTGAAGCCTTGCACTCACCCCTGCCAATAGGATGGTATCTGGAAATGGGCCTTTGGGAGGTAATTAGGTTTATATGAGGTCAGGAGGGTGGAGCCCTGTGATGGGATTGGCGCCCTTCTAAGCAGGGACACCGGAGAGCCTGCCTTCCCCTGGTATACATACAAAGAAAGCCATGTGGACAAGCAAGATGACAGCCAGGAAGAGAATGCTCCTCACACTTTCAGCTTCCAGACAGTGAGAAACGTCTATTGGTTAACCACCCAGTCTATGGCATTTGTTATGGCAGCCCGAGCAAACTAACACAGGTGTCTAAGTCAGAAGTTCAAATCCTGACTCTACCCTTCATGGGTGCATGATGTTAGACAAGTTATTGCTTTTTAAATTGCCTTTTTATTTATTGATTTTTAGAGAGAGATAAGAGAGAGAGAAAGAGAGAGGGAGGAGGAGAGAGAAAGAGAGAGAGAGAAACATCGATTTGTTGTTCCACTTATTGATGCATTCACTGGTTGATTCTTGTACGTGCCAGACTAGGGACCAAACCTGCAACCTTGGCATATTGGGATGATGCTCTAACCAAGCTACCCGGCCAAGGCCTATTTTGTTTTCCTTATCCACAATTCTGTGGATATACCACTTGTGACAATGGTTGCCCCATGGGGCTGTAGGGAGGTAAATGTGATCGTGCAGGCGAAAGGTGCCTAGAGCTTTTCCTAGGGAGTTCCTAGAGCTCCCTTCTCTCCCCGGCTGCGTGGCCTTAGTGCTAGACTCTGGGATGTGACACCCCCATCAGCCATGTGTCCCCCGTGCGTGCCGCAACTGACCCTATAAACAGGTAACCTGATGGTCCAAATTCATATGTGTTCCACAGATGTGTTCCACAGATGTGTTCTGTTTGGCCTGGACCAACGTTTGAGGAAACATGGATTATTTATCAACATTTAAAAGCCAGGAAATTTCCTATAAAAAAATCACAGTTTCCTGTTCTTGAGAAATCAAATGAGATGTCACGGAACCTGCTCTGGGCCGGGGTAATCCCCTTTGGGCAGCGGGTGAGCGCTCTCCTCCTGACACCCAGGCCTCGCCCGTTTGGAAGACCTGCTTGGCACCTGAAGGCTTCTGAGTTAGCAGCCCCTGAGCTAACTAACAGGACTGGTGAAATCTGGTGAGGCCCGTATTTTTCCTAGCTGCCCACAAACAAGGATTTTAAATACAATTTCAGGGTTGGTCTCCTGAAGTGAGGAACAATTGGCACATTCCTGAGTCACTGTTTTTTATTTATACTTCTATTGTGAGCTCAAGAGCCTTCAGAGAGGAGAGGCCAGGGTCTTAGTTCTTAAGAATCAAACTGAGCTCTTGTAACTCAGGGTTGGCGAACCCAGCTTTGCCTGTCACTCAGCTCCGTGGGACCTCGGTTTCCTCCTGCGTGAAAAGAGGCCTTGGGCTAGATGGTATTTATCGACCCTTTCCATATTTCTGTAATTGTTATGTGAAATTCAAGCACCTGGGTAGAAATTTAACACAACTCTGTTTACTTCTGAGCTCTAAAGGTTTTAATGAAAGCAGAGCTCTTAAAATACCTCATTGACCCTTGACACTGGTCTTGACTAAATGTAAACAGGACCTGAATAACGGCCTTGTTTATTGTTCTGCCCACTCCGGGGTTGGGTCTTTTTGCCTTGACGTGTTGTACTTAACACACCAGACAGGAATGAACACCAGGACATTAAAAGACCTGGAATTTAACCTCCTGTCCTAAGGAGACTCACCTGCCTCTCTGCCCTCACTTCACACCATTACCCAACCTCTGGTGCTCTGTGCACGTGGGTCTTCTTTCAGTTCCTTGCTCATTGCTACCACAGGACCTTTGCACCTGCAGTTCCCACCACCTGGAGCCCTGTTCGCCTAGTTCATTCCACAGATGCATCACGTCACCGTTCCTGGCCTCCTTGGCAGGACCAAGTCATCATGACAAGTGCTTTCATCACTCAGCTGTGTGGCAGCACCTGTCACAGCTGCACTTCTACACGTTGTAGGTGTGCCTGGTTGACTAATGAGTATCTCCCAGATGGAATATAAATTCCAGGGAGCAAGGTCCACGTCTGTTTTTTCTCATTGTTGTCTCTCCAGTGCCTAGCCAATAGGAAGGCTCAAATATTTGATGAATGAATGAATGAATGAATGAATGAATGAATGAATGAATGAATGAAAAGTTGACACTACTGAGAAGATTCTGAACGACAGTAAACTCCTCAAGGACCTGCCCTGACTGGTGTAGCTTCGTGGGCTGGGCATTGTCCTGCAAAGTAAAAGGTCAACAGTTCGATTCCCAGTCAAGGCACATGCCTAGGTTGCAGGTTCAGACCCCAGGTGGAACACGTAGGAGAGGCAACCGATCGATGTTTCTCTCTCACATTGATGTTTCTCCCTCTCTCTCTTTCTTCCTCCCTTCCCCTCTCTCTAAAAATAAATAATATCTTTTTTAAAAATCCTCCTCAAGGACCATGTCTTATTGAAGGTTGTATCGCCAAAACCTAAAGGAATGACAGTAACGGAGACTGATGTTAAGAGCTACCAGGACCAAGTACTTAGCACATTCCAACCCTGTTCTCACAGATTATTTATATAACAACTCAATGTAACCCATGCAAGAATCCTATGGAAGTAGACACATTTTCTATCCCTGTTTCACATAAAAGGAAACTGAGGCACAAAAAAGTTGGTAAGTCGCTTAGAAAAAAGAACAGCAATAAAATCCCAAGCAGTCTGGTTCCAACCATTAGGCATCTTGCCTAACATGGTACCTAATGGTTGAGCAGGACACAGTCAATGTTCACAGGACAGAAGACATCTACCCTCGCCCTGGCTGGTGTGGTTCAGTGGATTGAGTGCCTGCCTGCAAATCAAAGGGTCACCGGTTCGACTCCTAGTCAGGGCACATGCCTAGGTTGTGGGCCAGGTCCGCAATGTGGGGTGCACAGGAGGCAAGTATACACTGATGTTTCGTCCCCTCTCTTTTTCCTTCTCCTCCCCACTCCCTAAAAATAAATAAAATCTTTAAAAAAAGAAGATGACAGCTACCCTCTGCTCCAGATACACACACACACACACACTACATACTTGAACAAATGGATGAACCCCCTCTGGAGCAGAAGTGTAGAAGGATAAGGGTCTCAGAACTTAACAGCCATAAGAACCAACAGAAGGAGCAGCAAGAACCAAGCAGAAAACAAAACTAAGCTGAGGCTCCGGGCGGGGGTGGGGGGTAGCCCCCTCCACCCCAGCTCAAGCCCACAGGAAGTGGCCCCTGGCCTGGGCTGTACGTACCTGATATTTTCGTTCAGTGCATACAGCTCGTTGCTTTGCAAGCCTCCGCCTTTGAAGACGTTGATCACAGCAGTCTGGACGCTGCAGGGAACAGAAACAACCCCTGGTTAGGGGACCTGCCTCCCCAGGGCCATCTCAATGAGCAGTCCAGAGCCGAAGGGGGCTAAAGGAGCCGCAACCCCACGGCATAAATATGGCCACGTTTCCCATTCCTGGGACCCATCCTTTTCCTTCCAGGGAGCCTGGAGGGGAAGGAAGACTGAAGTCAAAAGGACCCAAAAGCGGCCCCTCCCCCAGACCCCCCTGTCAGGCTGGCAGTCTTCCGCCCTCACCTAGCTCCCTGGCAGCCTGCTGGGGAGTGGCAACGATAAAGGTCAGGCGGTGGGATCTGCCCAGGAAACTGCCAGGCCAGCACCACTGGGCCTGGAAGGGTCTGCAAAGGTGTTTACTGCAAGCAGGAGCCGACCCATGCCTGGGGCTCCTTCACCTGGGAGGCGCTGTCTTCAGAGGGCAGCCCTAGGGCTAATTAGAAACGATCGTTCCTTGCCTTTATTTTTTTAACAGTACTTTCCTCAGAAGACTCTCACCTGGCGTGAGCCTCACTTGCCCCTTCCATCCTGACCCCTGTGAGGTGTACGGGCAGTACAGTTAACCCCTTGAGGGGACTCTGCCTTCTCCGGGACCCCAGCCCAATAGTTCAGCAAGGAGCTGATTACAAGCTTGTCTTTACCAAGGGTTCCAGGCCTTTTTTCAAAGAACAAGGACCCGGTTAACATCAAAATATTTCAGAGCCCCTTCTCCCTCCCCGTCATAAGAGTTGTTCATTCACTGAGAAAATCCATAATATCCAAACTTCTGATCCAAAGGAAGTTGGTAATGCTTTCAAATAATGATGCATTTAATTTATCCAAAGAGTGAGTGCATATCAGTTTGAAAAACGGTGGCCCTCAGAAGCACAAGACAGAGCACTGGTTCTTTTACTCAGTGCTTGGTGTGCAAAGGTCAGCTGGATACCTCACATAACAAGTCGAGCGTCTTCCCTCCCAACCACCTGTGACTCATCGGTGAGGTGACGATCTCTGGTTTATGCTGCTCAAACTTTTCAGAGATACCTGTCTTATCTTCCCAAAGAGGTAGAAGGGACTTGAGGTTACTTATATGGTCCCACCCTTGGGTCCTCTGAGTTGGGGATGTGACAAATGAGCATGCACAGTAACTGTAAGTTCCGACCCATCTGGCCCGGGCTGGTTAACTGAATCTGCTAGCGCGGAGGCCCCCAGTGGTCCACTCTGCCTCTCCTAAAATAGATATATTCTCTGTAGGAAAACATCCTCTCTTCACCAATTGCTCCTAGAACCATGACCTTCTGAAGCAGAGATCTCAGAAGCAGAAGAAACTTAGCCTGTCCCCGGCCCTGCTCTGGCCCTTGGCAGCCCCCTACTCCACACCTGGCTGCCTCCTTTACCTGTTCCAGGCTGAGTTGGAGCTCAGCTGCAGGGCCTGCCGGGTGGCTTGGAATCGGGGCAGGTCGCTGAGCACCGGAGAGCTCATGAAGCGCGGTCTGGGCCTGCGGAAGGAGCCCATCTTGTGGAACTCAATAGGCAGGCCAGGGACGAAACCGCGGGTCATAAGTCCAGGTGAGGGACGGCTTCTCCTCTGGACCGGAAGGTTCCGACTGCCCACAGCAAAGGCTTATCCCAGGGCCGCTGCCTTCAGGCTCTCAGATTTTCTTAAAACCACAAATTCAGCCAACATCTGAAAAGAGAAGGCAGCTTTTATTGAAAACTCCTAGGCTGAGCAGACCACCTCTGAGCGGAAGTTAGCTGGGACTTTCCAGCCAAACTATCCTACAAACAACTCTGGGACCCCCCAGTAACCTCTGTGCCCTGCAGGTTCCCAGTCACAAGCTTTGGGTTAAACAGTGTGGTCACCCCAAAGTAGGAAGGCAGTGCCAATGGGACCAGGTTGAGGCCAACCCTACACAAAAGTGATTTCTAAGTGTGCTTGACCATGGCTCCTGTGCAAACCCACCAAAGTCCGGGCACTGGCTTTACTTCTGTGGGCCCCACAATGCTGTGCCTTAAAAGACAGCCCCTGTGCATTGCTCAGTATTTCCTAAAGTACCTGTGCCTCTTCACTCAGGCACATCCACCACCACCCCTTACCTGCCATTCATTCATCCATTCCATCAGAACTGATTTATTGAGTGCTTACTGTTAATTAACTGCTGGTGCATCCAAATATTCCTAAGACCTGGGTCCCTGCGCTCGAGAGGCTCATGGTCTACAGAGAAGATAACCGTCTGTTTGCGTATTCATTCACGCAAGAAGTATTTAGTGAGCACCTACCACGTAGCAGGCCCTGGGGATATAATGGTGCCCCAGGAGACCATGGTCCCTGCCCTGTGTAGCTTACAACCAGCAGGCCCTGTTCCATGTCGACATTCTTACTCCCTTTTCCAAGCTTTCTGATTGTATCTACTGCTCCTCTTACCCAGAATTCCTTCCTTTTCCTCTCCACTTATCTAAATCTAACTCACCTTACAGGGCTGGGTTCAAGGGTACTGTCCCCTGAGCAGTTCTTGGAAGGCTTTATGGGCTTCCTGGTTAATGGCAATGACTTGGCAGTGAACCTTGGTTCGAGGCTCAATGAGGCCACTCCCAAGTTGTGAGACTTTGGGCACAATGAGTCTGAGAGTCCTCAGCTGACAGCGCTGTCAACTTCACAGGACTGACAAGACATGAAATGGGACCATGTGACATACTTTCCAGGGCTATTTCCATTCAGACCGATCGCTTTCATTTTTTTTTTTTTTTTTTACTTTCAATTTTATTTTGCACTGGTTTCAAGTGTACAGCTCAGTGGTTAAACAGTCATGCACGTGACACAGTGTTCCCCTCGACACTTCCAGTGCCCGTGTGGCACCACTCAGAGCTATTACTGACTACATTCCCTACGCTGCACTTGGCACCCCCGCGACTATGTGTAATTCCCAACTTTTCAGACCCATCGCTTCCTTTCTCGGCACTCTGGACCTGTCATTTCAGTCCCTTATTCTTTAGTGAACCCGAAGTCCCAACTGATGACTTAAAGTGAGTTTTGGAGCTGATCAGAGTGAAGAACAAAAGGAAACAGCACAGTTGTTAGAGTTGCTTTCTTCTCGGGGTTTTACAGCTTAGCCCAGAGGTATTCCCACCGCCACCTGTCTCACCAGCTAGCTCTGCTACGTCCCCAAAACCAACGCTGCAAGATAAATGTCTACCCTCAGGTTGAGAGGGGGTGAAGGGTTTGCAGCCCCAGCTGTAGCATTTGAAGAAGGAGAAACTGAGGTGTCATCTCCCAGCCAAATGCTGCTTTGGTCAGAAGAGGAACGAGGCTGTGAGACAGGCACGGAGGCCATCTAACCGGAGGGCATGGGAGGGGTCAGCAGCTGTCTATACAGGCAATGGTCACAGTGACAATGAACTTGTAAGACCAAGAGCCAAAGAAGGACTGGCTTGCCCTACACCTGTGAAATTTAAAGAGAAGCAGACTTGCGCACCATTTTCTTTTACAGTCTTCTGTCCCTCCACTCCTTTCTCAGAATGAGTCAGTAGTGACAAAGTCTATCAGTGAACACGGGGGAAGTCGTAACATGCCTGCTCAAGTTTCAGAGGGTCTCAGGAACTCCACAAGTGCCACTGGAATCCGGAAAGCACTGTACAAATCAGCAAAGGCGGCACAGAAGTCATAAAACCACAGACGCCTCTTCAGAATCCTTCAACTGCCTGGTTTGGGGATTTGACTCGCCCAGCAAAGGCCACACTATAAAGAGAGAATCCATTCTGCTGCCTTCTTTAAATGGCCTGCTAAGTGCAACTCATCTGTGTAATTACAGGATATTACTCCTTTTACAAGCATCTTAAACTTGAGGTGATGGAGCTGCCTCCCACTCCGTGGCAGTGGTACAGGAAAGGAGAAAGGTGAGTTGAATGAATCACTCCGGGTGTTTACCTTCCAGCTGCCTGCCAAGACAACCACTTCTCCAGGAGGCTGTGTGACACGGGATCACAGGGCTGGCTCCTGTCCCCTCCACTTCTCAGCTGGTGTCCCCCCACAGGCCTCCCACTCCAAGCCACGTACGCATCCAGCAAGACACACAGGCAACCTCATCCACACAGATGACCCTTTTTAAAGAAGGGTAATTTCCAGCCAAAAGAGACGAAGACTGCAGCTCCCATAGCCTCCCATCAGCTGCAGAGGATCACACAACCAGGAGCTTCCTCTGACTCATTTCTCACCGGAATTCTGCCACCCTCAGATCCTGACGGGCTGAAGACAACCCGAAGCCCACCATCCCGACTTCTGGACAGGCCCGTGCAGAGCCCCAAAGAGAGGAAGCTGCTGGCAGCGCCGCCAAGAGTGGCCAGAAGGGAAAAGCTGGCACCCTACACCCCCCTTCCACAGCGCCGGCCCCGCAGGCACAGTTGTGTCCTGAATTAACTGTGACAAATCAGAAAGTGACAAGACAGATCCAGCCTTGGAGTGCTGCCCACTCAGGTCCCCATTTACACGTGAAGCCCAGAGGAGCAGAGGGACCTGTCCAGTGTCACCAAGACAGGAGCGGCTCGAGGTCTGGAACTCAGGTTCCCTGACTCCTGATCTAGCCCCCAGTCCCTGCCTAGGCCATTCTGTGAACTCCTTGAAGACAGACACAGGGACTTACTCATCTCTGTATCCTCAAGCTCAAGTGTACGGTTGAGGTAAGGATGAAGGAAAGGAGGGCCCCTAGCGCGGCACCGACTGCCTGCCAGACAGGATGGCAAGCCCTGCCACGGAAGCTAAACCTACTCAAGCCCCACGAAACCCCACTGGAAAGTCGGAGAAGTTAGTACCCTGCCAGAAGTCACACAGCTAGTAAGTGGCAAGTCACGGACAGATGCCCAGACTGGCCTAATGCTACAGCCCACTCCCACTTAGTCATGCTACCAAACTCCGCCATGAAATCGGAATCAAACCAACCAAGTGAACCAGGGAACACTCAGTCGCAAGATTTCCTATCAACATTTAAATCTCATGCCCCTGAGATAAACTGACATAAGGGACTCTATGACCACATTTGATGGGGGCAAGAGGAGCAGGATGGAAGGAGAGAGCATGGCCTGCCCTAGTTATACATCCTCTCCGTACGAGCTGTGTGACCTGGGGCAACTTACTTAACCTCTCTGAACCTCCACTTCCTCCTGCATGAAATGAGCACCCTAACAGTGATGACCTCAGGACTGCATGAGGATAAAAGCACTCAGAACAGTGCAAGGCGAACAGCAGATGCTACATCACTGCTTGTTAAATAAATAAAACAAATTGTTTCTAAATCTCCAAGCAAGGGCATTAGCAGGAATACAACACTTCCGCCTGCTTATGGTGGTGACCTCAGCAACACCTGGGGAGGAGCAAGGTCTCTGGTCCCAGGGGCGGTCACAGTGCATTGGGGCCTCGCCTCTGCGGGCCTTTGGTAGCTGGCGGCGTCTGTGTAGCGCGTTCCTCAGTTTCAGAGTGTTTCCACACACCATCACCCTTCTAAATCTTACTCTACCCCTGTAAGGCAGGTCGAGCGGGAATTCTGTCAAATTAGGAAACTGAGGTCCCAACGGGCTATGTCATGTAGCCAAGGCTGGAAAGCTTTGGGTCCGGGAAGCAGACCCGGCTGAACGTCCCCCAGCCTCAGGCCGGCCGGCCATGCGCACCCTGCCGGGCAATTCTCCTCCCCCCCCCCGCCCCGCCCCATATATTTTTAAATATCTCCATGACGACGCAAACTTAAAAAGGAGTTTGTACACACACAAACACATAGCACCTTAACTGAGGATAAAATAACTACCGCCAACTTAAGAAAGAGAATGTTACCTTAGAAATCCCATGGCTTCTACTTTTCTGATGTCAGCAAACCTGCTTACTTGCCATAAAAAGGGTGAACACAGAAGTCTACAACACACGACACGGAAGGCCTCCCTCTGGCCCTTTAGTCACGTAGGGAAGCGCTGCCCAGGACTTTGTGAGACGACGGAAACATTCCCCAGCTGTGCTGTCTGATGTGACAGCCACGAGCCACGTGTGCCTGGCTACGGAGCCCTTCAAATGTGGTTTCATGGCTGAGGAACTGAATTTTAATGTCATTTAACTTTTGAGAACCATACATACGTGCACACTTATTATTTTAATAAAAGTGGGTAAATTGTTCTTTTTAACAATACATCACGGCCATCTTCCCATGTCACTATGTATTGATCTACTGCATTATTTGTCATGGTTTCTTAACTACTTCATTTAGGGGATACCATACTTAGTTTAACCAGTCCCCTACAGGGGGATAGTTCAGTAGCTTCCAGCTTTTTGTTACTGCAGAGGAGGGGCCTATCTGCCCTTCTTAGCAACCACGTGACCATCTGTGTGGCGCCTGTTCCCAGACGTGGAACTGCTGGCTCACAGGGCCCGGTGATTTTTAGCGGGCTCCGCACTGTGATGAACACCCGTCCCCACCACAGCCTGGAAAGCGCACCAGGCCTGGAGCTCCGAAGCACGAGTGGTCTCCCCAGGCTTTGGAATCAGACAAACCCTGGCATCGATGCTCATTCTGCCACTCACTGACCGGGGTGGGCAGGAAAACTGGTGCCCCAAAGACAGAGTCACCTCTTAGTCCCCAGGACCTCTGAACATGACCATAGATGGCAAAAGATGTGATTAAGCTAAGGATCTTGAGAGAAGGAGTTTGTCCTGGAGGATCCATGTGGGCCCATCAGTACAATCACCTGTATCCTTGTCAGAGGGATGCAGAAGGAGACTGGAGACAGAAGAGGAAAAACACGCAGGTTTACAAAGAGGAGAAGGGGATGCTGAAGGTGGGAGGCAGAGACTGGAGGGATGCAGCCCCAAGCCAAGGAATGCCGGCAGCCACAAAAGCAGAAGAAAAGAAACAGATGCCCCACAGTCAGCTAGAAATTGGGATGCTGTGGGTAAAAAGGAAGAAAGGAATGGAGGGATGAAGGGATTGTCCCCTAGAGCCCCTGGAGGGGATATATGGCCCTATGACCCCTTGATTCTGGACCTTTGACCTCCAGAACTGTGAGAGAATAAATTGCTATTGTTTTTAGCCACCGAAGTTGTAGAAATTTGTTATTGCAGCAACAAGAAATGAATACATTGTGCAGCCTGGGATCACTCTGAACTGCAGTCCCTACATTTGAAAAATGGGAATAGCCAGAGTTAGTTTGGAGAGTTGTGGCGATGAGAAAGGCTGCCTATGAAGTGCCTGGCCTGATTCCTGGAACTATGCAGGTTGTAGGCGCAGGTGCGGTGGAGGTTTCGACAAAGGTGCCAGAGTCAGGCTTACCAGGAGACCTGGGCAAGTGACTTAGGATTGGTATGGGGTTGGATGGAATGATTCAACTAAGGTTTAGAATTGTCCTGGTATGCAGGAAGTACTTGATAAATGGTACCCATTATTTATTTTTATTACCACCATCACCACTGTATGAGTCTTCTAGGGCTGCTGTAACCAAATACCACAGAGTGAAAGGCTTAAACAACAGACATTCATTTGCTCAGTTTTAGAGGCTGGAAACCAAGGTGTCAGTTGGTTTGGTTTCTTCTGAGGCCTCTCACCTTGGCTTGCAGATGGCCACCATCTCACCGTGCCCTCACATGGTCTTTCCTCTGTGTGCGAGCTTCCCTGCTGTGTGGCTCTGTCTGTCCGAACTTCCTCTTCTCATGATTGGGTCAGGGCCCACCCTAACAACCTCCTTTTAACTTCACCCCCTTCTTTAAAGGCCCTGTCTTTGAATGCTTTCACATTCCGAGGTGCTGGAGGCTAGGTCTCCAACATACAGATTTTGGGAGGATACATGGCAGGTTCATTTGCTCATTCATCAAATATCTTGTGAGTTTCTGCCCTATACTCCTTGGGGATGCATCTGAGAACAAGACAGACACATTCCCTGCCCTTATGGACCGCACAAATACAATAAGAAGTCGTTTCATAGGATTCATTGTGGCAGATTGTGACAGGACAACAAAAGAGGTGAGGAGCGTGGTCTTTGGGGTGATGGGGCTGAATCAGGGGTAGGGGTGAAGGAGGGCCTCTGTGAACAAGCGAAGGACTCGTTCAGCCACCACCACCGCCACCACCAGCACCACTACCACCGTCGTCATCATCACAAAAAGTTCTTTGCCTAATGTCTCAGTTTAAAAAAAAAAGCAGTGTTTTGGTAGGTGTTCTCTTCTGAAGGGCCAATGCAGTTAACATTTAGAAAACTGTGCTTGAAAAATTATTTAATAGCTAAGTTTTTGGCATTTGAAGGGTTCGAGTCCCCTCTCTGGAAAGCTGGGTCCCAGATTCGTGAAGCGCTGTGACAGTGACGGGGCTATCGGGCCTCATCACTGCATGCGCTCTCCAGGCTCACCCAGCAGGGGTTTCTCTGAGAAGCTCCAAGCTCAGCACCTGGAATGTGTTTCCGGGAGAAAAAGAAGGTGAAGTGTTGCTGTCTCATCCCTGCAGCCCAGGCTGGGGCACAGGGAGGGGCACCGCCAGGGGGCGGAGCCGGCAGGCAAAAGAAGGTGGAACTCTCAGTGGAAAATGCAAATGAATTCCACTAAGGCACCAACCTTGACTCTGAAAAGGGAAGTAGATGAATGGCACAACTTAAAATAAAGAAGTGGGTGGCTTATAATGACTCTGAGGCTTCCAGGAAAAAGCCATGCTGCGTGTAGACAACAAAGTCAAAGAAAACTGAGCACAGTCTGATGCAACTGCCCCAAAATGAGGAAAAGCCAGTTCCCAGGGGAACCAGGCAGGCAGCCGGCTTACATGCTCCGCTCAGGACCTCCCACCGTCAGGGTCCCCAGCACGGAACTCTCCCCTGGGCCAGGAACACCGGAACCGAGGGCCACATCCTTCAAGACTTAGACAATGTCACTTCACTCGGCGGGTCCACTCTCCAACTGCAGCCAGAATTCTCCTTGTAACGACGATGATGATGAAAATGGTAGTGCCATTCAATCGAGTTCCAGTTGTGGAGCAGACACAGAACATGAACTCTCTCAGTGGTTTTAAAATGACTGTCGGGGGTCTTCACCCAGAATCTCCAGTGAAATAGGTCAGCTCGGAAATCACCAGAGTGCACTGATAGCATTTTGGGGAAATATATTTATTACATGTGTACTCATGTGTACCGAGTCAACATGGACCACATATTTCACATGTGTGTATGTAGCACTAAAATGTGTGAACGCCCTTGTCTGATCTTTATAACCTCCAGGATGCTATCACTGGCCCCATTTTACAGAGAAGGAAATGGAGTGCCAAGTGTTTAACCTGTCAAAGGTCACACAGCTTGTGACAGGTGGTGCTGGGGCCAGAACCCAACGGTCCAGGACCCACCACACTCACATCACCCTGGAGCTTCGAGGCCTTCAAAGGTTCTGCAGAGCTCTTAGAATAAATCCCCAGACCCCATCCTCGCACCCTCACCTCCCACCACTGCAGGCAGGCTCACTGGCCTTCCTTCCTTCCTTTCCCTCCAACACCACCTGCTCTTGCCTACCCCAGGACCTTCGCACATGCTGTGCCCTCTGTGTGAAATACTTCCCACCCACTTGTCCAGGTTCAGACCCACACCCTTCACCACCAGTCCTTCACTTGTTCACAGAGGCCCTCCTTCACCCCTACCCCTGATTCAGCCCCATCACCCCAAAGACCACCCTCCTCGCCTCTTTTGTTGCCCTGTCACAATCTGCCACCACAAATCCTACAAACGACTTCTTATTGTTTTTGTGCGGTCCATAAGGGCGGGGAATGTGTCTACCTTGTTCTCAGATGCATCCCCAAGGAGTATAGGGCAGAAATTCACAAGATGTTTGATGAATGAGCAAATAAACCCGCCATGTGAGAGTGCTATAGTCGGGAGGGACACAGGAACTGTGTCACTTGAGAACACCAACACCAAAAATTATGTGTGGCTCTACCATAGGAAAACATCCTTGTATTGAAATCAGATCACCTTAGGTTTAAATCCAGCTTCTACAATGTATTAGCCAGGTGACCTGGGCAAATGACTGAAATTCTCTGCATCTCAGCTTCCTCATGTGTCCACTGAGTATGACACAGCTCTCAACATCGTTAAGATTAAACGAGATGACCTAGTTCATGGCCTGGCCCATAGTAGGGACCCCCCCCCCTCAAAAAAAACTGTAGCTAGCAGTAATACTTTTATATAACACTGTGTTCTTCACTCAACCGTCAGAGTCTCCAAAAGGTGACAGAGGGCCAGGGTGTGGGGCCCTCTCACACTGCGGGAAGGAGAGCAGTGTGAGGCAGCTGTTCCAAGGGAGACTTGACAAGACCTACTGAAATGACAAAGGCTATGGCCTCTGACCCAGCAATTCTACTCCCAGGAATTTTACCCCAGGCATGGCAAGTGACTTACATAACAAGGGGTTTCACTACAGCCTCTTTACACCAGCAGCGAGCTGGAAAGGACCTAAGTGCTCAGCAGCAGAGGACTGGCTGTGTACCCTGTGGCGTCCCATGCCAGGAATCCGGCAGGCTCACCCGAAAGGCGAGAGGTCTCCACCCACTGATCAGGGTGCTCTTCCGGAGACACTCGCAGGGGTGTCCACACGTTTGGCGTGTCTGGGCCACCTTGGGAAAAGAAGGGTTGTCTTGGGCCACATATGAAATATACAAACACTAATGAAACCTCCCCCCAAAATCTCATAATGTTTTAAGTAAATATACAATCTTGTGGTGGGCCGCATTCACCAGGCCGAGGGTTGAACACCTCTGCAGATGAACGTGTGCTAAATAGCTAAATGCGAAATCTTGAGTGCATACATTATGCTTCCATTTATGAAAAAAGAGCATTTACATATTTTACTATGGGTGCACAAAATATCTTTGAAAGGACAAACCGGAAACTGCTAACCCCGGTTTCCCGCAGGGAAGAGAGCTGGGTGGCGGAAACTCTGTGGGGAAGAATCTTCTCCATAAACCTTCTTGCACCTTTGGATTTTAAAACATGAAAATGTACTGCTTATTCAAATAAGAATGAACCACAGCAAACCCCCTTCCCCTGCTCCTCCCCCCCCCCCAAAAAAAAAGGACAAAAATACAGGTTATGTGATTTGTTCAAAGTCACTCAGCTGTTTGCAGGAACTGGGGATTCACACTTGCTTTCTGATCCCCCGTTCAGTGCCCCATCAATTATGGTCCACTCACTCACTCAACACAAATTTATTTATTCGCACTTATTCCACAAAGGAGCTGCCTTGTGTAAGGACGCATGGGCCAGAAAATAAACCCTGGTGAAAACGGAAGCTAAACGGAAGAACCGCTTTTCTTTCCTTTTCGCACCTTGTAACACACACTTGCCAAAAGGTCCAGGCCTGGACCATCACAGAGAGGGGGCAAGGCCGCCCAGGCTCAAGGAGGCAGCCGCGCCATGACTCAGTCCGATCTGGCTTTTACCATCTTGGGACGTAAGCCCAGTTTTGCCAGATGTGAATTTTCCAAGAAAAGCCAGAAATCCAGATGTTTAAAAATGGAAAATCACCTGATCTGTAAGTGTTGGCACCTAATTCACCGAGCCGACTAAGCACTTTAGGCGCCCAACGTACAGGTCTGTGACCTTTGCTTTCTCCCATCGCGGCTCCGGCCACCAGCCGTGTCCCACCATTGAGCCAGGGCCTAAGCCAGGTATGATGTAAGCCTGCATGAACCAGCCACTGTGGGCTTGGGCAAGTCCCTTCCCTTCCCTGGAGCTTCTGACTTAGCGACTAATTAAGAGCCTAGTCGGTGGCCACGACGATCTCTCAGCATGGCCAGGTACGCATTCAGCCCCTACGTGAGAGCCTGGGCACCTCTGAGGGAGGAGGTAGCACAGCACAAACCCAGAACTTTCCACTGATGTTTCCACTCCCATCTACCTCATCATCCAGCTGGCCAGCCTCTTAACTAGCCAGCTCTCTGTCTTATCTCACTCTTACCCCACCACCCAGGGCTCAATTCCTCTTCGCATCGTACACACACCCGGATCCACTCTTCACATTGTGCAGGCCAGCAGCACCCAAGGGATGGCTAGAAGTAACACACGGCAAACAGGACCCACCGAGCCAGCCTGGGAAACTGGATCTGAACTCCACACACCAGGCCTTGCCCACTGGATGGAAACCAAGTCAGAAGTAGGTTTGCAAGAGCAGTGAGGCCATTTTGCAAATCAGTGGCCTGACGTGGCTGTTTTATGTACAGTATCTGCCATCAGACGCTGCCTCTCTGCGATGGTCAGGGTGGCGGCCTGGCTCTGCTGGCACCTGTCCTCTCAGTTCATGTCTACCCTCAACCACTGAAGTAGGTCTTATTATTCCCATTCTGTAGCTGATGAGATTGAAGATGGGAATTAACTTGCCCAAAGTCAGGCTGGTAAGAAGGACCCAGAGTCAGGTCCCATTTGATTCCAGGGCCTGAGCCCAGAACCCCCGTTCTCATGTCCACACACACGTGGGCGAGAGCTAAATGCCACCCATGGCTTCCCGTCTTGAACATCGCCAACGGCTTCTTACCTTGTCCAGGCACAGGCAGCAAGTGCACTCTGTCCCTTACAGGAAGGAGGCTTTGTTTCGTGTGGCACTTACCAAGCCAGCTGAAGTCATCGTGTTTGTTTACGCATTCACCGTCTGACTATTCCTCAGAGCGTGTAAGTTCCTCAAAGTCAAAGACCTTGCCTGCCTGGTTCACTGCAGTATCCTGTGTGAGCACAGTGCTGGCCACATGAAAGGGGCCCAGGAAATATTCTTGAATGATGGAAGAAAATGTGGACGTTCAAGCCACTGGGAAGAATGGCCTTCCCATTTCCAAGGGACCAGAAAAATCCCCTTCACAGCTGAGTGAGCTTGGGTCCACCTAAGCATTACTGAACTCGAACCCTACGTCTGTTTGCCGGTCAGTGGAGCCTATGAATGTGGCAGAGGGGAGGCACCTTCTGCAGAGCACAGCACGTTTGTTTTGACTGAGGACCAAAGGCGCAACTCTTAGGAGACGGAAGCCGGCCCAGGGACAGTCACTCACTGCTACAAAGCAGAAAATGTGAAGGGTCAAGTTTGGCCTCAACAGGTAGAATGAGACAACTTTCTCTGCACTCCGTTGAAGTGCAGACAGGAGAGTCTGGAGGTCCGAAGTTGCGCAGAAGTAACCACTGAGAGCTCGCGTGTTTGTCTCTGACCTCGGCGGCTAAATGTCCGCGGGACTCAGAGCACTGACAACTCAGACTCATCGAGCGGTGATTATTTCATCACGTCATCATCACCGCCCTGGCCTGCAAACCACTGTGTAATCACCAGAAAAATCCCCTGCTTTGGTACAGTCAAGCAAAACTGTGGGGTATAACCACACATCTCATTTACTCAGCTATACGGCCCACTTTTAAAAGTTGAGTTTCTTGGAGTGCAAATTACTTGGGTGTGGCCTATCAACACCCTGCAGGGTGATTCTGCAGTGCCTGGACCAGATGATAAACCAACAAGTCCAGACACAAGCAAGTGGGAGCCTGACGGACCATTACGTGAGCAATTGTATTTCTGACCTGTAACATATTTAAAACCCTGGTGGGTGACAGAGCAGTCCAAAGCTACTGTCTGGCAGCCAGCTCAAGTTCAACTGTGGGGAAATGTGCTCTAGACGGAACATGTGCTACTTATTAACAATTAGTTGCACTCTCTGAATTGCAGGAAGAGGATGAAATGCTTTTTCATAAGGAAAGGAGATGAAGGGAGAGGAAACTTCTCCCCATGTCACGTAGTCAGGTATAAGAGCCTTGAATAGGGGGTCAGAAAGCCATATGGGCTCTCGGATCTGATCATTTCCCGGAGGTCATGAGTTCAACTCAAGTGCTTTCAAGACCAGAGGAAAGGAAAATGGAGTATCTGCACCCCCAAGGGGCTCATGGTCTTGCAGGAAATACTCAAATGTTACAAATGCAGCTGGACATCAAGGGCTGTGGTTGAAGATGGGCAGTTGCAAGAAGATGGAGGCAGGAAGGTTCAGTCACCTTCTCCAGTTACAAGGCAACACTAATGGAAGGCCAACTGAAAACTGAGTTCCCCATTTTCTTGCCCGGTTCGGCTAAAGAACATGGACACTAGAAACTGGACAAGAAATTTTGGGAAGGCAAAACAAGCTTCCATTAGTAAAGCTCAATGAATATGCTTTTTAATCTGTGACAGGCAAGGATTGGATGAACATACCACATTTCAACAAATATCTGCTGAGCACCTACTCCCCCGAGCACCAAGATGAGCCAGATATGGTTCTACCAGTACTGAAGAGAAGGTAAGAATAACTGGTCGTGATTAAAGATAAAGAAAAGGACAGGAAGGCCAAAGGCGGGGAGAGGCGCCGCCTTTGGCGTCTCTTTGCGTGGCAAAACTTTGCACAGCAAACTCAATGCCTCGGGGGGAGGGGAGAGAGGGCCGAGGCAGGGAACCGGACCATGGGTAGAAGGCCAAAGGTGGATGGTGGCAACAAGCGAAAAACATCATTCACACCAAACAAAACCCGTCTGATGGCCAAGCTTGGCCCACCAGCTGCGATGTGAGTCTGAGGCCCTCGGGTTAGAGTGACTGCAGGATGACGCGCCCAGGGCTGGAGGAATGATGAGGAAAGACAGCGTGAAGGTCACTGCGGCAGGCCAGAGGGAGGATAAACCCAGTCCTGGGAAAAATAAACAAAGTAACTGGACCAATAAAATAAAACTCCAGAGGCCTGTGGTATAACACTCACCACTAACATCTACACAGTACTTTAGTTTTCAAGTTCAATGTCAAACCATCTCATTTGATCTCCCCAAGAGCCCAATGAAGCAGGCACCATTATTACCCCTATTTCAGAAGTGAAGAATTTCTGGTTCAGAGCCTGTGAACTCTGGCCCCACAGCTATGGAGGGTCACACTGGGACTCAAGTCCAGAACATCTACTTTTCCAGAATTTCAAAGAGAAGAACTCCAGGCTATTGCGCTTACTAGACATCTTTTAAGTGATTCTGATATACAACCAGGCTTGAAAACACTGGTCTAGACCAACATTCTCAACTGGGGTGATGTTGCCGCCCCCTCCTTTCCCCCAGGAAACGTTCAGCAATGTCTGGAAGTGTTTTGGGTTGTCATAACTGGGGAGTGGGGATGGATGATGCTGTAGGCATCTAGTGGGTAGAGGCCAGGGATGCTGCTAAATATTCTGCAATGTACAGGACAGTGCCCCCAACAAACTGTCAAGCTGGAAATGGCAATATGGCCAAGGCTGGGAAACTACGATTTAGACTCTAGTGCCTGGCTTCTTAATCCGTGATCTGAGAATCAGCAGAATTCACACCACCTCAGAGCTTGTTAGAAATGCTGGCCCCAACCTAACATCACTGAGTCAGATTTTTGGTTTAATGAGATCCAAAGGTGGTTCCTATGCAGTCGGAGCCCTGCTCCAGGCCACCACACTCCCTTGGCCAACCCAGAATTTCAGAACAGAAAGGAACTTCTACAGACAGGAAAACTGAGACCCAGACCAACCAAGCACCTGGCCCCTGGTCCCATGGCTTGCCCACGGCAGAGCCCAGATCCGACTGCAGATCTTAATTCCCTGACCTGTGTCGTCCCAAGATCTCACTTGGGACCAGTGCCCAAACTCTTTCAACAGCTCTCCTGTCTGCAAAGTTGATACCGACCTATTGGTTATTTAGGGGGTTTTTGTGAAGCCTAAAAGGAAATGACTGTCCTGTTGGTCAAGAATTTTTATTAGGGAAGGGGGAGGGTGCTAAGGGGGGAAAGAAGGGGAAGGAAGGGTCTAGTCAAGGAACAGGTATGGATGACCCGTGGACATGGACAACAGGGTGGGGACTGACCGTGGGAGTGGGGGCAGCAGGCAGGGGAGAGCGAAGGGGGGAAATTGGGACAACTATAACAGAATAACCATAGTTTCTAACAAAAGAATTTTTTATTGACTTATCTCAGCATACCACAAAGGAGGACCCTGGTTGCCCACTAATTTTTCCTCCAGATACTTTACAATGAACGTGACCATGCGGCTGCCATAGTGGCGACCCCAGCCACCAGCAAGCCAGAGCAGAGTCCTCCCAGCTGACGGCAGCAGTTGGCGTGGTCTCCCCCGGAGACAGTTGGGGAGTGATCCCGAGCCAGTTCCAAAGCAGTGTTTAGAATCAACCAGCAAGTGTCAAAGGGTTTACACAGAGGATTTACGCAGCTGAGGTCATGAACAGGTTGTGGCAGAGTTTGAGGCAGCTCAGTTCAGAAAAATGCAGACACACGTCACAGCCCCTGCTGGACTTGTGCCCAAGTCCTTGGGAAAAAGACAAAGAAATTCTCTCAGGTATTCTCCCAGGCTCAGCTTAAGCTGACAGGCAGTCTAGTTCCTGAATGGCTGACGGAGCCCAAAGTGGTCCCTGAATCCTAGTATTCGCTAGAAAACTCACTGCTCACACAGACGCCTTCCACAGAACACAGAACCCAGCCTGTAGCAAAAAGAACCAACGAAAGTGGAGGCAGTTCTGGGACCAGTGAGGAGAGAAGCAAGAAACTCAAGGTGTTACTGGTGATTGGCAAGCAGCCGGAGAGGAACCAGAACACCGACGGGTGCGTGACAGAACTCTCCACACCTCAAAACTGAGGGGAGGAAAGGAAAGGACAGCCTAGCGAGGCCAATACATGCTTTTACGTGCTGTATGATTCTATGCAAGACAAACTGTGCAGGTCATTACAACAGGTTGATTGGGCAGTAGTGGGGGGAGGTGTTGACCAGCTTCTCCCATAGGCCCACGATCAAAAGGAGAGAGAGAGGTCTTTTGGTGAGTTTCATTGCTCTCCAAACCCTTCTGGGCACAGCTGGCCCCTCGGCACCCCAGAGCCGAGAACAGGGTCAGGCCAGTGAGGCGCTCTCTCGGGGTGATGCCCCAGGTTCACCCCCTTGACGCCTCAACTCGCCACAGCCTAGTCCCATCCCACAGCACACACACCACACACTTTGACAAGGAACACTTGCGTCTTTCCTCAAAGTACAAACAGAGTAAAGGTGGCTAATGTTCGTTTGAGGCCTATCCTTTCATTATAGGGAAAAAATGAACAAGCCACACTCTATCCAAGAAGCTTCTCACAGGTGCCCTTCAATTTCTGACGAAGAACCTGGTTGACCGCCTTGCTCCCCAGAGGCGGGCAGGGCCAGCTGAACCCGGCTGTGAGCTTCTGCTTTTAAATGACGCCAGTATATATAATATTTACTACCCTGCTACAGAAATGCTCTATTTTTTTTTTTTAAGGGGGTGGTACAGAGGCTGAGAATGTCCTCTACACATTTCAGGAAGAGAAAAAAGCCTCCAAAATCCCAGAATATGTTGGAGCTGGAACAATCAAGGATTTAAAAAAAAAGAAGTCAAATTTAATTGACCATTTAAATTCCTGGTTGATGGTAATTAGAGAGCAAACAGTATTTCTTCAAACCCTGCTTGGCAGAACTTAATCCAATTTAGGTAATCACTAACCTTTGCTTTCTTTCCTCTCTCTCCCTCTCCTCTAAATAAAATGCAAGAATTGATCTACAAAGGCCAGAAACTGGCAAAGCATAAGAAAAGAATGTTTAAAGAGAGTGATTGGACAAATGTGACCTCCAAGGGTCAAGTACAATGAAAACGAAAACAGGCCTCACGGACGCCCTAATTTATACCGACTCTGACCCGAGGGTTCTAACTGGCATCTTCACAGCAGAAGGCATGCCAAGGGAGGTCCAGGCACTTCCTTCTCAGCTCTTCTCCCCTTGGCACCTCGTCCGTCTGGCACACGGGCCAGTCGCCAGGTCCTGCTCTGGAATGTGACAGCCATCCCCTGCCAGATCACACTACCTACAGCACCTCTCTCCATCTTCTGTGGAGTCACTACTGCCAGAATTATCCAGACTGTCCCTTCAGTTCCTCCATCGCTCACCCACCTCCCGTGCTGTCCCCTCCTTTCAGAGTTCCTGCACTGCTCTCGTATCAACTTCCCATCTGGGAACTTACATGTGAACACCTAGGATCTTCTTGAGTACTTTGACCCTGGGTTCTTCATGGAAGGCTTCAAGTCTATAGATCAAAATGTACTGGAAAATGTATCCATTAACCCCTTCATTTGTTTAAATTAAATAAGTTCTTTTTCTTCCACCCACAAAATTTCCAGCTAGCTCTAATCAACCACTAATATATTTTATTTTTCTTTAAATTTGTTTATTCTGTACATTTCATATAAATAAGATCACATGATGTGTGATATTTGTGACTGGTTGCTTTCACCAAACAGAATATTTTATGTTTTTTTAGATTCAGTGCATGTCATAACATATATCAGTATTTCATTCTCTGTTATCACCAAATAAATGACATTTATGTACACTTCAAAAAAAAAATGTACTGGAAAGAACAAGGAGCTTAAGTTAATGGCTGTGTTACTTCAGGAAAGTAAAGAGCCTCTTGAAGCCTCTGTTTTCACATCTTAAAGCAGAGAATAGAGTATCTAACCACTCAGGTTGTTGGAAGGCTCAAAGAACGTTACCATGGTTGTACCTGGCTCTCAGTATTTGCCCAATACGTAAGTTGGCTCAT
The DNA here is from genome assembly GCA_039655065.1 of Glossophaga mutica. NCBI lineage: Eukaryota > Metazoa > Chordata > Mammalia > Chiroptera > Phyllostomidae > Glossophaga > Glossophaga mutica. The sequence continues at coordinate 21,053,837 of CM077308.1, forward strand.
TTAACTGTACAAGTTTCAAAGCAAACCTCAGATCCCCAGCCCTTAACAAAAATGTGAATTAACTGAAGTTCACCTCTGATGTGTCAGCATCAGTTTGCATCATCTACGCTCCCATCCTCCCTCTTGGCTCCAAGTGGGATCTTGCCTTGTAAAGAGGGTAACACTCTCTCTGTTCCCAAATTCTTAACCCCATCTCCCATAAAAAACTCACAACGTATTTGATTCCCAAATTTCAGCAAACTGAGATATGAATTCACACTAATTTGTTAACAAATGATACTTTCTATAAGCATTGTTTTAAACAAGCATTTGCATTCTGTATGTAAAGAGGCAACTCTAGGGAACAAACTTTTAATGACAGATTAAATGCAGTAGGGAACTTTCAGAGGGGCTCAAACTCCATTTCTCAAATCAATTCTCTACTGACCTAGCTCTGCAAAAAAGATTAAAAGGGAAAAGTTTGCAATTCTGGAAAGATTTTGATATATTCTACCTTGTACTAGGGCAGTACAAAAGGAAGGGCCACAGGAAATATGTACATGCATACCACAAAGCCTTAGGCTAGAGAAATAATTAAGAAATTCACAGAGTCCTTACCAAACTCAATTTGCTACAGATAAATGATTCAAATATTACACATCAATGAACAAAAAAGATTATGATTTAGTTCTGGATGACCAGCATGAAATTTTCACATAGCAGTTTAAAAGGGTTCTAAAGACAGGATTAGGGGTTTTTTCCCCCAATAATTGAGCCATTATTATGTGACAAAGGAAGGAGGAAAGAAGAAAGGGAGGAAGGATGGAAGGAAGAGAGAGGGAGAGAGAGAGAAAGACAGATAGACTAATTTATTTCTAATGCCTTTCTTTTTTACACTGCTAATGGTTCTGGCTATTAGAAGCATCAATAAAATACTGAAAGGATGCCGTCGGAAAAACCTAGGACAACTTTGTGAATTGACCAGGCATTGTTTCCCTTATCTGCTACATACCGTGCTCTGCACAGTATCCTAGGTCAGATTCTATAGCTCAATCTTGCAATGAGAAGACAGGCCAGCCAGGTTCCACAGAGGAGCACCACGCTGTTCTCAGTCGCGCTAGGAACCTCACACCACAAGCTAAATTTAAAACGTGGCTAAATTAGTTTCTGCAAGCTCCATTTCCCCTCCTGACTCACATGCTGCTGCATGTTATCAACAGAGCCTCCCACCCTAGAACAACAATTTACCAAGGCGCAGCCCTGTGACATTTTGCCGCATTTAGGCCAATGAAATGTCAAGTCTGCAATGCAGGGTGGTCAGGATCACCGAAAGGAGGTCAGAAAGGGCAGTCTCCAAAGCTCGATGAGCAAGCACCCTTTGGTGGGGGTGGAGGGCAGAAGATGCGGGCTATCTGTACCCTTATCTTTCCTGACTACTTTGGTCATTTGAATTTGCATGTCTGGTCAGGTCCAGAACTGTGCCTCGGCTAGGAAACCTCCAGCCTGGAGCTTTTTCCACCCTGGCCTTCTGAGCAGACATGCCGCTGAGTAGCCGCGCGTGAGCCATAGGTCTTATAGGGCGTATAGCATAATTGAAACCTTGCGTACCGCAGGATTGCAGTAGCATCTATAAATACTCGCTGCCTCACTGCTGACGAACAAAACGCGGGTTCCTGGCACTGCAGGAGTAGAGACGGCGGCATGTGACCGAGGGCAGGGGCCGCGTAGAACAGGGGAAAACCCTACTGCCAACCAGGGAGGCATCCAGAGCCCACTTCTGAAGCACCATTTCCAAGTACACAACCAGTTCTGCCCCGGAGCGGTCGCCCCTAGGAGGAAGGCTGGGAAGGGAGGATAGGCAGCCGCTGGGGCGGGCGCTCCAGAGCGCCCCCTGTGCGCAGTGAGCTCGCCGCGTGCGCACAGTAGGCACACAGGGGAGAGCCTGGCCAAATGGAGGGCGGGCGGGAAAGATGAAGTGAAAGGAGATGCCTCAGGAGCCAAGAGCCACCCGCCCCAACCGGGTCTCGCCACCCGCCCCAACCCAGTCTCCCGCGTGCGCGTGTGGCGCCCCAGCCCCATGTCGGTGCACGACCAGCCGCGTGCGGGAGTGCCTTCCCTGCACTCGCTTCCCACACCTCCCTCCGGAAAAAAAAGGGGACAGCAGGAAAAGATGGGCTGTTTCGGGACTGTCCCGAAGGCTGATGGAGAATGCGAGAGACAAACAAGTAAACTTTCTTTTTCGATCTCTTGACTCAGCGTGGGTCCCACGATTGGTGGCATCCCCCATCCTAGCCCACAATGGTGCCTCGCCCACAGTAAGTCGCAGACGCGGGGCTTGCCTTTCCCCTCCCCACTAGGGGCTCTCGAGTTCTGTCCTCTACGCCTGCCGGCAACGTCCAATCCAAAGATACTCAGCCTCGTGGAGGTCCCTAGCCAGTTGCCCCAAATGCGAAGTCCCGTTTCCCTATGCCCAACCGGATTGTGCCCGTCATTCCTGGCGATTTTGTTCTCAATCCTGTGCCGCTGCTGAGCCAATGACTTTGCCCCTTCTGGAGACTTCCCCAGTCACCCCCTTGGGTCCCGGGAGTGAGTCACTTCGAGTCATGTACACCCGCAGCTCACCTCCTCCCCAGATTCCGCGAGCCCTGGAAAAAGTTTCCGGTCTTCGCGAGAAAGTTTTCTCACCCGAGAGAAAGGAGCGATTTGGATGGCGCTCCCCGCCACGCTCCGTCCAGCTCACCCACCTCGGTCCTCTCGTAGCTCTGCCCTCCGCAGGGTCCCATCCAGCCTCAAGTGCTCTCCGGTGCGAGTCAACAAACCCAGCGGCCGCCGAGCTCCCAGAGCTGGGATGGTGACACGTTTCCCTCCTCTCTCAGCTTACGGCCTCCTCCCCCTCCCTCCACCCCCGCCTCCTCCTCCTCCCACTTTTCCTGTCCTGGGTTCATCGCTTCAGTTTCTCTCCAAGGGCTCCCACCACCCTCCATCCCACTCCTCCCCAGCAGCAACTCGCGCCCTGCTCGGGAGGGGGAGAAGGGGAAAAGGGGCGCCTGCACCGACATCCAGTTCAACAATTTCAGGAAATCCAACTCTTTAACTTGAAAAGCCGGGGAGGATGCAACAGGTCAAGGGAGCTCGGTCCTGCGTTTCCCTCACACAAGACACGATTCCCCCGCCCCCCACGATGGTATCACCCCCCAGGCCCCCACGACAGGAAACAATACCGAGAAGCCCAAGGGCAATGCTGAGACTCGACTAGAGAACTGGAGCCCGGCACTTTTGTTGTTTTGAGGAACGGACCCCAGGCCCATTCCAGAAGTTGTTTTAAGTGCATTCCTGAAAAAACAAATTCAGTGAAGTCTCTCCCTTAGATTCACAAACCTCTTTTTAAAGCTCCCAAATTCTCGACTGAAGTTTTCAAAAATTGGGCGGTCCTTGAGAGTTTGAAAGAACCGAAAACCAACCAATCCCAAAATTAAAAACAATGTAAAATTATTTTCAAATCTTTTTTTGCAGGTGTTAAGAATTTGATGCAGCTGTTTTCAGGACTCACTGGCTTGCATAATTTCACCCTATGGTTGAGCAGGAAATACTTTAAAAATGCTGCCCGCTTACACATCACACTTAGGCTTTGAAACCACAGTGACATTTGCTGAAGAAAAGATGTGTCTTTTTAAGTCAAAACAGAGAAAACAATCGTGTTTATTTTGAGCACGGTGACCTTACAAAGCCTATGTAAGGGTTGTTGGTCAGGGTGGGCCCAAAGAGGAGGGGAATTGATGAAGCTCTGGGTGCCCCACTTGCTCAGTGACATTAGTGAAAGCTCCAGTTTTCTCAGCACACACCCCAGGATGATGGAGAGACTTTAAATCTTATCCTAGGGGTGCATAGGTTCTTTTGGATTGGTGTTTCAGGGTTCTTGGGATATAATCCAAGCAGTACAGTGGAATTGCATCCCAAGAACCCTGAAACACCAATCCAAAAGAACCTATGCACCCCTATGTTCATAGCAGCACAATTTACAATAGCCAAGTGCTGGAAGCAACCTAGGTGCCCATCAGTTAATGAATGGATCAAAAAACTGTGGTACATTTACACAATGGAATTCTATGCAGCAGAAAGAAAGAAGGAGCTCCTACCCTTTGCGACAGCATGGATGGAATTGGAGAGCATCATGCTAAGTGAAATAAGCCAGGCAGTGAAGGACAAATACCGTATGATCTCACCTTTAACAGGAACCTAATCAACAAAACAAACAAACAAGCATAATATAAACAAAGACACTGAGTTTGAGAACAGTCTGACAGTGACCAGAGTGGGAGGGGAGGGAATTTCAGGGGAAAAGGGGAATGGTTTAGAGCAACAAGTATAAAGGACACATGGACAAAAACTATGGGGGGTGGAAATGGGAGGAAGGTGGGGAGGGTTGGGGTGGTGGGCTGGGGGCAGGGTAAAAGACAGAAAACTGTACAATATCAACAATTAAAAAAATACCGATTAAAAAAATTTTTTTTAAAGGTTAAAAAAAATCTTATCCTAGGAATCGTGTACAGTGAAAGAACTTGGCCCTAGACGTGTGCTGGGGGAAGAAAAGCTTGAGGAGGCAGCAATCTGAGAGGGAAGTTGAGCTAGGTCTTCAAGGCAGCTGAGGGCTTATGAGCCAAAGCCTGGAGTCAGAGGGTCAAGGTTTGTGTACCACCTCCTCTTACTAGCTGCAGGATAGGAACCAAGTTGCTTAATTTTGCTATGCTTCAGTTTGCAATCACGAAAGTGAGGACAATGTAGTAGCTATCTCCTAGAGTTGTTATGAGGATTTAATGAATTCCTACAGAGAAAGCACTTAGAATCTCTGGGATTCTGCTGGGATTCAACAGATAGTAAGCTATTATTACTATAATTATCCCACAGGTCTGGGAGGACCAGCTAGATGTATCTTAGATGTATATAGTTTGATCGCCATTGTTGTGTCAACATTTTTAAAACTAATTGCTCACACGTGAAAAATCAGAGAACTTCATGAAAAACACAGATTTTCAGCTTGCCTTGAAAAACCGGGAAAACCTGCCGTCTGTTGCGCCACAGGCCCACACAGCCACAACCAACCGGAGCTGAAGCGCTTCTCTCCCCTTCAGACAGGGCACGCAGTTTCCAGTTTGCCACAAGCCGGGTCACCACTCCCTCCTCTCTTGTTCCCAGCCTGCTCACCCATCTCCTCCCACCCCGATGTGGCTACAGAAGGGAGGCTGGCGCATATCAGAAGGTGCCAGAGGTATGAGTAAGCAGAAATTATGCTATAAGATGGCAGGGGTTCATACCATTTTTCTCCCCAGCTCCATGGCAACAAGGGTTTTTAACCAAATTTTGCTTGGACTCACATAATTTGAACAGTACTGAAGCAAAAGAAACGGGGGGAAAGGTGGAGGCCAGTCGGCATCGAGACAGGCAGAAGAAGCAGAGCGCCCCCCTCAGGGGCTGCCTTGGCATCAAAACCACCACGCACTTCCTGCTCTTCCACAGGCCCATTCTTCCACTTCTCCTTTGTTCCCATAACAATGCCTGTCCGCCCCATCCCCCTTCCAACATTCCTATCCCCCACATCTCATCAGACTGAGTTCAGGGAAGGGTTAGGGGCTTGTCCAAAGGTACACACAGACAAGAAAGGACAGGGCAGGGATCCCTGATCCCAATTCAGTGCCCTTGAACTACACTATCCTCCCTCTTGGTCTGATTTACTACTTCCATCACCGAATAGTAGTGAAATTCACTTCAGTTTTACAGAATCATAGCATTTAATGCCTTAGGATCTGATCTACAATAGGCAGGAAATAAATGTCTGGTGAATTAAGGTGTTCAAGGCCTGATCTCCAGTCTGGGCCTCCTTTCATGATGCTTCAACGTCTTACACCATGTCAGAAAATTATTCCAGCTAAGGAAACATCATACCCCTCCATAAGTTATCTCCTCTATATAGATGGAAAAACCAAGGCCCTGGAAAGAGCCTTCACTGATGCCTGGTGCAAAGGCTGTGAGGGGTACAGCAGGTCCCCCAGGCCTGTGAAGACTTAAAGCACACAGTTTTTTAGGTTTTCAGAGTTCTAGTCATAAAATAAGTTAATGTAGTTACTCATGAGAAATACTAATCTAAATATAGAGCTTGCATAAGCACTCAGTATATATCAACAGTATTTGCACTGCCCATAAAAACAGGACCATTTGAGAAATCAGCTCAGCATCTGATCTAACACCAGGGTGTAAAATCAGTGACCTTTGGTACAGCAGGAAAACCTAATACACAAATGAAAATTAAGTTACCTTCCTTTTGCTCTCCTTTTAACTTCCACAGTAGAAGCACTGAGAACCTTGAAGTTGGGTTTTTGGAAGGATTTTGGAGGATACGAACAAAACAGTTTTTATCCTTTTCTTAATAACAATGGGGTATTTCTGGTATGTTGGTTTTTACCCTCCTTTTTGTCTTTGGCTTTGGGAAGTATCTGTCATCCACTCTAGTGAGGCTGGCATTCACTTTGATCTGATTGCATTTTGAGAATGACTTGAATAAGCAAAGCTTGAATGTGAAAAGAACCCTGGCCGGTGTGGCTCAGTGGATTGAGTGCTGGCCTGAGAACCAAAGAGTCACCCATTTGATTCCCAGTCAGGGCACATGACTGGGTTTCAGGCCAGGTCCCCAGCAGGCGGTGTGTGAGAGGCAACCACACATTGATGTTTCTCTCTCTCCTTTCTTTCTCCCTCCCCCTCTCTCTAAAAATAAATTAATTAAATATTTTTTAAAATGTGAAAAGAATTTTAGCAACCTTACACAAATTTCCCCTGGATTACCCAAATTTCAATTATTCCTTTCCACAATTCTAAATCAGTGAGTTGGTTGCCAAGTACTGACTGGTCACTTATTAGTACCAAGTACTGGGAGTGCCACGGTGAACAAGGAACACAAAGTCTCAAACGTCAACAGGCAGAAGGCAAACAATAAATATGGAACAAACTCATAAAGGACGTCATTTGAAGTACTGTTCTGTGCCGTGACCAGGACAAAGTGGAATTCTAGAGTGACTAGGGGGAAGAAGAAAAGGATTTTATTTAAAGTCATCAGGATAGTCTCTCAGAGAAGATAGCTTTGGAGTTGAGATTTTAATAAAAGAAGTGTGGCATTCCTTTGGGACAAAAGTACATTCCAAACAGAATAAATGACCAGTACAGAGGCCTTGAGTCAAGAAGAAACTTGGAGACTTCTGGCCAAGATGAAGGCGTAGGTAGACACACTGTGACTCCTCGCACAACCAAAAAAAGGACAACAACAAATTGAAAAACAAAAAACAACCACAACTGACAGAAAATTGAACTGTATGGAAGTCCGACAATTAAGGAGTTAAAGAAGACACACTCGCCCAGACCGGTAGGAGAGGCGGAGACGGGCAGCTGGGGTGGAGAAGACTTGCGGCAAGGTGGCAGCAGCTGGAGGACCAGGGCAGGCGAGACTGAGGCTGTTGGACCGGGCGGCCCCACGTCTGCGTGTGGATAAATTAGGAGGATCAACTGGGGAGCAAGAAAAGACCATGCAACCCAGGGTTCCAGCATGGGAAAATCAAGCCTCAAACCTCTGATTGAAAACACCTGTGGAGGTCCAGGTGGCAGTGGGAGAAACTCTCAGCCTCACAGGAAAGTTCTTTGGAGAGACCCACAGGGTCCTGGAGGATATGCAAGCCCAAGTGGGAATCAGCACCAGAAGGGCCCAATTTGCTTGTAGGTAGTGGGACAAGTGACTGAAAACCAGCAGAGACTGAGCTAGTGGCACTATTCCCTCTCGGACCCCTCCCCCACACACAGCACAGCAACGCAGTGACCTGGGTTGCCCCAATCTGGAAAATACCTAAAGCTCCTCCCCTTATACATAACAGGCATGCCGAGACAAAAAAAAAAAATTGGCCCAAATGAAAGAACAGATCAGAGCAACAGAGCAAATAGAACTAAGTGATGAAGACATAGCCAACCTATCAGATGCACAGTTCAAAACACTGGTGATCAGGATGCTCACAGAATTCATTGAGTATGGTTGCATAATAGAGGATAAAGTGAAAGCTATGAAAAGTGAAATAAAGAAAAATGTGCAGTGAATCAACAGTGAAGGGAAGAATACCAGGACGCAAATCAATGGTTTGGACCAGAAGGAAGAATTAAACATTCAATCAGAACAAAATGAAGAAACAAGAATTCAAAAAGATGAGGAGAGGCTTAGGAACTACCAGGACAACTTTAAACATTCCAACATCTGAATCATGGGGGTGCCAGAAGAAGAAGAGGAAGAGCAAGAGTTGAAAACTTATTTGAAAAAATAATGAAGGAGAACTTCACCAATCTGGCAAATGAAATAGACTTCCAGGAAGTCCAGGAAGCTCAGAGAGTCCCAAAGAAGTTGGACCCAAGGAAGCACACACCAAGGCACATCATAATTTCATCAGCTGAGATTAAAGATAAACAGAGAATCTTAAAAGTAGCAAGAAGAAAGGAGACAGTTACCTACAAAGGGGTGACCATAAGTCTATGAGCTGATTTCTCAAAAGAAACCTTGCAGGCAAGAAGGGGCTGGAAAGAAGTATTCCAAGTCATGAAAGGCAGCGACCTACATCTAATATTACTCTATCCAGCAAAGCTTTCATTTAGAATGGAAGGGCAGATAAAGTGCTCCCCAGATAAGGTCAAGTTAAAGGAGTTCATCATCACCAAGCCCTTATTATGTGAAATGTTAAAGGGACTTATCTAAGAAAAAGAAGATCAAAAATATGACCAGCAAAATGACAACAAACTCACAACCATCAACAACCGAACCTAAAAAACACAAACAAAAGCAAACATCTAGAACAGGAACAGAGTCACAGAAATGGAGATCATATGGAGGGGTATCAGCGGGGAGGTGGAGGAGGAAGAATGGGGGAAAAGGTACAGGGAGTAAGGAGCATCAATTGTAGGTAGAAAATAGACAGGGGGAGGTTGAAAATAATATGGGAAATTCAGAAGCCAAAGAACTTATGTGTATGACCCATGGACATGAACTAAGGGTGGGGCTAATATGGGTGGGAGGAGGTGTGCGGGGTGGAGGGGAATAAAGAAGGGAAATGGGACAACTGTAATAGCATAATCAATAAAATACATTTTTTTAAAAGAAGAAGCTTAGTAAGTTAGAGGAGGGGAAAAAGGCCAGGAGGATCGAAGATGGCAAACAGATGGAGAAGGGAACTAGAGGTGAGATACAAGAAATAGGTTAGGGTTGGATCATATAAGACCTGATAAATTATGGTAAAAGTTTGGTCACAGTGGGAAATAACCAGAGGGTTTTAGGTATGCAGTGATATGACTGATCTCTGTATTAGAAAGATCCCTCTGGCTGATGTGTGGTAGATAAACTAGAAAAGGGGCAAAAGTAAGGGCTTTCAGTTCTTTTAAGGAGGTGGCCACAGTAAACGAAGGAAGAGATGATGGTGCTTAGAATAGGCTTGCAGCAATTATGTTTGTAGAACATTATGAAACTAGAAATGATAGGACTCTCTGATTAGTCACATGTATGAGGACAATATAAGGGTTATGTGTGACGCTTCTATTTGTGCAGTGGTATGTACAGGTGTGTCATTTACTACAATGGAAAAAACAGGGTGAAGAGTGAAGTTAGGAGAATCAATAGCTCTGCTTTAGCTATGTTAAGTCTGAAATGCCTGGTTGAGAGCCAAGGAGAGATGTCAAGTAGACATTTGAATATACGAGATGACATTGAGGGCCAGAGAGATACATTTCAGACTTCTCAGCATATACACAGGGTCTGGCAAAAATAATATCCCTTGTTTATTACATAAAAATCTTTTATTACAAAATCATAAGCATATAATTCTGTAACATAAGAATATTACACTCAAGCACACCATATGACATTTTAGGTGAAATGTTCAAATTGCTGTCCATCTTGTGTGAGACATTCACGTATCCTACCAACCACACTCTCTGGCATTACATCTGCGGGAAAACCAAGGCAGTAGGTGGGATGCCTTGGAGAGTAACTATGGATGGAGAAGAGATGCCAGGAAAAATAGAGGATCTAGTAAAAGAAAAGGAACCAACTGAGGAAGAAAAAGAAGCAAGTTGCTTATGAGACCAGGAAATCCAAGAGGGTGGACTATAGAAGCTGACTGAGAGAAGGTGTTCGGAGAAGGAAGGGTTGGTCAAGTATGTCCAGTGCTGTCAGAATTTCAAGCAAAATGTGAATTAACTCTTCTTCGGCAAAATATGGGTCACTGGTGACATTGATAAAGGTCCTAGGAGTAAAGTAGCATGGGAGGAAATCCTGACAGTGGGTTGAGGAGAGAGTTGAAATGGAGACAGAGAATATTAACAACTCTTTCAAGAGTTTTGCTATCAAGGAAAGCAGAGAAATGGGGCTATACCTGGAAGGGGTGTAAGGTCAAGAGAAATTCTGGTGATTTGATTATTTGACTGATTCTTTTTAATTGGGTGATAAATAGCAAGGCATATTTTGAAGGCTGGTGGGAATTATCCAGCAGAGAGGGAAATTGATTTATGTACTCTACTCAGTTTCTGGGAGGAGGGTGGGGAAATAAGCACTCTCTTCGATACATTCTCTAAATGTGGCCCATTGAAACACATTTTTAAATGCAATGTATTGTCCTATTGATAAGTAAATAAATATAAATAGTGAATTGTCCGTTTGAGACTGGTGAAATTATGATAGAGGAAACTGTGGCTGTGAGATGTTGAAACGCCCAGGGAAGGGTCTCATACCAAGGCATCTGCATTACACAACTGCAAGACACATCGGTCACTGGAACCACAGTGAATGGTGTCTCCTGGAGTTCTGCAATATGGCAGACTTGACCTAAAGATTCCCAGGGCTAGCTCCTTCACCAGCCAACCATCGGTGTAGATCCATCTCCACACTTTCTCCAGTGATGTGGGAATCCGGCTATCCACATCCAAACATGCTGGCGTTATATTGCCCAATTCATCTCTCAGAAGGCCCTGCATCCAGATGATGCAAGATGTTCACGGCAAACCATGTATCCCAGTTTTTATGTCACAATGTAAAATCAGCACACAGTCAATCCATCTCCACACCTGAGGCGGGACTGAATGGGAAATATCCAAAGAGATACACAAAGTTGTCCCAAAAATCTGTTATCACTCTCCTTTGTCACTGTAGCAGGCGTTAGGGAATGCCCAATGATATTATACCCCCTCCTTCAGGAGTCATCACACACCTCAGGTTCTGCAGGGTGGGGCAGCAGACCATCCTGTGAACTGTGGCCGGTGACTGATCCTGGCAGTAGGCAGGTGAGGGTCGCCAATCAGACGGCCCTTTGTGACCTGAAACTAAGGGACTTAGTGACTGTGTTAGTTGGCCAGTCTCCTGGCTTCACGCCTCCCCCAGCAGGAGCTGGCTCCGTGTACTCCTGGCTTCCTGGCAACACAAGAAACCAAGGTTCAAGGTTACCTTCATCCCCCAGACTGTCATCACCACATGGCCTTTTCCATTCCCATTTCTTTTTTTTTTTTTTAATATTTCTTTTTTTTTTTAAAGTTTTTTTTTCTTTTAGATTTTATTTATTTATCTTTAGAGGGGAAGGGAAGGAGAGAGGGAGAGAAACATCAATGTGCGGTTGCCTCTTGTATGTCCCCTGCCAGGAACTGGCCTGGCAACCCAAGCATGTGCCCTGACTGGGAATCGAACCGCGATCCTTCGGTTCGCAGGCCCGCGCTCAATCCACTGAGCTACACCAGCCAGGGCTCCATTCCCATTTCTTAACTGTCTCCTAGCCCTTCCCCATCCTCCAAAAACCTTCTGTTGTATGTGGTCAGCAACTCATAGTCCATCATCAGCAAAATACCCTACACCCTCACCTTCTTTTCTTCTGAATGTTTCATTAGACTTTATGCCTTAATTCAATGGTCCTCACATGTTTTGGTCTCAGGACACTCTTAAAAATTATTGGGGACCCCAAAGAGCTTTTGTTTGTGTAGGTTATATCTCCCAATTCTTACTGGATTTGAAATGAATCATTAAAATTAATTTATTAATTTTAAAATAACTATAATAAAACTATTGCAACATATTTTACAAAAATAACTATGTATTTTTCAAACTCATGGGAAGAATGGCATTATTTTACATCTCTGCAAATCTCTTTAACTTCTGGCTTAATAGAAGACAGCTGGATTCTCCTATCCACTTCTGCATTCAATCTGTTGTGTTATCACACATCAGGCTCTGGAAAATTCCGCTGTACATTTGTGAGAGAATAAGAGTGAAAGGCAAATAATAGCTTAGTATTACCATGAAAATAGTTCGGGATATGTGAGTCTCTGACAGGTTTCAGAGGCTCCCTGGGGTTCCCAAACCACACCTTGAGAATCGCTACTCTAAGTGAATCCTGGTTTACCTCCCCACAATTCTTCTCAGATGGTGGTAGTTTCTCTCCAACCCTCCTATGTCACTGGACTGCGAGGCAGAGTGGTCGTTTTCCTTGCTCCCTGTGCCACTTTAAAACCACAGTTCCTCCCTAAAAATCCCCATCAAACCATCAGGCTATTCTTCTCATTTCCCCTCCTCGTTGTGGTCATGGATGACTCTTGGGTTATCCCCTTGTTCCCCTGAAGCTTTAACGCCTGGTTCATGGTCACGCTCTTAGCTACTGCTCCTGTCATAATTTGTGGTAATTTCAATGTCCATAGAAAGAATCTATTCAATACCCTGGCACCTCAGATCCTTGACTTCTGCCCCAGTGACTTTGTCTTCCACACTCACCATGGATTTTCACTCTCATGGTCAGCCTTGACCTTGTCATTTCCTACTTCCACTCTACCCCACTCTCTAACTTTCCAGTTCACTCCCTCCAGGACTCTGACTCCCATAATTCTTCAACTCCCTGAGATATACTGCCTTTTTACGTCCTCTCATTCCTTTCATGTCCTCACTTCTCTCTTCACCCAGAGTAGATTCCACTATTATGTTAACTTCTTACACGCATCCTGGACTCCCTTGCCACTTTCTCACTTCACTCTGTTTGCTTTGCTAAGTCAAAGTTGTCCAGTCCATCTCTTCTCCTACTCCGTGCCTGCGTCAGTATAAATATGGCTGGAGAAATGAGCACAACCCTGCTGTTCTGCACGCACGTCAAATACATGTCTCCAGTCTATTCACTCTCCTGATGGCTTCCACATTCCTAAATTTCCTCCCACATCCTCACTCTCACCTGAGAACCTTCCTTCTTTCTTTGCATGAGAATACAGAAAGAGCTAATAAAAAATGTCCATAATGATATTGACTGAATGTTAGTGGTCCCTCCCCCAGGTCATATGATGAACGCTTTATCCCAGTGGATGGCATTTAGAGGAGGGAACTTTGGGAGGTACTTAGGGCTAGATGAGGTCATGAGGATGGGGCCTTCAGATGGGATTGGTGCCCCTTTAAAAAGAGAGACACAAGATCTCTCTCTCTCTCTCTCTCTCTCTCTCTCTCTCTCTCTCTCTCTCTCTGTCTCCCCTATCAAAGAAAGGTGGTGTGAACACGGAGCAAGAAAGTGGCACCTACAAGCCATGAAGAGAGCCCTCACAAAGAATTAAATCTACCAGTACCTTGATCTTGGACTTCCAGTCTACACAACTGTGAGAAAACGGATGGCTGCTGTTTAGGCCTCCTATCCGTGGTGTTTGCTGCAGCAGCCTGAGCTAAAACCTGCATACTAGCACTGCGGTGCCCACCCACTCGCTAGAACCTGCAGCCATTTTCTGCCTCCCTCCTGCTGCTGGGGAGGAACCGCTAGCGCCACGTCTGGGGCTACACCTTCCACCGGGCACCCGACCCTGTCCCCCTACCCTCCCCATCTCCTGGTAGAGCATGGAGCATGTCCCCCCACCCCCACCCTTCTGGTTTAGGCGGCACAAACAACTTGAAAGAATTTTCATTGTCCCTGATACTTCTTTTCTTTTTCTTTCTCGGACCCTCTCCAATCAGGCTTTCATCCTCTCCATCCTGCTGAAACTACCTGTCAGCCTTACCCATGATCTCCATGTCACAGGGGAGCTCAATGAATACGTGTTGAAGGAATGAATGAATGCTCCTCAGGTGGTGAGGGTCTCGCAACAGAAAAGTTACACGTGTGTGTGCACATGCACATGCACACACAGACACACACACAGAGGGAGAACGAGAGGGAGAGGGCAAGGGGGAGAGAGAGGCGTCTTCCTGGCCCCAGCTGCTGTGAAGCCCCCTCAGCTCTGTTTCTGTGAGGGACCCCGAGGCCCCTTTTGTCTGAGACAGTGGGGTGCAGGGTACACGTCAATCTGGCCTTTACACCGCAGATATCTTGAGCAGAATGGGTATCCCTCCTCGTAAAAGCCAAGCAACATTTCCTTCTGGGGAAGAAGCCTAAACTTTGGTTTAGACCTAGTGGGCAGTTTCCTGATCTGTCTGAATCTCAGTTGCAGACACAACCTGGTGTTCAGGGACTTTCTCAGGTCTAAATGAGGGTTAGGGGAATCACGTGAAATATTTGGCATAATACTTGGCACTACAGAAACTTGACAGTAGAAAAGTAATGAGCACCAGATTAAAAATAAGAGATTTTGGTGTGTTTATTGTCTGTAATGTTTGTTTTCCTAGGTAATGAATCCCAATTACTTTATGGTAAAGCCTAGTATTGTGCTCAGTTCTCAGTTGGGTTCACATATACTCTAATTTTCGATACTCTAATATTTATTGTATTACTGCAATTCAAATATACAAAAGTATTTTTGTATTCAAAAATACTGTTGAAAATAAAGGAGACTCCAATTAAGTGGTCTAAGAATATAGAAATAAAATGATAATTCTAAAATAAAGAAATGACATTTACCCTCTCCCTACTTGAAAAACAGATAAAATAACAGATAAGAATTAAGGAGCATAATTCTATAAATATGATGACATAAGACAATAGTCTGCATTGGATGTACGCAAAGGCAAGTGGAATAAGCAAGAGTGAGTTGATACTTATTTATTCCTGTTAGGCAAGAGGAGGGAGGAAGCTGGGAGGTAACAGATGGGAAAAGGAGAAACAAGGAGAACGAGACAGACAGATTGCAGCTACAAAAGGGTTCTGGTCCAGATAGTTCATCTAGACTATGATCAAGCGGTCGGGTGAAAAATCCCTTGCGGCAACCTGGCCCCTTTCCTCGAAGTCAATGCCCGCCAAACAACCCTCTGACCACCCGCTCAGCATCCTGTGCATCCAATGTAGAGTAAGCTTTTGGGGACTGACTCATACTAACTACATTTTCCAGAGATTGGTGTGTAAACTAAGATATTAGTGTTTAATCAATAATATTGGTCCCTGGGACTCTGCCTAGAATCACATTTATAAATCATCTTTTTAGGTGAAAGACTCAGCATTAGTAGGAAATTTATTTATTTTCCATTTCAATCTAAATCTTCCTTTGCAAGATGGAATTCCCATTATACCCTAAGCATTATGTATGCCTCACTCCTCCTTCCTCTCTCCCTTCTCTCTGCCTCTCTCTGCCTCTCTCTATATATATCATCTCTGTCTCTCTCTCATTCACACACACACACACACACACACACACAAATGTGGACTCTATAATAACAATCACAACGGACATTAGCATTAATTGCAGATGTACAAAGTGCTGACATCATGCCAGGTGCTTTGCAAGCAGTATCTCACTCCCCAGACAGCACCACAACATCATGCTATTATCATCCCCATTTTCCAGATGAAGAAATTGAGGCTAAAATAAATGGTTTAGTCCTTTTCCGAGGTCACACAGCTCTTCAGAGGTAGCAATAACCACAAATTACAAGGTGTTATTTCCCGTTGTAAGTTCTTCCCAACTTTTAGTCATCTTGACCTCCCCATTCAGGAACAGGAAGTTGCAGAGCTATTTGAGGGATGATAAATATTCTCACCCAAACCACCGGCCATAGGGAAGCTTCCTGCTGGATGTTGGAAAGGAGAAGAGCGCTGCAGCAGTAGAAAGTGGGCAGAGCAAAGACGCTCAGTCCCATAGGACACCTGTACCTGGCAGTGCCCGAGTGTCTTCCCTAGTCAAGAAGGGCCGAGCCGGCATGTCAATGGCTGCCGTTCACGAAGAATTCTCTGTTTGCTCTCCAGCATTAACTGGGCAGCTCTGGTCTGACAAGAACACACGCCAGCCCCTCACTCAACACTTGTTTCACTTCTTATAAATATGATACTCGTGCTACTAGAGTTTGGGTGTTTCAGTGTGGCTTTCGTCGATGGAGTCTGGCTTAGATCTCCTAGATGGACATTTCTTAAACTGGCCTCTGAGGAAGGGTAACACCACAGGATGTGGTTAGTCTTCCTGGAGAAGGGTTCCTCAGTCAAATAATTTATGGGAATACTGCATACAATAGCATAATATGCATTCATATATTAAGAACTTGGAAGTGGTCTGCCAGCAAAAAACATTCAATAATTTTATTTCTTTCCATGGAATTCTATTAACAGTTTAGGATCTAGTGTACCACGGATCACAAATGGGGACATGCTGTCCTAGACAGAAGAATTGCATGTTGGTCAAATTTGCTTTGAAAAGGGCCTGGAACTAAATAAGATCAAGGGGAAATCGTAACTGAGTCTATTCAGTAGACTGTGCTTTCTGCTTTTTTACTTTCTTGGGTGACTAATCTACTAACAGTATCCTAAATTTACTGGGGAAAAAATATCCCTGCCTACTTTCCACTGCAGAAACAAAACAATGAAGCTTGAACAATTATGTTCCCTGAGCTGCCCAAGCGCCTCATCTGGGCTGGAGAAAAGAATGAGAACCAGCCATGAGAAGGAACGAGGAAACCGACTGTAGCTGTGGTCTGAGGACGTCTGATAGGAAACCAGCGTGAGCAGGGCACACGGGTCCCGGGTCCCAGGCTCGGCTCCCAGCGGACAGGGACCCCTTCAACTCCTCCAGCCTGCCTGGGATGCATCATGACTCGTCCCTTAGGGGAAGACCAGAGCCTGGCGCTGGGCCTCCACCAAGGAGACACTCAATAAATCTTTATTAAAGGAAGGAAGGGTGGGAGGAAGGAAACAAATTGAGGTTTGGAGATGTTAACTTGCCCAACATCACGCCTCTAGCAAGCAGGAGAGCCGGAACTCAAAGGCAAAAGAGCTGAGCTCTTCCACACCTCGCCACGCTGCCAAGATTGTGGTAACTCCAGGGGCTGGCTGGAGACTCGGGCCACATTTGCTCCATACGTTAGCTTTGGCATTATTTTAACTTGTGCAATCGAAATTGCTATGTTTATACAACACTTCTATTTTCCAGATGCCTGAAAATAAGAGCTGAAGTTTGGTGGGTACTTCCTACGTTCCATGCACTACACTGAGAACCTGATCCAGCTCATTCCCTGGGACCATTCTGAGAAATAGCTACAATCACAACCCCATTTTACGACTGAAGAAACTGAGGACCAGAGAGATTAGCTGACAACCTCTAATTAAGTGGTGGAGTCGGTATTTGAACTGAGGCCATTTGGCCCCCAAATTCCTGCTCTGAAGCCTTTTTACGAAATCCATTCCTTCTGTCCAACGGCAGATATCCTGAGAGCAGGAAAAGACAGAAGCAAGTACAACCGGCAGCTGGATAACATGTTTATTTTATAAGCTTAACCCTTAAAAAACGTGTACATCATTCTAAGCGCATCACAAATATCAACTAATACAGTTCTCACACTACCACAAAACAGTGTGAGACTGGTTGTATCATTCTTTCCGTTTTTTAGCTGAGGCATAGAGAGCTGAGTAATCTGCCCAAAATCGCACAGAAAGTGGCAGAGCAGGATTCCAACCCAAGAGGTCTGGCTTAACCACCTCAGAGAACAGGAAGGCACCTCATTCAAAAGTGAAGTCCCCTCCCAAGACCGGTGGCTAACTGGTCTCAGAGGAATGCGGAGCCATCTGCCCTCCTGGGAGTTAAAGGGGCTGGGAGCTTGAATTACTTAATCACTCTTCAATTTAGATTTCCTGGCTGAATGGGTTCCTGTTCTTCCTACTGGAAATTAATAGCCAATTGTTAGTTTGCATTCTTGTGGGAGGGGCGGGCCGGGCTCCCTGGGCCTGCTGTTTCTAGAAGAGTAAGCTCTCGGCCAGTGTCAGGTAGGTAAAGAGGGCCAAATCCCTTTGTCCAGCGAGCTGAGCAGGCAGAGATACCCCTTCCTTCCGTCTTTGCAGGAAACCTGCTGCGGGGTCATTCGGCAGGCAGCTCATCCGCACTGCAGATAGAGGGAGCAGGAGGAAGGAAAGGAGGGGGAAAAAAAGATGTGAGTTGGGGGTTTTTAGTTGGGAGGAAGGGCAGAGGTCTTCTAAGGAAGCGGTGAGAAGTTGCAACCACAGCATCTACAGAAATGATGTCAAGCCACTAACAGTGAGTGCTGCTTAGCCCAGGATCTGTCCCCAGCTGCTCTGGAGAGACATGAGCTCCAAGAGTGAAGGGGGTGGTGTCTGTCCTGGCACAGGGCAGGCTCTCAATGGTTATGTGTCCAGTAACTTGGGGCATCAATATAAGTTAACAGCACCTCAAAGAATTGGACTTGGTTTTTCCCGGGTCCATGTGTGTTTGCCTTCCTTTCTGTGGACGATTATGACTAAAGGGATGCTATGGGAAGTCTTGACTCATTTCTGGTCACTCTTTCTTTTCTTATGCCAGGTGAGCTGCTTATGTTTAGGTCGAGGGTACAGGCTATGAAACCAGCTGTCAGCTCTGATCCAGCAACATGCCAGTGTGAACTTGGGTGCCTGCCTTAACCGCTCTGGGCCTGGAGCTCCTTGTTCTCTTGTTCCCAGTATAAACACCCACTTCCCTCCAGGAGCCAGGACAGGAGTGCCCTTCCCCTCCCTCCCAGGCAAGCTTCCCAAGCCTTGGCACACCTTCCCCTGCAGCATTTGCCTCTGTCTGTTACAGCGATCAGTTCGCCTCTCTGTTTCTGCTCACCAGTGAACGAAATCAGTGATGCCACGTTATTGATCTCTGAATCCCCCATACCTAGGCAATGCCTGGGGTAAAACAAGAGGCTCTTTAAAAGAGTTTGTGGAAGAAAAGAAGAAAAATGGGAAGGAAGAAGGATAGGCAGATGCAGAGAGGAAGGGAGGGCAGACATAATTAATTACCCCTTTAAAACCGTAGGCGTAGTTGGAGAAATGCTAGAAAACCCCTATCCACCCATCCAAATGTCTTATTCTGCCTACTCAGCATCCAAAATTTCCTCCGTGGGAGATTTGTTCCTTGCAGTAAGATGCTGCCTGCAGGATCTCCTTGTTTCCTCCCCAAGGGTAATGTGCTCAACTATCAGCAGCCAACACCTTAGCATTCCTGTACAAGCTGGATTTTCAAAAGGCAAGAGGGGAGAAAGCACGTCAATACTTTGATGCTAAAAGTAGAGGAAAGGAACCCCTAAAAGGGGAGAGAGGGATCTGTGACTTTAAAGAATGTCAATCTCAGTGAGACAGAGTCATGAGAAGGAGAACATGCCATTTCCATCGCCACTGCGTCCTGCCCCCCACCCCCACACCTCATTCTTCCTCCTGCCCATCTCAAGGAGAAGTTCTCTCCGCAGGCTCCCGCTGGGGCCCCGTTGTCCTGAGCAAGTCTGGGGTCTCTAGTGTCTACTCCACCACTTTGGTGCTAACAGAATACCTTTTCTTTCTCTTTCTTGTTTTCCTTTTAAGTTATGTACCCATTCATTACTATTTTAGCCCCGTGAGTTTGGATGGGGTAAGGGAAAACACGCCCTCATTTACTAACATTCCAGATGGGCCAGGGACCTCTCAGGTCACTTTGTCCAACTCTCTACCTCATGCTGGAATCCTCCCCAGCAGCCCTTCTGCAGTGGGCAGCTGGCTTCACTGGAACCCTTTGAGGGAGGAGGTGTTCACTGCCTCTCAAAGCAGCCACTTCACGTTGGAAAGCTTCAATGGCCAGCTACAACCCAAAATCTGCCACTCTGAAACATCTTTGAAGGAGAAAAACAAGTGAAAACAACACAGTTGTGTTAGATGACACTTTGGGAAATTATGCAGAAGTTCAAGGGGAAGATTAGGTCTTTGCTTCCTTTTTTTAATAGACATATCTTTTTCTACATAAAAGAACTAGTCTCATGGTTAATTTTAAGTGTCATCTGGACTAGGCTAAAGGATGCCCAGATAGCTGATTATTTCTGGCTATATCTGTAAGGATGTTTCTGGAAGAGATCAGCCTTCGAACTGATACACTGAGTAGAGAAGATCAGCTCCCCCAGTGTGGGTGGGCATCATCCAATCCATTGCAGCTACGAATAGAACAACAGCAACAACAATTTAAAAAAAAGAAAAAACAGAGGAAGGGCAAATTTGCAAATTTGTTCTCTGCTTGAGCTGGGACGGCCCTCTCCTCTTACCCTTGGACATACAGGTGCTCCAAGACCTCAGGCCTTAGGACTCAAACTGAATGACACCACCCGCTTTCCTGGCTCTCCAGCTGGCAGAGGGCAGACAGTGGGACTTCTCAGCCTCCACAGTCGCATGAGCTGATCCCTATAATAAATCTCCATTGATACTCATACCCTCATGGCTCCGTTTCTCTGGCAAGCCCTGCCTGGTACAACAGGTATAAACAAACACACTGTATCTTTCGATCACATTCCATAACAGTTCTTTTCTTCTAGTAGAACTAGTAAATACCTACCTATGGAACCGTGGCCCTCAAACTTCGTGAACTCGGTACCCTTTGTACTCTTAAAATTTATTGATGAACCCCCCAAACCTTCAGTTTTTGTGAACTGTATCAATTCTTATTTAATATAAATTCAGTTTAAAAACTGAAACTAAGAAAAAATTAAAATTATTTAATTCATTTAATAACAAAGGACATAACTAACATGTTTTTTGTAAAAACTGACGATATTTTCCAAAAACAAAGTATATGCAATGAGAAGAGTGGCATTGTTTCTTTGTTTGTTTGTTTGGGGTTTTTTGTGGAAATCTCTCTAATGCCTGGCTGAAGAGAAAACAGCTGGGTCCTCACATCCCCTTCTGCGTTCAACCTGTCGCAGTGCCAACGCCAGGTAGCCTCAGGAAAACCCTGCTGCGTACTTGTGTGAGAATGAACGTGGAAAAGGCAAATGATGTGTCACTATTGTGTGTGAGTAGTATTGTTATTAAAATAGTTTTAAGCTCGCAGACCCCATGAAAGGGTATCAAGCGACAAAGACCAGCTACAAAATTTGCAGAGCAAACTGAAAATGTGGGGTGCCTTGCTCAAGAGCTCTTAAGAATTTCAAGACAGCCGCAGCAGAGCATCGACCTGAGCACGGGGCCCTGTGGGTGACTGCCCAGGCCTCAAGGGCAACTTCGAAGGCCCCTGCCCCACACTTTGGGAAGCGCTACTGTAGTTACTATGTGCATTTTGAATGAAACGCCCGGCTGAGGGCCGTGAGCACACACCGAGGCACTAGAGAGGTAGGAGTGTGTGTACGTGTGTGTTGGAGCTGCTGGAACACCAGGGGTCAGTGGTCTTGAGCAACCACGTAGCCCTGACGTGATACAAACATAACTTGTGCAAGTTTTTTCTGTGGGTGCCTACTACAAACCCTGCCTTAGCCAGCCTGTCAGTCCACGCTGACCACATACCACAGACGCACACAGACACACACGCCCCTCCAGCTAACGAGTGGCACCCCTGCGCTCCTGATGGTCGCACACCAGATAGTCAGATAGTTGTCATGGTTTCCTGTCTTGTGTTTTTATTTGTGGTTACAGGCTTTGATCAGCAAAATTGATCTCTATAGTCCCACTTTCCTGTTGGGTGTCTGACACATAGTAGGCACTCTCTGCATTTGCTGGGTTGAATTTTATAGTTCTGGTAGCCAGGGGGGTACTTATTAGATGCCGTTAATGACTGATGGTTGGCAATGCAGATATGCCCTCTGGTTCTCCTTCCTGAGAACTAGGCTGTTAGCGAGGTCAGGAATCCCACTACTGATGGGTGGACTTGTGTGTTCGGGTGGCAACGCATCGTCCTCCAGCAACAAGCTAGCCCTGTTTCACGATATTCCCGAGCCTCAGATACGTGCACAGCTGCTAAAGGTCATAAGTTTTTATAGTATTTGGAATGATGCCTTTAGAATCTTGGTAACAAAATAGACAATTTCGGTGAACATACTACATGTGTGTAAATATAGAGCAGATCCGTTTACGATCCTGGTCAAATAATGTCTCTAGCATAGAGGGACGTGACGGTGGCCTCTCTCCCACTCTACAATAAAAACCACACAATACGGGTATTAATCCTTCATCTAAAGGGGCAGGACATTCTTCTACTCATATTAAAAGTTACTACTTTGCAAGTGCAAAGGACCCAAGATCTTGCCTTTAAATCTGCCATTTCACAGATGGAGAAATTGAAGCTCCGAGATAAAAAGTGACTGACTTGTCCAGATCACAGAGCTATGTAATAAAGCAACTCTGAGGGGCACACCCACTTCTTCTAATAGATAGATAATGAACCGCCCACACTGGGAGAATATGGGCTTTCAGTACAGTGTGGGTCCATATCACTACAAAGGTAACCACTGGTTCATTGGTGGAGCGTTCACAAGCAAGGTCCCGAACATCTCCAAACCCAGCAAATGTCAACCCCCCACTAGTGCCCTGAACACCGCCTCCCTCAGGTGTTCCTGTCAAACATCTTCCCCTCCTTTTCAGCACCTCATCCTCCTCCCCTCTACCAGCCCCCTTTCCTTCCTTCCAGTGTGTATTCATCACCCTGGGGAGAAGAAGCAGCGCTCACATGGCTGGCTGCTCAGGTTGGCCAAAAAGTCTGTTTAGTTTTCTTCCATAATATAAAAGAGACATCTTTCATTTTCACCAATAACTTTATTGATTTGGACATCTTGAGTATGTTGGCTACCTCCTGTGTGGTATAATGTTGATTGTTCTCAACTAATGTCTCTATTTGATCGCTCTCAACTTCAGCGGGTCTACCTGACCATGGAGCATTGTCGAGCGAGAAATCCCCAGCGCAATACTTCACAGACCACTTTTGACACATTCAGTCGGCTACGGCACCTTCTCCAATACACCAACACAAATCTTTTTTTTGCATTTCAGTCATGTTTTTACTTTTCTTGAAATAATAATGCATGATATACTGCAAATGTATATTTTCTTCCATCTTCAATATTAAATTGACTACACAAAAATTCACCAATTTTTTAATTTTAAATATACACTGATATGACAGCTGTCACAATACGATCTCACAAAATTGTTTCAAATGAAGGTAAAGGCAACTAAGAGCTACTAAGAGCCATCTTATGGAAAAAAACAAAGAAACTTTTGGCCAAACCAGTAGTTAGAATTCTATTTCTTTATCGCCTGTTATCGCCAAACTCCTGGAAGTGATACATACACTGGGGCCTCCCTTTTCTCACTTCCCTTGGCTTTCACGAGCCACCCCAGAGCTCTCCAAAATCACCCATTCAAGGTCAACGATGTGCTTGTTTCAAAATCAAATGGCTTTGACTTGGTTGTAATTCCTCTTGACATCAGTGACCATGCTTCCCTGATAGCAATATGATGATATAACGCAGAAGCTTTTATACTTAAAAACAGGTCAGATGTTAAAGGCCATTTGTAAGTTCAGTTGTTAATAGTAAGGGCTTCGGAACCAGACAACTTGGATCACCTCTTACTTGCACAACTGACTAGATGGATCCCTTAAGCAAGTTGTACCTCAGCATCCGCATATATCACATGGGAACACACCAGTACCCAGCTCATAGGGTTTTGATGAAAGTCCACAAATATGTTAAGATCGCTATCCGGCACATATTACATGGTCAATAAATTTGAGTTGTTGTAAATCCAAGTTCACCAAGAAGAGTTCAGTCTGCAGCACCCCTTCGCATACCCATGCGTGGAATAGAAGGTGTTAGTTTATGCTCTGAAGTCAACGTTTCTCCTTGCTGCAGTCATAGATCCCTCTCTTGGGCATACTTCCTTAAAATAGATCAATTTGGAAATCTGTTGAGGCAAATGATGACACTCCCTTCCCAGATGGTTTCCATAAGGGTTTCAGAGATTCATTTTAATGAGGAACAGATTAAAATGAACCTTAAATTCGTGGAACACCCATGGCTTGCAACAAAGTCCAAAGGCAATTTCCACTTTCTGCAAGCTGAGCCCTTGCATCTCCAACCCCCAGCCAGCTCCTAAATTTGCATGAGGCTTCTGAGGCTGATGTTCAGCTCTAGCCACATATTTGAGATTTTTTCCAATTTGCTTGTCACTTTTCCTTGCCGCTGGCTGGTAACCGTGAAATGCACAAGCTCGATGTTTTCCACATACCCTAGGATTCCCTCCTTGTTCTGCATGATGATGATGATGGTGATGAAGATGATGTTGCAAGATACTTCTTGAGTGCCTACTATGTGCCAAGCTTGTTTCTAATAACTTTATATGTATCGTTGTGCCCAATGTCCAATGCTTTGCCTCAAATACACATGCAAAATTCTGCATGTTCTCACTTTCGATTTCAAAAAGTGACCTCTACTTTCATTTCCATTATGAGCAAACATTTCTCATAAGTAACACATTCAAAATCTCATCACTTTTGTGCACACAGGAAAGGATTTAGTAATATTCACAAGGCACCTCAAAACCAAGCACTCATACAACCAACAAGCCACAAATAAGGGACAATCAGTTGGCTGAAACTAAGATAAGTACCCCGTGACTTACTCTTCTCTTTGGTGGTGGTAGGTATGCTTTTGCTGAGAGCATGACTTTGTTCTTAACTATACAACAATAGAATAAGCTGAGAGATGATTAGAGAAGCTTCTGTAGGACTGTTGGGTGTTCCCCAGGTCCCAGGCTGTGTGCAAAGAGCTCTATATGCACTATCTTTCTGAATCTCCAAAACAACCATGAGCTAAGTATTGTTATTATCTTCATTCTACAGATAAGGAAACTGAGGTTAAGCAAATCATTTGCCCAAGTCATCTTAAACCAAGATTCAGACCCAGGTGCATCTGACTTTGAAGTCCATGCTCTGAGCAGCTCAGTCCTAGGTAGACTTCTGTGGCAGTACGTTCTCTGGTTTTCTATCTACGTCATCAAACTGTTGATTCCTTCTCTGGCTTCTCCCATTCCCTGTGAGACTCTGTAAATCTTAGGGATGATCATTCATTGTCACATCACTTGCTTTGTAAATCCTTGAAAGCCTTCTCATCCACCTGCCTCCCTGAAGACGTCCACAGCTCCTGGCACCTAGTTCTTAAACAATACATGTTTTTTAAAAGACTTTATTTAATTTATTTATTTATAGAGAGAGGGGGAGGGAGGGAGAGAGGGAGAGAAACCTCAATGTGAGGCTGCCTCTCACACACCCCCCACTGGGTACCTGGCCAGTAACCCAGGCATATGCCCTGACTGGGGATCAAACCAGGGACCCTTTGGTTTGCAGGCCAGTGCTCACTCCACTGAGCCACACCAGCCAGGGCAATACATGTTTGTTGAAGGAATGAACAAATGTCCTGTCTAAAGAATATTTGGGAAATATTAGTTATTTAATTCTTGATGAATGATCTAAGGCCTTCAACCTCTAAAACTGTATGGGCTTTTGGCCCATGCAATGGTGGAATTCCTAATAAGCACATTGATATAAGATATTGGTTCTCAACCAGGGGTGATTTGGTACACCCACCTCCACCCCATCAGGGATGTTTAGCACCGTCTAGGAACATTTTGAATTCTTATAACCAGGGTCAGGGGGATGCTGATGGTACTATCCACCTAGTAGCAAAGATGCCACTAAACATCCTACAATATGCAGAACAGTGCCCCACAACAAAGAACTACCTGGCCCAACATGTCGATAGCACTGAGGTTGAGAAACCTGATGTAAGGGTTTGTTCTTCCTAAAACTGGCGCGTCTTAGTGGCTGAAACGGGCCAGGGATGATATGCTTTACTGTTAGCAGTGCCCTGTTGTTCGTATGGAAGGAAGAGGGAAAAATTGGGGATGCAGCTGGGGGATCCAGAGATCTAACTTCTGACCCTGAAACCTAGAACTAACATGATTTACTGCTATAGGCAAGTAATTGGGCTTCATCTGTAAAAGAGGTGTGTTTGGCAGAGCGGGGTGAGTTGCTCTTGCAGCTCTACAATTCTCTCATTTTAATAAAGTCTGAAAGTAGAATTCTCTCCCTGTCTCCCTCCCTCTCTCCCTGCCTTTCTTATCCTTCTGATTCACGTCCAATCCCAAGTAAAGCTTTACGTTTGCTTACAAAAATCTCTTGCAATTGCCTCTTTTTACTTTTACTTTGCAATCTTTCGCCTCTCACCACACACACACACACACACACACACACACACACACACACACACTTTCTCCACCTAGGCCCTCTCTATTGCCACCTGAATTACAGGCCGAAATTCCACCTCCTTTACTCCAGAGCTAAATCCTTGAGAGGTTCTGGAGCCTGACCTGGATTCCCAGCAGCCTCTAACGTGTGACCTGAGGTACGTCTTCTCTCCTCTGCACGCTCTCTCCGCCTTCCTCAGAGACGAGCTGCTGCTTCAGAGTCCTTCTTCACGGTGGTTCCCTCAAAGTCAGCAAAATTGCCTCTTTTTTTTTTTTTTTTTTTTTTTTTGCTCACACACTACTCTCCCTTTCTGCCTAAAAACAGGGCATAAATTTCCCATGAGCTAGGTGCCCTCCTGGTACCAGGAAGAAATGAACATTCTCATTACCCAACAGGGAGCTGACAAGAAGATGAGCCTGTGCAAATAGCCCTTAATGAAATCACCCTCGCCTTCCCTTTGTTCCCCACTACAGTTCCTAGTCACTTTCTCACCATGTGCCACCTAGAAGACTACACCCCTTTCCTTTGTCTAGCCTCTTCACCACAATTTCTCGCCTTTGTTAAAATGGTGTATCAGCCCCTGAATCTGTTTGACATTATCACTTCTTTTCTATAAAGCCCCTGCCGTGTAAAAATATCAATATCAAATAAAACTTGTAGGCTTTCCTCTTGTTAGTCTGTCATTTGTCAGCTGAATTTACAGTCAGTTCTGAGTCTCAAGACTAAAGAGGGTAGAGAAGATTTTCCTGCCCTACAGAGGCAAAAGTACTATTAAAATACGACTGACCACAGCTCTTTCTGCATTCTGAGCACAGTTAGGGGCATTGTCCATTGTTCCAAGGATGGGGGAGCAGGGAGGAGTGGTAGGATCTTTTGTTTAGAAAAACATGGTGATAAGCCTTTAGGTATAAAATGTTGTCTGCCTCACACTGGAGTGAGGAAGCAGAAATAAAGGAAGCTTAAAGTGTTTTCCATAATTAAGTAACAGTAATTCATTTTTCCTTTGCCTCCTGAGCTATATGCATTTTGGGGAAGCCTAGTAATCACATAAGGGAGGAAAATGAAAGCAGTTGTTCTTCCAGGTAAGGCCAGGCACAGGCCCCAGCAGCACAGGCAGAGGTCAAAGGCAGAGATGTCCTAGAGTCTGTGGTAGTCACTTAACAACGGATCATCTAGTGCTTACTATGCACCAGACACGGTTCTAAGTGCTTTCCACCTAGGTCAGTTCATCCCTACAACAATCCCATTGGTGAGATTGATTATCCCCATTTCACAGATGAGCACACTGAGGCCCAGAGAAGTGAAGTGACTGACTTAATACCACGCAGCTGGTAGGAGGCAAGTCCAGGATTTGTACCTCAGCAGTCTGAGTTGAAAATTTATGCTTTTAACCACTTTACTATATGGCAGGTGAGTGTGCTTGCTCTGTGATGAAATTAATTCTGTTAGCCACCCCCAAATATGGGAAATAACATTGAGAGAGCTACATATGACCTCATCACCCTGGCAGAAAGCTGGAAGTAGCCCCCACTATCAGTCAAGATGGGCTAGGGGTGAGGGCGAGAAAGCAGACGGCAGGAGGTCAGAGCCAGAAATAATTTTGTCTCTCTCTCTTGCTGAATCCTCTGTGGGAATAGGCCAGTCTTACCGTATTTTATCCTTGTTATTAAATGAAAGAGTGAGCCCGTTTCATCTGGACTACCCCAAGATGCCTTGTGTAGAGTAAGGTTCAAAAATGATGAGTTTTTTTTTTTTAAGATTTTATTTATTTATTTTTAGACAGAGGGGAGGGGAAGGAGAGGGAGAGGGAGAGAGACATCAATGTGTGGTTACTTCTCGTGTGCCCCCTGCTTGGGACCTGGCCCACACGCAACCCAGGCATATGCCCTGACTGGGAATTGAACTGGAGACCCTTTGGTTCACAGGTTGGTGCTCAATTCACAGAGCCACACCAGCCAGGGCAAAATGATGAGTGTTTTTAAAGTGATAAGCTAAAACTGCACATACTTGTCATCAAGGAGGAAATAAAAGGAAGCTGCACCCCACCACAACCCCACACTCCCCTTCAGGAGCCCCCAGGGAGGGGGAAGATGTGGAGAGCTTCTTGGGGGGTGAGGCAGGAATCAATATTCTTGCTGGCTTGAGTGGGCATCACAGGATTCTGGGGAAAGAACAGAAGGCCCCTTTCCTTCCTTCCTACGAACAATAGACAGAAGGAAGCAGGGCACTCAGCCCCTGGATTTCCCTGCAGGAAACCTGAGCCAACTAGGGCCTCCTGCTTCCCCTCCCTTGCTGACCCTGGTGCAGTTCCCGGTGGGTTTTCTGCCTGTTTGGTAAACAGAAGCCAAAAAGGGCCAAGTGCAAGTTTATACGGTTTGCTGGGGGTGGGGGGTGGGGGTATTTTGTTTTGTTTTTAATTTTAACTTAGTTGCTTCTAGATATAAGAATTTTTAAAACCTCAAATTCATCAGACAGGGACGCCAAGGTACTTTACCTCATACTTACTCTGGACTTACTGTGTCTTTGGCACTGACTAAAAAAAGAGCCAGCCCTTTAATATGGTTGGGTGGTGCTGAATTACGTAATTACTAGAGCTACTTAATTACCTTCCTGAACCCCGTTTTTCACCAGTGAACTGGGAACACTGATACCTACTTTATAAGGATGTTGTGATATCATTAAATTGTAATTCTGTGTGAAGGCATCTAGCACCGTATCTGACACACAGCAATCTCTTTGAATTTAGCATCTATGATTAGATTTCAATGAATTTCTTTTTAACAATTATTCACTTGAAAATACAGAAAACAAAGTCCCAATTCTCTGAGATCTCACTTTCTGTCGTGCTGTAACATACACATGTGAAATGATTCCTTTATGACGCAAGGCTGTCTGACATAGCCCCACTAGCCCAAGTGGGCAACAATGCCAGACATGCCCCGAGAAGGGAGAGATCCGAGAGGTCAGCAGAGGCAGGACTTGAGTGGCTTAAAGGAGGAGCAGGACGTGGGCACAAAGAAAGGTGAGGTGGGGAGCTCCAGGCTTTGTGAACCATGCCGCCTTCCAGGGGTGTCCTTCATGGAACTCTCCTAGTGCCCAGCCTGGGGTCTTTCATGGATCATTTACCTGGTAAGATAGGGACAACAGGTAAGATGAAGTCTGTCTTCTGGATGTAAAAACTGAGACCCACGATTTTGTCAAAAAAGACCATAGAGTGAAAAGTTGTAAGGTTAAGGGGGCAGGCCTATCAAGCACAGCTTCAGGAATATCCAAAAGAGGAACCTGGCAGTTATTGTAGTAACAACCACTATAATAGTAACCATGATAGCCCTGGCTGGTATAGCTCAGTGGATTGAGCACAGGCTAATGAACCAAAGGGTCACTGGTTTGATTTCCAGTCAGGGCACATGTCTGGGTTGCAGGCCAGGTCCCCAGTGGGGACCACGTGAGAGGCAACCACACACTGATGTTTCTCTCTCTCTCTCTCTCTCCTTTCCCCTCTCTCTAAAAATAAATAAATAAATACAATCTTAAAAAAATAATAATAACCACGATGACAGACTATTAACATTACTAAGCACTTATTTATTGTGCCAGGCCTCATGGAAAGTGTCAAATGTGTATTGACTTATTTGGTTCTCATAATTACCTTATGAAATAGATATTATTATTATATTTTCCTTTACAGGGGAAAATGGGGGCTTGGACTGGTTCAGAAACTTTCCCCAAGATTGGCAGGGGCCAGCTGCAAACCCAAATCTGCCCACCCCAAAGCTCAGGCCCTGAACCACCTAGGTGAGCCCCTAGGCAGCTTCAGGATGGGGGCTGGCTCCCCAAGGAACCAACTATGTGATTAGAGGGTTGGAACATTCACCGCCACCCCCTGACCTCCAGGGAGGAGGAAAGGGGCTGGGAACTGAGTTAATCACCAATGACCAATGCTTTAATCAATCACGCCTACGTAATGGAACCTTCGTGAAAACCCAAAATGAAGGGGTTTGGAGAGCATCGGGTTGGTAAGTATACCCACATTCTGGGAGGGTGGCACACCCCAAACTCCATAGGGACAGGATCCTTCCTGTGTTCAGGATCCTTCCAGACCCTGTGTACCTCTTCATCTGGCTGTTCCTTAGTAATAAGCTGGTAATAGCAAGTAAAGATGTGCTTCCTTGGGTTCTGCGATCCTTTATAGCAAATTATTGAACCTAAAGTGGGGGTTGTGAGAACACCCAGCTGGTAGGCAGCTCAGACA
The DNA here is from genome assembly GCA_039655065.1 of Glossophaga mutica. NCBI lineage: Eukaryota > Metazoa > Chordata > Mammalia > Chiroptera > Phyllostomidae > Glossophaga > Glossophaga mutica. Next base: position 21,084,498 of record CM077308.1, read on the forward strand.
GAAGTGTGGGTAACCCTGGAACCCAGTAGGTACCTGTGACTGGTAATCTGAAGTGAGGGGGTAGTCTGGTGGGACTCAACCCTTAACCTGAGGTCTGGGTAACTGCAGGTAATTAACTCCAGGTAATTAGTGTCAGAATTGCACTGATTTGTAGGACACCCGGGTGTTGTCCGCAGAGAGCCGGAGAATAGCTTGCTTGGTGTGGCTGCTGTCAGAAGTGGACTGTGGGTAAAAAAACAACCCTCAGATTGTTTTCGGGTTTCCGTCACTAAGCTCAATGCAGTAATAAACGCCTACTTTTTAAATCCCTCAGAAGAAACTGGCAATAATGAAGAGATCCTCAGGGCTCAAACTCGAAGCCCCCACTTTGCCAATAGGCCTCAGCAGGCTGCAGTTGTAGCCAGCCTGGCCCCTGCCTCGTTCCCAGGGGGAGGAATTAAACTTTTAGAAAAGAGGGTAGGTCTCCAAGGGGAAACCTTGTCCTGAAAGACGCACCTGGGTGCTTCCCAGCTTTCTGCTGTACGGCAGAGTGTCTCCCTGAGCGGCCAGTCGCTGTCCCCCAACCCACCCACTCCTCTTGCTAAGCCCCCCATCCCCAGGCATTAGGCTGGTGCGCCCACCACTCTAGCGAGGCAGGGTTTTCTGCCACTTGTAGAGAAAGAGGGCAGAAGGGGTTTGGCTTTTTTAAAGGGTTTTATGTATTTATTTTTAGAAAGAGGGGAACGGGGGGTGGGGGGGAACATTGATGTGCCAGAGAAACATTGGTCAGTTGCCTCTCACACGCCCCCAGCTGAGGGCCTGGCCCATAACCTAGACATGCGCCCTGACCAGAAGTCAAACCGGCAACCTTTGGGTTTGCAGGACAATGCCCAATCCACCTCAAAGCCACACCAGTCAGGGCAGGGCGGAGAGTGCTTTTGATCCTGGAGGTGGAGGGAATATACACCGATCACTCGGTCCTAATCTTTTGGGGGCCAGAGACTCCTGAAAGTGGTAGATCTCTCCCCCAGAAAACCAGGTCTGTTTTTCTGCATGCATTCGGCATGAAGTCAGGGTACTCGCAGCCTTCCTGAAGATGCTGCCCGAGGCCCACAGTTCTCAGCTCGGGGACCCGGCTCCAGGCACTTTGCAGTCACGTTTCTCATTGAGGCTTGCCAGCTCTCCGTCATTAGGTTAGACCCAGCATGTTTCTCTGTGATTCATCCGTGCTTCCCTTCCTTGCATCATTGACCTTCTGCCTGCCATTCCAAAGGTCTTCCTCAGGCTGGCTGCCATGTGACTCTTTCCTCTGGCTGTCCTGTTTGGGACGATAAACTCACAGCCCTCAGACACTCCTTGCTGGGCACAGAGCACCACCTCCAATCACACTGACCAGCTGCATTCTTTCCCCCGCTGCTCTCACCCCGACCTGCTTTCCTAGCCTCTGGTGCCAGCCTGCATTGGAAAGACTCTTTTCTCTTTAGCCCTTTGTCTTCTGGATCAGTTTTCCAGAACATTCCTGAAAAGTGTAAATCTTTCAAATTAGCTAGATTGTCCTTTTTGGCCCTTGCCTGTAAATTTGATGACTTGGTTGTTACTAAATTTTAACAAAGGAAGTTTGGCCAAAAAAAAAAAAAAAAAAAAAAAAAACAAGAAAAAAAAAGCTACAAAAATATCAAGTTCCGTGACCAAGGAGCATCTCTAATGGTATTTGTTTGTGCTGCCCCCTACTGGTTAGAAAAGTAGCACCAAATAAACCGCTAAGTAAACAGCTGGTCAGCCCATTCTCAGTCAAAATGCTCCTTTTTAATTTATCTTGATTTTAAATGTCTTAGAAAGTAATGTTGGTCTTTGTTATTTACAAAGGCAGAGTACGCTGTGGTCTAGTTTAATGTTTCATTATGTCCATTAAACATTCTTGCCTTTTAACTCAGAAATTTCCTTTCCAGGAATCTCTACTGAAGAAATTATAAGAAATGTAAACAAGAGACTAGCTTCAGAGATGGCCGTCTTGTTATTGATGGTAGTGAAACATCAGGACAAAGGTAAATGTCTGACAAGTGGTATAAGACAGCCCTAGGATGGAGTATTATGTGCACCTTCAAATGGTGTTAAGGAATGCCCCGGCCGGGTTGCTCAGTTGTTGGGCATTGTCCCAGTATGCCACACGGGAGGGTTCAATCCCCAGTCAGGGCACATACAAGAATCAACCAATGAGTGTATCAATCAGTGGAACAACAGATCAATGTCTCTCTCTGTTTCTCTATCCCTCTCTCCCTTTCTCTCTCTTTAAAAATCCATAAATTTAAAATAAAAACTCATAAAACTAAAAAAAAAAGTTGTTAATGAAGAATTGTTAAGGATATAAAGAAATATTTATAATTGACATTATAAGCAAGACAAAACCATAAGCACCGTACAATCTCAACTATAAAATATGCATCTAAAAAGTCTGGAAGCGATACACCAAAGTTTAATACGGTTTTCTCTAAGTGGTAGAATGAGGCTATTTTATATATTCATGTTTTCCAATTTTCCTATGACCATATGACATTTTTAAAAATAAGGAAAAATCATAAAACTTGTTTCCACATAGCGAAAAAGCACAGGCTTTATAATCAAATGACCTAGGTTTATACTCAGACCCTGCCCCCTTGCAGTCTGTCCATCTCTCCAGACCTGTTTCCTCTCAGCGGCAGCGGCAGTGAGCGGAGGCGAAAATCATGCTCGCATCACCAAATTATACTAAGACTTCTGTCTGCTTATCGCCTCTTCTCTCCCATTAGCTCCCCCCACATGTTCACCTTTTCACAATTCACAGCCCAGAGAAGCCCAAACCCACTTCCCTTCGCCTTGTCACTTCTCCACAGCTTACCACCCTTTGTTTAAATGATATGTAAGCTCTCAGGCCCAAGCACTTTGGGGAAGTTTCGCTTCTTTTTTTGTGAAATCCCCTATGTGCATACAAAATAAACCTTTTTTTCCAGTTAATTTGTCTTTGCTCACTTTAATTCACATACCCCAGCTACTGAAGCTAATATAATAGAGGAGAGGGGTTTCCCTCCCCTCCACTGTCAACGTTTGCTGAACTCTCATGAGTGAACAGGAATAATATCACTGCTCCAACCGTGCTGTATGCTCGGTTGAAGTCCCTTCACATTGTCTTTTTGGCTGCTCACACCATCCACCTTGCATGTGTTAAAAGATTAACTTAGGCATACAAAAAATTTTGAGTTTATTGGAGCAAAATCAACTCAGATCAGAGAGAATACCATTTGGCAGAGAGAAAGGAGCTGTGAGAATTTGTACAAAAATGAAAAACTTTACAGACAGAAGGAAGGGTGCAGGTACAAGGAAGTTACACCAGGCAAAAAAGTCGGTTGGTTATTTCAAGGTCACCTTCCTTCAGGTGCTCAAAGGGGTCTACCAGGCACGGTTCCTCTCTAGTGCTGATCAAGCGATTCCTGATCGACTGATTCATTTAAGACTCCACTTCTGGGAGAGCTGGAGCTGTAATTAAGGTTCGGTTTGGTGACATGGTTTGATGACAATTCAATTTGGGGCCTGTTGTCTTGTTTTTAACACATGAAAGGGTTCCCAGTAATTCAGAGGTAGGACTGTGTAACCCTTATATTCGGGCTCAGACAACCAAGACGTTCTCCAAATAGTTAGATGAAGGGCCACTTACAATCAAGACTTGAATTCTTACATACTTTTTACACGAGGGTGGGGATAGCAATACTAAAACATTTTAGCCCATCGCTAGATCCTGAACACCACTTACCCATGGTAACTGAGAACGCTTTTCTAATATCCACTACACCCATTAACATGCTGTTACTGTCACCAATGAAAACCCATTCCTCACACTGAGTTTGCCAACTGGCTAAACATGTGGTGTTTCTCAGAGCCTAAGGGAGCCAAAGCACTACCTTCTGGACCAAGGCTTTTCTGCTGTGAGTCCAACAGACCACCCCCAAGAACAGACACCTGATTGGCTGTCACTTCAAATAATGCACCTAAATATCACAGTCTATGCGGAAGTGCTCCAGAGTAAATCACAAATACAGTACCTGTGAAGGAATAAAGATAGCACCTGGTGCATGTAGGCACACACCAATCACATGGTTATTAAATCTGAGGCAAGAATTCTAGTTCACTCCATATTCTGATTTTTGAATTTTTTACACGTACCTCCTTACAGATTTGGGCTTTCTTTCTTTCTTTTGTCTTTCATCTTTCTTCTTTCAAATTTCTAACTTCCCACTCCTTTCTGAAATATAGCCATGTTTAACGGGACAAGAAGACTGAAGGGTAAAGGGTCTGCAGTCAGAATACTGAGAAGAGTTAGTGTTGAATCCAAGGTTTCTGGGCCAGAGAGATTGCCCTCCCCAACTCACCCTTTCTAGGTCTCACTGCACCTCAGGAATTCCAAAGAAGGGCCTCCTTTGGTATTCTGAGAACTCTCCCTTCAGGGTGGTTTTATCAGAGAAATTAAACCAGAAGGTGTTCAGCTCAGGTAACAGGATTAATTAACATTCCTCTCATTCTGCAAACAACCCATATGGGGGGTGGAGGGCGGGGCGAGCGCCACCTTGTCTTACTGAGGTTGGCCCCGCCGGCTCCAGAGCTGCCCGAGGCTGGTCTGGGATTTCCTGAAGTCGGCTCTGCCGAATCCTAGACTGCTCTAGGAAGGGAGCACTATAACACTCCCCCTTGTCCTCACGGGGCATTTCTTCTGTCCTGTCTGCCCCACTGGTTTTCAGGTTTGTATTTCCAGGTCAATGCTAATAGAGAGAGCCTGGCCTGCATTAGAACAACGGGACATGAGAGCAGGAACTAACATTCGTGGAGCCTCCCCTGCGGCCCAGCAGGAAGCTAAGCACTTGGTATTCAGGAACTCCACAAAGTGAGCCTTCACCAGGGGGGCTCAGCTCTCACCGCCCACCCACCTTGAGTGTGTCGCACCCTCCAGGACCTCTAGACGGCCTCCACGAGCAGTGGCTCTTCCGCTGAAGGCCGGTGCAGACATGGGCATGTAGACTTGAGTCCCCGTGCACACGACTCAGCGGTAACTTAAAATTTTCTATTTATTATCTCCTTCCATCACTACTCCAAAATTTCTTTCCTCCTCCAGTTGTCTTTTCATTCCTCCTTCCCCATCCTAAGCCTGTATAATCCCCTGGACTTCCCAGAGCCACTGGACACCACCTCTCACCTTGCAAAGCCCACTAGGCATCTCAGCTTATAAAGCAGGTTAGTCCTGTGGGCAGGGGTTTCTCAGCTCCGTCCAGCCACTACATTATCTGACACAATTCTCACAACACTTTTGAGAAGTAAGAACTCCAGACTGTTAGCATCTCCATTTGACAAGCAAGATACAGGCTCACGGATGAACTTTCTTAGGGTTCTTACGGTCACTCGGCCCAATTCAGAATCAGGAGTTCCAGAGTCGTGAGTGGTCATATTGGGACCAAATGTCCCTGTTAGGTCCAGAAAGTCCCAGTGTAAGCCTGTGTTCCTCACTCTCCAAAGCACCCTGGTCTGGAATCTTATGACCACCTTGCCTATGTCATAGGCTTGTTCATCTTTGCACCCATAGCACTGCACACATGGAAGTGCTCGGTGAATAGCTTCAGAGACACTTCTCCCAGCTGGGTCTTGGGACAGGTGTCACCCACCTGAACTGGCTTTACTGCCCCTGCTTCTTCCTTGGGGCCTGTGAAAGGGCTCAGCTTCCTGAGGCACAGGCAGGTCGCCCCACCCAATGAATCTCTCTGTGCGGCAGGCTCCATTTACCTCCCCATGGACTCATGCCACAGCCCAGAGAGGTGGTCAGGCAGGCTGGGCGACCACCTTGGACACCAGGGTGAAGGCTGAGATGTTTGCTCAGCCTGGCATCATGCTCCAACCCCACCCACCACCCTGGGAGAGAATTGGGATTGAGATGGATCACACTTGTTTATGGGCTACCGTTTCAAGTGAGAGTCAGATGGAGACCCAGGAGAACTAATTCCCTCTGTTCCCAGAGGGAAGACAGATAAGGGGAAATGCTCCACCACAGCTGGCTCCGAGATGGCTCCCAAGTCACCCCTAGGTAGTCACCCAGTTTCCTTTCGCTGCCCTGACTTCCTCTGGTGCAGGTTCAACTTTGATCAGAGCAAAGAGAAAAAGCAGCCTTTCCCTGCTTGCATGCCATTAGTGTAGGACATCAGCTCTGTGGGTTTGTGTTTCCAGTGAGTCAACTTGAGGCAGCACAAGGGACAGGGACGGGTCCCCTCCCTGCTTCCTTCTCCCTTTAGAGCAGGGACACAAATTTCCAATGCTGCATTGAGATGTAGCAGAAAAGTACTTAAAAGCAAAGATTGAGAAGCGAAAGCACCTGAGACTGAGTCCCAGCCCTTCCACTACTATTAGTGCTGGCCTTAATTTTCTCACCTGTAAAGTGGGTAGTAACAGCACCTCTTCCGAAGGCGGACCGTGGCAATGAAAGGCAATGGAAGCACTTAGGGTGGTGTCTGACATACGGTGCTGTATCCATACACATCGTGTATTGTTACTATCATTTTCTGCTGAAGATGGCTGTGGGCGACTGGGTAACGGGCAGGAGGGCACTGTGTCAGGGCAGCCAGAACATGTTCCATCTGAACTTGGCAGCCCAAGCCCATGGACTCTCAGAGCCCATGTTGCCAAAATCTTCCAGTTTTCCCTAAGCCAAAAATCCAGATTTTTACATGATGTCTGCTAATTTGTAAGTGCTGACATGCAAATTTAAAAAAAAACATTATTAAACACCGGGCAAAACAGCACAAGTGGGTGGTCCTGATCTAGCCACCTGTCTCCAGGCAGTAGCATCTGCTCGGTTACTCCCTCCTGCCCCTGCAGCGTGGTGAGCTCAGAGCCAGGCAGCCTCCAGATACAGGGGTAGGTGAGATGTATTTTATGGTCTGTGAAGTGGGATTTGACGACTAAAAGGAAAGAGGGGGACACAGGGGCAGCTGAGGCTCAGGTGGGAGCCGAGGGTTGGCAATGCCCAGCGTCGGGGTCCTCCACGGGAAAAGGGCAGCTCAGCCTGGGAAAGCTTCCTGCTGGGACAGGTTGCAGGTGACGTCCACATTTCAGATGGCTATTTTCAATGACACCTATCTGATGAGTGAGAAAGACCATAAGTAGATGGTGAAGTGAGATCATTTCTGCAGTGACAATTGCTCCGTGGCCTGGAAATGTGTGGTGCATGGTGCATGAAGCTGATGGCATGCAAGGGCACTTTATGTGGGAAGCAGATGACCATTTTTAATGGTTGTATACTGACAACATATCTTAAATAAATACTTGCCTCTCTCTTAGGGACAATGACATTTCTTTCTTCGACATGCATTCTTTGAGTCCCTACGAGGCACTGTATTAGGCACTAAGGAAATACAACAGAGAGCAGGACAGAGAAATCCCTGATGCACTGGAGCTGACATCATACGTTTTCTTTTACAGTTAAGTTGGTTTGCCTTTCTAAGTAAATTTAAGAGTCCATCTTATTAAGTAGGCAACGTTAGTTAAGCCTGGTTAGTTGGCCAACATTGCCAAAAACGGTGAGGGAGGTACAAAATGAGGCACATCTGGGATGCCCTGGGCCAGAGGCAGCTCATTTAGAGCCCTCAGCAAGGCGTTTCCAGACTGGTGCTCTCACCAAGAACTGCTCAAGTGCATCCCCAACCCCAGCCTCAACCTCCTCCTCCGCTTCCACCTCATGTCTTCCGTTCACTTCTTGGACTGTGTTGTGAGATGCACGTAAGCTAAAGGCAGAGTATTTGCACTCTGAAATGACAGGCAAATCCACCCATTGGATCCACCTTAACTCTGGTAAAGTTGTATAAATCAAGGAAACTTTGAGCGAGAAAATATTACTAAAGAAAAGTGGTCTTCCCTTTTGCGTATTATATATTTGGCTAACCACAAGTTTTCCTGAATCCATTAGTATCCTGTAGTTGTCCTGTTAAAGCTCCCACTTAGGCAGACCATGTTGCATCTGCCTCGAAAGAAATGCCACGAACCTGAGGATAATCCGCCCCTGGGGTAGATCAGCAGAGCCTCACCTCCAAGGTAAATGAGCAACACTAGCTCAGGATGGCGTGTTGCTGCCCTCTGAGCCTTGTGCACACCACACCTGCCCCCATCCTAGATAATTCAGACTTCCCCCAGAGGGAAACAGGAGTGAACGAACTGTACGGTAACTTTTATTTCCGCAAACTTTACTCGTTTTACACCACCACCCCTCAACCCCACCGTCCGAGCAGACAATATTTATAATATAAACGATCTCAAGGTATAAATGAAAATAGAATAAAAATTTAGGTGGAGATACAGAGCAAATGATCTAATGAAATGCTATTGAGTCTTTCCAAACTGACTCCTAACAAAGGTAATTAGTGAGTGAGCTGTTTTGCAGTCAGGGCTCAGCAGAACTACCAAACTGCTCCTTAGCACCTCTCTTCAATCAGTAGTACTAGACAAAGCACAGGCATGCATTCATTCACTCACCCAGTAAAGATGTACTTAGCTCCTTCTGCTGGTTGTGTAGTGGACTAGACACTGGAATACAAAGATAAACAAAGAGGAGTTTACAGTCTACTGTGTGAGAAAGATAGTGATCACACAATCATACAAAAACAAAATTCCAAACTGAAAGAAGTGTTATATGGGGAAGGTAAATGTAAAACCAACAAGGGATCTGACCTAAGCTGAGGAGTCAGGATGAATGGACAGCTGAAGGGTAAAGAGCGATTAACTAGGCAAAGAGGGGAGGTTCTAAGCGGAGGGAAACAATGAATGGACCCCTGCTGATGGACCAGAGCGGCCAAAGGCTGCAGCTCTGAAACAGAAGAGAGTAAGGTATAAATACAAGCTGGGGCCAAATGAGGCAGAATTTTGGAGGCCATGGCTTGGAGTTAGTTTGGACTTTATTCTCAGAGCAATGAAAGCCATTGAAGAGCTTAAAGTCAACTAATCGTCCCTCAAAATATCTATTTTCCCTTCGGTGTGTGGACACTGACCGTCTGGGACAAAGACTGCATTTCCCAGTCTTCTTTGGATCTAGGTCTATCCATGTGACTAAATTATGGCCAATGGTGTTGCGGACCGTTCAGCCTGGTTTCAGGAGTTGTAACCCTCACCCCATGGTGGGCTGTGTAAGAGCCCAAGGGACCCACTTCATCTGGGTCTGTTCTGTCAAGAGGATGTGACCTACTAAGGAGACAAAGCTTATCTCCCTGGCAGGGGCACTGCTTCTGCCTTACCCATCTCTGGCCCCATAGCTTGGTTGGCAGTCAATGACGGGTAAGACTCCTCATGGGAGGGGCAACCTAAGCCAGACGCGACCACTTGGAAGGCCTCATGGAAGGACTGGGAGGGGGGGAGCGTTGCAGCGAAGAGGATGTGATGGACCCTCGCCCCCCGGCTATTCTGACATAGCCCGAGTCCTCATTTCCATCTGGGAGATGTCTCCTGCTTCCTAATCGCCTTAAAGCCTGAAACTGTGGGGGTGAGCGGTGCAGCCCTGTCCTGGCCAGGACGGCTCCGTGGGTGATCCGGACATAAGAAAGAATTCCTAAAGTCCTGTGAAACCTGCTTTGCTAAGAGTGCTCTTCCTGAGGTGACAAGTGTCCCCGGAGGAAATGAGCATGTCTCCCAAAGTTTGGCAACCCCCTTTCCTGACAAACACTGGCTCAGATTAAGCCCTCAGATTTCTTTGACATGTTAAATTTGTATTCCGGTGTATTTGAGCCCAATAAAAGCCTAGTGAGGATGGGGCTCTAGGTCATTCTCCTCTGAGAATTTGACCCCTTTCCTCCCCAAGCAGAAGATGTCTTGGTAGTTTTTACTTTCATCCGTGACGGAGGGATGGGGCTCTGCGGGCGGAGCCCCCCCACATCTGGCACCCAGGCCAGGGTCCCCCATGGTCAGGGGGGGAAACTGACCATCTGGGACAAAGACTGCATTTCCCAGTCTTCTTTGAATCTAGGTCTATCCATGTGACTAAATTATGGCCAATGGCATACAAGCAGAATTGTCAGGTGGGAGGGCCTTTTAAGACCCTCTTTTAAGAGGCAAACTGCTTGCGTTCTTAGCTCTTTTCTTTGTCCTTTCCTCCATCCTAAGGCCTAGAAACCAGATGCTGCCATCTTAGACCAGGAGGAAGAAGTTGAGTATGATGGAGTAATGAGAAAAAAGGATCCAGCCCTGGACTGTCCTTCAACTTTTTAATTAACTGAAGTATAATTTATACACAGTTGTTCTATACACCACCCCTCCTGCATTCATTTAAAGTATACAGTTTGGTGTATTCTGACAGTTGTATACACCCATGCAACTACCAACATAATGAAGATTGAGATCTTTTCTGTACCTCCCCAAAGGTTTCCCTGCCCCTTTGCAATTCATCCCTCCCTGTACTCCCAGCATGAGACATCCCCGCGCTGCTTTCCGTCCCTATAGACTAGTTGTGATCTTCTAAGACTTTATGTAAATGGAATCATACAGTATATACTTTTTCTGTTTAGCTTCTTTCATTGAGCATAATTATACAGAGATTAATCCATGTTGTTGTTCCAATAGTTCTTTCCTTTTTATTGCTGAGTAGTGTTCTATCCTATGGATATACCACAAGTTGTTTAATCCATTCACCAGTTGACGGATGTTTGAGTTGTTCATTGTTTGGGCTGTTAGGAACAAAGATGCTATGGAAATGTATGTACAAATATTTGTGTAGACATATGATTCATTTCTCGGGGTAGATACTTAGGAGTGGAATGGCTGAGTCATATGGCAGGTGTCTGTTTAACGACGTAAGAAACAGCCAATTTTTCAGAGTGGGTTCAGTGTTTGACACTCCCACGAGCAGTGAATGAGAGTGCCGGTTGTTCCACACCCTTGCCAGTGCTTAGTCTTTAAAGTTTTAAGTATTCTAGTGGGTATGCAGTGGGTTATACTTAGGTTTTTATAGGAGAAAAAAATTACCTTTTTTGATGTGTCTAGGCCACATTATTTTGGATTTTCTGTAACTCTCGGGCAAAGCTAATACTATTGAAAACAGAGAACAAGAATGGAAGGAGAAAGACCAATCAGAAGACTCCTGTGGTTTAGATAAGAGTCGGTGGATCGAAGTAAGGGAGGGCCAGGGAGATGGAGAGAAATGGATGGACTGGCAAGATGTTCAGGAGATAATGGATTTAGAGTCAGTAATGAATTAAGTATGGAAGGTTAAGAAAATCACTCCGATTACACAGCCGAGGGGCTGAGTCTCAGACCCAGGCTCATTTAATGCCAGAGCATACTCCCGGCCACTCTTCTCTTTGTCCCTAGTCATCCAAGTCATGTGGAAGCTGACTGGCAAGTACTCCAGCTCCAGCTGCTCTGTCAGCTTCTCCATTAGTTCTGGAAATCCTTATTCAGTCCAGTGGAATGGCCTTAAAGTTATTTAGGTGATGTCATCAGAAGCTCGAACCTGGGGCTGCCTGTCATGGTTCTTTCCGTGGCTCTGAGACCACATGGGCCACTCACAGAGTTCCTCACGTCGGTGATGCCCGAACTCTGTGGACACAACTTCTTTCAGAAACGAGTTCATGGCCTAATCTGGGCAAATTAGTCTGGGAAACACATTTGTGAGAGGCCTATGGGGAAGAAACTTTCTTGTTTTTCTGAGAGAGCTGTGGGAAAGACCTTTTCTCTTTCTCTAGAATGTGGAAGAGAAACTGTTAGCGCCCTGAATCTGTCAGCAGCCCTCTGTGGCCATGACTGGGGATGGTTTTACCATGAAATGGTCCCCACAGAAGGCGGAGGATAGAGAGAGGAAGAAAACAATCTCCTGTGACACTTTTGAGTACTGTCTTAAATTTTAGATGACTTTGCAATTAATGGGCCAATAACTGCCCTTTCCACTATAAATCTGTTACTGTAACTGAAAGTGTCTGACTATAGTGGTTAGAAAATCAAATATTTTAACTATAGGCATGTGTTACTTTAACAGTTTTAGAGAAATAACTAAAAGAGACCAATAGCATCAAAATCCAAAGAATTTCTTTTGAAAAATTCCATAATGAAAATAGTAAAAAAAACCAAAACAAAACAGGAGGATCTTTCTATCAGGAACCTATTTCTAAAAGCCAAATAAAATCATTGCAAGCAATTATAATAAACAATTCCCTTTACAGATTATCTACCATGTGCCAAGCCCTGTCCTGAGCCTATCATATGCGGTATCTCAATTAATCTACACAACAACCCCATGGAGAGGGTTCTATAAATATCCCCATTTTATACATGAAGAAACAGAGATTCCAAGAGTTTAAATAATCTGCTCAATGGTCCAGTAAGAAACAGGCTAAACAAGGATCAAGTCCTACCAATATAACTCGAAAAACCCCTCTCTGAACCAGTACACAACTGCCTTTCAAAGTATGTAGGGTACATACTTCTAAGTCTCACACCACTTTCCAGGGTAGGACCCATAACAGATATGAAAATTCATACCCACAGAAATTAAGTAACAGCAGGGAGCTCCCACAGCTAGTGATTACACAAAAAGGCGAACCTCACACAGGGCACGAAGCATTACATCTTAGGTATTAATAGGCAAGGTAATTATATATGGAAAGAACCTTCAAAACTAGGCACTCTATGGTGCCTTAAAGATCCCTCATTCATCACTTTCTTTTTGAACCGGAAGAACTAGGGCCCAGAGAAGTTTCTTCTCTTGCCCAGGGCAACACAGCATGTTAGTGGTAGGGGTACAACTAGAATGCAGGTCTTCTGCCAAAGAGAGCTTTTCTCTAACACACAAAACAGCCTTCGATGAGCTTCCTGTACAGGGTGCCTGCTGCATATGCTTGATTTGGGAACTCTTCCTTGTCATAATGGAGTAGATCCAGGCCCCGGGGTCCCCTAATTTTCCCGATAGAAACAACCCCTTCCCCAGTGCATGGCCTTGGAAGGACTGGTAAATGGCCCTCCCTGGACCCAGGACCTGAGATTCTCTGTCCTGGGATTCTAAATTTGGGTTACCCTTTATTTTGGGAACAGATCCGTTTTTCTTTAACGAATTCAGAGTCAGTTGTTCACAAACCGAGAACCTGGATGAGTTAAAGCATTTTCAGTTACAAGTGTTAGAAAACCCAAGCTAAATATGCTTAAGAAAAAAAAAGGAGGGGGGCGAATTTAGGAATTTAGTGCCTTAGATGGGGGATCCATCAACTATTCCTCTTGGGCCAAATCCTGCCCACCATCTGCCTTTGTGAGTAGTTGTATTGGAGCACAGCCCATTGGCTTATGTATCATCCTCGGCTTTGTGCTGCAATAGTAGAGATGAGTACCCGTGGCAAACAGTATGACCTACAAAGCCTAAAACCTCTCCTGTCTGGCCCTTTTTGGGCAAAGTTTGCTGATTCCTGGCTTAGGTGGAACATACTGATGGGTTTCAGTAAATCAGGCCTTACCCCCTGAGCTGAGAGAGATCTAAACAAGGATGCTGGGAGACAACGCCCTGATTTTCTATGTTTCCTCAATTCTGCAGTGTAAATACCACGGTAAGATACCGTGGCTGATTTCCAACCACACACATGTCACTGAACACGAAGGTTATACAGTAGCACACTTCACAAAGTATTTCCACCAGAGAAAATAGACATAAATATTCTCAAGGGCACAGATAATAACAAAATGCAGCAAAATAATTAGGAAGTGATGAACTTTGAGAATTTATTTTTCTCTTAGTATGCTACTGAATTGCACATTTATGTAATTTTTAACAGTGGCCGTATTTGACAATAGGTTTACACTTATGAGTCAAATCTCATTCATCACCTCTGGCGGAGAAGTGGGTTAAACTCACCCAAACCATTACAGAGCCTTCTCTTACTGTGACAAAAATAAATAGATATTAGGTGGTAGTAAAGCAACAGAAACAGACAACCCCTGACCCCAGACAAACATCCCCTATGGAACGCTAACTAATAAACCAGGTGGTTTTAAAGGAGTAAAATATTTATACCCATGGGTGAGAGCCTAGAGGTGTGTGGGCTCAGACAGGCTGCCCTCACCCTCAAGGACCTCCATGAAACAGCAGTTTACGCTTGCTTCAGGTGGACCCCCAAGCGGGGAAGGGAACCTCTTATCTCATACTGACAGCGGGCCCAGACATCTCCATAGATGGAAATCAGGCCACTGAGGAGGGTCAGACTCCAAGGAAATTTAAAAGCACGATCCCTTGGATACAAATAATATTAAAAGCTGTTCCTTGTGGACTATAATTCACTGACAACAGAAATGGTCTCTGGGAGCATCGTTAATAAGAAAATAAATATCTTAGACCTATATAACGCTGGACAACTCTCCAAGGACAGCCCTGCCTGCCATCTGATTTAGGCCCCACGCTCACTCTGGAGTGGACACCATCTCTGCCTCACAGACCAGAAAACAGAAATGGGAAACGGTTATAGCTGGTAATTGGGTTGGGTCTCTAGTTCTCATCTGTTCATTCCAGACTCTTTCTAGTCTACAAACTGTCATCCCACAAGTATGCTTTTGGCTTGGAACGTGTCCACACAGCCACAGATCAAAGCTGAAGAACCAAGTCACCACAAGAAAAAATGCCAACATTAATAAACGCTTTATTTACGTACTTATTTTCACAGACTAATGAGTCCGTTAACATATTTTGCATTAACCGATACGTTAGCGCGCAAAGAGGTGGAGGTGAACTTGGCTCCGTCACTTTGACTTGCAAAGAGGCAGATTTGCGCTCTCCCAGCTGTGGATCCCATAGCGGTTCAGAGCTCGGGTTCTAGAAACGGGCCGCCTGAATTTGAACCTCAGCTCTCCCAGTGCTACCTGAGGGACATTGGGCAAGTTGCTTGACCTCTCTGTCGCTTAGTTTCCTCATCTCTAAAATCGGTATAATTATGGTGCTTACCTCCTGAAGTTATTTGAAGATTAAATGAAATTATACGTGAAAAATGCTTAGAACAGCGCCTGGCATGTAATAAGCCCTTGGTAGATGAAAAAGTACTGGGTTAGTACTTTTATGTTACTCAACACCATGATCCTGACCATTATTGCCGATGGCCCAACCAGAATTTTGCCTCTCATGAATGCTAGCTTCAGAAGTCAAACTTTAAAGGGAAGTGCTGCATTTGGGATTTGTTTATTCCTGCTACGGTCTTTACTAGTAAAAACAATATACATCCACGTCCATATTTTTTATATTGTCCAAAGCCTTTCTGAAAATATTCCCTCATTTACTCCTCCAGTGACGAGAGGACTGGAATCGTTTCTGCACTGGACAGAAGGAACCTGGGGCTCAGAAAGTTTGGCTAACTTGATAAGCATTGGATCCACAGCCCAGCCAGGCTTTCCGATGCTGGCAGTTGCCTCCGGAGGCTGCCCTGTGTTAGCCTTTTGGCTCCTAACTCACAGGCTGTTCTTTGTTCATGGAAGCTTCCCTGATGCTCCAGGTTCCAAGGTCTCCTGGCATTGGATGCCTCTCCAGCACCAGCACCTTTCCTTGAACTGGGGAATTCACTCCTCCCCCATTCTCAGTCATGCAGATTGGGCAAGACCAATTCCACACCGGTTCCCTGTTGGCCCCTGACTCTCTCTTGGCCATGTGACTGAGTGAGGCACAAGCATATGACCCAATATGGGCCAATGAGAGGTTGTGAATCCCAGGTTTTCAGCAGGAGACAGTAGAAGAGATTCCCTATATTCCCGTGTCCAGTGTGGCTGAGGACAACTTCTTTAGCTGTTTCATTCCCACGACGGGGGAATGAGAAACTGCTGCAAGACAGAGGCGTACCATGCATATAAACAAAGGATGAGGTAAATGGTAATGAAGGTGGAGGGAAGAGATGGAAAAAAATCCCAGTCCTTGGTGATATCATCTGGGCTGCTGGAAAAAGCCTAACCTGAGGCCAATGTTCTTTCTAGATATTTCAATTATGAGTCAAAAATTTCCTTTTATCATTGAGGCCTCCAAGTTGGGTTTTCAGTCATTTACAAACAAGATTTCTACCTGATAAAATGAGCCTTCCAATATGACTTACACAGAACCCTCAAAGGAAAGGAGAAATTTAGGCTGGACAAATTCCATAATCTTGACATGGGGTATATACTCTTCACAGTGTTCGCTTCCAGTTCTAAATTTTCTTTATTCCCTTTATTTCATATAATACTTCTTCAAACGTTAATAGTCCATTTTACTTCCCATCAGGAGAAAAATGTGGTGGGTATTATGTGCCTCTATTATAAAGAAAAATGTTGGTACGTGATTTGGCCTATGAGTAGTAAAAAATGGGGGAAAGTCAAGAAAACTAGTAGTTGTCATCAGGTTAAAGTCCCACAAACACCTTCTTTCGTTACATTCGAGCCTTTGACATTTGCTAGCAGATTTGAACCTTCTTCTCTGCCTTTCCCCCTGTCTCGGGGGGAACCGACCGATCTTGTGACCTACCTTCATCCATATTCACTATTCCGGCCATCCAGGACCCTTCCCTGGCGACACTGCAGGGTTTCTCACACCTCTGTGTCACCACACCATTTAGCCTTGACCCTGAAATGCTGTCCTAGTGCAGGCTATGCACTCCAAAGCTCCCACCTTCAGTGCTACATAAAGATTCGTAGGTGTCGGTAGCTCCACGCATCCATATCGATCCTCTTGAGGTGTGTTGAAAATGAACCCGAAAGAACACCACCTGGCCAGGTTTTGTGGATTCACCAAGTCTCAGGACTAGAAGGAACCTAGCTAGCTTATGCAATGATCTAACTGGTGTGTATTGACCAGCTGCATTACAAGAGGTGTGGTATAAATAGCATCAAATAATTTACTAAATCGTTGAACTTAAAAATGTAGAACTAAAATTGATAAATAGAACTGGATTAAAATCAGGGCCTTGTGTTTATCAGAAAACACCTGTAACTGCTACAAATCAATAACAAAGCCTGTTGCTAAAACAGGCACTTCCCAGAAGAGGGTATTCCCGTGGCTAATAAGCACATGAAGATGTGCCCAAGGTCATTACCCCCTTGCAAGATGCAAGTGAAAAGCACCAGAAACCAGAATCAGCACTGAATGCTTGTAACACAACTCACGTGAGTGCATACGGTACGACCATTTTGGAAAGCCAGTTACTGTTACTAAGCAGTTCAGTAGCTACTGCGGCTGAACGTGTAAAACCTATGACTCAACCACTCCACTCCTGGGTACATCGTGGAACGAGTCAATCGATTGGGAGCTGCATTCTAAAGTAGAAGAGGTAAAAAAATAAAATAAAATAAAATCCCCAGAAGGCAAAATTACTCTTGAACGTTCCTTCGATTGCGCATAACACACCGTATCTACCATTTAATGTGTGCTACACAGTTTAAACAACAAAGTTCATTTAGTCCTCACAGCTCTGAGACAGGTTCTATCATCCCAATGTCACAGAGGGTAGGAAAGCTTGCCCAAGGCCACCCAGCTAAATCCAGAGAGCACTAGGATTTAAACTTGATCCCAGTCAGTCCCATCCCTCCTACCCATTTTGTACCGCCTTCCTGGCTGGTTGCCTTCATGAAGCTAGGCTACGCCATGAAGGAGGGGAAAAGAGGGGATTTGAAGCTTCCCGGTGTCCCATCTTCCCTCACCCCTATTTCACCCACCAACCTGGACGCTAGCCTCCCTCAGGAAAGTCTTGCTTTGGGTTCTCCTCTTCTCCAGGTTCCCATTCAGAGCCTCAGTCTAGACCAGGGGTCTGTAAATTACAGCCCACGGGCCAAATCCCACCCATCGCCTGTTTTTGAAATGAAGTTTTATTAGAACATAGCCAGACCCATTAGTCTACATATAGTCTATGGCTGCTGCTTCAGCCCTAGACTAGCAGAGTCGAGGAGCTGCAACTCTGGCCCTCAGTGCCTGAAATAGTTACCATTTGGCTCCTTCAACCCCTGGCCCAGACTAATAAACTTGTCCTGCAGTCTGACCCCTAAAAGGACCAGGATGCAGTGGATTGCATCATGTCCTGGTCCCAAAACAAGTTTCCTGGTCACTTAGGCTCCATCCCCAAAGAGAGGCTTTCCGTTCCTAGTGGACCTGGCCCTTCTTCTGGCAGCTAAGCCTGGAGCGACTTGTTTGGTCGACGTAACTACGGTCATCTGCGTGAACTGCATTCATGTTGAGTCACTTCACAGCGCTGCAGTGATTTTGCGTGTCCTTTACATCATATTAAATTGCTCACAAGCCTTATTTGGTCCCAACACTAAACTCTGCTGATGCATATTCGTTCTCCATAACTAGCTGCCCATGGAATACAGTCCATTGCTCACAATTTACACGACATCAGAGGAAACCGGTCAGGAGTGCCGGCCTGTTGGCTCACACCCCGGATTAGCTCTCACTGTACAGCTGATGAAAGGAAACCTCTACAAAGCTAACAGCCCCAGAGAAGGGTTAAGATTCCCTAAACTGAACATCCAGAGAGAATCATTAGTAAGCTGATGAACTGTGTCATGATTTAAAATGTCTAAAGCCAAAGCTATCAGTTTAAATTAAATAATTTCTGTCCTGACTAAAGTCTTCAGTCAAGTAGCATTGAGGTTTCCTAAATTCATCTGAACTTCGCAAATTTGAATTTCATACCAGGAAAGGAGGCAAACACACTTTCCTATCCGAATAGTGCAATTGAAGGCATGAGATTTTAATAATAATAATAGCTACAGTTTCCTAAGCTTTTTAATGGGACGAGGCTCCGATTTTCCCATGCATCATGTCATTTAGCCTTCCCCACATCCGCATAAGTAAGCACTGTCGTTATCCCCATTCTACAATGGAGCAAACTAAGGTGAAGAACGACGAGTTAACCTGCCTAAGTGCCCATTGCCATCTAGACAGACCTCGCTGTTCATGCCTTTGCACCACACAGTGGTTTATAGACACCTCATCAAACATTTCCAACTGGGAGAAATCCCAGTTACGTTCTCTGAGAAATCCAGCTAGTATTTACTTGAAGAGCACAGATGGCATTCCTATTGGACACCGGGCACTGTTCTGTGTTCTGCAGGCACAAGCTCACTTCCCCACAGCCCTGCTCGTCCTATCATTCTTTTCATTTTTCAGGTGAGTAACCAGGGACTCAGAGAGATTGAGTAACTTGCCCACCGTCACAGAGTAAACAACAGAGCCGTAGGGACGCCAGAGAGGCAGGGGCGCCGCAAAGTGCTCGGATGCCCTCAGGAAAGCACCACCTTGGGTACATCAGATGCCCCAAGCTGGAGACGCTGGGCGAGGATGCGTTTGATTGGGCAAGGTTGCGCGCTGGAGCTGGGGCGGGGCCAAGTGGCTGTGCTCCATGGGAGTATGGAATTTAAAGTGCCCAAGGGACAGAGAGAAGAGCACAACATTGGAGGCTGGTGTGGGGGAAAGGGCACCAAGGGAAGCCCTCAGAGCATAGCCACGCAGGGACTTTGGAGGGAAGAAATCCTGAAAGAGATGTTGAAGTTGGCATGGCTGGGCACGCACATGTGTGTGTGTGCGCGTGTGTGTGCGCACTGCAGCATACACCCTCACCCCTTCCTCAGACTTCACCAGGAGATTGTCAGTACAGTCCACCATGCTCACTGATGTGTGAGGAGATTCTTTTAGGGTAACACAATGAGGCGCCAAGCACAGGATTGTTGCAAGGCAAAAACAGAGCCTATTTGCACGGACATGGAGCCCAACCCAAGGGGCCACTGACACCCATCCAAGTTCCATAAATCGTAGACAGGGAGCTTGTTTCAGTTCCTTCCTGCCAACCACATGACCCAACAGAATTAAGTATGCTTTAGTACCAGGTACTAAATGAGGAAAATAAAAGACTCATTACAGGACATTTGAGACTGAACTTCACTACCAGGCACTATGAAACAGTCGCTTTACCCACATTGATGCATTTACCCCTCACAACTACTCTGTAAAGTAGGTGCTATTATGCTCATTTTGTGAAAGAGAAACTGAGGCACAGAGAAGTTAGGTGACTGGGTGGAAACCACACAGCGCTGGTGAGAAGCACGGCTGGGGCTTCAGCTCAGACAGCCCCCCTGATCAGGGGCTGTGTGATCAGAACCTCTGCAGGCTCACCTCACTTTATTGAGCTGCACAGCTTTCTCCTACAAATTGAAGGTAAGACCCTCCACCAGCACAAAGATGGCAGCACAGTTCATTGCAGTGGCCCCGTCCGGAGCCTGCACCACCTCCGAGGTGTGCCTGTACACTGCACTGTCCGGCGCAGGTGACCAGGAGAACAGTGCCCTAGGAGAATTCGGTGATGGTAGCCATCACGGGACCCTCTAACCTCCAAGCTGCAGCCCCTGCATCCCCAGTGCCCATACTCCATCTCGTAGTCCCCTTCAAGGCTAGATTTAACTGGCAACGCAGGAAAGGGCAGTGATGCTTGGCAGCTGCTGGGCCCCTGTTTTGAAGTGTTTGGCTTTTTCATACAGAAAAAGACACTGGGGATGAGATGGGACTCGAGCCAGATGTCTGGTCCCCAGACTCCTCCCTGCTTCGAGCACAGCCTTCTCCGTCCGATTATATCTAAAGGGTAGGCTTGTCTGTCCTTGGCTCACCTGCTCCTTCAAAAGGAGACAGTGCTTGGCAACACTACAAAGTAAAGCTCGTCTCTGACCGGAACATGACAACTAGGACAAAACTATCTTTGATGTATTAAACGTTTTTAAAACCTGAAACATGCTTAATTCTTTGAAGCTTGGACATTGGTGTGGCTTAAACCTTCTTTCATAAGAGGGCAGCAGCGGTGGTGGGAGGGGGGACAGGTTAAAAACATAACAATATTTAGAGCTGGAAATCTCCCACAACATGGCTAACACCTGCTTTATTTTTTCTCACCCCACTCGAAATTAGTTCATCACAAATGGAACTCCAAGTAAATTTCTCGCCCAGGGCATAGTCCGGGCCATTGCTTCCTTCCCTGAGACAGAAAGAAGACAGAGAATTAACGACCTGGCGTGGCTGGGAGGTGGGAGGAGAACTCTCCTATCGGAGGAACCATTAACTTTTAGAGTCATCTTCACAATAACGTTAAGCCATTTACTTTGCAATTATGCAGGGAATCAACACGGATGCTCTGCGAGCACAGCTGCATGTCACCATCTGGCGTTACCTCTGGAATCCTAGAGGACACATCTGGCCGCAGAGCTGCTCCTGCAGAGAGCCCCACACCAGGCTTCACAGCTGGAGTGTAAAGGCAGCTGCTGCGTCAGCCAGCAAAGTCAGGAAGGTGCAGGTTGCCCTGCCCAAGCGAGAAACTGTAGATTCCACCGTCTTAAGTACAAAGAGTCAAGGTCTATGTTCTTGGCCACAAAAATTAACGACTAAACCAGTGCAAATAGACACCAAAAGCTGCTGAGCATCTATAACAGGCCAGGTGACATCCAGGGCACTCTACTGACATTTCATAATGGTGAGGTGGGTGCTAGTATTATTCCTGTTTCAAGTAAAGAAACTGAAGCTCAGAGGGGGTGAGTTAGATACTCAAGCCCCTGTAGCCAGTTAGTGGCAAAGCCAGGACTTGAATGTAGAGTTTTTTTGGATGTTGGATTCCATGCTTTTAACCATCACCCTGACTGGCTCCCAAGTGGGTGGCAATGCAGAGCTGTGTCCACAGATTACATAGCACACTGGCTGCCTCGGACCTTAGCAGCCGTATTTCCAGGCACCTGCTCAGCGTCACCCGATGAACTGAGATGGGGGGAGCACACCAATGACATAATCAGCAGTTGGAGGTGGTCCTTCCCACCTTCACACAGAGTGCATACCCCCACCCTGTAGCCTTTCCTCATACTGTACCCTCTTGCATTTTCCTACCTACCCTTTTCCCTCTCCTGTTCCCAAAGTCATGAAAACAGGCAGCCAGGTGACTCACAATGAGGGACAAAGCAACTATTTTAATCCATCACCTTTCTGAGTCATTCTCTAGATCTCTAGATATACACAGGCACTAGAGTTACACTTTTATCAAAAACGGTATTCAGTGCAAAGTCTCCCGCCCACCCTGTTCCCATCCCCAGGCTCCACCTATTAGTGTTCTCTTGTGATTCCTTCCGAACGCTCTTTGTGTGTATGTAAGACTCTACAAACTCACTCACAGTACCCTCCCATCCCTCCTGCCCATTTTCTCGGAGCTCTTTCCATGTGATGCACTTGGAGAGAGCATCTTTATTCTTTTTTATAGCTGCATAGTATTCCATTTTTTAGAAGTGCTACATTTACTTAACAAACATTCAGATGTTCTTCAACCTTTATCTGTTCATAAGTTGAAGCTTTTACCCCTTGTGTCTATATCTTGGTTGGTTAGGAGGGGGTTTGCTGGGCATCCCGATGGTCCAACACCACCCACCACTATAGCTCATCGGCGTAAAGAAGCTAAGCATACTCAGCAGAAGCCCCAGTGTACACAGATCACGCCATGCCAGCAGAGATGGCCATATTTGCCTTTTTCTAAAGTTTCCAGTTCTCCTCAACCCAGAGAAAAAAGTGGCATCTTGAGCTAGGTACTCCATACACAGAGTATGTTCTAAACTCTAATGTCATGGGTTCATTGACATAACCTAGACTTAAACCAGCCAGCCTACCAGGGAGGCCTCTGCCTCTCTGGCTGGGCCACCAGGGGCCGAGCCACACTCACCTCCACTAAGACATTACGTCCCCAGGCTCCCCCATCCAAGCCGGAGATGCAGCCCTGCAGTCGTGACAATGTCACCTTGGTGTTAGATTTGTCACCAGGAAATACTATGTGTTTCTTCTCTTACCATACCTTTAATGTTTCTTATTGAAAACAGCTACGCCAGAGAGCCATCCCCTTTGCGTAAGACAGGCACAGAAAAATATGAGTGCAGACAATTTGGATTCCTTTTGGTTTGTCTTGACCTTCTTGCCTTCCCTAAGCTCAGCCACTGCTTTCTCAAGCCGTCTTCTCCCTCCTCCCACCTCCTTTCCCTGTCACCGATGCTGCCGATGCCCTGCTCCCATTCTCTTGGGTGGCACCATTTCAGGGCACATGGGCCTGGCTTTCAATGACCAGCATCTGCTTCTCTTTGCCTTACGCTTTCTCTGGCTGCCAGTACTCACGTCCACACACAAGGCAGGCTTGAAGGGCTCAGCAAGTAAAACCACCATCACCACCCCAGCAACCTTCGACCAACGACTGACCAAAGTAAATAAATAAATGCATACATAAATCAGTAAATAACCCAGCTCCCTAGCCACTCAGGTGGGAAAACGCTAAGGATGCACCCTCTGTCGTTTTCCAGTGTTCTCCCGCAGGATCAAGCCCATCGCGATCACTTGCTTGAAAATGCACCGTTTACTGGCCTTCTCTTGCCCATCTCACTTCTTCTGACAGTACAATTTGAAAACCGTAAATGTACATGATTGTTTGATTCTTAGAACCACCCCCAACTTGCAGGTAAAGAAAGTGAGACTCAGAGAGATTCATTGACTTACCCGAAGTCACAGACAAGAGCCGACCTGTGGTGCAAAAGCACACCGCGTCCAGCGCCCTTTCCTCTACATCCGACTACATCTGCGTGTTGATGATGAAACACAGTGTTTAGAAATTTCTTGGCTATGAAGCTTATTTTGGTGAAAGTGGGTTAGAGGAGAGACTATACAAAGTTCTTAGAATCTGGGCTGTTCTAAGAAACACAGCAGAACACCTCCGGTTCCTCCCCTCCCTGAGCTATACTCAACACTTGCTGTTCCAGAGACGGCTCAGATGGGACATGTTCTTACATCTTTTCCTACACATCCTGCCACACCATCTATACCCATTGGGCAACTCTCAGAAATACCACCTGTAGCAGTAAGCTATTGCTGCAAAATAAAAACTTGTGACTTACAAAAACAAGCATATTTTATTTATTTGTTTATTTATTTATATTATTAGAGAGAGGGGAAAGGAGGGAGAAGGAGAGGGGGAGAAACATCGATGTGAGAGAGAAAGATTGATCAGTTGCCTCTGGTACCTGCCCTGACGGGGACTGAAACTGCAACCCAGGCACATGCCCTGACTGGAAGTCAAACCCGCGATCTTTTGGTCTGTGGGACGACACCCAGCCAACTGAAGCCACGCCAGCCAGGGCAACGAGCATGTCTTTTTCTCACTCACAGGTCTGCAGTGAGGCTAGGGCAACTCTGATCCAGTTTAGGTTTGGGTCTGTTCCAAGTGACAGACTCTGGGGCCCAGAGAGAAGGGGCAGTGGCTCCCTAAGGTGTGCTCTTCTCATGATGGTTACGGGAGCATGAGAGAAGCCACATGGTGCAAGCCCTACTGAAAGCCTCTGCTGGAGTCACACCCACTCCCACACCAGTGGCCAAAGCAAGTCAATGACGGGGCCCAAAGCCAGTGGGACAAGCAGTGTACTATGTCCTGAGGTGGAGGGGTGGTAAGCAACAATTTGCTGAATGCTACTCCGAATCTATCACGTCAGCTAAAAATGTGATTCCCAGCAAGGGAAGTCAAGCACATCTTCTTTTCAAAGTCCTCCACATCGAAACATGGTTGCTGTTCCATTCATCCAGGTAGCCCTATACGCTGTCAAAGGACCTTTCCTGCAAAGCCCCAGGGGAAAGTGAAGTGGCAGCCACCCAGACTAGAGATCCCCAAGGTGGAAATTGGCTAGTGGAGGCTGGGCTATTTGAAATATCAACGACTTCCCTCCTCTTATCTCCTCTATATCCAGCTTTCAAATCTTCCTCATAAAGGACAGGCCTGCAGATAGAGACAAGGGACAGATGTGGGCGACTCATAAGCTCCATCCTAAACAACTGATTTTGAGCAATAGAAGAGAAGTCCTGGCCAAGATGCAGAACTGTGGAGTAACTAGAAATAGAGACGCCTGAGTCTGACTACATACGTTTGAGTCTCTCCATATGCTGAATGCTCTCAGTTTCTCCACCCATCTCCTCAACATCTATTTCTCCTTCTCCCTTTCAAATAGAAGACTACCTTTCTCACCTGTTTCCTTTTACTTCCTTATTTTTTATTATATTTTATTGATTATGCTATTACAGTTGTTCTGATTTTTCCCCCTTTGCCCCTCTCCACCCACACCCCCTGCTCCCTTAGGCAATCCCCTCACCATTGTTCATGTCCATGGGTCATGTGTATAAGTTCTTTGGCTATGCCAATTCCTATATTGTACTTTACATCCTCATGGCTACTCTGTAACTAGTACTACCTATTAGTACTTCTTAATTCCCCTCACCTCTTCACCAATTCCCCACAGCCCCTCCCATCTGCAATGATGAAAACATTCTCTGTATCCATGATTCTGTCTCTGTTTTTCTTGTTTGCTTAGTTTGTTTTTTAGATTCAATTGTTGATAGATATGTATTTATTGCCATTTTATTGTTCATAGTTTTGATCTTCTTTTTCTTAAATGAATCCCTTCATAATATAATGGTTTGGTGATGATGAACTCCTTTAGTTTTTTTTCTTCTCTGGGAAGCTCTTTTATCTGCCCTTCAGTTCTAAATGATAGCTCTGATGGGTAGAGCAATCTTGGCTGTAGGTCCCTGCTTTTCATGACTTTGAATATTTCTTGCCAATTCCTTTTAGCCTGCAAAATTTCTTTTGAGAAATCAGCTGACAGTCTTATGGGAACTCCCCTGTAAGTAACTAACTGCTTTTCTCTTGCTGCTTTTAAGGTTCTCTCTTTATCTTTAACCTTTGGCATTTAATTATGATGTGTCTTGGAGTGGCTTCTTTCTATGCATCTTGTTTGGGACTCCCTGTGCTTCCTGGACTTCCATGTCTATTTCCTTCCCCAAATTAGGGAAGTTTTCTTTCATTATTTTTTTTCAGATAGATTTCCAATTTCTTGCTATTTCTTTTCTCCTTCTGGCACCCCTGTGATGTGAATGTTGGACCTCTTGAAGTTGTCTCAGAGGCTGCATATACTATCCTCATTTTCTTGGATTCCTTTTTCTTCTTGTTCGGATTGGGGTTTTTGCTTCCTTATGTTCCATATTATTGATTTAATTCTCAACATCACTCACTCTACTGTTGTTTCTCTGTAAATTATTCATTTCAATTAGTGTATCCTTTGTTTCTGACTGGATCTTTTTTATGCCATTGAGGTTCTTGTTAAGTTCCTTGAACATCCTTACAACCAATATTTTGAGCTTTGCATCTGATGGATTGCTCATCTCCATTTTGTTTAGCTCTTTTTTTGGAGTTTTGATCTGTTCTTTCATTTGGGCCATGTTTCTTTGTCTCCTCATTTTGGCAGCCTCCCTGTGGTTGCTTCTGTGTATTAGGTAGAGCTGCTCTGGCCCCATGTCTTTGTAGTGTGGCCTAATGTAGTAGGTGTCCTGTAGGATCCAGTGGCACAACCTTGCCTATTACCCAAGCTGGGTACTTGACATGTGACCTTTGTGTAGGCTGAGTATACTGTCCTCTTGTAGTTTGAGCCTTGGTTGCTGTCAGAAAATCAATGGGAGGGATTAACCCAGGCTAGTTAGTTGTAAGAATTGGCTGTGACCACTGACCACCAACCTCCACCCTCCATGGAGGTCACCTGTGCAGAGGCAGGGTGGTGTATTCTGATGTGGTCTAGCTGTCCACTGGGGGCACTGACTCTGGAGTTTCTCAGGTGGTGCAGACTGAGTTCAGCCCCCGCCTGTGTTTTGTCCAGAGGCACCCTGCCTGAGCTATAAAGCAATCTGAGCTGGCTGCTATATGTACGGGGCTTGGAGACTCCTAGGCAAGGCCAAGCTGTGAATCTAGGCTGGCTGCTGCTAGTTCTGGGCCTGGGGCTCACTGAGGCCAGCTGTTACTTGTTTGCTACAATTTAGGAAATTGTGAAGCAGGAGTCAAGACCAGCCATTCCTATGGAAAAGCAGCTTATGTGGGCCTGTAAGTGGGTGGGGCAGAGTCTCTGGGGATCTCCAAGGCAGGTCAAACAGTGTTAGCCAGATTGATAGAGTCTCAGATATGGCACCAGCTTTCCAGCACTGTGGGGGTTGGGTTTAGAAAAGGGACAATGGCCTCTGCTCGTCTTGATGCCAGACATCCCAGTTTCTCCCCATATGCCAATAGTGCCTTTCGAGCTGCTATCCTGGTGCTGGAGCTCAGAGGGAGTGAGTCTGAGTAGGTGAGTCCATGTGTGGGTTCTTTAAGAGGAACTGCTTGGGGCTCCAGAAGTTTCTTCCACTGACTCAATCCCCATTGGTTTTTGCAGCCAGAAGTTGTAAAGACTTATCTTCTTGTTACTGGAACCTTGGGCTAGGGTGCCTGGTGTTGGGCTGGGGTTCCTTGCTCCTGAGATATCCTTCCTGAATTGTTATCCACCACACACGAGTAAGGGACCAGCTTGTTCCACATCTGTACCTCTCCTACCAGTATGGATGGATGTGGTTTATTTAATTCCATAGTTGCCAGACTTCCAGTCAACTCAATTTCTGATGTTTCTGAGCGACGTTGTTCTATGTTTTAGTTGTAATTTTGATGTCGTTGTGTGAAGAGGCAAGCCATGTCTGCCTATGCCACCAGAATCCTAATTTTGTTCACAGAAAAATGACCCACCTCCCACACAAATCCCAGGAGTAGGCCTAATTGGCCCAAGGTAATTCCATTCCCTTTGCCAGGTATTGGTTTGGAAATAGGTAAGTGATCTAGAACAGGCCGATGAGACAAAAATGCCCCCATGGGAAAAGACTACTGCGGGGAACGGAGAGGGGCTCCTGGAAAAAGTTTCTTCACTCCAAGGAGAACGCTCTAGAAAGATACCGACGCTCTCTTCTTTTGCTGAACCTTGTCTAGAGGTCACTGCCAGGGTCCTATTTCTTCCCAAAGATGACAACAACAGGAAGATGGCAGGCAGGACAGAGAAACGGGAAAAGAACCAGAGTGCCAAGGACATTGCTGAACTGCCGAATCAACCGCCCCTTGTGCTCGCCTAGCGACATCCTTCCTTGTAAACGAGGTAATAAAATACACTGGATCAAGACTCCTGGTTCGAAGTATCTATCTCAGCCCCTTACTAGCAGTGTGCCTTTGGGCACGTCACTTAATATCTCCAACTTCATTTTTGCACCAATATGCATGTCACAGAGTTGTTGTGGGGATTAAACGACCATGCATACGAAACACTTGAAACCTTGTAGTGTCTGCTCCTGGGATGGGTGCAGATGACTCACAGGTATGACCTTTGTTATAGGGCTTTTGGTACCATCCAGCAAGGAAAAGCAGTCCTGGCCAATGACGGAAATTCTGTGCTTCTCTCTGTTCACAGTGGTTGCCCTCTGGCTATTTCTTCTGGAAAATAAAACCTCCACAGCGGGAAGGCCCTGTGTCTTTTTAGGATAAACCTAGAAGGTCTCCCACCCTAACCACTAAAGCTGGAGAAGGGTAAAAGTCCCATGGCAAAGAGTAGATGGGGGATATGTTTACTTTTTCCTTTCAAATATATCATTAGCCCTGGCTGGTGTGACACAGTGGTTGCACGCCAGCCTGCAAATCAAAGGGTCGCCAGTTTGATTCCCAGTCTAGGGCACATGCCTGAGTTGTGGGCCAGACCCTCAGAAGGGGGTGGGTGAGAGGCAACCACACATTCATGTTTCTCTCCCTCTCTAAAAAATAAATAAAATCCTTAAAAACATATCACTATTACATGTTCTATTTATGAAAAAAGGCAGACAAGCAATATGGGAAAAGAGAATTCCCACATCACTGGACACTTGTGTGTGTTCTTCCAGATGTTTTTTTGGTGGCTTCTTTGAAAAGAAGAAGAAAAGAAAAACAGACATTCTTGTACACTACTTCTGAGGATAAACTGGTGAAGACTTTTTTGGAGGGTAACACTGCAGTCTTTCAAAATTAAAAACTTAAAAAAAAAAATCACCAACCCTTTGGCTCAAAAATTCCACTTCTAGGAATCCTTCCTCTAGTGACAAGAGTGGTGGATTCTTAGATAAAGCTTACAGAATGCCAGGTACTGTTTTATGCATTTTTATGATAACTCAGTTAATCCCCCAAATGCATGAGAGAAGCACTATTAATTTTCTATAACAGTTCTATTGAAATACAATTCATATACCATACAATTTACCCACTTAAAGCGTATGATTCAGTGGTTTTTTAGTATGTTCAGAGCTGTGTGACCATCACCACAAGTTTAGTGGGTTTTCATCACCCCAAAAAGAAAGCCTATACCCATTAGCAGTCATTTGCCATTACCTCAGCCCCTTGGAAACCAGCAGTCTACTGTCTGTTTCTATGTATTTGCTTATTCTGACATTTTATGCAAATGAAATCATACAATATGTGGTCTTTTGTGAGTGGCTTCTTTTGGTAGGCATAATGCTTTCAATTAATTTATGTTGTAGCTTATATCAGCACTTCATGTGTTTTTAAAGCTGAATAATACTGCGTTGTATAGATACACCATTTTGTTGACATGTTCATCAGCTGATGGACATTTGGGTTTTCCTACTTTGGGCTATTATGATTAATCCTGTTATGAATATCTGTATACAAGTTTTGTGTAAACATGTTTTCATTTATCATGAGTATATACCTATATCAAAGTAGAATTGTTGGGTCATAAGCTAATTCTATGTGTAACCTTTTCAGGATCTATCAAACTTTCTTTTAAAGTGGCAGCACTGAATTTCCGGCCAAGATGGAAGCGTAGGTAGATACACTGTGCCTCCTTGCACAACTAAAAGAAGGACAACAACAAATTTAAAAACAAAAAAACAACCAAAACTTACAGAAATTCGAACTGTATGGAAGTCCCACAACCAAGGAGTTAAAGAAGAAACATTCACCCAGACCAGTAGGAGTGGCAGAGACGGGCAGCTGGGCGGAGAAGACTCATGGCAAAGCGGTGGCTGCAGGACCAGGGCAGGCAAGGCTGAAGCTGGCAGACCCAGTGAGGCAGCTGGGAGAGCAGAGGGCCCCACATTTGAGTGCAGATAAACCAGGAGGAACAAATGGGGAGTGAGACAGACCACGCAACTCAGGTTTCCAGTGCCAGGAAATAAAGCCTTAAAACCTCTAACTGAGAAAACCCGTGGGAGTTGAGGCAGCTGGAGAAACTCCTAGCCTCACAGGAGAGTTTATTGGACCACAGGGTCCTAGAACATACACAAACCCATCCATATGGGAATCAGCACCAGAAGGGCCCAGTTTGTTCGTGGGCAGCGGGGGGAAGTGACTGAACACTAGCTGAGAGCTGAGCAAGTGGCACCATTCCCTCTCAGACCCCTCCCCCACAAACAGCACAACAACGCAGCACAGAGGGTTGCCCTGACCTGGAAAATACCTAAGGCTCCACCCCTTACTACAGAACAAGCGTGAGACAAAAAAATACATCCCAAAGGAAAGAACAGATCAAAGCACCAGAACAAATACAACTAAGTGACGAAGACCTGACCAACCTATCAGATGCATAGTTCAAAACACTGGTAATCAGGATGCTCACAGAATTGGTTGAATTGGGTCGCAAAATAGAGGAAAAAGTGAAGGCTATGAAAAATGAAATAAAGGAAAATGTGCAGTAAATCAACAGTGAAGGGAAGGAAACTGGGACTCAAATCAATGGTTTACACCAGAAGGAAGAAATAAACATTCAGCCAGAATAGAACGAAGAAACAAGAATTCAAAAAAATGAGGAGAGGCTTAGAAACTACCAGGACAACTTTAAATATTCCAACATCTGAACCATAGGGGTGCCAGAAGGAGAAGAGGAAAAGCAAGAATTGAAAACTTATTTGAAAACATAATTAAGGAGAATTTCCCCAATCTGGCAAAAGAAATAAACTTCCAGGAAGTCCAGGAAGTTCAGAGAGTCCCAAAGAAGTTGGACCTAAGGAAGCATGCGCCAAGGCATATCATAATTACATTAGCCAAGATTAAAGATAAGCAGAGAATCTTAAAAGCAGCAAGATCAAAGAAGATAGTTACCTACAAAGGAGTTCCCATAACACTATGAGCTGATTTTCAAAAGAAACTTTATTGCAAGAGGGGGCTGGAGAGAAGTATTCAAAATCATGAAAGGCAAGGACCTACATCCAAGATTACTCTAGCCAGCAAAGCTGTCATTTAGAATGGAAGGGCAGAAAAAGTGCTTCCCAGATAAGGTCAAGTTAAAGGAGTTCGTCATCACCAAGCCCTTATTATATGAAATGTTAAAGGATTTTATCTAAGAAAAAGAAGGTGATCAAAAATATGAACAGTAAAATGTGAACAAACTCACAACTATCAACAATGGAACCTAAAACAAAAACAAAAATGAACTAAGCAAATGACTAGAACAGGAGCGGAATTGCAGAAATGGAGATCACATGGAGGGTTATCGGAGGGAAGGAAAGGTGGAGAGAATGGGGTGAAAGGTACAGGGAATAAGAAGCATAAATGGTCGGTACAAAATAGACAAGAGGATGTTAAGAACAGTACAGAGAATGGAGAAGCCAAAGAATTTACATGTACGATCCATGGTCATGAACTAAGGTGGGGAGGGGAATGTGGTGGGAGGGGGTGTGCAGGGCAGAGGGGAATAAAGGGGGGGAAATGGGACAACTGTCATAGCATAATCAATAAAATATATTTTTAAAAAATTAAAATAAAATAAGAAAAGTGGCAGCCCCATTTAACATTCCGACCACTAGTGTACAGGGGTTCACTGTCTTCACATCCTTGTCAACTGGTCCTGGGGCGAGGTGGGAGGCAGACCACCCCTGCAGGGCCCCCCTACCCCGACTGATAAGCTGCTCTTCCAGGTAACAGGAATCCAGTGCCAAGAGGCCAGTAGTCAATCTTGTTTTCGTGCTCGAGATGACCTTAAAAATTGATAAGCATAGAAGGACACAGCCATGTATTTTTCTTTCTATCATTTTTCAATATTTGTTTAATTTGTCATCCCCAAGGATCAAGGGCTTCTGGTGAAACAGCTCAGATGGAAAGGCTGGGTGGGTTGGGACACAATCAGAAAAGGGACCAGCGACTGGCTGTGGCCTAACTGTGCCAGCACACTTTGGGGGCAGGAATGACCTACAGATTACTGCAGCTGCAGGTGACAAAACTTGAACCACGAAAATAGCAAACTGCACCTACAATGAGGTTTAGCAGAGGACAGGACAAGAGAAACGTGAGTGGAATGTACAGCAGTCTGCTCCTCACAGATGGGGGGAATGTTAGGGCTCTCCCCATACCCCTCCCATGCTTGGGAAGAGGATATCTCCACATTCTCTATGTCCATTTCTCACGCCGAGACGGGACATGCTCTCTGTGGGGTGTGGCCTGGGCATCGTCTTTGACTCTGCCTGCACGCAACTGTCCAGTCACCAAGTCCTGTCGATTTCTCTCCAGAAGAACTCTGTCCTGTCCTTTTGCTCCACTTCCACTGCTGCCGTTTCAGTTCAAGTCCCCATTGCACTTGCCTGGGTGTCTGCAACTGCGTCAGAAGCAGCCTTCCTGCCTTGAGTCCTGCCTCGGGGGAACGGCCTGGGCTCTGGGGCCCAGCACCTTGGTTTCCATCCTGGCTCCTCTGGGCTCCTCCAGATTTGCAAACTTGAGCGGGTAACTTTGCTCTTCTGTGCCTCGGTTTGCCTCATCTCTGTAATCAACATGCTAATTTTTAGGTACCTGGAAAAGGCACAGTGGTAGGGAACTAACATAGATGGAGTGTTTGGAATAGCGGCTGCCAGCTCAATGCCCGTGAGCTACACCTTCTGGAGTGTAACCGCCCTGCTTACACTTGTGTTCTGGACAAACGCTCCCTCGCAGCTCACAGGACCTGCTCACCTGTCCTTTGTCACCTCTTGGTAGCTCCCTGCTTCACATTCCACACTCACATGAAATGCCTTTTTGTTCCTCTAGCCAAACAGACTAGTAGGCCTTCGCACATGCTGTTCCCTCTGCCTGGAACATTCTCCCTAATGTTCTTTCCATCCCCCTGGCCACTCATCTCTCAGGTCGGGGATGGTATTGTCTTCGTGAAGTGTCTCTCACTCATCAAAATCCAATGAGGAGCCTTCCTTTGTGTTCCCACAGAACCCTTACTTCCCATCAATGTACTTGCTACCTTGTATTTTTAACCTTTTTTATGATGAAAGATTTCAGACAGAAAAGAATACCACAATGGCCCTTGCTGGTGTGGCTCAGTGGACTGAGTGTTGGCCTGCAAACCAAAGGGTCACCAGTTTGATTCCCAGTCAGGTCACATGCCAGGGTTGCGGGCCAGGTCCCCAGTTGGGGGGCACAAGAGAGGCAACCGCACAGTGATGTTTCTCCCCTCTCTTTCTCCTTCCCTTCGCCTCTCTCTAAAAATAAATAAATAAAATCTTTTTAAAAAAGAGAATACCACAATAGTAGAATTAGCTCTTGTATAGTCCCACAATTGGTAAAGTTTTGCCACATTTGCTTTCTCTTTCTCTGTCATTCTCTCTGTATTTAGTTTGTTTCCAAGTAAAGAACAGACATCAGGACCTTACACCCTAAATGTTTTAACTTTCATATCCAAAACCTAAAAAAGCCGAGGGGTATTCTCCCACCTACAACACAACACCACGATCACACCTGAAAAAATGAGTCCTTCTCTAACATCACTAAAGACTTGATCCACGCCCAGCTCCCCCAGCCCTTCTGCTACGGTGCATTCGAATTGCTCCTTCGCTGGCCTGTTTTCTTCCAATGGGCTGTAAGCTCTCAGAGGAATGGAATGTGTCCCCTTTCTTCCCTCTCCCAAGCACTCAGCTCCTGGCAGAACAACCCTGGTGCCCCAATTCCTCCTGCCGAGAAGAGTTTCCAGCCTCCTCCAATCCCAGCCCAGCTGTCCCCCTGCGTGTGTGTGCGTGCGCAGACACACACACACACACCCTTTGGCAATGGCTTGGCATCTCTCCAGTGCCCCAGGTCAGAAACCAGTGGGGCATTCTAGACACCTCCCTCTGTTGAGCTGACATGGGTCCCCTACCCTCTCTGGCCTGACCCCTTCCCCTTTCCATTCTGGAGGCCAGGGCTTCAGTCTGGCCCTTCATCCTGCCTGGCCCAGCTCCCTGAGTCTTAACACCTCCAATGCTGCATCATGTCCCTGTCCTGCCTTAAAGCTTGCTCTCTAAAGGCAAACTCACTCCATTTGCTTCTCTTCCTCAAGCGCTGCTGTGTACCTGCTGGGCCCAGCCTCCCGATCCAGCCTCAAGTACTAACCTGGCAGCTACCACCTCTTTCCTTCTCCTGTTCTGGCCCCTGCCTTCCCAACTCCCTTGGCCTCTAGACATTCAAAACTATCGACCCTGTGCTTCTCCCTGCCTCCAGTCTCTCCACCTGGCACGCCCACCTTCCAGTGCCTCACCTGCCTCTGAGAGCCCAGAGAGAAACCTAGATGTCACTTGTCTCCAGGGCCGATTCACCGATCTGTCCCTCCCTGGCAGAGTGCCCAGAGTGCTTGAGCATAATAGGTGTTCGTTAAGCACCTGCTAAGCGGATGGACAGAAATATTGTCCTCCCCTTCCCCCCTGGTCCGAGTCAGCTGCAGCCCTAGTCCATCTCAGTCCTTTCCCTGGGCCCCGAGGCCAGCCCAGCCCAGCCCAGCCCAGTGCTGCCCCCAGACGGACAGGACACAGCCTGGGCACACTGCCTCCCAACAGCTGCCAGTCCCACTTGTTGTCCTCCCTTTCCTAGCAAACTGTGCAAGGAGGGCAACGGCACCCTGGACTGTTCCTATTTAAAAAAAAATAATTAGCCCTGGCTGGTGTGGCTTAGTGGATTGAGTCCTGGCCTGTGAACCAAAGAGTTGCTGGTTCAGTTCCCAGTGAGGACACATGCCTGGGTTGTGGGCTGGATGCCCGGTTGAGGGTGTATGAGAATCAACCACGTACTAATATTTCTCTTCTTCTCTTTCTCCCTCCCTTCCCCTCTCTCTAAAAATAAATAAATAAAATCTTTAAAAAATAATCAAAAATCTAAACAAAAAAGTTTTCTTAGAAAACTTTTGAAGTCGTCTTGAAGTGCAATACTTCCTGGGAAACAGAAAGTGAGATGATGTGGCCCCTTTTGCCTGGAGCAGGATTTTCGGAATACAGTGCACATTTATGCGTGTCTACAAGAAAAGATATTCCTCTTCCATAGTGTTATGCCATTGATTCGGTTATGCAGGGGGAGGGGCAGGGGCTTCAAGCAGAGATGCCCTTGGTCCATGGAGCTCACTTCATACTGTACCTGAGAAGGTTCCTGACGTCCTTGTCACCTCTGGTACCAGCCCCTGCATCACACCTGGAGCCCAAGCAGGATTTTTACCTTTTCACCTTTATAATGTTCTGCTCAAAGGGATGTTTTTAGCAGCATAGATCAAAACCTGGCAAGGAAATGTCTAGAAACGCTGGCGGTGAAGGCCCAGGAAGTGATGGTGCAGTGGATCAAAGCTGGAATCTCCACGCCCGCCCCCCTGGGAGCTGGACAGTCTGTCCTGAGTGACGCCTTGACCATTCTGAGCACCTCCCGCTTCGGCTGCGTGAGGCTCCGCCCTTCCTCACAGGGTCCTTCATGAAAACTAAATGAGGGGTTGTATGCGAGCAGGAGGAAAGGCCATTTCCATCTCAGGTTGGGCTGAAGCCGATGAGACGTTAATGACACATTCCAAGGTGAGCTGTGACAGCATCATGCGGGGCTTCTGAAAGAAGGTGGCTTCCCTTTATCTGACCACCACTAGCCCACAGGGAGGGTTGGGTGAGGAAGTCAACGGGAGAGCAGAGAAGGAGTTGCAGAATGAGCGAGGGGTGCTTGCCACCTTCCAGCTGCCCACTCCTGACTCCCCAAGAGCAATCTCAAAGGCAAGGCACTGTGACCCGGGAGCTGGGGACTCACCAAGGACTGACATCTGAGTCATGCCTAAGAAACCTCACATACAGGGCGGCCAGCTGCAGTGAGGGGGAGCGGTGGCTTTGGATTTGCCAGGGTAAAGGCGAGTTGGGTGTTTTCCCCAAGCCAGAGGGGTACAACAGGTGACCTCGTGGGTCGTGCAGGTCGTTTTGAAGAGGGCCACCAGGAGGGGTGGACACTTCCAACCGCACCTGGTACGGCTACCCGTGTTGTCCCCAAATTCACGTGTTAAAGCCCCAGTGCCCAGGACCTCAACATGTGACTGTATTCAGAGAGGGAGCTTTAAAGACGATTTGTTAAAATAAGGCCCCAGTGTCATTGGACTGGCGTCCTTATAAGAAAAGGACATTTGGACCCACAGGAATACACCAGCCATTCGGGTGCGGAGGACAAACCATGTGTGGGCGTGGGAAGGAGGTGGCCAACTGCACGTCAAGGAGAGGAGCCTCAGAAGAAAGCAACCTCCCCTCAATTTCAGACGTCTGGCCTCTGCAGCCGTGAGAAATCCAGTTTCTGCTGTTTCTGAGTCTGTGGCATTGACTGTGGCAGCTCCAGCAAACTCATGCAGCACCACCCAGAG
The DNA here is from genome assembly GCA_039655065.1 of Glossophaga mutica. NCBI lineage: Eukaryota > Metazoa > Chordata > Mammalia > Chiroptera > Phyllostomidae > Glossophaga > Glossophaga mutica. The sequence continues at coordinate 21,120,960 of CM077308.1, forward strand.
GCTGGGGACCAAGGAGAGGCAATAGGGCAGCCAGTGTCCGGGGACCAGCAGTTCAGGGATTGTTCTCTGAAATACTCACAAAATCATGCCAGGAGATGAAGAAATCAGGTCTAAGCACCCACCAGGCCCAGCCAGTGGGATGCCAGCCTATTTGAGTATTATTAACCAATTAAGAACTTCCGAGCCCTGGCTGGTGTAGCTCAGTGGATTGAGTGCGGGCCTGCGAATCAAAGGATCGCAGTTCGATTCCCAGTCAGGGCACATGCCTGGGTTGCAGGCCAGTTCCCAGCATGGGACACATAAGAGGCAACCATACATTGATATTTCTCTCCCTCTCCCTCTCTCCTACCCTTCCCCTCTAAAGATAAATAAATAAAAAATCTTAAAAAAAAAAGAACTTCCGGCCCCTCACCTTCCTCTCCTGTCCCCGCTCCCCCCACCCCCCAACACCCTCTCCCCACATGGGTTCAGAATCCTCAGTGAGCTAGACGGAAGCATAAGGTGGGAAGTGAGGGGCTGACCACAGACCCCCTCTCCCAACTTCAGGCCACAGCTGGAGGAGGAGGAGCTCTGAGCTCCACGCGGAGCACAGTTCTAGGTCTGGGTCAGTCCACAGACTCAGACATGTCAGTCGCTGAACTGAGACAGTGCAGGAACCAGCCAGGCAGCCAGACAGCCCTGGACTGGCCCTAACTTTCCTCCACGGGCAAGGAAAGAGTGGGGCTCCACCGAGACAAGTCAAGGGCAGTGATGGGGAAGTTGGCTTCCTGGAAACACCCTGTGAGTCCTGTTTATTTATACATCCTCCTACATGTGGGGTGACTCAGCCCAGTCCCTGGCCAAGGAAGAGATGGCATTCACTGAGCAATTACTGTCGTTCTAAATTCCTTCCCTGCACCATGAAGCAATTTCATCTTTTTCAAGCAAGACAAAAGCTAATGACAACTGACAAACCATTTTAAGAGCATCTGCGTTCCTTGAACTGACAACTCAGGTTCTACCAAGCCCAGGACAGATTGCCACCCTGCACACCTCCTGACCCAGAGTAGGACACTAACTCCAAACCAGCCACAGGGCTGGGCAGGCTTTAGATTCACACAGCTCTCCAGGGAGAAGTGAGTTCAAATCGTGGCTCTGCCACTTGGGACCCTGGGCGAGTTACTTTACTTTTCTGTACTTCGATGCCCTCATCTGCAAAATGGGTATGATAAAAATACTTATTCAACAGGGTCACCATGTAGGATAAATAAGGAAATCAGGGCCAATGCTTAAAGCATGGCCTGGCACAGGGCAGAAGACTCAGTCAATGTACACAGTTACCACGCACATCACTGCCTCTCCGAGTGAAACCTTGGGATAGCCTCGGTTTATCGTAAAGAACAGTATACAAGAGGTGTGGTGATGAAAAGCATAGAATCTAGGACCAGACTGCCTAGGTTTGAGTCAAGCAAGAATGGGAAGCACATTGTATAAGTGTTTGCTATAATAGATGTGTCTTTATCTACTTATCAATAGCTAAGCCAATAAACAAAGATACACACCGTAACGTGCATGCAGATACAATACAGATTGTAAGAGCATAGTAACGGCAGCTATTACTAAGGGAACGCCCATTTCAGTAAACTCACATGGGTCCTGAAGTTTCCGGTCATCAAAAGACATCAGAGGCATTGAATGGTGTCAGACAGGCAGAGTGGCCTCAGCTGCTGTTGCTTGTTTGGCAGAACGTCTTGAACCCAGAAACCCATTCTCCTGGGGCTGGGTCTCCAGCACTGCCTCCCACCCCGGCGCCCGCCAGCAGCTCTCAGCCTCTCTCCTGTGTTACCTGGTCTGGTTCCTTACTCCAGGGCAGGTCCCTCCTTGCGGGGGAGGCATGAGGTCCCCAGGCCTTCCAGCCTCCGGAGAAGGTGACATTTCAACAGGCCCAGCTCCCTCTGAACCTGGTTCTGCGTACGTTCCCACTGCCCCGGGGCCTGAGGACTGATGGGGAAAAGGGTAGTCAAGATGAAAAGCTGATACACCCCGCAGGAAATAATTGTTTAGCCGATTCCAGAACTGAAAAAACAAGTGTCACATTGGAGAAAGGAGAGTGAAGTGCCATTCAAGGCCATTGTCACAGCCTCCTCTCTGTGTATTGGGGAAACAATGGGGCCCTGTGTGTGTGAGGACAATGCTGGGTGTTATCACCACTTCTGTGTTACTCCTGGGGACAGGAGGGTGAGAAACGAGGCCACGATGCCCTCCTGGGTCTGCTGCCTCTGGAACTCACGAATCGCAGCCACCGGCCCGTCGGAGCTGAGAGGGGAGCCTTGCCCTCCAGCCCGGGGTGCTCTGTAACGGGGGCAGGGGACACCTGCCCAGGAGGGTCCTCACCCTCTCCCCTGCCCTGAACAGCTTTCAGAGACTCCCCACGAGTTAGAGCCGAAAGGAATCACAGGCATCACCCCTCCAAGCACACACTCCAAGCACACGCATCATCTCCTCCAAGTCTTGGCTTCAATGAGGGGCACCTGGCAGGGACCGTGGCCCAGCCACAAGCCTATTAGCAGCAGTGGGTCAGGCCAGATGGACCCTTATGTTGTGTCCTCCATCGAAACCCCACAGTGGACCAGGTCGCAACATGACCTCGTTTGCTCCTGCCTCTAAATCCTGGCTCTGTCGCTAATTACCTGTGGCCCGTGAGCGAGTTTTTTCTGACTGTTAGGTTTCCCACCTGAAAACTGGGGTTATTTGGAGTCGCTGTCAGGATTAAATGTATGAATACATGCAAAACTCCTAGAACGGTGCACAGGCCAAAGGCGCCCCTCAAGAAGCATGAATGACAACTTAGATGACCACATCGCACCTACCACTGGCTTGGATTCATGAGGAGGCGGTGCAGAGATGGCTGGAAACCCGGGATCCCAAATACCCAAATTCAGCCTTCCGCCCACTATGGCCTACATTCTCCCCACTGGGTCCTGAGGGAGGTCGGCACTGGCCAATACTCCCAGGAATAAGGCGGGTGACAAATGTATGCAGAAGGTTAACTGTGGCCCGCAGAGAGCAGCAGGGACGGTAGGGGTTCCGAGAGCCCACGCCAGACGTCAGGGGCAGCCAGGACTCAGGTCCAGCCAACCGCTGCAGCGCAGAGAGGCGGGAGCAGCGTGGCTAGGCCTGCCAAATGTCTTTAAAGAGCCAGAATTTGAACGGTTACATCACAACTCCCCATTTTCAAACACCGTGTCAACTAAGACATTGTTACTGCACAGTGAGCCCCAAACCCTGCAGCTTGTGATCCAGACACAGATGGCATTTCCAAGCCAGGGCGTGCCTGTCGTAATCAGTTCTGTCCCCAGTTTGCCTGTGGTCTCCCAGTGAGCGATCAGCTCACTTTGAAGGCACTCCTTGGCTTAGAGCCTCAAACCAGAAAGACAGAGCAGCCCCTTCTGCCTGGACACTACACTCCTCTCAGTCCATGAAATGGGGGTGAGGAAAAGGAAAACAGGGGAAAGGGGGGCGGGCACCCTACGGGACCACCTCAGATGTTCCTCTGATAAAGAAGGCAGTTGGAACTTGGTGGTGGGACCAAAGGGCAGACTGGGGGACTTCAGCCCCCAGATCTTCGCCAAACAAAGCAGTCTACGGGATGAAACATGCTTGCCACGCCAATGCAATTCCAAAGCAACATTGCTCACGATGAGGTGCCACATCACAGCCATGGGGGTGGCTGCAGACAAAAAGACCTAAAGATAAGTGCTGGCGAGGAGGCGGAGAAATCGGAGCCCTCCCACACTGCTGGCGGGAATGGGAAATGGTGTAACCACTTTGGGAAACAGTCTGGCAGTTCCTCAAAAGGTTAAACACAGAGTTACCACATGACCCAGCAGCTTCGCTCCTGGATACATATACCCCAAGAGAAGTGAAAACATGAATCCAAAAAAACTTGTTCAAGAGTGTTCACGGCAGCATTACTCATGACAGCCAGAAGGTGGAAACAGCCCGAATATCGCTCAGCGGGGGAATGGGTAAACAACGTGTGGTCTAGCCATTCGGTGGAAATTATCTAGTGATCGCAAGGAACGAAGCACTGATACCTGCTGCAACATGGTGAACTTGACAATATCGGGATAAGTGGGGGTGGGGGGCAATAAAAAAGACCACGTGGGAGATTGTGCCAGTTTTATGAAATGGCCAGAACAGACAAATCTGCAGAGACAGAAAGTAGATGAGAGGTGGCCTAGGGCGGGGGTGTGAGGGAGAGGGTTGGGGGCTTGACAGCTGAAGGGCACGGTGACCTTCTGGGGTGGTGATTAGGCTCTAAAATGGACTGTGGTGATGCTTACACAGCTCTGTAAATACGCTAAGATCCATTAAATTGTGCCCTTTATACGGATAAATGGTACATGTGAGTTACATCACAATGACACTGTCGCCACAAAAAAGAACCTTAACTAGACTGCTGTCCTTGGTTGCCTTCGGTTGAAACACTTCTGCATCCACCCTGGTCTCCTCACGCCAGCCCCACTGGGGAGGGCAGGAGGGGCGCTGTGCGGAGACGATTTTCCTCAGGGGATCGGAGCTCAGACGAGGGTGACCGACTGGCCTGGTTTCCCCAGGGCTGTCCCAGTGCTAGTACAAAAAGTCCTGTGTCCCAAGAAACCCCTCATTCCTGGGAAAACTGAGGTGGCCGGCCGCCCCGGGGCAAACCCTTCCCCACGGCACACGGCAGTGCTGCCCTTCAGTGCTTCCAGTGGCAGGAACAGTCCCCAGATTCTTCCCCCTTTGGTGTATAAGTCATCCTGAAGCTCCTCCTAATAGTCAAAAGGTATTTTAATTATTGGTGTTCCCATTTTACAGATGAGGAAACCGAGGTTCAGAGAGATGAAGTAACTTGCCAAAAGTACACAGGAGCCAGGAAATGAACCTGAGTCTTTTCCCAAAGCCCAAGGTACCCCTTCTACTCATCATACTGTCTCTCACAACACCACTGGGTCACCTGTCCAGGAGCAACACCCTTAGACTGTTTTTGCCCCCTGGGGAAGGTAGTCAGACATCCAGACAGAAGAAGCATGAGTTGTTAGCTATGGGAAGACGAGGAGACAGGTACGGTGTGGAGGTTAACAGTTCAGACTGTGGAGTCAGACCGCTCAAGTTTGCATATGGGCTCTGCCACTACTCTGCTGCGTGACCTTGGACAAGCTACTAACCTTCTCTGTAACTGAGTTTCTCCCTATGTAAAATGGGAAAAATAATAGTACTCTGTGTGTGTGTGTGTGTGTGTGTGTGTAGCATAGGATTGTTATGGGAAGTAAATAAATTACTAAGTGTGTCAGAGGCTTAGATGGAGGCTGGTAAGTAGCAGGTTCATTAAATAAATATAAGAAAGCACAGTTTGCTATACCAGAATTGGAAAGAAATCAAATTAATCTTAGGAAAAACCAGGCATCGGGACCAAATCATGGAAATGAACTCTAACATTCTGTTCTGTTTCTTCCCGTGAAAATGTTTATGGTTTAGAAATGGCTGGGAGATCCCCGGATCACAGGCAAACCTGTAAAAGCAACATTGTAGGGGCGGTCCAGGCAGCCTACCCCAGTGGGACGCCACGGGGCAGGCATGCGGCCCTGCCTGGCAAACTGGCGCCCAGGGGATCCCTTCACACCCGACCTGCCCACGAGGACAAGGAGAGCTGGAATTCTCAAGCTGAGGCAGCACCTATTACTCAGCTGTGCTCTCCGAGCAGGCATGAGCAACATCATTTTGCAGATTTTGAAACAGACTCAGAGCTCTAAGTTCAAGAACTGGTTCAAAGTACAGTTAATAACATGCAGAGTTGAGATTCAAACTGAGATTGAATTCTAGGTCCCTCTGCTTTATCGTTTCTGTGTGTGTTATGATGGTCACGTAACAAGGTACCTCAATAGTTAGTAGCTTAAAACAACAAACATTTATAATCACACAGTGTTTGAAGGTCAGATATCCAGGAGTGGCTTGGCTGGGTGTTTCTGGCTCAGAGGCCCTCATGAGGTTAGAGTGAGGATGTTGGTCAAGGCCACCATCATTTCAAAGCTCCACTGGGGCTGGAGAACCAGCTTCTAAACTCAGCAATGAGGCTGTTGGCAGGCTGGCTATTGGCTGGAGGCTTCAGTTTTTCATCATGTGGACCCCTCCAGAGGATTGCTCTTGCGTGACAGCTTGCTTTCTCTAGAGCACGAGATTCAAAAAAAAAGAAAGCAGCCAAATGAAAGAGCATCAAGGAGGTGCAGTCTTTCATATCTCAGTAGTAACACACCATCACTTCTGCCATTGGCTGTCAGTCACATGGACCAATCCCAGTACAATGTGGGAGGGGACTACGCAGGGGTGTGAATACCAGCAGGCAAGGATGGTTGGGGGCCATCTTGAAGGCTCCTGACCACACTGCTCACTTCTCTAACATCAGACAAGACGGCACATCCTGCAAATAGTAAGGCAGTGCCCCCCACAAACAAATCACAGAAATTAATCTTAGTCTAACCACTTTTTGGATGTTGCTTATTGAACACACATTCAATTCATCCAAGGCATAAGCTGGCCCCTCTGGATACAGGCTGGTGTTAAACCTAGAGCTTACGGTGGCTCATGGCAGATGAATAAGAATCAAGCCACATAGACCCTTGGAGAAGAAGAGGAAAGGGGGAGGCTAAGAAATAGAGGTGGACTCAGGACTCCACTTTAATGTGGCTCTAAAATCTTCTAGTCCTGGTATGGGTTCATCCTGAGACAACCTGGGTTTATTTTCCTGGGCCTGGACAACCCCCTGACAGAGAACAGGAGAGAGAGAGAGAGAAGGAAGAGGGAGAGAAGTAGGAAGCGTTGGAAAAAATGTCCTTTACTTGTTTGCGAATTTCTGAAATTTCACAATTAGGCATTCTTTCTTTAGCATGAACTCATCAAGCTAAATTTTTGAGCCAAATTTTGCTAAGGAAATGGGAGTGGAAAAAACAGTGAGTCAACCAGATACTAAACGTGGATAAGGGAAATGACAGAGAGACTGCAGGTTCGGGGTGTAAAGGAGACAGGTGTTTCCCTAAAAAATCAGAGTCCTGCACTGCCTACCAAAAACCACTTGTCACGTTCACTGTGACTATCTTGTTGAATAAATTAATAAAATCGTTTCCATGAATCCCCCCATAAGTGTTATAGGAACCTAGTAGGTAGTATCTACTTTAATTTATTTTTGATTTTTCAGTTACAGTTTATATTCAAAATTAGTCTTTATTAGTTTCAGATACAAAACAGTGGTTAAAAACTCATATACTTCACATGGTCCACCAATGTTTCAAGTACCCACCTGGTCCATACTTAGTTATCTCGATATTATTGACTATATTCCCTAAGCTGTAATCTACATCTCTGAGCATTCTGTAACTACCCATCTGCACTGCTTAACCCCTTCGCTTTTTTCACTTGATTCCATCCCTACCCCCCTCTCCGAAATGCTTCTTCACCTGCTCTTCAGAACGGATCTCCCCTAGGACTATAGGAAAGTTACTAAAAACTGATTCAGTTTCCCCGTCTGGGTAAGGCAACTAGTACCAGCTCCTACCTACCGCACACAGACAGAAACCACACGTGAAAGCAATTTTACATTCTCCGAAATGGGGGGAGGGATAAATTCCAAGAATTCCGATATGCACAGCCACATTTTAATTCCAAGCAATTAGGTAGCTACGTTTCCAAGGCCACTGCCAATGCAGGCGCACTCCTCAAATCAGCCAGCCCATCCACTTGGGTCAGGGAAAAAATCAGGGTTTTTCCTGATCTGGTAAGTAAACAAGCTAAGTCATTTCCTCCTCTAAAAACCACCCTACCGTGCCCACGTCCTCCGATCCCACAGCCCTAAAACTGCCGGACTGAACCTCCAGCCGTGGCGCCCCACTTGGCTCCTCCCCATTTCGCCGCGCCCCCAGCCCCGGGCAGTTTCCGCCACCCTGAAGGACTACAGCTCCCGGCGTGCCCCACGCGGCCGCAGGGACCGCGAGATCGCGCTTCCCCGTGAAGCGGTCACATGACCTGGGGAAAATGGCCGCGTTGACGGCGGAAAACTTTGCAGCACTCCAGAGCCTACTGAAGGTAAACTAGAGTGTGGGGACAGCGTGAGGGTCCCTTTGTCCCCGGGATTTTAGATGGGATCGGAATTGGGGATAAACGGACCTTGATTTGGAGCCACGCCTCTGCCACTGCCTCTCTGTTGCTCCGGGCAAGTCGTTGCCCCTTTCTGAGCTGTTTAAAAGAAAGAATAAAATTAATGCCGGCCTGACAGTGGGGAAGGAACAGATAAGATAATGATTGTGAAGGCGCTGCTGGTTTTCCTGATCGGTGCATTAGGACGGTCATTGCTGGATCCACGTGGCCACTTCAGATTGCATCCAGCAGCCCCTGTGCAATGCTGGGCAGTGGAGAAATTCTCTCTGCTTGCGCCCAACCCTGAGTGAAATGCACATTCTTTGTTCTCCACAGTCCTGGGTTTTCTGTACTTGCTTTTGAAACCGGAAAAGCCGGTGTTCATGAAGCCTGTCACCTACCAGACCCAGTAAGTAGAGACAGGGATTGAATCTTTATGGGCTCTTTATTCCGATGGCCGGTGATCTGAGAATACGGCGGGATTGTACCCTAACACACCGTCTAAACTTCTGTTTTAAACCTGCCCTTTTTGTAAGGAGAAGAAAAGTGCAGGTAAAGGGTTTGGAATTCAGGGGAAAAGTTAATCAGATAAAAGCTGCAGCATTCTTTCATCTGTGCCCTGGGTGGTGGGCAGCTCTCCCTGGAGAACAAAGGCTCAGATGCCGTCTTGATGGCTTGCAGTCCTCCTGAGGCACAAAAGTGGAATTGCTTAAGGTCTCCTGGAGTCAGGGTGGGTTATAACTTCAGTTCCTGGAACAATAGCTTTTTACATACGTTGATTACTAAGCTTATTAGCTATTACCCGGGACTAAAAATTTTGCAGCATTTGAGTCTCCCATCACTTTGACTTGTATAAGGGCCCAAAATTCTCCTGATCATCATTTGAAAGATTGTAATAAGGTCGGAAGGGACTTACTTCACAGGTCTTTGTAAGTATCAAATGAAATGATGGATTGGAATTATTTGCTTAACTTCAGGCTTCTCCTGTAGGAAGGGGCGGCTTTATCTTCCCTTGCAGTTTGCAGTTCTTGTCACTAGCTGACATTATGCATCTGTTTGTCTGTCTTTCTCACAAAACTGTAAGATCCATGAGAGACTTCCTTTCAAACCAGATGAAGAGGGTAAAGTTAATTATCCTCAGCAATCATGTGGGGCACAAGTTCATCGTTCATGGCACAACATTCCTCATTGGTCCATGCTGTGGTCCCTCTGTTGTTTTCACCACCTCCCCCGACTTCTTTCATATCTTCATCCCTAAAGGCATCTAATGTTATTCACAAATGTATCGCCCACAAACGTGCCCCCAGCACCTGGCACACAGCACGTGCTTAATAAATAGCTGTTGGATGTATTCCTGAGTGAAGTGTGAGGGTGGGGCCACGGTTCTTTCCGAGGAGTCTGACCAGAGTAGAGCAGTTCCTGTCTAAGGTTTTCTGTTTTGCTGGGCTGCCCTTTTCCTGGTCCCTTGGCTAGAGAGCAGGTATTTATTTGTTGGAGCTTTTTTCTTTCTGCACCCACTGTTCTTGGTTGCCCTCTTCTTCAGCTCAAAGTCTGAGATAGGTGAACAAAAAGAAAACCCAGGGGACTCACCACTGTGCCATTCCCTGGCCGTGAGGTCCATGGCAGGGCTGTCTCCTCCTGTCCCCCTTTCAGAGTCCCCTTGGGTTTGTTCTCTGTCTGGTGCCCAGGGACGTTCATTGTGCTTAACAGGAAAAATAAGGAAAAGGACTCCTAATCCATCTTCCCAGGCATGGGAGTGTCCTATGCACCTTTAAATCTGCAGTGTCGACGGTGTCTCACCACCACATCATACAGAGACAAAACTGTGTTCTAATACATCTGTTTTCTTTGACTGTTTATTTTCTTTTCCCTCTGTGAATTAATTTCTAGGCCTCCTCGAAAGACGTTGTCAGGCAGCTATGCCAAGAGAGCTTTTCCAGGTCAGCCCTTGGCTCGAAAACACTCTTGGATGTCACGTGTTCCAGCTTGTCTGTGACCCAGGAGGAGGCGGAGCAAGTGAGTGTGGTCAGAAATGACCTTTGGCCACTGGACTCTCAACTCCTTATTCTCTTTCTTGCCCTCCCAGCCATTGCTGTGTCCAAGGAAGTTTTTTCCCCTTAAATGTCTTTTGATATTAAAGCAACTTAAAATAGATTTTTTTTAATGTTAGTGAACTTAAAAACCTTAGTTTTGAACCTTTATTTCCTTGTTGTAAATGAGGCTTGGGTGGGGGAACTTACCTAGATTCAGGGCTCCTGACCATTTCCTTTTCAGACCTGTTACCTACGAGTGTGGCCAGAAGCCAGCCGTTCCATGCTTTTCTTTCCCGACCCGTCACGTGCCGATGCTCACTAGTTGGTTGGATCGCTCAGGCAAACTCTTCAGGGACCAGTGGCAGGGACCCACAGGCCTGCGTGCTGTGAGGGCGGCTGTGCGGCTGGAAGGGCGACCTCAGCTGATGGCCAAGAGGAGGCGTGGAGGGACTCGGGACGCCGCGCTCCGACCCGGGGGTGCATCCAGAGCGGCCTGTGCTGCCGCTGTTTGTCGTTGTTTTTAAACCTGGAGCTCTGTTCGTTGAAGTTAGCTGTGGAAGAGTAAAAGGCAGAAGTACGATTATCCAACTGAGTTGGAGACTTACTCTGGGTTCCACAGATGGAACCCTGAGGCAAAGATTTGGGTGCAGGTGTTGCTTGCGAGGTGATTCTGGAAACCACAAAGGAGAAGGTGGGGAAAATCAAACGGAAGAGAGACAAACCAGTAACAGGGTGTATGCTAGTGAGCGGGTACTTCTGTGGGCAGCTGGGGCTCAACCTTAGGGGCCTCTTAGAAGCCATGTGGCACACACCCCAGAACGGTGCCCTGCAGCTGTTTATTTGACTGTTTATTTTCTTTTCCATCTGTGAATTAATTTCTAGGCCTCCTCGAAAGATGAGGCGTCTTTCCAGTTTGTTCCTCCCTGCAGGGCAGAGAGGGTAGGGCGTTTCTCCACTAACTCCCACTCCTCCTCAGTGTGGGGGTTAATGTCCCCTGTCCTCTGGTTGTGCTGCTCTGTTGCTGAACTACCTCCCAAGGCATCAGGGGATGCCCTAAAGCAGAGGGTTACCTTCAGAGAGTCCCCTTAGGTTCAGCTAAGTGTGGTTCTATCCAAAGAGTGACCACGGCCACGCCTGGAAGACCAAAGGGTGGAACGCAGCATCCTAGCACTCCTCTTGCACAGGGCAGGCCACACAGCCAGCCTGGAGCCGGTGGTTCTCTTTGTCCTCCCACGTGACAGCCTAGGGACAGGCGCCAGTACCTCTGGTAACAGACAGTTCAGTCAGCACAGCCTCAGTTCTGGCCGGGTGCACGCAGCCACCCTCAGGGAAGCTCCGCACAGAAACTGATTACTGAAATTCTGCAGCACACTAAACATATATTTTTTTGCAGATTTGACTCAAAAAAAGGTATAATTTTGATTTATGCACACCAGATGGCTATCGTTGTGTTCGCTGTTGTTACTCTTTTTATTTGGCAGTCCAAGGGAAAGAGAGGTCAGCACCCCTGACTGAACAGTCAGGTGCTGCATGTTTTAAAATTTCTTGCGGCCCACTGGTTGAAAATCACTGGGCTAGAAAGTTAACTGAGGGTCCAATTCTGTGCAGTGGGAAAGGGTACTCAGTAACTCTTTGCTTGAGAGCAGAGTTTCTGGCAAGGTGACAGCTTCCTGTGCCAGGTGGCTGCATCTGTTTTCTAAAGCAGCAGGTGAGCTTAGGGACAGACCGAGGCACGTGGGCATCGGCACCTGCGACAGAGGCCTCAGGACTCATGAGGCTGCGATGAATGGCCGTAGCAGGGTGTGGCCCGCAGGGGAGAGCCTGGCCCTGGCCCCTGCCTGCCATCCCTCAGCCCCCGGGGCGCCCGTCTCTCCTGCAGCTGCTCCAGGCTCTGCACCGCCTCACCAGGCTGGTGGTGTTTCGAGACCTGGCCTCCGCCGAAGCAGTGCTGGCTCTCTTTCCTGAAAATTTCCACCGGAACCTCAAAAACCTGCTGACGAGAATCATCCTGGAACACGTGTAAGTGCTCGTTTCTCGAGAGTTCCTTGTAAAGCGTATGTTGTTTGTTCCTGTTCTAGAGCTAGTAGGTTCACTTTTTAAAAAAAAAAAATTTACTTTTTTTATTTTTAGGGAGAGGGAAGGGAGGGAGAAAGAGAGGGAGAGAAACATGAAATCAGTTGCCCCTTGTATGTGCCCCAGCCGGGAACCAAACCTGCAACCCAGGCTTGTGCTCTGACCCGGGATCAAACTAGTGACCTTTCACTTTGCAGGACGATGCCCAACCACCTGAGCCACACTGGTCAGGGCAATAGGTTCATCCTTGAAAAGCAAGCACAAGTAAGCAAGAAGAAAACCCTGACCCTACCACCCAGGGGCTTAACAGCATTACCTCCTGAACGGAGAGCCTTTCAGGACTGATTTCGTTTTTTCATTACACGTGTAGAGAGAGGTTGGCGTTGTTTTTAACACAACGGGATGATGCCATTTAATTATATGCTTGTTTGCAGTTAACAGTATTAATGTTCATGGTACTTCAGGTCAATAAATATTCACCTTCAGTAACATTTTTAATGGCTAGCTATATCCCATTATATAAAGAAACTATGTATAATGTACTTAAGAAATCCCCGGGTGCTAGGCATTTATGCTATTGGCCGTTTTCACTTCAGCGAACATGTTGTCACGGGCAGTGGGCGTGTGGGGGCTTTGGCTTTACGCTGTCGAGGTGGCCATCAGAAAGACGGCCTGACCGTTGTCACACGAGTAAGCCACAAATGTGCCTTTCTCCCCAAACCTTCACCAGTACTGAGCAAGTGGTTTTTCTTTCTTTCTTTTTTTTTTTTTTAAGGTTTTATTTATTTTTGAGAGGGGAGAGGGAGAGAAACCTCACTGTGCTGGAGATACATTGATCGGTTGCCTGTCATACGCCCCCCACTGGGGACCTGGCCCGCAACCCAGGCAGGTGCCCTGACTGGGAATCAAACCTGCGACGTTTCCGTTCACAGGCCAGTGCTCAATGCCCTGAACCACACCAGCCAGGGTAGAATTTTTATTTTTCTTACATTTTTTTCTGTTTCACACATGGCAAATAGTACCTCCTGTCAATTCATCTGTCTTTGCTACTAGTGATGTTGAACATCTTTTTTGTATGTTTTTTGGTCAATTTTATTTTTTTGTGAATTATCTGTATAATTTCTTGCCTGGGCAAATCCTTTTAAACACACATACACAATTTAATCAGATTCCATGAACTGGCTAGCAGCAGGCTTGAACAGACCTCTTGAATAGTAATAACAGAGAATGCCTGTTGACAAAGGGTTTTGTTGTCTATTAAGAAACTTCCTCATACATGACCACATTGTATTCTGACTCTGCTTGGCATCTATCTCACGGCAATACTGTTTGCTGTAGCATTAGAAAGGCCTGTTTGGGTGTGTTTGGCTTACACTGTAGTGCATTGGCCCTGACCTGTGTGGTTCTGTTGGGCATCATGTCTGGAAAGTGAAAAGTTGCAGGTTGCTTGATTCCCGGTCAGGGCACAGGCCTGGGTTGCAGGGTCCAACTTGGTTGGCATGTGTATACGAGATAACCGATGGATGTTTCTCTCCCTCTCTTTCTCTCTCCCTCCCCCTCTTTCTAAAAATAAATAAAGCTTAAAAAGTAAAATAAGATGCAGTGCATTGCCTAGTAGATGCTCAATAAAAAGAGACGAGGTCGCCCTTTATTTTGTCTCTGAGAGTGACGGGCACAGCGAGGTTACCACGCATTAAGCCTTTTCTTCTTTTTTTACGTTGTGAAAATAGCACGAGTGTCCTTAAAGTCAGACAACAAACAACTGCTTGTTGGAATGAGGCTACCTCTGTGGTCCTTGCCTGCCGCGGCCTTGAAGCTCACAGGGTGGGGGAGCAGGGCCCAGGCCCACAGCCCCTCTCATCATCAGAGGACACCGCCTGCATCCCCTTCCCATCATTTTTACCTCCTCTTTCTCTCTGAAACAGATCCACTTGGAGGGCTGAAGCTCAAGCAAATCTGAGTGAGTATCAAGAAACCAGCCTTTTCCTCCTCTCCCCTCCTTCCCAGCCCCAGCTCTGAATCTGCCAGGTGGCCAGAGTTTTTCACCGAAAATCAAAGTGAGTGAGCCTAATCCCAACTGAATAGCGTGTGTTGTTTGCCTTTCGATGCCACTTCTTAAATTTTTTCTGATTATAAACTTAATACAATGTTAGCATGTTGTTAAAAAAAAAGTAAACAAATATCCAAAGCAGTAAGTGAAATACTTAAAATAATGACATTTCCATTAGGAAAAAACCATAATTGAAATCAGTTTGGAAGTTTGAATGGAAGTGGGTGTTTAATAAATGATCACACAGCTTACTCTAAGGCAGTCGCAGTCACGTGCTGAAGAATTCTCCCTGCGTTAACTCCTGTAGTCCTCCCAGCAACCCTGGGAGCTCGGCCAAGATTATCCCCATTTTCAGGTGAGGAAGTAGAGGCTCGGAGGTCAGACAGGTGGTAGAACCCACCTTCAAGCCAAGTCCGTTTGCTCCTCGAACAAAAGCTCTTTCCACCACTGCGGAAGCTACACATTTCCAAAGGCTTAGGCCACAACCTCGCCTTCTCTACCCTGTGTCGTTTCTCCTTCTGCCCTGACAGTGGGGGGCTTGGGTGTCCAGGCAGAGGCCTGGGGATGCTGCCACTGGGAATCAGTGCTAAGTGCAGGTGGCATGGAGCAGTGGTCCCCGCCTGTCTGTCCCCCTCAGAGACTCGCTGTGTGGCTCAGATGCACTGCACATGGACAGCCCTTAGAGCCGCCGGTCACAGAGCAAAGGCTTGGCATACGTGGGCAGCGTGAGCTCTGAGCCAAGCTGTCCCCTTCACAGTCTCTCTGCCACGCCTGGTCGACCTGGACTGGAGAGTGGACATCAAAACGGCCTCTGACAGCATCAGCCGCATGGCCGTCCCCACCTGCCTGCTGCAGATGAAGGTGTGTCCACTGTCACTCTCTCTGGGAGGGAACAAGGGGCGGCACTGACTTGGTACCCCTGCAGGCCATCGAAAATACCAGTCTCCAAAGTGTGGGCGTCTCTGAGTCCATAAATTAAAAAAGTAAGCTCTCCCCAAGTACAGTATTTATTCGCAAAGTATGTGTGTGCTACTGTATTAACGTAGACATAAGGAAACATACACTGAGTAGAAAATTTAAAATAATAAGACAAACACAAAACATAAATTTTAAAATCATTTGCCGATATCTACAAGTTACCTTATGCCCTTTGGGAAAGTTGAGCTTTAATAAGAAGAGCGTGCTTTCAGATTCCAGACGGCCTTCTGGAGGGTTTGCTGTGCGTCAGCCAGCTTCTCCTGCAGTGGGGTGAGGTCATCACTAGGTGTGACGTGGCTGGTCCCCTTAGCAGTTGGAGATGTGTCACTTCGTCATTTTCTTGGTCCCAGGCTCCTGCCTCTTGGGTGTCACCTTCACTTTACAGTTTTGTTTTTTTTTTTTAATATTTTATTTATTTTTAGAGAGAGGGGAAGGGAGGGAGAAAGAGAAGGAAAGAAACATTGATGTGAGAGAGAAACATCAGTTGCCTCTCATGTGCGCCGACTGGGGAACTGAACCCACAACCCAGGCCTGTGCCCTGACCAGGAATCGAACCAGTGACCTTTTACTTTGTGGGATGACACCCAACCATCTGAGCCACAACGGCCAGGGGTTCACTTTACAGTTCTCTTCAGGAATCTGTTTAAGCCACATTTCCATTCTAAGGGTTTGTTTAGTTAATACTACATAATGGCAGGCTGTGTGTACTTAACCAGACACTCAGAAACTCAAAACTTGTAAGGAAATGAAAATGTAAGGGTACCTCTGAGTTATTAAATATTAGTAAAGCTCACTTTTTAAAAGAGATATAAATACAAGAAGTTACAATACAGGGGTGGGCAAAAGTAGGTTTACGGTGGCTCGTGTGGTTATGACTATTGCAAAGCTTTAGTAACTCAAAAGAATGTCACAGTGCACTTAGGTAGAATCTAGTAAGCGCTCAAATTGCTGGCCTTCATTGTTTATGCATTTTATAGTCTACTTGCTGTACTCCAGCACAGGTGGTACAGACTTCTTCATAGACCTACGTTAGCCCACCCCTGTATTTTACCTGCATCCCACTGGATTCTTCTGCACCCATAGTGCCCCCTGCGTAAACTGCCAATGTGAACACGTGCTGTTTCCTCACTTGACTGCCATTTGGGGTGGGAGCGAGCCTGGCTTCTCGGATACCCGCCCTGAGTACTCGTTGCAAATGGAAACTGACCCCCAGCCTCTGAGGCGTCTCCTTCCTTCTGTGGTTGCTGAGTGACACCAGGGCTGGGACTGTCTGTCTGTATCTCTGAGCAAAGAGCCTCTCTTCAGAGGTTCCCTGAACGGAGTGGGGCTCCCCGGTCCAGGGCTCACCTACAGGGCATTTGGAAGTGAGGTGACTTTGACTTTGGGGCCCTGTTCTCTTTTCAGGTCCAAGAAGATCCCAGCCTGTGTGGGGACAAACCCTTCGTCTCAGCCGTCACCATGGAGCTGAGTAAGGAAACGCTGGACACTATGTTGGACGGGCTGGGCCGCATCCGAGACCAGCTTTCTGCCATGGCCAACAAATGACCCCCGGCCCGCTGCCAGCCCCAGCTGCTGTCTGCAGCGGAGCACCTCTCGACACTGGGTGGGCTGCCCCGGCTGCAGCAACTGCAGCTAACGGGATGGTGGGGGTGGGGAGGGGCTGCCGTCCAGAAGGCGCAGCCGCACTGGGAAGCAGCAGCCATGCCCCCACGCTGTTCTCACCCATCTTCTCCGTCCTCGTTCGGACACTGGTGAGCAGAAGCCTCCGTCTTTGGAATGCTCCTGCTCTGCGTGTGGTAATTACTGCGGTGGCAGGTGAGGGAGCCTTTGCCTCGTCTGCTGCCTCGGCAGGTCTGCTTGGAGGGCTGGTCTAGTGAGTTCCTTTCCAGCATTAGCTCAGAGTAGTTCGTTCCCAGCCGTGGAGCTCGTGGAGGGAGCAGGTGGGCGACACCAGCAGCTCCTGCTTCTCTGTTGGAGAAACCAGGCAGACCCCACGGAGCAGTCACCACGGTGGACCCACCCACCCTAAGTCCAGAGCCGCCCCAGCTCCCTCGGCCCTGCTGGCCCTGGCAGCACAGGAAGTCTGAAGGGGGGGCCATTTTCCTTCTTCGTGAAGCTGGGGGCCCCTTGATAAATGCAGCCATTCCAGGATGAAGAAGTGGGAGGGACTGGGAATAAATAGCAGTTCTGAAAACGTCTGGTCACGCTCCTCGTAGCTTCGCCCTCTGCCTGAGACTGCCGCCTGTCCCTAAGGGTGATCCCGACTTCCTAATTCCCTGCTAAGCTCGTGACCACAGTGTGACCTGAAACCAGGCACGCGGCCCTCACCACCTTCTGCGCGTCTCATGGAGAGCAAAAGCAGGGTTGACTGTATGTGCTTGTCACAAGAGCTGTGACATGCGAAAGCACTCCTTTGAGTCTAGCGATATGAGATCATCTCTATCACATGCCTGACATGTCATAGGGACTCGGTGTGTAAGGCTCCCCTACCCCCATCCAGACCCGCAGCCTGCTCTGAGTGGCCTCAGGTGAAGGGTGGGGAATGGACGGAGGGACAGGCGGAGGTGAAGATTGAGTGACATAACGTGCCCAAAAGCACCTAACAGTGTTGTAGCCAATAGGTGGGGCCCGGTGATGTTAGCTTTCGTTGTTAATGGGAAGGAAAGTAGAAAGCGCCCTGCACCCATCGGTTGGTTCATCTACCATAACAGGGCTGGTGTGACACGGTAGTTTGCTGCCCTGTTGGTGAGGGAGTCCACTCTGAGGTTAGGTCACCTGCTGGTAAACGGCCTCATAGGGACGTGGGCCCAGTTTCTCTTCCACACAGGACTCTGCAAGGGACATGGAGTTCTCCGACTTCAGCTCCATTTGGAAAATACAGGAACTGAGGTAGCGATGAGAAACCTGCCCTCCTGGTGAGACACCAAGAAAGTCAAGGTCGAGATCCCAGGCTCCTCCATCTCCCAGCACCTGGAAGCTGAGCTGCCTTCTGTGGAAATGGCAGCGCTTACCCTTTGGGGGTCGTGGAGGCTGGAGAGAGCTGTGGATCCTTTCTGTAGGAAATGAACATTCTTTACGTTCAATGACAAGTTCGTGGACCAGGGGAGGCGATCCATCATTCCAGGTTGAGAGCCTTATCTCGAATTCATTCCCCCACTTTTTTTTCCTTGTATTCCCAATGACCCATGAAGATCTTCAGATCTCGCTCTGTGGGCCTCTGTAAAAGGCTAGCTTGAAGCAGGGGGCCCAGTGTGGGCATCTGGAGATCTGGACGTTTCCTTTAGGCAGATCCACCGAACAGGCCATCTGGGAGCACGGCGTGGAGGAGGTGTCCAGTGACTGGAGAACTCAATAAATGATCGCTACCCTTTCTCTCATGCGCTCATTTAAGGTGCTTGTTTTCCACTGTCAGGGAAGACAGACTTTGGACACCACATTTCTGGCTGGCCTGACCCTCCTTCCGCCTACTGAGTTCAGAGGCTGTTCTTTCATTCAGTACTTGCCTGGTCTCCTGGTAGAACTGTCTGCATGGTATCCTCTCCTTACCGAGCGGCATGGTTTGGGTATCCAGACACCACCCACAAAAGGGCAATGGTAGACCTCGGTGGCAACTGGGTTCCTGGCTGCCCAGGGCTTTCCACCTGTCTGGCCACAGGGCTGAGCGTTCGGCTCACCCTGATCAGTGTGCGTGTCCCACGGTTGTACGTGACTCAAGCTGGGCCAGTCTGAGTCTTCCCCTGCAAATTTTTTTTTCTGCTGGAATCAACAGTGAAGACCACTTCCTGCCCCTGGGCTCTAGTAGCAAGGCCAGGATGCTTGGGACCATCTCCGCACTCAGGAAGCGCATCTGTGGAGGGGCTAGCCCAGAGAGAAGCAGAGCTTGGGGGTTGCAAAGGGGAGAAATCCAGTGTGCCTGACACCAATCTCCATCTCCTTTCTAGTGTTTCCGTCAGGATGGAAAACATGCCCAGGGCTTGCTTGAATGAGGAATGGAAAGACAGATGCAAATAATTGTCACGAAGGAAGAGTATACGCATGGATTCCTAGACACGGGAGGCACGTGTGGCGCAAAGGGCCACGTTAGGGAGGGACCAGGGTTCGGGGAGCAGCAGGGCTTTATTGAGGTTTTCCCAGGAAGGAGTGGGTGAGGCAGGGTAGGTACGCTGAGTAGGCTTGGCTAGTTTGGATGATGGCAGGCCCTGGGCTACACCTGGTCGTCCAACGCCTGGTCCTGGGTGTTCAGGGCCGAGGGAGCGTTGGTCTGGTGTGTGAGAGTTTGATGAAAGATGTATCTGCAGGTGTGACTACTCATTGGTTGGTCTGTGTATCAAAGACGTGCTCTCAGGGGGGTGGTTTGCAGTCTCTAGGAATTACTAGCTCACCCTAGGAGGAACAGTCCAGGATCAAGATCCCAAATGCCAGAGCATCAGCAATGCAGAAAATGAAATCTACCAATACAGGCTTGTGGTGCAGCAGCAAACAGTCCTGAGGTGCAGTGGCGTTGAATACAACCAGACTTCATTTTGGCTACGCAGCCAGGGCAGGTGGGGGGCGGGAGGTGAGCACTCGACCCGCTGCAGTCACGGAGGGGCCCCAGACCTCGCAGGCTTCATCTCGGTGTGTGCCTTCGCAATCACCAAGACAGGACAAGGGAATACAGCGGACTGTAGCCTTGCTCTGAAAGCTTTTGCCCAGAAGTGACAGGCAGGTGACACGGTCACATCTAACTTTATAGGGGGCAGAGAATGCCAACCCCACCATGTGCCAGGAAGGAAGGAAAAGGGGGTATTTGCTTTGGTTCTGATGGCTGCTGTTCCCCATTGTCTGAACCGAGCTGCCTTTCTTTGCCTAAGCTAGTTTGCACGTACAAACTAAAGAACCGTGAGTAACTGCCGCCTCCGCATCCTCGCTCATGATAACCACCGTCACCAGTGTGGCAAACATCCGAAGTATTTTTTGGATATCCTACGGCGGCTCCAACCCCCTGGGATCAGTGGAGCGTCCGCTGATTTAGTACTTGCATCGTACTGCACAGGCAGCCCGGCCAGGTCCGGGGGCTGCGTTGGGACCCAGGTCTGAGTCTTTACACTCCAAGGCTGTTGATCTCTCCATTCCTGCCTCAGTTAAGGGAAAAGAAAACCTGCATTTCCTCCCCCACAACCAACGCTGTCCCTTCATCCGGTGACCTTCAGGCCCTCCTCATCCGCCCTGCCTTCCCACTTCTATCTGGGCCATCGCACCTCCCTGGCCTCCCTTTTCTGGTGGTTTTCAGGGCCAAAGACATTGACGTAAGGATCAGGCACTTGGGCTTTCCCACGGCAGCCAGTTCTCTAAGCACGCACAGTGGGCACTGTGTCCAAAGTCATTAGTCCAGCTCTGTGGTCTGGTATTTAGGAGTTTCCAGGAAATGAGTCCAGTGTGGTGGCAACGGGCTCTCCGTCACTTTGTTCAGTAAGCTGAGAAATCGGGAACAAGAGAGGGTTTTTGTTACTCTCTATACAGAGTAACGATACACACATACACACATATATATTATATATTTATTTGAATCTGGGAACCATTGGCTGGCTGGCATTCTGAAAGTTTCCCAGTGGTTGAACATTTACAAGAACTGTCTGAATGAGTAACTGCTAACCTCCGAGTACTGATCATTCCTGAACATTCTTTTACCTGCACGATGTTGATTTTCGTACTTCCTCCTTCAGTGCTCACATTCCTGCGGTTTAATTGTCCTTTTTACAACTACTTTAAGAAAGGATAAAAGACTCCCTAGTCGTATTCCCTGGTTGGTGCCAGAGGACCCTGATCTCCCAGGAGAGAACCAGTCTTCCTTTGGGGAAATGTCAAGAGCTCATGAAGGGGTGGCTGAGAGGCTGAGCTGCTGTTGGCCCCAGGCTCTGGGGAAAGACTGACACGTTTCTAGTGCCTTGTCCACGCGTGGGGCTAAGATACCTGCTCAGGTAATGCACACGGTAGACGGACGCAGAGGTGGGAAGTGGGCTCCTGATGAAGAAAGGGATGCCCTTGGCTGCAGGTGTCAGTGTTGCTCTAGTCTCACGACCTTGGGCTCATCCCACACAGTGGAGCCTAACACGTTGAAGGAAGAATGAACCGAGAGATACCTCGGGACATCAGAGGGAACTGGGGACCTGGTTATGCACAGCTCAGGTCTGCAGCTCGGGGCTGGCCTCTGATGAGGGCTGCAGGAACTCAGACAGAACGCCTGCGCCAGCCGTTCCTTCGGTGTCTTCACCTTGTGGGAGTGCGCACATCGTATTAGGGTATTGGCTCGACTGCTTTAACAAAAACCAGTTCCCGTGGACTGAAGAATGTAGTTCGTCTCTCACATCCACATCTGGGCTGGTGGAGGGTGGGAGGAGGTCGGACAGTTCTGCTCCAGGAGACGGTCTGTACTGCCGGGCTCCCCCCATGGCGTTGCTTCACCAGCCACCAGCGAGCAAAGTCTGCTCATCACTACACTCCAAGACCGTGCCCCAGCCCATGGGGAAGAAGGAAAAGGAGGGGAAGCATGTGCCCCAGAAGATTCCACGTTTTTTCCACTTATATCCCATTGGCCACAATTGCATGGCCAGTATGTAGCTGAGAGGTAGGTAGGGAAATACGTTCCCCAGCTGGGCAGGCAGTGGTCTAGCCACAACTCAGAGGGCAGGCAAGCGAGCGAGGCCCATTCCTAAAACGAGGAAGAGGCTGGATAGAGCAGATTGGCATGGCTTTGCGATCGGTTGCTTTCCTGAGGTCAGGCTTCCCAGAGGAAGAGAACAGAAAGGCTGCCTGGGTGTGCGTGGGAGGAGGCTGCTTCTCCAGGCTGCGGACCATGTCTCCTTAGCTGGGTATCCACAGCGCCTTGGCACCCAGCAGACTGCCCCACAAATGCCCATCTGTGTCCCACCTTCCAAACTCACACAGGATTTGACCTGTGTTAGTAAATGACGAATTATAGTGAATTGATAGAATGGCAGACTAACGCTGACTGGACTTGCTTGTCCTAAATCCACCTCAGCAGCGCCTCCTTTCACCCTAAAAAAATAATGTATTCAAACCCCCGCGGTGGGATCTGTGGCGTCCGGGCCCTACTTCGCCCGCCAGGACCACGCCCCCACCTCACCACTAGGAGGCCTGGACTTGACTTCAGTTCTGTGCCCTGCAGCCACCCTAGTGTCGCACGGCTAAGAGGAGGAAGGAGAGGCGTCCGGGTGAGGGTAGGAGGGATCCGCAGGCAGGTCGGTCGATAGTGCGGGGCGACATCAGCGTGCTGAGCTCCTGCCACGAGCACAGGGTCGGGGACCTGCGTTTCCAAGGGGTGAGGGGAGGGAAGATACCCCCTGCGGAGGGCAGGCATGGAGAGAAGCCCTGCCCCAGGGAAGGGAGGGCAGTGTGCCCTTCCGGGTGCCCCCTCTTCGAACGTCTCCCCTTCACTCCGGCTTAACTGCCAGTCCTCCTGCCGGGTTCAGGAGCAGCACCTGAAGGGACCCAGGAAGCTGACTTAGTCGCCTCTCTTCTCAGCCTGTATTGTGCGCGCCATTGCCCTCACCACACTGCCCTGTGCTTGGCTGTGCATTTGCCTTCTCCCTTCGCTGTTCACCTGCGGGCTCAGGTAACAGGCAGCCCTGTGGGCACTGTTTCCTGCCACCAGCTGAGATGGGGTTCGGTCCTAGGGTTACTCCTAGAGAAGAGGTCACTTGTCACATCCTCTTGGTGAGTCAAGATTCTTCTTATGCCCAAAAGCCACACCGGAAGGGAAATGTGTCTGCCTAGGCCTCACCTGGGCGCAGCTGGAGCTTGCCCAGCATGCCCAGCAGATGGCGCAGTCGCTCTCCTTATCGTCCCACCCCGACCTCATAAAGAAAACAAAGGCCTGGAGAGTGGGGAAGGTGGGGTCAGTCACTCCCGGGACACAGGCGGCGCGAGAAGCCCCCTGCAAAGGCAGGCCCCAGGCCCAGGCCTAGTCCCTTCCCTTACAGAGCTCTTCCTCGCAGTCCCAGAGCAACAAAGAGAGAGGAGGGAGATGGAGGCAGGGCAGGCCCCCACGGGGGCCCATTCAAGCCTGCTCCCAAGGCTCAGCTCCAAAGCACCCACTTGCCTTCTCGTTGCTTCTATCCCTGGGTGGTGGGCGCTAGAAATCCCACCACTGGGGCCTGTGAGATCCACGCATCCAAGTAAGGTTTTGTTCAGAGCAACCGCACAAGTCCAGGACTCAGCCCACAAGGCCTTGTACTGCGTAAGTTTCTACCTATACTGTTAAATAAAGATTCAACCGAGTTAATTTTAAAGATGTAATTGGCTTTACTGAAAGACTCATGAATTGGGCAGTATCCAATCTAGCACGTGGAAGTGTTTTAAAAGGGAAATGTTTTAAAAGGCAGGACAAGGAAGTCACAAACAAACAAATAATAATAAAGGATGATTTTAGGCAAGGTCACCTCTCTTTGGGGACAAAAATGGGCCTATTAAGAGGATGACCTCATCTTCCTTTGGGGATGGGAGGCCCCATATGGTAGATGATCTCATTGGTGCCTAGCAGAAAATTCCAGACTGACTGGTTAAGACATTCCTGGGAGAAGTTGTAACTGTAATCAGTTCAGGGTTTAAGTTCTGGTTTGGTGGTGTGGGCTTAGCCCAAGTGACTCCATTTTGGACTGTTGCTTCTTTTTAACAATACCTTGGGCAGGTGATAGAGCGAAGGTTCAAATTCAGGGGGGGCTTGGGGCCAAGTCTCCATTTCTTTACCCCTAAGAGAGAGAGGTCAAGTGTAATTTTTCCTGACAATGCAGCTTAGAGGGAATTAATTATACATAAAGGTGTGGGAGAAATGGAAGCTTCCCGATCAATGCTGGTTGAACTTCAAACACGTACCAGTGCCCCTGCCGGGGTAAACCTTCCCACGGGTCAGAAGACGCGTCGGTTCTCTTCTGAGAGGAGCTTGGGCGTGACAGGCAGGGGCAGGGGTGGAGAGCCAGAGAAGAGCCCTTGGTGTCCCTTGTCTGGATTCTTCGGAAGCCTCCTCCCTGGTTTCCCCACCTCCGGTCCGCCCTCCTTCCCTCCTTGCCTGCCCTCCTTCCCCTCGTAGCTGCAGGTCTTTTCTAAATGGAAATTAATGCTATTCCCTTGCCTAAACTACTTAGATGGCTTCTTAATGCTCTCACAATAAAGGCCAAACTCAGAAAAATGTCACGCCGTGTTCTTCACAACCTGGCTTCTCCCTACACTTTTGTCTCACGAGACAAGATGAAAGGAATGGGCTTCAATTGGAATGAACGGTGCAAAGGGCCCGAAGACAGAATCGGTGGGCTCTGGGAAACGACTCTGGGGACAGACGTGGGGACAGGATGAGGGAGAAAGGAGTCAGCGTCACCCTGCTGTTGACCTGCCTTTTCTCGAGGACAGAGACTGGGTTGTGCTCACTGTCTTGTCCCCAGCACCTGGGACACTGCCTGCCATTGGCAGAGGCTCAGTCGGTGTCTGTCGGAAGCGTGAAGGCAGGAATGAGTGAGCGAACGCAGAGCCTGACAGGGTCCCAAGGTGCCAGATCGGTACTCCTCCTCCCTGACCACTGCCAGGCTGGCCCCCCTCCCTGCTGCCTGGGCCCGTCTCTGGGCCGGAGTGGACGCTGCCACATGATGAGGAGGCCACGGAGAAGAGAGCTGGCCGTGCTGTGCGGCCTGGGACCCAGCTCTGGAGGGGAGGTCATGGAGGCATTGAGGGCGGAAATCCCAGAGTGCATGATGCCCTGGCCTCTCCAGACGCCCCACCCTAAGCCGCTCAGGAAAGTCACCCTGGATGCAGAAGGTCGGTCACCCTGCCTTTCCCCTGTGAACCCGTGGCTGCCGGGCCACCTGTTCCCCAGGATGGCCTTCTCCCTGCCCAGATGGCACTCCCTCTCCCCTGTCGACTGCGGCTGCAGCCTCTGCCTGGTCTCTCTTGGGACCCCACGTGCCACCTCACCGGCCTCCACTCCTCTCCGCACGCGGTGGTTTCCCTTCAATGTTCTCCAAACTGCACGGCTCTCCCTGGCTGGCCAGCCGGCTCAGCCTCCTCGCAGACAGCAACCCCTGGCGCCTGGGGAGGCAGAGGCTCTCCTCTTCGCTGGAGTAGCAGGGACATCAGTTTCCCACCGTCCCCGTGGGCACCGCCCTAGGTCGCCCTCCTCTGAACCTGTCCCCTGGGAGACTGGATCAGCCCTGCACTGGCTCCCTGCCCTGGGCTTGTGTTCTCCTAGTCTAGCTTCACCGTGCTTTTCCAGAAAGGAAACTGGATCTTGTTTAGCCTCCACACCTGATCCCCCTTTCCCAGGCTTCTCCATCTCGGCAAAGAACAGCTGCAGCCAGAAATGTGGGACACGCCCCCGCCGCCTCCTCCTCCTTCCTGTTGCCGCCCCATCCTCAGCCCACTCAGTCCACCGGTCAGGCCGTGGGTTCCACCTCCCAAACACACTCACGTGGGTTTGTTTCTCTTCGTCTCTGCACCAGGTTGGTCCACGGCACCGTCATTTCTCAGTAGCCTCTAAGTGTGATGGTCACTGCTGGCCTCTGCCTCCGGAACTCCTGCCGCTTTCCTCATTACACCAACTTCCCATCAGTGCCCGAGGTCTTCCGAGCTCTTCCGGGGGCAGGGCCTTTGCACCTGCTGCCCCCACAGCCCCACCCTCCTTCCCCTGGTTTTCACAAGACTAGCTTCTTCTCATTTTTAGGGCTCAGCTAGAAAGTCACGTCCCTAGAGAGGCTTCCTTGGACTACTTTCTCTAAGAAGGATGCCTTCTTTTAGTCTCAATCCCAGAATCCTGTTTATTTCCTTCCCACCCTCCAAAGTACGTCTTATTAATTTAATGAATGTATGAGCACGTTACTCATCTAACCTGTTCGTTGTCTGCCTCCTCGCCGCAACGAACACCACGAGGCCGAGACTCCTGTCTGCCTCGGTCAACACTCTGCCCCCCTGCGGCACACGGGCCTGCACGGAGTGTGTGCTCGGTGTGTGGGTTAGACGAACAAAATCAACAAACGGAAGATCCACGTGCCCCTGCCCCGCTTTCAGTCTGTCACTGCTGCCCCGTGTGTCTCCTCAGTACACACTCCAGACTCCACAGTGCCCCCTGCAGGCCCTTCCCGCCCTCTCGGGAGCTTGCCTTTCCAGCTTCCTCACCGGCTGTGTAAGGGTCCAATCAAGACGGAAAGGACCAAGCCAGACCGGGTGCCTCGGTGCAGACACAAGCATGGGCCTGGGAGGCAGGAGAAAGGGACAGGCGACCAATGACCTTCCTGATCCTCCGCAGAGCTTCGATGCTGTGGGGCCTAATTTTTTTAAATTTAGTTTTAGTTACTATCGACATACATACACTGTTGTATTAGTTGCAGGAGCACAACACGGGGATTACACGTTGACACACCTTACGCAGTGATCACGAGAAGTCTAGCAGCTGTTGAACATCAAAGGATTAAACCTCGGACCAAGAAGTGGAGGGAGAAGCTCAGTATCAGACGGGCCAGGTGGCTGGCAGGCACTATACAGAGGTCAAACTCCCCCCGAGGGCTGACCCAGGCCAGGGAAGGTGGGGGGCACAGAATTCTCGAGAGAACAAGCCCTCAAAATAAGTAGACCTCGGAGCTGGGCAAGACCCCTGTAGCTCATGCTGAGCACAGTACTTGGCACATGTTAGGTCCTCAGTGAGAAGGTGAGTTGAGAGCTGTCATGGGGACCAGAAAGCTTGTCCCACTCATGTCATAACTAAGATGCACCCAAAAGCCCTGGCCGGGTGCACAGTTGGTTGGAGCGTCGCCCCATGCACCAGAAGGTTGCAGGTTAGATCCCCGGTCTATGTTTCCCTCTCATCTCTCCCCGCCCACCCCCATCTTCCTTCCTCTCTCTCTCTGAAACCAATAAAACATATCTTTGGTGAGTATTTTTTTAAAAGATGCAACCAAAGGTCTCCCAGGGGACATCCCCGAGGAGTGAGAAGCCTCTCTGAACGGCAGGGGAGGGGCTACCTGCCCCACCCCCACTCCCCTCCCTGGGAAAGACGTGACTGAGCCGTCAGCTGGCCCAGGGAGCAAGGGTGTCTGCTGGCCCAGCCTCCACTCCCCGTGCTGCTACACGCATCTGGAAGATCGAAATGGTCTCTGCCGCATCCTTCCGAGCAGCTCTGTGCTGAGCTCGCCTCTCCTCCCTCCCAGCAGCTGCCAGGACTGAAGAGGCCTTTCTGAGTCAGCCGGCTCAGAGACCTCTTCCTAGGTGCCCGGGCGCATGCCACTCTGGGTGCGGGCCTCTGGCCCAGCCCTGACCCTGGCATAAGTTCAGCCTCTGCTGTGGGAGTGGGTGGGGGCAGGGAGTGGGGTTTCAAGAAGGAGCTGAAGGCATGTAGGAGCCTTTCCATTGACCACGGTCCTTCTGAGCAGCATGAGTTTCTCCATGGCAAACTCGGAAGCCTGTTTGTATTTCTGATCCACCCACTGAGACCTTCGAGATGGATCCTCTGAGAGGGAGGACAAACTACTCTTTAGTGCCTGGCACCAGCACCCAGTGTGGGCAGGCGCACTCTGTCCTGTCAGGCCTGGGGTCAGGGAGCAGAGGCGCAGAGAGGCAAAGTGACTTGCCGGGGGTCACACAGCTGAAGGCCTTCTGGCCTCAAGTCAAGTGCTTTTCCAGGGAAAAATTAAAACTCAGAAAATTACAATGTAAAGAAGGGTCCTCTCCCGGAGAACGGAAGTCGAAATCAAGGAGAAGACATCCTGGCGTGGGTGGGAGATCCAAAGCCCCTGCTGGGTAGGGGGCTGCCCCAGAAGGATCCGCCAGGCAGAGGGACCTTAGGATGTAAGGGGTGGGTGGGAATATAGGGGGAAAGGAGCAGGCGCAGCCTTCCGAAGCGCCTCATTAGGCTTGGGGCAGCAGGCAGAGACTGCACCCCACCCTCCCCCCATGACGAGGAGGGGGCCAGATGAGACCCTTTGCCTGCCGACAACTCCAAATAAATCTCCACTTTCCTACTTCCTGCACACATGCCTTTTAACTCTTTTATACTTTTGAAGTGGGTTTTGATCTTTAAGCCCTCAGAACATTTTCAACACCTCCTTTGCAAATCCTGCCTCAGCATGGAGTGCAGCCGGTACGTGACATTTACCATCTTGCACTTGGCCTTTGGGGACCTTAGTGAAGAGGAAAAGGTTCCACTTTAATGTCAAGGTTCCTTTTACTTTATTTTTTAATTGGTAATACATTTACATGATCAAAAAATATCAAAAGGCACAAAAGTGCACACAAGGAAAACTCCCTGTCACGCCCAGTCCTGGGGTCCCGGCAGCACGGGCGCTGATGGTATCAGTTGCTTGGTTATTCTTTCAAAGGGATTTAATCCAAGGGTCAGCCAACCGGCAGCTCTGATCACCCAAGGCCAAGGCCAGCTCACTGCCTGTTTTTGTATAGTCTGAGAGCAAACAATGGTTTTTACAGTTTAAAAGGTTGTAAGAAAACAAAACAAAACAAAGAA
Source organism: Glossophaga mutica (assembly GCA_039655065.1). Taxonomy (NCBI): domain Eukaryota; kingdom Metazoa; phylum Chordata; class Mammalia; order Chiroptera; family Phyllostomidae; genus Glossophaga; species Glossophaga mutica. Next base: position 21,149,740 of record CM077308.1, read on the forward strand.
AAATATGCAACAGAGGTCATCTGAGGCTTGCTACGGCTAAGATCTTGACAACCTAGCCCTTTACAGAAAATGTCTGGTCAAAGTTTATTCAAAAGATGGCGTACTCTCTACATCACGCCTTTTTTCGCTCGATAATCTGTCCCGAAGGCCTCTTTCTCTCAGCACAGAAGCTCCTCTTCATTCCTTTCTACAGAATTCCGTTGTCTGGATGGGCTATAATTTAACCAGTTTCTATTGGACAGTTAGGCTGATACCAACTTTTGCTACTTGGGGGCTGCTGTCTCAACACCATGGACTGATTGGCTTGTAACCACAGAATTTACTGCTCATAGTTCTGGAGGCGCTAAGTCCAAGATCAAGATGCAGGCAGATCCGGTGTCTGATGAGGGCCTGTTTCCTCGTTCCCAGACAACTGTCTTCTTCCTGTGTCCTCAACTTGGCTCTCTGGGTCTTTTATAAGGACACTGATCCCCATTACGGGGGCTCCACCCTCATGACCTGAGTGCCTCCCAAACGCCCTGCCTCCTAGAACCATCACATTGGGGCTTAGGTTCCAACCTATGAATTCTGGGGGAGGTGTAACATTATCTATATATAGCAGGGCCCATTCCCTTTTCCTTCCTTCCTTCCTTCCTTCCTTCCTTCCTTCCTTTCCTCCTTCTTCCCCTCATACCCTCCAGTCCTTCCCTCCCTTCTTTTCTTCCTCCTGCCTCATTTTTTTCTCTTGGCTGTATGGCTGGCATCTCAAAAACTGTTGGGTGAGTGTGTGAGCGTATGAGTGAATGGACTTGCCAACAATTCTTTCCAAATAAATATCCGTTTTCCAAATTCCTGCCCACATTCCTTTCAATTCTTTTATACTTCTGAAGTGGGTTTTGATCTTTAAGTCCTCGAAACATTTTCAGCGCCTCCTTTGCAAACCCTTTCTCAGCATGAGCTACTGGGGGAGGGCTCAGTGTGGGACCAGGGGCCCCAGGGAGAACCAAGTCTCAGGTGTTGTGGCGCCCCGCGTCTCCCTCCCTTTCTCACCCTTGCTGCCGGCACAGCGGCCCCAGGAACGGGTCCGTAGTCCCTTCCTGTGGTCCTCAGAGGCCGTCCTGTAGCTCCCCCTGCAGGAGATGGGGGGTGATGAGGAGGATACGTCAGCGAAGGAGGTGATCCCCAGGTGACCTGCACTTCCTTCAGGCCTACTCCAGGTCTTTGTCCCCTGGAACTTCGTGCAGACAATGAGACCCTGCCCTCCATCCAGACTAGGAACTCAAGTACCACGGATAACCCACCCCAAGGCTGCCAGGGCCCAGCAGCCCCCACAGCATGTAACTCAGGGTCCCACGACACACACGTCCCTTTTCCAATCCTCCCAAGGCCCCTCGCTTTCCAAGCTCTGTCCTAATGGCTTGGTGTAGGGGGAGCAGTTGTCCGAGAAGAAGACCAGCCACTGGTGGCTGAATCCTCTCATCTGCTGAGCCCAAGGCTGGACAGACAGGCTCGTGTTGGGACTGGGCTGTCCCCAGGGCCTCTCCCTAATCCTTCTATTTTCTGGACAGTGCTGGGCTGGCTGCGGCCAGTCCCCCTTTCCTCAGAACCCACCCACCCTGTGGCATCGTCAAGCAGGGTTCCATTGAGGGTGATCCCTTGGGAGTTTAAGGAGAGGTTCTCTTCTCTGTAGTTCTGGCGTTCCAACTGCTGGTTCAGCTCACAGGGTGAAGGGCCCTGAGACAGACCCTGTGCAGATGGACAGCCCACTGAACTCAAGCCTCAAACACCCACGCCTGTCTGCCTTGTCCTTTTCCTCACTCCCCACTTCTAGGGCGCAACAAGTTCCCTCGGGCCCACAGTCACAACATAGTTCCAGCTTGCCCATTCCCTTCCATGTCACTGTCATCACGAGTTTGGGATAACAATGGACTCCTAAAGCCCCCCTAAGGGGCCACCCCACTGTCCTGTTACCCCTGGAATCCATTCTTCACCTGGTAGCCACGTGATCAGGGCCATCCGTCCTGTGCTAACACCTGCACAGGGTTCATCATCATGACAAGTGCATGCCTGTCCCAGCCTCGATGTCCCTGCCCCCCCGCCCCAGGGGCCCTGGTCTTTTGTTCACTCTGCTCTGACTTAAAGCCCCTTGCATGGGCTCATCCCTCTCTCCAGAAAGCTCTTTCCCAGACCCCGAGTAGGGTGGGGGTGCAGCTCAGGGCTGGCCCAAACATGCCCTACCACAGAAGCTTCCTTGACAGCCCCATGCAAAGTAGCCCTCCGGGCACCGTCACAGCACGGAGTCCTCTGTGCCAGCCCGCATTGCACCTGCTGAACCGGTCCTGCTTGGTGTTGCCCGTTCCCTCCCCCTGGAAGCTAGTTTGCTGCCATGTCCTCACCTTGAACTTCCTTCTCTGTAGAGCTCCGGGGGAAGTGTGTCCTGGTCACGTCCCTGAACCCTTCCCACAACCACCTTTGTTAGTCAAAGGCCCAGCAGCCCCTTCATTTTGGTTTATGAAACTGAACTAAGGGTCACAAATTAGAGCACAGACCCATCGCAGAGGATGGGAAACCCTCCAGCCCGTGGCCCCTCTCTCCTTTGAGGTGCAGCCCCTTCACTTCCTCCCCCTGCCTCCTCAGCCCCAGCCTGCCCCCTGTCCCTCCCCAGTCAAAGGAAGGGAGGTCACTCCGAAACTCCTGCGACCGTGTGAAGCAAACAGAAGGAACTAGGAAAGGGAGACAAAAGCAGAAAACATGGAGGGAGGGGAACAACGCTACCAGAAGTACAGTCACAGAAGTCAGCCAAGGACTCACAGCATCAAGGACACGCTTTCGGTCAAGCTCAGCTGCACTGGAATCTGGGGGAACATCCAGGAGGGAAGGCAACCTCTGAACATCAGCTTTGTGTTGGGCTGTTGAGCAGTTGGGGGGTCGGGGAGGAGGGTCTGAGGAAGTCACACGTCTCTTGATTTCTTTGTCTTTTTATCTGGTCCTTGACCTCTACCCCTGGTTGACTGGAGAAAGAAGAAGAATAGCTCATAATTCTGAGCATTTACTATGAGCCAGACATTGTTCAGAGACTTTAGATGTTTAGAATATTGAATTTACACATTACATATTCAAATGACTTTATGAAGTAAGAACTGGTATTAGTATTTGCAACAGATGAGAACATTGGGACCCAGGGAAGTTAAGTAACTTGCCCAAGGTCACACAGCTGCTATTAACAAGAACTGGAATTTTCTCTGGGCCGTCTCGTTCCGGACTGTGCTCCCCACCACTCCACCCCATGCCTCTCCAGCAAGGTAATCAATCTGAACGAGCCTTGTTAAATGGGACATCCTACATAGGAACTCGTTGTCAATCAGTGGTTTCTCCCCTGCATCTCTCCACATCTCCACGACAGTACTTCTACCCCAGGGACCTGAAGGGACTTAGACGGGAACCCTGTCCCTTGCGAGCTCAGCATGCCGCCCAACAGCCACACAGCCGTGCACAGAGTTGGACTCCACTCAGGGGGGCTCCTGAGGAATAAGCGAAGGACAATAAGGTGGTCAAGGAGCTAGAGCTCCAAGTTAGAGCTTATTTATTGATCATGCTATATTAGTAATACAATTCACTAAACTTTACTGAGGGCTAATCCCCTCAGGCATCACTTGAAGCATTTCAGATATTAGATGATATGCTAATTCTGTCCAACCTCACAGGTGGCCCCCAGTGGTCCTCACCTTCAGAAACTCTTACCCTTGTTTACTCCCCTTCCGCATTGGACCACGGTGACTTATGTGAGTGGGAAATTATACAACGGAAGGGGCAGCATGTGAAGGCATTGCAGCTTCTTCTTCCGTGTCCTGGATCACTATGGGGAAAGGCACCAAGGCCTCCGGCCAACATCGACTGGAGACCACCATCTTGGAAATGGGTTCCCCAGCCCCACTTAAGCCTTCAGACGATGCGGTGTTGGCCAACATCTGAGTGATGGCCTCGTGACAGGTCTTGAGCCAGAACAGCCCAAGAGAACACACCTGAATTCTAGACCCATGGAAGCTGTGAGAGATAATAAATGGTATTGTTTTAAGTCACTCAGTTTTGGGAGTAATTTGTCCTGTAGCGATAGATAACTAATACATAAACTGCTGTGGCCATCACAACTCTGTGAAGTGGATGCTACCATTACACAGTCACACAGGCAGAGGCAGGACCTGAGCCCAGGCAGCACCTTCCTCCTCCCTCCCAGCCTGCCTTCTGGACGGCCACGTGCCGGTGCCTCTGCTGTGCGAGGTTTTCTAGGGGACTTAGCAGATCACAGGAGCAGACTCCCCAGACTTTGGCCTCAGTATCACCTCATTAAAAAAAAAAGAAAGAAAGACCCATCCCAGGGCCCATCCCTAAATATTTTGACTCACTAGGCCTAGAAGGGGACCTTTAGTTGATTTAACACTTAAATATTTCAGGACTCACTCATATTCCTGGAGCTCCTCACTTTACAACTATGGCTCTCCCATTCGGCTAGTTGGGAGAGACTTCACTATGCTGCAGTAACCAGAAATATCAGCGGCTTCCCTCACAGAGGTTCAATTCTCCCTCCCATCTCAGTCTGATAGCAGTTAGGTGGTCCTCCTCCATCCTGAACTAAGCCACCTGAAACACATGGCTTCCCAAATCGCTGCTGGGAAGCAAGAGAAAGAAAGGAGTAATCATGGAACGCATTTATAAGGGTCAAGCCTGGAAGTAACTTGTATGATGCCCACCCACATTCACTGGCTGAACCCAGTCTCTCAGCCCTAATAGACATGCAAGGGATGCTGGGAAATGTGAAGAACAAATGAATGCCTGGGGGATCACATCAACTCTCTGCCATGCCCATTAGCTGGCCAGTTATTATGTACTATTTTGCAAATTTTATGTTCTTCCTGATTCCTCAGTTCAATATAATCTTTGAGGTCAAGGACAACCTTCATCTCTTCCCACAGGGCTGAGCACTTAAATGTTGCTAAAGGTACTCTTCTAGATAAACTGGTGATGTCGTAGCTCCAAGGAAGCAAACAGTGGCCATGTGACGGAGGGTATGACAGGTTTGTGTGCAAATCCCGACTCCAAGATGCTTTTGGCAGGTCTCTGAGCCTCAGTGATTTTGTCCATAAAATAGGAATGACTATGAAGAATGCCTCACACAGTGATTATGAGGACTTACTTAGTGATGTCTTTAGAATGGAAATTACCTGCCGCCCTTCATGCAACGTAGTGGAGGATGCAATATGGTAGCCACTATCGTCTGCTAAGCCAGGGCCTGAAGACAGATGAGCTTGCGTGGAGCCGTGAACCCCTTGAAATCCCGTGAAAACATTTTGGACATGCCTGAATACACAGGAACTTTTTTTTTTTTACTCATCTTTTGTTTATTCACAAAAGCATGCATGTAATAATTCTAACTGTAGAATGTTTAAACATTCCAGATCATAATCACTAAGGCATGTTAAGGGCTTCCACAAGCTGGGCTTTTCTCTGAGCGCCTTAACTCGCTTAGCTCTCGAAAGCCATGAGGTCGGGACTACCAGTATCACCCCTAATTTACAGATGAGGAACCCGACTCACAGAGAGACTGAGTCGTCAACGGTCCCACGGCCAGGGATAGCCGAGTTGGTTTCCAGTCAAACCCAGCAGCCTGACCCCAGAGCCCATACCCACTAGTGTTGGTGCTTCTCAGAGGGTGGCACCCTCACCAGTGGCACGGGCACCACCGGGGAACCCGTGAGAAACGCAAACCCTGGGGCCTCACCCCAGACCGAGTGAATCAGAGCTGGTGTTTTCACAAGTCCTCCAGCTGATTCTGAGACACGGTCAAGTTCGAGAACCCTGCCCTCTGCTGGAGCCCTGCCTCTCCTCTCCTGCAGGCTGTGCTTCTGCTCAGGGGAGCGCCTGCAGCTTACAAAACAAACAGGTGAACGTTGTCACTGCTCATAACTCCTGTTCAAGGCCCTTCTCCCTGCAACAGATGTCAGAAGCTTCAGAAGGAAAAGTTCACCCGGAATGGCCCATGCCCTCCTTTGTCCTGCTGGTGTCACCTGAGCTGTCCTCACACTGGACAACTTCAGCCATCGCTGCTGCTCACTGGTTAAAACTGGGCCCAATCCCCATGCTTCCTGCGTGCCGAGAAGGAAGGCCCGTAGTGCCTGGCTGCATCCTGGAGAGGATGGTTTGTTCCTTGCCAAAACCCATGCATCTCATACGAGTGTGCAGCAAGCAGATTGCAGCCCAGAACTCTCCCGAGCCTCCGCCCCAGCTGTTCCTGCCTTGGAGACCGGCCCTCCCTCTGTGCTCCCTCTGCGACCCAGATGGCAGCAGACACAGCAGGAAAGGCCGCCCCAGCCAGCCCGGAGGCTCCCGGGCCCGCTGTGTATTTGATGAACTAGGGAGTTAGCAGGCACAGTGTATGTGGACAGCTCATGCGGGTGGTGCGCAGGCTGCGGCAAAAAGCCAGCCTGTTTTACCCTCAGCCCAGCCAAGGGAGTTTTCCCGTTGATTCTGACATCTGTTAAACGGCACCGTGATGACTGAGCGCTCACTCTGGGTCAGGCGACCCGCATGGCAACAACCTTTAGTGGAGATAGTGTATTATATTATTCTCCTTTCACATGGAGGAAACGGAGGCTGAGAGTGGTCTCAGAACTGGTGAGTGTGAGGGCGGGTCGCAGAAGAGCCTCTGTGGGACCCCCATGCCTGGATGGCTGACCATTGTGCTAGATGTGGTGCACTTGAACTTAGGCCTGAGCTGGCCAGCAGGGACTCGGCCCACCTCCCCAGGCCCCTGGAGAAGCCTGTCATAAAGGCTGCTGGTGTTCGCAACCGTTATTGACGAGGCCCTATCTTTGCTTAGAATTGTGACATTTTGTTCACCATTAACTTTCTTTTTCTCCCCTGAGGATGTGTTTAGAGAGAGGAGGGGAGAGAAAGAGAGAGAGAGAAAAAAAACCCAGAAACTGAGAGCAGGGTGTGGGGGGAGCACTTCGACCAGGGGTTGAACCCACAACCTAAGTATGCGCCCTGACTGGGGATTGCACCCTCACCATTTTGGTGTACAGGATGATGCTCCAACCAAACTGAGCCGCTCAGCCGGGGCTGTTCACCACTGACTATTGTTTGTTTCTTGTTTGCATTAACTTCGATTTTTAAAAAATCTTCTATAAAAAATACTCTTTCTGCCCTTGCTGGTGTGGCTCAGTGGATTGAGCGCTGGCCTGCAAACCAAAGGGTTGTAGGTTCGATTCCCAGTCAGGGCACATGCCTGGGTTGCAGGCCAGGTCCCCAGTAGGGGATCCATGTGAGAGGCAACCACACAATGATGTTTCTCTTCCTCTCTTTCTCCTTCCCTTCCCCTCTCTAAAAATAAAGAAAATATTTAAAAAATTCTTTCTATAAAAATTATTCTTTCTGTTGGTGATTGAGCTTCCTGGCACCTTACATTTTGTGCCCAAGGCAAGTGTCTTGCTCCCCTCACCCGAGTCCCAGCCCTGTCGAGCCTTTCCAGGTAGGCGCTGACCCAGAGTGAAGAAATTACCGCATGTTTCCAGATGGGGACACTGAGGGTGGGAGGGGGTGTCATTCACCCGAGGTCACACTGCCGCTGACCTGCAGTGAGTTCAGTCTCTGTGTTGCAGTCAGACCAGACAGCTTTGCCCTTGGGGCTGCCCCCTGCAGATGGCTGAAACCACCCTGGGACTCTCCTATAACGAGAGTGACAAGGCCCATTTTGCAGGCCCAGCAGAGCACACTGACCTCACTTACCCAGGCCTGCCCCTGTGGCCTACAGCCCAGAGGTCAGGAGGGGAAGGGCCCTCCAATGCAACCCACGGGTGGGGCGGGAGGCCCACTGCAGGTGCTGAGGCAGAGACAGCCCCCTCGCCCACTCACCCGGCAGCCTGGGACATATCAGGCCCTCGGACTCTGCCGTCCTTGGCATCCTGGCCGCTCTCTGAGGAGCTGCCTGATCTGCTGGATGGACCAGGGGTGGGGGTTTGGGGGGGGTGGGAAGGGGAGAAGGTCTCTTTTGAAAGGGATGCTTGCTTGTCTGCTCTTGGAGACCTCCTCTGGGGTTCAGTGCTCCTAGGGGACTGCTGGTCTGGGGAGAACTGGAAGAGGTTTGCCTCTGTCCCGTCCCATGCTGGCAAGACCTGTGCCCTGGCTCTGGCTGCAGGTCAAAGGGACTCTGGAGTCAAGCCTCCTGGGCGTGGATGGGCACCGCTCGAGCGAGGTGGGAGCTGGGAATGCGGGCAGCTCAGGTTGGCTTCGGACACCCAGTGGCCTCCTGAAGCCAAAACGTAGCCCACTCTCTGAGAGTGAAAGAGGCTCCAGCCCCAAGTCATCCTTTCACAGTCACGGTCACCTGCTGGCCCCAGGCCTCTCTTCAGAGGGTTTGTCACCTACTGCCTGGTCAACGAAGCCACAGTGCTCAGCCCTGGTGCCACAGGACACTCGAGGCCAGGCATGCAGGGAGCGGCAGTCTCGTCCGTGGTGGAAACAGCTGGGGCTGGGGAGTCTCCTACAGACACTTAGTCTCCTGTGCCTGCCTCTGAGGAGGAGCTGGCTGTGTTGCCCAAATGCCCAGCCCAGGAGGACCCGAATTAAGAAAGAGCTAGCAAGCCCTGGCTGGGTGGCTCAGGTCATTGGAATGTCGTCCCAAACATCGAAAGGTTGCAGGTTTGATTCTTGGTCAGTGCGTATTACCTAAGTTTTGGATTTGAATCTCTCTCTCTCTCTCTCTTCCACCCCCTCCACCCCCACTGATAAATCAGTAGAAATATCCTCAGGTGAGGATTAAAAAAAAAAAAGAGGTAGCAATTAAAAAATAATGGTAGAAATAATACTGAGATGAGACATGATCTGGCTTCTGTATGGTGACCCATTGTTACATGATAAATTATCCCCAAACTTAGTGACTACAAACAATTATCACCTCATAATTGGTGTAGATGAGAAGCCAGGCACAGCTGAGCTGGGCCCTCTGCTTCCGGGTCTCTCACTGGCTGAAGTCAAGGTGTGGACCGGCATGGGCTCAGCCCAAGTGTTTGTGGGGACAGGGCCACTTACCAAACTCATGTGACTCTTTGTCGGATTTCCGTTTCCAGCTGTCGTTTGGAGGTCACCCACAGTTCCTCTCCATCAGGGCGGGCATATGAGAAGACCCAGAGAGAGAATACCAGCAAGACAGAGGTCACCATGGGTGACCGAATCACAGAAGTGACATCCCATCGCTTTGGCTGTGCGCTCTGGGTTAGAAGCAAGTCGCTGGGGCCGGCCCCCCCTCGGGGGAGGGAATGACACAAGGCAGGCATCATCTGGGTGTCATGTCAGAATCTGCCCACTGTAGCTTATTTTTACGGAGCAGCCTGTGCCCCAAAGTTACTACTTCCATCTTTCTGGAAGCTTTGGATTACCTGCAAGGAGTTCTTCATCAACAGGTGGGCCTGCGAGATAGCGGCCAGAATGAATTGGACCCAGGTGGGCTGCCTGACCAAACACAGGCCTGCTAGGGCTCAACTTATCAGCTTCCATTTCTTGGCACGTGTGAATGGAAAACTTTGAGAAAGATGAAAATCATTTGCTTATGTGGAAGTCTCCCAGGCCCTGGGCACACAATGGTACAGAAGGGAGGCGTGGCCTCTGCTCTCCGAGGTAGACCAGGAGGAAGCGGAGGGATGCATGAAGCAGAGGCAAAGGGCAGGGACTGGGAAGCAGCAGTGGCCAGGAGAAGAAGGGGGAGGGGAAAGCAATGCAGGAGGAACAGAAGCAGAGGCAAAAACGAAGGGGAGACCCGCCTATAGGAGGCAAGCCTGGGTATAAGGAGAAATGGGCAGCTAGAACCAGTTCAGCCCCACTGGAGAGATACCACCTTCCCTGGAAATTGTGGACAAGGAGGACACTCACTGGCCTAGGGTGGGACAATTGCCCATATTCAACCAAAGAGTGAGAGTTTCTCACTGGCTACCTCTGAATCACCTGTTGGGCTGGGGCGGGGCGGGGGGGAGCTGGAGGGAGCTAGGGTCAATTTTCATAAACCAGTAAACCACAAGGAAAACAGGTTCTGACTCCAGAGCTGGGGCTCCTGGGTAGGCAAAAAATGCGACATGGAGTTTAGGGGAGGCAAGGCCAGGGACTGGGTACTGATGTCCACCTGAGAGACCTCCCTGGACAGATTTGGGATAGTCGTTCTTCACTTTTGACACAGTCACGAAATACTGGTTCTTCCGGTGGACAGTCTGCTGGTAACCTCTGCAGGTGATTTTTTCAACGAGCTCTGCATTCTGAGCAAACAGGGCATCTTTTTGTTGCTGGGCCAGTTGTTTAATCCAAAAAAGCCGGATGTCTGTTTCCATTTCTGGTTTATTTCTCTAAAATGGCACATTGAAAATTTTCCAAGTTGGCAACTTTTTATTTCCATTTATTTTCCCCAACTCCCCTGTTTCAGGTCAGAGGTCATTTAAAAAATGAGGACAAGACCCCCTTGCCTTGGGCCTCCCTAGCCCAGTGTTTGAAAAGTTCCTGGAGTCCAGCCGACTCGTTCTTACCCGGTTTGCACACGCAGGTCTGCCCGAGCGGCCCTGCAGCAGTGGTGTGCCGGGCCGGCTGGCAGTGGGCGCCTCAGCTGCGTTCCCCGACGTCCCACGGTTCACCTGAAGGCGGCCATGGTGAGACACTCACCGCACCCGAAATCTGCCAACCGGACGATTCACAGCTCCCCCGCCCCCGCAAGGCAGCTGGAGGTTAAGCATTTACTAGCATGCCATTGCCTTCAAAAGGAAAAGGCTTCTGAAATTGCCTTATTTTAGTAACTTTCCTATTTTTCTTGTTCTTTCAGGGCCATTTAAAAAATTGTGGCATAGCTGGGTTATTTAGTTGTTTTTTTTTTCCTCCCACACTGCTGCTTTTAACCTCATCCCTCACCTAGTGTTAGTTAAAGGGATTAATAATGAGGTAAACTCATTGGTATAGATTTGATATAGCCCAGGAAAATCGCCGTAACACAATCCGGAATTCTGCAGCCAATTTCTGTCTTTCTTCCTAAGGTTTACAAAATTACTATAATTATAGCTCTCAATTTAGCTCTAGACCATGGTTAAAATTCAACTTCTATAGATATGCCTTCTAGTTTAGCAGTTTTACGGGGATATTTTGTGATGTGATGGTTCTTTTCCTGAGACGAACTCACTTAGGAAGTCAGGAGAAAGAGCAGAAGGAAAGGGGGACTTAGTGGGTGGGGACACAGGAGAGACAGACAGCAGAGCACGGGAGTCTGCAAGTCTGAGCAGGAGTGAACCACAGACTCATCGAGACAGTGTTTTGTTTTGAGTTCTCAGCATCAAATCAATCAAAGAAGCTGACTATTAATTTTGAATATATGAGGTCTGAATTATATCTCATCCTTAATATAATGAGAATGGTTTGCGTGACATTGATGTAACCCGGCAGCCACGGAGAGTGGACTGGAGTGCACACGCATGAACAATGACGACTTCACTGCACTAGTCAGTGGGATGGTGGACGCTGTTGAGTGAGCACGTGTATGGTGTGGCTGTCACATTTAAAATGGCCGAGCCAGTAGAGCAACGAATCTGCATCAAACTTTGTGTTAGGCTTGAGCATTCCTCCATAGAAACTGTTCGGATGATTCCGAAAGCTGAAGCTATGGGCAACTGGTGATTGGCAGCTTCATCACGACAATGTGCCCGCTCATGCATCATGTCTCATGCAGAGATTTTTGGCAAAACATCAAATCACCCAAATGACTCAGCCCCCCTACAGCCCAGATTTGGCACCCTGTGACTTCTGGCTTTTCCCAAAACTAAAATCACCTTTGAAAGGGAAGAGATTTCAGATCATTGATGAGATTCAGGAAAATATGACAGGGCAGCTGATGGTGATTGGGAGAAATGTGTGAGGTCCCAAGGGACCTACTTTGAAGGGGACTGGGGCATCACTGTCCTATGTACAGTGCTTCTTGTAGATTGTACCTTCTTCAATAAATGTCTCTATTTTTCATATCACATGGCTGGATACTCTCTGTACATACCTCATCGTATAATTTTCTAAAGCTATTGTTAAATGTCTTAATTTCTTAACATTGACATGTCAGAAATCCCCCCCTATGAAGTTCAGTTGTTCCAAGTGTTATGGGCTGAACTGTGTCCCCCTCAAATTCATCTGCTGAAGTCCCAGCCCCAGTGCCTCAGAAGGTGACTGTACTTGGAGAGAGGGTCTTTATAAAGGTCATTAAGTTAAAATGAGGTCATCCAAGAAAAAAAAATGATGTCCTTCTAAAGCAAGCAGAGAAAAAACAACTGAGCAGATTAATGGTTAAAACAAAACAAAACAAAAACAAAAAACCTCAGTTCTAATTATCCAATGACTGAGGTCAAATTTTGTACAAGGGTACAAAGAACGGTTTGGTTACAAATCCTAAGGTAACAAAATTCTGCAAAGACATTTGAATGAAACATGCCAGGAAAATTCATAAAGCAAGTGGAATTTGGGCACCAAGGGCCCAGTGATGGCACGTGTGGGCCCGAGAGTCTCCAGAGCAATCTCCTGGGGGCCCCCCGATTCATCAGAGGGGGCACCCACCATATCCCAAACCCGAAAACCGTTCTGAGGTTGACATCTGGAAGAGCCGTGCTGGTCAGACTGTGCCCCGAGCAGAGCGGACTGCTGGGCTTTTGTGCCGTTGTCGGGAACTGCGCGTTTGGGGTTGTGTTGGCGTCGGAGCAGGAGCGGGCTGGTGTCAGCCTCAGAAGCGTGCTCACGGAAGCGCGTCTGCCAGCGGTGGGCCGACGTCCACACGTGAGGCTGTCGCTGACGGCCAGGCTTGCAGAGTTGGAGTCGTTGGAGTCGGTTGTCACCCATCACTTGGCCCAGTTTAAAGCTAGCTCTTGGTTTATTTGATGCCAAGATTATGGGACCATCACTGATGGATGAGACAGGAAGAAAAGCAGTTGCGATGGAAACTTGCAGTCGGGACCACAGAACGGCCAGTCCTTTGCTAGGAGTGTGGAAACACCACGTACCAATCTCTGCATGTCGTCTGTTTATTTTGATCAGTCCCTGTCTCTCCACTGGAAGAGAGACAGGTACACTCCACAAGGGCAGGGAGTGCTGTCTATTTTGATCCCTGCTAGATTTCCGCACCGAGACAAGTGCCCAGCACCCAGGAGGCACACAGTCAGTGTTTGCTGAATGCATGAAGGAGCCTGGCCTCCAGATGTTGGCCTGTGGGAGGGACAGGGAAGATGTGGTTTTCTGTTTGCATTATTTTAAAATTAATTAATCTGCACCAGGGCTGAGTGGAATCTAATGATAAATGCTCTCAAATCGAGGGTGATTAATGAACTGGGAGACACACCTAAGTGGGGGGTGTGCCCATTGCCTCTCCAGCCCATGTTCCATCCCCACTGATGCTGTAAGTGCAACAGATTTTGGACCCTGGTGGCATCACTAGGATCACTAATCTTGGAACATTCCTCTTCTGGTTTTGTAGTCTTTTGGTCTGAGAAAGTGAATTCGAGAAGGTGGTATGGTATAGTGACCGAAAACATAGGCTCTCATCTTTTCCAAGCCTCAGTCTCCTCCTCTGTATAATGGGAATAATAACAGAACTGACCTCCTATAGCTGTTTTTATCAGCACTAGCAACATCACCAATCATTATCCCCAATGCCGAGGGTCTCCAGTGGGCTCTCCTGCCAGGCCCTGGGCTTCACCAGCTTGGACACAGGTATCATGAGCCTTTCCAAAGAGCTTACTTTGCCGTGGGAGTCAGAAGAGGAAAGGTAACACTACAAGTTGCTGCTGAGAATGATCAGTCCAAACCAAGTGTAGTTCATGCTCATGTTCAAGGGGGAGAACCGGGGGACTCCAGCGAAGGTAGTGGCACCAGACTCTTTTGTTTGATTACTCAATATTTTCTTTCTCCCTTGCCCCACTAGAGGGACTAGAAATGCCACCATTTGCTTTTCCAGCCTCCCTTGCTCCCAGGGATGGCCACGTGACTGTTTCAGGCCAGTGAAACATTGAGTGGAAGTCTGCTGGGAAAGGTCTGGAAAAACTTGCTTTCCTGATAACAAGCACCAGAGTTCTTGATGCTGTCTCTTCCGGTTTCCTGGTCTTGAATGCGGGCATGAGGCTTAGAGCTGGAGCACACACCGAGTGATTAGGGACTTGTCGCACCACCTCTTGGAATTCATTTTCCAAGAATTGAAGACCAAAGGGCAGCAAATCCCCAAGGGTCACGAAAGCTGGAGGGAACATGTTCCATGATCAGGGATCCAAGGGATGCTGCTAGTGTCCAGCTGCTGAGCATTAGGGAATTCTCACGAGACTCCTGCAGGTGATATCACTGAACCCTGAACCAATGCCAGCAGTCACCGATAGACTTTGGTTACTGAGAAAGAATAAATGTTCTTTAAGTCAGATTTTCAGTAGCTTGCAGTCAAAATCATTCCTAACTGACCCAATGTCACCCTACCCAGGAGTGGAGCCACTTCCAGATGAACTTCTGCAAAGAGGCACCATGTGTCGGGTCTCTAGAGGGTGGCCACGGCCCCCCTGACCTGGGGGAGGCTCGCCAGGGGTAGTCTGGCTCTCTGACTTTTGAATGCAGATTTAGTCTTCCGGGTCCTAGATTCGGATCTGGGACAAAAACGAAACGAGTATTGTAGCAGGCAAAATAATGCCTTCCACCTCCCCACCAAAGATGTCCACATCTTAATCCCTAGAACCTGTGAAGAAGTTATCTTACCTGGTAAAGGGGAGTTTGCAAATATGATTAATTTAAAAATCATGAGATGGAGAGATCACTCTGGATTATTTGGGTGGGTGCAATCCAATCACCAGTGTCCTGACCAGAGGGGAGGAGGAGAGTGAGAGATGAGACCCTCAAAGCAGAGGCCAGTCATGTGGCCAGGAGACAAGGAATGTAGTGACTTCTAGAAGCTGGAAATGGCAAGGAATGGGTTCTCCTCTGGACCCTCGAGAAGGAACTCAGTCCTGCCAACGCCCTGATGTTAGCCCAAGTGAGAACGTTTGGTGCTTCTGATCTCCAAAACTGTAAAATAATAGATTTGTCTTGTTTTAAGCCACCAACTTTATGGTAATTTGTTCCAAGAGCAACAGGAAACTAATCTAATGTTTTCTACTTTCACTTTATTCTTTGCTGAAATCAGGACTCCAGCTTCCATATTTTTCCATGAAAAATGAAATCCCACTACATTATATTAATTCATTCCAGCGTGGAGAAAACACAGTTTTCTAATAATACACTCCAAGACGGGTCCCACGGGCGTCTCTGGCTCTGTGCTAGTCTGTGCGAGCCTGTTTGTGCTCAGGCCTGCCCACCGCGCTTCTCTCGCTCTGCTCTGCACCACGGAGAACTACATTTTCACGAATCTCCTTCTTGTTGGCCTCGGGTTCATTTTGGCCAATGGGTGGCACTCCCAGAAGAAGGTGAGAGGAGGAGAAAAGCCAGAGCAGGTTTCTCTCTCATCTGCCCCTGGTGGCATCTCCAGCTGCAGCCACAGTTCCTGTTGGCCTCAGTTCCTTCTGTGGTCCCAAGGTCCCACGGGGCATCACCCACTGCGGCTTTGGCTCTGCCCATCGGTCCCTGACTCTGGGCTTCTCCTTTGTTCTCTCTAGCTTGGGCGTGAAATGACTTCCTGTGGCCGCTATTCTCTGCGTTGTTTGACTGCTCGGCCTTCCCAGCACCTGCATAACCAGTCCCCTGTACTTACAGAGGGTCCCCTGCCCTCTGTGAAATACCTAGAGTGGCTACTTTCCACAGAGGCACTGAAGACAGTTCGAGGTTCTCTGGCTTCCAGCCCTTCCACAGGCTCCGGGAGTGCAGACTCTGCCTGCCCGAACTGTGATGGCACTTGACCTCCTGCTGGGCTCAGTCGGCTCTGTTTGGTTTGGGTCATGGTTTAAAGGAGGGGAAAGCAATTACAGCAGGAATGGCTTGTTGTGTCCTATTTCTCGTAGTAACAGTATCCCAGATCTCAGCAGGGCACTTCACACGGCTGTGTGAAGAAAAAGCCCACCCTTCCCAACCTCCTTTCCAGCTAGGTACGGCCATAAAACTAAGCTCTGGCTGGTAGAACTTGAACCGAAGTGATGGGTGCAACTTTGGGACCACGCCCTTCCCCCTCCCCTCCCTGCTTCCTCTGGCTGGAACGTGGACATGGTGGTGAGCCCTCTTCTGTCACATGGACAAGGCAACACGCAGGGATGGCAGAGCCACAGGATGGAAGGATCACAGTCCCTGATGCCCCAGAGCAGCCGTGACAGCCTTGGACACCTCATGTCCGGACTGTCCTATGAGGGAGAAGTAAACAGTCACCTTGTGTGAGCAAGTGCTGTTTTGTTCCCAGGTAAGCAGGCAAGCCTAGACCCCCGTCACCGCAGGGAGATCAGGAGAGGTGGAGGTGTGTGCGCAGTCAGCCACCTGTGGTCGGCTCCGGTGGCCCTCCCCGCCCTGTGCGGCTTTAGGCAGTTCTCTGAAATAAGTCTACCTGCCACCACCAATGAGGAGCTGCATGCCTGCGATATTTACTCTCTCCGAGTCACAGGTGTCTCATCTGTCAGGTGGAGATGATAGATAAAGGTGTCTGTCTCATGAAGTTGCTAAGTGGATGAAATGAGTAAAGGTCTCTAGACCGCAGTCCCCAACCTTTTTGGCACCAGGGACTAGTTTTGTGGATGTCAAATTTTTTATAGACCAAGGCGGGTGGGGGAGGGTATCGGGATGATTGAAGAGCATTACATTCAAGCTCACCTCTTGCTGTGCAGCTGGGTTCCTAACAGGCCTGGACCTGTACTGGTCTGCCCCCGGGAGGTTGGGGACCCCTGCTGTAAAGCACTTATCTCAGTGCTTTGCACATAGTAAGTGCTCAATAAATGGTCCTTTCCTTCCACACTGAGAAGGGGAAGGGGGAGATTCTGAGACCAGAGTCATGAGCCGCATCAGCGATACCCAGTGTTAGCAGGGGGATGAGATGCAAGCCAAGATGGTCCCCTTGAAGCCCTCTCCTCCATCTGTCCTGTGAGCGGAGGTGACAGTAGACAGCCCCTGTCCCCTGACATGCCCACATGGGTGCCCAGCCACCTGCCAGCTGCTCACCCCACCCTCCTCGCTCAGACAGACCGCCCCTGTCAGGAGCCGCAGTGGCCCGCTTCATCACTTTAATTGCCGTGTGCTTTGCGTTCATCAGGGAAACAGCAGGGATTCCAAATTAAATTCCAATATGCAATTCATTCAAGATAGAAGTCCTGTTGAGAGATTATCTGCAGAACCCCGCCTCCCGTTTTGGAGGCAGAGATTTGCTGCTGCCGGTGGTGCCGTGCCCCATGCTTATCTGGGGGACTGAGGCCCCCTGGGAACAGGCAGCTCCCTGGGCCAATGGCCAGCTGCACCCCCACTTTACAGAAGGGGTCGCTGAGGCAGAGGGAAGGGTCTTACACGTGGGAACAGTCCTGGGGACCCCAAGGCCAGGACTGCTGGGCACGGGCATGGGCTTGTCTGTGTTTGGGAACTATGCACAACAGGGTGTCGCCCTGGCACACCCCGAGATGACCAAGGAGCCCACCAGAGCCGTGGGAAGGGCCGTGGGAATCTCATTTTGAAAACCAGGTCCCTTCTACCCGTATCCATGTGCCCCAAAGAGGTCGCTCAGAGCCCAGGCACGAACCTGCGGTCTCGGGCCTCATACCAGTGGCTAACCCCTTCCTGCCAGACCCAGCTGCCAGGGCTTCCAGACCGGCTCCTGCCACCTGTTTCCCCCAGAGCCGAAATGCCATGTGTGTGTCAGTCACACAGATGTCAGGACCAAGAGGACAAAGTCGTTGAAACCCACAGAGATGAGGAAGCAACTGAACTGGGAAGGCAGCGCAGGGGGCACTGTCCACCCTCTGGCCCCTTCCATCTTGGCTCTGCCCTGACCGGGTACGTGGGGGCCCAGCCCGAGGGCACCTCTCTGAAGGAGAGTGGTTGGTAGCCGGCATGTCAGTTGCTATTTACTGTCAGAGACGGATCCATCCCAGCAAGCTTTAGGCACGGATGAGAAGTACAGCAAAATGCCAAGACTACCTCTGGGGCCCGGGGCTCCCTAAAGTGGGAGGTATGGTGCAGGGACATCAAAGTGACATGAGCTGAAACCCTGGGAACGCTTGTTCCAGAGGGAAGAGTCTCAACAAAGCCAGCCCTGCCCGGCAAACTGCGTTTCCCCTGGGTCCCTGGATTCAGCCCCCAAACCTGCGCAGGTCTCCTATCACTGTGCAGAACGACAGCGCCGTGGCTTTGGGGAACCGACTGACTTCAAGAACAGCAAGGCAGCAAATACCCGCCCGGGAAGACACATGCAGTCCTGAGTGAGAGCTGGCCGCAGGAAGTGGATGTTTCGATCCAGGCGTGATGCCGTCACTTGAAGGTGAGAGGTGGGGACAGCTGGGCACCCGTTTTCTCCGAGGGAACAGGGGACAGAAAGGAAGGGGAGACATCACTGTGGTCAACAGATGGAAGGTTTTAAAACCTGGGGGTTGGCGCTTCAATCTGACACTGCGGACTTGCTAGCTTTAGGTCTTAGATCAAGCAGTTTTCATCTCTGCCCCCTCAGTTTCCCAATCTGGAAAGTGGGTAGAACAATAGTATCTAACTGGCAGGCTTCATTAGAACGAGGGTCAGCAGCTTTTTCTCTGAAGGGGCAGATAGCAAACATCTTAGGCTTCCGGGGCCCTATAAGTGCTGTTGCCAATTACTCGCCTCGGCCATGGTGGAAAGAAAGCAGCTGCAGAAATGGCCAGTGCATGAATGTGGCCATGTTCCCAAAGAACTTTATTCACAAAACAGGGGTTGGGCCTGATTCAGCCTGCATGTCGCCATTTACCAAGTCCTGATGCAGAGGATTATGGGACAGTGCAGGTGGTAGTCAGCGTGCGTGGCAAAAATGACTGACCAATAAATGTCACATCACCGTCCTCACTGCTCTGCGTCTGGCCATTTGGACCATCAGGTTGCCTAATACATCCCTCCATTCCTCCTCTCCCCACCTTTACCAGCTTAGGTAACTTTCTTAGAAGGGGCTTGAATAAACGAAATCGACCCCTGGGCACCAGTGCATTTAAGGGTTTGCCCTGGAGTGGTCTGCTCAACGCAGACTCCCCGATCGCTTAGCATTCAACAGTCAGGGCAGGCCGCAGAGCTCGGCGGTGAGAGCGCTGGTCTCGCCCAGGCACCGGCGGCTGGATCCCTGGTGAAGGCACGATGACACGACTTCCCCGTCAGACCACTCCAGGGCCCTTCAGCGGAGGAGCATCCTGCGTGATGCGGCGTGTGCGTGTTTCTCACGGCTGCTCGAGGAAGGAAAGACGATGGCAGCATTTTACCTACGGAGCACAGCTTCGATGAGACAGGCCGACCGGCGGGAAGTCACGCTGGGAGTCAGGAACTGCGCTGACCCTCGCTCTCGGGGTCCAGAGCGGTTCCCACACATTCCAGCTGTGCTGAGCTTTGGCTCAGGCAGACCCTTGCTGCAGATTACACATTTGCTGGTTTAAACAGAAAAGGAATTCGTTAAGTAAGTGGCTTGGAGAATTTGGGGGAGGACCATGGACGCAGGCTCGAGGCTGCGTGGGGGAAGGACACCCCAGCGAAAATGCCGGTGCTCCGTGGCGGACGTTCCTGGCGCAGGAGCTGCAGCTGGCGCCACCGACGCCGGGCCCCTTCCAGAGGCCAGCCCCTGTAAAAAAAGCTGTGCATTTACACGATGGAATATTACTCGGCTGTACAAGGGAAGGAACTCTTACCATCTGTGATCACATGCACAGGCTTCGAGGGTATGACACTAAGTGAGATAATCAGACAAAGACAATAGCATACGATTTCACTTACATGTGGAATCTAAAGAGCAATATCAATGAACAGAGAAAACAGAAGCGGGCTCGTGGACGCAGAGAAGAGACTGACAGCTGCCCGAGGGGAGCAGGTGGGGGACTGGGTGAAACAGGTGAAGGGATTAAGACGTACAAGTTGGTGGTTAGGAAACAGTCACGGGGTGTTGCGCGCAGCACCGGGAGTGCCGTCGGTAACACCGTGGTAACAACGTGTGGGGCCGGGTGGGCACCAGCCTGATCCGGGGATCTCCCTGGGAAGCGCGCACCTGTCTGACCTCTACTCGGCACACCTGCAGCTAATACAAAATAGGACTGGATGTAAACCGTAATTGAAACACTTAAAAACATGTCCTGAGGAAATACAAGATCCCTGTCCCTGCGGCAGCCTGCAGCTTCACGTCCCTCCGCCGCCCTCAGAGCGAACGCGGCCTGGCGTCCCTTCTTCCCCGTACTCTCAAGTACCGGCGTTCGCTTGAGGGTCCTATCAGCTGAGCCCCTGCCAGGGGCCCGGGCCCTAGTTCCCAGGGAGTTCTTAGGGAGGCAGGACTCATAGGAATCCCCCAGAGCTATAGGAAGGATAAGCAAAAGGTGCTGGGTCAAGTCCACTTCTGCGTATCTCCCCAAAAGAAATGAAAACAGGAACTCCTAGAAACACTTGGACCCCCCTGTGCATAGCAGCAGCAGTCACTATAGCCAAAAAGGGCGGCTATCCACCTCTGGAAGAGTGGATAAACAAAGTGTGGTGTACACGAACACGGAATATTATTCAGCCTTTAAAAGGAAGGAAATTTTGACATACACTACATCATGAATGGACCTGGAAGACATTATGCTAAATAAAGTAAGCCAGACACAAAAAGACAAGGACTGAATGATCCCACTTAAGTGAGGTACCTAGGGGAGTCAAGTTCATAGCCACAGAAAGTAGGATGCTGTTTCCCAGGGGCTGGGAAAAGGGGGAATGGAAAATTATACTTTGATGGGTACAAGAGTTTCAGTTCAGGAAGAAGAAAAAGTTCTGGACGTGGCTGGGGGTGATGGTTGCAGAACAATGTGCTTGTACTTAATACCACGGACCCTTAAAAGTGGTTAAAATGTGTTATGTGTATTTTAGCATAAAAAAGGCACGGGGCAGAACAGATGTCCACTATGAGAGCTGTTAGTGAAGGGAAATGGAGACCCAAAAAGTGGTGAGACTCATCGCTACGTTGACAGTTGTCCATCTTCTTGCTCCTTCCAGAAAGAATCTGCCGGTGATGGTCAGAAGTTTGGACAGCAGCTCCTCAGCCTCGCAGCCTCCAGGTGCTAACGGGTGGGGGGTGGGGCGCGGATGGGGCCCAGCAAGCAAGTCAAGGCATGAAGCGGGCAGGAGGGGCCAAGACCGAGAAGCAATTGTGATGGGATGGGCCGCTGAGCAAACGTTTCCTCTGAGCAGGGCAGCTGCTCCTCCGCTTTGCAAAGTTTGACACGTGGGAAGGCAGCCCCAAAGCCCTGCACCCGCTGGCTCTTTAAAGAAGCCATGTATCCAGGTATTTATGTGAACTATCCTGAATTTCCACCATTGGCAACAGGTTCACAATAAAAACAGAGAAGAGTCTACACGCCAATTGAAATATTCAACCTGTGGGTTGAATACAATCCGAGGGCTGCTGGTTTGCAAACTCAGTGCTTGGGTGGAGAGGCGAGGACCAAAGACAAAATCCATGTATCCATTTTAGGAGTAGAAGCGAGGGTCCAGTAATTTGCCAAAGTAGATGGTCTCTCCAGTAAAGGCCAATAAGAAAATTATGGCTCTGCAGCTAATGTAAAATAATATTGAATGACAAGTGTAATTGAAGAATTAAAAAAATTATAGCTATTAAGCAAAACCAAAATGAGAGCCTCCTACGACATCCTATATCTCAGACCTAAACACGGAGATGTTCCGGAGGGGAGAACGGAGCCTTAGCCACCCTGCTTGCTCCAAGGAGCTCAGGGAGGTCAGCCTTACACAGGCAGTAACCCGGAACAGAGTGAGAGATCAGGCAGGGGGGAGGGGAGGAGGGGCGAGGGAGATAGCGGACAGGGGAGGAGGAGAGGGAGAGGGGAGGAAGGAAAGTGGATCTCCACGCCTTTCCAAGGCTGACTCTTCCTCCTTCTAGAATCTCTGAAACTTCTGGTCCCAGTTCGAGCCATCCGGTTTCTGGTGGACATGGACCAACTGATCTTTTTACTTGGCTGACTCTCACCTAGGAAATTTGCTCCCATGAGAAGGTGTCAGCAAACAAGAGGGAGGAAAACCATGACGGGAGGCCAGAAGCCTTACACTGTTCAACACGCCCTCCCCCGCCGCCAACTCATGGCTTTGTAGCCAGACCTACCACCTACCTAGCAGCCTTTCTTTCGGGGGGAGAGCAAGCATCTTACTTTCCTCTTCCTGATGTTGCCCGCCCAGCGCCCACTGCTGCCCTCTCTGAGTCTCTCTGGGACCCACAGTGGGCAGCAGAAAGTCCTGTTCAGGGTGAAAACACATCATTAATAAAAATAACTCCGAAGTTATTATTTCTATTTCCTGACATCAATTGTCCAGTTTATCAGAGATTATACCAAATCGTATCACGGAATCATTGTACTTTTGAAAACTGTGAACTCCAACCATTGGGTACGCCTACCAGAATTAGAAGTCAAAGGTGAAATTCCCTCTTCTCACCAGATACAAAGAAACTGAGGTCCAACACTTGCTGAGTCCAGTTTGCTGCACAGTAAGAATCCTTTTCTCCGGAGGACGGCCGGTCTGGGCTCGAAGCTGCTGCCTGGCCCAAGACTGCAGTCCCTGGGGGCTGATGCCTGCTGTCCCCACCCTCTCCTGGGAACCATGCTTCCTGAGTCCCCTTCCCTGTGTGGGTCCAGGGGCAAGTGTGCCCATGGCAGGCGCCTGAGATTTGAAGCAGATGTGCAGGCAGAGTCATTAGGCTTCGGGCCGGGTCTACGAGGCATACGGCTTCTCGGTCCTCTCCGGGAGCTCCCTCGCTGCACTGCCACCTCAGAAGTCCGTGCAGTGGCCTCTTGGCCTTCCTTGCAAGCTCTGGTTTCTCCATCCATCCCAGGCTCAGGCTGGCGTCCTTGGTAACCGTGTCTCGGATCCTCCACCTGGTCCTTCTGGGCCTTTGCTCCACCAGCTCTTCATCAGTGTCAGCCCTGATTTCCAGATTCAATCCCTCATTCCCGTAATGCTTGTGACTCTGACTGATCCCTGCTGACACACTGCGCAAACACACAAACACTGTCTTCACGAAAGAGCCACTTATTTGATTTGAGCCAAACCAGTGAGTAGGGTCAAGACACTCATATTCAATTATTTCCTGACAAGTGATTCCAACTGGAGAGCTGAGTTAAGCCGTTTACTTTTCACGTACAAGGGAGCCAACCCCTTCTTTTCTAGAATATCCCTGTCAGCCTTTTACCTGTTTGAGCTGGGTGTCAGTTCTCCATCTCTGAACGGGGGATGCCACCATCTGTGCATGGCGATGCACACTTTGTGGTGCTGGGAGTTTCCACGCACGTGTGTGTGCCCTGAACTGACTTGAAGGCTGGCACACGAGGAACACACTCCAAGACGAAGGTCTGGCCAGGGTTGCTTTGCAAAAGGGTCACACTTCACGCGGAGTCACTGAAAGAACAAACTCCGTAACGGGTCCTGTTCTGCACATTCCAGCGCATGACTTCCATTATCAAGGCATTTCTTAAGTTGACTCACTTCCTAACACAAGAATGTTGATCCAAATCAAATCAAATTGAATTTCCGTGCCACACTCTGAACGTATTCCCCAATGCTCCTTTCCAAGTCCCCATGCCCTGTTCCGCCCTAGGGCGGCCGACCAAAATCCCTTGGGTGGTAGCCAGACGTTGGTCGAGAGAGCGCCCTGGGGCTCCTCTCCTCCAGGAGTCATGTGGCCACTGCTGGGGTCCCAACGACGGCGGTACCAAGACTCCATGCGGAAGTGGCCCCTGGTGGTTCCCTAAGGAGGAAGCTCTGCAGGCATCTGCAGAGGGGCGCCCCGGGCCGAGGCAATGCAGAGCCAGGGCGCTGTGCCGGGAGTGTGGCTGGTGAGTTCCAGAACCAGCCAGGCGGCGAAGGCAGCTGGAGAAGGTACGGGAGGGGGCAGAACAGAAGATGAAGTGAGATAGGTCATAGGGAGCTGACGGTACAAGGTCCAGGAGACCATGATTTTGACTTTTATCCTGATTGATTTTTAAATTATTCAAGCATTTTGAGAGCAGGCCAAAGGGAGGCAATCCAGAAGAGAGAGGGTGCGAGCTGTGGGGCGGGGAATGGTCTGACCAGAGGAGCTGCGTCTGGACCGATGCACAGATTTTCACCAGTTCCTGGACTTGGAGTCTGATTACATGGGACGGCTGGGTTTCTCCTTTCGGGGGTGAGGTGGCGGCGGGGGCCGAGGGTGAGTGCATTCCGCATGTGAACAGAACACACAGGTGTTTGGTGGCCCCGCTCCCAGTTCTTCCCAGACACACAGCCAATCTCCCTTCCTAGCCTCCCTTGTGGGCGGGTGTGGCTATAAGACCAACCAGATGATGGGCAGTGGAATATGAACGGAGGTGATGGCGTCCTCCAAGCCTGGCCCGTAAACGCCTCCCACGTGGGCTCCTTTGTATGCCTTTTCCTCTGCTGGCTCCCTGGGATGATTCAGCAGGGTGAACTTGAGAGCCAAGTGAAGCCAAATACTGCCTAGCACTGAAACCTAGTGTGAATCAGCCTTCCTCAGACCACAGGCTCAAACCCAGCCCAGTCGAAGCATCGGTCACATCAAAATAAAGAAGCCTCCCCAACACTGCATCCCAGTCCCCCATGCCGTGCTTCCAAGCCCCAAACATGCTGGAAATTCAGTCCCTCGGCTCCTGTGGCACCAGCTGTCCCAGGATTTCCAAAGCGTGGTTATCTAGGTACTGAAGTACCTTAGCTCTTAGGTAGTCAATAAAAGGGTTAATCATGGAAAGCCTAGTTAACAGCATGCGTAATTGAGTCTGACTCTTCAGGTAACCTGACAAGGGTAATCAGTGGGAACATGTCTTTGATCCATTCACTTAAAAAGCCGGCGCAGGCTAGGTGTGACCCTACGTGGGACAATGGCTCATTTCAGTGCTTTCAGTGGTTCGGGGAGAGTTCTGGAGCCTACAAGGTAGTTCAGGTTTCTTTAAGTAGAACTCCTCCCGCGTGGCTTCATCCAGGCTCTTGTGACCTACCTGAGATGACCGCCTCCCATAAACACACCTAACCCAGGCCCCAAGTGCCTGCAGCCTGACCTTGCCTCCTAGGTTTAAGGAAAGGCTGTTTAGTCTCCTGACATTTTCACTGTCACATTGCCTTTGCTCATGAAGACCTGGCTATGTTACCTGAAGCTTCTTATTTATATGTTTTCTTATATGTACTAGAAATTGTGCCAGCCAGTTGTGGGTCCCATTCTTGGTGAGGTTCTACAGTAGATGCATTGGTATTTTGCCTGCTACCAGCCCCTTCCATTTGTCCCTTTCGGGCTCCATGTAATTCATGTGGGGCTGTCAATCAAGAGATGGATTGTCATACACAGTAGCAGCCATATGAGCAAGCAAGTCCATTTGAGGGAATTTCTATAGACTCTCGTGAAGATGGTATCTCTTTTCCTGAGATGGTGAGCCTGGACCCCTGGGACCCTCTCTTCCACCTGATGAAAAGCCATCAAGCTACCATTGAGCAAGGCCAGGCTGAGAAGCTAGGGAGAGAGAAAGAGATTCCTAACGACAGTTGTGGAGCAACTGGATCCAGCCAGTCCTATCCCAGACGGACAGTCCCACACCCTTGAACTTGGATGCATTAGCCAACATATCTTCTAAAATTAAACACAATTAAGCTTGTAGGAGTTGAATTTCTACCATTTACAACTGGAGGTTCTAGGAACATGCCCAAGAACTTGACTCACCGTAAGATGTCAAGGGGTGATCTGCCTGTTTTCCCGCCGACATCTCTCCTGAGGCTCTCACTGGAGCATTTCCTTGCCTGTGGGCAGTTCGGGCACCTGTGCTGCGGCCACCTGAAGGTCTTCCTTATACAGTTTACCCTCTGGATCTACTGCCTTGCCTGAGGGCGGCAAGCTAAATGGAGAACACAGGTAATACCTTTCTGATCACTCATCCCTGTCCTTTTTCTAAAAGGCAGACTGTTGTGTCAATTCATCATCTTACAGAATCCCTTGTGAGAGGTTTCTGGGTTTTTTTTTGACCGGGACCTCTGCATTTAACCCAACTGTTGAGGACGTCACTGGGAGAACCTCTACGCATCTTACTCCTTTGTTTCCTTCTTCACGGCAACACAGCTAATAGGGTCAATTAAATTAGTTTTACAGTTCCTCGAATTGCTTCCTTCTTAAGTTATTCTATTTTTAATTTTGTGAAGGTTGGTGCCATTTCAAGGGTTCTAACGTTCCAGGCCATCGACACACTTTTCTAAAACGTCCCTAGCTTTGGGCCCACAAGCACAACATGGGAACGCTCCTTCAGATCAGGGGTTGGCAGGTAACAGCCCAGGAGACAAAAGCCAACCGGTCACCTATTTCTGCGCGTAGTTAGCGCACTCACTCGCTTACGTATTACAGGTCAACAGCTGCTTTTGTAGTTGCCATGGAGACCATTGGCCACAAAGCCAAAAATATTGATTATCTGGCCCTTTACACAAAATGTTTCCTGATCATCTGCTCTAGATGAGCGCTTCTTGATCGTTTCTTCATTGTGGCACCTATTAAAAAATGACACCCCAGGAGATGAAGACATCGACAACTCGACAAACCTTTGGGGCACTCTGCCTGGGAAGGTCTACCCTAAGACCAGGTCGGGGGGAACATGCGCTGGCCTACACCTGTGGATTTCACCTGGGGCCAAGACCAAGGTTACTTGTCCTGCTCATGGGTGGCGGCAGTAGTGACCCCCTGGGCATCCTGACTTCCTGTGCAACTGTCCTTGGGGCATCAGTTGGGACATGGTTCTAAAATGAGACTTAAAAAAGCGCAACGATGTTCTCATCACCGACGGGGCCAACCTGCACCATGAGTGGCTCGACACCAGTTACTGGCACGCCTGTGCGGGCACCGCCGTGCGGCCCTGATGACACGGTCACAGCCCGGCACGGCCCTCACAGTCGCTTCCCTCCCCCTACAGCCAACACCGGGGTGAACGCGGCTGATGCCCGGCTTCTGAGGAGCCTCCCAGGGCCCATGATACTAACCGGGCCTCCTGCTTTCACCTCTGGATCCCCATTGCACCAGCCGGGGGACCCTTAAGCGCCCCTCATATATACTCTTCCCGTCAATATACTCTTCCTTTTTCTCCCTTTACGATGCATAAATTCATTGCAGAAGCCATGACGGGAGCGACTGTTCATTTTTTATGTCGCCGCAGAGGAGAAAGAAGTGTTAAGAACCAGCCGCACCCATAAAGAATGAAACTGCAAGTTTATTTGAAAGTATAAAATTAAAAAAAAACAAAAACCAAAAAAAAAAAGCCCTGCACACAATCTTTCCAGTTTAGATCAACTTTGAACATCATACACCAATAACCACTTAGTTGCATTTTTTAGTAGTGTCAACTTCAAATTAGAGGGAGTTGAGTCAGCTGATGAACCATCTATCACAGTGGAAGTATTTTAAGGCTAAAATAAAAAGGACTCATTGACCTCATTTGAGAAAAGAGAGCAGAGATGGTTTTCCAGTTGGCGTAGGTTTAGGCAATGTATAAAAAAATATCCTGACTGGAATGAGTTAGAAAATATCGCTGGCCACTTAATTTGCTATCTTGAGTAGACGGGGAAAATCCCCAACCCCCCACAGCTTCGGTGTCTTATTAACATATTTTAGAAACATTCATTAAAAAAGTCAAATCTATAACAAAAGTGTCCCTGTGTTTTAAAAAACATTAAATAGGCTTCCCTCATCTACTGATACCATTTGTCTTCCCAAAATGCCTGGGAGCAGAAATGCACGAGAGAGCAACTCACTGCACCATTAATTAACATCAGAGTCCTTTCCCCGGAATGACGTCTGGGGCGCCGAACAGAAGCAGGGGCCCATCCGAGGGAGAAGGAGAGCCCTTCTGACGCACAGGAGGTGAAGTGTTCAGCCCGAGTTTCTAACGTGCTCCGGCTGCCATCGAAAGTTCTTTCTTCATTGGATTTCTCAGAAAATAACTGAAGCGTTATTTTAAAAATGAAGGATGCAAGCAACTAGGTTCCTTTCCTTAAAAAAAAAAAAAATCATGGAGTGGTTAGCTTTCCTGGAACCCCCCTGGGTCTGGTTCAAAACGAGGAGTCTACAGAATAGGGTCACTGAACGCCACTTCATCCCCCCTCTGCAGGCTCCACAGGAGTTAGCGTCAACGAGGCTGCTTCAGGTCTGCCGGGCCGTGGGGAGAAGCCCTGCGTGGGTGACAGCTGCCCAGAGTGGCCCCTGGTTCCAGTTTTGTCTCCTGTCCGTTTCTTGCCAAATAACACCCAGGTTTCTACCCAGTATGTCCCCAGGGGGTGGGCCCTGTGGCTGGCAGGGCGGAGGGAAGAGGAAAGCTAGCAAGAACGGAGACGAGGACCCAGGGAGAAAGGCACCCCCATCCAGCGTCCTTTGAGAACTAGATAAATAACAGCTCGAAGTGCAACAACGCACAAACACCTGGCACACAGGTCGGTCTGTTGTGACTTGTTGTCAGGGGTCAGCGGGACAAAGGCGCGACCTCCCTTAGCATCGCTCTTTGGACCTCACTAGAGAAACGACGGCGACAGCTGTCCTAGACACATATAAATAGTCCCTTAACTGGAAGGGAAAAAAACAAACACACCATTTCAAATGCATTTCTAAAAGATAAAAAAAAAAAAAAGTCCAAATGGCAAATCCTGACTCCAAATTGTCCATGTCCATGTCTCTCAGGGGAGAAACTACGGGATGTTCGAAGAGGCTTGACCTGCTGCAACCCTAACCCTGCACTGGGGCCTTGCGACGGGGAGTGTGTGCAGTGCGGGGAGCGGCAGCTCTGGGGGGAGGCACTGAATACGGTTCTCAACCGGTGTCAAGTCCAAATACACGGGTGAAACAACTTGTGAGTGTTAAGGGGACTTAGGAGGCTAGTGTTGAAACTGCATGACCAGGCCAGGCAGGCTGGGTGTGCCTTAAAGGGACGGAGGGCCAGATCAGACCCTAGGCCAGCTTCAGCTGCGTGTTCATCCCTTGGCTACAAGCAGGCCACAGCTGGGAGGCTGATGATCCAGAAACCAGGGAAGGGACTGTGGACAACAGCAGGGCTCGGCTCCTGGCAGCCTGCATTTCAGGAGCTGCAAACTTGGACAGACCCCTGGTGGGGATGTCCTGCCTATTCTGGGATGAGGCTGGCAATACGTTGCCAGAGAAAGCTCTCAAAACGAGGATTCTCAGGCAAAATGTTAGAGCCAGAATCTATCCAGAGTAGGCAGTTTCAGGGTCACTCACAAACCCAAAATTACATGGCTGATTACTGAAGGGGTCTACTCATGTCAAGGGTTTTCTCTGGCTACCGCCTCCCCTGAACTGGGAGTTAAGCACAGGATAATGCAAGGTTTCCATGCTCGCCTGGCTTCGAACCCACACCGCCAACAAAGCTGCCAGATGGCAGCCCACAGAGAATGTAGCCCAGTGTCTCCTGCTGTTCTGAACACCCAACAGGGCACAGAAATGATGCTTCTCAGGGGCTACTCACACCCTGCTTCGTGTGGCTGCCTCCTCAGCCAGATTACAACAGCAGCAGCAGAGCAGTGTGAGGAGTGAGCTGTGATCCCGGGCCCCAGCGGAAGGGTGGCCTCCCAGAAAAGATGCGCAGTACACATCATGTCAACTGAGAGGCCAGGGGAACGCCAGGTCACCCTCCCAAGAACATCCCTGGAATCTGGGGGAGGAAGGGAATGGAGAGACGGCCGACACCCCTACTAATCACTCCTTGAGGCACCCTGAAGAGCTGCCCACGAGTGCAAATTGTTAGGATGGTAACAAGTCAGAGCAGATGAACCCATATGGACTTTGGAATAACTGGATTTTACACTTCTTCAGTGCCCTGGCTGGGCACGGAGTCCCTGGGCTCGGCGGCGCCCTCCTGAGGGCCAGGCTGCCCCGAGCTGTGGCCGGCGTCTTCTACGCTCAGGAGGCTGCTGGCGGCCTGGGAGCTGGTGCTGTCGGCGCTGCCGGAGCGGGAGCGGTAAGGGGGCAGGTCAGCTTGGTTCAAGGACTCGGTGTCGGAAGAGTAGGGCGGCGGAGGCAGGTCGTACCATGCAGGTCTGCAATGGAGAAGGAGGATGGGGCGGGAGAGGAGAAGGAGGAGAATGCATTACGAGGAGCCAAGGCAAGGCAGGCAGTGCCAACTTCTGCTCATTTCTGAGCAGACGCTGACGCGGACGTGAGGAAGATCTGCCCTCCAAGTACAGAGGCAGTTCAAGGTGGTGCACAGCAAGACAGGGCCGGGACTGGGACCAGGCACAGGTCACTGTGCTCCGGCTGGCTTGTGCCCACTGGGCAGTGCCCCAACCACAGCGTCTGGGTGGAGCCGGAGTGAGGAGGCCAAGTATACCCTCGGCTCACCCTGGGTGATCTGGCGGAGTGGCTCTGCTCCATCGGCTGGGGTCCCTGTGGCCAAGCCGCTGGCCTGGTGTTTGACGGAACCTCTGAACTTCTTACTGAAAGCTAACTCTACTTGGCTGTGGGGACTTGGGTTACGGAGAGGCCATCCTCTCAACGCCTCCGTCTCCTTGTGTGCAGAAGGGGACACTAATGACGCTTCGCTTGCGAACAAGTGAGGCTCTCGCTCACTGAAAGCTCACGGAGTCGGGCCAGGCCACGTGCCTCACGCTCACTCCTCCGTGTCAGGATCGCAAGAACGGAGAGGCAGCTGTTACTTTGTGCCCTTGTACTGACTGGGGAGGAAACCGAGGCGGGGGCCCAGGGTCACCAGTAACGTGGACGCAGCAGGGTGGGATTTGCACCCAGGCGTTGCCTCGGTTTCAGGGATTTAACCTCACTCTGCAGTGAAATAAGAGGTTGTGAGTGGGGAGTGAGGTCCTGTATGTTTATGCTAACGTACAAAGAGATCCTTAAGCACCGCTCCCTGAAGCTACCTTTTACAAGGGGGGAAGCAAAGATTACGTAATACAAGAACTGCCAGTGAAGAGGGTCCAAGAGGAACCCAGTCACCCCAGAAACACGGACTCACATGCAGTGAGTCCCCAGCTCAGAGGACGAGGGACACTGAGCAGAGCCCTGCAGGGAGGGCACGGCAAACTCGGAACCCCAGGGGACTCGGACAGCTCTGGTCCCAGTCCTCTGGGCTACCCTGGAGATCAGCGCAGGAGAGAGGGAGGCTGAGCGGCAGGATTCAGGTCCGCTACCCACTTCGACTACAGAACTCTGAGTTTTGGCTTCATACACTGACTCCATTCGTAGGGAGGGCTCTACTGTTTAACAAAGCTTGAGAGTGCTCTGCTCCACCCCCTTTATTTTATAGATGAAGCCAAGCAAAGGTAAGGAACTAATTAATTGGCTCACTCAATCATTCATTTGGTCACTCATTCATTCATTTAAATATTAACCAAACCTCTATCTAATATGTAGGGGCCACCCTTCTGCGGTAGCAGGTGAGGCCTCCGAGTGGGAAAGCCAGTGGCCTGAACACGTGCCAGTGTGGCAGTAACAGGGAGGAGCAGGGCTGTCAGTTGGCCGGGGTCCTCACTGTATGTCCTTAACAAGTAACTAAAATCCGATGGCCTCAGTTTCCTCATCTGTGAACTCGAGGCAGAGCCAGAGCCATCCTCAGCGAGTCACTGAGAAGATGCAGTGAGAGGATGCATGTGAATGGTTTTGCAAGGACTCAGCAAATGCCAGACGCTGCTGCGCCTATGGCACCTGAACGCAGACTCTTGGCAAGACCCAGGAGTCCAGGTGTGCACACAGTCTGCTCCCTGCACTGGATGAGCTCCTTCCCCCCATCTCTTCCACTCAGCACGCACCTTTGGTCCAGCAAGGCCTCCGAGTAGGAGGGCGGGGAGCCCACTTCTGATGCGTTCTGCTCGGCCTGGCTGGCCACGTACTGGATGCCATTGTTGACGTTGTAGGTGACGTTGCAGTGGTGGGGGTGGTCTAGGACCACCAGGCGGGACAGCAGCACAGGATGCTGTAGCCGGTGCACTGGCAGCGTCATGAGGTTGTTCCGCTTCCGCTGGTGGTGCAGGACCAGCGCCAGCAGGGCCACCACCAGCACGAAGATGACGGAGCTGCCGATGATGGCGTAGGTGATGCTGGGGTAGTACACGAGCTGGTTCTCTGAAGTCACAAACACCTGCCCGCTGCCAGGTTCTGAGAAACCCCCAAGGGGAAAGCAAAGGAGAAGATTATCATTTAACTCACCCCAGGGCATGCGTGCAAATGTTCGTAGCAGCACAATTCACAACAGCCAAAAAGGAGAAACCACCCAAATGCCTACTGACTGATGAATAAACAAGATGCCGTGTCTACACAGTGGAACATTACTCAGCCGTAAAAAGGAACGAAGTACTCATACATGCCATAACATGGATGAACCTCAAAAACGTTACGCTAAGCAAAATAAGTCAGACACAAGACCATATTGTATAATCCCGTGTATACGAAATGGCCAGAAAAGGCAAATTTCTAGACAGAAAGTAAATTAGTGGGGGTCTGGGGAAGGGCGGTTGGAAATGGGGACTAACTGGTAATGGGTCTCAGGGATCTCGCTGGGGTGAGGGAAACGCTGGAGGGGGTGAGACTACCCAAATCGGTAAATTAACGACAACACATTGAATGGCACTTAAAATGGGGAAATTTTATGTTACGTCAATGAGACCTTGATCAAATTGTTCAAAGATATCAGCCCTGGGAACTGCAATATCCAGGAGGGGTGGCTCCTGTGACAGAAGTCAGTTTTCCCTTGGAAGCTTTAATATAACATACAAGAGGAACGCTGGTCCGTGTGTCTAAGTGCTTATGTGGGCAGAGCAATTATTTTATGCCAGGGCCCACGTCAAGCTTTCAAGAGAGAGCGCCAGCACAACACAGGCTAAAATCGTGGACTCTGAAGCCAGACTAGGTTTAAATCCCAGCCACTCGGCTTACTGGCTGTGTGCCCTTTGGAAAGTAGTCCACCTCTCTGTGTAGTACTTTCCCAACTGCACAGTGAGGAGAGTAATAGTCCCTGTCTCACTGGGCTGCCATGAGCATGAAATAAATGAAGAACCACCAAAAGACCGCGCATAGCAACAGCGATCCTGAAAGAGAAACGAAGTTGGAGGATCATGCTACCTAATATCAAACTATACTACAAGGCCACGGTAATCAAAACAGCATGGTACTGGCATAAGAACAGACACAGAGATCATTAGAACAGAATAGAGAGCCCAGAAATAAACCCACCCCTTTATAGTCAATATTTGGCAGAGGAAGCAAGCACATACAATGGGCTAAAGATAGTTTGTTTATTCAATAAATGGTGTTGGGAAAATTGGACAGGTACATGCAGAAAAATGAAACTAGACCACCTTCTTACATCACACACAAAAATAAATTCAAGATGGAATAAAGACTTAAAAGTTAGGCCCAAAGCCATAAAAACCGTAGACGAAAACATAGGCAGCAAAATCTCAGACGTGGTTCATAGCAATAATTTATCAGATGTATCTCCCCAGGCAAGGGAAGCAAAAGAAAAAATAAATAAACAGGATTATATCATACTAAAAAGTTTTTGCACAGCAAAGGGAAACATCAACAAAATAAAAAGACAACCCACAGAATGGGAGAACGTATTTGCTGACACATCTAATAAGGGGTTAATATCCAAAATTTATAAAGAACTTACAAAACCCAACACCAAAAAACCAAACCACCCAATTAAAAAAATGGGCAAAAGACTTAAATAAGCACTTCTCCAAAGGGGACATACAGATGGGCAATAAACACATGAAAAGATGCTCAACATCACTAATCATCAGAGAAATGAGATGTCAGAATGACTATCATCAATAAATCAACAAACAAGTGCTGGTGAGGGTGTTGAGAAAGGGGAACCCTTTTACACTGTTGGTGGGAATGCAGACTGGTGCAGCCACTGTGGAAAGCATTATGGAGATACCTCAAAAAATTAAAAATGGATCTGCCTTTTGACCCAGTGATCCCACTTCTGAGAATATATCCAGAGGAACCTCAAACACTAGTTTGGAAAAACATATGCACCCCTATATTCATTGTAGCATCATTTACAATCACTAAAACATGGAAACAGCCCAAGTGTCCATCAATAGATGAGTGGATAAAACAACCATTTACACAATGGAACACTACTCAGCTGTAAAAAAAGAAGAAAAATTTACCCTTTGTGACATAGGGATGGACCTGGAGAACACTATGCTAAGTGAAATAAGCCAGTCAGAGACAGACAAATACCATATAATTTCACTCATATGTGGAGTCTAATGAACAAAATGAACTAACAAGGAAAACAAAGATAGACTCATATAGAACAGGATGACAGCTAAGTGGGTAGGGGAGGTTAGGGGGTGGAGGGATTGAGCAAAAAGGATAAAGGATTCATGGACATGGACAACAGTGTGGTGATTGCTAGGTTAAGAAGACTAAATGCCAATGGGGAAAAAAGCATTAAAAAAAAAAATGAATCACAACTACCCATGTCTGTGGCCCAGCTGGAAGAGTAATCTAAATTCAGTGCAAGTGAGCAAATCTGGTGACCACGCCTGTGCGTTTCCATCTGGGAAGCAGTGAGGAGGGGTTAGAGTGATGTAATGTAGCAGTAGCAGCGACCCCTGTTCCTTGGGGCAGTGCCCAGGTGCTGGGCTAAGCTTTATTCCACTCCTCATCACTTGATGTGTGCTTGCATCACTGTATCTCCACTAGTGTGCCTGGCACATAGTAGGCATTCAATAAATGCACACAATTCAATGGAAAAAAGTCTGTATTCACATACCTGGTAAGGTAGGTGCTTTTACTGCTTTATTATTCCTACTTTTCAGATGAGCAAATGACTCAGAGAGGTGAATTAACTTGTCTCATGTCATATAAGTAGAGGAGTCAGTATTAGAACCCAGATAGTTCTCCTTCAAAAAATACTGCATGTGCCGAAACATACTATCTTCCTCCCTAATATCAATATTTCCTGATTCTCCCAAACAATCCTCATCTGAGACAGGTCTTCCCCCCTCAAGCTCCAGGCGTTGTGTTAATTTCCTCCCTAGCTATGCTCAAACATGAATGAAAGCTACAGCATTCCTGTGGGTCATTCAATGATTAACTGTACAGAAAGAAGCAAAGAAAACCCCAGACAAAAGGCAGAAGCGTGCTCCAGAGAGTTAGGGCAGGGAGACAGCGTTGAAATGTTCTGGAGACAATTAGCTGCCATTCAGGGGTTCTGCTGGAGTTCTGTCTGTTCTCAGTTTAGATCA
The DNA here is from genome assembly GCA_039655065.1 of Glossophaga mutica. Taxonomy (NCBI): domain Eukaryota; kingdom Metazoa; phylum Chordata; class Mammalia; order Chiroptera; family Phyllostomidae; genus Glossophaga; species Glossophaga mutica. The sequence goes on from CM077308.1 coordinate 21,185,137, forward strand.
TTAAAAAACTGGGTGGGGGCTTGTGTTTCAGAATTCAGACTTAAAACATCTCTTTATTTTGTTGTCTGCAGCACAGAGCCAAGGGGTTGAATCCTGGGACCATCACTTCTGGCTGCTGCTCAAGGAAGTTACTGAACTTTTATGAGCCTCTGATGCCTCATCTTTAAAATGGTGGTGGTTCTGTGTAAATAACAGTGGCCATCTCCTTGGTTACCAAGAGGATAAAATACAATATTCCCAGAGCTCTGAGCAAAGAAGCTGGCAAAGTCATATGTGTATGTGTATGACATAAAATTGATCATTTTAACCATTTTTAGGTGTACAGTTCAGTGGCATTAAGTATATTCACACTACGGTGCAAAGCACCACCATCTAACTGTAGAACTTTTCATCACCCCAAACGAGTGAATGCTAATTCTTGGTGTTCAGGGTCTTTCCATTGTCTTCACCAACTTCTCTGGACTAGAGAGGGTGGCTGGAAGATCTGCTTTTGGGGTGTAATGTGTGGGACAGAATAAGGATTGAGGAACTTCCTTTCCAGTGAGATATCTTTTCTTTTCTTTTCTTTTCTTTTCTTTTCTTTTCTTTTCTTTTCTTTTCTTTCCTTCCTTCCTTCCTTCCTTCCTTCCTTCCTTCCTTCCTTCCTTCCTTCCTTCCTTCTCTTTCTTTCTTTCTTTCTTTCTTTCTTTCTTTCTTTCTTTCTTTCTTTCTTTCTTTCGAAGAGTTTTGTTGCTTTGGGGAGTCTTTAAACAAAGGGGAAGAGAGTGAGAAAGAGAGGGAGAGAAACGTGTGAGAGATACATAGATAGGTTGTCTCTTACATGCCACCAGTGGGGGGCCTGGCCCACAACCCAGGCATATGCCCTGACTGGGTATCAAACCAGCGACCTTCTGATTCGCAGGCTGGTGCTCAATCCACTGAACCACACCAGCCAGGGCAAGAAATGTTTCTTAAAAGAGGAAAGTGGCTAGGTTTTCACACAGAAAACCAATGGGTCCCGTTTTAAGACCCTGACTTCTACGTAACCACTCATGGTTTTAAGAATACAGGAGAGAGCTCCTTCAATGAATGGCATGTCAGATGCTCATGGGTGAACAGACTCAGTAACGTCTCCAAGGGCAGGCCTTCTACAGATCGGCCGGCATTGGCAGGCAGGAAGCGGCAATCACATTCGCTTGAAAAATTATGTTACATAAGTCAGTGGTGCCTGGTCTTGTTTTTTCTCTATGTGTAAAATGTCATCTTGTATTAATTCATTAACTAGACTTACTTTCTTTAAGAGCTTAATGAGCTCGCTGGCCAAATTACTAATATCAGAGTTGCCTGGGACCCAGGCTCCAAGTGCATAACCACAGATAATGAAGTTTCATCTATTCTGGCTGTCCCTCAAGCTGATGCCCTCCTGCTCCACTGTCCAACAGTGCGGACTCCTTCCCATCTTGTGCCTGCCCCTCCCCCACATGAATTCCTGGCAATCTGGTTACTACCCAGAGACCGCCGTGCTGGCCCCCGTGGACGGGTCATGCACCACTCCAGGGGTGCTCAGCCCCTCACAGTCCTCCTGGGTCTGTGTAGGTATCACAGCAGTTTTCAAAGGTCTCAAAGAAGAGTGCCTTTTTCTTATTCACACGGAGGCGCTGTCTGGACTGACGGAGGGACGAGAGCAGCTGACGAGTGTGACTTGGGTGTTCCTCTGCTTCTCAAAAATTCCCTCCTTCGGGTACACAAGGGATTTCCTACAAGAGATTTCTTTCTTTCTTTCTTTTTTTTTTGCTTATCAGATTGGCAAAGGCAAAGATGGACTTCACGATTCACTGGCCAGGACTTGGGAAAACAGGCGTGATCATGAATGCACGGTCAGTGGGGGTGCGAAATTGGTATGAGTCAGTGTGGTGACAGGGTTAAAATATACATAAAAAAGTGCAATTCCTCTGATCTAGCCATTCCACTCTGAGAAACCTATCTGTGTGTGTGTGTGTGTGTGTGTGTGTGTGCACGCGCGCACGCGCCCTGGCTGGGGGATCCAAGCCACAATCGTCATACATGGGGATGACACTCTGAACACCTGAACTACCCTGCAGGGGGGAGAAATAACTTCTTAATTTAAGTATTTGCTGAAGCATGGTTCATAATAGCATGTATATCCAAAAAGTTCTAAGCATCTATCAATTGCGGCATGGCTAAATTATGGTGTATCCAGGCATCTTTAAAAAATTAGGGCAGCTCTCCATATGCTGATGGAACAACCTGAAAGATACCATATAAATGAAAAAAAGCAAAGTTCAATGGAGAATGCACAGAATGTTTCTACAGGGACACACAGAACTGGCACCACTGGCAGCATCTAGGGAGAGAAACAGGCAAGAGAGGGAGACTTTGGGTTCCTCTTCCACTCTGTGCGGCCTACGGTCCTACATTATCTACTGGAACTGTGCACAACGGTGCACCTTGCTTCCTTCTTCCCGTGTGACGTGAGGGGTCCCCGGGGTCCATGTCCCCATTACTCACTGAGACCCCTTGCCGACGCACCACTCCATGAGGAGGCTCTGAAACCTCCAGCCTGGCCTTGGGAATCCCCAAAACATGTTCTGGAATGTTCCCTGCCCTGTTCAAATGGACTGTTCACCCTTCCTCTGAAAAATAGACTTCTGTGTGCTTTTTTAAAAAAAGTATTTTTGAAGTTTATTTTTTTCCAGATGAACTATTTTAAAAAGTGAGGTTTCTTGAGGTATAATTTACACACGATAAAACTATAAAGCTGTGGATACTCTTTAAAAATGTACAGTTGGGTGAATTTTAACAAAAGAAAACAGTTGCATAACCACTACCATAAGCACAACGTGGAACCTTCACCCCCCACACCCTGCTAATTTGTTCCTGGGCTCCTTGGCAGTCACTGGAAACCACGGAGTCACGTACGTGCATCACACTGTGTGCAACCAACTGTGTCTGGCTTCTTTCACTTGGCAAAATGCCGTTGACATTCATCCCTGTTTCTGTGAGCATCCCCATTTCATTCCTTTACATTGCTGAGCAGTATTCTACTGAATGGATGGATGTGCCACAATCTGTCCATTCATCGGTTGAAGGAGTGAATAGGGTTGTTGCCAGTTTCTGGAAAGCAGGTCTTTACGCTCACATATATTTTTCATGTTTATTGATACATATTTAGGGGTAAGATAGCTGAGTCATATGGAAAGGATATGTTTAACTTGGTAAGAAACTGGTATACTGTTCCCCAAAGTGACTACAGCATTTGGCTTCCCCTGTGCCGCCAGTTGCACTGCAGCGTCACCTGCACTTAATATGCTCAGTCATGTAAATTTTGGCCACTATGCTAGGTGTGCAGTGGTATCACTGAGGCTTTAACTTGCATTTTCCAATGACCAACGATGTCGAGTATCTGTTCTGTGCTGATTTGTCATCCCTAGATCTCTGGTGAAGTGTCTATTTAAATCTCTTGTCCATTTTTAAAAGGGTTTGTCTGACTACTTATTATTGAGTAGTAAGTGGCTTTTATACGAGTATGTTCTCGGATACAAATCCTTTTCCAGAAATGTCATTTGCAAATTGTTCTCTCCCAGGCTGTGGCTTGTCATTTCATCTACTTTACGGTGTCTTTTATAAGATAAGTGTTTAAAAAAAAATTTCATGAAGTACATTGTATTAATTATTACTTTTCCTTTCTGTGCCTTTTGTGTCCCATCCAAGAAATTGTTGCCTAAAAGAAGTTTTATAGCTTTAGTTCTTACATTTACTTCTATGATCCATAGCAAGTTAATTTTTGTTTATGGGACAAGTTGAAGTTCAATGTTCTTTTTCCCCCTCCCTTTGGATCTCCAACTGTTCCAGCACCATTTGTTAAAAACCCTATTCTTTCCTATTAATTACCTTGGCACCTTTGTTGAAAATCAATTGACCAGACAAGCCTGGCCTATTTCTAGATTTGCTATTCTGTCTGACTGAGCCACATACCAATCTTACGCCAGGAAGTGTGCTGATAACTACAGCTTTAGAGTAAGTCTCAAAATCAGGTGGCGGGAGTCTTTCATAAATAGAACTTTGTTTCTGATGATAAAAACCCATGTTGATTATTCAAATTAAAGTAAGATAGCAATGTCTAAGACACACAAAACTCCCCCCGTAAACCAACTAGAAAACCACCGGAGAAAAACAATCAATGGTTTGGCGTAGACTAGGTGTTGGTTCACTTTATCTGTTAAGAGCCAGGTTGTAAATGTTGTATGCTTTGTGGGATGTGCAATTCAAGTACCTCTGCAGGGAGGAAAGCGGTGACAAACAATACGTCAATGAACGAGGATTTCTGTGTCCCAATCAGACTTTATTTACAAAAGCAGGAGGCAGACTGGATGTGGCCCCACTGGCCTTAGTTCACTGACCCTCAGCACAGACCCCTCAAAAGGATTATTCACAGACACAGACACGCACGCACCTTTCTTCATGCCGTGCAAAAATGTCTACAACAGACATCTCTCCTCACCCACCCACATCTTTGTTAAGGAGCAGCTGTGTAGTGTTCCACTACAGACTATATCACAATTTACTTCACCGTTGGGAGAGGGAATTGGGAACAACACCTATGGGTGTACATTTAGGTTGCCCCCCACCTTTTGCACTATTCAAAACAATGCTACAACATTTAGGCAGACCGCCCAGACCATGAAAGCCTAAGGAGAGAAACAGGCTTGCGCTCTGTCCACTAGTCTACAGTCGGTGCTCAACACAGATGCTGAGTACATTAGTGATCTGTGTGGTCCCTGGTGCAGAGATCTCTCAGGATGGGCTCCTAGATGGTAGCTGTTTCTCCAGCCACATGGTCTCCTGGGTTTGAACACTGCAGGTTGTCTTGAACTCTCTCCTATTCTCTGTCCACACCGAGCCACCATTCCGCTTCTGGTTTCCATTCCCACAACCACATCCGGGCTCAGGCCAGAAAGAGAAACCTCCTTGTGGGTCCTCTAATCTTTCTGCAAAGCTCCCATCAGTCTGAACATCACCCAGCTCTGTGACACTGTGGAATTCTTGTGAAAATCTTCAGATCAAGGACCCTGAATGGCTCATATCACTCTCCTCAGCCAGGCACTTAGTGTCTGCAGTCTTCCCTGCCTGGGCTTCGCAGCACAAGCCCCAGAGGCCATGGGGAAAGGAGGCCAGACCTGGAGTATGGAACACCATTTGCCCTGTGACCTGTCCTCACTTCCGATCTGAACTAAATAATACAAGTAATACTAACCACCACCACCACAAAGAGTAATAATAATGCCATCCTAACGATCACCATTAGCAGCTCTTGCCTGTATCTATGTGTTTACATATATTAACTCTGGTTTTATAATCCTTACACCATCTGGAATGAGTTGAATGTTGTCCCTCCAAAAGATATGTCCATTGGGAACCTCAGATGTGACCTCATTTGGAATAAGGGTCTCTGCAGATATAATTAAGGTGAAGATCTCAAGAAGAGACTGTCATGAATCCAGCTGGACTCGAACTACAAAGATGAATGTCCTTATGACAGAGAGAAAAGGAGAAGACACAGAAACAGACAAGGGAGAGGCCACATGAATAAGGAGGCTGGAGTCAGGCAGTCCCCAAGCCAAGGACTGCTGAACACTGCAGGGAGCCAGCGGACGCCGAGAGAGAGTGGAACAGACTCGCCCTCGGAGCCTCCACAAAGAGCAGACCCTGCCCGCACTTTGATCTGGGACTTCTGGTCTCCAGAACTGTGAGAGAACAAGTTTCTGTTGTTTTAAGCCACTAAGCTGGTGGCAATCTTTTACGGCAGCCCCGGAAGACTAACGCGTCATCCTGTGAAGCAGACCATGAGGACATGGGGGCTCAGAGAAGTTACGGAAACCTGCGCAAGTCTTCCACGCCCCTCAGTCATCATTAACAGCGGCAAGTCCAGGACTTTTCAGAGCCTTCACTAGGCAGATGTACATTGCGACGCTTTGTGAGAGGATGTGGCTATTTTATCCACCTCGCTGCCATGCTGAGAGGAACAGAAAGCACATCGTGCTCCACGCAAGCACATTCCCAATGTTCTGGAGAGTGTCTTTTCACAAATCAGATGGGGCCTGGCCCTTGGGCATGCTGTTGGAGGAAGCCTGGGGCTGTGGGTACCAACCGAAAAGGCAGAAGCTGAGAAGGGACTGCCTCAGCCCCTCCCCTCTCTGTGCAGCAGCAGCTTCACCTTCCAGGCCACACCCACTTAGGGTTCAGCATCACCATCTCTGGCTGATGCCTGCCCAGCTCCTGAGTGTGAAATGAGAGACCCCATCCACTGGAAGTGCTGTGTGACACCCTGCCATCCTGACACCTGACAAGAAAGGAGCTGATCCTGTTAAATGCACAAGGAGCCCAAGGCAGCCGCGGGTCTTTTCTTTACATCTGCAGGTCTGTGACGGCCCTGCATAATCGGTTCATTGGTGCTGCGCCTGCCTGTTAAACTGTGTCACCCGGGGAAATGCTGAGTGTGCGCACTGGGACCTAGTGAATGCAGAAAACTTTCTGAATAATTTAGGGAAAAGGGCTGATAACAGGCATTATAGGCAGGGCTCCTAAGGGGGAGCTTTACAGACCATGAACAATTTCACGGTTTCTGGAGATTTCAGAGAATCTTAACTGGGGCAGACACCCCGCAGCGGAGGGCTACTCATTTGGCACACAGTGGGGCCTTGTGCTCCGGACTCAGAGCTGGCAGACAAGGATCCTCACAGCGGGGCACAGGCACATCTGACCCCAGTCAGACTGCACATCAGCCCTGGGGCGGGCCGGTCCTAGTGCCCATGTCTCCTTCCCTCTGCCACTGCCGCCCTCGTCCCAGCCACGGTCTCCTCATTCACCCTGCCACACCTGCTCCCAACAGTCTCTTTTCCCTTGGCTGCAGAGTGCTCCTTCTAAACCCTAAAGTCCTCCATCATGTCACTCTCTGTTCAAAACCCTCCAGTGGCTTCCCACAAAGGCAGTATAAAGTCCAGAGTCCTCACCATGGCCTCCCGGGCCCTAAATAACCTTCCCTGTTACCACTCCAACCTCCACTCCTGCCCCCTCATTCTGTTGCAGACTCCCTGGCCTCCCTGCTATGGTTTCAGAACACATGAAGCCCCTGCCCCAGGGCCTTTGCACATGCTGTGCCTGCTGCCTGGGCATTTGCATCACTCACCCTATGCCACTCAAGTCTCTGCTCCTAGGTCAATGTTAGCAGGAAGACATCCTGGGCCACCACCATCCTCTCCATCTCCTACCCCGGCCTTATCTGTCTTCACAGAACTTGTCACTGCCTGTCACTGTTCACTGTGTTTGTATGGAATCATCTCCTTCCTACCGAAAGGCAATCCTGTGTGTGGGCACAGCCAGACTCTGCTCACATGTCACTGCTTCTCCGATACCCAAAATGGTGCTCAGTGAACATGTGTTGGGGGATGTGGGCCGAGAGACTCTAGCTCCGTGGCTCTGCGCATCTCGGTTTCAGCGTGCTGGACTCCTGCACCCTTCACTTCACAGGAGACTAAGCACTGCACATGCCACGTGCTTCATGGCCAGGACTCACTTAGCCTCACAGGTGAGAAAAATAAGTCTCACCTGAGAGACTTAGAGAAGTGAGGTCACACACCCCAGGTCACAGCACCTAGAAGTGACAGAGCGTAGCCGTGAGCCCAGGTCTGTCGATCCAACACCCAGAGATCCTATGGTATAAGGGCAGGTCCCACTCAAGTCTGTGGAGGTGATTTGCTCTGAGGAATGGGAAACCACCTCTGTGGCTGTTACTGAGGAGCAGTCGTTGAGCTCAGCACTGTGGAGAAGATACATGTTCACTGCTTAAAATATACAAGGCCTGTCTGGAAAAAGTCCAGCCAGTGTTAATATAACAAGAACGATTTGCATGACATCAATGTAACCTGGCAGCCAAGGAAGGTGGACTGGAATGTGCATGTGTGAACAATGACGACTTCACTGCACTAGTCAGTGGGGTGATAGATGCTGTTGAGTGAGCACATGTACTGTGTGGCTGTCGCATTCAAAATTACTGAAGAGAACAGAACACTGAATCTGCACCACTTTTGCATTAAGCTTGACCATCCCTCTACAGAAACTATTTGGATGATTTAGAAGGCCGCAGCTATGGGCAACTGGTGATTGGCAGCTTCATCACGACAATACGCCCACTCAAGCATCATGTCTCATGCAGAGATTTTTGGAGAAACATTATTATTTTGATTTTTGGCTATATCTACTCCACTGTTGATTCCCTGTAAATTTTTCTTTATTTCACTTAGGGTAACCTTCATTTCTGCCTGCGTCTTTTTTATGCAGTTGAGGTACCCAATGAGTTCCTTGAGCATCCTAATAACCAGTGTTTTGAACTCTGCATCTGATAGATTGCTTATCACCATTTTGTCTAGTTCTTTTTCTGGAGTTTTGTTCTGTTCTTTCATTTGGGCCATATTTCTTTGTCTCCTTATTTTGGCAGACTCCCTGTGTTTGTTTCTGTGTATCAGGTACAGCTGCTTTGACTCCCTGTCTTAGTAGCGTGGCCTATTGTAGAAAAGCACACAGGTAAGTTGGATGGGGTGGAGTCTCAGGTACTGTATTTTGCTGTGTATAATGCACGCTTTTTTGCCCAAATTTTTGAGGGAAAAGTAAGGATGCACATTATACACAGGTACAATAATCCCGTGTATAATGCACACAAAAACATGGGTACACATTATACACAGCAAAATACAGTAATCACCTGTAATCAAATTACAGAATCAATACAGTAATCAATACAGTAATCAAAATACAGAAACCCACGTGGCCATTCTATGCCTCCATGTGGGGGAGGGCTCAGAAAGGAGACCACGCTGCCGCCTGGCCCCTGGAGCTGTGTCCGGGAGGAAGCTGTCTCCCAGCACTCGCCCTGTGCCAGTCACTTCAATTGCTTCCTGTATGCCAGCTGCTGCCCTGGTGCTGGAGCCCAGAGGGAGTGAGTCTGAGTAAGTCCTCAGTCTGCTGCGGGCCCTTTAAAAGGAGACTGCTGAGAATCCGCAGTTTCTTCTGCTACCCCTATCCCCACTGATTTTTACAGTCAGAATACAGGGACTTATCTTCCTGGCACTGGAACCCTGGGCTGGGTGGTCTGAAGTGGGGCCGGGATCCCTTGCTCCCAAGGTATCCTTCCCGATATTTATCCACCACCCATGGGTGTGGGACTGCCCATTCCGTGTCTCTGCATCTCTCCGCTTGTCTCTGCATCTCTTCCGCATCTCTGCGCCTCCGCCCCTCCTACCTGCCTGGATAAATGTGGCTTAATTCTTTGGTGGTCCGACTTCTACACTGCTCAATTTTCTATATTTGTTTTATAGTCTGGTTGTAATTTTTGCTGTGGTTGTGTGAGGAGGTAAGCCTTGTTTACCCACACCTCCGTCTTGACCAGAAGTCTGGGAGACTGAAAGAATTTAATGAACACCAGTGGGAAGCTGCTCCTAACCTCAGGCCTGAGGGGTGAGGATGTGGCTTCTAGAAGCGGGTGAGACCTGATAGGAGCTATAGCCTTCGGTGGATGAAGGCGGCCACCGCTGATCTGTGTCCTCACTGACAGGGAGCTGGGGGGACCAATGTTCTGATCTTTTCCTTTTTCCACCCTCTGCCTCTTGCTGGTGCTTCCCACTGACCAAACCCACCAAAGCCAGAGGGTAAGAGGCCCAGCGGATACAGCCCGTGAACATCAGCCGTCATGCAGAGAGGAGGCTGGCTGCGAATGGCGGTCAGAGCTTCCAGTGCTCCCTGTTCTCCTGCCGCAACCTCCAGGGAGCCCCTTCCCTCAACCCTGCAAGTCCTAGCTGCTCTTGACCTTCGCTCAACTGCTACCGCTTTCACGAGGCCTTCCGCTGCCCCCTCCACTGGAACGAAAAGGCTCCCTTCTGCGCTCCCCTCACTGCCATCCCCTCTGCTACACCCCTGTGACATCTTGCTTTATGCCACGTCTGACAGCATGCTGGAGGCAAGGTGGCCTAAGCGAGACAGGGATGAACCGGAGGTCCCTCTGGCCCAGTGCTGACCAGCCCTGCCCGGCCGGGCTCCTGGCCCCATGCAGGGAAGCACCTTCCTTCAGAGCTGGCTCTCCTGCTCACCACGCCCCGATTGGAAACACACAAAAACCACCCGCAAAAGCAAAGCAAAGATCGTTCATTCCAAGCCTGCCGTAGCAAGGGAGTCATGCTTCACTTGTGTTTGGTAGAGACTGAAAAGCAGGCAGAGGAGTGGCAAAGTGTCTCGGTGGGGAAAAGGGACGGCCTCAGGTAAGTGTCCGTGTAATCTGCCAGTGTCCGTCTGTGTACTGGGTCTCACTGACTATGCAACCCACGTCTCCAGGTCTGACCCACATCCCACGGCTGCCTAAGTCCCCGTGACACCCTGGGCAAGTCTAACGCTCAGTTCCCTTGTCTTCAAAGTGAGGACAACACACAGCCGCTGCGCCGAGTGGCTGTGGGGCCGAGAGCAAGGGTAGGAGAAGCCCCGCCACGGAGCAGCAGGTCTGCGGGAGGAGGCACCGATGCTGCCGTGCGCCCGTCTGAGCGCTCCTGCTTGGAGGAGGATAAGCCAACCCAATGAAGAAAGGCGGCTTGCGAGGCGGAGAGTCCGTGTGGAAGTCCAATTGGCTTAGCTTCTGGCTTTGTCACAGACCACACGAGTGACTCTGACCAGTGTACAGCCCCTTTCTCAGGCTCGTCTGTAAAATTGGGATTAAAACCCTGCACCTAACCCAGACCTGATAATGAACACTAAAGACTATTCTTTTAAGCCTGAACCAAGAGGGCTGATCGTGAGCCTGTGTCCGGGTCTTCCTTTAATCTGTGCGCAGACTCTGATCTCTTCCCGTCCAGTTAAAAAGGGCCCCGTGCCCTGGCCGGTGGGGCTCAGTAGGTTAGAACGTCGTCCACAAACCAAAAGGTAATGGGATTGATTCCCAGTCAGGGCACATACCTAGGTTTCAGGTTTGATCCCCCGTCAGGGCGCACATGGGAGGCAACCAATCAACGTTTCTCTCTCACATTGATAGTTCTCTCTCTGTTTCCCTTCTCTCTCTAAAAGCCATGGGGAAAAAATGTCCTCAGGTGAAGACTAAAACAAACAAAAAAGCCCTGTGAGTGTTAACTGGCCAAGAAGAGGAAATGCTGTCCAGAGGAGACAGGAAGAACAGCCAGGACTTTAGGGACATGGACGGTGTGACCTTCGAAGGGTTGGGCTGAGAACTGAGGAGGGAAGTCAGGCTGGGTGCACATCCATTCACCCACTTAACGAAGCCCCGATCGCGGCTGGGCCCTGGGCTCAGTGCTGAGGATTCTGGAACCGAAATGGCAGGACCTGACCCTGGAGGAGCTCACGTGTGGGACAGGCCCTGGGCCCACTTCTCTCCAGCACGGCCCTGGGGCGACCTCTACCCTCCTGCAGCCAGGCCCAGAAGCCATGGCCACTGTAACCCAAGGGCGTCCCGCAGTCACTCTGGCTTCCTGGTTTAAAAAAACACCCTGCAGACTGCAGCGCCTTTGGGGATCCCATTCCAAGCTCATCTTCTGTCCCAATTTAGATACGAATTGAAGAAGTTTAATGTAAAGTGCAGACCAACAAATAACTGAATCAAGAGAGAACCACGAGAACCCCACTGAACCGTTACCATGGCAACTCAAGTTTCTAAAATTAACCAAAGGGAGGGTGACGGGAAATCCACGCCGCCAGCCTGCCTAGCATCAGCTGGACCACGGCAGGAGCCATCCTGCCTGAAGCAGCGGGAAATCAGACGGAGAGGGGACCCACCCGCCAGGGGGAACGAGGGTTTCTAAGACCATCCAGAACCAGGAGACAAGCGCCATACGATTAAACTCTAAATGAGAGATGAGTACAAGATGAGAAAGTTCTACGGCTGAACACAGAGTAAGGCAGAAACCCTGGGAATTCTCAGTTGTTCTCATTCCAAAGGACCCAAGGGGTTCTGGTCCAGCCCGCCCTTGGGCAAAGGGGGCAAGGAAGCGTCCCTGAAAAGCCCTGCATTTTTAACAAGTGCTATGGAGACAGCCAGCTGTTACCAGTGGCTCCCAAAGGACAAAGAGGAGAGCGTGTTGGAACGGAGGAAGCGTGTTGGAACGGAGGAAGCAGGCTCTCTGGGGTTGCTCACAGCGGCTGTTTCCCCAGAGCCTCAGCTCGGCCTTTTATCAGGAAAGGCCCTGATCAAAGCCAGGGAGTGAGCGGGGTGAGGCTTGTTTGCTAAGAAACAGGCCCAGGGTAGTTACAGAGTTGGCTGGACGATAAGAAGCTTAATTGTCTACTTAAGGTAGAAAAGGGCATTTTTAAAATATGAATTCAGACTGCCTGCAGAACTCCGTGATGAGGGTAACTGGGAGCTATGGCTCAGGGGTCTTTTTAGAATTCTGCTCAACTGTGCGACGGCCTAAAAAATGTCAACGGAAGAGCACAGTGAGGGGGAGCAGCAGTTCTTTGCTGCCACTTCTTCTGCAGATCACAAAAAGCCAAAACCAAAAGAGCAGCCAGGGGCGGGGTCTGCAACCTGGTAATGAGCTCACGCACTGGAATCAACGTTCTATTCATCCTGACTGTTAAAGGGGAGGCCACCAGTACACCCCTTTCCTGAGCCCCGAGTGGCGTCAGCGGACCCACGCTGCTGCACATGGCATCCTGGACTGTTCTTCCAGACAACGGGCTTACTACGGATACACGTGCCTCCTGGAATTTGCTGAATAAGGAGAGCTGGACAGAATTACTGTTCCCATTGCTTTCTGTATCTATTTACCTGTATTGCATGGTGGAAAAGGCAAACTTAAACGCTCAGCAGATAGTCCTTGAACTCAATGGTCAGTTGGTTTCTGGCCGGGGAATAAGGCTTGGTGGGCTACAGTACGGTGGTTTATTGAGCCTGCAGTGTCAGCAGCTGGAGCGAAGAGCGCTCGCTCCCGTGGGAGGCAGGGAACAGCAGTACTTTCACCGGCCTGTGAGTGCCGAGCAATCACACAGCAACAGCATTGCAGGGAGAAGCTGACCCTAAAAACCAGGGAGAGGAAAAACTACCCTAAGCATTCCACTGTCACTGCAAATATGTCACTTGTGGGGGCCGAGACAACAGGTATCATCACTACACATCAACTGTGACCCCATGATGGCATCCCCAGCCACCCTACATGATGGGAGGTCCTGCGTCAGCGGGGTCCCTGCTTTGCCTTTCCGTTTACATCCAACCCTTTCCCATTCAGGTCCATCTCATGTCCAAGGGCAGGTCCTGCTGATTCTGCTCCCTCACTTTGGGACCAGTCACCATCATCCACTGCACAGAGGACCACATGCACTTCCTCGCTGCTCTCCCAGTTACCAATCTTGCCCCTCCTCCAATCCTTTTCTGCACAATATGCAGAAAACTCTTTTTAGGAGACAAATAATGTGGCTGCTGCTGCACTCAAAATCAACCTCCTAACAGTGGGCCTAGAGAGAGAACTCTGATCTGGCCCTTAACTCTTCCAACCTGTCTTCTAACAGCCCATGCTCCAGCTCTGGGGCCAGTGGAGCCCGCCCTCTGACTGCTTGTATACACAAAGCTTCACTGGAACAAATGCACTCACTTAGGTACTGCCCGCACTGGCTCTCGCGCTACGTGGCTGAGTTGCGCAGTTCTGCCGTGAGACTCTGGGGCTCGCAAACCCTGAATCACTGAGAGTGTGGCCCGCACCGGTCCAATTCTGATTCTTTGAGCAGACACTGTAACAAGCCATGAGTTAGGAGGAATATTACCTGCTTTCACTCAGCATACAGTCTCTTTGGGAAACTACCTGACTACACAAAACCTAGCAATCACGGCCACAGCTGAAACAGTGAACTGAAAGTCAAGGCCTGGCCAGGCTTCCACTGGCTTCTGCTTCCTGGTGTCTGTAGATGTAAACGACTAAAACGCTCCTACAGGAAATGGCAGGCTTGCTCTTATACTCGGGTACGAGATACCCGAGTGGCCAGAAGTCCCTCTGCTCTCTGCCAGTACCACCTCCGTGGGCGGTGGGCGATGTTGCCTGACTGTGCATCCACCTGTGAGCAGTGCCTGGATGTCTCCTGTTTATGTTCCTCACATGACGGCTGGTGGAGGTGTTCATGTTCTCCAGACAAGGGGCTGGGGGCTCCTCGCTGACACCGCAGGGCCTGCCAGGCAGCTGACTCTGGCCGCTCCATCATGGATGAGTAACGACAGGGTCCAGGCCAGGGGAGGGCTCAAGGTTACCTGATCCATTCTTTAAAGAGGAAATAATCACCAGCGATCTCTGGGTGTTTTAGAACCCATGTATTCCTGTCAAAAGCTCTCCAGACACCGAGGAGAGGCCAGAGAGCTTGGGCGAGCATTTTCAAACATTAATGGGGCTGTGTTTAAACAAGCCCGTGAAGAATTATGAGCCCTCTGTCACTGATGGAGAGTCCAAGCTGGCCTCCTAGGCGGAGGAATCAGAGGACCCGTCTGAATCGATGTGGTGCACAGATGCATCCTGTGGAGGGCCGAGAGCAGAAAACACTGCTTAGTTGTTACCATTTACTGAGCACCTACTGAGGGCTGGCCAGGGTGCCGGGGGATTCTGGGTCACCGCTCTGGAGCAGGAGTCACTGGGGAATGGACAGGGAGCCCTGAGAACCTCAGAACTCCCATGGCCACGTGGGCCTTTTTAAAACTTTTTGAATAGGCAACACATACGTGGTTCAAAACTCGGAAGGTAAGAAAGGATATGCAGAAAAATGAGTCTGTTTCCTACATCTGCCTTCTGGCCGCCACATTCCTCTCCTGGGAGGCAACCGCCAGTGCCAGTTCCTGTCTGTGTCAGGCCAGGCACACGTGAGCGAAGATCCAGTATTTCTAACACACACGGCAATTACATTTTTTCCATTTAACCACATGAATACATACATTTTTCTAGACCAAGTGCCATAGTGTCTATTTTAATAAACACCTGAACAGTCCTTACTTTATGCTAGGCTCTCCTTTTTAAAATAAATTGAGCTTTTAATTTTTGAAACAAGATCAGATTACAGGAGAGTTGCAAAAATGGTGCTCGAGTTCCCATACGCCCCACAGCTAGTGTTCCCTCATGCTAACACCTCACCTGACCACAGGGCGAGCATCAAAACTGAGAATTAACCGGAAACCATTGCATGAACTGCATTATGGAATTTACTAAGATTCCGCCAGTGTTCCTCACTGACGTCCTGTTTTCTGGTCCAGTGTCCAGTCCGGGACCCCACCCGCACTACAGGTGTCTCCTCCCGTCTGTGACAGATTGTCAGTCTTCCCTGGCCTTTCACGGCCTTAACACTTCTGAAGAGGGCTGGGTAGTTGTTTTGGAGAATGCCCCTCCATCTGGGTTTTTCTGATGTGGTTTCACCATCAAAGAGAAGACCTAGCCCTGGCTGGTGTGGCTCAGCGGATTGAGTGCCGGCCTGCGAACCAAAGGGTCGCCGGTTCAATTCCCACTCGGCGCACATGCCTGGGTTGCGGGCCAGGTCCCCAGTAGGGGGCGTGTGAGAGGCAACCACACATGGATGTTTCTCTCCCTCTCTTTCTCCCTCCCTTCCCTTCTCGCTAAAAATAAATACATAAAATCTTCTTTAAAAAGAAAGAGAGTACCTAGGTTATCGAGGAGAACATCACAGAGGTGCCCTTCTCAGCGCACCCTGTCAGGAGACGCCCAACATGTGTTTCCTGACGCCGCCGACCGTGATCGCTGCGTTAACTTAAGGCGGTGCCTGCCTAGATCTGACGCTGCCAAGTTACTAGCTGGGCCTTGGTCATTAATGGGTCCGTATCTTGGAGATCCTGCGAAACTACGCGAACACCCTGTTTGGGCTTCAACTTCCCCCCTGCTAATTTTAGACTTCATCATGGATCTTGCCTGCAGTAATTTTTACTGAGCTGTTCTCATGATTTTCTATTTCGCTCATTCCTTCCATGTTCACGTACGGAAGTTTTTCTGTAAGGAAGATTTGCCCCTTCCTCCCACTTAGTCATTCTGTTATTTATGTAAATAAACAGTGACATCAGATGGGCTCATGAATATTTACTTGACTCTCTGAGCCATAATCCAACACCATCACTATTTAATCTGTTACTGCAGTTGCCCCACCTTGGGCCACGGTAGCTCCTTCCAGGAGGCTCCTGGGACCACCTTTGACCTCCCCTCCACCTCTGTCTGTTGGTTTTTCGGACCTGCTTACTTTCTGGCAGAGGATGCTTCAAGCTCCTCTTGTACTTCTGGCCCAAAGCCTGGCACCGACTCTTTCATAAACAGCTGCATGGTGTGCCATTTGGAGAGACGTACCATCACTCATTTAACCAGAATCCACCGGCTGGGCGCTTGGGGTCCATTTCCAATCTTTCCCTATTATAATCCTTTACAATAAAAAGTCCTGGTAAATGGATCCTTTCACACTGCAGCAGCTGTTAGAGTAAAAACCTGAGCCTTCACAAAGACTTACAAGGCCTCCCTGAGTGGCCCCTGGGTTCCCTCTGGCCCAGGTCCTGCTGCTCCTTCCCTCTTGCCCAGCATGGTGGGCCATCTCTGGGGCGGCCTCCTCCGACTCTCCAGACTTGGCAGGATTCCGGGAATTCACCCTCTGGAGTGATTTTTTTCCTGTGAGTCAGGGTTGGACTTATTTTGTCACTTCTAGTGCACAGACTATGGCAGAAACAATGAGTGAATGAGTGGTCGTTTCCTATACGAGGTTATAAAAAGACTGGCTTTTATTCTGCCTTAGGTGCTTGGTGTGGCCCATCCATCAATCTCTCTCTCTCTCTCTGTCTTGCTCTGCGGGCCATGATGGGAGCTGCCCTGCGGAGAAGTCCACGTGGCGAGGAGCGGAGGGAAGCCGCCAGGCAGCCAGTGAGGAGCTGCGGCGCTCCTTCCAGCAGCCCCCAGGGAGCCGCATCGGGCCAACGTCCACGTGAGCCTCGCAGCAGACCTTCCCCAGCCTTCCGATGAGACCGCAGTCCCAGCCAACGACATGCCTGCGACCTCATGAGACCCCGAGCCAGAGCCTCTTGTGTACAAAGGGCGACATCAACTCACGTTGCAGAAGAGCTGGCGTGGAGAGCAGCGTCCCCAGACACAGGGCTCTGCAGGCGGGCCTTCCCAGCAGCCCTGCCTTCCCAGCACTGCCGCTGGCCTGCGAGGTTCTTCCCAACTTGCCCTCCCGTCCACGTCCTGGCCAGCCTTCGAGATGGGAATGGCCACGGAGCCACGTTCTCCCTGGCTTCTCCCCACAGCTTTCTGACTAGAAGGAACTTCTCTTTGCTGCAGCTTCCCCCCCGCGCCTCCCCTGATCCACATCGAGGCACTTCTCACACCCTCCTTTGCTCAACAATTACGGATACAGCTAGTTTCCTGCAAACAGAACCCTACGTTTCTTAAGGACTGGTTTCCTGTTTGAGTCATGGTTACACCCTGTCCCTCTCACTTCCAAGCATGAAGTTCGGCCATACTCACACATACTAGGTGCTCTCTAACACCTGCAGACTCAGGTATTAGAGATGATGAGCCTGAAATCACGGGCTTAGGATCTCCCGGCAGACAAGGTGCTCACCACCCACCGTATGAGCGATTGTAAGCGTTATCACCACCACTTAATATTCCATGAATGAATGAATGTTCCCTTCTCTAACAAGGATTTAATTTTCTGGACTCCCCCATGAGCTTCCTCCCCGATGTTATACTCTCCAAAATTACAAGAAGTAAGACATAACTCCTGACCAGAAGTTGAGGGCCCTTGGCTCAATTCTGTTTTTTTTTTTTATATACCAAATGCTCCTCCTGGCAATGCCTCCACCCAGAGCAACAAGGAGACACTGGTGTTCACGCTGACCTTGGATTTTCACTGGGGACACAGGGTGCAGAAGCTGCCAGGCAGGAGCACCGACAAGACAGGCTCATGTCAATTAATACTCTCCTCCTCGCTTCTGAGAGTTTGCAGCCACCCTGTCAGTCCCGGCAAAGCTCCTCTTGCAACAGTATCCACGTCCAATGGCACTAATTGAACACACAAATGAGGGAGATAAAGGGAGACTGGGCTAATTGTATTTTTTTTAATTGGCTTCAGAGGAGGAAAGCTCATCATCAGTCATGATCATAAACTCCCCCTGCGGTCTCAACAACACAGACCTCAGCTCTGGCTAGTCCGAAGCATCTTGCCTGAGGGCAGATAAACTGGCGCTTGACCCTTGCTGGTCTAGAAAGACTGTGCGGGAGTAAGGGGTGTTGGAAGCCTTCCTGCTTCCTTTGGTTTAGAAGACCCTGCAACTCCGAGTCTTAAGCTAGAGATACTGTCATTTGTCCCATTTCCACCAGTATCGACTGTCTTTCTGGACAAAAGAGGCTGTGTAAATAGCCTTTTTTAAAAAAACTGTTGATTTAGAGAGAGAGAAAGGGGGAGAGAGAGAGAGAGAGAAACATTAATTTATTGTTCTACTTATGCACTCATTGGTTGCTTCTCGTATGTGCCCTGACTGGGGATCAAATCCACAACCTTGTTGTATCAAGACGACACTTTAACCAACCAAGCTACCCAGCCAGGGCCTGAATAGCCTTTCATTGTGAGCATCATCGGGACAACCAATCCCAGGGCTAGGCTCGTGAATCCCGTGACTGTCCAACTTCTCCAAAGTCACTTTTCAGGAAGCACTGAGGGCAAGGGCCTGGGGCTCTGCTCTGCGCAGAGACGAGCTGTGCGCCTCCTTTGGCCTTCCACGCTGGCGACAGTGGGTGGTGGGTGAGCCCCGTTGATGGCAGGAATCTCCATGCCTATGGGGACAACAGAAGGGCCCAGGGTTTTGTTGCCTGAACTTATCCTAAATGTGTAGGTCTTGTGAGAAATAAGAATAAGGCAAATCCAAATGGAACACAACAATGATCTTGAGCCCCGGCTGAGTCTGAAAAACATACATTTTAGTTCCAGAGAATTCTGGTCACTTGTTAATAAAGAGGAGGAAGGGGCTCGGAGCCTGGGGTGGGTGAAGAAGGGGTTGTATGTTGGGCTGCAGGTACACAGGGGCAGGCGGCCTGAGTCTGTGGTGTGGCCACTAGCTCTCCCCAGACTTGTGCAGGACAAGTGCTGGCAAAGTGGCCTGAATGGCTGGCTGGCAGCAGACGGGAATGTCTTATGGTGAAATGATACTTTGGGAAAACTTCATAAGTATAAGAACTAGTGGGGAACTGAAACCATCAACAAAGAAACTCCAACGACAACAAGAAGACGAAAAATAGCTGCAGGAGACCCCAGGGCCCAGGAGCTTAGCCCCAGTGGACATCCTGTGAGGGACACGGGAGCAGGAAGGAGTGGACCGGGTCTGGACCAGTCTGGCCGCTGGCTGGCTCGTTCTCCACCTGTGGGTGAACTGCCTCACTGCGCCTCAGTTTCCTCCTCTCTGTATGATGCGCCGGACACAGCATCCAGATTTGGCTCAGACCTGTCACGCCTGTAACGCCCATTATTTCTGACGGGTACCCAGGACGCCTGCCCAGAGCCTCTGATCTCCTCTGACCCGCACACCATAAATTGCTTCTGTCTCACACGTCAGCAAGTTCGCCCATAAATACATTCAGCCCCAAATTGCTTTAATTACAGAAGGAGGAAATTGCTTCACTTGGTGAAAGGTTCTTCCCAGTTTTGCTAATGGCAGTCTGGTATGCATGTCTGTGATGGGATTTTTTTTTTTTTAACTAAAGCCATCGAGCTTAATGAGAACTGGAAAGGGGCTGTGGAATCAGCATTCACTGGAGGTCCGTGCTGGCCCTGCTGGTGAGCTGTTCAGAAGTCACACACTATTCTAGATGGTAACCACTGACCTTCAAGAACCAAGAGAAGCCACTGGCTAAGAGAGCAGGACCTGACAGGCAGGGGCAGAGGGGGAGAGGCCTGCGGGCGGTCATGTGTTTGCAATGGAACCTCAGGGAAAGCGCTCCGGGTTACATGAAAACAAGACCCTACAGTGACTGCAGTGAGACACACTCTGTTCTCCTCTAAGGCTTTGCTCTGGAGAGGCTACAAAGTCCCTTACAAGCATCCAAGAATCACCCCATCCACAGACGGGAAATCTTCCAAGATTTCCAAAGACTCAGACTCTGGCTCTTACCACCAAGGGACGGCATGGAAACCCGTCTTTGTGGGGACATGTTTTCCTACCTGGTGGGTAGCTGCCCAAAGACATTCAAAAGGGGTTGGAAGGATGATGCATGGATGTCCAGTACAGACCACAGGCTCTTCAGGCTGACAGACCCGCATCTGGATCCTGGCTCTACCATGTACTAGCTTTGCCATTCTAGCAGGCTGCTGAAACTCCAGAGGCTCAGTTTTTCCGATCCGTGGAATGGGGATAACAGCAGCCATCTCTCGGGGGGTGTGTGAAGATCAGACTTCGCCATTATAAAGCACATAGTGCAATGGTTGGCAAAAAGCCTGAGGGCATAATAAATACTTGTTGCTGCAATTGTACCACAGCCACCAGAGCCCCTGCTGTCTGGCTCTTGTGGCTTCTTGTTGGGGCCTTTACTGCTCAGATACCCTGGAATGTCGGTCCGTCAGGAAGGCAACCTCAGAGACACAAGGGAGTTGAATAACTTCCACTTGCAGCTTAATGTGGGAACTGAAAAGATTTCCTTCTGTTTTTCCAACTTGGAGAAATATGAGCGTGAATGAGTGGCAAAGAGCATAGGTCTTAGGATGGGAAAGAGCTGGGTTCAAATCTACTTGTGCCACTTCCTCGGCAGGTGACCCCAGGCAAGTTCCTTTAAGTCTCAGATCATAGTGGCCAGGAGGATGAGAGAATTGTGCACATCAAGTGCTCAGCACACTGAGTAGCCTGCAGGAACAGTGCAATCCAGGAACCGGGTTACAACATGCTGTTACCACCATATTCTTGTGATAAGCCAATTCCTGTGCCCAGCACCATAGATAAGGGTGCCCAAGGGAGGCTCAACGGAAGGTTTCTGACCCAGGCTGACGTGACACAAGGCGGCCTATGCTTCTCATAGAAATGCTAATTCAAGGTATGGTCATGGTCACACCCTGAGCCGTGACGATCCAAGGATGATCCAATGCTGACCCCAGGACTTCAAGATCCAAGGAGGCTAGAAGTCTGCAAGATGAAGAGCGAGGAAAAAAGGCACGTGTGCCTGTCTCCTTTATATTTCTGGGAGTTGTTTGGAGACACTTCGCTAATAGTTTGAGGAGACGAAAACACAATGCAGGCTCCCTGAGCGAAGCCAGCTGGAAGTTTAATTAATACGATTGCTTGCTAGGCGCGCCTCTCCCAACTGGCCTCATACATATTCATCACTGTGATTACGGTAGTGAAAAATCCACAACTAATTACTCCACGTTCCCCATCTTTCACATGCCTTGAATTTTTGCATAATTATTGTTGAAATTAATTGCAAGTTAGTTAATTTTATACTTTGTCCGTTCAAAGCTTAATTGAAAATTAATTTAAAAGATAAAAAAAAAAAAAAAAAACCACCCGAAACTCAACCACCACACAACAAAAACCCCACCACCAGCCCTTACGGCGAACCTGGCCCCTCACGCTTACTATGATGGGCGTTCAAAACGCGATGTGGTCACCTCTAGCCCAAGTGCGGGACCGTACCCATCAAGCTGAACCATGAAAAGGCCAGTCCCATAAATGGCCCCGCAGTCACGTCCCTGTTTTTCTGCTGTACAGCAACAAAGAGGAGGCTGGTGGTGCATGGCGCCACTGGTTAATGGCCTGGCTATCTTCTGGCTGTGGGCTCATCATTTTATTCTTAGCTAATGGCATCTCCCAAGAAGGCCAGCACGTGGCTTCCGTTATCACCCCATTCCACTTCAACCGTCAAAAGCCTCTGCTGGCACCCATTTTCAGGACCCAACCACAACATGGCACCCAGGATACTTTTCTCTCATGCTTCACTGAAGAAAACAGTTCTTCTCCCTGTTCTGTCGCTGCGCTCGGCTCTCACCAGCTCCTTTGAGAGACTCCTAGGGACTCTGTTTCTGTGATCTGTTCTGTGTGGGACCAGGAAGGAAACACTTACTGAGGCCCTACCTTGTCTTGCACTTGGTTTTAGGCATGCACAAGAGTTTCATTTAATTTCAGCACCTAACACAGTGCCTGACACATGACAGATAACCAATCGACCCATAGTTACTTCTTGACTGACTGACGGAGTGAAGAATGCCCCCTGCAAGCCCCTGAGTGAGCATCACCTGCCCTGCTCTTACAGAAGGGGAACAGGCAAGTTCAGAGGGGTTAACTGAGCCTCTCAACTTCATACAGCCAGTCAGTGGCAAAGCTGGCATCTGCTGCCCTTCTCGTCCCACATCCTTCTCCTGACATCCTCCCACCCACAGTCTGGGTTTTATCTTCTGCCCGCGGTCTCTCAGTACATGCTTTTCTTATTCCCAAATCCTGAAACCTGTTGTTGATGGAATGAATATTTTGTCCCCTCCCCACATTCATCGGTTAAATTCTCTAACCAATTTCTGTTGGTATTTGAGGGGGGCCTTTGGTAGATAACTAGGGTTAAATGAGATAGTCAGATGAGGGTTAACTCTCATCATAGGATACAATGCCCTACAAGAGGGGATGACCGGAGAACTTGCTCTCTCTCTCCCTGCCATGTGGGGAACACAGCAACAAGGCGGTTGTCTACACGCCAGGAAGAGAGCTCGCACCAGGAAATGAACTGGCTGCACTTTCATCTTGACTTCCCGGCCTCCAGCATGAGAAATAAACGTCTAAGGCTCCCAGCCTATGGAATTTTCTTACGGCAGCCTGAATAGACCAAAACACTGTTCCAGTCTTACTGAATGACCTTGTTCCAGTCTTACTGAATGACCTTGGTTACTCGCCTTATGTATTGTGGACTGATTCGAGGTGAAGCTGTGTAAGCATAAAGGAAAAGGAAGTGGAAACAAGTTGAGAGGGAAGACAAGTCTCCGTGACACAAAGGAGGCAGGACAGGGCACCGTTAACAGGCTAAGGCTTATTAGCACGTGCTAAGCAGCGGCTGCCACCCCACCTGGATGAGACAACGCCTCTGTACCCGCTAACAGGGGTCCGCGTCTGCACAGCAGGTGTGTCTTCAATTGCACCACAGAGGAAACGAGTGAATCAACCTGTCACTGAGTAGATGGGGGGTAGAGGGGAAGCCAATGCACAAAGCACAAGGCCACTGATTTGTTTTTGAGTCCATAAAAGTATCTCCTTTAAAGGTGACTGACCTTTACTGATCTGAGCCTTCAGCGATTTCAGGACAAACGATTCATTCTCCAAGAGACTTATAAGATTTGGTGATCTCTTAGGACCCTAGGAGCAAATTCCTTAACAGGAAATCTTTATCAGAGTTCCAGCTCCCAAAATACAAGAGGTGGTTTAAGAAACAAGGTGATGCGTACATGTACAAATTTTTCCTGCAAATGTTAAACTGAGCCCCCCCCCCCCGCCCCGTTGCAGCCCATAAACGTGGGTGGCAGACCCCAGTTAGGGGTCCTCCTGGATACCACCCTCGCAGCGGGAGGAAAGTCCTGGCGAGTCCGGAGGCCCTGCGTGGTGCTGGAAGTAGCCCTGCAGATAGGTGGAAGCCCAGTCAGTCACTGGGTGTGTGACCAGAGTGCAAGGGCTGGCTCTGTGAGCAGAACCTTCCTGCCTCCTGGGGGTCAGGCCGGGAGGGGCAGGGAGTGGGTACATAATGAGCTGAAGGTCCAGGGTGGTTCTCAGCGATAGGGAAGCCAGTCCTGATGGCTGACAAGGCAAGGTGAAAAAAAGTGCTTTAGTGAAGACTATATATTTTATAAGAGCAGGATGCCATTTTTGTGGATCTGAAAACATGTACCCGTGTGCATGTATTTCTATTCATTTAAAAAATGTGGATAACGGTTATTACTGGATGGATAAAGTAAGGGTGATGTTGGGGACTGCTCTCCTGCATTCTGTGAATTAATCATTTTGTCATGAATTAATGCTTCCCTCTCCTTCAATCTCAAGTCAGTCACGCCTCCTGGAGGAAGCCTTTGCCGACCGCCCTGAGGAGGACAACTCTTGTGTCTGCCTGGAGCCAGTTACCTCTCTTGCTTCACGGTGCCCGCCACAGTTCCAGTTCCACTGTGGTCTCCCATTAGTGTCTGCCGCCCCCCGGAATCCCTGTGTCTCCTAAGCACAAGGTTTTGTTTTGTTTTTTGTGGACAACTCTGTTCCCAGCATCTAATAATAGTGATGCTCATAATATTGACAGCAGCAGCAGCAGCAAAGGTGGCAGCTAGCCCTTACACAGTACTCACTAAGGGCCAGGAGCTAACCTAAGGACTTTAGAATGAGGTGCGGCTGACATCCCCCTTTGCTATTGCAGAAACCACAACCCAGGAAGGCTGTGTGCTGAGTGCAACCTCACGCAGCTACCAAGGACTGAAGCCAGGATTTGCGCCCAGGCCACGGGGTGCCTGGGTCCATGCTCGTAAGGACTGCATTTACACTGCCCTCTTTTTAAAAAATTAAAAAAGAAATCCTCACCTAAGGACATTTTTTTCATTGCTTTTAGAGAGGGACAGAGAACGGGAGAGAGAGAAACATCGATGTGAGAGAGAAACGCCTATCGGCTGCCTCCTGTAGGAGCTTGGACCGGGGATCGAACCCACAACCTAGGTATGTGCCCCGACTGGAAATCAAATCCACAGCCTTTTGGTTACGGGACGACGCCTCAGCCAGCTGAGCCGCTCCAGCCATGGTGTGCTGCCCTTGCACCCAGCATTTAACACACAGGATGCCCGATACATATTTGCTAAGGAAAGATCTACCATGCAGCCCTTTCTAGAATTCTAAAAATGTTGTCTTTTTTTTTTTTTTTTTGGATAAAGGGAAATGAAAAAAAAAAAAATCACTCCCCTGGGAATGAGCCAGCAGAATAAAAGCAGTAGTTATGAAAAACCAGAGTTTCCTGGAAAGCAGTTTCTTTTTAGACAGCAGCGCTGGACTCTAAAGAAAACACTCCATACAGCCCCACTCATTGAAACAAGTCCCAGTGTCTTCAGCTTCCTGAATCCAGAAGGGCCTAGGGACAGACAGGGCTCAATGCCATTCTCTTCACACACAATACGGTGGGACGCCGGACTCAAGTTCCCAGGACTTGATGAAGTCAAAGGTCCTGGTTCCCGTAAGTGGCTCATCAAAGGGAAAGCCAATCCTTGATGTGACACCTTCCCAGGCCCGCAGTAAGGGGACCTGACCCTACGGAATGGGCTGTGTACCGCCGCTAAGGTTAAGACAGGCCAAGTGCCTCATGTGAGGGGCGCGAGTAAAACCGTGCCAGCAGGGGGAATTACTGATTCTTTCCTAAAAAAGAAGCAGGCAGAAGCAGTTACGTTTGCATGGTCTTCGCAGAACAAGACCGACTGTGGAGCTGAAGGGCCCCAGGGGCATTGTTAGTTTGAAATATTTAACAGATTAGGACCACGGGTACTGGCAGACAGACCTGATTTAAAGATTTCACATGGTAGGAATCCCCCAGGGTGAACCCCAGCAGGCTGGCATCTCTCCAGGTTCAATCAGGGGATCAGACTGGGGGAATCCACGCTGTTCCATTCATTTCGAACCGAGAGAGGAAACAGTCCTCGGAGCTCATTGTTTCGGAATTAGGGTATGTAATGTCGGTGCCACGGTGCATACCGATGAGAAGGGGCCTCACTTCATTAAGCACTTGATATGGTTAAACTGCCTCCCTATTTGAAAGTCTGCAGGAGTTACCGCACTGTGACAACCCGTCCTGCAGATGGAGTGCAAAGTACACCCCGCACCCAGCTCCCGCTTCGAATCGTTTTAAAATCCAG
Organism: Glossophaga mutica; assembly: GCA_039655065.1. Classification (NCBI taxonomy): domain Eukaryota; kingdom Metazoa; phylum Chordata; class Mammalia; order Chiroptera; family Phyllostomidae; genus Glossophaga; species Glossophaga mutica. The sequence continues at coordinate 21,211,030 of CM077308.1, forward strand.
TGGGAAGAAAGAAAAAAAAAAAAGACAAACTTTGCCCCCGCGCCCTGTGTTTTTGAGTAAGATAAGAACACATTTTCTACCCTTTCCACCATCCTTGGGCTCACGTCGAAGACACTGAATAACTCCTCGAAGCCAGATGTTTCTTTCCCATTCCCGCCAGAGCTCAGAAACCGATCCAGCGCCAGGCAGTCGTGAAGGGCAGCGGCGATCTGTCAGGACTGCATTAGGCCAGCTTTTTGGATGGGGTATACTTTTCAAAAAAATTTTTTGGATGGACATTTTGGCAAAAGGCTGGGATGGGCTGATTATGGCATAGGTATGTCCTTGATTCGGGTGGCATCTGACTGATGAGCAGGGGCGAGAATGACTTCCCTTCTTTACTTGCCCATCCTAAACACAAACAGATCCGGACCCAGAAGTGTCTGAATTTTACCCCCAGGCAGGGAATTGACAGTGGCAGTTCTGTGGCTCTCCAGTCCTTCCTGCCAAACCCACACTGTCATGGCCTGGTTCAGTGTTGGGAGGTTGAACGGGGCAGCCCCAGAGGAACCCAGGATGTACTTATCCCCAGGAACAGTGACTAAGATCTGGCCGTTGAGAGGCACACGCAGGCACTGGTTTAACGCATCACGAGGCTGCTTTGCAGCCCTTTAGTCTGGCTTATAGAGTTATTAGCCATTTTCTCCCTGCTTTAAAATGTTTAATTCATATTCAGCTATTCTATGTTCTGAGCCTTGGTAGTGAAAAGCTACTGGAATGTTCAAAAGGCATTAGACGGTGGGACTTCAGAGGCTGACAACAGAGGATCAACTGGAGTCACCCAAATGGCCAGCGTCAGGGGATTAGCTGTGGTAATGGTACCAGATGCTTAAGGGAGGGGTCGTGCAAGGGCTTGTGGGGGAGTCTTATGTGGCTACTCCCCGGGCCCTCATCCCTCCGAATGGGTCTACGTGGCACGATTAGTGATATGAAAGGTCAGGGGGTCTGATCTGCAGGAGCGGCGACAGGCTTGGGTGGAAAGGTCACCCTCGGGGTCAGGTCCTAGCCCACAGTACTTGTTTTCCCAGTTCTGCCTGTTGCTGGGCACCCGGGACTTGCTGCCCTGGTGACACTGCACACCTGGCCAAGGGCTCCTACTCCCCATCACGTCGGCCTAACTGCCCCCTCTAACAGGTGGACGCAGCGCCATGTTGTCAACCGGGGCAGGGCACGGCTGCATGGTGGCATTCAGGGGACATTTTCAGTGAACCTGAAACGGCTTCCAGGACCTCATGCACAGCACGGACAACCCTTTTCAATATGGTTCTCACAGGAAATGCAAAACCTTCCCTGTTCGTGCAACATCTTGTCATTCCCACTACCACCTGCTACTGGTTCTGCTGCTACTGGTATTGATGGTGAGGATGATGATGATGGTGATGGTAATGGCGGTTGTGGTTAACATTTAGCAAGGGCTTTCCACATGCCAATGCCATGATAAAATGTTTTATTTGGACTATCTCATTTGCTCTTTATAATAGCCCTGTAACGTAAATTTGGTCATCATTCCCACTTTACAGATGGTAAGACTGAGGAACAGAGAGGGTTAGGGACTTGCCCAAGGTTGCTAGGAAGGGATGCACAAGCCCATGCAGGTGGACTTGCTCCAGAGCCCGTTCTCAACCATCAAAATCCACTGCCTTCTCTGCCCAGTCGTCCAAATAAATCTGAGTCAGCAGGGACCATGCTGGTCTTGGTTATCACTACATTGTTGTAAATAAAACAGTGCCTGGCACATAGAAGGTCTCAATGAATACAGTATTTGTCAAGGAAATGAATATATGGATGAATGAGCCAAGATGACAGAACATTGGAGAGCTGGGGTCCCTGAATACTGGGTCAGGATTTCAGGCCAGATGAAACTTCCTTCCCTGTGTGTCCTCAGTGCTTAAGGAGTGGTTGAGTCTCGAGACAACCGGACTTGCTCTGGGTTTCTGGGAGAGGCTGCAGATCACAGTGAGAGAACCACGGACCCTCAGCCAACTGGACTGTATCTGACTATTGAGGCTCCCAGTGCCTGGCAGAGGCCTGTATGTCCAGCGGTGACACCAGGCTTTCAAACAGGCATCACCACAGGTGGGGCCTGACACAGGCCCCTGGAGGATATGGCGGTCCTCAGGAGGTTGGCCAATGTTCCTGAATTTCTCTCCTTCCAGATACACAGTAGGATTTGACTTCCCTGTCCCCTCAAGAGTTAGACTTGGCCTTGTGACTTGCTCTGGCTGGTGAAACATGAGCGTACCCAAAATGAGAAGATCTAGCCCTATGAGTCCATAATGGATGTGCAGGTGAATGAAAACTAAACCTCTATAGTTCTGAACTGTGGAAATGTGGGTGTCTCTGTTACCACAGCATCAGCCAGCATATAGCGACTGACACAAGAGGGCAAGTTACTCAGGAAATAACTGGGCCCCGCACCTACGGAGCTGATGTTGCAGCAAAGCAACAAAGTGTGCGCATGTGAAGAAACAACGGAGGGAATAGAATTCACATGCAAGCAACGCCACGCCAGGTATGATACCAAGGGATGCAGGTGGCTACTTGATGAGGATTTCACACATTCCTTTATCTCTAACTCATCGTGACACCACCCTCTTTTACAAACTCCCAGTTTAAGGGTAAGGACATAGAAAGGAGACATTCTGTTCCCAAGGTCTCTCAGGTAGTCAGTGGCGGAGCTCAGATGGGAATCTATATCCCTCAGACTCCAAAACTTTACACTCTTTCCTGCCACAGTAAGATGTGTTCCCCGCCAGGGAAACGTACCCGAAACTGCACAAGCCCCGTGCTGGCTGCAGTGCGGAGAAGTGATTAGAGTAGGCTTTGTGAAGGAAGTGAGTTTCCAATCAACTCATAACATATCTGATGCTCTTAGGAGGCAGCAGACGTAGAGTGGATGAAGAAGAAGGTGGTCGCTTGGACAGAAAAGAGGCAAAGCAGCAGAGTGGGAGGGAGGCAGCGTGTGAGGCTTTACACAGCCAGCCAGGGCGTTCTGATTTTACCAGCTCTGCGGGCTCTTCAGTGAGGGCGGGAAGTGATAAAAGCACCATTTATGAAATGTTCTTCTGGCAACTGCGTGGAGGGTGCATTCCAGAGGGGAAAGGGGAGACTCAGGGTGGCCAGAGAAGGTATTTTGGTGACCAGGCAAGAGACAGGTAGGCCTGAGTAAGGACAGAGGCTGTGGAAGTGGAAAGAAGGGAAGTGATTACTATCTTCGTGAGCCAAGCTCTCGCTAACTGCCACGCATCGGGCTAAGCCGTGTGCAGACATCGGCTCCCAGAACGTTCTCAATGACCTCAGGAGATGCGGTATCACCCCATTTTGCAAATGAGGAAACTGGAGCTCAAGAGTCTCCCAGTATGACGTAAGTAGTAGAATGTTGAGTTAACAGCTAATATGTGACAGGCATTCTTCTACAAGCCCATCTTATGTATTATTTCAGTCTATGCTGTAGGTGCCAGTGTTATACCCATTTTAGAGACGAGACAGTGGAAGCTCAGGGAAGTGAGGTCACTTACTCTGAGTCGGCGGTCAGTAGCCAGATTAAGATCTGAACCCAGCTTGGGCTGTCTCCAAAAGCTCATGAGCTGAACCACTACACCCCTGAGAACGTGCCTTTGGCCTCTGTGGCCCTGGCTGGATGGGCTGCGTGCCTGGGCACACTCGGCAGGACCCCATCTCAGAAAAGGAGCCTCTGCCATTCACCCCAGGGGGTGCCTGGAGGGGAATCGGGTAACCCGATCTGCTTTGGGAGCGCAAGAGGAAGACCTCAATCAGTGTCCCTAATCCAGGCTGCCTAGGAGCATGGGGGGAAAGAGAATAAATCCTCACCCCACTCCTCAGATACCTGCCATGTGGTTTTGCTTTAAAAACCAGGGCAGAATTATAAGTTACCCCCCAAACGGGTGTGTGATGCTTTGTGTGTGATCCGAACCCACTTAGAGGCCACTTCGGCCACCTCTTCTGGTTTGTGGTAAACCAAAATGCTCAAAATTGGATTTTTTCAAGAAACCACTCATCCTGCAGAGAAAAACGCCAGCTCGCAGGCTTCTGAAAAGTCACCACTGCATCTCTGCTTCCATCATTAAGGTGGCCCCGGGCCTGGCAGACAAGGCAGACAGAGGTGTTCTCGCTGGGGCCATCTGTGGCGAAGCTGAGAATACTTGAAAGAGCTTTTCTGCCGACAGCTCCCTTTGAAAGTACAAGTGCTCTTACCGACCGATTGTTCCTCCCAGGGCATTCTTTAAGTTCATTTTTATTTTTATCAAATGAACATGTGCGCACAACGTAAAGGGTCAGATGGTTGTAGAGGCCTCCACACAAGGAACGGAGTTCTCTGACCCGCCTCTGCCAGAAGAGATCGTTTCCTACTCTGTTGGTCGGGTCTTTTCTCAGTTTCCCTCCGTATCTCTCAATCACACGCTTATAGAACTGCTACTTCACCTTCAGTTTTAGGAATTAGCTACGGGCTTCCCATCGGGAAGACGAGCACGCAGTTCTAGTCCATCGCCATCTCAGCAGCCGGCACAGGAATGCCCACTTTCAAGCCCATTTCCAAGCCCCCTAGTTAGATAGTAATTTTCGGTAATCAGTGCTTTTCTCATCTCAGTCATAAAAAGGTTATGCACCGCCGCGTCACAATGTATATTATGGTTTAAACACTTTTCTTCCTGGCAAAACTCTCTGTTTTCCCTGGAGTTCCTATAGCCTTCCCCCTCCATTTGTTTAGAATTATATACGTATTTGTTTAGCACCGCATGTAATTCTCACTAATCCAAACACAGAGCCTCCCCAGCTTTGCAAACATGTTCTCAATGCACTCAAGCCCACGAAGTGTTTCATCAATGCCTGGAGGCTCCCTTCCACTCCCGCTTGTCATGTTGGATTTCCCACGACCTGTCTTCTTGTTTCTGGGTTTACTCCTTTAGTTTGGGTACAGCACACTCATTCCTAGTTTGCTGGAAGGGCTGTAGGAAAGTCACTGTTTAAAAATCATTTCTGAAAATGTGTTTATGGAGCAGAGTTTGACGTTATCCACGTTAGAACTGTTGACTTGTGCCCAGCGTTACTAAGAAGTCTGATGCCATTCTGGTTCTTGAACCCATGTGGAAAGCCTGCTCTCCTCTACGTATTTGTCTTCCCAGGCCCCCCGTGGAAGCCTGCAGGACCGATCTTCTTTGCACCCAGCGTTCCGCCATCCCACGCCGACGTGCCTGGATGGGAGCCCTGGTTGGACCCTTTCCTATCTGAAAACTCCATCCTCGGTTCAGGGGGAATTCCCTTTAATTTCCCCATTTTCTCGCTTCTCTCTAGAATTCCTCTCATTTGGGTGTAGATAATCACATCCTTGATTTCCTTTTCTTACCTTTTCGACCCAACGCTGCATTTCTTTGTGTTTGGTGCTGTCTGGGACAAGTCCTCACACTCATGTTTCAGCTTTTTCATACTTTCAGTTTCCGAGTGCTTCCCTGTTTGCCCTCTTAAAAGGACATCCTGCTTTTGTTTCCAGAATGCACTATCTTTGATTAGCTCTTAGGCTTTGAAAATCATTTTCCTCCTCTTTGTATAGCCTGTTTCCTCTGGGTGCTTTTCACTTCTGTCGCTGTCTTTTCATAGGCATGTGCCTGTGCACACGTGTGTGTGTGCACGTGGGTGTGTGGGCATGTGTGAGTGCTCTATCCCTCACATTCCAGTGCCTGGTGATCCCGGCTGGCCACTCACGTATAGGATGGGGCACTAACAAGCTCTTGGATGTGGTTTATTGACTGTTGGCTTCCTCATAAGATGACTCAGTTGGCCCATGTCACTGGGGATCTCCAATCCCTTAAACTGGTGAGATTCCCCCCCACACAAAACTCTGTTTAATTCTTGACTGGAAGGAGCCTGAGCCTGGCTGTGTTCTGGGAGATGCCTGGGGCCGGGGGGTTGCAGGGATCGGCAGGGGCAGAGATTAGTAGTTTCAACACTCATTACATCAATGCGCACTCAGTCCATTTCCAGAAAGCTACCTTCATCCTCAACTGCACTTGACATATGGTATCTGGACACCCTCTGCTTCCCCTCACCAGAGAATCAACTCACATCTTCTGCCACAGTGAGGGGGCAGTCACCTGGCTGAGTCAGGTAAGCAGAGAATCTGGAAGTGTGACAGCTTCCTAATGAAACTCCAAACAATATTCCTGGTCACCTCTGCTTCCAGAGTTATCTCCTGCTGCCAACCCCCAGACCTTCCGGGAGTGAAGTTGGCTGGTTCTTGGTTCTCCCGAGTGCCAGCCAGAACTCTGCTTTCTGAGCTAAGTCAGCCACTACTCATCCGATTGTTCTCCTGCTTCCCCATTTTTATCTCGTTTTTTCTTTTCTCCTTACACTGTCCTTGTGGATTTACTCTTTAAAATACCATTAGGGTGGATTTTTAAGAGGAAACAGAGGTACGTGTGTGTTTCCGAGGTGCCATTTTAAACAAGCAGGCTTGTGGGCAGGGAGTCCTCCTCGTCCTCCCCTGAACCTCAGTGATCTCGGGCACCTGGGTTTTCAGGTGACTACTGTCGTGCTAACGGCGTCCTGAGAGGCTGCTCTGTGATCACCGATCTCCCCCCAATGTGGTTCACTTTTCAGTGCGGCCAGAACACTGGGCCAGGAGTAGGAAAAAAAGGCACTAATCCTAGCTCTGATTCCTACTTATTGTTTTCCTTGGTCTCACCTGCAGTTTTAGGATAATCACCATCAACCTATGCACTTTCAGGGTTCAAAGAGGGATCAAGTAGGATAATGACTATGAAAGCATTTTGAGAAGCATACAGGACTACAGGAACACAAGGCTTTGCCATTGCTTAAAACCTCACTTTCATCTCCTGAAATTCAATCTAGCATTACCTTGGCCTGTCATCAGGGGAGAGAGGTTTGTCAGCAGTAATCTTATAATCACCCTTTGACGTTCAAAAGAATGTCCTCTAGTCACAGACATATGACAGAGGATAGTGTTTCCCCCTCTCCCAAGACTTTCCTATCCGTTGCCAAAGCCAGCCAGGCTCCACAGCACCCCAAACAAACGCACCCCAGAATCTAAGACAGTGTTACCGAAAGCAGTGGGAGAGATGGGATTCTTTTGGGGGTCCATTCCACAATAGGACTGTCTCTCAGCTGAGCTACATATGCCCACCTTGAGTGAGGTTAGAAATACAGCAGTAGGGGCGGTTAAATATGTCTAAACAATACATCACGTATTGTAGCCATTGAAAAAGAGTGGGGTGCAGGCTCCATGTGTGGTGTCGTACGAAGGCACCCACAGTCTGTTAGTGATAAAAACAAGATGCAGAAGCACGAGAATGATTCCATCTCTATCATAAAACAAGACCATATATATATGTGTATGTCTCTATCTACTTATCTGTATATTTGCATTATATATGTTAAACTACAAATACATTTAAAAAGTGATTGCTTCTGGGAAACGGTTGCAGGTGGGGATGGGGAATGACTTCCACTTTTTACTTAAACCCTTCTGAGTGGTTTAATTTTTTTCATAGCATGCACATATTATTTCTGACCACAAAAAGAAAAAAATGTAAATTAAAAGAGTAAAAAAGAAGAGCAAATCTAGGGGGGAAATAAAGGTAATAAGAAGCCAGAGAAAGGTGCAGGAGAGGCTAAGAAAGGGCCAGAGCCGGCAGGAGTCAGGGACGGGGGCACGCACGCCGGGGAGAGACGTGTGGCATGCTCACCCCCCCCACCCCCGCCCCGGGAGCCACACAAGAATCCCCTTCCGGCCACAACGGCCACCTGTGCATCTACGCAAGCTCCACTACCAACGCACTCAGAAAAGGGAAACTGACTTTTAAATTTTTATCTTGTTTTTTATTTACTTTTATTTTTAATAGATTTTTATATTAATTTTTACTTATTTTTTAAAATTTTTACTGTATTTTTCCACCATCATTCATCCCTCTCAACCCCCTTCTCCTCCCCCGAGATCACCACACTGTTGTCCGTGTCCACGAGTCCTTTTTCCTTGTTGCTCAGTCCCTCCACCCCAAAGCTGCCCCCCGATCCCAGAGCTGTCCGCTTGCTCTCTATCTGTAAGACTGTCTCTATTTTGCTTGTTAGTTCAGTCTGTTCATAACACGGCTATGGGACATTCACACAATGGAATTCTACCTGGCTGTAGAAGAGAAAAAAATTTTACCTTTTGTGACAGTAGGGATGGACCTGGAGAACATCATGCTAAGTGAAATAAGCCACTCAGAGAAAGACAAATACCATATATGATTTCACTCATATGTAGAATTGAGTGAAAACTCATTTTTAAAAAACCGTGTAATTTCAGTTCAGTGACTTCTGACAAATGCGTAGAGCCGGGTAACCTGCAAAGAGCGTTCATTTCAAACACAATCCGCCCCGTGCATGCTGACGTGCGGCTCTGCAGGGAACGAGCTCATTGGCGAAGGTGAAGCGCAGGAGAGGGCTGTCTCAATTCCAACAGCCAGTGACGGGTCGGGGCTTGGTCCAGTGTGGGATTCACACCCGATCCCTCTCACTAACCCCCAACCGGCGCCTGCCTGGTGGTGCTACCTCATTTTCTCTCTGCATTTCCAGAGACCTCCTGATTCCTCACTCCTCATCTGAGTGTCTCCTGGCCGAGCAACTCACATGTCTCTTGGCAACGAACATGAGAACCCTGGACCGCATGTGCAATCAGCCTGGCAAGGAGGTACTGAGCTGAAAAGACCCTTGGAGGTGAACCAGCCCTCTCGAACAGGCCAGCACTACCGCCGATTTCCCCTTTCAAAATGGGAGCTCTTAGCTCCCTGACTCACTGGAACGGTGGACCGTTTTCCCAGCGCTGACGGCACCTGCGTGCCGTCCCTCTTGGCCAGCATAACCACCATGATAGCTCGCATTTATTGAGTGCTTGCTATTGCCAAGCATTATATTCTAAGCAATTTACATGATTTATCCTCACAACCACACCATGCCCTAGGTACTATCATTATCTCCTTTTTATGGATGGGGAACTCGGGCAGAGATGTGAGTCACTTGCCCAAGGTCACTGAATTAGTAAGTGATAGTGTCAAACTGGAACCCTGCAGGCCGCGCATTCTCTCACTGGGAAAGACTCGCAGGACTGAGGTGGAAAGTGTCACCTCCTGACTTCCTGGCCAGAGCGCTCTTTGCCAGACTCCGTGGCCTCTGTCTAATACATAAAGCCGTCAAGTCCATCTTTCTTCTACAAAGAGGCAAACCGACAGCAATCTTGAGGTATTGCTCGGGCCACAAAGGAGCCTCGTAGCACTGTCTAGACACAAAACCCACAGGGCATCATGCCTAACAGTGTTTTATAGCTACAGGTTTTTGTCTTGTTTCCTCTCTGAGGAGCTGGCTGATAAATCAGGCTTTGCAGGTGGAGAGGAAAGTGTGCTTTCAAGAGTGACTTTCAGAATCGGAGTGAAGGGCGAGCAATAATATGGCCAGCAGGGGCACCTTCGGAACCAGTGGCAACCTCACCTCGAGAGGCCACTTAACCCACTTGAGGGAATGACGACGACAAGAGCGGCACAGCCTGGGTTGTAGACGGTCTGCCCAGTTTTCAACGGTGGAAGCCGGAGTGCTCTCCCCGCCTCCAATGTGTTAGTCCCTGCGGTGAACACAAGCCATCCTGTGCCGCCGCATTAATCGAAGTGCACTTACTGTCTAGAGGGCCCCGGTGACTGCGAGAGAGATCAGCCCTGGCTGATCCGAACAGCTGTGGCTCCTACTCCCTGAGTTCCCAGCACCTAAGGCTTCCCAACTTTTCACACCAGCCCCTTGGCCTCCTTCTAAAAGCACAAATAGATCTTTTTATTGCACTCAAGTAACTGTTGCTTTGAGACTTGAGTCATCTCATTGGAGATACCTAGACACACATTAGGGAGAACAAAGTGAAAGGTTTGGGCAAAGAAGGGCAAGTCAAGTATTCTACCCAGTAACAGGCCAGAAGTGGACAGAGGCGCAGCTCTCAAACTCCAGCAGAGAGACCTCCAGGTCTGGTAACACGGTGGGTTGACTATTCACACCAACTTCCCACGACGGGGGAAGCTTACAGTGGTGGAGTAAAATCTTTTTTAAAGACATCTCAATATCATTAAAGAGGCGATAAAAAGTAAAGGGTAAGCATCTGGGCAACGGAGATAACTTTGTCCCGAGAGCAATGGTGATCTGGACCCACTTGGGTTGCAGGCTTGCCTGAGACTGAAGTCAAGATCCAGGGCTTGCCCAGAGGGGGGAGTGTAAAGGAGACCCCTCCTTTACGACAGGACTCCAAAGAGCAACTCGCAGGGTAAGGACAGACCACAGGTAGCTCTCCTCCCCCCTGCCCAGGGCGCAGCAGGAAGGGTTATCCTTGCGACACGTGCACCTGCGAAGATGCGGAGGCATTTGTCAGTGCGGGTGGCCCTCTCATGCACTGTATACCGTGGGTCTGCATTATCCAGATGGTCTGTGGACCCCCACAAACTTGGTTTCAAATGACAGTTAGCTGTGATGCTCCCAGGAACCTAGCAGAAGCCAAGCAAAACCTCTCTGGAGAAAGACAGCTTTATCATACCCCTCGATGAATCCCCACAAACAATTTTTCAAAGACAATGAGTGGAATGCAGCCCCAAATACCAAGTGCTTGAAGATCAAAGGCACCACGAACAGGCCCATGGAAACAACAGACATCAGACACACAAACACTGCAGATATTAAATTATCCGACCAAATCGTAACATGTTTACTATGTCTAAAGAAATAAAAGGTCGACTACATCCGTCTGCAGGGAACAGTAAACTATTAAAAAATGACCAAATAAAAATTTGAAAAAAGAACCAAACAGACTATCCAGAAGTGGATAATACTGTCACTAAAATTAAAAACTCAATGGAACCCATTTAATAGTATATTAGAAACATGTGAAAAAAGAATACATGCCTATTTCATTTTATTGTGCTTCGCTTTACTGCGCTTCATAGATAATGCATTCTTACAAAGTGAAGGCAAGATCCTTTACCAGAAAAAAGATTGTGGCTCACTTCATTGTGGTTGGCTGGAACCATGCCCCCAGTATCTCTGAAGTATGCCTGTAAATGAACTGAAAGACAGCTCGGGAGGAATCACTCAGACCGCAGCAGAGAGGGACACAAGAAGATGGGAAATACGGGCAAGAGGCTAACAGACATGGAACGGGGTGGTCCAAGGAAATTCAAACTGTGGCATGCAACAGAACCACCTTTGGAGCTTGTTAAAACATGGATTTTGGGCCCTGGCTGGTGTAATTCAGTGGATGGAGCGCAGACTGTCAACCAAAGGGTCACCGGTTCAATTCCCAGTCAGGGCACATGCCTGGGTTGCAGGCCAGGTCCCCAGTGGGGGCCACCTGAGAGGCAACCACACATTGATGTTTCTCTCCCTTTCTCCCTCCCTTCCACTCTCTCTAAAAATAAATAAATAAACCCTTTAAAAACATGGATTTTGGGGCTGTAGTCCTATTTTAATTCTCTGGGATTACGTTGGGTTCCAGGAATATGCAACATTAACAGATGTGGAAGTCATACCTTACGTACTGAAATAGCGACTTCTAGTGGCAGACTTCAGAAGCGAATGCTTTCCTTTTGTCTAACTGGGTTAAACTTGCACTGCGCATTGACCGTATTCCCTTCTCACCCAGAAGAGCTGGGTAGGACGTACAGTGTTCCTTCTTGTCTCACGTCAGTGAGCTCTACTCCAATTCAACAGGGGTTCAGACAAGAGAATCAAAATTTGTTTTAAAACCCTGTATTTCTATATTTGCACAGCAAATTATATTTAAATTTTGCTTTGAATGTATGTAAATTTACTACCTTTGCTTAAACTGGGGTTTGGTTAGAAAGTTCATGCTGCTTATCTTCCATTCACTGCAGCCTGTGAAAAGTACCTCTCAAAAGTTAGCTAAATGACCCCGAGTGTCTGTGGCTGGTTCACTTAACCTTTCTGCTTCTCACCTTCCCCACCTGCGACATGAACGTCTCACTGTCTACATCCCCAGCAACACGCATGAAGTGCTCAGCACAGCGCCTGGTACGTTATAAGTGCTCAAAATCTAGAAACCATTATTAATAAATGACGGACCCACTTCTCGAATTGTAGCCCCATCCTTGGAGACCTCCTTCCTTCTTGTCTTCTCTCCAAATGTCTTGTGTTTCTTCAAAGATAGCAACTCCTTGGCCCCACTGCCTTAGCCTGGCTCCCTTGCTTAATGCTTAATATCAGGCTCTGTGTGTGACTAATAAAAACTAAAAATACACATTATTAAACTGAGACACACAGCTCCTGGCGATTTCAGGAACGGCTTCCCAAAGAAGCAGAAGATGACAGATGAGGGGGAAAGCTTTTGTGACTTGCCATCACGCTCTTCCCTACACAATGGTAGTTATGCACTGTCAAAAGTCTGTGAAAGCTTCAACAGGGAACTAAAGGGGACTGGCCATTTTCTCATGTCCCCCACTTCAGAAGTGGGGAGCAAGGAGCTTGTGGACTCTCTGAAGTCCAGCAGGATGAGACTTTCAAGAGTGCAGGTGCACCAACGAGTAGCCGATGTTGCCAAGATGGAAACTCCTTAGAAGGGCAGGCTGGGGTAGAGGTGAATAGGAGCAGGAAAAAACCAAACTCGCACATCCTCTTACTTATCATTTTTCTAGTCTGCCTAGAACATAAACCCCTTGAGGACAGGGGCTTCTGCCCGTTCCGCTCACTGCTGCATGTCCAACGTCTGTAACAGTGGCTGGCACACAGCCTATGCTCAAGTATATGCTGAAGAAAGGACACCAACAGAAAGGGATTCTAAGAGAAGCAGCGCTGATGTGTGTCCTCTAGCTCATGTCCATGGGGCCTCAGCAGCGGAAGGGGTGAGGAAGAGACAAATCCCATTGGGAGAAGAGTTGGCGGCTTAGGTGGAAGAGACCTTAAATAACATTCAGGGAGGGAAACGACAGTGTACCAAGGCAGGTAAATGCCAGAACCAGCATTCAGATGTGGGTGTGTCTTCTCTGATCTAAGCCTTGGGCTGGCCACGTTACATGTGCTCTTTTATTTGACCCACCAGTAGCCCAGAAAGGCAAGTAGGACCACGCCCATTTTACAGACAGGGAGGCTGCCCAGGTCGGCACAAGCAGGAAACTGCAGAACTGGACTCAACTCAGACCCACGTGATCCACTGCTCCAGCTGTTCCCGAGAGGAGTTTTAGCGGCAACCAGCTTCTGAGACGTCTGTTAACAACACAGGCGTCTGGGATCCACCCTTTGATTCAGTGTCTCCAGGGACCCAGCCCAAGAATCTGTGCTCCATGGATGCCCTGAAGTCCCTTATCAGCCAGGGACTTCTGCCTCTCTGCCTGACTCATCATTCAGGTCAGAGAAAAAGTTAAGCTACAAATAGAGACACACTATCCAGTTGAGAGTCAACCCAATTCACAATAGAGGGCTTACGATGGCCTCTATTACGATTAGCTTCACGATGGCTAAGGCAGATGGCCATTCCTTTGGGTAACATGGCACCCTCTTACTCTCATGACCTTCAGAAGTTTACAGCCAAGTAGGAGGAACAATAAAGGGAAACAAATAGTAGGAATATAAGCATCCCAACAGAGGCGTTGGATAAAGCAGTATTAATAAAACACTGTGGATGTTCCAAGTCAGGAGCGATGATGGTCTCTGGTCTGGTGGCACAGTTGGGAGAATCAGTGCAGGTGGCATTAGAGATGAGTCTTGAAGGGTGGAAACAATTCTAGCAAGTGGAGATGGAGTGAGGATATTCTCCGTGAAGGGAAATGACAAGATCCACTTGGGGAATGATGAACAACCCAGCTTGCTGGGCTGCCGAGTGAGAGTGTGAAGTTCACTGGAATGAAAATGCCAGGGTGAGGAGCCTACTCTTAATCTAAAATGTCAACACCCTTTTAAAAGCACCTTTCTCAAGCTCGAAGAATGGTGTGGGTTGTCTTCTGAAGGAAGACCACCTCGCGGCAGTCCTAAGAGTCATTTAATTTGCTGGATTAGATAGCTGGGAAACCACAGCATCAAGGAGCTCGGTTTCTCCACTCCACGATCTCACTGTGAAGAGGAGGGTGCACTTTTTCAGGGTCCTGTTGTTTCCTCACCACGGACTTTGGCTGCTAACTCCTGGCTACAGCTGAATTCACTGGTTTCATAATTCAGCTGTGACACACACACACACACACACGCTCACGCGGGCACACACACACACACACACACACACACACACCTGTTGCTGTGAAGCGAAACAAGTGACATTTACAGCTTTGCTTTCTTTGCAGAGGCTACCCTACTGATCACAACTGACATTTACTTAAACATCCCCCAATGGAAATACACCTCCTCATTCTGGGTCCTTCTGGAAAGGCCAACAAATGTGCAGGAGGCAGGAAAAAAACCCACCCGGAATAAAACCATCTATCCATTCCCCTACACCCATGTTGTTTTAATATTGTAACTTTAATTATTTCTTCGCCTCTTGACAGCTCTCGTTGTTAGTCTAACCCTCACCCAGTATTGATTCCCTTCCTGTTAAAAATAAGCACCAGCGAAGCACCCAAAACTGCCTGCTCGAGCTTATAGCTATGCCGGGAGGTTGTGACGTGCATATGAAATCTGGACAGCGTGTAAGCTAAAGCAATCTCCACTCCATGACCTTGTTGGTTTTTACAGCAAATGTTAATGAAATAACGCATTCCTTATGGTGAAATGACAGTCCCAGCGGGGGGCACATTTTAATGAGTGGAGTTTGTTCAAAGAAAAGCAAATTTAACCCCTCCTCCTCTGTCAGCCGGCTGCCCTGCAACCTGAAGACAGGGCGGGAAGAGAAAGGGGAGGAGGACGCACGTGAGCATTTCCCGGTCACTCCCGGTCACTCTCGAGTTGGGAAGACGAGGGGCGCCCTGGCCTGGTCATTCCCGGCCCAGTAGCTCTGAACTTCCGGTCTGCAGTAACACTTCAGTTTGTGCGCTTTGAGACTCTGGGTCCGTCTTTCAAGACCGCAGATTACCAGAAAAGTCAAGCGCTGGCGACGATGTCCTCAGGCTTGCCCCTGCCTGTGACTCATGACACTGTGGCAGGTTCCTAGGCAGTTTTCTGTAGCTGTAACAAAGAACCACAACTGGGTGGCTTATACCAACACCAATTACGGCTCTAGGGAAGAATCCTCCCTTGAGACTTCTTAGCTTCTCGTCATTGCTGGCAACCCTCAGCTGTCCTTGGCTTGCAGGTGCGCCACTCCACTCCCTGACCCCATCTTCACACGGTCCTGTGTGTCTGTAGGCAAATTCCCTCGTTCTTCTAGGGACACCAGTTATGCTGGATTTAGGGCCCACCCTAATCTGATGTGGCCTCGTTGTGATGGTTAAATGTATGTGTCAACTTGGCTAGGCTGTGGTACCTGGCTTTAGCCAAACTCCAGGCTAGATGCCTGCTGTGAAGGCATTTCTTTAGATGCGACTGGCATTTAAATCAGTGGACTGTGAGTAAAGCAGAAGAGCCTCCGTAATGCGGGCTGACCTCACCCAAGCAGTTGAAGGCCTCAGAGAAGACTGATGTCCTCTGAGGAAGAAGGAATCCTGCCTTCTTGATATTCAAGACTGCAATATCAGCGCTTCCCAGGATCTCTAGCCTGGGGGCCTGCCCTGAAGAAGGCGGGTCCTGCCAGCTCTCAAAATCTCCTGAGCCCATTTCCTAAAGCCAGTTAATCCCTTTTTCTCTTGACAGATGGACGGACAGATCCCTGACCGATACACTCGTCTTAACTTGATTACATCTGTAAAGCCTCTATTTCCAGATAAGGTCACATTCACAGGTTCTGGGTGGGCATGAATTTGAAAGGAATGTTATTCAGCCCAGCACAGCTATGCAGACTAGGGCCTTACTGTTCAAAGTGGGCACCTGGGTCCATGGCAATGACATCTCCTAGTAGCTTAGTGGAAATGCAGTCTTTCTGCTCTTGTCCTGGACCTGGTGAGCTTTCATCTCCATTTTAACAGCTCTCCAGATGAGATGTATGTGCATTACAGTCCGAGAAGCCCTGGGCTGGAAGATCATGTTTCCACCCGCTATGGGATTTATAACAAAAGACATTTTAAAAGTCAGACAACTTAAAGTAAGGGGTCAGGGAAGAGGAAGAAAGAAAGTGGGGAGCTTTAAATGAAATCCTGTCTCACTCATATGCACCTGACCAAGAGCTGAGACTCCCTAAAATATTTATCAACTGAGTGGACAAAGAATAAAAGAATAACAGGGGCTCTTTAAGCTTTCAGATAAAGAGGTTTCCTAATAAACTGACTTCTGTTTACAAGGAAAGCCCTTAGGCAAAAGAGAGAAATCTCGTTTCCACGCCCAGAGCCCAGCTCACCTTTCCCCTCGTCCCACGGACAGGCCCCGCTGGGCCTGTGTGATTGCTCGGGAAAAGTGCCACGCTCCAACACTGACGTCTGGCTGGAGGCTCCTGCTGTAACTCATGTTGACATGAAGAAATGTTTCATTTTCAGATCCATATGTATGAATTTTTAATGAACTGTGTCAAAGAAATCAAATATTTCCCCCTCTACCCCCACTGTGAGGAATCAGATTTTGACCTTCTGCCAAACAACTATAAATCATGTTCAGCAGGAAGAGGAACAGGACCTGGGGCTGCAGCCCGGGGATCAGCCCGTCCATTTCCCTCTGCCAGGCCTCGTCTCAGCTGTCATGGGGTGGAGGGAGGACAGCAGAGCAGGGAGGGGGCGGGGGAGGAAATAAGGGAGGAAGGAAAAACTGTGAACAGGAGGCACTCGATGGTTGCTGGCTAAACAGCACAAGTCAGAAAAATTAAAGTCCAGGTATTGACTGAAAACTGCGTGGCCATCTCAGCCACCAGATCTCCGGAGTGTTAACTCTCTGTAGTTTGGTCATGTAGCTCTTCAATATGTGGTGACTTAGAAGTGGGAGGGAAAAATGATGAGAGCTTAGGAAAAACAGAATGAAAATAAACAATTTTCTGCCCTGGCTGGTGTGGCTCAGTGGTCTGAGCGCCAGCCTGTGGAATGAAAGGTTGCTGGTTTGATTCCCAGTCAGGGCACATGCCTGGGCTGTGGGCGAGGTCCCCAGACGGGGGCGTGAGAGAGGCAACCAGTGGATTCTCTCACACACCAATGTTTCTCTCCTTCTCTTTCTCCCTCCCCCCAAATAGAAATAAATAAAATTAAAAAAATAAACAATTTTCTTTTTCAAGAGCACGTTCCTTGAAATTTCCATACACTATGCAAAACACAGTAGGATCTTCCTAAATAAAGCCTCAGTCAACACAAAACAGGAATGTGCAACATTACAGAAAATTAGATATCATTTCTTGCCTAGCAATGCAGGAATGACTTTAAAAATGCTAATACTCTAGGTCAGCCAGGATGCAGTGAAAAGGTTCTATGCAAATGCTTGTGAGGATGTAAAAAAGATACAACCCATTTGGAAAACGATTTAGTCATTTAAGCACAATGAGCCCTAAAAGTATTCACACCTGATATAAATCTTATGAAAATCTATTGTGAGGAAGTAATCCAAAATATGAAACAAAGCTTTAAAGACCTTTACCACTTCGTCTATAAAAATTCAATGGTAAAACCTGAGTGTTCACCAACAGGTGTGTGGCTAAGTAAAACCCAGTGCACCCACTGGATAGAATATCACGCAGTCATTGGGAAAGCTTATTAAGAGCTTACAACAACATGGGACAATACTACTGCAAGTAGAGAGAAAGGAGAATGCAGAACTGAGTAATATCATGGTTGCAAGAACAAAATGCCTCCATTACATATGCACAGAAAAGAATATGGAAGGAAATACATTGATAGGTAATGAGCACTATTATTACCTTTAATCCTCACCCAAGGACATGTGTATTGATTTGAGAGGAGGGAAGGGAAAGAGAGAATGAGAAATACTGATATGAGAGAGAAACATTGATTGGTTGCCTCTCACACACCCCCTATTGGGGACTGAACCCACAACCTAGGTCTGTGCATTGACTGGAAATCGAACCCATGACCTTTTAGTTTATAGGATGACGCTCCAGCCAAATGAGCCACACCCGCCAGGGAGCTAATAATGATTATTATGGATGGAGGAAATATGGATGAATTTTTCCCTCTTCTATATTTTACAAATGTCCTATAATGAGTGTGTGTATTTTTATAATGAAAACACGATTTCATTGTGCTTTTGAAAAGTAAATCAATTGTATAAGATTTTAAAAGACATCCCAGTCAACAAACAATAACAATTGAATCATGGCTAATTCAAGGTGAAACATGTTGGTAAATACCATGTTTTACAATGTAACATCCAGATCTGGGGCAGAGGACTTGGCCTGCTGCCTGCTCCCAAAGCATCAAAATACCGCACTGAAGTTGAGTGAAGAGTCCAAGCTGTCAGCTTTAAACTACCAGGCTCTGGAGTGAGTCAAACAGCTGTCACAGGCACTCCATTTGCTGGAGCTCCTTCGCTGGAAGGAGATGTGCTGTGTAGTGCCAAAGACCAGTCCCAGGGACCAACGGGCGTGGATTGGAGTGGACATTCCTTGCTTGAGATCATTGCCAGTCACCTCGCTCTCCCTTCTCTGCAAGTCTGTGTGCTTGGAAGCTAGCTTTCTGACCCAGCTCAAGCATGATTTTTCTGAAGCGAGCCATCTGCTTCTGGGAATGAAAAGAGATCTAAGGCCATTGGCAGGGCGCAGGAGTAGGGGACGTTTGAGCGATGAGCATACTAATGTATTTTCTAAGTGGTTGAATCTTGTCCAGTTTTAAATAAAGCCACACTCGGGTGACCTGCACTGGTTAAGCTGCAGCAACAGCAGCACAGCAAAGCAGGACGGAGGACTGGGCCTCTCATGACGGGCAAACCCAACGCCCGTGCGCTTCGCGTACAGCATCTTCACAACGGTAACTGCCTTGGAAGCCTGTACGAGAAGGGCGTGGGCAGTGGACGGCTGAGATCTGCAGGCACGGCTCCATCACCCGGGCGGCTCCAGGGAACCTGGGGATCACTAAGGCCAAGGAGGGAGCAGGAAGGCCCCTCCTGGAGGAGGGGCATCTTAATTCAGGCACGTCACTGACTTTTTCCTTCCTCGCCAGATGCCAGACGCCAGACGCTCTAGGTCTGTTTTCAGCAGGCAGTAGGGAAGGTGTGAAAAGTGGAGCCTTTCAGCACTCACGACAAAGGGAGGAAATCCAGGTGCCTCACTGTGCTCTGAACAGTGGGCCCCAAACATTTTTATTAATAACTTTAAAAACATGCCTGTGCTCCCCCAATATAGACATATTGATTTGTATTCTATATATGCTTATCCATCAATCCACATATCAAATAGAAAGCTTTTCTTTTTCTTCACGGTAAAAAGAAAACCGACCAGAAAACTCCTAAAAAACTTCCGTGGGTTGTCAAATGGCCACGGCAGTGATGGGGTGGGCCTGCACGGAAGGAAATAACAGTTTCCTGCCTTGAAGTCTTATTGAGCCAAGGAATACTTGAAAGGACCCCCACATCTGGCTGTAGGTATCTTACACCAGCTCTCTCCAAAATTCCTTTTTCCACACCGGGCACAGGTAAGGCCAAACTTCAGTAATGGGGCCCAAGAACCAGTTCAAAGCAGACAGGGCTAAGATACACTCCTGCGCTGCAGATTAAGGGCAACGGGTCTGCTGAACAGAGTGAAGAAAGTGGAGGTGGAGGGTGTGTGTTTAACTCCTAGAAGGGAATATAGATAGAGTCTTTTCAGGCTCCATTTACAGCCAAGCAATCCATCTATCAATTATAAGCCCGTTCTTCTCCAGACATTAAAGCAGGCAACTGCTCATGTTGGAAACCAAGCAAAAGTGCTTCTCTTCAACCTTCCCTAATTCCAGACTTTTTCCTGATCCGCCCTGGCTTCCTGCCTAATGCATCTGGCATTGCTTTTTCTGCCCCCGGTTTTAGCCCCCGCCTTCCCCTGGTATCAGACATCTGTGCAGACGCAGGCCGACAGGGCGGGGCGGTGAGTGAGCAGATCTTTGTTTGAACTACCTGGGGAGGCAGATGCCATCCTCAAAACTGCCGAGCTCCCTGGAGAGGATCTGGTTCGAGGACAACCCCAGTTCATCCCTCCCATCTGAAATATCCCAGAAAAGAAGATTGTCCTAAGGGGGAAGGGGGAAGCTGTGAGGTTAGCCAGGACTTCTTGAAAATGGAGACTCCATACCAGACTGTGGATTTCCATTGCAAATCAACTATTCACTGTGTCCACCAGTAGCCAAGCTCAGGACCCTGGCTGATTGAGTGGTCTTGGCTGGGAAGCTTCAAACTTAAGGATCCTTCCTCGCTTGGCTCCCGGATGCAGGGCTCATGGCGGAGGCTTCAATTCATTCTCCACACAATGTCTAGCAAGGAGCTAATGCAAGGAGCAGAGGCAGAGCAGGCAGGGCCTCCCCTCCCTCCCGTGCACTCACAGCCCAGGGCGTCACCGGCTCGTGTGTCCTTTTTCTGCATTAACATTCTGACCGTGCTCTCCCTTTACACTCAGCAAGTCTATCGCAGGCTGTAAATAAGGCAGTGAAGGACAAGGAGGTATGCCAAGGAGGGGTTTCTTCTCGCACGTGGTGCACAGCGATGAAAACCACTTTAATAATGCGATCAGAAGAGACTCAAGGAAGATCGGATGTGCTGTAATTTCTCTCCTGATGAAGAATCCTGCCAGTGGGAGGTGATTGATATTCCAATTCTACAAAAACGCATCTTTCTAAAAATGTAGATTAAAACTTGCAAATATAGCTTTAAAATGCTCCTTCAACTCCCTTTCTCCCCCAGCACCTCCCTTTCCCTCTCCCTGGCTTAAAAATACCATGCCAGAAATGTATATTTGGTTCAAATTTGCTTAGCACACCAAAGCTAAATGCAGCTTATACACCAATCTTGTTTCCAAAAACCACTTACTTGTAAATGTATGAAAATGTAATGGTATGATTTATTGCTTTCAGTTAGCTCTTTCATTGCTGATTTTCGGAGATTTCTCTAGGGGTGATTATTTTGGGATATATCTAAGTCTGCGCGGACTGCACGACTCTCGAGAGATGCTCATTCATTCTCAGAGAGTCTCCCGGTAACTGGTCCACACATGCCGTTCATTTAAACATTCAATGAGCACCCAGGAAGCCTGCGGATACATACAGCAGGGCATACAAAACCGATTAAGGCCCTGTCTTCAGAAACGTATGACACTTATTCTCAGGCATCTTATGAATCAGATGTGTTGCCACAGTAACTACATTTATTGGCAAATCAAACTTGCATGGTCTGAAGCCCAGGTCGTGTATGTCTACAAATGCATCTGTTCTAGCCCTTTAGCAAGAGGGCTAATTATTATTCCTGGAATGGGAATGGAGTTGGCTCTGAGGACTGTTAACCATCCATCCGTCTCAAAATAAAGCACTTAGAAGGTAGATTCGACAGGGCCGGGATTTTCCTCTGCTTTTCTGGTTCGTTTTCCCATATATACACATATCTATGTGTTGGTGGCCTCTCCATCGTTTGAAAAAGTTCATGTCTCATCCTGCTTGCAGAGACTCAGAGGCTAAAGCCCGGTTTACATTTGCAATAAAAATGAATTTCCATTTCGTCAATCAGAAAATGGGGGTAATGCGACCTGCTTCACAGGATTCCTGGGGGGAGCCCGAGGGGTAACGTATGAAGGCACCTCAGTGCGGTGCCTGACTCCCTGAAAGCTCATCCCCTCTTTCCCAAAGGAATGAGACAGCGGAGAGGCTGACGGTTGGCTGGGTTGGTGTGGAGAGACGGGAGCCCCTCGAGGTGAGAGCCAGGCCACTGCGCGTCTCCGGGGCCCCATCACGAGTGCATTTTCAGCCCCGATTTCTTCCATGGGAAGCACATTTTAAAACTGAAAACCAATTTAAAGGGAAAACTATGACTATCAAGGGAATCAGACAGCATTATTATTTTATTCAAAGATCATCTCCTTTGACAAGCAGAGTTCCTGGCTTAACAGTGGAATTAAAAAAAATTTTTAATTGACTTCTGAGAGCTTAATTGAAGGAAACAAACTCCCAGGAACAGAGTTTTTTTGTTTGTTTGTTTTTGTTTTTGGCTGCAAGGCTAAATATGGGTTAAAAGGGAAAAAAGGACGTTGGGATATGTATTCCTGTGCCTCCTAATAAATATTTCATGTAGGATTTGGCCCGACTGCCATCGCCTAGAGGAATGTGCTCTCCGCCAGCCTTGTCCCCTCTGGCGGCAGAGTCTGCTGGCTCCCTGTGGGTGCACGCTCCCTCCCATGTTTCAGGGGGCAAAGGCCCACGTGGCTGGCTGCAGGAAGAGCAGAGCAGAGGGGTCTGAGAACAAAGATGGGGCGGCTCGCTACATTTCCCATAGAGGGGCAGGCCGAAATGTTTTCATTTTCACTTTCCCGGGATGTCCATTCACTACACAGATTCAGGTTTACTTCGTGTCTCAGGCAAGAAAAGGGAAAGGGGGAAAGACGCTTTTATTTTTGTCAGACTGCTGCTTATCTGCCTCAGCCACAGCCACAGCCACGAAGGCAATGGATTTACAAATTCTCCCGCCATGGTCTCATTCACCACCGGCCACATGCAGCACCGTGTGGCCGAGCGTGTTCAAGGGCGTCCCAACAGAAGCCCTGCAGCCGGGCGCTGCTGATCAGATGCTGCGGGATCTGCCACTGGGCATCCATGAATGACTCAGGCTGGGGACAGACTGAGAGGAAGCCAGCTGGCCCCCTAATCCTGTCCTGGCCCCTGGGGAAGGGGTGGGTTCTCCTGTGGGCGGAGGTCACAGAGTTTGTCACCTTGATACTGGTTCCCCCATCTCCTCTTCTTCTGGGGACTTTCGCTCTCTACCATCATCCCCTTGCCCCACTTTTCCTGCTCATTTCCATTCTAGTCCAAGTGGGGGCTCAGCCTTTCCCTTTAGTTCCTCAATTCAAGAAAGTGGCGGGGAGAGGCTGTAATTTAAACACATTCACTCATTCATTCTATAGTTTTCCATGGGAATCCATCATGTAGCAGCTCCTTCTCCCGCTGTCTGGGCTGCTATCAATCAACAAAACACAAATCCTGCCCTCAGGGAACTTACAAGCCAGCAGAGGGAGACAGGCGATAAACATAACACAGTAAATAAATTACAGAGTATGTTGTTTGTTGAAAGATTATTAGGAGCTGCAGCAGAAACCAAATCACAACCCCCAAACCCAGACTGTGAGAAGTGGAGTGAAGAGTGAGCAGGGAGGGTGGGGGATGGGCTGCAGTTTTAAACAGGGCTGTTGGGTATCTCATTGAGAAGGTCACCCCTGGTCAAGAAGTGAGGACAGACCCTTGGCTAGCTGGAAGGAGGAGCAAGCGTGAAGGTCCCGAGCTGAGAGAGTCCCTGAAGCCTCTGGGGACTGGCGAGGGGGCCTGTTCCTGAAAACGCAGTGGAACACAAGGGACATGGCCCGGGACAGAGCCCTGCTGGGAAGGCGCTGGCTGAGGCGCCTCTCGGAACTCCGGTGCCGAGGTGCTCGGAGAACAAATGCCTTGCTGCAGTGTTTTTAAAACATCGGGTCTCAACCACACAGCAGGTGGAGAAACTAACACACTGGGTCAGGGCCCACATAATATTAAAGGAAGGAAATGCAATCTTTGAAAAATATTAGTGCACCACACACAGAATGCATCCCCATCTGGATAGTGGACTGTGGTGTAAAAAGAATTTCTTATCGTGGATTGAGGTCAAAACCTTGTGACCCCCAGGCCACCTTCTACTGCCTGCTGCCCCCGACACCTGAGAGCACCTGCCCTTGAGAGTCCAGATTCCTTGGAACACAGGCTCAAAAGGCGAGGCTCAGAGAGATGGAGATGTTTCTTCACCCACGAGACATTGCGTGTGTCGGAGTGATGAAAAAAAAGATTCTGCATCCTCCAAAGATCGACACCATACTCCCTGACCTTGGGGCAGACCCTATGGGTCTTGCTCCATTAGAACTGAAGACATTCACAACAGACTCACACGGTGGGAAGGGACTCCCTCTCCCGATGACTCCACACCACAGGGAGGAGTCAAATTCACGGGCAGTTTGCTGGAAAATAACTCCCTGACCTAACCCACGTTCATCTGTTCTCCTGGCCCAGAATCCATGGCTCGCCTGGGACTTTAAAAAATGACGACTAAATAAAAAGAAATTTTTTTTTAAATCAGCAGCAGCACTGTAACACCGGTCACAAGCTGCAATGTGGGAAACTCTTCAGTCAGCTCCTGTCCATTTTTTCTTTCCGGACAAAACCAAGTTTGTCTGGCAGCCCCCAGAGGTCTTGCTCTATCTGGACAACTCATTTCTAGCTTTTGTAATCTATTCTCCACTAAGCAGAATATTATTAATATTCTTGTTTAAAGACATGAAGGGGCAGAAATGGGGGGGCCCTATACGATGGCTTTGGGGGGTTCAGGAAACTGTAAAAATCTGGAGACCCCATCAGCCCCTGGCAGCATTACTAAGAGCATTCTGAACGAGGTCCCCTCTTTCCAGCAGGAGACCAAAAGATTGCCCTTAACAGAATTTTTTAAATTGCTGAAAATTGCTGCTTCTATTTCGGGCTGAAAATTACAGCCCTCGCTGCATCCCCCGCCTCCTCCCGGAGTTGCTCAGAGCCCCCGAGGAGATCCACAGTCACAGCGGCATCGTCGGCAGGACCGGAACGCACTTTGTGGGCAGAAAGGGACCGGCAACTTTGGCGCCAGGTCCAAGGAGGCTGTGGCTGACGCACACGCTGTCCCAAACGGATTCAGGCTTTCCTCTTTTCTTTTTAAACACGATTTCAAAAAAAAAAATGAAAAATTACCCGCATGATTTATGTTCCCTTCTGAAAACATTACAAATCAAATGCTGAAAACCGCGGAGAGCCTATCGCGCTGCTGATAAGGGATGCTGACCTTCCTCTTTTTGCGATCCTCCAGCCGTCAAGTGAGTGGCAGGAGGGCGAGGCGAATCCTTGTTTCCAAATAATGCCACACCACTGTGTACGTGTCGAGATGGCACTGCTCACTTCACCTTCCTGTGAGGGAGGGCTTTGTGAGGGCAAGCAAATGAAACCCAGACGCGAGCTGGAAGTGAAGACCCTCAGCCCTCAGAAGGCCACGGTACACTGCAGGAACCACCTTGGGAAAACCCAGCCCTCCTAGGCGCGTGCTAATCGGGAAGAGGAACGGGTGGTGGTATTCCAAGCGGCCCTCAGCCACCTGGTTCTCGTTCTGCTGAGGCATCTGGCCCTCCCGAGGGCTCCGCTGGGTAGAGCTGGCTGTATGACTCAACTTGGGCTTTGAGTCTGCAGTGACAATGTGCTTGTACAAACTGCTCTTAAGCTGGGATGGTGTCACTCCATAGAGATAATTGACTGATTCTGGTTCACTCTTGAAGTCCCAATTAAGAAGCTAACTACTGGAGTTCATTTTTTTTTAAGATGCTATTTTTATTTATTTTTAGAGAGAGGAGAGGGAGGGAGAAAGAGAGGGAGAGAAACATCAACATGTGGGAGAAACATGGATCAGTTTCCTCTCGCACACCCCCGACTGGGGACCTGGCCTGCAACCCAGGCATGTGCCCTGACTGGGAATCGAACCAGTGACCTTTTGATTTGCAAGCCTGCACTCAACCTACTGAGCCACACCAGCCAGGGGGGATGGAGTTCATCGCTTCAACTGCAACGAGGTTATACAGTCTCCACTCAGTCAGTTCTCCTTGATTAACATGAAGGCTTTTTGACCCTGGCTGTGCATCAGAACTGCAAGGCCCCCATCCCAGCACAGCAGAGTCTGGCCTCAGTATTGTAAAATCAGCTCCTTGGGTGATTCACACGTGCAACCAAGACTGAGAACAGCTACAGAGGTGGAGACCCAGAAAATGACCTACGCAGGAATGCGTTTTCCCAGCCCTTCAGAGAACCCTGCAGGCGGCCGCCTGGCTCCTGTCGCAGGCTCATGGCCTTGCATCCAGGAAGAAGGCAGACTCAGGACTTTTGAAGGCCTAGACCAGCCTCCAGCAGAGGATTTTCACATTAGGGATGCCCTCCTCTATTTTCCATTGTAAACGCTTTCCTGAGCATCTACTGTGAGCCAGACACCCCTGGGAACACAGGAAAGAAGAAGAGGCCCTTCCTTCTCCTAAAGCAATGGATATGATGGGGGTTGGAATACGCCACCCCGAAAACATGCCACTTTGGCACGAGGGCTACTTTGAGCTGAAGGCAACTGAGAAACAGCAGACATGGGGCTGGGGGCACTCAGCCTGCCCCCTCATCTGCTAAAAGCAGAGCATGAATTTCATCTGTAACGGTGACAGAAGCTCCCCTAGTGAAGGTGTCCCCTCTTTTACCAGGAGGAGAACAACTCATCACCAGAGGCAGAGATGGCGCTGAGATGACTCTGCACACGCACCTCACTAAGCAACCCCCACCCACCGTTGGTTCCCATATGTTTACCTTTCCACAGTTTACCACTCCTAGAAGCCCCGGCCTGTTTTCCTTTTCTAATCACTTCCGCAACGTTTCGCTCTTTGTTCAAATGGTACCCAACCACCAAATAAGTGATTAATCAGTTCTTTGCATTTTCAGTTCTTTTGTATGAAGCCCCCATGTCCACAAAACTAAAAATATTAACATCAATAACTTTTTCCCTGTTGACCTGTCTTTTGTCAGTTTCATTTGCAGGCCCCCAAGAATTACCAAAGAAGACCAAAATTTTCTTCCCCGACAGATAACCACTCTGTTGAACGATGCCGAGTACTTTGCGTTCTCCATTTCTCATTTAATCCTTACCACTGATCTGTGAAGTAGATATCATTATGCCCATTTTGCAGAGGAAGAAACTGAGGCTCAGGAACATTAAGCAATTGCTCAAGGTCAGAAAGCTAGGAAGCAATACCAGTCTGACCTGTTCTAAACCTCACCGCCAGAACGGGGAGAACATAGGCAGCAAAAGTGAACTGGGCAGCAAAGGCGTAAGTCAACGTAGCTACTGTTTAACTGGGTTGTCTCAAAACAAAGCTTTTAATTACAATCCTTTACACAAAAGAGTCAGAAATCAAACAGTTTAGAATTCCTCATGGCATCTTGAGGCACGGCTTCAAAGTCCGCCAATAAAGAAATGAATGCCACCAAAAGGACACGAGCAGAGTGGAAGACCCACAGGCGGATGCCTGATGGTGAGCTCGCTCCCTGGGTTGTTAACGACGTCTGAAAATCCTTCCAGATCAGCAGGTTTCCTGGACAGCCGCAAACCACTCTGAGCCGCCTGCCACCAGTTGATTCCTGATCAATGAGAAACCAAACCATGGCAAATAAAATAGTCCAAACCCAGGAGAGTTGTAGGTCTAAGGTCAAAGGTCATCACCCCCTTCCCAGCCAAGTTCAAACTCAGGCAGACAGAGAGGGATGAAGGAGGAAATGAAGAAGAGGTGTCCTTTCTCCAAGGAAGGAGAAGGGAAGAGAGAGAAAGAAGCACACGGACAGAGAGACTGAGTCTGCACACAGGAAGGGCCTCTCGGAGAGGGGCCTGTGGTGGGGGGACAGGTGGCAGCTGCTTGGGGCCGGCTGGTCTGTCCCTGATAGAAACTTCTGTCCCAAATGAGAGCACCGTTAGGGTGCACATGGACAGCCCTCTGTGTCTTAGTCAGGTGTGGGCTGTTACAATAAAGCACCGCAGACGAGGTGGCTTACAAACAACAGAACGTGTCAGCTGGTTTCTGAGGCTGGAAGTCTTGAGCTCAGGGCACCAGCGGACTGGTGGCTTCTCCTTGTGTCCTCATGTGGTGGGAAAAAGAGTGAGCGAGCTCTCTGGCCTTTTCTCACTAGGCCACAAATCCCATTTGTGAGGGCCCCACCCTCGTGGCCTAAAGGCCCCACCTCCTAATACGGGTTTCACTTTGGGTTTCAGTGTGTGAATTTGGAGGGAACACAAACACTGTCTTTAATACTCTGACACAGGTGCCAAGAAAATCATTGACAGGATGGGTCGTGAGACATGGGACAGATTCCCAAGTAAGTCACCTGGCTGGCTGCAGCCACAGCTTCCAGAATGGCTTTGCACGGGAAGGCAAGATGGTGCAAAAGGGGGTGGGAAGTAACAGGTTCTTTGGTCAATTACGTTCACAAAACACTGGCCGCACAACGCTAAACGGGTTTCTTTTCAGTAAGATGCCTCCGTATTACGTGAGTTCCGAGTGGGACAGGGTCTCCTGAAGTCTGGTGACCACAAGCACAGGTGCTCGCAGATTTGGGGTTCCAAGGGCATTGCCACGTGGGGTCTTGTGCTCTCTTGGACACTAAAGGTGAGTCACCACTGTCCACTCTGCCCCACCTTCAGCTTGGGGATGCTGGAGGTGGCGGCAGAATGAGTACATTCTTTGCATTTATTTCCACCCAGTGTATAAACTGTGACTTGCGGTGGGCATGACATTCTCAGAAATTAAATTGGGGCTTTGTGTGCTGACACTCTGAAAGAATGCCAGAGATGTCAGGGAACCTTCTGGATCAATTTACAGAAGGGGAACAAAGTTTCAGCGACAACTCGGTGGTAGAGATGAAACCAGACCCTGGGGCGTCTCAGTCCGAGCTCTCCTCCTGCCCTGCCTCCTGCAGGAAAGGAAACTCTGGTGAACGTTTAAAAATGCAGGAGGAACTGTGTCCTTGCACTGTGGGGGAGGCAGCACTCCCCACCTCTGCAGGCTGGCCACCTCTCCTTGGTCTGCAATGACACTTCCACATTATTTATCCTGGGAAAGAAGCCAGAGAATCTCCCCACGGCAGGGAGAGTAAGGGGCTGGGCTGCCCACCGCTGGAGCAAACGGATATGCAAACGACTGTTTCTTTTCCCTCTGCTTTGTTCAGGAAGCAGAAGGAAAACAGCGTAAAGGGAGCACTTGGGAAATGGGTCACTGGGATTGTGATGAGGGGATGTCCCACTTAGCCATTCCAAATGAGCCTTGCTTAATGAGATCACATACTTGGTAACTAGGTCTACACACCACAGCAGCTTTCCAGACTGATCCAGAAATAGATGAACCGAGGAGATACAAATTGGAGCCCCATTGCCCTCAGCGGGGCGGGGGGGGGAGCCAGCTCTAGGTCTGGCTAGATGAGCCGGCAGACCTGGCAGGCCTGGGAAAGTGGAGATCACCCCATCCACACCCCAAGGCGTTCAGTTAAAGACCCTCTCCCACCACAACCACGTGTTGGCGAGTGGTCAGACAGACGCTTCCATGCTATTTACTCACTTCGACTGACAATAACCTCTGGTTCCTCCCAGACCCATGTGCTTTCCGCAGCAATGGAAGGTGACATTTATTCAGTCTCAAAGTACAAATCCAACACATGTTTATTGTGGGCAAGCTACTTGCCAGGAGGCCCTGTTCTCAGAACCAGGGGCACAGCACTGACAACACAAAGCTTCTACTAGTCAAGCATCTCCCCTGTGCCAGGCATCTTGCTGAATCCTCACCTATTAATACCCCCTCTGTTGGGGACCCTAGGCTCGGAGTTGGGAGATGACTTGCCCCAAATACAATGGCAGTCAGGATTGGAACTGGGGTGAGCAGGACCCCAAAGTCTTCATTCGTAAGCCCTCACTGTTGTGGACCGTTCAGCCTGGTTTCAGGAGTTGTAACCCTCACCCCACAGTGGGCTGTGTAAGAGCCCTAGGGACCCACTTCATCTGGGTCTGTTCTGTCAAGAGGACGTGAGCTACTAAGGAGACAAAGCTTATCTCCCTGGCAGGAGTGCTGCTTCTGCCTCATCCATCTCTGGCCCCAATGTTTGGTTGGTAGTCAAAGATGGGTAAGACTCCTCATGGGAGGGGCAACCTAAGCCAGACGCAACCACTTGGGAGGCCTCATGGAAGGACTCAGGGGGCTGCAGCAAAGAGGATGTAATGGACCCTGGCCCCCCGCCCCCTCCAGCTATTCTGACATAGCCCGAGTCCTCATTTCCATCTGGGAGATGTCTCCTGTTTCCTAATTGGCTTAAAGCCTGAAACTGTGGGGGCAAGCTGTGCAGCCCTGTACCGGCCAGGACAGCTCCGTGGGTGATTGGGCATAAGAAAGAATTCCTAAAGTCCCGTGAAACCTGCTTTGCTAAGAGTGCTCTCACTTAGGTGATAAGTGTCCCAGGAGGAAATGAGTATGTCTCCCAAAGTTTGGCAACCCCCTTTCCTGACAGATACTAACTCAGATTAAGCCCTCAGATTTCTTTGAAATGTTAGTCATTGTTTGATCCTTTTCCCTAACATACCTGTATTCCTGTGTATTTGAGCCCAATAAAAGCCCAGTAAGGAAGGGGCTCTGGGTCATTCTCCTCTGAGAGTCTGACCACCTTTCCTCCCCAAGCAGTCATGTCTTGGTAGTTTTTATTTTCATCCATGACGGAGGGATGGGGCTCTGCGGGCAGAGCCCCCCCCCATCTGGCACCCAGGACAGGGGCCCCCGCACCTCACCACTCCTGCCTCCCTTAAGAGAAGAAAAAAGACTGTCTGACTGTGCCCTGGACTAAGAGCTCGTCACTCCCTGGGTTGGGGGCTGGGGGAGGTCCCCCAGGACTACCCCCAGATGTGGTGATTCACTAGGAGGACCCGAAGGACCCAGTATTTAGTTGTACTCACAGCTAGCATTTACTACAGCAAAAGGATACAAAGCAAAATCAGCAATGGGAAAGGGCACATGGATTCCAGTCTGGGGGAAGCAGGTGCCAGCTTCCAAGAGTGCCCCCCAAGCGGCACATACTGCATTCCCCTAGCAGCGAGCTGTAACAACACGTGTTAAACTTTTATCGGGAAGCTTACTAGAGACCAAAGCTTTGAGCCTGGACTGGTCACCTGGGCACACTCTGCCTCACAGGTGCCACGTCCCGGTCTCCCAGGCGGCACACAGGTGTCCAGCACAAACCACGCTGTCTGCGCAAACAGGTCAGGCACAGGAAACCCTCTCCGCACTCAGCATGGTGGGAACCCTTCCAAAATCCAAGTCCCGGGTCCAGCCAAGGGCCAACCTTGCAAACAGGATTTTCTAAAGATAAGCAGTCCCAAGCTTGCTCTGTGATTGCTTTATGTACACGCTCCCTCCGCTAAAAGAGCTAGTCAGCACAAAATGGCCAAGGGAAGTTGGTGTGAAGCAGGTAGAACTCGAAGTCTAGATGAAACCCTCTCTCATATAAGAACTGCTGCATAGTTAAAACAGATCATGTTGAGGGTTTTTTGTGGGGGGAGAGTGAATGGGGCCATGGGTGAGGGCAGGGTGACTTAAAAAAAAGAGCTTTACGGAGGGAAAAGCACTAGCGCAAGCCTCACAGGACTTAAGGTTCTGTTGGCTTTAGGTCAATCCCCATCTCAAACGAGCTGTGTGACCTTGGCCCAGTCCCTTAACCTCTCTGGTTTTCCCATCTGTAAAATGAGGAGGCTAAACCATGTAATCTGTGAGGTTCCTTCCATCTCTGACAGTGTTTGGTTTTATGACTGATGAGCAGCTTCCTTTAAACAGGAGAGTCCCCTGGCAAATACAGAGTATGATACAAATTCCACCCAGCTTTCAGGAGCACATATATCAAGCAGTGAGACCCTTGTGGATGCCTTGGCTGAGGGAAAGGGGAGTGGGGGGCTGCATTTCTCAGGCGAGCGGTGGTTTTAGTTCCCTCGGCGGGGGGTGTGTGTGGAAATTCAGCATCCCTTGGTTCTACCAGCTTGTACTTCACTTGCACCAATGGGGACCTGGATGGGCTGCTTTGAGGAGAGAGCGGGTGGCTGCAGAAGGCACTGTGGTTACCCTGGGGTCAGTTCCTCAGAGTCGCCCAGTTGCAGGTGCCGGGGTCAAGGCCAGGAAGCTCCCAGGCACCCCCGGTCCTTCAGTGTGCAGTTCAGACTTCCCTTGTGATGTTACCGAGAGATAAAGAAACAGGCTCGGTGTAGTCAATGTATTTTGCATTCAATATGTTTTCCTCCCTTCAACTCTATTTATTGACTCTAAAACCCATCTATTTGGTTGAATCCACGCTGAAACCAGTCTCTGCTACAGAGGGTGTGACTGGCACTACACAGTATGAACAGACTTGGCCTATAAACACTGATGAAGCTCCACGAGGAGGGGGGAAGATTACAAAGGAATGGGACGTGGGACCCTGGCTTCACAGAGTCTAGCGTCCGTCAGGGAGGAAGCAGCATGTCATGGAAAGAACAGGGGCTTTGGAAACAGACCTGAGTTAACTACCACCCAGCCCCGTTGCTTGCTGGCTATGTTTAGCACCTGCAGCCTCAGTTTCCTCATCTGCAAAATGGAGGCAAGAGCATCCCCTTTCAGGGCTGAGATCGTCTGTACGGAGGGCTCGGCGCCCCTGTCCAGTGACAGCAGTCCTGCGTTTGCTGTGAGCGACACCTCCTGCAGTTGTGCAACCCGGCAGCCCCGGCCACTGGCATGCGGTAAGTGCTCAGTAACAGTGGCGCTATCTTGTCAGTGGTGCTGCTGTGTGAGTCAGAACTCTCTACAGGAGCTGGCGCTAGTCTGAGCCACGATGAAATTCAGAAGTCGTTCCCAGATGTGATTATGGTTCACTGAAACGAGCCATCTGAATTAGAATTTGAACAACCAGAAATCTTGCTGGGTGAGACCAGGGAGGGCATGCCAGGAAGAGGGAAAAGCAGAAAACCAAGAAGTGTGTCTAGAACAGACTTAGAGAACCTTTGATATTAAGCAAGATGCTGGGCCTGATGCAGGTAGCACAGAGCACAAGACAATGAGGACGGTGCTTTGAGTACAAGAAACTGGAGGTTCGGGGGGGGGGGGTGGGGGGGGCAAGGGGCAGGGAGCCTCATTAGCATTCTGTGGGAAGGAAGGGGTGAAGAAGCCCAGAATTAGGGCACAGGCATTCAGCTCCAACAGGTTTTTAGTTGTGTGTGTGTGGTTTTTGTTTTTTTTTTTGGTTTGTTTGTTTAAGGACCAAATAACATCTTCAGTCCTGGGATGGGTGGTGACATGGCACCTGGGAGGTGATGCTGCTCTTCCCTAGAAGATGTGACAGCACACACAGTCCCCAGGTAAGTGACACCCACCTGCAGCCTGGCAGTAATTTCAAGAAAGCTATTTTGGAGGTTGTAAAAGGATCCCCCGCTCTTTCTGCCTCACCCTACTATACTCCCCACTTCCTTCGCCCCACCCCCCTGCCCGGGGGTTGGGGGGAGTCAGTACAGAAAGGAGCAGGGCTGCGCCTGCTTGCCTGCTTGCTCAGCACTTGAGGGGGTCACTGGAAGTGGGTGTGGAGCCCCATTAGGGCCCCGCTCTTGGCAAGGACGCCACCCACCTCAGCACTCCCAGCCCCAAGGAAGCCCTGGCTCTGTGCTCCCCGGTTGCTGGGTTCCAGGCACGGGTTTTCTTCCCAATTACTGTGTGAGACGAGAGAGGCCAGACAGTGTGGCGCTGCAGGCAGGGACCCTGGTCACCTGCACAGACGCAGACACTTGTGGCTGACACCTTTAACAAGGAGTCAACAGGAGCCGGGTGGATTCCAGCTCCCTCGCCTCCCCTCACCAGGAGCGGTGACTGCTGCGTGAGGTCAGCCACTCAGCCAGAGGGGTGTCCCAAATCGTCAGGTCTTTCTAGGGCCTTCCAAATGGGGCTATTTTGTCCTTTCCTTTGTATTTACTGCATGCCAATACTTCGTCTCCTTTTTCCTGCCAGCTTAGCTTTATCCAGGGAGGTCTTTGCATTTGCTTCTCCCACACCCACGCCATTCCCTTTTCAACAGTAGAGAATCAAATATTTGATACAACCCCTCTGTTCTTTTATAGATTCGACTGGGCAGATCTCATCTCCCTCCTGCTACACAGAGTCCCTGGATAGTCTGCCTTCTCCCCGCCCAGGCCTGAATGTCTCGCTCATCCCCAAGCGCCCTCCAGAGAGGCCAGTATCCCTGCCCTCCCCCAGCTGAGCGAAACGCCCTTTTACCTGCCGTGTCGGCACTCCACAGAGCTCACCTGTCGGCCCTGTGTCCGCTGCTCTTTCTGGACTCCGAGTGTCTGCGAGCCCAGAGCTTGCTTCTCCTTAAATCCTGGTAAACGCGGGGGCCAGTTCACAGGAGGTACTAACAATGCTGGCGCACTGGATGGACGGAGGCAGGACTAAATGAGGGTCCCCCTTCACCGGCGTCATTTGCCCTTCTGGGGCATCCACCGCCACCATCTATCACGAAAGCTTTGAGACAGAATGCTGTCTCAGTTCCCCACCAAAGCTTTCAGCCAGCCCAAGCCATGGGAGCCCATCCTTCCCAGGGCGGGTGATCTGTGGGTGGCAGAAGACAACTGAATTCTCCATGTCGCTCAGAACTTGGAAGACATCCAGGGTTTGGGAGCCCTGCACGGACGAAGCAGCCCTGACTCGGTTCCCCGGCCGCTGCATGAGCCTGAGGGTCCCCGAGACCCGGAGCACTAGACAGCCGAAAACCCTACGACAGCCCCTCTCCTTCCCCGTCCTGGCCATCACCCAGGGCCCCGCCCAGACCTCCAACAGCTTGATTCTACGTGGTTCTTGTTGCGAGTGCTATAAGCTTTTCCCTTCTGGCCCCACTGGTAAATCTGACTGTCAGGAGAATTTCCCAAAAGTAGGCGGCAAGAGAAAAATAGTAAAAGCAGCGATGTCCCAGCTAGAGAACAGAAAATCTGGATCCACCACTAAATGAACTGAGATGACCCCGGAGTCACCACGGAGATTCAGAAAGAAAATGCAGCACCAGAGTTCGTCAACACGGAGACCCAGGCACCCACAGACACCCCCTTCCTGCCTGTAAACCCCTGAAAGGGCAGGGGAGGTGTTGAAACACAAACACGGGGGGTGAAAAACTAGGAGAACATTCTCCCTGACCTCTCAATTTATAGTTTTCTTTTTCATCTTGTCGTGTTTTCTAAAGTGCCTATGCCAAAGTCTACCACTCATAGAATAAGAGAACGAAAAACATAATGGAGGAAAAAGTAAAAGAACAGGTATTGTCGACTCCAACTGGTGGCTCACCCTTGCGACATCACAGGGCAAGTGAAAAGCCAGGGACTGAATCTGAGGTCAGAATCACAATGATGGTGAAACACTGATTGTTGAAGGAGCTTTTCTCAACTCGAGAAAAGGCACATGGCACTATGTATAGTGGGTTGAATTGTGTCCCCTCAAAAGGTATGTCCAAGTCCTCATCCCCGGTCCTCTGAAAATGACCTTATTTGGAAATAGCATCTCTGTGGATGTGATTGGGTGAAAGATCTCGAGAGGAGATCATCCTGGACTCAGGGTTGGCCCAAAGTCCGGTGACTAGTGTCCCTATGAATAAGGAGATGGAAGTCCGAGACACAGAGACCCAGGGGGGAGAAGGTCAGATGGAGGTGGAAGCCAAGATCAGAGTGACGCGTCTATGAGCCAAGAAATGCCAAGGGCTCCTGGAAGCCAGCAGAAGCTCGAGGAGAGGCACGGGACACACTGTCCTTCGGAGCCTCTGGAAGGGACCAACCGTGCCGACACACTGACTTTGCACTTCTGCCTACCAGACTGCGAGTGAATCCATTTCTGCTGCAGTCCCCCGAGTGTGTGGTCATTTATGTCAGTCCCAGGAATGTACATGCTACAGTAAGTAGAAGAGGCTTATACAACTATTTACTACAAGGTGGTTTCAATTATGTAAGAAAGATGGACAGTGGATGTGTGTAATTTTATAAAGTGAGGGAAGTTATTAAGAACACAAGCAATTTGCCATCTTTCCACTAATGATCAGCTAACAGCAAACCCTTGCTACTGTGCTGTGGTCCTCATGTTCTTTGGACACGGCATGTTCACAGTAGCGTGGGGAGGTGAGAGCACAGGGAACGTCATTCCAGTTTTACAGACGAGCCGCTGAAGCTAGAATGTAGGCACCAGGCTGAGCTGGTGGTGGCTGAGTCTGAATAAGAATTCTGGCCTCCTGGTGCTTCTCACCAGCTCCAGTCTCTTTGGCTATTTACTTAGGGCTAAGGGGGTCTGTGCCACACACCCCTTCCCTGTTCACATGTTGAAGTCCTAACCCCCAGCACCTCAGAAGGTGCCCACATTTGGAGGTTAAGGTCTTTAAGAGGTGATTAAGTTAAAATGAGCCCATGAGGGTGGGCCCTAATCCATTCTAACTGCTGTCCCTTTAAGAAAAGGAAATTCAGCCTCACAGAAGAAGAGCGAGTACCAGACACCTGCAGGCACAGAGGAAAGACCACATGAGGACACAGACAGAAGGCAGCCACCTGCAAGCCCAGGAGAGAACCCTCAGGAGAAACCAGCCCTGCTGACACCTTGATGTCCAGAACTAGGGAAATACAGATTTCTGTTATTGAGCCACGTGGTCTGGGACAGCATGCTATGGAAGCTCGAGCTGACTATGACACTCAGGAAATCTGGAACGCGAGCTTTATGCCCCCTTTTCCTTTTTCTGTGGCATCCTCTCTGGACTCAGACAGGAAGCAGGAAAATGCATAATTCCCAGCTACAGGTTGCTCCCCGCCTGGTGAGGTTATTCCCGGGCTAACAACAGCTAGTACTTTCTGGCAAATCTATCTTCTGGAGCACGACGTGTGCCAAGTCTGGTGGGCGGACAGAGTGGTTAGGGCCCCGTTCACCAGCTGTGCAGCCTCCGGGTTTCTCACTTAGAACCACAGGCCACCGCTGCTGGGGCATGGCGGGGGGTGGGGCGGGGGGAGGTGTACCACCCAGGCTTGGGTTTCTTTTCAGGCCAGAGAATTCTTTTTTTTTTTTTTTTTAAATCCTCACCTGAGGATATGTTTATTGATTTGAGAGAGAGAGAGAGAGAGAGAGAGAGAGAGACAGACAGACAGACACGTCGACGTGAGGGAGAAACATGGATTGGTTGCCTTCCATACACACCCTGACCGGGGATCAAAGGGACTGAACCTGCAACCTTTTGGTGTGTTGGACAGCACTCCAACCAACTGAGCCACCCAGCCAGGGCAGGCCAGGGGACTCTCTGTGACTGTTGGGCAGGGAAGTGCCGCTGCAGGAGACAGGGCGTGGCAGCTGGGGCCCTGCAAGGGAATTAGGTTCAGATACTGGTTCCTGTCGCTCCTCTGTGGCCCTAACAAACTCCTTCCCCAAGCTGAGACTCAGCTTCCTCACCTGTAGAGCGAAGCTGGCCCCACCCATCTCCCTGATGGGAATGAATTTGCAGTGTCAAGCACCGGCTCAGCACAGTGCCTGCCACGCACAGTGGTGCTCAGTACCTGTTTCTCCTGCGTATCAATGAGAAGGGTGCACCAACGTGGCTCCTTTCTGAGCCATACCGAAATCCCACTGGGGCAGTCTGGTTTATTTCCCCACAGGGCTACCCAAGCCCCAGGGCTGAGTTTTTGTATAACTGCACAGTATTTTAAAAGATTTTGAATTTTTTTTTTTTACCCCAGCATTTAAAACTCAAGAGCTTCCAAACAAAAATTCCAACCTGAGTCCTTTTGATAAACCAGAAGACCCAGGGATACAGGAAGTGTCCTCCTCCATGACAGTCCCTGGCTGGGCTGGGCTGGGCTGGGGCTCCCCTTCACACAGCACGGGCCTCCCACGGACGTGGGTCCCACCTGGTAGGCTATGCCACACCCACCTGCCTGGCCTCTTAGAGACATCTGGACACGGACTCCAGGTGCAGAGAGAAGGGGGTGGGACCCACGGAGTGGGTTCAGCGTGCACACAGGTCAGGTAACTGAATCCTTATCAGCTCTGACTACAAGCTGCGGAACAGACATTCAGAGTTCATGAGGAGCCACAGTTAACGTGGGCAGGTGAACAGGTTGTACTATGAAGAATTCTGCCTCAAGATTTCCCAGGAGCTCCTAAACCAAACGTGATCACAATTATAGGCAGACAGGAAAATGACAGAGCAGGCACCAAAGCGTGGGTTTTCTTGTGTCTAGCTCTTCTGCCACGCCCTTAACAGACCGCTGGGGGCTCTGGCGGAGGTCCAG
Source organism: Glossophaga mutica (assembly GCA_039655065.1). Lineage (NCBI taxonomy): Eukaryota > Metazoa > Chordata > Mammalia > Chiroptera > Phyllostomidae > Glossophaga > Glossophaga mutica. The sequence goes on from CM077308.1 coordinate 21,249,136, forward strand.
ACTGCGGTCCACCCTTTTTTCAGAGTAACACCGCCAGAGAGGCCACAGACAAGGTGTGGAGCTCAGGGTGTTACTGTGCTCAGAGCAGTCCCAGCAGAAGGCCCCAGGGACCCCAAACACTGTGCCATGACAGGGCTCCTCCACCCCAGAGTGAAGGAGGGGCGGGGGCTGGGAGTGAGCAACAGAGACGCATTTTTCTCAGAAAATGGAACAAATTAGCCCCTGCACATCCTATCTGAGATTCAGGGAGAGAGATGGCTTAAAAAAAAATCACTGATGCGGCATTTTCACAGAGCAGATCGATATTGCAGCTTAAATGAGAATTTATTGCCTTCAGAAATGCGGACGCGACCCTGCCGCACATCTCGGCTTGTCTCCCGCCCAGCAACCCGACAGTTCTGCCCGCTTCCCATGGCTTTGAAGGCCCCCGCTGGCTGCCTTTTCAGGTCATGGACAGAGCTCCGTACAGTGCCTGTCTGACACCTCTGGCTGGGGACACCAGGCTCAGTCCCAGTGTTGTCATAGAAACCACCATTTGAACACCTAGCCCTTCATCCATGTTGGTTAATGGACATCCTCCCCCCAGCAACAGTACCCCACAGACTGCCTACCCCCCACCCCACCAAACTGCCCTGCGTGTTGAACTCTGGGCACTGGCTCCCAGCAGCCCAGTGAGTGTGCACTGCAGCCTCTCGGACCCGCTCCGAAGAATGTGACCAGTGCGGAGATCAGACGCAGGCCTCAGGACAGCCATCTCCGACTGCCTGGAAGGACGCATCCACTCCCACACCCTCCCCAGCCATCCGAGACGCACATAAAAACCCGATCCCCCGCTTTCTCTGTACTTTTATCTCTGCTGTGTGCTCTGGGGAGTTCTTACAAAACAAACGAACATGAACTTCAAGGTACCGGGAGTGTAAATCACAGCAAACCCTCTCAGGCCTCCAAAAGCTACAAATGCTGCTTGGCCAAAACCAAAGAAAAGCTGGGAAAGCGATTACTCTTATTAAACATGCACTTCCCCACCTTTGCCTTGCACCCTGGCGGACAGACCGTTTTCGCATCTATTACCATCGTCACACCCCCATCATGGACCCGCACAAGAGGCAGGGCTAGTAACGCACAGCTCCATTTAGGGGTAAAACACGCAGAAAAACACTTACAATGGGTGGCTGTGCACTCACCAGCACCCAGATGCAAAACTAGCTAGGGTTTTGTCATATTTCCATCAATTAAAAAAATATCTTTCAGTTGAAGTGAAGGTCTTCTACACAGCACCCCCCACACCTTGCCCCACTGACTCCAGGTGGTTACTTTTTTCAGTTTGTTTTGCAACCTTAACATCATTTTTAAGCAACTTTCATATACATGTTTATACCCCTGATCACTATATGGTATTGGTTGGTTTGCATATGTTTGTAAAGTTTATAAAAATTGTAATATTCTACACTTCGAGTGAACACCTTGCTTTCTTTAAGAACTCAAGTCTTGTATGGAACTGCACCATGATCTGTGTGATCCCCTACTGAGGGGTACTTACATCATTTGGAATATTTTCAGCATTAGGAGCAATGAGGACAAGAAACCCTAAACCACACCCCTGTGCACACATGGCAAGATTTCCTCTAACGTGAGGAGGGGCCCTGCTGTCCTGACTGGCTCTGCCCTGCCCGCCACAGAGGGGAGCATCTTCTCACAGGCTCACGGGTCACTGCACTTCCTCTTCCGGGGAACTGCCCACATCGCAATTTGTTCAGATCAAACAAACCACAGCCAGCAGTAACAAGCACAGCTTTCCGAGGCAAAGCAGATCGCTCCCCTGACACTTTCCAGGGCCTCCCCAAGGATGTCGGGCTGACCCCATTCCCGACAGCCTTCAGGGCGACAGCATTAACACCCACCCAGGCCCAACAGCACGCTGCCACTTCCACTGGCTTCCTGCTGCCAAGGCTTCCTGGAGGAAGAGGGGCTGCTGGCGTTCTTTCCACCCTAGTTCTTTCCCAGATCCATTCATAGAGGCAACCCCCAGTTGCCCCTGCACCCTGTCCTCCTAGAGACAATCTAAACACTGGCCACGAGGACCTCCCAACCCCCGGTCAGGCGGAGACAGCAGCCGCCTCTGTGCTGCCCTCCTTGACCTGGCAGCGTGGGATGGGTTAGCGGAAAGGGCACAGGCTTGTATTCATCAGCTGTGCGACTCCAGGTATGTTACCTACCCTCTCTGAGCCACAGACACCTTCCCTGTACTGATGTGAGCTGTAAGAACGAAGAGAACATATATATGAAGTAATTGGAAAATATCAGGCATTCAATTCATGGTAAGTGACAGCAAGCCAAGAGGCCCTTGTTAAAAATCAATACATCAGACAAGGATGAGCTCTGTGGAGACGCAGAGAAAGCAAGATGTGGCCCAGACTGTGGTTGGTGGCTGGGGAGACAAAATGAGGACACACGCATCATAGTCGGGGTCACCGAGAATTAACTGATGGATCCTAAGGGCTGGAAATGAAGTCTCCACAGGGAGGGGTGGATGTTAAGCTGAATCTGGACCCCTGGGGACACTTGGCAATGTCTTAGAGACATTTCTGGTTGTCACAGCCTGAGGGTGAGGACGCTACTGGCATCTGGTGGTAGAGGTCTGGGACGCCACTGAACAGCCTGCTGTGCACAGGACGGCCCTCCGCAGCAACGAGTCGGCCGGCCCCAGGTGCCACGAGTGCCGAGGTCGAGAAGCCTGCATCTGGCCACGGCACAGAGACGGGCATTCTGGGGTGGGGAGCAGCAGCGGGTGCAGCATCTCCCTGAGACTGTAAAAGGGAACTTCTCTGGCTCGAGCCAAGACCACACGCTGCAAGGGGCAGGCGAGGCATGTGAATAGGTGAAAATGGTCATGATTCCTATTAAAAGTGGTAACCAAGGTCACAGGACAGCTGCCGGGAGAGCCTGCTAGCTCACGGGGCCATGCTCTCCAGACAGGCTGGACTCATAGAGTCACGGCAGAGAGTCAGCCACACCGAGGCTCCGAGCCTTCCACCACCTCAAATCCTCCTCATGGTCCAGCCACGCCCCCGACCAAGGATGACATGTTCTGACAGTGGCCACCTTCTGAACCACAGGCCTCTTGCACCTAAAATGCGTGAGGGAAGTCTGGTGGCAGCATCTGTCATCATGATGCAATTATTAAGGATGATTTCACCTGATTCTCATTTTTTATTAGTAACAGACAAATGCAACTGCCAGGCCGGGTCTCCGATCAGCCTGAGAACAGCAGGTGTTGCTATGAAGCTGGAACGAGTCCAACAAGAGCAAAGAAATCGGGCATTTCTAAGTTGGATGAAAATGCCACCTGGGCCACCCACCTCCAGATGTTTATGGAACCCGAGGAATCCGAGGACCCACTATGGGAGTTGGTGATGTGCTCCGACCACTTTCTCTCACGGAGATGAACCCGAGGTCTAGAAATGCGTCAATAAGAGCTAACGTTGGTCTAGTCCTCCGTCACGTGTCAGGCACCACGCCAAGCACTGGACACATTATCTCATGGATCCTCCCAGCCACCTGGGAAAGTAAGTACCATTACTTATCCTCTGCCCTCATTTGCCTTTCAGAAGGGAAGAGGCAGGATTTGAAGTCAGGTCCCTGTGGTTTCAGAGCCCATGTTCCTGCCCACAGGCGAGGGTCCTTGTGCAGTGGACAGGCAGCTGGTATCCCTGCCGGCCTCGGGCCCAATGCCGTGGTCTTCAGTCAAGTACTCAGGCTGATGCTGCTCAAGTTCATCAGATGAAAGGATGCAGCACCCCCCACCACCCCACCCTGAGCTATATGGAGCCCAGTAAATTCCACCTTCGAGAGGCAGTCTGGCTTTATATATGTGTGTGTACACATACACACACACACACACACACACACTTACTTTAATATTTCTAACCTTGAAAACACAAAGAGTCTAGCTGAGCTAGACAGTCTGTGAATACAGACAAACAGCCACCCCTCACAGAGCAAACAGACACCCGAACAGCTGCTCTACTCCCTGTGCCCCCATCGGTGCCTCAGTGAGCGCGGCAGGAACAGCACTTTTCAAGAAGTGGTTTAGGACAATGTGGCTGAATTATTACTTATCCATTAAAAATAGGAGTCTGGCTAATTAGGCTATAATGGTTCTCATTCATCATCTGAATTTTGGAGCATACATTGTATTGATCTACAGCGCTGTCCATGCGCGCGAGGCAGTCACTAACACCAGCTCGGCTCTGCGACCTGTTCTCATGAACCCCGAGCCCTCCCGGAAACCAGCGTCAGTGACCGGGCTGACTGCCGATGGGAGGCTCGCTGCGATGACGCTGGTTCCTTCGGCGTTGGATGCTTCAAATGCTTTCTCCCTGATTTTTTACGGGGGTCCCCAAATTGTGGAAGGCCTGCTAATTCTGCTAATACTTTACACATCTTGAACTGCAATACTCGGGGCTGTGAAGAGCGTCGCGATTTATCATCTCTTGTGGGCAGGAAATTTCTCCAGATTTCCTTCCTCACAGTTTCCATAAGACACTAATATTATAGTTTTTCATTGTAGAAGGTAACTTGTATATGGATGCGTATGTGCAAATACAGATATACATGTGTCTGTGTGCACATCACACATGCATGTGTAAATACAGATGTATATGTGTCTTTGTGCACGCATCACACACATGCATGTGCGAATACAGATGTACATGTGTCTCTGTGTGCACATCACACATGTATATGTGAATACAGATATACAAGTGTGTGTGTATCGTGTGTATGAAAATACAGGCACACATGCATTTGCGTGCACTCCGTACATACATGTGTGAATGCAGGCACACACATATGCATGCATCTATGTCACCTGTGTGTATGCATGCAGACTCCGTACATACATGTGTGAATGCAGGCACACACATATGCATGCATCTATGTCACCTGTGTGTATGCATGCAGACATATGGAATGCTGAGAGAGGGGAAGAGGGGATACAGCCAACTTTCTCAGCCTCCAGGTCTTTTGGCTGGAAGCGACAGCTAAGAACCCACATGTACTCAGAGCTGGACTACTCCACCCGCCAAAGCAGGAAGCGGGCACAGCCCCCTCAGGTGACAGGGCAGACACGCATTCACAGCAGATGCCAGGGCATGTGGACGCGGACCTAAGGCACCTTTACCTTCTGGATAAGAAGTACACAAAGGCAAAATTTAATGGATGTACTGACTACATGGATGTAAGAGACAAGAGCCACGGCCAGAGACCACCTGAGTCACAAAGGGCAGCACCTGGAACCCTAACTAAAATCCAGGTGTCTCTAAGTCCTTCAAATTTCTCTAGCACACCACATGGTGACTGTGTGACCTTTGCCATATTACGTGCCTCAGTTTCCTCATCTGTGAAATGGGAAAATACTAGCACTGACTCCTTTCGGTGATAAAGCCAACCTTCTCAGCCTCCAGCTCTTCCAGCTGGAAGAGACGTTTAAGAAGAGACACCTGGGTCATTGTGAGACTGCAGCAGTTTACAGTATCAAGTGCTCAGAACAGTGCTGAGCACACAGCATCACACAAGTTGAGCATTATTCCCTCTTATTACTACTGCTGGGATGCCCACCCATCAACAAAGCAGGTAATGTGCACACCCCACACACTTTTTCTCTCTTCTTCTACATAAAAACTGCTACGTGCATCACATTCTCCAGTGAGCAGACTGACAGGACCTGGGGAAGAACCCTCAGTGTGGTCTTCTTCACCTTCTGTCTGCGGCTCTCCTTTATCAATAGTTTCGCCAAATAGACGCTTAATAGCTTAATACTGGGTTCGTACTAATCTCACCCTGTCTGAGCTTCAAAGGAACAAACTGTTTTGACTGTTAATTAAAAAACGGATTCAGTTGCTAGTTTATAAGAGATCAGAGCTGGAAAAAAAACAGCTGATCTAACAAGACAAGTATCTCCTCGGTGCTCTTTTAAAGCCATTTGGATTTACAGAGCCGCTGCCCTAAAGCGGGGGAAATCCAGCAGCCTTACCTGGCTGGCACAAGGCCCCATGGACACTAGATGGCGCTAAAACATGCTCAAAACGCGTGTGCCAGGCACCTGGGTTTGGTCAACCCCTACACCTATCCTACCCCACCCACTCCTTCACAATCACTGCTTATAACCGATATTCTTTCAAACTCCCATTCAGCCAATCCCCAACTCCAGTGCAAGCCTGCAGTTTTCCCCTTAATATAGGGAAATGATAAAATAAACACAGTCTTTAAAACCTGCGTATTTAGCTTCTAATAGTCCTTTTCCCAGTCTTCTTTATTAAGAACACAAGATCAAGTTTTCAGGAGTATAGGTGTTATTTATTTTTTAATGTGGATATCTCTCTTTGAAAACACGAAAGAAATGTGCTTGATGGAAAATGTCTAGAACCGGACACGAAAGTCCCCAGTGACCCGCCAGCAGAGGCAACTGCTGCTCACGGTCGGAGACCCCGCCTGCAGGCTGAGTCGGGCACACAGGAGCCAGTTACTTAACGGTGGGTTCCACTCCGGGTGCTTCCTCACGTGCAAATCACTGAGCCATTCAAGACCCCCCTGTGGTCTTATGACATAGGTCCTCTGCAGCTCATAACCCTATGGAGTTCTCGCTTGCTTCCAACAGAAATGAAAGTGGACATGAAAGTCACAGGCATGCCACGACACACCAGGGATACTGGAGTTCCCGGAGACTAAAAACCGAAGGATAACTCAGACTACCCAGCACCCCAGTATTGGCTATGTCCATCGGCCTCCACTGGAAAGCCCAAATGAGGCTGACAGCCCCAGTGGCTGATGGTGGGCACCAAACCTCCTTGCCCCAAAGCTCCGGCCAACAGCCAGCTGGCTTCTTCTGGGGGCCAGCCTCCTGCTCCTGAGCACTCCGAGGGTCAGGCTTCCCTCACTTCCCTGACAGCTGGGAGTGGCTGATGCGGGGCTGGCAGGAGTCTCTGCAATAACCTGCCCTCTCGAAAAAGGGAGCTGAGCATCTGGTGTAGGACGAGCTGTTATACTGGGATAAAGGAAACCTGCTCTCAGTTGGTGGAAGTCTTGACTTAGGAGCTGAGCCCAGGACTGGAGACAGTAAAGATGCCAAGAAGAGTAGGCCCATGTCTAGGAACCGAAGGGGTTTACCATGTGGCTGAGAAGCGGGCAGAGCTGGTGGAAGGAGCAGGCGACAGAAGCCTACAGAAGGGAGGGAGCACAGTGGGGGAATGCTGGAGCGTCCTGCTGGGAGCCTGCTAGAGCCTCAGAGACCTGAGGGCAAAGATGAAGCTCAACACAGGACTCGACCCGCCAACAGATTCCGTAAATGAGGGCGAGGAGAGGCATCACACACACAGGTCACCATGCGCCATCTACCACGTCCAATGGCCTTGTTCATCCCTGGCTGGGCCCCAGAGCCATCCTACACCTCCTTCCATCAGGTGCCCCTAAAGGGTGGCTTTGCATAATGGACTGGATGGGGGGGCACTGTTGGAGGGGAGGAACAGGACCATCTTGCCTACAGCTTGAGTAAGAAAGTATTCGTCACCAACAAAATCATCTGCCCAACTCTGCCAAAAGGACTTACAGAACTCCGCGCAAAGGGTGGTCTCCCAAACCTGTTTACTTTCAACAGCGGGTCTGGGCGTGAACAGCTGGGCGCTGGGAAGCGGTGAGCGGCACTGGCCGAGAGGGCAGCCCTGCCGTTGCTGCGCTGAGTGATCTCAGCTGGGAGGCTCACACTGAGCAACGCGGTGCAAGGAGACGGCTGGATCGGGGACCTGCTGAGGTCCCTGCAGAGGCCTCTCTTACACCTTCTACAAAGAGAAATTCATTCATTCTCCCATCAACAACCAGTGACTACCTAATATGTGCTAATAATAATAATAATAATAATGACGGAAATAGCAGTGAACATTTACTGAGTGCTTGCTGTGTATCAGACACTGACCTGAGCATTTTAATGTATTAGTTAATTCACTCTACATAGCAACCCTACCATCCTCATTTTACAGATGGAGAAGCCACACAGAAGAGAAAGAGCCTAAGGTCGCATAGTCTACAGTAAGTGGCAGAGCTGGGATTTGAACCCAGGCAGTTGATTCTGCAGCCCAGGGTCTGAGGCTCCACGGCCTCTATGTTCCAGGGTCTGGGTACACAGAGATGAATAAACCGATATGAGCCCTGTACAGACCAGAGAGGAGACCCGCAACAACTGATAAATCTAAACACTGCCCTGGAAAAGACACACATAAGACACTGTGACCAAGAATAGCAAGGGTAAGGGAAGGACAGCCTGCTTAGAAAGTGGCCAGGGAGGCTGTGGTCTTTGCAGAGGTAGAGCTCTAGGCAGAGGGAACAGTGCCTGCAAAGGCCCGTCCGTGGACAGGAAAGAGCTTGGCAGAGGCCCAGGTGGACAAGGAGAGTATCAGGAGATGTGCACAGAGACCAGCTGGGAGCTGGAACACACAAGGCAGTGTAGTCTTTGGGAAAGAGTTTGGATTTCACTCCAGGTGCAAAGAACTCCCGATATACCACCTTGCAGAGGCCAATCAAACGTGCCAAGGTTGAGTGAATCTCCAGGCCACCCCAAGCTGTTTGACTTTTCTCAAATTACTTAAGCTCTCTGGTCATAAGTATCCTCACCTTATGCAAAACAGGAATAAGAATAATACCTACTTTATATGGTTGTTGCAGGCATTAGAAGAGTCACTTAGAGATGTAAAAATCACCCAGGCCAGTGAAAAGGCATGTGTTAGGAGCCGTTTCTGGGTAATCTGGTGGCCTCTGCCTCTTCTCACCCCAAGTTTTCACTGTGCATTAAGCAGGTCTCCCAGTTTAGTGTGGGACTAAGCAGTAATAAAGCGGAGCCAAGGAAGGGAAGGAATGAGGCAAAATGAATTTGGAGCCAACACTGCTTGTAGCCATTACGGTGACAGGCACCAGATCAACACACAAATGGAAGTGAACACTCGCTTCCTTTGCCAGCTGCTGCCGTCCGCCACTTGAGACAATTATGCAGGCAGACGCATAACCTTTACACAATTAAGCATTCCCTGACATTTTATTTGCAGCTCTTCATTTTACTCCCTCCCCCTTTTATTTAGGCTGCTTTCAACTGTGAAGGTCCAGCTGCCTGCCGGCTTCACTGGGGTGCGTTGATCTACAGTAATTTTGAGTTAAGCTTTATTTTACAGTCTAGGTAAATAATGAGTCAGAGGCAGACTCAATAAAAGCCAGCGAGGGCTGGAACCAGAGTCCAGCTCTACGACAGGGCAGGCCTGCAGGGGTTTGGGTGGTTGACACCGAAAAGGCAGGAGGAAGCACTGTGCCACGGCAGGGAAGTCTCCCGAAAAACAAGACATTTGCAAGGCCAAGGGCAGCCATCCGTGGTTAGAACCTACTTCCCCTACAAACTAAGTGTGAAATACATTGCTGTTCCTGGTTCTTCACCTTTCCTGCATCCATGTCCTAGAGGTAGACTGTATTTCCCACCCCGTTCAGCTTGGGTTTGGCCACGTGACTTGCCCTGGCCAATGGGACCTTCGCATGTGCAGGCTTAAAATATGCTTGTGCAGCTGGGTTTTTACACTTCTGACACTGCCATTGAGAAGAAACCTGCTCTGGGAAGCCCATTTCTCCAAGAAAAAGAGAGAGAGAAGGAGGGAGGGAAACAGGTAGAACCAACCTGAACGCAGTCTGTAGAATGGAGCCAGGCCTGACTTAGGTCAGTGGGACCCTACCAAACTAGACTGAACATTCTTCTCATGTTGCATGTTTCGCATTACATTAAAAATATTCACTCATGGCTTACTCAGCGACAACATCTGCTGGAGTCCTTACTATCAGGGAGTGTAGGGTGCACAGAAAAGTAAGGAAGCAATATGGGAATGGTCTGTTCTCACATCTACCTCCTTCACTAGTCTCCGAGCTCCTCAAGGGCTGGGGCAGGGTCTTATTCTTCTTGGTCCCTCAAAGCCAGTGTCTACTTAACAACAAGAGCGCTAGCCACAGTGTCAATGAATAACGGCAGCTACTAGTACTGAGCGCTTCCTCGGTGTCAAGCCCTGCCCTAAGCTCTTTACCAACACACCATTTCATTTGCTAGTCCCAAGAAATGATAGGGGTCTTGTCCCCACTCTTCAGGAGGGAAACTGAGTCTCGGAGAGGTTGCCTCATCAGTTCTTGACCCTCAAGTGTACAGAGTGAGCCTTTTCTCCCACACCAAGCCTCCACGACCTTGACCATAGCTCCATCCTGGGCAGCGTCTGCAAGCTGTTCACCCAGACCCCTCGCTTGCTCTTAGGCACACAGCACAGCTCATACTCGTCGTTTTGTTTGTCCACTTGGTTGCCCAAACCAAACGTGAGATCCTAGGGAGTGTGTCTTAAGAATGTAGTAGTTAAGATCTTCACCTGTGAGGTCCCAAGACTGTGGGTTCAAATCCTGGCTCTGCCATTTACTGGAGACTGTATAGTCAGGGTTCTCTAGAGAAAGAGAATCAACAGGAGATTGGATGGATGGATGGATGGATGGATGGATGGAAACAGACAGATACATACTATGAGGGACTGGCTCAGGTGACTGTGGAGGTGGACAACTCCCGTGATCTGCCGCTGCAGGCTGGAGGCCCAGGGAAGCTGGTGGTGTGGTTCTAGTCCAAACCCAAATGCCTGAGAACCAGGGGAGCCAATGGAAGGCTCCCTTATGTAGGGCTCAGTCCGAGTTCAAAGGCCCAAGCACTAGGAGCAACAATGACTCGATGCCCAAGGGCAGGAGAAGAAGGATGCTCCAGCTCAAGCAGAGAAAGTGAATCTGACCCCTTCCTCCACCTCTCTGTCCTCAATGGATTGGGGAAGGCCATCTGCTTTACACAGTCTACCGACTGGGCTAACCTCTCCTGGAAACACATGCACAGACATACCCAGAAATGTTTTACCAGCTCCCTGGTCATTCATTGTCCCAGCCAAGGGCACCCAAAATCAACCGTCACGAAGACCTCACGCAACCTACAACTCCCCAACCCTCATTTTCCACCCCTGTAAAACAGGGATCACGCTAAACAGAGGAACTCCCTGACCTGATTCTGACACGTGAGGAAAATCAATGACCGGTGCCTAGCATGCAGCGAGGGTGCAATAATATTCATGACTGTTGCAGGTGGCAGGCACTGCATTTTTGAGGAAGACGGTCTCGTGACTTTGCCCATGCTCTCACACTGGCCCAGCCTCCCTGCTCCATGCTGGAGGCGACCTTTTGGCTTAAATACTGTGTGGAAAGCAGAAGGGATAAAAATGCCTAGTGCCAGTCACCGCAGATATAGACCATCGAGCTATCATTGCTCACAAAACCCTGCCCTGCCTGCCTGAACACTTCTGCAATGGCCTCTCTTGAGATACAGCTTCCCCAGACTTCCATGAAAGGCAGTATTTGCCAGAATGATGACAATTTGACACACACATGTTGTATTACCTTCTCACAGCCATCGACATCTCGCTGGATCCAAGGTGATGCTCGCTGGTCTGCCCTGCGGCCCGCCTCTCCTGGCCAGCCCCCTCTAAATGAGGGGTAGGATGCTCTGTGCGTCTATGCTTACAGACGGCATGTCCACGCTTTCCCAGACCGCTCCATGAGCTGCAGTGCAGGCTTGTGAGTCCTCATTTATATTCCAACCTGGACACCAACACCCCACCACTCCCTCCCTCCCTCTCTGCTACCCTGTTAACACAGCTCCTCTCCCCCAGGGTGCCTTCCGGCTTCAGTCATCGCTCTCACTTAGGCAAGCTCTATCCATGGGTTCATTCCTCTAATTTTTCCCCATAAATCAATCTTCCCGCCTTGGCCACTGCTGTTCTGTCTGGATTATTCCTGTAGCCATTTATTCATTTCATCCAACTGTGTCCTCAATAAATGGTTATTGAGTGCCAACTATGTACTGGGTACCGAGGACAGAACAGTGGATGAGAGAGGCAGTTCAACCTCATTGGTGAACATGTTGAAAGGTGTCTGGTGCTGGGCTGCTGGGTTCGAACCCCGCCCTTCACTTCTCGGTGGAGTGACCCAGAGCAAATGAACTAACTTCTCTGGACATTTTCTTCACTGGCAAAGATGTGGATAACAGTTACTGCCTCATGCGGTTCTTGCGAGGTTTGAATGAGCAATGCCTATGAAGTGCTCAGAGAAGTCTCTGGCACACAGAAAACACTCAAATGACAGTTCCCACTTAACACAACTCCAGTAGCAACGACCTCCCGCTACCTGTGGAGTCAAATATATTATCCTGGGGAAGGAAACTGCCGCTGGATTTATGAGGAGAGGTACATGGGATTATGAAATCATCCAGTGATGAAGGGAACTGACCGCTTCTTAAAAAATGTTCCCTGTATCATCACACAGCTCTTCCTAAAGGAATATAAATCCCCAGAAGGCAAGGACTATCACATACTGCTTGCGACTTTGTCCCTAGACTGGAAATATAGCCGAAGGAGTCTAGATAGTGTATTTATTAAAAATAAAAGCAGACAAAGGTACCAAGACAATTCCCCGGGGGGAAAGAATAACCTTTTCGACAAAATGGGCTGGAGTAACTGGATATCCACACGAAGGGAATGAAGCTGGACTACTAACTCACACCATCCATACAAACGAGCTCAAAATGCATCACAGATGAATGGAAGAGACAAAACTGTAAAACCCAGGGGAAAAAAAGAAGCAAGCTTTGGCACTTTGGGTTAGGCAATGATTAGAGATGATACCAAAAGCATACACAACAAAAGAAAAAAAAGATGAATTGGACTTCATCAAAATTAAAAACTTTTGTGTTACAGATGAAAGACAAGAAAGTAAACAGACTACTCACAGAACAGGAGAGAATCTTTGCAAATCAAAGAACTTGTTTGAAGAATATATGAAAAACCGTTACAACTCAACAATAAAAAGACAAACAAAACAACTTTTAAAAAGGCAAAGGACTTGAATAGATAGTTCTCTACAGAAGATATGCAAATAGCCAATAAGCACATGAAAAGTTGCTCATCATCATTAGTCATCAGGAAATTACAAGTAAAAACTACAATGTGGATTTCACACCACAAGGATGGCAATAGTAATAATAACAACAACAAAACAATAACAAGTGTTAGCAAGGATGCACAGAAGTCAGACTCCTGCTGGTGGGCATGTGAGATGGCACAGCCACTTTGGCCAACTGTCTGGACATTCTTCAAGGAATTAAACACAGAGCTCCTGCCTGACCCAGCGATTCTGCTCCTAGGCATACCCACCCAAAGAAATGAAAAGATAGGTCCATACACAACTTGTACACAAGTGTTCACAGCGCCATTATAATAAATAATAGCCCGAACGTTAAAAGAACCCTGAAGTCCGTTAACTGATGCAGAGTTAAATAAAACGTGGTACATCTTATTATACCACAAGATACAAGATATTATTCAGCAATAAAATGAAATGAATTACTGATACGTGCTACGATGCAGGTGAGCGTCGATGACTTTATGCTAAGTGAAACAAGCCAGTCACGAAAGGGCGCGCACTGCAGGTTCCATTCCTACGACACGTCTGGAAGAGCCCGGTCCACAGAGAGGGCAGGTCGGGTGGAGGGAGGAGTGATGAAAATGTTCTACAATTAGACGGTGGTCCAACGGGGTGACCAGATTAAAAAACACTGAATTGTACACTTGAAATGGGTGACTTGCATGGTATAGAAGTTATATTCAATAAAGCTGTTCCTTAAAAACCCAAACCAACCAATGCATTCAATACTTGTGACCAATGCCTCCTGTGGTGGTTCAGAACTCGCGACCTGAATGGAGTTCAGTTTAGAGTCTCCAGCTGGCAGGAAGTGAGATATTCTAGACATGTACTCGTATTTATTTATTTATTTACTTACTTACTTACTTTATTTTGCTGCTTCTGTTGCTTAGAGATTCATGTCGGTCAAATGGCAGAGTATATAATGTGTCAATTCTGTTCACAATAACATGCAGATTCTTCCCCCCCTAATTACTATATCAAGTTTTTTTCCCTCCTTAACAAGGAGCATAATGGGAAAAGACCTGAGTTTCGGGGTGTAAAGGAACGGGTTTCTACCCAGTCTTGCTGTGCAACCTTGGACAAAGCACATCACTTCTGCAGGCGTCCACTTCTACTTTCTCTTTGTAAAATGAAAGAGTTGGTCTATGTTTCTCAGGCAGAGAGCTATTGGTATTTGTGGGGTGGGGGTGAGGGGGCGGGACAAATTCTTTGCTTTGTGACTGTACCCCTCAAGGAAGGGCATTAAGTTTCCCTGACCCCTTTTATTAAACACTAACCACATCTCCAGCCCCTGCCCCAGCCTTCTGAAACTCACCATCAACGTTCCCCATGCCTTGCTCTCCCCCGATTTTCTCAGCCATCCTGGTTAAGTATCACTGTCAGCTGACGCTCTCCAGGGCAACGCCAAACACTCCTTGACGCTGGCCTCTAATGACATCTGTCTCTACAGAACCCCGATCACACTCATTTCCATTTTCTAGATCTTTTTGCAGAAGCTATAAACATCTTACAGAATCATCTCTGAATTTTCCTACCAGATTGAGAGCCGAAGGGTCCGCCCAGCAGAGAACTGCTGCCGCCTAAGGCAGGGCCGCTAACGCTGACACCGCCCCTGGGGTGACACAATCCACGTGGGGCCTCCGTCCTGCGGACGCTGCCGTCATGCCTCCTTGTCACACTGTCAGACTGAGCAGGGAGCCACGAGCTTTGGACTCACTCTAGCTGACTGATCTTGAAAATCCATGGCAGGGCTCTGATTCAAAATATTTTTCACGATAACAATAATGGAAATAATTTCCAACAAGGATGGAAACAAGAAAAGACAATGACAGAACCAAGGTTCGTTCAGAATCCAGCAAATTAGTACAGTTCCTTCTAGTTTCTGCTCCATGTGTCAGCTCACATCCCCGTTTTAAATATAGCACGGATTAAATATAATGTGAAGCCATATTTTAACACCCTGTTTTGCAATTCTAATAGAAAACACGCCATAAATTAGTCTGAGGCGACTCATCTCCTGCAAATGTCTCCAAACACGACTGTCCAGAACGGATGCGCAGTGACACCACGGGTGTTTCTCCTCCTTCCCTTCCAGATTCCATCGCACAATGTCTGCCCTCAAAGTCTTACAATCGAAAGTCAAGGGTTTGTTCTGCTTGATAAATAATCAAAGTAATTTCTTCCAAACTAACCAAGACTTACACGTGGCTTTTAAACGGGTGCCGTTCCTCAGCAACGGAGAGAACCACGTAACACAGGGGCCGCGTGGATTCAGCGATGCAGCCCGAGGGCCTAACGCATCCCACTCGCTGAGGGAACAAGGGCGACTCACCTCTGTTACTTCCTGAAGAGACAGTCTCTCTAAGTTCACTCCTGAGACACCAGAAGCCCCTCCTGAGCACCCCCCACCCCCACCTTGCTGGTGGAGGCTCTCTGCTCCACCCCCACCCACATATCTGGACATCCACGCTCTGGAACATTCCACTGTTATTTCCATTTTTTTCAGACCAGGAAGCAAGATGCCATATGCAACCAAGCCTGGGGCCTGGCTCCTTGCTTGTGGGCAGGAAGGAGAAAAAACCTGTCAGCTCTCTGAGACCACATGCCCTGGAGAGCTCACCTGATTCGTTTACACTGGGTGTTTCTCCAAAGACAAAAAGGCCCAGGCCAGTAATGACAGGGGTTGTCGGTTTTATGGAGGGACTGTTGACATATGGGGAATGGAACCCACACTCAGGGGTACCTGCTGTGAGCTAAGGGCTCTGCAGCTTTCTCTCCCTTTTCCTTCCAGCAGGTCTTGGTGCTGAAGAGGCTCAGAGTGGTTAAGTAACTTGCCCAAAGTCACAGAGCAAAGACTGGGCTCTTAATGTGTTAGATCATGAATATGGCTGATACGGTTGCTAAGGTGATGGAGTGTCTTGGAAATCAGCTTGCTCCTAAAATTTATACCCAAAGCCTGATGGATTTTTAACTCTCTCACATCTAATGGTTCTCCTCTGTGTGTTCGTGCTTCTTAGCACAGGACTGGAGAGAAAATGAAGCTCCCAGGTTTCTGTTCCGTGCTGAGGAAGTGGCGGGTCTGGGTCTCCAGCTCGGCTTCCATCAGAAGCTCCTTGTGAAGTCTCAGTGAATCATGCTTGAGGTGAGGAGGGACCGGGGCATCGTTTTGGGGTGACCAGGAATGGCGCTGTGTGACTGGGACAGGAACACAGGGAACTGTGGGGGTCGGCAGCCTTTCTGGCCTACCGTGCGACTCCATCTTCGGGAGAGCGCAGGAACACGAGGCAAATGAAAGCCCTATTGGGAAACAGGAGGCCCACAAAGGGTTCGAGACAATGGGCTTCTCTGCCTCAGGGAGCAGACTGATGGTGCAGGACGATACCTTTCACTGACGGAGGATCCCATTAGCTACTGCGGCCTAACAAATCATCTCCCGAAGTAACGGCTCGAAGTGACATTTTATTATTTCTCCTAGTTACTGCGGTTCAGGAATTCGAACAAGGAGCCACAGTTCAGGCTTAGGGTCTCACATGCTGTTGCGATCAGACAGTGTCTGAAGCAGCCGGGGTCTGCCCAGCCACTCCCCTGTCTCTCTTCATGGGCCTCTCTGTGCAGATGACTTTGGCCTTCCTTACAGTGACCTGAGGGTAGCTGGACGGCTTCTGGGGTGGCTGACACTTTCAAGGGGGAGTCTTCTGAGAGCAACGAAGCCTTTAACATCCTAGCCACAGAAGCCCATTGCATCACTCCTGCCACAAATCACCACAAGTCTCCAAGGGAAGGGGCACAGGCTCCATTTCTTGATGAAAGGAAAGCCAAAGAATTTATGGCCATACTTCCAAACTGCCCATTGAGGTAGGGAGAAAGACTGAGAAAAGTAGCTGGGCTGTGGATCACATGGGGGTCGGTACGGGGACGAGGGAGGCAGCAGGTAGTCACTCCCCCCGGAATACACAGCATGTTTCCAGAGGGAAGCAGGCAGGCAGGCACTGGTTGACCAAGAGTTGGAGAGAAAACCCGTAAGGTTCTGAGCCACGTGGGAAAGACCGCCTAACAAATCAGCCAACGAGGGCAAAGCATCCGTCCTTGGGTGTTGCCTCTGGATGCACTAAAATCCGAGGCCCAGTGACTTCTATAGGAAAAGCAAATCAAGGTCAGATATCTGACATTGAAAGAAGAACTATCACCCTGATCAGACTCCAAAATTAAAGTAAAAGCTTGGATCTCAAAGGGTCTCAACAGGTTTACAATAAATGGGTCCAGGAAGGAAGAAACACATACTCAAAGAGCCTCTTCAACTGGACACTTGGAGACAGAGAGGGCCTCCCTACTAGATACGTGCCTCGGTTTCCCTGGTTGGCACAGCGCAGCGTTCCCGGTCAGCCCGGTTTGTCTGAGAGACAAAGCGCACACTGAGTGTGCTCTCCAAGGCTGCGTGAATCAATGCCGCTCAGATACACGTCTGGTGGTCAGTGCCAGAAACCTGCAGGCCATGCTATCCGCCTAAACCAACCTCTGAACCACTGTCTCTGTTTAAAAGAGTCTGTGGCACCACACATAGTCATCACAATATTGCTGGCTGTACTCTTTAAGCTGCACGTTACCTCCCCGTGACTACTGCGTAACTACCAATTTGCACTTCCTAACCCCTTCACCTTTCTCACCCAGTCCCCCAACCCCCCTCCCCTCTGGCAACCATCTGTCTGTTCTCCGCATCCGTGAGTCTGTTTCTGTTTTGCTGCTTTATTTTGTTCTTTAGATTCTGCATGTAAGTGAAATCATATGGTGTAAGTACTAGAAATACTGGGGGGGGGGGGGGACACTCTGTAAAGTGTAGATTGTCCAGCCACTATGCTGTACCTCTGAAACTAATATAAAATAATACTGAATGTAAACTGTAATTGAAAAATAAATTTTAAATTAAAAAAAGTTTTGCACACGTGTACTTAGGACACATGCACACGTCCATGACAGAGACTGTGGCTAATTATTCCCCAGTATCCATCCACTCCTCTGCCTTTTCAGAATAGATATTCCTGAGTTTCAGCTAAGCACATAAGGACCCACAATGATAAAGAATCCATTTCCCAGCCTCTCTTACAGCTAGGTGTGGTCACGTGACTAAGTTCAAGGCACTAGATTATGAATAAAAGTGACGTGTGCAACTTCGGGTTGTGTCCTTAAAGATGGAATGAATGGCCTGGTCTTCCTTCTTTCTCCTTCCTGGTGTCTGGGAAACAGTGACCATGGAGTGGCCTTGGGAGCCCCAGGAAGGCAGAGCTCCCTGCTGGCCCGGCTCTCATCTCCAGGGTGTTACACGTGGATAACTTCATCTTACTTAAGGCACTTATTTAAGCTATAACCTCAATCTTATTTCAGACACTGTACGATGGTGTCTCTTTGTTACAGCAGCTCAGCCTATTTCCTAACTAATACAGCATATAACTAATACACCTCGAGTCTTCCGAACTAAGAGCCTAATGTTAGGAAGAATCAAAGAAGAAACACTAGAAATGAGACCCTCAAGGTCCCCGAAGGATTTCCACGTACCCTTCTTTTCTGTAATTGTTCCATCTTCTTGTTCTCTTCTATCTGTCTGAAGTGAGTAATCTAAGTCTTCCCTGATTCCATGAATGACTGATACTGACCACTCCCCACAGAGTATCACTTGCTACCCACTCAAGTCAGTGCAAATGAAAGGAAAGGTTTTCTCCAGGACACAGAGACCTCACTGGAAGGTGGAGACCTTGGGCTTCACGGGAGCTAGAGCCAGGCCTTTGGAAGCCATCTGGGATAAAGCAAGCATGCCCTCCATCTCTCTGAGAGGGAAGAGAGGCCACCTCTAGCCTCTGAGATGTCTTCTCCAGGCAGACCAGCACCTTCCACTAAGAATTCTGCCCTTCCCAGCTGTGGCTTCCATTTGGCTGTCTTATCCCAACACATTTGCTCAGCCTCCTAAGGCTGATTCAGCCCCGAGCATCTGAGTTTAAGAGAGACATTCTGATTCACTGCTGGCCACCCCACAAAAGCACGGGCCTTGGGCCAGGTGTCCCTGCCTAGATGGGTCGTTATTGGTCATTAATGAGGTGGTTGGGAACTGTCTTGGAGGGTGGCCCTTCCAAAGGTTGTGAGCGGAGTATATGGTCTAGAAGGAGCTGAGGACGGGGCAGCTAACAGAACACATCTGGCACACCCTGGCACTCGGAACGTAGGGCGCTTTAATGGATATTTTCAAATGCAAGGCTTGATGCAACATTTTTCCAGTACACAGTGCTAGTCAAGGGTGACAGTATATTCCTGGTCTTCCTCTCCAACTGAGAAGTCGGGTAGGTACCAGAGAGTGGAGCGCCTCCTAGGAGTCCTCCTGTCACCATGTAGCGCCCAGCAGTGTGCTCTGCAAAAGGACCCCTTCCGGAAAGGCTGACCTACTGAGGCAAACTGGAGCTGTGCACACGTCACAGAGGGCACAAGAGCTCAAGGAAGAGAGCTCACTCTCTTCCTTGGAGAACGTGGGTAAGAGCCACTGTGTGGCTTTCTGGAACCAAAGGTTGATCAGACTGATAACCCACTGAGTTTCCAGGGAGAGACAAGGAGGGAATGAGAAAGAGGTGCCTGGAGCATTTGGCAGGTGTGGCAGGATATCTGCAATAGTAGGAGCATATTTCCACTTTTCACAGGACACAGAGCTCTCAGGGAGCCGGACTGGGTCCAGAAACAGAAAGCTCATTCCTGGACCACATAACCCAGGGCAGATTTTTCAAGCCACTAGTCAAGGGTGGGAGGTTGGGAATACCTGGCCCATAGTCCTCTACCCTCCCCAACGATTCTCATCCTGGAAAAGCCTCAGAATCTATTACTCCCAGCTTCCTGTATAGTACCCCCAAGTCCCAATTACATTTTCCCTGTCCGTGGGCGAGCAGAGCTCGGTGTGAGACCCACGGAGAATCTGAATGTTCGCTGTGTGCGGTGATAATCAGCCCTCCTGTGAATTCCTTTCCCAGGACTGAGCATCTCATTTCTTCTCTGGCTCCACCTTCCAACTGAAGTGTGCAGCTTCAACCCACCCGACAGCTTCATGGCTCCGCCACTCCCACCAAACCCCCCCGAAATATACATATACACTTTGCTTCAGCCGTAAGGAATCTCTGCTGTTGAATATGCTACTTCCTCTGGCTAGATGCCCAGCCTCATGCTTGTTTATGGGTCCGTTTTTGTTTATCATTAAAGACTGGGCCGAGATTTCATTGCTCTGAAGCCTTTGCCATGTTTCCCGAGGAACAGCACTCACTCCTCGCCGCCCCAGTCACGTCCTCGTGTCTCCACGGCAGGCTGCTCGCTCCTCTGTTACAGCATTTATCATACTTCAGGGTCATTATCTGTGGGGCATTACGTTTCTCCCTTGCTGCTGCGAGCAACTTTGATCTGAGCTAGCCTTGTATTTCTTCCAGAACCCGGGTGGGGCTAGGCAACAGCACGCACCCTGCAAATAATCTGAGTTTGAATGCACATGAGGAAGCGTCCAGAGAATGAATATGCTATGGAACGGGGTGGGGAGCTGAGGGCCACAGGCTGTCCCGGGCCTGGCCAGATGAAGGGCCCCTACATAATCACGAGGAGCGGCACAGCCGTCCCACGGCTCGGAAAGCCTGCAGAGCAGATTTGCAGACAGACAGCAAGGTCCACACTTGGTCCCGCTGCCCTGAAACATGTCCTGCCAGGTGTCCAGGTGGGACTCTGCCACGTGCTAAGGAGAGGGAGGGACAGGCAAAGCCAGGAGCCAGGAGAGGGAGGAGAAGGGGCGGCGTGCACAAGGACTGGGGAGACTACAGAGAGAGCTCTGAGGGTTACCGCAACGGCTCCGAGGTCCAGAAGCAATTACTGTCCTCAGAAGAGACTCCTGCCTTTCTTCTGAATGGGAGACATTCTTAAGATCCTCAAATGCCTGTTGCAGTGGCGAAAGGTAAGGAAGCTTTGGTGATGGAAACACTCAATTACTAAGAAACAAAAAGGCAGCAGGCAGCCTCTCCAGTCTCCTGCCTCTTCCAACGTGGTTGGTTAGCACGCCCGCCTTTCCCACCCCGGCTGGGCTTTCAAACTCCAATTAAAAGCAGAAAAGGAGGCTTCCACACAGCTTCAGCAGTCTTCTAACTAAAGCCAAATGCATTCTTTCTGAGCGATGGTAAGCTCTTGACATCACTTGGTGGCCACGAGTTTGGGGGTGAATGTTGACCACCCAATAAATTCTAGGTTGCGACATTTTTGGTTGGATCCCCTGTACCCAGACTACTATTAGAAAACATATATATTTCTAATTCATAGTTGAAAAATTAAAAACTAGCACTTCCCCATCTCATTGCTCACCATGATTTCTTGAGAAACGATCCGTGGCTGCTCAGTCACCTGGTTTTATGCTGCGACAGACACCAAAGGTCCCTTCTGAAAGCATAAGCTCCTTTCACATCTGAGGACCTCGCCTGGCAGGGAGCCTGGAGCAGCAGGGCAAAAAGCACGCACACCTAGACAGTAAGAGTGCGGATTCTGCCATTCCACAGAATCCTCCTCTCCATGGTGACTCGCTTGGGAGGGCTATTTTAACCCCTGGCTAGCCTCATGCAGTTTGTCATCAAATCTTAGCGATGCTAGCCTGTAATACTTCCTGAAGCCACTGTCCTGTCTGTCTACCACACTGTTATCACCCCTACAGTGCTCTGCGTGACTTCCCACTGCCCACAGGAGAAAGTCCAAAGTCCTTTATGTGGTCTCCCGGGCCCCTGGTCCATAGGCCAACACTGATCCCTCCACTTCTGCCCAGGTTAGTTATTCTCGCTGAGCACCACAGCGGAGCCCCATGCTGTTGTTCTCCAATGCACCATAGTGCTCTCTCTCTGTTCCGGATCTTCTCACCCGCACTTCCTTCTCCCCCACCCTCCTTCCACTTGTCCAGCGAACTCCCCTTCTTCTGGCTCCCCCTTCAGCACCGCTTTCTCAAGAAAGCCTTCATCACCCTACAGGTTCGGGCCATTGACTTCCAGAGCATTCCAAGTTTGTTTTTTCCGCACATTCCTCATGCTAGTTCTTCCAACCAGAAGGAAGTTCCAAGGGAGTAGAGACCACCCTACTCTTCTTCCCTATTACCATTCTTCATTCTAAAGCACGCATTACTTTTCATATTTTAACACTCTGAAACTGGGAAGCATCTTAAAATCAACAGGCCATCATAATTTAATTGTCAGCATTTTTCCTTTCTCAGCAAAATGTAAAATCCTGGTGGTTCTTACACTTCAGAGCATCTTAAGAGCTGGCAAAATTGGGTATGTCCTGTGTCTACAGAACACAGCATCCAACCCGTGGCAGCAACCAACAATCCCCCGGCAAATACATAAGATGTACATATATTTCTTGAAGATCTGGTGCTAGTCGTTTTTTGCTGTGTAACAAACACAGCTTAAACTCTCAGGGGCTGACAATGGCAGGGATTCGCCACCTTGATCGTGGGTCTGCAGGTCGGCCGTACCTTCACTGGCCTCGGCTGGCACTGACCCCAGGGTGCAGGTTGGGGTCAGGTCTGTTCTACGTGACATGCATTTTCCTTAGACCAGTAGCTCCCCAGACAGGCTCCCCCAGGACCAGCAGCTCTCCCTATAGCTGCCCATCTTCTTCTTAGGGCTGATCGCTGGAATGCAGGGTAACAAGCACAAGCGCACAGCGATTTCAAACCTCTCTTCTCATCATGTCTGCCAACATTCACGGCTGAAGGAAGCCCAGCACCCACGAGGCAGGGGCATTTCTTCTGGCTACTCTGTCAGTCACAGGGTTGACAGAGGGAGCGAAGAACTGAGACTAAAAAGCCAATCTACCACGGGCCCCATGGGAGGAGGGGGGTTGGGGCGGATGGACACATCCAGGGACACCATATTTTGCATTTCAGCAGCACGAAAGGGCAGTCCCCCTTACGGACTTTGTAAAACATGGGCCTGGCCACAGTGGGTGAAAGGCCCAGCAGTCAGCGGTGGTGGCCTGAACTGGCAACCCTCTCTCTGCCCAGCAGCCTCAGGACCCATGCCCTGCTTCCCGCAGCTATGAGGTTTTATTTGAGGTATTTATTTGAGAGGCCCCAGCTCTCAGTCGGGGCTGGCCACTGACTCACTCGGGTTGGCTGGGGCCTTAGAACGGAGAAAGACCCAGGTGCAATGGTGCTAAGGTGCCGGGAAAACAGAGGTGCCGACTGACTTGGTCGGGCCTCTCTAAACGCACACTGGGAGATGTCCTACTAACCAGGCATGGCTCTGCCAACCCAAAGAGAATTCATTCTCAACTGTCACAGTTCCCTAAAGGCACCAAGCACTTGCACATGTCCCTGAGGTCCTCATCTCACTTTGCTTTTGCACACTGTCACTCTCTTGAAGTGACTGTGCCTCAGTGTGTGACTGTGCCCTGCCTGTGAGTCCCTGGGGGCAGTGTCAGTCGCTAGGGCCACTGTAACTGAGTACCACCAACCAGAGGGCTTAAGCGACAGAAACCGACTACCTCATCATTCCGGGGGCTGATGTTGGCAGGGGGGGCTCCTTCAGGGGGCCGAGAGGGAGCATCTGCCCCGTCCCCCCACCTCACATCTGGTGGTTGGCTGGCAGTCTTCGGAGTTCCCTGGCCTGCAGATGCATTGCCCTGACCTCTGTCTTTATGTTCACGTGACATTCTCCCAATGCCCACATCTATGTCCAAATGTACCCTTTTCATAAGGACAGTGGGCACCTTGGATTAGAGGCCCACCCTACACCAGTGTGACCTCATCTTGACTAATTACATCTGCAATGACCTTATTTCCAAATCAGGCCATACCCTGAGGCACTAGGGTGCAGGGTTCCAGCGTATGGACTGAGTGGGGAGGGCACAACTGAAGAGGGGCCGAGACCACTTCTGTACCCCTGCATTCGGCTTAGGGCCTGGCACGTGGAGGTACTCCACTACCTGCCCACTGACAAAATGCCAGTAAAAATCTCTCTCTCACACACATACACACACACACACACACACACACACACACACAATTCTACAGAAGAAACAGCACAAAGCTGTCACGCTGTCACTGTTAGCTTTTGGTGAGGTGCCAAACCTCATGGCCAGCCTTCCAAATTCCCCTGAAGCATTATCACCAGAACACAGCAAGCAAGATATAGAAGCTGCAACCCAGTTGCCAAAATACTCCTTGTACAAATACTCAAAATACACTGGCATCAGTGGCTTCTTCAGAAGAACTGAACTTCCCAGCATTCCTCACAAGCCAGGAAGGTGGACAGGCATCATTAGTCTTTCCTGCAGAAAAGAAAACTTGAATGCAGAAAGAGGGATGATATGCCAGCCCTCAACACAGCCTCCCCCGTGAGCTCACAGGACCAAGGGCTGGACCCGGTGCTCCTGGTCCCGGTACAGTGATAACCAGACGGCAGTACCATGGGGGACGGAGGACCACGGAGGGCCTTGAAGAACGTTAAGTTTGAACGTTGGATGGTCTGAGTTCCCACTCTGGCTCCACCACTGACTCATGTGGACATGGTACAACCTTGAACAACTTCTCTGTTCCTCAGGTTCTCCATCTAGAAAAGGGGGGCTTGTTTTCTGTGAGAGGGTCCCTCTCACACGTAAAATGCTTGGAATGCTGCCTGCCATTCGGTCAGTGATCAAAGTCACAGCGGTCCTTATAAGCACCGTACCTGATCTCCTTCCACCGGTGACCCCCCCCATTGTCACCTGAGTCTTCATGAGCCCTCTGTGGCTAGAACAGCCAGAACTGGGGCCCACAGGAGAGGTATTCAGTATATTACTTATCTACTACCAACTGCATTAACAAATTACCCCCCAACTCAGAGACTGAAGTAAACCAAAGACTTTATTTCAGTTTCTATGGGTTGGAAGGAGCAGCCTAGCTCTGGCTCAACGCTACAGTCACGGTGTCTGCCGAGGTCTCAGACGGCTCGAGCTGGACCAGAGGAAAGCCACCTCCGAGCTCACCCATGTGGCTACTGGCAGGCCTTCATTTCTTGCTGGCTATTGGTCAGAGCCCTTGCCAGGTCATTGTGCCGTGGGACCTATCCAAGGGGCAGCTTAAAACATGGCAGCTGGCTTCCATCAGCAGGAACGAGAGAGGGAGCAAAACAGACACCAGAGTCTTTTGTCATCTCATCTTGGAACTGACACCCCCTCATTGTTGATGCTGTTTTCTTCGTTGAGAGTAAGTCACAATTTGTGCATCTACGTTCACAGCAGCATTAATCACAATAGCCAAAAGGTGGAAGCAACTATTTGAGTTTTCATCAACAGACGAATGGATAAATGTGGTGCAGACGCACAATGGAGTAGCCTTCAGCCTTCATTAAAAACGAAGGAAACTCCGACACATGCTGCCACGTGGATGAACCCTGAAGGCATTATGCTAAGTCAAAAATAAGCCAGTCAGCAAAAGACAAATAGTGTGTGATTCCATTTATATGAGATACCCAGAGAAGTCAAATGCAGAGAAATAGACTGGAATGGTGGTGCTCGGGGCTGAGCAGAAAAGGAAGGAATGCGGAATGTTTTTTAATGGGTAGTGTTTTGGTTTTGCAAGAGGAAACGGTTATGGGGACTGGTGTGCAACAACGTGAATATACTATAACACAACTGAACTATACACTCCAAGATGGTTAAGATGGTGAGTTTTATGTTATGTGCATTTTGCCACAATTTTTTAAAAAAAGCAAGTCACAAAGTCTAGATCACATTCAAAGGATTAGGGTTCTACCAGGCATGTGAACCCCAGGAGGTGGGACTCATTAAAGGCCACCTGCCATGCTCAGTCATTTATCCAAAGTTGGAAAGAATCTAAATGTGCGATTAGGACGGAATTCAACTTCTTTGAGGCCACCTCAGCACTGGCCATGCCCCCCATGTGCATGGCAGCACCTGCCGACTTCAGATGCGCCGTCCAGGGAGAATTCCTAAGCAACAGAAAAGGCCGCGTGCAAGCCAGCTCCAAGGCCACGGCTTTGGGAGTTACAGGCTATGGTTCCAATCCATAAGGCCCCAATTAAAGTTCGATCCCACCACACTGTTCTCTGGTCTCTAATGCATCCCATGGAACAGAAAGGTACGGCAATGACTACATGTTCACAGTCCCATCCTGCTTCCAATTCCCGGCAGAGTTTGTTGTTGGTTTAAGTGCCAAGCATCAGGCAGAGAACTTACTGGGATGAGCAGAGAAAGGGAGGAGAGGCACATCAAAGCTGGTGTCTCCAGCGTGGAGAGGGCACTTCTCTCTGCCCTCAGCAAATTGGAGGGGAAGCACTGTCTTTCCTGTCTTGGGGCCAGCTTTCTCCACTCTGTCCAAATAATCATCATAAAATATAATTTTCTTTTCCCATATCAATTAAAAGCAAAGATGCATCTGTGAAGGACTAGAAGCCCAGCAGAAGCAAGCAGGCTATATTTTGACTAAATGAGCTCTTGAACAGAAGGTGCATATTAGCACAGTATCCAGCACATGGTAAGGCTTGACGAATGTTCACTATTATTAAGATGACAAGGGGCCAAACCTTCTGTGGTACCAGATGAGATCCTGTCCCATCCAGATGCCTCTCAAACTCTTCAGGAGGATGTGGAGCCCATTCTCTCGAAACCCCGGGGGCCAGGATCTCCCCCAGCCCTGGTACGTGGGCGTTCCTTGCCTACAGGATACCTGACAAGAGGAAAGCATACCCTTCAAGACTAGAGCCACACTTGGAGCGGGGGCACGTCGCCATAAGAGGGATGCCAAACCGCGCCCTGACCCAGGCGACAGCAGGCCCAGGGTCCCATCGCAGGCTCACCGTGGGGCCAGCAGCATCTTCTCTATTTAAACCACCACCACCCTGAACATGATTATGTTCACAGATGGCGAATTTGGAAACTCATGAAATTTAAAAACACAAATAATGCAATACTACACAGGGCACAGATTAAATACAGCTTAGCAACCTAACACCCGGCACAGACATCTTTTCTAGTCTCCAGTGCCTATTAAACCCACCTTGAGAGGGCGCTCTGCTGCTAGGTAGGATCTGTGGGGTTCGAGAGGCAAAAAAGGCACAATTCCTGATGACGGGCCTTTCTGCAGCGGGCACCCTTGCTCGGAGGCTGTCACGCCAATGGCCCTGACAGCTGTGACCCACGCCCTGATGGGACGTGTTTTCTGAGAGCATGTGAGAACCCCGCTTACCACCCGGGGGGTGCCGTCTGGGTACGGTAGGCACGGAGACCTAAGGAAGGTGGCTCCGAGTCAGGTGTCCGCCAGCAGTGGGCTTTGCGGGCACGCGCCCACCACTGCCTTTTTGGACACCTCACGTTTACGTGAAAGTACAATATCCCAGAGGGAAAGGAGCCAGGTTTAGAAATACTACCTTTAACCGGCCTGCAGAGGGACAGTTCTTAAGGGTAAGCGGAAATCTGCTTCAGCGAGATGCTGCGAGAGGTCTATGGGGGAGGGAGTGCGGGAAGATGTAGCTAAAGCTCTTTGTGTAGCTAAGCCAGGGGGACAAATTCCCTGGCTTCCAAGTTTTCGACTTGGGCGTCCTTTGGCTGAACATCTCAGGGCACCATTAGTGCATATAGTAAACACGTAAGAAAATGATATAATAATATTCAACAAAAATTCTCCTCACTCTTTCCTATCTGTGTTAATGCACTTGCCTTTTGACTGCTGTTCCCCGCATCCAGCACCTATCACTGCTGATGGCATGTGCCACAGGAGGTGCACTGGCATCACTTTTGGTGAATAACAATTTGACTTTGTGTAAAGACTAGAAATGCCTTGCTGTTCCATCTGAAGTTTAGAAATTCCTCATCGCATGCATGGCAAGATTAGAAACCTCTCCGAACTTAGTGTGGCACACTGGCTTCAGACTAGAGTGCGTATGGAAATCACCCGGGAGGCTTTGAAAACACAGAGTGCACCCCGGTTGGTTCAGCTGGTCAGGGGTGCAGCCTGAGCTCTGCATCTCCGGGTTTCCCATGGGAGGCTGCTGCTTCTCTGAGGATCGCACTCGGAGAACCCTGGCGAAGCAAAGACCCAAGGACAATTGGAGGCTGATTCTACCCAAGATGCAGCTCTCTGGGCTGTTCTCTGCACAAATTCTGGCCCAGTCTATGTTGATGCACATGTTGTCTTTTCTTGTGTCTGAACCTCAGGCGTGCAGAACTGGGCTGAAAAGAAATCCCTGGTTGGTGATCCACTCTCACCAGTGGTCTGTGAATTACCTATTTATTCATTCATGGGTTCATTGTCAGTAACATAACCACCAACCGAAATAAAAGCTGGGACCCTGAAAAGAACCCACACCTAACTTCACGTTGCTTACCCCATCCCTCCGACAACCATCCTTCACTTGCTTTCCTTTTTACAGTGTTATTACATCTGTAACCCGCGGGACATTTGTGGAATGGAATACTGGCAGCAGTCAAGAAAATGAAATCTACCAACAAACAATAATGTGGATGAAACACAGAGATACGATATTAAGTAAAGAAAGTAAAGATTGCATACAGATGATACCAGCTTATAAAAGAAATACATACTTTTTTAGGGTGCCTTAAAATGGGCATATGTTCTTAAACCTTCACATTTCTCCCTCATCACCGAAGAAAATACATGTCTACAGGAAACGAGAAAAGCGAGGTAGCAGGAGAGGATATTACCCTGCTGCAGCCATCTGGTTCCCTAAAAAGCTCATCCTTCCATCCCCAAACTGCATCCATCAGCTTCTAGAACACAGCTCTGAGCCCGAGAGCCCTGATACAAGTAGGCAATTCGCACAAGAGGGAACAAAGTAGTAAACAAACATATGAGGGAAAACGTTAACTTTGCTCATAATAAGAAAAAATGCAAATTAAAGCATTTGGGGAGCTATCTCTCTCTGACTGCTAAATTAGCAAAAATGGAAAAAAACAGAACAGCAGGGAACGCCTGGGGTATTACAGTGAAACTGACAAGGGCAGACAATGCTAGTCACCATGTAAAGCAAAAAAAAAAAAAAAAAAAAACTTTCAAACAGCTGTGGCAAGGTGGAGCCATGAACCATGCAGATGCTGCTCCCCACCCCGCCCCTGGTGGAACTCACCCCGAACAAGTAACTCCATGGAAAGAAACAGTCCCAATGGCCCCCAACAATGCAACAACCCAGAAAACGACAGCCAAGCACCACAACAGGCTGCAACGCAGCGGGGGCAAATTTCAGTTTTGAAGAGAAAACGCACATATGATGTTTAACACACGAGAAAAACACAACAGATGGTGCGCTACAGATAAAGCCATGCGCCCAAAGGCTGCGAGGTCAAGTGTAAACATCAACAAAGTGTTGCACTTGAAGCGGGCACAGGTGTCTCTTTCTCCCTTCCCGTGTTACTGCACCGTGGTGCTGCGGTTATTGTTTCAGCACCGGGGCATCTCCTACCTTGAGAACTTTCACAGCTTTCCTCGTCGCTGTTGTCTTGGCAGTTATTTTGCCCGTCACAAATGAAGCTCTTGTCAATGCAGAGGCCGTTCTTACAGTGGTAGCGCGCCGTGGAGCAAAGCAGAGGGTTTGCTGCTGTGAAGGGAAAACAGAGTGAGTCACCAGCAAGGCCAGCAAGTCGCTGTGGAAACCCGGGGGACCTTCCCCAGCCAGGAGCATGACCTACTCAGAAAGCAGTGAGCTCCCCTTCTAGGATGGCTGACTGGATCTAAGCCCGTCCTGGGACGCCAGCCAGCCAGTGACCCGGACAGGATAAGACTCACTCTCCCATTCTAAAAGCTCTTTTGCCCAAGTCACCATACTGGTGCCTGAGAGCCGTACCCACATGGCCAGGCGCCCCACCCCAGCGGTCAACCCCTAGGCAGCCCCTGAGGTGCCAGGGCAACCCTGAATGTCCTGGGAGAGCTGCAAGTGGACTGCCTGGTAGCATAAGAGACACACGGAGAAAAGCAGGGCCAGAAGGGGTAGCTGAGCTGGGGATCCAGGACCCTCCGCCACCAAGGTGGTGACGGCATGATCCGGTGCGAGAGCTCTGGCAGACCCTTCTGGTTCCCCGACGACGGACCCGTGTCTTAATTCCTCCAATGTCTTTACAGATCTCTCAACTCCGTGGTCTCACTTCTCTGCAATCCAAGAAGCCCATTAACCTGCCTGGTCAGCCTGTGTGGCTGCCCCGTGAGGCTCCCTGTTCCAGACAGAAATGACAGGATGCCTCCCTGAAAGGCAAGGGGGACAAATGCCCAGGGTGGGGTCACCACAAAACTATTTACCACCATGCAAGCAAATCTCACAGCAAATCAGTATTTCTTCAGCACAATTTGCCTCATTCCTGGTTCCCTGCAGTGCAATTCAAACAAGGCTCGCCAGAACTCTATTTTTAATAAGTGAAGTAGCAAAGGAGAAATCACCGCAATCCCAGCTCTGCCAGTTATTAGCTGTGTAATCTTGGGCAAAAGAAGTCACCTCCTGAGCCTTGGTTTCTTATCTGTGAACAGAACTGGCTACATAATTATCAGGGCCTGGTGCAAATTGGAAAATGTGGGGCCAACTGCTCAAGAATTATTTAAAAGTTCAAGAAGGTAAGTGCAGGGCGTAAAAGCAAGCACGGTGTCCTTCTAAGGCAAGCACGGGCCCTGAATGACTGCTGGCCGCAGGCCCAGGCAGCCGGCCCTGCGACTTGCACAGCATGAACTGGAGCCTCGCCGGAGATGACACAGGAGAGGAGGCACGGAGTCCGGCACCTGGCGCAGGCTCAGGGAATGTTCCCCTCCTTGTGTCCAGAGGAGCAATACTGGCCATGGTGAAGAGGTGTCGTCCTGGCTCTTGGGTGACAAACTGAGCCTGCGGCTCAGTTACACGTTGCAGGAAGAGCACCAGCTTGGGACGCCAGGCCCAGCACAGCAGGTCGCTGTGGGACCAGGGCAAGCCTGCGCTGGCGTCTCCCCGTGGTCCTCGACTGCAAGATGCAGCTGCCATCGCTCCCCGAGCTGTTGTTAAGACACACAGGGAGCGTGGCTGCAAGGACTGCAAACTTCACAGGGAGCTGCAAACCCGAAGGACCGCAGAGTTGTTTTTTAACTACTCAATTCAGATGGTTCGGATGGAAAGGTCAGAGGAGGGGGAGGGAGAAGGGAAGCCAGCGCTCTCAGTTTTGAAGATGAGGGACCAGGGAAAGTCAAACAAAAGTAGTCTGGCCTGGAAATGGGAGTTGGATTTTTTTTTCAAATATTTATTTTTTTTAGAGAGGGTGAAGGGAGAAAGAAAGGGAGAGAAACATCAATGTATGGTTGCCCCTCGCATGCCCCCCACTAGGGACCTGGCCTGCACCCCAGGCATGTGCCCTGACTGGGAATCGAACAGGTGACCCTTTGCTTCGCAGTCTGGCACTGAATCCACTGAGTCATACCAGCCAGGACTGGAAATGGGAGTTTTAATGATTTAAATCCCTGTGAGCCAGAGAATGGTTTGACTTGATCAAGCTGAAACCAAAGTCTGTCTTCATCCAAAACCAAACAGAAAACCCAAAACCACAAATCACATTCGGTTTCTGTCCAAGGCAGCCCTCCAAACCCTTCGTGTCCCACCACAGTGACTTTCAGCTTCTCTGGGACCTACAGGGTCACGTCTACACAGCCAAAGCGTCAGCAGCAATCAGCTTCTGGGACGATGCTACCGGGGCAGGCTGTTTTGGATCAGCCTTGCTGATACTGTTGGCAAGTCTTTGCTTTTCTCCACCCTTAGACTCTCAAAAAGGTAGACGGTGCCAACCTTCCTGAGGGAAAGAAGTCATTTATGGGTGCATGTGTGTGCATATTTGCATTCATACATACTACATACATGTGTATATATATACAGATCACATGGATCTTCAAGATGAACTAAGGCTGACTAGACCGTAAGACACAGCTCCAGTAAAGAATCCAGACTGACTGAAAACCAAGACACTGGCGGTCTGTAATGCATACAACTGAAAAGATTAGTAGCCAGAATACATAAAGAACTCCCATAATTCAAAAAGAAAGACACGACTCAATAGGAAGATGAGCCAAGGATATTATTAGCAGACAATTCCCATAATGGAAAATGGTCAATAACAACTTGAAAAGATGTTGACCTGTAATGAAGCACCACTTTTAACTGCATCCACTTGCCAAACTTGTCTTAAAATACCAGGCTGTTGGCAAGGAGGTGGAGGGAGAGGAAGTCTCACAGACTGCCGGTGGGCGTGCAGACTGGCAGGTCTGCCTCGGAGACCAATTTAGCTCTGTTTGGTAAAGCTCACGGTGCACTCCAGCCCTGTAATTTCACTTCCAGCCATACACTCCAGGGAGAATCGTGAACAAACAGAAATGTTTACGGAAGCAGAGTGACATCAGAATTCTAAGGCAGGGCTTGGGTAACTTTTTCTGTAAAAGGCCAGATAGTAAATATTTTAGGCTTTGCTAACTATTAGGTCTTTGTCTGGGTATTAACTGCTCAACTTTTCCACTGTAGTGTAAGCAGCTATAGAAAATTAGGACATGGCAGGGTTCCAATAAAACTTTATTTACAGAAACAGGTAGTAGGTTAAATTCTGTCCATGGGCCATTGTGTGCGAACCCCTAGTCAACAGCAGCGAAAAATGAATGAATCTGAGACAAGGTGAATACATTCTACAAATACAACAGTGAGAGAGAAAAGCAAGTTGTGGATGACTATTACAGTGCTGTGCCACTTGCATGAAGTTACCCATGCAAAAGAATGCTACCCATTATTGATGGACAGGAAAATGGGTACTGAAAGAACAAAAACTCTCGTTGGAAGAAACACGGCTAAGTTCGGAGAGTGGATGCCTCTGGAGAGAAGGAAGGAGGCCAGGAGCCGAGAAGGAAATATTGCAGACTTCTAAGGACATTTGGTAGCATTGTATTATTTTAAACTCTGAAGCAAGACAGCAACATGATAATATGATTTTTAAAATTAAGATATAATTGACAAATAACATTATATTAGCTTCAGGTGTACAATATGATTTGATATTTGATATTGTATATAAATATATATATATATATTTGTATATATAAAAAGACCACCTCAGTAAGTCTAATTAACACCCATCACCACACATAATTGTTGCGGACCATTCTGCCTGGTTTCAGGAGCTGTAACCCCCCACCCCATGGCTAGGCTGAGTAAGAGCCCAGGAGACCCATTTCATCTGGGTCTGTTCTGTCATGAGGACCTGAGCCACTAAGGAGACAAAGCTTATCCCCGTGGCAGGAGCGCTGCTTCTGCTTCATCCATAACTGGCCCCAATGCTTGGTCGGTTAGCCAATGATAGGTAAGACCCCTCAAGGGAGGGGCAACTCAAGCTAGGCACAACCACTTGGAAGGCCCTCATGGAAGGACTTGGGGGGCTGCAGCAAAGAGGGGGTGACAGACCCTCGCCCCCTGGCTATTCTGACAGCCTGAGTCCCCATTTCCATCTGGGAGATGTCCTCCTTATCTCTTGCATCCTAGCTCTAATCTGCTTAAGCCTGAAACTATGATGGCGGGTGGTGCAGCCCTGTGCTGGCCAGAATGGTTCCCTGGGTGATCGAGCATAAGAAAGAATTCCTAAAGTCCTGTGAAACCTGCTTTGCTAAGAGTGCTCTCATTTAAATGATACGGGTCTGAGTAGGAAATGAGTATGTCTCCCAAAGTTTTTGCACGCCCCCTTACCTGACAGACACTGACTCAGATTAAGCCCTCAGATTTCTTTGAAATGTTAACCATTGTTTGATCCTTGCCGCCTGACATACCTGTATTCCTGTGTATTTGAGCCCAATAAAAGCCTAGTGAGGATTGGGCTCTGGGTCATTCTCCTCTGAGAGTTTGACCACCTCTCCTCCCCAAGAAGATCATGTCTTGGTAGTTTTATTTTCATCCGTGACGGAAGGATGGGGCTCTGTGGGCAGAACCCCTCCACACATAATTATATTTTTTGTAATTGTTACAAAATTTTTTTGTGATGAGAATTTTTAAGATCTACACTCTGAGCAACTTTCAAATATACCATACAATATGACTGACTGCAGTTAGTTATGATAATATAATAACTATAGAGCTCTGGCCAGGTGGCTCAGTTGGTTGGAGCATCATCCTATACACCAAAAGTTGCAGGTTCAATTCCTGGTCACGGCCCGTACCTAGGTTGTGGATTCAATCCCTGACTGGGGTGCATATGGGAGGAACCAATCGATATTTCTCTCTCACGTTGATGTTTCTCTCCCTCTTCCTCTCTATCTAAAATCAATGGAAATATCCTTGAGTGAGAATTAAAAAAAAAAAAAAACTATAGGTAATATAATTTTTAAAACAGGGTATTGGGAACACAGAAATCTGGTTAATTTTACTTTTCTTTTCCAGTATGTTTGAAAGACTTCACTACGAATTTTTAAGAGTCCAGTCTGGCAGACAAGTTTCAGCGTCCACTCACTTTTCTTTTTCTTTACTTTTTCCCCCACGAAATTCTCTCTGGCTCACAAACACCTGTTTTTGGTATCTTTCACACTCAGGTGCCCAGTTGCTGAGAAAACACAGGTGCATGCTTGTAAACCACCACACCTGGGATTCCTCCTTGTCCATGGCCCCTCATAAAATGCTGCACCCCCACCCCCGGCAACACCAGGCAGAGCGCGGGCTGAGGATGCAGGAGGAGCACTCCCGCCACCCAGCAGCCAGCCCAAAAAAAAAGGCCTTGGAACCACCAGAACACACCGGGGTGTTCACGCCCTTCAGGTGCCAGGAGCTCCTCGGGGAAGGGCTCTCAAGCCTGCCCTCCTTCAGGGTCCATCGATTCTCTGGTTACGTAAACTCCAGCGAGGCTGGTGTTCGTTTCCCAAGGACATAGCAAGTCAGACGGGCCGGGGGCTGGCCTGCCACCATGCAGACAAACTGCTGGCAAGAAATGAAAACTGACAACTTTGGGAGGAAACAAGAAAAGCTATAAAAGGCAACCTTAAGAACGCCACAGCAGAGCAGCCTAAGATAGTTTCAAAAGAGACCGGGAAGTTCTAAAAGGAGCCAAAGGCAACCCTGTATTATAGCCCAGTCTGAAAACTAATGTTCCTAAGAACGGCCCACCACACTGTATCCAATCAAACACCGATTATGCCAAGATGCAACACATCTCAGAGAATCCCCGTCAACAATGGTCCTCAGAGGCACAATGCCCAGCTATCAGGCAGGCTCACCTAACCAGAGTGGCAGAGCTCCCCAAAGTTGCCAGACAGCTCAAGCCCCACTACGTTTCTTCCAGGGCCTCTGCGGCTACTCCCCAGACTCGGCCACATTTCAGGGCCAGTGTATGTGGGGCAGCAGGCTCTGGGCGGGCAAGGGTCAAGGTCAGGGGCTCCCGTGGTCCCATGGAGCTTCCCTTACCCAGGACCCTGAAATAGTAACTGCTCAACAGACTGCTCATAAATTAGCCAGGAAGCGCTCTGAACTTTAGGATGTTATGTCTCCGTAATGTCTATGCTCAAAATCTATGTTTTCTTTGTCCTTGCTAAAGTTTACCACTAAGAAATGTATTATTTTACTCAGTTAGCTACGGAGGGGAACAATGTGTTTTACAGTAGTTATTTCAATAGGGATGAAGAAAACTGTCTGCAGAGTTAACTTTAATAACTCAATTTTGGACTTAAAAGCTCCTCAGTTATTACCACAACAAACACAGGGATCTGAGGATCCGGTTCCCAGCCCACACACTCAGCAAAGAGAACTTGTCTCCCCCTGCCAGAGGGACAGAGGGAGGGAGGACCGAGTTAAGAGTAAGCTCAGTGGTTAATTAAACTGGCAGCATTTACTTTAACCACATCTGAAGGGAAGGGCCAAGGGCCCACTGCGGTTGCCCCAAAGCAACTGACCGGCGTCAGGGCAGGAAATGAACCCATGTGTCTCCAGTGGGACCTAGGGAACGTCGCCTTTAATCCTTTTAAAGTCTGCGCGGTTGGCCCCCATTCCACCTGAAAGGGTTCTTAACAAAATACACCAATGAGAAGGTCCCTGCCACCCCCGCCCCACAGTTCCCATCTGCTCCCCCTCCCATGGGGGTTACCGCTCCCTTCCTGGACAGCACCCCCGGGGTCACGGGGCTCTTGTCTTCCCAGCTCCACTTCCCTGGAAACCATGCAACTGGGGGAAGCGGAGCTGCCCCAAGACTTCCTCTGCTCCAGGGTGCAGGGCGCTGGGCCCCAGGCCTCTCTGCGAATAACCCATCCCATCAGCAAGCACTACTTCCTCTGTGGCCTGGAAAACGCCCCAGGCCCCCATCTTCAAAGACTCGAGGGAGCCTGTCTGCGGCCAGCTGCAAGTGCCTGCCCTCCTTTCAGAGTCCACTCAACAAGCCAGCCCTCTGGCCCCCGGACAGAGCGTCCCATGTATACCCGCTTACCTCTTCCCAGCCTCTGAGACTCAGAGGATTTGAAATTTTAAAACCCCTCCAGACTTGGCTCAATGCTGGGGGCAGGACTGTGTCTTTGTCCCCAGAAAAGCTTCCTGGGCATGGTGACCTCCTGTTCAACACCCAAGTCTGCCTTTTATCCAAACCTCTCCTCTAGCAATAAACACCCTCTCCCTCCTGAGGCCCACGGGCACCTCTGCCGGAACAGCCCCCACCCAAACTGTGCGTGTCTGAAACTGACGTCCTCACCTCTCCCCCTTTCCTGCAATTCCTAGGTTCTCCGTTCCTCTATTTTTTTCTCAGAATTTATTAATGGATGATACTGGGTTCTGAAGAATTCCCCTCATTCTGGATCTGGCAGTTTGTTTACCCACAGGTCACTAACATGATCCTCTGGCCCTGAACTTCCTGTAAACTTATGGTTAATGTCATGGACTGCATGTTCTCTCCCCTAAATCACTAATCCCCTAAAACCCTAATCACTACTGGCATGGTATCAGGAGGTGGGGCCCTCAGGGGGGGAGTAGGGTTAGATGAGGTCATGAGGATGGTGTCCCCATGATGGGATTAGCACCCTGTAAGATGGGGGAGGGGGGTCCGAGGGGTTTCCCTGTGTGTGCACGCACCAGGGAGGGCCATGTGAGGGCGTAAACTAGAAGAAGGCCCACACCAAGAACCTGACCATGCTGGTATCCTGGATCTTGGACTTCTAGAACTGACACAAGTAAGTTTCCGTTGTTTAAGCAACCCAGTCAAGAGTGCTGTTACAGCAGCCCAAACTGACTAAGATGCAGGGGCTCAATCAGATTCAGGCTGGGTGTTCTGGGCAGAAGTCCATCATGGCAGTGACGTGTGTTCCTGCTGGGTCACATCAGAAGGTGGATGACATCTGACTCGCTTTTCTTCTGACGCTAAAACTGACCTGGAGGAGGTTTCAATTCCAGGTCAGACGCAGTCAGCACTCCCCTGGCTCTCCCACTGAACGCAGTGAAAAACCAAATCCGAGCCCAAATCACAGATGAGGACTGAACTCGTGCACCACTGCCCCGTCCCAGGCTGACCGCTGGGAGGTGCGCATGCGGGACAGATCCAAATGGCACTGCAGAAGTAACTGGAACACCGCCGCAGCCCCCACGGGGGGCTGTCAGGAACCTGTGCTCTGATCTACCAGGGTCGTTTGCCTCCTAAAAAAAGAAAATTAGGCACTCTCTGTGGGATTTAAATAAAACCCAGAATGTCACACATAATATTCAAAGTATCAAGAATATAATCCAGTATTCCTTGCCATCTGGAAAAATCTCAATTCTCATGGTAAAAGATAATTAACAAATAAATATCAATGCCAAAATAAGACATGTTGAAATTATGTGATAAGACTTTAAAGCAACTATTATACAAATACTCTAACAAGCAGTCACAAACACTCTTGGAACATGGAAAATATAAAGTCTCAGCAAAAAGCGGAAGATACAAAAGAAGAACAAAAAGGAATTGTACAACAAAATACAGTAACCAAATTAATAAAGAACCACAGTATGTGGGCTTGAAAGTTGACTAGGAAAAAAAGTAAAATTGACAAGATAGAAATTACCCAATCTAAATAAAAAGATAAAAAGATTGGTTAGTAAATGAGCAGAGCCTGAGGGACCTGCAGGATGCTAACAAAAGATCTAAAGTTGTTATCAGAATCCCATGAGGAAAGGGGAAAGAGTGCAGTTCTTAAAAAAATATTTGAAGAAATAATAGCATGGCAAAAGACGAAAACCTGCAGATTCAAATAGAACCTTAGGCAGGATGAACTCAAAGAAATCCACGCACCCGGGCACACAATAATCTCACTGCTAAAAACTAAAGAAAAAATCTTCAGACTAGTCAGAGAAAAATGACGTATTCTCCATGGAGAAACAATTTGAATGAGTGCAGATCTCATCGGAAACCACAGACGCCAGGGGCGGTGGCACCACACTTTGAAAGTGCTTAAAGAAATCCACTGTCAACCCAGAGTTCTCTATACAGCAAAAACATCCTGGAGGGATGACGGTGAAACACAGGCATCCTCAGACGAGGGGAGACTAAGAGCGCTTGCTGCCGGCAGACCCGCTGTAGAAGAACCGCTACAGGAAGTCCTCCAGACAGAGGGGAAATGACACCAGAAGGAGACTCGGGACCTCAGGAATGAAGGAAGAGCAACCAAAATAGTAATTACCTGGGTGAACAGTCTTCTCCTAGTTTTCTCCTCTGGATATCTTTAAAACATATTTGAAAATTTAAAGCAAAAATGAAAGCTCTGCCTTTTGTAGTTTTTCACGTACGCAGATTCGCTGAAACACAGGGTGACCTCGGAGTGGACGGGGTTCCTGCACTGCACTGGAAGCGGTACAGGGCTGATTCACACTCTCTGTGAGAAGACTGGCTGCTGGTTCCAGGAGTTTCTGGCCTGACCCACCCAGTATAGAGCTCCCCATCAACTTTTCATCCAATGGTTTCAGCAGCCATTGATGCTCCATTTCTTTATCAGAGTTTACAAAACAGAGATACCCTAATTCGCTCGTTCTTCTATTATAGCTGGTATTCTTCAATAAAAAGGAACTTTCCTAAGTCAGGTATTTAATTACTCAGAAGTGCAATTCATAGGGGAAAGGGAGGGTAAATGCTTGATTCTTGCCTTTTATTTACTCATTTTCAAAACAGTAAATCAGAACCGCTATTTTTAAATAGTAGATAAGCCAAAGGAAAACAGTGACTTAATATGGGATGGATATAATTTACTCACCTAATGATTAGGGACCAATATCTGAACATTTAAATCAGACATGGTCTTTAACTAAGGGAGTACGTAGGACGACACAGTTGTTTAGAATGTACATACTATAATGTGTCACACTTGCTTTTTATTGCCATTGGATTACTCTCTAGTATATATGTATGAATGTATATGATATATATACACATATATATGCATAATTCCCCCTTAGATTATAAGATCCCCGTGGACAACAGGAAGTAGAGATCAAGCTAATAGACGTTACATGAAATATAAATGAAGCATGTCCTTTTCACAAAGATGGAGCCAAAATTAAAGGAAGCCCCTGCCCCTCCCAGAGCCAAAGCCAAAACAAAGGCTTTGAAGGCAAAGAAAGCAGTGCTGAAAGGTGTCCACAGCCACAACAAACCTCCAAGATCCGCATATCACCTACCTTCCAATGGCCCAAGACACTGGGGCTCCAGAGGCAGCCCAAATATCGTCGGAGGAGCACCCCCAGGAGAAAAAAGGTTGACCACGAGGCCATCGAGCTCCCCTGACTACCAGGTTGGCCATGAAGAGGACAGAAGACAAACAATACACCTGCGTCCACCGTGGATGTCAAGGCCGACAAGCACCCCATCACACAGGCTATGGAAAAGCTCTACGACATTAATGGGCCAAGGTCAACACGCTGATCCGGCCTACGAAGGTGCTTTGGATGGTGCCGACAAAATTGGGATCATCTAAACAGAGTCCAGCTGACTAATTCCAAATATAAAAATGTTTTCAGTGTAGAAAGAAAGGATACTCTTAGACATCCTAAGCCAAAGGCAAAACCCTAGTAACTCTGGTCTTCCTCTTAATCACTCACGGTTTTATTCTAGGTCACTACACACCTTTATCACTCCGTGCCAGCCTCTACGCGATGCACTTTGCAGATACTATCTCACCGAAACCTCACGACCACCCCAGGAAGCAGGCTCTCAGCACCGCTTTGAGAGACTAGGAAACCACTGTGCCGGATCACGCGGCGTGCCCGTCTGCTGCTCAGTTAGGGCAAACGCAAGACGGAGGCCAGATC
The DNA here is from genome assembly GCA_039655065.1 of Glossophaga mutica. Classification (NCBI taxonomy): domain Eukaryota; kingdom Metazoa; phylum Chordata; class Mammalia; order Chiroptera; family Phyllostomidae; genus Glossophaga; species Glossophaga mutica. The sequence continues at coordinate 21,289,476 of CM077308.1, forward strand.
TCCAGCCCCAGAGTCGCTCTGCTCGGTCAGGCCCAACCCGGTCAGTGATGTGCAGCCTCCCGGGGAAGGTGGGTTTCAGCCACTGTACTACCCGCTCGATAACCTAATGGCTGTGCTGTGTTTCTGCCACCTGGGACCCAGAAGATGAACTAAGGCAACAGGAGAGGGCACGTGGGAGAGTTATGAACTCCCGGCAGCCCTGCTGGGAGGGCACAGCAATGACTGCTCCCTGGAAGGACATAAACAACACAGGGGACAGCCCCCCCCCCCCCCGCCCCTTCAGGGACTGAAAACAGAACCGACAGCTTAAGAGAAAATCAATTGATCGAAACAATCGCTGAAGTTGCTAAAACTGATGTTTTGAAAAAAACTGATAACATGACAGAACGGTCACAGGAAAGAGGACAACTCAACTAGGCACATTAGAGAAGAGAGAGAGAGAGGGAGGGGGAGGGGGAGGGAGGGAGAGGAGGAGGGGGAGGGAGGGGCCGGGGAGACAGAAAAGACCGGCACAAAACAGCCCAAATATTAACAGTGTCTCATTCTGGGCAGCTTTGTCTCCCTCTTCATACTTTTCCATTATTCTCCAAGTTACATTAACAATCAGAAAAGAAAACGTTATAAAATTATGCAGGCACAGAAAATAAATGTGTAAATTGGCCCAGAGCCGACGACAGTTACAAAGGCCCCTATAGTCTAAACATTTAAGGGGAGAGCAAAGAAGAAACAGTGAGCAGGGACCAGAGGGAGTGGCAGCAACAAAGTGGCCTGCTGGGAGAGATGGGATAGCATGAGAAGCCAGGAAGAGAGGCTCGGAGGTCACAGAAGACGCTGTGTGTGAGGTGACTCTGGACAAAGAGATGCCGGCAAGGAAGGGGCTGCATGTAGCCAGGCCAAGGGGCGGCGCTCAACACTAAGACTGCTAAGAGGCGAGATGGGGTGGGGAGAACCAGAGTGGGTGTGTGTGTGTCTGTGTGGACACCGTGGAATATTATACAGCAGGTAAAAGGAATTGGGGGTGGTCACAAACCAAAACCTTTAGCTTTCCATACTGTCTGAATGTGTTCTTCCAAAATGTATTCACATAGTATATATATAATTAACATATAAATATCTTTTTTGAAAAAAGAGGAGAGAACTGGCTTTGCTATTTGTGCACTATGTGACATGGGATGAGCTCACCTGTGTCTCCACACCTCAGATTCCTTATCTGTTAATAGGACCCACACACCTGCACTTGCTCAGCTACTGTCAGAACAGAAAACAAAGTATGCCCAAGGCCCGGCGTCCTTCGGAGAGTCCCGATAAAGGGTAGCTGAGCATTCATGCAAGACAGAACTGGTAAAGAATGGAATCAGGGTCACAGCAGAAAACGCCTGAGCCTATGAGTGGAAGAAGCCCGAAGGCACCAGTGGCCAGCACGTAGGGGGTGGGCGGCTGCAACGAATGGGGGCCATGGCACGCAGGCTCCCAGCACTCACTGCAGTTCTCTTCGTCGCTGCCATCGGGACAGTCCTCAAACCCGTTACACCGGAAGCGGCCGATGATGCAGTGGATGCCGCTGGCACAGGGGAAGAACGTTGGGCCGCATTTAGATTTCGCCTTGGCTGTGGGAGGAAAAACGGGATATAGAGCAAGACGTTAGGAAGTTAAGTTTCCTGACCACAGCATACCCACCACCCCACTAGCTCTGAGCGTGCAAATGGGCCCTCTTACATTTACCTGGAAGTCCGCAGAAGTTTCTTACTGCTACCACCCACCCCAGATTGGAAGCCCACAGGCACCATCCTCTAGGAAGGGAGTAGCTAATCCCGCTGCCTCGAAAGCCCCAGAGAGGCCAACACTGCCCTGCCCCAACAGCGCTCAGTCCAAATGTGCTGGATGGGAATGAGTCGGCGAGTAGGTGGATGATGGATGGAGCCTGCTCTTAAGGTGCTAACGAGCCGTTCAAAATTCATTCGCTGACTGTCAAAGTAATTGCTGACATTCACTGAGTGCTTACTGTCCTAGACGGCGTGGCTGGCGCTTCACACGGATCATCTCCTTTAATCCACCCAGCAACCACCCAATGGGGTGGCGTGCAGAAAAAAATTAATGCAAGAGGCCCGAGACTGCGATCCTTAGAGAAAGGCTTGCTGGCAAGGCTGGCCCCTGCTTGCCTGGCATCAGGGAACTTGAATTTCAGTAGGGTTTCTTCCACCCTCTCATAATAATGGTTCACAGCGCCCAATGAAGAAGGCGGCAGTGCCGTTTATGCGGAACACCTGCTTCTTCCCTGAGATCGTGGGGGAGGGTGCCTGTGTGACTGACCCGCTCTGAAGGAAAACGCTGGGCACTGAGTCTCTGACGAGCGTCCCCACTAGAAAACATCTCACACGGTCGTCTCAACTGTTGCTAGGGGCTTAAGCGCAGGCGGTGTGGCGCTGCTGGGAGACAGGACTCCTGGAAGTCTGAACGGGGCTTCCCCTGGGCTTCGCTCCATTCACCTCTTTTCCCTTCGTTGGTTTTGCCTTGGGTCCTTTCGCTGTCATCAATCACAGCTGTACGACCGACTACAGGCCAAGTTCTATGAATCCTCACTGAACCTGGGGACAGTCTTGGGGACCTCGACAAAGATGGGTACGGTTCTCATCCCCATTCCACAGATACGCTTTGGGAGGTGAAGTCGCTAGTCCAAGGGCGCAGAGCTGGAAGTCCGGTCCTGGCGCGAGGCCCCGGGGCATCTAGACCCCAGAAGCCATGCCTTCAACCAACCCATCGTGCTGCCTCTCTGCCAGGGTCTGACACTTCTCGAAGCAGAGGTCCGTCTCCTGCTCAAAGAAATTATTCTTCCACTTCTGCTGTGCAAACAGCTTTAAAAGAAACTGCTGCAACACGGGCCCGACTGAGTGTCCTGCGAACCAAAAAGCCCTGTGGGGTGATGTTCTTTCCCGGTAACGGGGCCTGGCTGCTCTGGCTGGCGATTAACTGCACCCCAGGTAGCAGACCCCACCTAGCATGCCCCTCGTCTCCTGTCTTAGAAGCAGGGCTCAGCGTCCTCAAAAGGAAGGGCCGTTTCTTTGGACCGAACAGGCAGTGAATTACCTTCACGTTCCTGCTGATCCACAGTCAAGAGGGTTTTAAGGGCGGGGACATGCCTTGGTTTCAAAGGACCACATGGCTCTGTCTCAGCCTGGAACTCCTGGCCTGGTGCTGGTGCGCCCTTCACAAAGCACAGCTGTGGGAGAGAGTGCCCGAGGCTCCAGTTTTTCATGACCTTGGGCAGGTTTTCAAATATTCCTGAGTTTCAACTTCCTTATCAGTAAACTGAAGCTAATATCTATCTCACAGGGCTCTAGAAAATATTTAATGAGATCATCTATGTCAAATGTTTAACACAGAACATAGCACACTGTAGACCAGGGGTGTCAAACTCATTCTCATCGGGGGCCACATCAGCCTCGAGGTTGCCTTCAAAGGGCCAAAATAATTTTAGGACTGTATAAACGTAACTGCTCCTTAACCAGGGGCAAGGAGTTTGGTGCTGCCACCAAGTAGAAAAAAGATGCCAGGCCAGATAAAACAAGGTGGAGGGCCGGATTCAGCCGCAGGCCTCGTGTTTGCCACCTGTGCTGCAGATGCTGCATTAATGACAACGCTTATGCTATTTATCATCATCATCATCACCATCATCAATAGCCTTAGAGAATTCTAAAATTGATCCTTGAGCTGTTAAACTTTTCTTCTGATCACCAAAGTTTAAAGAGCTCACCATCATGGACGATCTCTATTCTCCAGGGTTGACCATTAAGTGGAAAAAGCAAACTGCAAAGAGTAGCTAGAATACTTTGACCCTCTATATAGTAAGAGAAGGAGCCGTAAGAAAATAATCAGGACAACTTCAACAGCATAACCAATACAATATACTTAAAAGAAAAAAGAAAATATACATGAGTTGCCTTATCTGTGCAAAAGAAATCCAGGAAGAATAAACCAGAAATGAAAGACTCCGGCTACCAACAGAGGGCGGGTGGGAAAAGGGTGGGGATGATGGGGCAGTGGGAATGGAACGAGGCGGCAGGGATGAGAAGGCTGCACGTTTCTCTGAGTCTATTTGCGTAACTCCGACTCTTAGAACCTCGGTAATATTTCACACATCCCAACAGCAAACAATTAAAATCAACCATGTGTATGTATAGACTTTGAAATGCACTATAAATAGCAACACATGCACACAACTCTATTACACATGAATAACACCACCACACTGAAGGAGTTGGGGAAGAAAAGAACCAGCCTACGTAACTATGGAATGATTATTTTTACTGGATTCTGTAAGGTTAAAGGGGAAAAAACAGTACGCAAATACAGTATTCTAGCTGTAGTTGTTTGTCACAGGAAATGGATCAGCAATTTTGAAACTATTTTAGTAACAGCAAGGTGTCTCCCTGTCAGAGGGAGAAGTTACAAATATGGACGTTGGGAAGGCGGAAATGTACCCTGAGGCTCTGTACTGGGCTCAGGTTTGTCTCCACAGATTAGACATAGATACAGATAAGTATAGACACAGACACCCAGAGATAGGGCGGCAGGGAGGGAGGGAGGGAGGGAGGGAGGATGGTTGATGAGCATGCGTATGGGGCAACATATACACATCTCTCTCCCAGCTCCATCTGCGAAGAAAGACAGGAGCAGTCAGTGCGCCCAACAGCAGTGAGCATGCCCAGATCTTGGTTTCTAAACACCATTAGCCAGTAAAGGGAGCCAGGATTCCCTGAAGAAGTGGTTGATTCCAGGGGGAAAATACAAGATAAACCTGGAGTGTCCTGTGTTGCCAGAAAGAGAAGTGTTCACGATATGATGAAGGCGTGTAAAAAGGGCGCAGGAATCAACCTGAAGGCCTGAGTTCCCAATGGCCAAAGGCAGCATAATTTAAGCAACAAAATAAACAAAAATAGTACTGGCTCGAAACCCAGAGAACACAATAATTGCCTGTGACTCCAAATTGGCATGACAAATTGTTGAAAAAATAAGTAAATGAGGGAAAAGGGAAAGTGCTTCCTTTCGGAAAAATGCCAATTAATAAATGCAGAAGGGATGAGGGAAACAGAAAGAAAGTCAGAGTAATAACCTCTATGGGCCAGATCCAGCGAGGGACCCTCACATTAAGAGGACCCGCCCGCCGTGCTCGGCCGTCCTTCTGAGGCTGAGCGAAGAAAATGCCTATAGGCTTTTCCCCTCCAGACTGAGGGGGTTTCCTCCTAAACCTCAATATATCACTCCTCCATTCAGAATTCCACTGCCCTCCCACCCCCTTAAAGAAGCCCAGCTTCTTCCCCCCTTTCCCTCCCCACAGCACCATGCACTCCCCAAGACCTCTCCAGTTTCGGGCCTGCCCACTCTCCCTGCTCTGGCTACGGGAGGCGGGCGGCCTCCTGGCTCCTCCCCGAGCCCACTAGGCAAAGTGCTACCACAGGACCTTTGCACCGGCTGCTACCTCTGGCTGGAATGCCTTTCTCCTGGGGGGTCGGCACAAGTCCCCCCTCATTTACTTAGGTCTCTTTAGCCACTGTGCGGGCTACAGCAGAACCCTGCCTCCCACCCACAGTCACTCTAGCCCCTACCCTGGCTTTTCTTTCTTGTCCTTCACAGCAAAGATGTCACCGGCTTTGTGTTGGGCTGTTTGGTGATGTACAGACACTCACTTGAACAGCAGCACTCACCACTTTGGAAGAAGCCACTCTATACAGTGCCTACACTGGATGGCTAATAAATACTTGCTGAACATACCAAGGAACCTATAAAGGGAGAGGGGGGATTGGGTAATACTAGTTAGCATTTACTGAATATGTGGGATGGGCTAAGCACTGCACTCCATGTTTTACTAATATCTCATCGATTCCTCACAAAATCCATTTTACAGATAAGAAAACTGAGGTCCAGATGTGAAGTAGCTTCACACTGCTAATAAACCGAGTCAAGGCTTGAACCTTGCTCTTGACTCATCTTCTCTGCTGCCTCCTTACATATTTCTAAGGCCCAGCAATCCAGCTCCAAAGGACTAGACCTTATAAGATAAAGAGAGAGAAAAGAGAGTGAGAAGATGAATAATTATAAATGAATTAGCTACCATTCAATTAACCAGCTCTTTTCCCCTGCCCCTGCACCTCCTCAGGGATTAGTCATCAGACGTCCTGCCTGGCCAGGGATGCTCAGATGCTGTCTCTGCCAGAGGGAGCCTGTCCTGTTATGATTTACATCTGCACCACCAGGCGCCGGCTAAGGCGACCTCCACGGTGGATCACAGGCGGCCAGCTGAGCGCCTGGCAGAGGCTCAGAGAGAGAGGCCAGTCGCTGACAGCAGCTGTCAGCTGCTCCCTGCCTGCATGACCTGCTGTGAGGCTTAGGGGGGATCCTGGACAAAGTCTGGCCCCCATCTCCACAGAGATTTCAGCATAAACCTCAGCAGCCCTGGCAAAAGGCGGAAGAAGGACTCTGTGCCTAAACTCGCACTGACAAAGGCAAACAGGGTGACCCCACTCCACTGAATGTGTGTTTAAATCCGTCACTTTGCAAGGAGCTGCTCCATGAACTTTTCAAAGTGGCAGCTTTCGCCAGCAAGACAGGAATCAGGGCTCTCCTGGGGGCTGGTTTATTTCCTGATCTGAGTCCTTCCCCTCCTAACAGTCTGGTTGTTCCAGTTCTGGATTTCACAGACCAGTAAAATAAAATAAAATAAAAATTTTAACTAGATGGGAATGGACAAAGGACTAACATAGTTGCTGACTTTTTATTTTATCAGCAAGGACATAAACAAATCAACAAACATGCAATGACCTCTATTCACCATCACCTTAAACGCAAAGCTACCTTAGCATCCACCATGCAGGAAGCACAGAGCCCTCGGCCCGGAGTTTGGGGGTCATGCTGGAACTGGGGCGGGGTGGACCAGGAGACATCCCAGTACTGCCAGGCTGTGATGCCCTCAGGAACAAAGCCCGATCCTTACAGGCACGACACCCGGAGCACAGCAGATCATTCACGCAGGCTCACTCAGAAGCTAACCCTCACATTTCAGAGACAAGGAAAACTGAGGCCCAAGCAGGCAACAGGGGCTTACCCGAAGCCACCTGGCTATTTGGTGTCGGACTGCTCCAGAATCCGGTTCTCGCGCCCTGAGTCCACACTGTGCGTCAAGGCAGGATGCTGCAGGGCCACACCCTGCCAAGGCCCACCTCAGGGGTCAGACTCAGGAGAGGCCCCGAGAAAAGTGGCCATGAGACCCAAAGGCCCTCTTCCGCATGCTCAGAACCTTCCAGGCCTTGGACAGACGCGCTCTTCACCAGGCACTGTGCCTGTGGCTCCCGACCTGCTCGGGAAGGGCTCAGTGCTGCCTGCTGGTTCCAGAAGATGGTGGGCATTGCGGGGTGGCCTCTACAGCTGCTGCCCAGGCTCTCCCCACGTGTAATCACACTAGAAGTCAGACAGAGGCTGCAATACCAGAGCCGCTCTGTTCAGACACAAGGACCATGAACTCGGCTCATCAGACGTGCAGCATCTCACAGACTGTGACACAACAGCTGCAGCCACAGACCCGTACTCGGGGTCTCTCTCCCGGACCTTTGTGGTTGGCTAAATGAGCAGCAGCTGCCACCTCCACCCGCTGCTCCAGGATGCTGCCAGTGTGCTCCTGAGGCAGCCCAAGGAACCAGAAGCAGAAGCCTTAAAGCTCTTGTGCATAATTACCATCCTTGCTTTGTAAACTCAAGACATTGCTCAATGAGGAAAATTCAAATGATAGAGAAACACACAGAAGCAAATGTAAAAACTACCCCAAACCGCCACCACCCAGGAAAATCCAGTGTGGTGGTTTGGGTTAACATGCTCCCGAAGCACAGTCTCACAAACTACAATGTGCGGAGGGACAGCCCAGGACCGCGTTAAAGTGCAGCCAGTCTGGAGCGGAGCCTGGGATCCTGCATTTCTAATGCGCTTCTAGGCAACGTGGGTGCTGCTGGTTCCAAGGCCTTCGCTACAAGCAAAGGATCACCATCTTATTCATTGCTCTACTCACGTACCTAGAACAGTGCCTGGTACCTAAGTTGCCAGTGACTGCTGACCGAATTAATAAACAGACATTAGAATATGGTGACTAAATGCACCCATGAAATATTATGCTACTTTGAACCCTGCTTCTGTCCCTTAACATTGTATATTGGATGTGTTCTGTTGTAACCACAGGTCTACATCATCACCTCTGATGGCTAAGAGTAATTTTACTGTCTCTATGTGCCCACAAGCCCCATTACTGGTGGATCTTTGGGGTATTTTCAATAAACAGTGCACATCCAGACACATAGATTATTTTCCCCACTTGTACAGTATCTCTTTAAGGTATAACCACTGGGTCAAAGGATCTATGTATTTCAAATTCGGGCCTCCTTCTGATTACCGACGGCCTCCTCCCTGAGAACCTGGTACCGTCTTCTGGCCACACACGGCCACGGGAAAGCCTCCAGCCCAGGACTGCCTGAGGGGGTCGCTGCTCCTCCTGCCAGCAAGGATCTCCCCAGGAATGCCCAGGCTGAGAACATGGCTCGGTTCCTCTGCGCTGTGTTAGGCGGGCCCTTCCCTGCTGCCTGTGCTCGTCACTCTCCACGGATCTCTGTCTCCCTTTGGTTTAACTTCTGTGTATTTAATTCTTTGCAGAGTAGGGGACATTGCTCTGTGGTCAAGGAAACCATGACTCCCCTTTTTATCTTTTTAAATTTGTGAGGCGCAGAGCATCAATCCTGCTGGAATTGCCTCCCTGGGTTACACCAAGCACAGGCTAACGCAGTGGCCCTCTGTCCAGGAGGTGCTCCTTGAGCTGACTTTGCTGCACCCTCCCCTCTATCTAAGGGCCCTGACGAAGGGTAGGCTGTCCCGCCAAGGACTGTCCCGTCTGCCAATACTTTCCCTGAATATCCTGCGCTGTAAGGCAGTGTTTCGTGAAGAAGGGGCTCGGTGATCCTCCTGCAGCAGCAACTCCAGGGATGTTGTGAAAATGTAAATTCCTGGGCCTCCCCGGAGGAATCTGCATTTCTACTCAGCACCCAGAGGATGGCAATGAACGCTAACATGTGAACATCCTCCTCAGACAGACTCTGCCTGTCTCATGTCCGGAGAGCAAACGACCTCATCGGCCCTTCTCCTGATGTTGCCACGACACAGACCAGCAGCCCCTCCAAGAGTCCTGGCTACAAGGCCACCACGGGGCCCACGAGGAAGCCACAGGCCTCTGCAATCCTTCCCCATTCCAACAGGTTCTCCCCTCTTCCACGTTCCTGAGCGAGACACAGAATCACTCTACACAAAAAGCCGAAGGCTCCTATTCAAACAGTTCTGTCCTAGCAAAAAAGGCTCTTTTAGAATTTTAAAACTCTTCACCAGTTGTGTCCACTTTTCTGTTTTTGCAGAACAGAAATAGACTCACAGATACACAGAACATTTTTAGGGCTGCCAGATGGGAGAGGGGCGGGGAGGATGGGCAGAAAAGGCCAAGGGATTTAGAGGTACAAACTTGTAGTTACAGAAAATGAGGAATGCAGTCAGTAATACAGTCAGGAAGTGTGTATGGTGTCAGATGGGGACCAGACTCACCAAGGTAATCCCTTTGTAAGTTACATAAATGTTTAGCCACGGGGCTGTGCACCTGCTCTGTCCGCTTTTTAAGGATTAACACTTCACCTGTGCCCAACACAAAACAGGGTCAAAGGAACCAAAAAATACAGGGTCCAGCAGAAGTAACACCTGCTTGAGCATGGTGGGTAGGGCAATGATATGGGTGTAATCATTTACAGTTTTAAATCGAACATTTCACCTAAAATGTCATATGGTGTGCATGAGCGTGGTATTGCTGTGTCACAGAATTACACACTTGTGATTCTGTAATAAGATTTTGTAATTTAAAAGGGGCGTTACTTGTGCCAGACCCTGTATTTACGTCCCCTCTTGGCCAATAACAAAATATTCCTGAGTATCGTATTCCGTATGTGTCAGGCACTCGGTCAGTTGCGTGGCAACTGAACAGCACTCCTAACAGAAAACAGACAAGTCAATGAGCCTCTGCATGCAGTGCTGGGAGTGCCCTGGTGGGGGAGCTAGAGGACACCCAATCTCAAACTGGGGAGGAGGCCAGGTCAGAAAACGATTCTCAGAGGAAAGCCAGGTTCCGAGGAGACACATACCACACGCACCTAAGGTGAAAACCAGGGTAAGGCTCAGACAGCCTGAGGCCTGACTCATCTGGCTGGTCACTGGACTAACACTCACGCACAAACCCTGTGTCTCACCTGCACACAATGAGGAGACCGGGAGAGAGCTGCGCACAGATGAAAGTCTGGTGCTGGTGCGACTGTGGAGTGGAGGCTGTTCCAAGCAGGGAAACGGCACGTGCAAAGGCCGGAGGCAGGAATGCAGTGGCCATGGGAGAACCGAATGGGGGTCGGTATGAATTTGTTTCTCTTATCAGTAAAAGGACCTGGTATCTTTTATTTAACTAAAAAAGCAAGAACCCTATTTCTCAGAACAAATGTGCTATGAGTAGCTACAATTCAGCTCAAGCTGAAGATGTGAGAATTGTAAGTATTACACCTAAGTATAAGCCTTACACCCAAGTATAGAGTAGAAAAAATTCAAATTAGAAAATTCACATAATTTGAATGCACATGCACACAATCCCCCGAAGTGACAGCCCACATGGGTTTGTGGCTAAAAACTTTGCAGAAAGCAATGGATCTGAAATTGCTAGTATACTGAGTCTCCTGGTTCATTTTGTAAAAAGTCAAACTGTGGCTCCTCTGAAAAGTCGAAACTGACATCATGGATGGGAGCAAAAGAGCAAAAGAGGCCTTATAAAAATAAGACTTTTAAGAAGCCATATGCCCAGATTCTCTAAGAAGCGGGGAGGGGGACAGGTCTTTCACGTTGTTCCCAAAAAGCCCAGCAAGCCAAATCCGCACGTGGAATGCAAGCCTTTACAGATTCACTATTGGCTGATCTAAAAACCCCTCTGCTTGCTCCAGCAGTTCAGCTCTGTGTGACGGTGGCATGGACTCCAAGTTTATCGCTCAGATATCACAGCGCATTACTTCCTCCTAAAATGCCACGCTGGCTGTTGCGGAGATACACCCTGGGGAGTGGAGAAAGCGAAAGACCACAGGCTAACCGAACTACAAACACAGAAAGACGGTATGTAGTTGAAACAGCTTTGCCAGGAGATTCTCAGACAGAAAATTCTGCCTACACATTTCCTCTTTGAAAACTGAAATAGGAGGCCTACGGCCCCGGGGCTGACAGGTCGGGAGGGCTTAGGGCTGGAAAGCACCTGGGCTTCTCTCCTCGTTCTGCCTCCTAACAGCTGAGACCTCAGACAAGTCACTGAGCCTCCTCTGGCCTCCGTGTCCCCATCTGTAAAGGGGCGTAAGGAGCGCACAGACCACACCAGTGGTTGGAAAACAGGAGATTCTGCTCGGAGAGGGAACGGCCTAATGCTTGGCATCCAGCAGGGACCCGATGACATCCTCCCCTGCCTGACATGGTTCCCGGTTCCACACACGGCTCTCCGCACGTGGGGATGGTCCTGGGGAGAATGAGGCCGAGCCAATGCAGCGTTTGGACTGCCCGAGGCCTCGCTCGCTGGGTTGTTTTTCCGTCCGTGTTAATTCTCGGATGCGTCGGCCACACACAGGACCCCGTGTGGAGGGGCTGCAGAGAGAATCAAACGTTCAAACGTGACTTCAGCCACCGAGAATGCCCTAGCTAAGGGACACTTGGTCAAGAAGGAAAAAAAGGACAATGAACAGATTACTGCGATGAAACGTGGTAAGTGCAGGATAAACTGTAAAGCATTTGCCTTTCCACACGGTATTACAGGAGGTGAGGACACGGGGCTACACGTCGGCCTGCCTGGGGTCAAGTGCTGGTCCCACTTTCTGGCTACGCTTCACGGTAAGTCATTTCACCCCTCTGCGCCTCGTTTTCCTCGTCAGCAAAGGGCGATGCTAACAGTACCTACCTTGCTGAGTTGCTATGGGGATTAAATGAGACAATATCATAACTACTTAAGTTTCCTTTGGAACACAGAGCTATGATAACTCATACTGTATTAGCTACTGTTATAAACATATTAAATGTTAGCTATTATTATGTGATTATACACTATATAGTATGGTGTAAGAGTGCTATACAGTAGTACACGGTACAGACTATTGTGATTACCATTATCATTTATTACTATTATTTTCCAATAGTTTCTGCTCATCAGTGGATGCTCAATTGATCTGTGGGGGACAGCCAGAGTGCAAAAGAAACCCCCAAAAAGGGAGCGACTCACTCGGCCTGGGGGACCCTGGCGGTGCGGCAGAGGAGTGCTATTGCAGCTGGGCATGGAAGACCAGCAGGCGAAGCTGGTGAGAAAGGACAGGGAGGGGCACCCAGGCAGACGAAGGGCACGGACCAAAGCTCCGAGCTGCGAGGAGACCTGGGGGGAGTCAGGGCGTCGGGAAGGCAGAGTGTGTGGCAGGCGGTGAGGCTGGGGGAGAGGCAGGCAGGGGCTCGGACACTCACCGCGGGAGCCAGCGGACAGCCCGATGAAGGAAGGAAACGTGTGGAACTGTTTCTTTACGAAAGAAATCTTTATGGACTGACAATGATATCATGAGGCTCTGAGGTCAAGGAAATATCCTCCGCACTCCCCAAACGCCCTGAGGGAACTAAAGAGAGGGCCAACTCTGTGAGATTCTTGGGGCTTTTAGGAAAAAGGGTACTCGAAACACTAAGGGAATTCAAAGTGCCTGTCAGTGCCCTTTAAGGTAATTTTGTTATTAAAAATGACAGGAAAAAGGCAAAACAAGTTAGCAAGCTTGGCATGAGAAAAATTTTTTATGGCCTGAAGGGTTTTGTTTTTTTTTTCCAGGTTACCTATCTTGGCGATCTGACTCACACATATGAAGGCGTGTGTATGTGCATGCATATATTGGAATGAAAATTCCAGAGAATCTGATAGCAGGAAACCCAGACATTCCCAACTGGTTCTTCTGCAGAAAAGTCTTGAGAGGAAAAGAGCTCTAAAAAGATAAATAAATGTGGGTCAGATAACTTAGCCTCGGGGAGCTTTTCCCTGCTTGGAGGGAAAACTTCCTGACAGTGGGACAGAGTCCCCGGGATGGAGAACAGATGTGGGAACGGACTCGGCTAAAACGGACGGGTTTCCACCTTTAAAGGAGCACTTCCATGAAGGGGTCAGCCAGCTCCAGGAAAGGGAATATCTAAGGGACAACTCCGAAGACATGAGAGGAAAAGGGGAAAAAGAGAAAAAAGGAGGAGGGAGGGAGGGAAGCGAGAACCAAAGAGGGTTTTGGGGTTTGCATACAAAAATGAGCGAGGAAGAAAGAATCCACCTTGCTGGGCAAGAGGGGTTGCCTTTGCCAAAAGGCGGATTTGCTTTTCAGAGTACTCACCCTCTTCCGCCCCCTGGGCCCCTAGCGAATGTTGAGGTTTTTCTTCCTACCCCCTCATTTTTACTTTGCAGTCTACTTCCTTCAGACTTGTGAAGAGGTGGCTCCTTTCTGACCAGCTTTCTAGAAGGGTCTCTCACCGGCCCCACCTGCACCTCCCCGGACAACGCACAAACACAGAAAAGCTCGGGGCTCAGGCTTTTTGCTGTTACGACACCCGCAGAGGGCACCGGGGAAAGGTCTGTGACGTGAGGTCACGCGTGGTGAGACCCCACAGAACAAGGGGACCTGAGTTGAGAGACGCAGTCCCGCAGGCAGGGAGGCGGGCGGCCTCTGGCTGCTCTGCCTGGCTGATGGAGAGAACGAGAGAAGGTCCTCTGTCTGCCACGAGGTGAACTGCAAACAGCGGTACTTAACCTGCACAAGTGTTGCTGCAGGACAGGGCTTCCTGGAGGCATCCGGGGCTGCTGTGCCGCCTTCAGCCCCAGTCCCGGGAAGCGCCGGGGCCACGGATTTCATCTCTTGGTAGCTGTGGGTGCACTTTAAAGCCAAGACGGCGACCCTCAACCTCGCATTCACCCCACAGGCGCAGTGAGCCTGAACCCTGACTGCATGCTAGGGTAACCGTGGAGGCCTACAAAAAAGCTGTCCAAAATCAAGAGAGCCGAAGCGATTACGCAAAGCAGAGTCAGACAAAACAGGATTTAAGACAGACAAAAAAAAAGTTCCTAAAGAGACAGAAAGGGTCAAACCATCAGGAACACACAACCATGTGCACCTAAAAACCGAGCCTCAGAATACAGGGCACACGCACTGACCGGACCGAGTGCAGAAACCGGCCTGACACCGAAGGGCTGGAGGCTTCAGTCCCCCACCCCCAGCGATGGGCAGAGTACGCGGGGCCCACCGGGGAACAGGAGACAGGGACGGGCCGTAAACCAGCCAGACCCCGGCCTCCCCCGGACCTCCCCGCCCACCAGCGGCCGGGCACGCACGTCCTCCGGGGAGTTTCAAACGTTAGTCCCTGAACAGACCTCGGTCACCGCGAAAGGAGTGAAATCACACCACACAGGTTCCCCAATCACATCGGAATGAAGTCAGAAACCAGTAGTAACAGGGGGCTTCTCTCAGGGGTGATGGAAGTGTTCTAAAACTAGAAGAGCGTTAACAAGTTGCGCAACTCTCTGGCTGTAACTCAGGAAAGAAACCAAACTTTCTAAGAACCCCTGGAATCTAGGAGGGGTGGTGACGTCAGAAACAGAAGAGCTGCTCTTTCCCAACAAGATACTAAATTGGCCGCATTCCTCCCCGTTCTGGTTTGCTCAGCAGGCAGCCTTCAGCAACGCTGGGGGCGAGGGCAGTGAGCGCTGCTGACGGCCGGCGGGCAGCCCAGGGACACTGCGGGCTATCCTGCAATGCGCAGAACCCCCAGCAAACAGTATCCGGCCCCCAGAGGTCAAGGGTTCTGAAGTTAGGGAAGACCGGAAAGAAAGACGGCAGGGTGGGACCAGAGCAGAAAGCGGGGGTCAGGGGTCAGTGAGCGGGGACGGGGCAGGGAGCAGGAGCCCGCCAGGGAGGGCTTCCTCAGCCCGAGTTTGGGTTTGATCCCAAGTGTGATGGGAAGCTTTACAAGGAACTTATTTATCCTTTTTAAAGAGCAGCCACTGCCTAGACTGAGGGCGTGCAGGAGTGGGTGGAAAGATCAGTCCAGGGGGGAAGAGCACCTGGAGCTCGTGTGGGAGTGGGGAGGATGGAGAGCCACGTGCGAACTCAGAGCCCTCGAGACCAGTGGTCCCCAAACTTTGGCAACGGGGACGGGCTTCGTGGAAGACAATTTTTCCACAGACGGGGGTGGGGAGGACGGTTTCGGGATGACTCAAGCACACTACATTCAAGCTCACCTCCAGCTGTGCGGCCCGGTTCCTAACAGGCCCAGACCGGTACCGGTCACAGCCCGGAGGTTGGAGACCCCTGCTCTAGACCACAGTGTCTGGACCTCTGCACTGCTGACATGTGGGCTGGAGACGTCCTTGCTTGGAGGGCTGTGCTGTGCATTGTAGCATGTTTCACAGTATCTCTGGCCTCTACACGCTGGATGCCAGGGGCACCCCAAGTTGTGATGACCAAAAACATCTCCGGACATTGCCCAACGACCTAGGGGTCAAAGTCCTCCCTGGCAGAGAGCCAATGCTTTAGAGGCAGCGCCGACTGGACCTGTCAGTGGGCTGGACCACAGGCATGATTCCTAAGTTTTCGTCCATAACGAAGTAAAATGACCGTAAACATTCGGAGTGCTTGTCCTCTAGGCCAGTGGGTGATTCTGATGCACACTGTCACTCAAACATTCATGCACCCCACAGTGAGTGTCACAGTCCTCCATGAGTGACAGCCATTCCCAATGTCAGGGCTGCACACACGACTGGCAGACCTGAGTCTCACGGGGACACTGACATACAAGGAAATCAGGTCACTGGAGCAGCACTCGCGCATCACACAGGCCCCTGAGACTGAGCAGAAGCACAAAGGCAGATACGGGAAGGCAGGGGGAGCTCCATGGGGCGCAAAGGCTATGCCGGGAGGACAGAGGTGCTGAGACAAACAGCGTGTGAGATGGGTGGCTGGGGAGGAGCCGCTGAGACAGGAGGCCAGGTCGGGGGGGCTCTGCAAGGTGCACTTTGGGGTCCACTGAGGGCTGCTGCTATCATTCGTATTCCTATGACCAACGATTAAAGAAAACTCAAAGCGGACTTCTAGGTGCTCACAGTGTAGCAGGTCCAGTGCTGGGCACTCTCACTAGATGAGGGGCAGTCCCTTCCTGCAGATGAGACAACAGCGGCCCAAGGAAGCTCCATGACTGCATGAGACTTCCTGCTGGCAAGCGGCAGGGCCAGGATCTGTGCCCAGACCAGCTGGCTCCCGAGTCCTCTGCCACCTGTCTCAGGCGAGAGAGCAGTAACATGATCTGAGAGGTGGTTTAGGAAGATCATTCAGAAAATAATTATTTGGGCCTCACTAGTTTATGGGAGTGATGAGCTCTCCAAGGGAGACTGCATGAGAAGCAAAGGATGGAGTTCATTTCCAGGTGAATAATGATGCAGGGACCGATGAGCAGAGGGGCTGCCTGCGGGGTGGGGGGTAGCCAGGAGATGAGGGGGGGACCCAGCGAGCAAAGGAGGGAAGCTAAGGGTGTTATCGATGGAGTCCAACACTGCTCGGAGGTCAGGGAGGACTGGAATGTCTGCTGAATCTGACAATGAGGAGCTTCTTGATGATCTTCCCCAGGACAAGTTCATTACTATGGTGGACACAGAAGCCAGGCTGCAGAAGACCGAGGCTTAGGAGCCACTGGTGTGGGCAGTGTTTCTCACAGTGTGGTCCCAGGAACACCTGCAGCACCCTGGGGCCCATGCTTGGCCTGCTGCCTGGGAATCTCCCAGGAAACTGCTTACTGAGGCCTCCCAGTCCTTCTGATGGAGCCAGCCTGGAAACCACGGCCTGTAGACCCTCTGTGCTCGAAGTGCAGACCTCAGACCAATGGCATCAGCAGCCTCCTAAGGGTCTGTTAGAAATTCAATCAGCCTTGCCCTAGACCCACTGAATCGGAACCTGTGTTTTTACCACGATCCCCATGCCTTTCATATACATATACAACGTGAGAAGTTTGAAGGGGAAGGGAGAGGTACCTGGGCCCCCTCATACAGGGCGTACCTAGCACAGAGTGCCTTGAGATTTGCCTGCCACTGATTTTTACCAAAGACAGCCAAGTACCGCTCAAAGGAACACCCGAATGCTTCAAGGCCCTGAGGCATCCTCCAGGGCCAAGGTGAAAAGTCAGGTATGATGGCAGACACTTACAACGCAATCCTTTTTTTGCAGGGCGGGAAAGTGTTGTGTGGGACGTTCAACATGCACTCCCTTTGCAAGGGAAGGGAGGTGGGGAGTCCATCTAACCCTGAAAAACCTCTGTGCAGATCTGCATGGCACACATTTACCTGCAGGGGGCAGCATAGCAGAGAAGTCAGCCTGCCCACATGAGCTAAATGTCTGCCTTCAGAACTTGGCTGAGCCATTCAAGCACCTTAGCCAATTCCTGACCTTCTCTAAGCCTCAAGTCCTCATCTACAAAATGGGGATACTGACAGGACTCACTTCGTGGGGTGCTTGTGAGGACTGAATGAGTTCTTCCACACAGAGCACAGGGTACTGTGCCTGGTACGCAGTTGAAATTCCACGGTCTGACCCAGAAGCCCCTACACTGCAAGCTTGTGGGGTCTCCATGGTTTTGCATAAGCCTAAACCACCCTAGACCCACCCCTACGTGTGCGTGCCCACGTGCCAGAAAACCATCCTCTATTTTCACAAGAGGATGTTCTATTTTCAATGATAGCTGTCTCCAGCTGTAAGAGGGCTTGGAGATACCAAGTCACATTTCAGATGAGAAAACAAAGGCGGAGAAGCCGGAGTGCATGCTCAAAACACACTAACCAGGAAGACCACAGGCAAGTGTCCTTTACAGTGCGCTGGCTTCTCCTCCGCACAGAGGCACCAAGGCCGCGCAGGCAATGCTGAGCAGGGGAAGGCCTAGCGTGCTGTCTGCCACTCCCCCAGGCTGTGTGCTAAGCCCAGTGAGTGTCCCCACAAGCCTAGGGTTAAATGGAGAGGCTGCTGAAGCTGCTGGGTGCCCTCTGTTCCTGAGCATGAAAGCCCCTCATTAGCCCTTGCCTCTGGTCTCTCATTCCAAGCAAGGGATACGGTGGCTGAGCTGAGGATAATAGGTGTCCACTCAAAGGCTTAGAAAGGGGGAGAGAGCCGGGGTTCTCCCCCAGGTCACACCCCTTGGGACCCAAAGAAACAGGAGAGAACCTGGAGGGATATTTATCCTCAGAAGAAAGATTCATTAACAAGAAGGAACGAGGGTCTCGGGAGGCGGAAAGGCAGGTTATGAGGACAAGCTATTAAAGCAAATCAGTTAGGTGACCCCTTTTTAAATCCCGAGGGAGAGAGACAAGTGTGTCTGTGTTAGAGGAGGAGGCACCCTGTTCCCGCTTAGCAACCCCATCTGGCTCCCTGGAAAGAGAAACGCCAGCTCTGGGAGAGCAGCACTTGTGTGAGGGATACAAGCAGGAAAGCAAACACATGTCCCTACTAGTCCTTTTAAATCATCACCGTCCTCTCACTGGTCCACTCAACCAACGGGCACTGAGCATCTTCCATGTGCCAGGAGCTGACATTGTCTGATGCGAGGACAAGAGTGAACAAGACGCAGGCGGAGCCTTACCTAGCTGTCCTGAAGTTTCCAATGTCACCTGGCCGATGGTACCATTTACCCTTTACTGTATGTGCTGGTTTACAAGTCAAAGATAGGGAAGGGCCATGAGAGAAGGGTCACGGGGCATCCCCTAACCTGGGGAGAAAGGACAGAAGGGCTTCTGGGAGGCAGTGTGGTTACAGAAGGAGAGGCCCCTGTCCTTATCCATCCAGCCATCCCCCCATCCACCTCCATTCTCTTTAAGCAGCAGCCTCTGCTGGTGGTTTACAGCTCTGTATTCCCATCACCAGGGAAGCCGAAGAGGAGGATGGTGCCGGTTCTGTAAATAACTAGTATCTCTGGGCAGATGCCAAAGGGCAGGTTTCTACTTAGAAGAGGTGACTCAGAAAAGTAAAATCAAATGCCCCAAGTACCATGAAGGGTTGAGAACAAAAAAGGGTCTTCCCCACCCACCTTGCTTAGCTGTGGCATCCCTGCCTCCCCTAAAACTCACTCTCCAAGGCACTGTTTCCCAGTTTTTTGTTTTCCCTTCATTTCCCCACGTACCCTGCAGCCATACACGGGGTAAGCATGATACTGCGCCTATGTAATTTTCCTAAAGGTCAGCCTTAAATATAAGACTGCGAGAAGTCTGCTGATCAGCAGGAGAAAAGGCCTGGCAGTATCAGCAAATTAAATGATGAAACAAATCTGCCTTTGTACTCCCACTGTCTGGAACGAAAAACAAAATATTTGCGAAATGCAGAACAAGGGGAGGACCTGGCAGAGAACCGGAACACCCGAGAGCACAGGGAAAGCGTGCTTCACATATGTACTGTTTTCACAGTCCTTCGCCCTCGCCAAGATTTGGGGTTTGCACACAACCCGCAGCTTATGTCTTCTCCTGACACGCGCCCTGCGGAGCGGCCTGGTCCGGGGTGTGGCTGGCCGCCAGCATTAGGGTGAGGGTTTTAAAGAGGGAGCCACGACGTCGGGGAGGTGCACATACAAGCCTCCCGGCAGCCCTCATGGGAACTGTAAAAGGCCTGGCTCCTGAGAGTGCGTGGCCCACCGGCAAGGTCAATGGCACTGCAGGGAGATCTCAGTGGCATTGCCTGGAAACTGCCTGCAACCAAGGACGTATCAGCTCTGCTAAGCAGCTCTCCTCCCAAGTCGCAGGAAGAGGAGCCCAAGCATGTCCCCGGCCACTCCTGGTCAGTAGAGCAATGGCGTCGCTGCCGCTGGCCCGTCACTACATGAAAGCACTTGGTCTGTCCCCTCCACCCGTTCCTCAGGCAGACAGAGAGACTGGCCCAGTCGTGCGGCCTGCAATTTGTGAAGCTGGAACTTGACATCATCACGAGCCTGAGAGTTTCTGAAAACAGAGAATGTGTGCGCATCTCCGGCACCCCACTGCTGCCATTAAAGGGCTCCGGAAAGTGGAGTTTGGTTCATTACAATAAACACATTTCTGAGTGCTCCCATGCTATGATAGCTGGAAGTGAGCTTTGTTCTGGAAAAGGACAATTATGGTCTTTGGAATCTCAGATGTCAAGAAGGGACTAAAGAGGAGAAAAAGGCTTCTTAGGGTTCTGGTCCAGGGATCTGGTCCAGTAGGACTCCACTCTTTTTGTCTGTTTTCTGCAGAATGAAATCTTATGCAAAGCGCATTAGGTATTAAAAAAGACAGGCCTGACCTGGCCGGTGTGTCTTGGTTGCTTGGAGTCTCGTCCTGTAGACCAAAGGATTGTGGGTTCAATTCCCAGTCAGAGCGCACGCCTGGGCTGCAGGTTCCGTCCCTGATCACAATGCGTGCAAGAAGCAGCTGATGGATGTTTCTTTCTTACATCGATGTTTCTCCCCACCCCCCCCCCGTCTCTAAAATCAATAAGCATGTCCTTAAATGCAGATCGAGAGAGAGAGAGAGAGAGAGAGAGAGAGCGACCTGTAGCTGCTTTGCTTTCACAGGGTAGGGTCCAAAGTCGCCTCTGCGCTGCGGCCCTCCTTCCTCCCTACAGCACTGACCCTTGACGCTCTAAGATGCACAGTTTGCAGCAGTGAGAGGGGTCTCACCCCTCACTGCGGAGAGCTGCATCCCACACCCTCCACACAGCAGCTCCTATGATCCGGGCAGCCTTTCTGTCCACACCTTAACCATCACCTATAGCCCACCTGTTGCGTGTACATGAAAACGATGTCACTATTAATAAAAATGGCTGATTCTCCTCAAGAGCTCCGTAAGGGTCAAGCATTGTCCTAAACATGTAACAGGTATAAATGTATTTGAACTCTATGTGGTAGGCACTATTGGATTAGTCCCCATTTTACAGATGAGGAAGCTGAGGTACTGAGAGAGGAGCTAACTTTCCCAGGATGCAGAGGAACCAGGGCCAACCCAAGCAGGCTTGTGGCAGGTTGCGCGCTCTGAAGCACCCCACACACTGCCTCCTGGGCAAATCCCACTCCCAGAGATGCCCCTGTTAATGGGAACGCACTCTTGTTGGCGTTCCTTGTTGAGATGTCCAAAATCAGGCACCTCTGGCCAAGAATTTCATTTCTGGCTCGGAGAGCACTTGGGATCCAGCTGCTTCCTTTAGGAGACAATACGCATGAAAAGTCCTTTAAAAGCAAATGAAGCTCTAACCCCTCGCACGTGGCCATCCCATTACTTAGTGCTCTCTGCTCACATTTTGCTTTGGAGGCCAACGCACCAGTGGGGTGCTTCTTACCTGCCTGGGCTTCTCAGAAGACATCAAGCACCCCCTCTCCCCTGACATGAAAAGAGGCTGACAACGTAAGAATTGCCTGATGTAACCCCTCCTTCCCCAAGACTCAGAGTTCCATCACGGGACAGGTGCATCTCAGTGTAGGGGGTACACGGCTCACCTGCACCTCTGGTTAAGATGCCAGTTTTGAGGTCCCACCTACATGGGTTCTGTTCCAGCAGGTTTTGAACAGATGGGTCAGGCGACCCTCAAGCAGCTTTAGCAAAGTCTGTTTGGCAGCTGTCCCCAAGAGCCTGGGAGCCCCAGCTGGCCAACAGCTCGAGCGACGTTCAGTTATTGTTGGAGAGAAAACAGACTTACTGAGGTATGGGTTTTTTTTTAAGTTGCCTTTGGTAATATCACATGGAGCAGCTTCATGCTGAGCCATCAAGAAAACACTACAAACACTGCTTTATTCGTTCAGCAAATGAATTAATCGTGTCCCTGTGAGGAGTCTGGTGACTGTCCGGTGGTGGCAGGCAAGCCCTGCCGATGGCTTTCCCGTGACTTTTTACAGGAGAATTTAAAGCATGAGTGATGACCGGAACTACACGCTGTTCCCAGAGCTTCCCAGAGAGCAACTTCTCTCCACAGCCCCGTGAGATGGACCTCCTTCTACTCCACTTCCCAGATGTGCTCACTGCAGCGCAGAGAGGTCTGGTGACCTGCCTGGAGCCACACAGCTGAGAGGCAGAAAGCGGAAATGACCGACTCATCAGGCTCTTGACCACAGGCACGCAGCAAATGTCCTTCCCTCAGCTGTCAAGGCCCTGCTGGACGGCCCCCCGCGCATCTCCACATACCCCCTGACACCTCTCCTCCTCCCCACCGGCCACAGGAATTGCTTCAGGCATTCCCAAACACCACCCCAGCCTCCGCCCTTGGGCTCTGTTAGGTCTCCCCTTTCCAGGCAGGTGCGCCCACCTGTTACGGGGTCACCTCCTTACCCTGCCAGAGCCAGCTTAGGCCGCGGTTCTCCCAGACACTTCCTGGGAGCCCCAGGTGTCCCTCCTGTGGGATCCCACAGCACCAAGGTCACGCCCCTCTCCCAGACCCCACTGCAAATGCTTGTTCACAGATTCATCTCTTCACCTGACTTAGGTCTCCCAGAAGACAGGGATTTCCTCCGTCAGCGTTTCCCCAGTGTCTCCATGGGGCTCTGCATACGCCTGTTAAATGAATTAATGAATGCATCCCTAGTATGAGCATGAACACAGCTGATCCGTGGCTGTAGGGGTCAGGGAAAGGCAGCGCCCAGATCTCCTGGAGCAGGAGGTGTGACTGACAGCTCCAGCCACTGCCCTTGGGACTCCTCCCGCAGGCACCTCTGGCTCCGGGATGTCCCATGGGCCTGGCTAAACAAGCTGCGCTGCAGTCCAAGGCTCTTCCTCCTCCTCCTCCTTCCCCCTCTCCTCCCACAAATGCCAACTCCCCATCACCGCTCTCCCCACCATCTCCGGCTCCCACCCCAAGTAGAGCTCTCAGACACCTAACCCTGTCTTGGCAGCTGCACCTCAGCTGACCCAGATAAAATAACGCAGTGGCAGAGCCTGAGTCCTAACTGCCACTCCACAGCCCATTCCCAAAGCCAGGATGGCCAGGCGGGTTCTTCCCCAAGTCGCCATTGGAACCAACACCCCAGCACGTGGCCAAGGAATGGCTGAAGGGGGAACTGGGGGAAGAGCAGTACCAGGCCCCCATTTTCGTCTCAGAGGGGCCCTGAGTAGCAGCAGGGACAGGAGAGGAGGTGGGCGCTGCACCAGGTCTTGCGCCAAAGCACACAGGGACTGTGGGCAGCAGGTGATCTCGCTCCCTCGCCCTTTCCCAGCATCAGACTGGCCCGTGTCCTCAATTCCAGGGAACTGGGAACAAGCCTGGTTTGGTTTTGAATGTCAGACGGTGAGTGCCAGAGACCCACCAGGTTCCAAACCAAGACCATCTGCTCCTTGTCATCCAACAGAGGCTCCCTCGGCTTCCCACGGGCTGCCGGCCTGCTGCCCAGGCACGCAGAGAATGCGTCCGCTTGCGCATCAAGGGGCGGGCTGTGCTCCACGGAAAAACGCCAAAGGACATGTGGCACAGTGATGGCGATGGGCTTGAGCAGGCCGGGGAACAGAGACACAGCCACAGGCAGGGTCCTGCTCCGGGTTCCCCTCTCATTGGCCAAAATGTTCAAATCAGCCCAGAGGAAAAAACATCTCACGCTGGGTGACCACCAGAAAATCTCTGTGCAAGTGGGTCGCCCATCCTGCTCTCTGGGGCATCTGATGCTCTGGACGCACCGCTGACAGTCTGCTCATCAGAGCCCCCTCCCCCACTGAGACCCCACCCCTCCCTCAAGCACTTCCTCTTAGCTCAGGTCAGCGAACTTCGCAGGTCTTACTGCTGGATCCCAAAAAACTGCAGAAGCCAATAACCCTTCCACCTGCTGAGGGACAACAGGAGCCAAGATGGTCCTTGATCCCTGCAGATTTCCACCCCATGGAGACTCACAGGCACTGACTCCCTGCCTCCCCCTACAAATGAAGAGCCCTGAAGACAGCAAAAAACTCAGGTACATGCAAACTGCAGCTTTCCCAAGAGTTCGGAGACTGCATGCTGACTTGGAATTAACCTGAAGCTTTGTCACACCTAGAACATGGAACTACATGCATGTAACCGATTTCACTCCCCCCCCTTCCGACCACTGAGTCCAGATGAGCTGGGAGCCTTGAGCCGTGAGACATTCCCTGCGTTTCACGGGAGCCCTCTTGCAGCCGTCTTACCCAAGGACGCGGTATAAACCCGCGTGCCAAAAGCCGACAGTTCCCGAGATGCTTTTGTGGAGGGGCCACACCTTTTGACCTCGGATTCTCTACCCACATGGTCTCCCACTCTAAACTGCCAGAAAACTAGCGTTCTAGTGCCATTAGCAAAAGAATGCTGCAGTCATGTGTCTGGATTATACGCAGGCGCCCCATCCTCTTCTTTTAATTATTTCTTTCTCACTGGTCTCTGAATTTTTTAAAAGCCATTCGGCAACTGCAAGCTAGCTGTGTCACAGATGAAAGTGTGAGTCTGCCCACAAAAATAAAAATAAAAATAAAAAGGCATCCCGGTCACAGCCCAGCCTGAATCAGCAAGACTTGGATGTGCCAGAGAAATAATTTTTTCTGATGTTCTATGACATTGCAGCCATTTAAATTTCATCAGCAATTATGGAGCCTGTTACCACTGACCACGTGGTTGTGCAGCTCCCGCCACATCCTAGCACCAAGCACCTGAACCATGGGGCCCAGCACCCTGGCCACATGCATTCCCGCAGCTCGGAGCACGGACCCCCCCAGCCCGGTCCTTCATTAGAATTCTCCTTGTGCGGGCTGGGGAAAGGCAGCGCACAGTGCTGAGTGGAACAGAGTTCTCCACAGGCGGCAGCAGGAGGACTGGCGAGATAAGCGAGGCTGATATTTGCACAAAAGAGTTGACTTACAGGATGACTCATTGTCATTTCAACCGGCAGTTGTCAAGAAAGCAGGGGCCGGAAACCAGACCGAGCTTGGTGGCATTTTTGGTAGGCGCCATGCGAGTCTCTGTCAACATTAGCACAGGACTAGAATGACACCAGCTGGGATGTGTGTGTGTGGTGGTGGGAGGGCTTAACTAAATAATAAAACAAGACTTTCGAAGACCGGAGAGCTTTGGTGACTTCAGAGATGAAAGATCACTAAGATCCAGGGAGATTACTAACATGGACTAATCCTCCCAGTTTTTCTCTAGGCTCCAGGGTGCTTACCTCAACTTCTCCCTCAGCGGGAGAGCCTGAGATCTCCCGCCCCAGCTCCAAGGGAGGGGCACCAGGGCTCTTGGTAGAGAGTCTGGTTCTTCTCACTTTTGAGGGGTGGGTGGGGGCTCAAGAGCACTGGGGTTGGGGTGGGGCTCCCTCACCCCACCCCTCAAATCAGGGCTGTCACAGGGTCACTGGGTTCTGTCTTCTGAAAACGGTTCAGAGAGGGGGACAGGCTCATTTTCACGAATGTGCAGCCAATCTGAACGTGCGCATTCCTGAAACGGAATGGCTCGCCTTCCTCAGCTTAGCCAATCTTGTAGAAAGCAGACTCTGCGGAGAACCTTCCAGCCTGTGCGCTGGCAGCCCCGGAGACTCTGCCTTTCTGGGAATAACGCAGTGCTGGGGAAGGGAGAAGACGGGAAAGCGTGCTTTATAAAGTGCCTGCTCTGCACCAGACATCAGCACTGGCACGCCTGATTCTCACGCACCCCCTTTTTCAGACCTACTTCCATTTCACAGATGAAGGAACTGAGGCTCAAACATGGGGAGCAACCGGCCAGTGGCAGAGCTGGGATGTAAACCAGAAACGTGACTCCATGCTGCCAGCGAGACTGCAGCTCATGTTTACTGAGCGCTTGCTATGTGCCAGCGGCTGCGTGAAGGGTTTTCAAGGTTTTAGCTCATTCAGTCCTCATAAAAATTCCATGGGATTTAAGGAAACTGAGGCTGAGGTACCTTGCCCAGGTCCCACAGCTCCCAGGGGACAGAACCAGGACCCAATGGCGGCAGTGTGGCCCCAGAGCCAGTCCCCTCCCAGTCGGCACCTGAGGAAACCACACGCACGCGGTGCAGGTTTCTGTTCGGAAGCATCAGCAGCCTTGGCTGAACCATCACCTGCTAACGATCAGAGAAAACCACTTGTATTTCACCGACTCCAAGGTGCCGCCAATTACAAGGCATGTCCTATGTTATGTACCAGTCAAAAAGAAAAAGCTGCTAATTAAACCGAGACACCATGTTTCTTTATCCCATCGCTTGTAAGAAGCACGTCAATGCCAGAAATCTGAAGGTGAAAAGACGCCTGCCTTTGGGTTAAAGCAGAACTGGAGGCCTCGGCCGGAGCCGGGCGGGGAGATGCGGAGATGCATGGTGGAGGGGGGTGGAAACGGGTCCTCTGAGTGCGGAGAGCAACCTCACGCTGGATCTGGTTTTTCAAGAAAATCTGATAATCCCCATTTTTATGTGCAAGTTTTAGAAACATTGGCAACCAATTCGAGTTTTTAGGGTCTTTGTGCAGGACGCACAAAACCTGGCGGCTGCTCCAGTTGGCTGGAGGCCCTCCCGGCTTCCTCCCAGGTGGGCTGGAAGGCAGCTGCGACCCGCAGGCAGCGGTTTAGTTATAGCAACTCCCACCCCTGTGGCTTTTAAAGGCGCAGACTTTCACAGGCTGCCACACAGGCGAACTAGCATTCAGAGCACTTTCTTTACCGTGAAGTGGCCGAATCAAGGTGACAGCTTTATTCTGTCATACAAAGCGCTCTTCCCATGCTTTCAAACCACTCCTCACCCATGAGCACCACCGTGCTACAAAGGGAGATAAAACACCTAACAACGAACCAGCCCCAGCAGACGCAGAGAGAACCCACACAGAATGGAGCTCCGTCTGAAGGCCTTGTCCTGTGGGCACCAGGCATGCCTCCTTCTCAATAGGGCCCTGGTGGAGTCGGGTATTAGTGTCCTGCGCCTGTGAACACAACCTTGTTTAGAAATAGGGTCTTGGCATATAATCAAGTTAAGATGAGGTCACACTGGATTAAAGTGTACCCGAATTCAACAATGGGTATCCTTTTAAGAGGGAAATTTGGATGCAGAGACAGGTGCACAGGAGAACGCCCATGATGATGGAAGCAGAGGTTGGAGTGTGCATCTACAAGCCAAGGAAGCCAAGGAGTGCCGGCAAGGAAGCAGGGAGGGCCCTGCCCTCGAACCTTCAGGGACAGCATGGTGCTGCGACACCTGATGTCAGACACCCAGGTTCCAGAACTGTGAGAGCACAGGTTCTGCCTTAAACACTGGTGTGTGGGACTGTGCTATAGTAGCCCCAAGGAACCAATACACCCAGAAAGTTTCAGAGCACTCTGGATGGCTCAACTCAGTGTAAAATGGCTGGTATCTTCAAACAGCTAGCAGGGCCCTTTCAGAAAAGTCTGCATAAGGTCAAATTCATGTTAGGTCAAGTGTGGCCTGACAAGCCGGGAATGTTCCTAGGTTGCTATCAGGTGACAACCTGGGAATTTATGCTGAGATCCTAACATCTGGACTGCAAGCCATTCCTCACCACGGGCACAGGGCACAAAGAGCACAGCTGGAGGGTGAGAAAACAGTATCTGGGAGACTGTTACTCCTCCAGGCTCTAGACCTAAAACCTTAGAAGCCACTGGGAGCCATTCTGGTCTCAGGACAGCGACATGAAGGTGGAGGCTGAAGAAGACAGCTCGGGTGATGAAGCAAAATACCACCATCAAAATCCACATAGGTGCTTAACTGTGTGGGCTTCCAGCTGAGCTGGGACAGAGCCATTGGCGGCCACTCTGGTGGGTGGGGAACACCTGCAGGCCCCCTGCTGTCCCAAGAGCCTGCCTGGCTCACCTCAGGTTCTCAAATAGGTGTTTCCTTCCTTTTCTGCACTGGCTTATGTCTGGCTGCCTCCCTGGGAGCTCAAAGCTAAAGAGAATTCCATAACAGCTCTGTGAGCCCTGTGGCACCACGTTCAAAAGAAAACATTACATGTGGCGCCACCTAGAGGCAGAAGAGAGGGAGGATGAAAAGAGAAGAGGGGGCGTTTCTGCCCCTGCTTTCCTCCTTTCTGACATTTCTTGGTGACCATTATTCCGAAGTCGCCCTCTCAACCCCAGCTCATGGATTCCTGCCATCACACCAGAGCACTTAAAAGTCACGTTCAAGTAATGGTTGGGAACAGTAAAAGCAAATAAAATTTAAATCCCATTTTTGGCCCTATTTTTCGATGTTTCTGAACTTGGAGATGTATTAAAATTTTATCATTTGGCAAAATCCTTGAATCTTTCCCCATCTCGCCTCCCTCTACTCACCCCACCCCCCCACACCCACACAAACAAAACAGGCAGCAACTTTAAAAGTCTGTCCGTGCCTGGTCAAAGATATGATCAATATGATTTTTCCTAGGGAAAAAAAAAAATGAACCGCAGATCTCAAACCTCCACGATTTCGCCCCACTTGGTCAGGATGCAAGAGAGGGGGCAGCCACAATCCAACCCAGAGCTGGGGGCAGATTTTAAGGCTCCGGATTCCAGGTTGCACGCAGGTCCTGGAATTTGGACCACGGCGTTACCATCACAGCAGGGGGAGTCACGGAGTGCGGTCTCTTCCTTCACAGACCCACAGGGCTAATCGGCATTTCAGAAATCACTGACACACAAAAACATTATTGGCGTTTCTAAGTTTTTAAAAAGCAGAGTGGTAACAGAGGAGACTCTCGTTCCACAGAATGACACCGACCCACGTGCAGAGAAAGACCGCAGGACCCCACTGGGGGGTCTCTGAGGGAGGACGGTCATGGGGATGTGGCCCCTGGGGTGACGAGGGAGCTCTGCCAATCTCTCTGTGGCCCCGTTTCCTCGTCTGGAGATAACGACAGTCCCTTCCTCATAAGGCTTGCGACAAGCAAGTGAGTTATAAATACAACTGAACGTGCAGCCCGGAGGAAGCTCCAGTCAGGGCACAGACCACGAAGTGTTCTCATGAAGCATGGAGCTTCCCTGTTTTTCTAAGACGTATCTCTAGTCCTTGTATTACCAAAAAAAAAAAAAAAAAAAAAAAGTTATTTAGATAAAATGATTATTCAGGGCATTTCACTAACCAAGAACAGAAGTACACTCAAACTTTCCCAAAATGAGCCTCTTCTCTCAAAACTCCATGAAGGGAGGTTCTCCGGATTCATGAGGCGGAAAATTTAATGACTCAGCCCAGATGGAAATTTATTCTAGTGCATTAATAGGTACTGCACAAAGGTGGGAATATAAATAGTAAATAGAGGTACAGGGAAACATTCAATTTCTTCAGATAATAAAAAATAAAAATTAAAATATATATCTGTTTTCATCTATTAAATGAACCATACAAATATTTTTTAAGGTACTACCGAACCCTGCCAAGACTAGTAAAGCCAGAATTCTCACGTTGCCAGGGAAGGCCGAGCTGGTGCCAGCCTTCAGCAGAACAAGTGGGCAGTCTGAATCAAAAGCCAGAGAGAGCTCCTGTCCTTCAATCCAGCCCTTTCACTTCTGAGAATCTGGACTGAGAAAATTTCTCAAAACAGAGGGCAAGTCACGTCCACCCTCATGTTCACAACAGTGAACACCATTTCTAATAGCAAAAAACTAGACACAACATAAATGCTGAGTAATGAGTAAATAAACATTATACCAAGTGAAGAGACTATTCATCTAAGAATTAAAAATGATACAGAAGAAATATATAAAGATATTAAAATGTTGAAACATTACCTGGAGAAAAATCAAAATATAATAACGCATATCCTTGGTGCCAACAGGGAAAAGCCTGGATGGAAACTTTATAAAGATGCTCGTTAACAGTGGTCCTGTTAGGGCACTAGCTGTGTGTGTGATCCTGCTGATTTGACGCCCCCTTGCCCCACTTTTTACAATACGTGATTTTATTACCTTGATGATAAAGAAAAGCTTCTCCTTGTCTTATGAAAGCCGTTTCTCTGCCGTGCACACTGAAGAGGGGCTCGCTGCCTCCTGCCCCACCACGACACCCTGCTCCGGGCTCTCCTGCCTCTCAGAAGGGCAAGAACTCTCCTTGTTGAAGTATATTACCTTGTAAAGGCCAAAGCTATTTCGTAAGGAATGTGAGGTAACCACCTCTCGGTGATGAGACTATCGGCTGCCTTCCCTCTCCTCTCCTCTCCTCAAGTACCAAGTTACTCCAAAGAATCAGAGAAAGGGCCTTGCAACTTCGGGGCAAGACATGGGGGAAAGTGACACAGATTCTGAAGAGGCCAGCTGGTTACCCTGGAGACCCCAGCTCAGCCCATCCTGGCTCTCTCCTCTGGGTATGTATGAATTCCTTAACTGCCCCTGAACCGTTTGATCGGCAGAAGTAAAAAAAAGAAAGAGAGTTAAACCGCCAACAGCAGCAGAATGGTTAGGCCAAAGCACATCCACTTGGTGGAAGAGTAGGAAACCTCACCAAACAACAATTGTGAATGCTAAACATGGTAATGTGGCAAAGGGCCTCCAATGGGAAGAAGAAAAAAAAAGTTGCTCAACTGTGTTTCCATGACGACGGCCAGATTAAACAGTTTGTGCAGGCTGACCAGCTAACAGTTGATGTTTACCAGGCCCTATGCTGTGTGCTTAACATGCATTCGAACTTCACAACGATGCTTATTAAAAGCCTTCTTATGCTCATTTTGGAGAGGAGGCGATTGAAGCACTAGGAATTCTCACTTAATCCTCCCGATGGCCAAGATTTAGGCCATTCTGGTAACTTCCCTAAGACCACAGAGCATCTGGGCAGGGGACGCATTGTGTCTTCAGCGCTCGTACCCTCCGCTCCTAGGCTGGAAGGCCGTATGTGAGAAATTTAAAATGCAAGTTGAATTTGTTTTAGAAAAGGACTTCTTTTCTTTCTCTCTATTGTCTAAACTTTCTAGTGTTCTTCTGTTTTTATTTAAAGACAAAAAAATAAAAGAAGAGCAACAGAGGAGAGAGGGTTTTATTTAACGCATGTGTTTGTGTGTATGGTTTGTTAAATGATGTTTTGATCAAAAGACTAAATAAATGTCAGTCATGTCTCCACTTGGGGGTTACGGATAGGAAATGAGGAAAAAAGGATGGAGATCGGCCAAGATGAGCCAGTTCCAAACGAAGCCAAACAGCGCCAGGCGGCTGCCCGCCCCATCTTTTCCCTCTAGAGTCTCTTGCCACCACGTCTTCCAGCCTGCGCATGGATTCCGTAATCATGGCACTGGGCTGACAGAGGACACCAAAGGTCACAGCAGACGCTGATATTGCACAGCTGCTACTGACAAAGCTGGGGACAGACCTTAGGTCTCAAGTCCTGGCCCTACATTCTTCCACAAACTCATCCTGCGCTGAATAACCCCCCTCAGTCAAGGACAATTCGCATTTACTGGAGGTTCAAGGACACACCACACCCTAAAAATGGCCATTCCGCATACCTGTACAGTGTTACTAATGCTCAAAGCTGACAGATAATGGAGTTTCCACATGTTATGTTGTTGGAAACTCAAATGACAAATGTTATATTTCCAGCAATGTTGAGGCTGCGCTAGAAACACAGAAGGCTGAGAGAGAGAATACTTTTTTAAAAAACTGCAAAAAAAAAAAAAGTGCAGTACGTATAGTGGGCTATTCAGAAAAAAAATCATACGCAACAACCAAAATGAAATACTCCCCACAAAAAAAGATATTGCTAATCTACCCTCCAAAAACTTCCCTGCAGGGCAGAGGCAGGCAGCAGGCCCACTGGACCCTTGTCCAGGCGAGGACCAGTCTCAGAGCGGGCTGCTTGCCTGAGGAAGCACATCACTGGGCGGGGGGGGGGGCGGGGGGGGCGGGTAGAGGGGCGGGGTGGCGCTGGTTGCTGACTGGCGCCAGAGGTGGACGCCAAACAGAGTGCTCCTTCCTGTGGGTCAGCAGACTTGCCCTCAAATGTGGGTACCAACTATGTTCAAAGTTCAAATGATCGGCCCCTCCCCGGACATTTCCTCAGCTGGCTTCCAGAGAGACAGCAGGTTCAGAGTCAGACACACATTTTCCTGTCAGAGAGGCCTGCTGCCTGAAGGTAGGGAAAGACCCCAGAATCACTGTCCCGCTGTGCAGACCCCCAGACAGACACCTGCTAGACTAACCTGGGGCCAGCACTCCTGGGTATGCTTCCTGACTCCAGGGTGCTGAGCGGAGCTTGCTCTGCAGCGCCACACTCTGGGAGGAAGAGGAACTCACCTCTCTGGGGCAGGGAGCAGGATCACTAGACACCCTGGATGACCCTCCACTCACATCCCAGGTGCCTCGTTTCTCATAGACTACCCCCTACCCAAATCCCACACATATTTCAGGGCATGAGATGGGTAAGGGGCTGAAGGAGGTGGGTAGGGAGGATGAGAGAGACACCCCCGAGGCCCTGGTGGTGCCCATTTGAAGATGATGCCCAGGCCTTTTCAGCAGAGGGAAGGGCATGGAAGCAATTGACGATCGAGTCAGTACCAACTCCGTGCTGGACACTTGTCACAGTGCTACACCTCGTTTAATGGCCAAGAACACTCCATGATGTACGAGACATGCAAGATGGTTATCAGCCTGGGCCTTGGGGTCAGGCAGCCCTGGGTTCAAATCCAGGTCAGTTGCCTGCTGGCTGGTAGATAGTGAAGCTACACAACTTCCAGGTCTCAGATTCCTTGTGCGTAAAATAACGGCAGTGACAGGCCCCGGGGTGGGGGTCCCCTGTGCGCCCAGAGCTGTGGCCCCGCCGCCCAGACCACGCTCTTCTAAGGCAGAGCTATAGCGTAGACAAGGACAGCAAGCTGAGAGTCCAGGGTCTAACCAGATCGGGACCTCTTCCCTCTGCCCCAGGACCCCCCACCCGACCCCCACCCCGGCAGGGCCGGGCACTCACGGCACTCCTTCTCATCGCTCTTGTCGAAGCAGTCAGGCAGCCCGTCGCACTGCCAGGCGCCCGGGATGCACCGCCCGTTGCTGCACATGAAGTTGCCCGGAATGTTGCACTCGTTGGTGAAGTTGTTCCCGGGGAGCAGCTGGCTGTCTGTTGGAGAGGGGGACACGGATATCAGAGGCCTGACAAATGCGGCAAGGACCCGAGCCCCCAATTGGAAGGGCTCTTGTCTGGCATGGGCTGTAGAGGTAAGCCCCCGGGTACGTGATGTGACCTCTCTGGGTCTCAGTTTCCTCATCTGTGAAATGGACTGATAGTCTTCGCTGCCCTACCCCTGGGGATTCTGGGAGGACTAAATGGAGAAACATTGAGAAGTATGGCGCAGGTGTCTGACACACATTAGGTGCTCACTGACTTTTCTTCTTTCTCCGTCAAGAAGACAGGCTGTAAAAGTCCAAACGTCTCTCCTGGCCAGCGGCGGAGCCCGAAAATGAAGGTTCGAGCACTGGCTTCCCAAAGGCTCCACGAGCAGGAGCTGTGCATGCCTGCCAGGCCTCGGACTCCATGGTCCTGCAATCACAGAACCCTTGAACTTTGGCCCGGTCAACAGGAATACTGGCAGATAATTTCACTTTAGAAAATGGGAGTCCCGGCCCAAAATTTCAATCTGCCTGAGGTCACATGAGGAGGAGAAGCCAAATTGAAACGTAAACTGAGACCTCTAACCCCCAAGTCACTGAACTGCCTGCCAAGAGTTGTTGGAGATGCTGAACCGGCCCCAAGGTTTGGACGCAACCCCACTGAACAGAGTCACAACAGAGGCCAAGGCCTCACCCCAAGGTGCTCCGGGGCTGGGAAGCAAACAGGGCATGGGAGCGGGGTGCAGAATGCATCCACCAATGGACTCGCGGGGCCAGACTTTCAAGGGAGCCGGACTCTAATCAATCTGATCGCTGTGATTGATGGCTAGGGGATAAGGATCCATCTGGAAGTAAACTGGTCTCAGGGTAAAAGGAGAGAAAAAGAACAAAGCTTCCAGGGCTCCCTCCTGAGTCATCAATGAGCATTTACCGAACATCTGTGACCGGACACTCGTGCTAGGCCCTGAAAATGCAGAGACGCAAACGAGGGCTGGAAAGGCACACGGCATCCTAACGATCTGACTGCCATGGACTAAGAGGGGTGTCCAGACGCCCCTGGGGGTAGCGGGAGTAGAGGGAGCTCACGATCCTCGTTCACAAGCTGTGCCAACAAGAAGCATCTCATTCCAGACCCCTGACATCACATCTTTTCTGCCACTGCTCTCTACGTGTGCTATTACTTTTCCCTGGAACGCCCTCGACCCGTGGGGTCTCCTCGCAAATCCCTGTTAGCAGCTGTTAGCGTACAGCATCCATGCTGCTCTCCCGCCAAAGTGTCCCCTGGTCTCTCCAAGCAGAGATGAGCACTTACTCTTCTGTGTGACTGCGGAACTACTGCAGTGACACTCACCATGTTGGGCTGGAACGAGTGGGCAGCAAGCGGTGCCATGTCAGCCCCGGTGCTGTGGATACTACCGTAGGCCAGCTGCCCCACGGTGCTGAATTAATCATGGACACACACGTTTCCCTACTGAAAGTGAGCTTGCAAAGCTCACTGAAGACTTCTGCAACAGCAGCTACAGTGAGGGGCCTCCCCCTGCCCCAACTGCCTGCACCAGAACCCTAGCAACCCTCCATGTCCCCTCCTCACTCGGTCTCCCCCTGCAGATGGCCAAGCATCAAGTGCCGTACCCAACCATGAGTCCAGCCCAGGTCACCAGTGCTGCTCACCAGGGCTCCTACCACTGTCTCCCAGCCTGACCTCCCTGCCACCCCTCACATCCCTCTCTGTGGCCAGAGGGACCTTTCTAAGGAGCAAATCAATCAGGACCCTTCCTTACTTTAAAAAGCCATTGAATAGTTCCCCACTGTTCTGAAGTCAAAATTCAAGGCATCGAAGAAAGGTCCAAGGGGAGAGGTGGCATTTGTAGTGGATGCTGATGGATGTAGAGATGGAACATTCGGGGCCCTTCAGGCCTAGAGTGAGACAGCAAAACAAGGCCAGAAAGCCCAACCCAGAGCATTAAAAGGTATGGAACAAAAAAATGAGCCGCAGTTGTTAGGAACTACAAACATATTGTGCCACTATGCTCCCTATTTCACCAGCCAGACAGACAGACATCACTAATCGTGGCACTGTGTCCACTGAGCCCACACCCAATGTCAGAACCCCTCTCGAGACTGGACTCCTTAAAAGCCACCACCCACCCTGAGAACATGAAACCAATTCGCCATCTCCAGGTGAGGGCTCTAGAGGGCAGAACAGAAGTTACAGGACAGAAGCCTGGAGGGACAGCCAGGTGCTGGATCCTGGCCAGACAGGGAATGTACAGTCCAGAAAATCCCACACATTCCAGCTGTGCCCAAACATCAGCGAGCAGGGAGTCCTTCAGGGCTCCAGAACATAACTGTCACGCTGTTTTATTAGGAAATCACCTACGCCTGCGTTTGTAGCACTAGCTCCTCGAAGGCAAGCTCCCTGAAAAGTCACTGCAACTGCGAAATCTTGTTCTGATAAACAGATTTCCGGAGGCAGAGAATTGGCCAGATTAGATTCCAAAGTGCTTGCTCTGAGAGTCAATAGGCTGGCGGCCCACAGACTTGACAAATGAAAGGGTGTGATGCATAGACTTAAATACCATATCTGTCATAGGCAGGTGGCCCTGCCAGCCACAGGGCTCAGAGCTCTGCAGGCGGGACCAGGGATCCCCAGGGCCTGGTGACTGACAACACAGAGGAAAATTCTTCTAGCACTTCCAAGCAACTCCATTTGCATGCAGGGGGCATAGGGCCTTGTGCTTTAGGGAAATGACAATATCATCAAACTCCAAAGCAAGAGGAGAAACCAAGGCAAAGAGAGGTTAAATCCCATGGATTTTGTCCTCAAAAATCTTCCCCGAACCCATCCAGTGTGCCTCACTCAGCTGGAACCAGCCAATCCATGCTGCCAGCCCGGGTTCTCAACCTGGGGTAATTTTGCCCACCAGGGGACACAGGGCAGAATCTGGGCGCATTTTTGGTTGTGGTGTCGAGTGGAATGAGCACTTCTGCTCATCTGCAATGCACAGGGCCGGCCTTCACAGCAAAGAATCATCCAGCCCGAACTGTCCAGAGGGCCAAGGCTGAGAAATCCTGGCTTAAACCAACCTGCCAACTTTCACTTCTCACTGCCCCCAGTTCCTTCTCTTCACAGCAGAGGGGGATTTTTTAACAGGCTGCTGATGGCTTCTGGGTGCCCTTACGAGCACCTAGAACTCCTGCCATGGCTGACAAGGCCCAGTGTGATCCAGCCCCTGCCTCCCTCTGCGACGTCATTTCCAACCACCTCCTGGAACACAGATGTCCGTCCCGCAGAGAGGCCTCTGCACATGCTATTCACTGACCCTGGTTCTTCACCCGCCAACCCCTGGATGCTATGGATGTTAAGGGATGGACAGCATCTTCCCAAAATCTCTGTGTTGAAGCCCTAACCCCCAGTCCCTTGGAATGTGACTGAATTCAGGGACAGGGCCTTTAAAGAGGTGGTTATGTTACAATGAGGCCATGAGGGTGGACCCTCACCCGATCTGACTGGTCTCCTTGTACAGAGAGATCAGGACACAGACTGGCACTGAGGAAAGGCCGTGTGGAAGGGCACAGGGAGAAGACAGCCTTCTGCAAGCCAAGGAGACAGGCTCAGAAGAAACCAACTCTGCCCACACTCTGATCTCACACCTCTTGCTTCCAGAACCAGGAGAAAACACATTCCATTCAAACCATCCAATCCACGGTACTTTGTTATAGCAGCCCCAGCAAACTAACACATTTGACTGATCTCACTCATCCTTCAGACCTCAGCTTCAGGTCACTTACTGTGAGACCCTGGTGTTGACACCCAATCTAACGTGGTTCCCGTTTCTAAGTTTGATATTGGCACTTGTTTGCTTTTATCCCGACTTGTGCTGCTGATGTATCTGTGCCATCTCCCCACTAGCCTGCACACCCCCAAGGCAGAGGGCCAGCACTTGGCTCAGTTTCACATCCCTGACATCTGGTGCTCAGTGGTCCCCGGTAAGTATCTGTGGTCACTCTAAGAAGAAAACCAAGCGTGCAGTTACTTATCCCCATCCCCAGACTCCTCCTTGGAGAGTCCTGTCTACTTCCTGCCTTGTCCCCCTAGAAGGTGAGGAGGATCTGTACCTACACAGCTAAAAATAAGGAAAAGTAAATCACTACCCCGTCGGTTTTAAAAGAGGTGAGAAATCTCTTCAGCCCGACAGCAGGACTTTCTAGTGGCTGAAATATTTATCCCATCTCAGTGTCTTGGGACACATTTAGAATCCACAAAGACAAGCATTAGCACAAAGCAGGCTACCTGGGGTTTCTCCTCTTCCCTTTTCTTTTTTTCATCAAGCTGAGAAATGAAAAAGAGTTGCCATTTTCACCACAGCGCATCGCTTACTTAAAATAACTACAACATCTCACCAAGAATGAAAGAAAAAGTCCCCAGTCCTCCCACACTGGACAGAGGCAAACAGCCTGCAGCAGCAGCTTCTTCCGAAATTTCTGGCACCCACAACTTTATTACTCGATGAGGGACCGAGGCTGAGGTAACTGCGAAAACTCAGACAGCGGCTACATTCTGCCCCGAGTCTCCTGGAACGGGCAGCCAGCGATGTTGGCCTTCCCAGCTGAGAAGTGGGAATTCTACTCCAGTGGCTGAAGTCCTCCGCATTCTCTGCTCTCCTCCTGCTCATCTTTGGGATGCCCTCAGGGATACCCCCTGTCATGATGCAGTGGAGGACTGACATCTGCAAACTACCGACAGGCCCTGCGTTCAGATTTCTGCCCAATCGCCTCCGTGTTCATCCTCTGCTTCCTGATGATCCAGTCTGCAAGCTCCATGAACAACACAGAAAGACACACAAACACACACACAGACACACCTACGGCGTAGCATTCCATTCTGTGGATCTCACACAGATCTTCCTTAGAACCTCCCCAGAGAATTAACACACCCCTTCCTACTGCCTGGTGCCAGCAAACATGATGTTAGGAGGCCACTGAAAACAACCATCTGTTTCTCCTTTTGACTCACTTCTTCAAACACGACACATATGTTCTATGCACAGCACATGCAAAGCACCGAGAGCACTGGTCTGCAGTGATCTGTTTGTAAACATCCCCGGAAAAATCCCCAAAGGGCCCTGCAACTGCAGACTGCTCCACATGGTGCCATCGGAGTCGGATGGAATGAGGGACATCTGTCCCAAGCATATCCCAGGGCCGTTTGGCTCTCATCCAACTGCCTCCTGCCGGAGTCTTGCTGAGGGGAGCACTGTGGCGGTCACCAAGAAGGGGGCAGTCATGTGTGGACGCATGAGCCCAAAGTGAGGATGTGCTCCTGGCTCAAGCACCTGCATGTGGCCAGGTCCCCAGCTCTGTCTAGACTGCACACAGCCCTGCCCGTTTGCCCCTCTGTTCAAGGGAAGAAACTGGTGAGAAAGTGTAAAATGACTCATGGATTCAGCCCAGGACTGGTGACCCCCGGCATGTACAGATTTCACGTTTACACTGACCATGAAGGAAGGTCGTGTGCAATTTTCCGCAGGAAAATTGATGGGCGGTGAGTGGGCCTAGCTGCCCGCCCCGCATCCGCACTGCACACGCTCTCTTCTTTGCTCCTCCCACGCAGGGTGAAGCAGCGACCGCTCCAAAATGCTGAATGCTTTGCTTCCTTCTTAAAATGCATTGGCAAAGAAAGCCAATGGCCAGTATTAATGAGAAAAGCAAAGAGAAAGTGAAAAGGTCTAGGAAAAGGACAGTTCCTTACCAGGAAAGAGCTTTATAAATTATTTTTGTTCTGTATTTATAGCCTCATTAAGGGTGTGAAGCTGCTACTTACATTTTTTGGTTACGCTCCATTGTGTTTCAAGAGAAAAATTATGTCGGAGCAACATTAACGTCATGGGGATTTGCAGGGCCGTCAGGATGCAGCCTGCGCGAGGTCCGAGGTCCGCAGCTCCGGGGCTGGACAGCGGTACGGGAAGATGCTGGCCCCGGGAGGGGCCCACGCTGGCCCCAACCCCCTGTGCTCCCTTTAGCAGCCTTTAAGACATCAACCATTACTGACTCGTCACTAGGGAAGATCTACCATCTCCTGAAGCTCCTGACACGCAGCAGGAGGCTACCATCCATTCTTCGTACTCCTTCACGACAGCGCTGTGAAACAGGTTCCACGCCCATCCGGCAGGTGAGCAAACAGGCCGCAGAAGCAACGTGCCCAGAGTCACACGGCTAGAACAGGGGTCTGTCGCGCACTCTTCTGACGAAGGGCCAGGCAGTAACCACTTTAGGCCGTGCAGGTCAGGAGGCCAATTCAAAGACATTATATAGGTACTTACGTACGAGGAGAGAAAATAATATTCCACAAAGTTTTTATTGATGAAAGTCAAAATACAATCACTGAGAACAATTTTCTGTAATACAGCTTTCTCCTCATCTACTGACGAGAAGAATGAAACCCTTTGAGGCGACAGGTAAGATCTCACTTGACTGAGGTTCAAAGCTAGTGCTCCCTCTCATCAACATTTATTGCCAAGTTTATCTTTTTGTCAACCATTTTAAAATGTTCAAACCGTTCTTAGGTTGGGGACATGGCCACAGTCCTTAGCTAAAAGGTGGCAGGTCTACCTGAAATGACACACCGGCTCAGGTGCCAATCCAAAGGCACACCCTCTCTGTCCCATCACGCCCACTGTATTCTGAAATGATCCCTGTGGTTCAGGGGCTGCTCCCCCCACCACGGAGACAGTGACCTTGGCCGTCCTGTTCCCTACTGTGTCCTCAACAACTACAAAGTGCCAGGCACCCAGCAGGCACTCAGCAAATGCTTATTGACTAGGTCGTGGAACAGAAGCTGATGACTCCTAATGACCCACCCACTTCTGACACTCTCTTGAGTTCTGTGATTTTATCTAAACCCTACTTGAATTCATTTGTACTTCCATGCAGAACACAATGAATGGGTAGGTGAGACCGGGTCTGCAGACACTCCTGAGCTCCTACAGGAAAGGAGGAGAAGTGAAGAAATCTGGTGACCTTTCCGCGGTTCTCTTTTTCCCACACACCACGTCCTTGCAGGGACCAGTTGCATGTCGGCCCCGGGTGAGAACCTGGAGCAGATGTTGTCCCCCACATGTTCTGTCTTTTCAGATTCAATCAGCAGCAGCAGCAGCAGCAGCAGCAGCAGCAGGAGGAAGTGAGAATCGGGCAGTGAGACTAAACCCAAGAGGACAACTTTATGACCAATGTTATCAGGCTTGCAGATAAGCCAGACTTAAGAGAGAGCCAATCAGCCCTGCGCTTTAGCACCTCTCACAAACAGTCACAGGGTCAAGAAGAAAGATTTTGCTCTGACCCCAAGTTCAGTCCAGCCCCATCTGCCCAGGGTCGGCTGCAACAATTCTTACAGCCACTGCAAACCGTTCTAGCCTCTCCTCTGCTCCACACAGACACCCACACAGGGCATGTATGAAAAATACCAGCGCAAATCAAAGGTTAATAAGGACTGAAAAACTAAATGAGCTTCACTTAGGCCCAAAAGCATATCTCCATGAACTCAGGGTAATAATTTCTGGAATAAGACTCAAAAAAGCACGGGTCATAAAGACTAATAAGTATAACCAACTGCATTAAATTGTAAAACTTCCAGTCATCAGAAGACACTACAAAGTTCAAAGATAAGCCACTAACTAGAAGACAGTATCTGCCACATATAACCCACAAAGACCGACAGCTAGGACTGACTGTCTTACAAGACCGTGTAAGAGAACACAGCCAACCCAATGGAAACTGGACAGAGCATATGAATAGCTTACTTTCACTGACGAGCAACCTCAAATAGCCACTTAATAAATGCTCAAGCTCACTTGTAGTCAAAGAACGATTAACGAAACAAGCAAGTTCTCTTTCACATCCATCGGACTTCCTAATTTTTGAAGTGTGGCAATCTCAAATGGTGAGGCGATGTGGGGCTACAGGAACTCACAATCGGCCGTGGTGGAGGAACTCGGCGGTTTGGCAATTCCTGGTGAGGTGGAGACACCACCGCCCTCCGACCCAGCCCACGCCCTGTGGTGCGCGCCCTGGGCCTGGGGGAACCGGGCGCAGACAAGAGCCTGAGAACATTCATGGTGGCACAGCTTTAATACAAAATTGCAAGATGCACTAAATGTCCATCAAAAGGAGGATGAATGAAAACTGGGGGTACATCCACACAACAGACTACTACCCAAAGCTTCACTTTACTGAACTGGGGTGGCATGAATCAACAAGGAACGTCTGTGAAAGCTACGCTCAGTGAAGAACGCAAGTTGCAGAGTATCACAGGTCAATGGATACATACAGATGTGAGCATGTTTTCGAAAATGTGCAAGAGAGCAAAACATCTAATTCAGGAGAGTGGATACCCACTGACAAATGGGATCACAAGGCCTGCAGTAAACTTCAACCAGAAGACTTCTTCCTTTAAAGCAACCTGAAGTAAAGCACGACAAAACATCAGCATTCAGCAGAGCTGGGTGGAAGGCACGCAGGCTTTCTTCCTGTGACTCTGGATCCTTTAAATGTTTCATGAAGAAAATGTATTATCAAAAGCAAAAATTATGCTAATATTTGCAAAAAATCTGTGAGACATATAGAACCGTTTACCAATAATATCCTAGCTTCGAAATCCCCAACCACGATAAAAGAATGAAGGATAAAAGGGGTGAGTGTTCTCACTGGGGAGAAAAGAGCGCAGGCAAGGACATCCCTCCAGGAGAGTCGGTCTTTCATGAACTCTTCATTTTCTGAAAGGCAGCAACAGTTGCAGAGTAGCAGCCGATGGTGGAGGGGAAAAATAAACACATCTCACAAGATAGATTTACCCACCCAACTTATTAAGCCATAGCATTCCAAAAATAAAAATAGCCAGGCCTGGCCAGCAGGGCAGATATTTTTTTAATCACTACCTCTCTGAGACACCAGGGCGGGAAGAGCCACCGTAAAGTTCTCTTTCTCCGAACAGAGCACACCATCTGCCTCCTCGCCCTTTGGCATGCGGCAGGGGAAGGCTGAGTAGTGATCAAGGCAGCCGAGGTGGTGATCTGGCATGCCCAGGCACAACTGCCGAATGCCTGCTTCTCTTACCAGTGTACCTGGCTGTGTAACTTCAGACAAGTGAGTTACCTTCTCTGAGCTA
Organism: Glossophaga mutica; assembly: GCA_039655065.1. Classification (NCBI taxonomy): domain Eukaryota; kingdom Metazoa; phylum Chordata; class Mammalia; order Chiroptera; family Phyllostomidae; genus Glossophaga; species Glossophaga mutica. Next base: position 21,331,737 of record CM077308.1, read on the forward strand.
AAGAGCCTCCACTTGTAAAACCAGGGTAGCCCCGCCCCCCAGACAGGGTGGCCACCTATCCATCTATCTGTAATAGATGGAGGGACAAACTAAGGGAATAGGTGGCAAATAGCTGGAGGTCAATAAATAGTCCTAGTATCTGCTACTCCTTCCTCCCCCACACACATTCTCTCTGCTCTCCCCTGAATGCTGGCACTGTGGATGGCCCTCAGACAAGACCAGGGCCCTTTTCTCGCCCTGCCTCCCTAGAAAGGGTACAGCTCGAGTGGGTGGGAAGCCTGCTGGAACTGAGGGTGGCTGGCTGGCTGAGACCCATGGTCACTCAGGTCCACAGGGAGAGACGCCAGGCTTTAAGAACACAGTTAAGGAGCTCACAATGTGATGCTGGCTGTGCGTCCTCTAACACACGACAGTCTCAGGGTGATTATTCCCAGTGAGTCCTGCTTGGGTCATTCCTTGGGCTCTTCAACAGCAGCCACACTAGGGTACATGAACCACTCCTCTAAGCAAGGCAGTGATAAAGCAGGTCAGAAGAGAAAGGCACACGGGGTCCACCACTGGGATCTGGGGGAGTCTCTCCATCTCCCTGGGCCTCAGTTTCCACCATGTGTAAAATAAGACAGTAATAGATGACGTCCATGTTCCTTTTCAAGGCCCAACTTGCCATTTTTGTTTGTGTGGACATTAACACCCCATTCTCATGACAGGCCACACTCACCATCTGCCCAGCCCAGGTACATTCTTTAGCACTTAAACATAATACCTAGGATCTGCACAGAGCTCCTCCTCTAAAGAACCAAACACCTCCCTGCGAGGCCAGTACTAAAGGTAGTTCCTCCTTTTCAAATACCTAGGCTAAGACCCAGAGATCAGCCAGCCTGGCAAAAGGCAGGGCCAGAGCCAGCCTGAGAAGCTGGGTTTCCAGCCCCTGGATGATGCGTAGGTCTTGCCTCTGCACTTTGGAACCCTGACCTCCCTTGGTGTCCCCTGGGAGAAGGCCAGTCCCTCACTCCTTTGCAACAGGAGAAAATCATCTCCAAAGGGCTAGCAATCAGACCTGCCTCCAGCTCCCTATGGATCCAGGGGCCTCTCCGGCTCACTACCACTGCCCACAACCTTCCCTCATGTCTCAGCAGATGAAGGACTGTTTGGCTCATCACTTCTGATTAGGAGAGGAACTCTGCCAAGGACATCAAAACCACCAGCCTGGGACTGCTAAGGAAGAAGGGAATAGATATGAACCGGTGCGTCTTTTTAAATATTATTAAGTAGCTTTAATCCACTAAACGAGTCCGTTCACTCCTACAATCTGCTCACACGGGCACCCTCCCCCTCTGCTGAGCCCGACGCCAGGCCCTCCATCATGAGGAATTAGCTGATTTCTTGAGCAAACGGCATTTGCACATGTAGCAAGTGCCAGCGTTAAGCAGCATTTACCGCTGGAGTCTCCACTTCTGCGCGTAACTGAATGAGCACAGCTTTCTGAGGGAGCAATTTACCTCCGCGAGAGACCTGTCGGATTTGGTAAATCAGAGGGCTGGAGCACACAGACTAACCAGTTCGGGTTTTCCAGATCACGGAGAGTAGCTCCTGACAGTGAGGAAAACAAAGCAAATGAAAAATTAAAGAGGTTACAGAGCTGGTCTCACTTGGGCCAGCCCTGCGGCCCACAGACTCAGAATTCGAATTCCCCTCCTTCCAAGCTGAGAGAATAACTTCGCCTCCTGTGCCTCAGTTTCCTCATCCACAATGGAGATGGACCCCGCCTAAACAAGCTCCCTGGGTATTTTGTCCGTCTTGGTATTGGAGTCACGTCATCACAGACCTGAAAACATTAGAACTCTCAGGAGTATCCGTCACACCACAAAAATCTCTTCATGAAAAAAATATATATTAATACAGGCCACAAGATAAGCCAGAGTTCATTTGTTAAGGGTACTATTATTCCCTAATTAAGACTTACTATTATACAAAGACTAGATGTGATATAGGCACATAACATGTCATTACGCCAGGCATATGATTATAATGCAGTTCCATGATTAGTAATTAGAGGAAGAGTGATCTCAAGTATAAATGGAGCTTTCAAATGAACACAATAGAATCCTACCAGGTGAGATGAGAGATCAGGAGAAGGGGGCTGCTCATTAAGGAACGATTTTTCAAGAGATCAAGTACGCCTCATCGTGTGGCTCCAGCCTGGGTTAGTGAGGTGCTCAGCGAACGGGGGCAGCTCAGCACCTACCCACTGGGAAGGAGCCAATCACTGCTGGGCTCCAACCCTGTGGTCTGTGCCGTCTTCAATCCCTGGATATCCAGTTGGTTCCGCCCCCTTTTGTGTCCTGAATCTGTCCCCACAAAGTGACTGGTGGCCGCCCAAGTCTCCCAATCATTCAATGTGAAGGTTAGTTTTTAATCTTTTCCTGACACACAATTTTTCCCCATTGGACCAACTGGATCACTCCCTCCTTATGAAACTCCATTCCTGTGGCCTCCCCGACACATCTGGCTCTCTGACCACTCCTCCTCAGTTACCGTGGAGGCTACTCTCCATCCATTCCTCAACAGCCTTCAGTGTTTCGTCTCCTGTCTGCTGGAGAGATGGCTACATCTGCCCTGGACACGTCACCTCATCCACCATTAGCTTCAACCTCCAACTCAGCTCTCCCCCTCAAATGATCCATGGAGGGAGGGAGAGAGGGTGGGATGGAGGGATGGAGGGTGGGATGGAGGGATGGATGGATGGGTGGATGGGTGGATGGATGGGTGGGTGGGTGGGTGGATGGACAGATAGATGGAGGGAGGGATAGATGGAGAGATAGATGAATGAATGGTGGAGGGATGGATAGACGGAGGGATGGAGAAATAGAGGGATGGAGGGATGGATGGAGGGAGGAAGGGATGGATGGATGGAGAGATGGAGGGATGAATGGACGGAGGGAGGGAGAGGAGGATAGCAGTCTACACCTCTGGATTAGCTTGAGTTTAAACCAATAATTAAATCTCCATGGCTCAAAGTAAAAAACTCAAATGTAGCGCAGTACTTTAGACCATGACCTTAGAGGTAAAAGCTTGCCTCCAGAACTCTGGGGCCTGAGGGCTCCACATAAAACGTGAGCTGTCAGCAATATCTGACACAGCTGAACCAACCCAACACTCTACAGTGACCCATTCCCATAGAGCCAGCTAACAAAAGAGCAAGGCTACACACAGGCTATGGGGAGAGGAGCCAGGCCAGGTGCATCTAGCCACTGAAAACACCCGTACGAGTCAACCTTCTATTTCTGCTCTGCCATGGGCTGGAGGCAGTCCAGTCAAGCCGCCAGGCCTCCATCCACAGGGAGGTTGATCTCCCCTCTCCCCACGGCGAATCCCAAACCATCAGCACCCTACAGTTGGCCTCTGTTTGTTTCTGTCTGTATCCAGGGAGTAGTGACAGCTGCACCAAAGACAGTGGCATTTTGGGCTGGGACAGTCATCCAGAGCAGACAACGAAGCAAGCCCTGTGGGGGTGGTCTGGCAGAACAAAGGGGCCTGAAAGGGGTTAAGGGTCTGCCTCTGTCATCCATGGGACCCCAGCCCCTAGCTACCCCCACTTCTGAAAGCCCTGGCAACCTCCGAACCAAATGCCCAGTCTGTTTACCAATATGGAGGGTGGCATCCCTCCAGAGGCTCTGGACGTGAACAGAAGAAGACTGGCTCCACGTGAACCTGCCAAGGGAGTTTAGGGAGCCACGCTGATCTAGGAATGCCAGCAGCATAAATAAACATAACGAACCAGAACTGCCAACACAGCTTGAGGGACTCTCCCTGTCTTTTTTGTTGATCAGATGCCTTTATGCTAAAGACTGGCGAGACCGCAGTTTTTAAGAGAAACAAGGTGAGGGATCCAGCTTCTCACTGAGCGTCCGCAATATAACCAGCTCCGACAGGAGCCAGCCCCTGCCTGGCACGGCTCACCTTCCCCTCCACGTCACCACCCACCCCGCGCTGCACCCAAGAGAATGCATTCACAGACAGCCAGAACTCTCCAGCCAGGAGGAAAAATTTCACCTGATTGAGTAAAAACAAAACAGAAAACCAAAGCCTTTAACCAGTGACAAAAAAAAATAATAATTTTTTAAAGAAGATGCACTATTAGAACTTTTAATGGTGTTTTATAGCCAGGAATGGCAATCAAGATGCTTTTTTCCCTAAATGGACCTTTCGAAACAATCCTGTGCCCGTAACTGCAGAAAACTCCTAAAAAACCAGTAAGAAAATTGCAAAACTAACCAAGAGAAGAAGAGAGAAAGGAAATGAACAAGCATGTCACCGAAAATAAAGATGGCTACTAAACAAATAAAAAGATGCACAGCCTCACTGGTAGTTAAACAGATTCAAGTGGAAACGCCACCTTTTAAAGCAATCCGACCCGCAGAAGTCAGAAAGACGGGGCACGCTCCGAGCTGGCATGGGTGCGAGGAAACGCGTGCTCCCGCACGACTGCCCAGGGCATGCGCAGTGCACCCTCTCTGGGGCCACCTGGCAGCTTCCTGCGCCATCTACCGCGAGCTTACCATGGGACTCGCCAACTCCACGTCTAGGAATCTACCCTTCGGAGTGTATAAATGCATAAAAGGCTTTTTAAAAATCTACTCATTGTTTTTGTAAAAGCTCAAAAGAACTTAAATATCTACACACGGGGCGATGGGCCCGCGTGATACGGCGCATCCCCACAGCCTTCGAGAATAACGAAGAACCCAGCAGCCGGAACGCACTGACGCGGAAGAACGTCCCCCATGCAGTCAGAGGGGGACGCGAGCTACAGAACGTGTACAGCACAGTCCACTTCTGCTTATGTCCAGAGATGGACGTGATAATATAGATGCACCTGTGTGTGTTTGTTGACTACAATGTCCTGGAACAAACACTCCGAGGGAAGGAACTGAGAGGTCCTTTAAAAATATAGGTATATTTTCTATTGGTGTCTTTGCTTCAAAACTAATTTCTTAAAATGTCACCACAGTAAATATGCCTGGAGACCTTTTAGGAATGACCACGATGATGTGGGGGAGGGACTGCCCAACACCACTATCAAAGTGTGTGCGCGCGCACACGCACAGACACTGGCCCCTTTTAGAAGCAAAGCCAAGCCCTGGCTGGTGTAGCTCAGTGGATTGAGCGCGGGCCTGCGAACCGAAGGATCGCGGTTCGATTCCCAGTCAGGGCACATGCCTGGGTTGCCAGGCCAGTTCCCGGCAGGGGACATACAAGAGGCAACCGCACATTGATGTTTCTCTCCCTCTCTCCTTCCCTTCCCCTCTGAAGATAAATAAATAAAATCTAAAAAAAAAAGAAAAAAAAATTAAAAAAAAAAAAAAAAAGAAGCAAAGCCAAGAGGTCATCCTACTCACCAATGTTCAAACCATGGGAAAGACAAAACACTCCTTAAAACTTAAGAGAAACAAGTTTGGGCAAAAGCACTTTTACATAGTTACAAAACAGTCTCAAACACTGGCCCAAACTAAAAATAAAAAAAATTTTTAACCAAATAGCAAGTCATTTGGAAAACCCTGTGGATGGCTGCTTCTTATTCTGGGAAGTTGCTGAAGGGCTTTATTCCCTTTTATTCCCTTTAGAACACAAATATAGTCCACAAAAGAGGTGATGAGCCACCTTTCCATGGTCACACGTCTCCCCACCCTCCTGCCCACAAGAGGCCCCCACTCTGCCGGCCTGTGAGGGGGTGTTGGGGGCTCCTACTCCGCTTAAGGGGCATAAGCTGAATCCGTCCTCTGCGAGGAACGCAGCCTGTTTCTCCAGGGCCCGCTTGCGCTCACTGTCAGCCCACAATTACGGCTGGCTGGCCTCCTGCTTCGACGCTGCTGGATCTTCCAGGTGGCGCCGGGCCACACTTTCTGCTGGAAGACAGAAGAGCTCATTCAAGGGCGCCTGGAGAGAGAGAGCTGGAGCCTGGAGCCCGGGGCTGGTGGGGCGTCTGGTCGCCAAGGTTTCAGAGTTGTCCTCGCAACCTAAGTGGGCGGAGGGTCATCCCACAACTTGCCTCCTGGAAGAGGCGGCGGAAATTAGATGTTTTTAATGTCGAGCAAAAGGAGCCAGACGCTCTTATTCTTGCCAGCTTAAAACCAGGCAAAAGCAATCCATGACGGTGGGAGTCGGGACCAGCAGTGGGGAGGACCAGGCGCGGGCAGGAGGAAGGCTCTCGGGGGTTGGTAATGCTGTTTCATGATCTGCGCACCGGTCCCCCAGCTACATTTACCCCATGCAAATTCATGGCGCTCCCTACCTCTGTGCACTTTTCAGTACGTATGTTAAATTTCTATTAGAAGTTAAATAATTAAAGGGAATCTTTTGAATATGTAGCTGGCTCACAGGCACCTTCTTTGTCCATTCCAGGTTGAATCTCTCCTTTTCTCCCTCGTAGCCTGAGCCACCAGCAAACTCATTGGCCCAAGTCACACGAAGGCCAAGCCATACCAAGTGACGGCTGGGGGACTGGCAGTGTGAGAAGAGGGCAATGTCCAGCATATACTTTTAATTGATATGCTCATTTTCCCCTAATATCAACATAGTCCCAGCCCTTTTCCCCGGTACCCCCAATGGTCTCAGCCACGCCCTGAGAAGCCCCAAGGGCCTTGGGCCTGCCACCAGGCTCCACGGCCCCAGCCACTGAACTCGACCACAGCTTACGCCTCAAGGAAGCGCTCAGAAAAGTCTGCATGGCCTCTCCAGCTCTCATTCCACATGAGTCCGAACCGGGGTGGGACCCTCTCCTAGAAGCCAGCGCCATCCCTCGTTACCGTCAACTCACTCCCCAAGCTCCTCTGGGGTTTTCCCAGCCCATGAGGGAATATCAGGGGCCTTCAATGAACTTTTCCATGGGGTTCGTTTGCAGGTTCCCTCACTTTTGTGAAGTGAAAAGGGTTTCTGCTTGTCTTTGACAAAAAGAAAAACGTCAAGTTTACAGAAAATTATATGGAGAGCGAAGCAACACAGAATGATTCACATTCGATGAGCCCACCACTCTTAGGCAACTGAACGCGCACCTCTGGCCGAGGCCCAGTGAGCAGTCTGACTCTGGATTTCTCTCTCTCCCTGGCTACAATCACGCCTTTAAAGGGCACTGCCAAGTCGCCACCACCCTGCTCCGACGTTCAGGGAGGGGCCCGCCGCTCCGGGAAAGGAAGGCTGATCCTAGCTCTCCAGCAAGGTGGCCACCCCCTTGCTGGAGAACACGGAGCAGGTGAGGCAAACCACCAGTCACAGGGAGTCTCCGGTGTTAAGAGCAGGCAGCCGTCACCCAGGTGCCGGGCCACACCTGTCTAGGACACCCTTCCAGCCACCTCCACTCATCTGGTCCAGCAGGGACCATCGTTCCACCCGGAGCTGTCATTACAGCGTTTTCATTCAAGGACTGGTTGGTAATGCCACCCATTTGTGTTCTCTGTACCTACGCGGTGCATCCCTGTCACACACCACTGTCTGTCTGTCTGTCTGTCTCTCTCCTTCTCTCTCAGGTCAGCTTCCTGTGTTAACAAAACGGCTTCTGTTCAAACTTCAGAGGACAGCAACTCCACCTCCTGACACCTCCCCCACCCCAGGAAAACTCGGAAACTTGGTGTGAACACAGAAAGGCCAAGCTCAGACTCCAGAGGCAGGGAGGCGGGTGGGGGTGGGGGGGGTGGTGGTGAAAGGAACTCCTCAGGCCACACTCACCCGGCCAAGACCCAGCCCAGGACCCTTAGTTCGGCAGCAAGTCACAGACCCAAAGATCACACCAGGAAAGCCTGAACAAGAACGAACCAACTGAGGACCTGTTAAAAACTGGTGCACAGCTCTCTTTCAGGGCCTTCCAAATCCTACTAGAAACACAAAAAAGGGGGAAGATGGCCACCTAAATGGCTCCTGCCTGGGGGTCAGCAAAACTGGTCAGTGGGGGCAGAAGATTCCATGTAACAACCACTGCCAGCCTCCCCACTGCCTCGACACAGGAAAAGCCTCAAACGCACTCCCTCGGGGGCTGCAAACCCGGGAGGTGCAGAGGACAGATAGGTAAAAAGCCCGGTCCAAAGAAACAGACATCAGCCCTTTGAAGCCCCTTCAAGCAAGCTGCCAAGAGGCGCAGGGGCCCTGCTAGCAAGCACGTAATTTCAGGAAAATATTTGTTTTTACCAAACTTTCCTATGAATCAGGCACTATTCCTCAGTACTTCTTAAAGAACAAGGAAGAAGAAAGCTCAAAACATTTCTCAGCAGTAAGTAACAACAGCATTTCTATCTCTAAATATGCTGAATAAAATCATCTGTGAGCATGCCAATGTATACATAGTACATCTTTCCGTATTTCAAAATTAACAAAACCTCAGAACTAGAAAGGAGAAATGAGAATTTAAACATTGCATGGAATTCCATTTTCTGCCCCAAGCACCAGGGTTTTTTCCTTCCACCTTTTGCATTCATAGTTTTACTTTTCCTGATTTCAAAATCCCCAGGAGTTCACATCTTTAAACAGAGGCACAGTACTCAGAATTCCTACCCTCTAGAGAATATGGAAGGAAGAATTCCCAACCTTAGACTATAGAAGGCGATCTAAATTTACTCATTAAAATCAAGAATAAGAAATCACGTCAAGCACAAAAAAACGCAATTTCAAACAGCAATGCAGACCATGAACAACAATGCCAGTGACAAGACACCCTAAAAGCAAGACCAGCCTGTAAAGTCTGGACTTGACTTTGCCCACAGTGAGAAACCAACATCGGTTTTGAGAAGGGGAGTGTCGTAAGGTGAGCAATGCTTCAGGTTATGTTAACCCAGCAGCCCTACGCCAAAAGACACTGGGGTCAGGAACAGTGAGAAAATCTGGTTTGGGAGCAATTCAAAAACACGTAGGCACCTATCTGGGAATCAAGGAGTTGGGCCTTACTTCACTAACTCCAACATATGTTCCCCCTTCGAACAAGAAGTAGTACAAAAGGCTGGTGAGACTTAAAATAAGGAAAGATACTGAGTCCCTATTCGCTGAAGGAGGAGACACCCAGCCATCAATCTCTGGCTTCGGAAAACAGCAGATGGTCTTTTTGGCAGCAGATCCACTGTCCTAGTTACATGTTTTGCTCCAGCTAATGCTGCACTTTGTTTGTGCTGCTTCAGCCCGCACCACGGAGCAAGGGGCAGGCAGTCCCCACGGGAGCAATCAAGGAGGCTGCGCCGGCCTGCAGACTTGAGCTCGGGGATAACCCAGACACTAACACATCAGGACGGACTGCATTCTTCAGTCTCCTGTGCTGGTGGCATTTGGGGGCGAGAGAGTCCTGGGCACTCTGTACAGACCATTCTGACCGGTTTCCTTCCAATCTGCAAAATCCAACGACAACCGAAGACGGGGGAAGGAAAAAAAAAGCAAGAATCAGAGAGTACTAAGTGGCTCTGTATGCAAAACTGGAAAATTCCTGATACTGGTTACTGATTTCTGGAAAATAACTGCTTTGGAAGACAAACAAAACCACCTTTTTGAAAAGTGGGTTTTTCTAGACCTGCCTTTTGATGTGCTCCTTTCTGCAACAATAATAAAGAAGCCGTTGCAGGAGATGAAGTGGCTCGTGGCATTTTCTGCATGGATTCAATTTCTGCTTTTTGTAAGCAAATCAACAATACAGTGAATGGCACCAAACCAACTCATAGCGGGGGCGTGCATGGCAGAGATTGTAGCAGGGGTGGAACAGCCATTCTTTCCTGAAGAGTTTCATTTCATCCTCCCAAATCCACCTTACCCCTTTCAACAGAAACCTTTGGCAGGGGAAAATCCATCTCTATCCTAAAAGAAACTAATTTCTCAGGTATGTAAGGGAAGACAGCACAGGACGGTCTTCTGTACTCTTTTCTTACCGTCCTTCTCAGCCAGGTAACAGGACAGCCAACCAAACCCTGCAAGTGGAATTCACCTGCAGGCTTGCCGATGGTGACGACTCCCAAACCCACCGACCTCAACTGTTGTTTGGAAGCATCTGATTTCATGAAACAAAAAGTGTCAGTCTCAGGGCAGAAAGGGGAGTTTTCCTAGGAAATGATGCCAAGATAAGGAAAGGAACTCTTCAGGAAAGACCTAGGAAGACAAAGGTAGAAGCAGCCACGGAGAGGAGCTGGGGAAAGACTGGACATTACAACAACACAACATCCATGTCGCCAGGGACCCGGAAGCAGGGTGGCAGTGCAGGTGTGCACGTGGGCCGTGATCTCAGGGTGCTGGAGGCCGCAGGAAAAAGAGCCGTGGAGGAAGGTATCTGGGCCAGTCCCACACGCAGAAAACTTAAGGTGGGAGAATGGTCAATTAAAAGAAATAAAAGCACTGCATAAAGTATATTCATAACCAAAGCCGTAAGAGACTGCTATAATCTCCACAGTTGTAATTCTGCTCTAAAAACATGTTTTTAAAAATAAGGCCCCAGTAGAAATAGAAGTCCAAGCTGGAAAGCCTACAAGGAAAACAAAGCAGTACTCCTTCCTTGCACCATGCAGTTTCCTACAGAAACACAGTGAATAAGGACGGTTCATTTCTTAGGAGACAAAACAAAGGCCTCAATTCCCTCGAACGACTGACTATTATTTAAGCAGTTAAACATCTGCCTTTCCCAGCTGCAATGCACCATGGCACAGGGTGTGCACATGTGCCCTGTGTGTGCACAGACACACTTGTATAATATGCACACACACCATGCATATGTTGCACATGTGCACATGCACATTCAGGCGTGTGCATGCATCCAACATGCACGCACATGTAAGAATGCTCATTCTGTCTCACCGCGCAGGACTGGGATACCTGTGAATACCTGTGCATTCACAAACCCAGGCTTCAACAGCAGCATCTAAAGCTCTGGTCCCTGACCATGGCCAACTCCCAGGGGAAGAATCTCGGTATCTCAGTCATTCTCTCTCCCAATTATAAATGTCTCCTTATATTTTTTAGAGGAGGTCCCGAGGCCAAATAAGAATCCCACCGTCTTCAGTGAGCCCCGAAGCTGGGATGAGTGAGCCTTTTCTTCAGCCACAAGCCTACTCCGATCAATAGTAGCAACCCGGTCTGGTCTGCATTTTCAGGCCTCTGGGTACACATGCAAATGGCTCTTTGAAAGAATAAAGGACTCTACCCATTTGTTTACCAATTCTGCCTGTTTTGTACAGCCAAGCTTCTTTAAAACTGAAAAAGAACACGCTCCCACCACCAAATATAAAGGCGCTGATGATAATCACCATTTATTGATGATAATCACCATTTGTGAATGCTTCACAAACACCTAATAGTTGTAACAGCTTTAATCAAAGGATTCATTAGCTCCATGTCACCCATGAGTAGAGGCGGCGGCTCAGGGAGGGACAAAGCAGTCTGCCTGAGGCAGCACGGAGTAATGGAGAACCCGGGATCGCTACCATGGCTGGGGCTGCTGAGCTTCATCTTACCTCCTGCTGGATTCTTTCATCTGGCCACAGAAACGGAACCAGGGGAAACCCAGCTGTCTCACACCCTCCTCCTGGCCCCTACAGAACAAGAAGCCTGCAAGACGGCCTGCGTGATTCTTCTGCAGGTCTCCCACAGCAAAAAAAATCCCAAGGGTTTTACGAAATCACTGGTCCACAAAGGCTGCAAAGAGACTTCCAGCTTTCAAGACCAATAAGAATCTCCCCAGAGCTGATTATTAGGGCTGACACAGCTCATAAAACCATTTCTGTTCTATTGGCTCTGTTTTCCTTTTCCAGAGGCCTGTCCAAGGGGAGACTGCAGCAGAGTTGCCCAGGCCTGTGGTCCACCCGCACCCAGGAACCCGGGAAAGCCTACACTTGCGTCTTGGCCTCTTCCCTTCCTCACCCTTATCAGAGACTCTCAAGTTTGTACAGAGGAAACATCACGAAGCAGCCTCGTCTACCAGATCTCAGATGGGTCCCAGGAGCCAGTTCTAATTTACTTAAATGATTGAGATCTCTATCTCCCAGTTACTCAATCCTGCAATACCAGCAGCCAGCAGATATAATTGCAAAGCAGGTAGGCTAGACTCTCCAATCTGCCGATCCGGTGCCAGCAAACGTTGCAAATTACAGGGTATAAATTTAGCAGGGTGGGTCCTGACACACATTCCTGCATATTACATGTTCCCTCGCTAGCAGAAAGTGCATTAATTACTTCAGGAGCATGCACTATTTCCACTTAGGCTGGGCTTTCAAGAGAGCTGCAAGCAACTCGGGGTCATCTCCGAAAATTAAAGCATAAATAAATAATTTATTGTGAGGTGGGGAGGTGGAACTTTTCCAAAGCTCTTGGCATGAGAATTGTTAACGTTCTCCCCGCAGATTGAGAGAGAGCCACAGCGTGGCGTTGAGGTTGGACCAACCCGAGTGCAGGCCGGAAGGGCTGCAAACTTTGAGCAGGTGATGCTGTCACAGCTGCTCCTTCCTCCCTCGTGAGCTAGAAGTGCTGCTTCTCCTCCAGGAGGGAGACCAGGAGCCAGGCAGGGGCAGCAGGGCAGACGCACGGGAAGTGGGGTCCGGGTCTGCGGGCTGGAGCCTATCAGATTTCACCCTGTGTAACAAAGCCAGCGCCATCCGTGTGCCAGCCACCGGGCTAGGACACAAAACCTGCATCTTTACAGGCTCCTTCACCACCGCCACACAAGGGAGGAAGGAACCAGTGCTAACTTCACAGAGGAGGAAACCCAGGCTCGGACAGTTACAGACCTTGCCCGAGGTGACATAACCAGAGGCTAGTGGACCCAGGTCCGCATGGCTCTCAAACTCACACCCGTCAACCCCCGGAGCTACAGCATCTGCTAAGGGGCCTCGGGCCCAGTGTTCGTCGGGGCACTGTTTGGGGAAGGAGAGAACACCACACACTGCTTCGGTGCGTCCGACGCCCTGGGCACACAGCTCAGCGTTCTCCCCAAGGCTGTTCTGTTTAATTCTCGAAACAACTCTGGGAGGGGCCCCACCCTCTCAATTGCACCCACGAGAAAATCAAGGCTGGTTAAAGTCAGGTTTCATCCAGCTGGTAAGAAGCAGAGCCAAAACTTTAACCCATCTATGTACCTCCTACATTCAAAGCTTTTCCCTCTCAACTAAGATCCTAATCTGTGAGTTAGCCGTAGTTCTGACAGCTCTGCAGCCCTATGTGATTTAGGCAGAAAAGGGATTTCGAAGATCAAACTGCTGGGGACAGAGGAGAATATCCAAAGGAGACCCTGCGGTGTCCCGGAGCCCGCACTTCGAGGGGCTGAGCAGGCCATTCTCGAGTCACAGCTATAGTGGACACTGGTGGCAGCTTTTTGTTTAAGTTACGCAGCATCCACTTCTCCTGCTTTATTGGCATCACCTCTGTCTCAATGGCTGTGACGTGACAGGACCCTAACCAGGGGCCCCACACTCGCCAGCCTAAGGGGGCAGTCACACAATCTAAGCTGAACTAAGAAGATGCTCTTCCCTGGAATGTGACTCTTGACAAAGGGAGCAAGGACCCTGAAAACATCCTCTTCCTTCCAAGAAGCCGGACATGGCAGGACTCTTCTTACATAAAACTAAATCTCTCTGATGCCACTCAGTTTGGAAAACCTTGCAGGCCTCCTGACCGAAGGGACGTGCACTTCAGCGGGAAAGCAAGGCTAAGAAAACACAGTTAATGAGGAAGAAAAGCAACACAACTTCCATAAAGCTGAGTGCCGCCTACACTTAACGCAGAGAAAGTGTATCAGAAGAGAATGTGGCTGACTTCCAGAGGGGCCACGTGCTCAGTCTGATAGGAGAGGCTGCCTGGACCGGCCAGATAAGTTAAGACCATGCGTGGCTATCACAAGAATGACTTGTCACGGCCAGATTGCTGTCCCGTCACATCTAATATTGATAGGACATTTCCTCTAAGTAATAATAATTGGGTGGATTAATTAAACTTGGAATTCCTGAGCACTCAAGGTTATGACCTGAATCCCGACTTCAGGAAATTGCACTTCTTTGTCTTAACTGGAAATGTGTATGGTTTTACCTAATAAAAATGTGTATGGTAATCTAATATCACACGCAAGGTTACTCTCTACCAGAAAGCCAATAAATAAAGTTGACACAGTCGTATAGGAAATGGCTATCCTTACATTAGTAAATGTGTAGGATGACTGTGAGCTTCTGTAGTGTAAATGCCACCTCATTACTAAGATGGTTCCTCTCTAATTCTTTTCTATTAAAAAGTAGGAAGCCGTAGGGTAGGTGTGCCATAGGGACCCTTGACTCCTCTATGCAAGCCAAGATTAAAACGGTTTGAGTCTTGGCTAGTGTGGCTCTGTGGATTGAGTGCCGGCTGGGAACCAAAGGGTCTCCAGTTCGATTCCCAGTCAGGGCACATGCCTGGGTTGCTGGCCAGGTCCCCCGCAATGGGGGCTGTGCGAGAGGCAACCACACATTGATGTTTTTCTCCCTCTCTTTCTCCCTCCCGTCCTCTCTCTCTAGAAATAAATAAAATCTTTTTAAAAAGTGGTTTTAAAGTCATTCATCTGGAACACTACTGACCTCCTGGGACTCTGAGTGTGAAGTGAGACTCAACACCCTGAAGCCAGGTGAGCTTCTGGGGGGCTGTCCCTGGTCTGGGAGGGGCCGGTGCCTGGATTGGGAAGACCCCAACGGCACCCTTGGTGACTGCTAAGACAAAGAGCCAGAGCTGAAAATTAAAAATGAAATAAAATAAAAGAAAATGCACCAGGAGAGGATGATGCTAACTGAGGGCATCAAAGGAGCCCTCTGAAAGGAGCTCGTTAACTTCCCTCCAGTCGGGGCAGTAGCAGTAACAGAGTCACGAGGTCCTCGCTACTCTATTGTCAATGAAGCGATGAGATGAGGAGTGAGATGATGAGGACACAGGGAAAGCGACAGCACGCACACAGCAGCGACCTGCCAGGCTCCTAAGGGGGACACCAGGTGGTCTCAAGAACTCAACTATTATTAGAACACATATCCTAAATTAGGAGACAAATAACATAAAAGCTTACCATTTCCGTAACACAGATTACGGAAAATAAATCTAATAAAAATTATACTGACTAATAGAGATGCGATGAAGAAGACTGAGGATAAACTGAAAGAGAAATGTTTGAATGAACAGAAAAATGTTCGGCGTGTGTAAAATGAAAAAAGTTTAAAAACTATACACTCCCACATGTAACATGTCTGAAGGATAACACACCAATTTTTGAATGGTAGCATGACTGATGATTTTTGTTTTCTTCTTTCTGATTAACTATATCTTCGATAACAAATCCCAGTAAGAACAGTAACAAATGTTATTCTTCAGAATTTTAAGGGCAGGGGGAGGGGGTTCTGGAGACCACCCCAGAACCAAACTGTCTTGGGTTCAATGTAGGTTGAGTGTTGACTCTGAAGAGATGGCTGCCCCTAAAAAGTCAAAGACATTTTTAAAATTTTACTACATTTATTAGGGTGACACTGGTTAGAAAGGTTATGCAGGTTTCAAGTGTACCATTCTCTAATACATCACATCGCGCTGTGTGCTCACCATCCAAAGTCAACCCTGCTTCCGTCACCACGTACGGGATCCCCCTTGCCCTTCGCGACCTCCCTCCAGCCCCTTCCCGTGGGAAACCACCACGCTGTTGTCTGTGCCGATGAGATTTTGTTTATCTTGTTTGTCATTTGTGGCTTTCTGTTTTATATCTCAGTATGAGTGAAATCATATGGCTCTTGACTTCTCAGTCTGATTTACTTTGCTTCACATAATATTCTCAAGATTCATGCGTGTTGTCGCATATGGCAGTATTTCATCAAAGACATTTTTTGATAAAGAAACTACACGGTGACGCATAAACGGAGCTCATTATTTAGCTAATTCCCCCACAGAATCTCTCTGTACTAAGTGGCACCTTAATGTGCGACTTGGCAACGTAACAGCTGCTTTACATTTCAAACATGTCTACAGGACACTCAAATCACAAAGCATTACAGACTTACACCTGCCTGGTCTGACTCTGGGAGACCACCACCTTCTCCTCAGAGTCATTCTTTCCCCCTCCAAGCTCTCTTTCCAACCACAAGCTGCTTTTCCGGGCAGCTTCCCGATTACGAAGGTACCAGTGAACGGCTACAAGGGACAGCCCGCAGGTCTGGGTAAACCAGTTCTACCACTTCAACAGCCAACATCACGTGGCCAGGGCTCCTCGGGAATGTGATCGGTCCTCATCAGGTCCTGCCGCCTCACCTCAGGCGGATTCATCCCCCAGCCCTTCCCTCCGAAGTCGGGCCCTGGCCCCTCAGTTGGGACCACTGCAGCAGCTTCCCACCCAATCTCAGGGACCTTGACCAAGCTCTCCCCTGTCACTCTTCACGCTGAGGACAGGTCAGCTCATGTCTCTACTGCATGTCTCTGGAGCTCCTGCCTCCAAACCCCACTGGATGGGAGACCCGCCGCCCGACCTAGCCCGGATTCCATCTTCCTTGCTCCTTGCACCATCCAGGACAGTCCTCCCCACAAACTGAGTTCCCGACACTCACATCATCGCTCATTCTGCAAACGCACTTCTTAACAACATGGAATATTTCAAGTGTGTAAAGTACAGATTTTAACATAACAGACCCTCATGTACCCAGACCCTCAAATTCAAAAACAGTAATATTTTGCCAATTTTATAGAGTCTGTTATGTGGGAAGATCTTTAGGAAAAGAAGGTCATGAAAATTGTATAATGAAAGTCAAATTGGAATACTCTGCTAACTGCTAATAGGACAGAAGACCGATTGCACATAAATAGATGCACAGGTTTTTACTGGTCCTAAAAAAAGTCTTTTGCAACAGTTCATATGCATTTTAAGGAATAAAATACCACCAAGATGGATGTTTCTGAGCACCCTGCCACCCATCACACTTTCCCCAGAGGAACTACAGTCCTGGCGTGTCTGTCTCTTCTTCCCAGGTTCGCTACTTTCACCACATACATACAATTTAATTGTGTGTATTTCATAGGTAATTATGTATGTACAACATTATATATACACCAGATACAGAGACGGACAGACAGTCCCATTCTGTGTGGTTCTGAAATAAACTCAAGGGGCATATACCACCTGCCACTTCCTTTTTCCCACTCTCAGTTCCTTGAAAGATCTATCCATGTTGGTATGTGAAGAACTCATCTATTCATTTTAGTTACTATATAGCACTCCACTTTATGACAGTGCAGTCATTTACTCACTCAGTCCCCTTAGATGGAGGACGAGACGACTCTCAGTGTGTCACTACTGCGAACAGAGCACCCTCGTGGGCGTTTCCAGGGGCCGTGCAGAGACCTGCTCTTGAGCAGTGCTGCACCCACAGGACACAGGGCTCACCTACCCCAGATACTGCTGAGCCCAGGGCTCCTGATGAGCAAGCGTGTCGCCACTGTGGCTGGTTCCAGACCCAGACCGCAGCTGAGTTCACCAGAAGGGGGCCATTGGTCCCAGATGGGGTGACATGCATGGTATGGCCAAAGAAGACAAATAGGTGTCCCACACTCCTCCCTCGGGGTCTTTAGAATTAGGGCGCAGGCTGGACGATGAGCCAGGGAAGCCGAGCTGGAAAGCTTAGGGGACGCCAGGAACTGCGATGACCTGGCTGCAAAGCCTTAAGAGAGCAGTGGGTAGGACAGGGACGCAGTGGGCATGCAAAGAGAAGCTGACCACACCTAGAAGGGACAACCACACAGGGTGAAGGCAGATGGGGAGGGGAGGAGCCTCAGTTCTGGAGAGGCTCCTGGCTCCAGTCTGGCCCCAAGGAGTAGCCCTCCTTTAACGTCCTTTAAAGGTAATCTGGCCGATTCATCAGGGAGGAATTCCTTCAAGGATCCTTTAAGGTCACCTGTGCCACAAAGCCTTCCACAACCCAACCAATGGAACGACTCGCCCCTTCCACTGTGCTCATGGCCCGTCCCTGCCCCTCTCTTACACCATGTAGCTCTCGTACGCTCAGTCCCAGGGCGTGTACCCAGTTAGCCGCCTCCACGCTTGTCCTCTGCACAGGACTTTGTACGCCATCAATCCGTGTTTTACAGCCGAGCCCAAGCTGTTCGCTCCCTAAAGGCAGGGCCCACCTCGCGCCCATCTCCATCGTATGTCCAGGGCTTTACAGAGTCGGGTACAGAGTAGGTCCTCATTAAATGTGTCCTGAACGAATGACTGACACGGGGCTCCTGTGAGCGAGCGCATCTGCCTGAACTACTCTCCCAGGGCTCATCCCAACGAGCGCACTTCCAAGTGGAGGTGACCAGGCCGAAGGATAATTTATCTCCCTAAAGATGCTAAGTGTCGGTTAAACTGCTGTATTTAATAGGGCCTGACTGCGATGGGCCATTTTGAACAAAAGCAATAACTGCTCCAGTAATGAGCCTACTTTAAATTGCTATGACTATTACCACACCAAGTCCAAAGGATTCCTTGAACCACCAGACCAAGGCTCCAATTAGGGATCTGCCACCTTTATAAACCACAGGTCCCGGACTCACATCTTTGACCTCCCTGGAACCACCAAGGATATTTTCCAAAAGCATCCAGCGTAACCCTCTCCAGAGGTTCATTCTAGCATTGTATTTTTATTTGGATGGGCCTGCCCAACAGGCTCTAAGCGATTTCACACATCAAGCCTGATAAGAGAGAATATGTTACGGCTGAGGCCTCAGAGAACCAATCTAGTATTAAGTGTGTTTATTTTACTTCGTGGATGCATCCAATACTTACTAGCCCCTGGGAACGTCTGGGAGCATCAAAGAGGAGGGAGGGAGGGAAAGGCCTTTATCTGCCAGGACAGATTGTCATCTCTAACAGATAAGGTAAACAAAAGGCACCCCTCACTGAAACTGGGTGACAAAGGAATATGCACAACCGAAAACCGGCTCTTCAGTTCAAAAGGGAGCGGAAAACACCCCCTCGGCCTCAGTCATTCTGGGCACAGGGGAAGGAGGAAGTGAGAGACAGAAGGAGGTCCGCTCCTACACACCATGTGACTGCCTCCCTCCGGCAAACATCCTTGGGGTCACCTGGGTGAGTCAACTCCCTGACCTGCAAATCGGAAAGGGGACCACACGTCCAGGGCCGGTGGCCACGGTGTCCTCCCTAAACAACACCTTCACAACGCATCAGGTGACCAGTGAAGAGAACACAGTGGTAAAAACATGAGGTCCAGCGTCAGACAGCACTGAACTCAGGTCCTGGCCCCGCTACCTTGTAGCTACGAATTCTGAGCACGTTACATGCCTGTCGGAGCCTCACCTTCCTAATCTGTCAAATGGGGGTAAGAGAAGTTGCCACATCATAAAAATTGCTATTATTTTGTAAGCACCTGTCAAGGGCTGTTCTGTAAGCTAAGTGCTACATGTGTATTGCCTTATTTCAGCCGTCTGTGGTCCCATGAGCCCGTGAGGTGAGGGCATGACGATACTCATTTGACAGATGAGGAAACTGAGGCTTAGAAAGGAAGGCACTGCATTCCCAAGGTCACAGGGGGAGCAAAGGACGGAGCCAGGCCTTGAGGCAGGTCTACCAATTCTCAGCAGTTCCTCGCCTCTATGCTAGGATGTTGGGAGAGGTTGAGTGAAACTTTAACTCCCAAATTATTAACTGTTTTTGTTTTATTTAATATTATGTGTATCTGCTGCTTCCCCTTAGTGTGCTCCTTGCCCCTGGCCTTTTGGATTAGGCCAGGCAGGAAATCAGTTCTGATCAAGAAAGAGACCTCCACCCCACACTGAATCCATGGGTTCTCACTGTTGTCATGAAAACCAGCCCAAGGCAGAATTCCCTCCTAGGGACGCAGGGCCTTGGGACCCCCACAGCAGGCCAGCCCTGTGGCAGAACAGGCCACTCCTCCCTGCCCCTCCACTCCCGCCTCCGCCAGCTCAGACCCTCGCTAAGCAGATTCTCCATCCCTGAGGTGGGCCCCTCCCATCAGCACTAAATTCATAATGGGAGAGGGAAAAGAACACTTTGAGATCCACGTGACAACCCTTTTTACCATGGGAAATGAAATGGTCCTGCCTGGTAGAAGCAAATATTTATGCAAATAATTAACTAAGGATGTGGAGTGTTTGTTTGGTCCAATGTTGAGTACAACTTGGTAAATAAATAGCCCTGGCCATGAAACGGTCACTCACAGACTTGGGAGGGGGCAGCAAGTCGGAATCAGCCCCTAAGTCTGCAGCAACGACCCCCAGGGAAAATGCACTGAGCACCCAGACTAACCCAGGACCTCTGAGGACCTGCACTCACCACCTCCCTCCCCATCCTTTACCCCAGCAAAATTCTCCTTCCCTTGCTTCTCTGGCCCGGGCTATGTACTCAGGGCACAATTAATTGCTACAACTTTAGCTAATTCAAGAGCTGTAGGGGAACCCAGCTCCTCTTTTCTCCCTCATTTCCTCTATTTTCCATTATCCCCTACCCCAAATTTTACTTTCTATAGAAGGGCTAAAAGCCTGGTAGCTGGGAATTTCTACTGTTTCTTACTCTGCAATGCTCAAAAAATAGCCTTTTTGCCTGAAAATAAACAAATGGAGCCTCCTGTGTGAGCTGGGGCGATGCCATGTGTCATGCACCAAACACTATGCTCAGCACAGAACCATATAGCCGGCCCTTCCTCTGTGTCCTGAGATTTCCTAGCCGCTGCAGACCCCACGGTAAAGGTGTTCACAAGGCTATTCACTGCCAGTACCTTTTTTAATCCCAAGTTCCGCTCAGTCTTTCAAAAGAACATCCAACCTCTTAGTTGGCACAGTGGAATGGGCGTTGAGACTAACCAGTTTGTAGTCTCAGCTCAGTCACTAATAAACTGTGTAAACTTGAACCCACTTCTTATGCTCTCAGGCTCGTTCTTTTCGATGGAGAGGACAATCTATACAAATGTGGGTATGAAACCAATTTGGTGGGTCACGCCCACCAACTTTTTCTAGAAACGGAAGGAAACAGATTAAATAAATCAGAATGCACTGGACATGAAAAGAGTGGGTTTTGATTCAGCTGTATGTAAATGTTCCAGTTTGCAATGTAAATGTGATTTTAACAGTCTTATTGAGATATAATTCACAACCACACAAATGACCCACTTAAAGTTTACAACTCAATGACTTCCAGTATGTTCAGAGCTATGCAATCATCACCACAATCAATTTCAGAGCGTTTCATCACCCCAGAAGGAAAGCCCATCCCCATTAGCAGTCGCTCTCTGTTCCCTCCTAAACCCCCGCCTCCGCCCTAGGCAACCACGAATCTACCTTGTCTTCACAAGCAGCGTCGCTCACCAATGTGGACTTTGGCGTCTGCCGACTTAGCATGGTTTCGAGATCCTGCCACGTTGTGGCATCTATCAGAACTTCATTCCTTTGTACGGGTGACTAACATCCCATCGTGCGCATATAACACGTTTGTTCATCACTCATCCACTGGCGGACGCACGGTTGTTTCCACTTGGGGCCTACCAGTAACTCTGCTGTGAACCATTCATGAGCAACGGTCTGTGTGGACGTGCGGATGTGTTTCTGTGGGTCGCTGTCAAGTCCAAAGCTGGGCTACAAGATTCCTAAGGGGTAGTTACACCGTTCTGTAATTTTTAAAAATCAATTCACAGACTTTCGCTTTGGGAAAGGAAAGAAATTATCATCAAATCAAACTTGCACTCCTACTGGCAAGGTCACCACCAGGGAACCCGTGGCCAAAAGTGCTTTACTAGCATCTTGAAGAACCTGTCATTTCAGAGAATTTCAGCCCTTGGAATATGCATGTCCGCTGTCCAAACAGATCGAGACGGGGGCACTTCCAGGCTGACGGGAGCTGCGGCATGGCCAGCAGACGTCGGCCATGGGTACACTTCCTTCTTTAAGGCAGCTCCAACGTCGATCCAACTCCAAAATGTAAACTCCTGAACTGTGAGGTTTCGGACACAAAGTGGCATTCACAAAAACACAGTCAGAGGCTCCTATGAGCTCCTTCCACCACTCGCGCGCGTGCACACACACACGCAACTCTGAACTCTCAGTGCGTATTTACGAACTGCTCCGCATGAAATCTGACTCCTACAACCGTGGCTATTAAAGAGCTGATGTCAGGAGACAGACAATGGTCCTAAGCTGCTCCCTCCGCCAGCAAACCTGCATTAATAATTCAGCTATTAGCAGCCGTGAAACCAAAGCAGCTTGGGAGGGACAGCTCTACGGTCTGAGACGCCGGGAACATCTCTAGGGTCACCCCTTTTCCACTTCACAATCACAGACCCTGTTGTCTTGAAGACCTTGTTGTCCTCAGAGATGGGAAAGGTGACAAATTTGTGAAGTCTAAGGAATAAATACCATCCCTGTAGGCCTTAAGTTTATGACCCTCACAAAGCCTGCAAAATATGATAAACCATTATAGGTTTTTCCTGTCTCGCCTGCCTTGGCCACAATTAATTTTGCCATGCTGGAGTGTAATACGGGATGTAATCTACGGAGGTGGGAGATTTAGAGCCGGAGTTGCCTTGCAGTGAATAAGCTTCTGCAGTTCGGGGCCCCCGGAGGTAAAAGAAGCAGTAAGGACAGGCCTCACTCTGGAACCGTTTGTGTGCATTTTCTGCTTTGCGTCATTAAGCAAGACAAAAGTGCCTGAAGAAAACCATGACAGCGTGGGGCCGAGTCACTTAAAACCCAAATACCGAACGTCTTCTGTAATTGAGATGCATGGCAGCTCTTACACAGACCCTAGAAGAGCATCGCATTGCAAATAAAAGTTGTGTAGCACCACAAACCAACAGGAAATGCTCTGGTTTTATTGACACCATGACCTCGAAGGTCTGAACGCACAGAAAAATTCAGTTAGAAAGTCCCACGGAGGTTTTCCCAAACACTCAGAAGAGTAATGGAAGCTCTTCTTTATTGAAGGCCTGGCATGTGGGTAGAATCCTGTCCCCTAAATAGATACGTTCAAGTGCTAAGCTCCAGTACCTGGGAACGTGACCTTATTCGGAAAGAAGGTCTTTGCAGAGGTGGTGAAGTGAAGAAGGTCATACTGGATCAGAGCGGACCCCAATCTGGCGATGGTAGCCCTGTGAGAGAGAACTCTGATGCAGACACAGGGAAGAAGGCCAAACGAAGATGGTGGCAGAGATGGGAGTGCTGCACCGGCAAGCAAGGATGCCGAGGACTGCCTGCAGCCGTCAGGGGCTAGGACAGAGGCATGGAGGAGACTCTCCCTCAGGGCCTCCGGAAGCAACCATCCCTTATGACATGTGGATTTGGGCTTCTAGTCTCCAGATCCATGAAACAATAAGTTCCTGTTGTTTTAAACTACCTGGCTGACGGTGATTTGTTACGGCAGCCCTAACAATTTAATACAGCTATCGATAAAATCCTTGCTAACAACAACCCTGAGAGGTAGATATTCTACAGATGAGAAAATAGGCTTGGAAAAACTAAGTACTTAGTTCAAGATCACACAGAGAGCCAGTAGAGGGACCAGGATTCGGGCTTAGGTTGCTAACTCTTAAATGAGCCCCATGCCATAATTACTAGCTAACGACACACCAAATTTTGCCACTGTGTCCATACAGTGGTTTTCCTATGAGAAGGTTTTTAAGAAAAAGATCCCTTAAAAATTCAGTAACTTTGGTATTTTCTTGCTAACAAAAGACAGTAATTTGTCAGAGCTGGGCTTGACCCACTTCCACCATACGAGGCACAAGCGCTCTCCAAGCAGACACTCTATTGACAAGATTATTCTAAGAAGCACTGTCAATCAGACCAAAAACTCAGAACAGATTTTAAATGCTTCATTCATTCAACTCCCCCAACACTTGCTGAGTGCTGAGAAAGGGGGAGGAAAAGGGCCCGGTACCAGGGAGGAGGAAGCCCAGCCCCTGACTCTGCGCAGCTCAGGCCCTCACTTTCTTATCAAGTGCAGGGGCCCAGCCCTAGCTGTGCCTCAACGGACTCATGACCAACAGGTGTCCCCGGTGCTACCCACCTGACATTCCATCTGCACAGCCCCCAGTGCTCCCATTTCCCAGGCTAGGCAGAGCCACATGACCAGTTCTGGCCAACGGGACATGGGCAAAAGTGACACATCACTTTCAGGGTGAAAAAAAGAAGAGCAGCATGTGACAACTCAGGCAAATTATGCCCTTGCTTTGCCCATGTTCCAGGCTGGGTGCATGACCAGCCTGGGATGACAGAACCACGAGGAGTAGAGGCCCCTCCCCATTCCTGCAGGCTTCTGTGTGCTAAACCAATGAACTCTTGGTTAAATGTACTAGTTCCCTAGGGCTGCCTAACAACCACAAACTGGGCAGCTTTCAACAACAGAAGTTCATTCTCTCACAATTCTGGAGGACGAAAGTCCAAAATATGGTACGGGGGCTCCTTCTGGAGGCCCCGAGGGAGAATCCATTCCACACCTCCCTTCCAGTTTCTGGTGGCTACCAGCAATCCCTGGGGTTCCTTGTCTTTAAGATGCATCACTCTGCTCTGTGCCTCTGTCTTCACACAGCCTTCTCGATGGTTCCTCCTGTTCTTATGAGGACACCTGTCACTAGACTGATTTAAGGCCCACCTGAATAAGCCAGGATGATATCATCTCAAAGCCCTTAACTATGTCTGCAAAGACCCTTTTTCTAAATAAGATCACATTCACAGGTTCTGGACAGACACATCTTTGGGGATGGGGATTACCATTCAACTCACTACACACCACTACAGGGGTCTAAGCATCAGCCGGGTAAGCTTAGGTTAGCGAGCCCTTCAGAGCACCTCACGCCCACCTCTGCCCCCAACCTTCAACCCAGCCATAAAATCCGGGCAGGTCCATGCAGATTCCTACATGGATGAAGGGAGAGAGAGCTGTAACCAGCACTGTCTAATAGAAGTATCATCCAAACCACATACATGTGTAATATAAATGTTTCTGGTAGCCATGTTACCAAAAAAGTTAAAAGGCACAGGTAAAGTCCATTTCACTAAAGTATTTCATTTAAGCCAATATGCCCAATATAGGACAGATATGGTCCAGGTCTTCAAAGAGTTGGCAGAGGAGGCCCTGAATGTGGGACTAATTATTGCAACCCAGAGCAGCTGAGGAAATAAAACTGATGACAGAAGGACCACAGAGTTCCAACTCCCAAGCCACAGGGCCAAGTAAGAAGTGGCCTTTCTTTAGCTTTTGATAGAAGAACCAAGAGTGAAAAACGCAGCTTTTCTGACATGCGACCAAAGTGTGCCTCAAACATCCCCTCAAAACACCACATTCACAGCCCGGACGGAGCAGGGCTACCGCTGGCTGCTGCTCACAGCTCATGCCAGGGTGTGAGAGGTCCTACGTGCCCTCGGATTTCCAAGGCCTCTTGCCAGGGGGCTGTTTGTGCCCTTGACAGCTTTGGCAAACTGCAAGTGTACTCTCACAAAATATGGGGATATGAAAACAAACCTTTCAACAGGATATGCACCTGCCAACAAGGACCTCAGGTCTCCACGAGATACATTCTGTTCTTAACAATATTAAGAGCCTACCAGTGCTAGCCTAAGTCACCCCTTCTTTACACATGTTATCCCGTTTAGTCTTCTCACCAATCCGCTGAGGTAGTTACTGCCATTTTGCAGATGAAGGACCTTGAGATCAGAGAGGGTTAGTGACATGGCCAAAGGCACACAGCTGAGATACACAGAGCTTGGGTCTGGTCCAAAGTCACTGTGCCCGCAGAGTCCTCATGCTCACTGTAAAATCCTCTCTCCTGACGCTGCCTTCCAACTGCCTCCTGCATTTCCCCCGAGATGTGACTGTGACCACGGAGAGCAGGAAACTGAGAAGAACCCAGTTCCGGTGGACCCTGGAGAGAAAGATTATCTAGAATGTTTTCCTTTCTTTCTTTCTTTTTTTTTTTAACATGTGAAATTTCCCAACCAATATGAAAACCAAAACCCAAATAATACTGCCCTGACTCCCCCAGGGGTCAGCAGTGGCCTGAGAAGTCCCCATGAAAAGCTTCCTAACTCCACATGGGTAGGGTAGGAAAGATTCCCAGGACTACTTCAAAAGGACCAACCAAATCTGTCCATTTGCCTAAATGCCGGGAAATTAGCACATCTAATGTTTTTGTTCTTGGCTGAAATCAAAACATTGGAGTGGTAACAATAACTGCTTCCTTCAAACGAAATCTCTTATAGTTATAAATGTCTTTTATTAATGTTTTAACAATACAAATTATTTAATTATTGTGGTTTGGTAACACGCTATTTCAAAACATCTGGTTTGTGGGGGATAGTCTAAGAGTCCTTGGCTGGATCAGACAGAAAAGCAGACTGACTAAGACTTATCAGCGCCTGTGCCATCCACGTTCAGGAAACTGGAAAGTGCCCTCATGAAACTTAGCAGCAGAACCCAAGTTTATCATTAATAAAACACCATTTCTCCCGAACTCTTTAACGAAGTTCACATTCGATCCTTAACCTTCACAGTGGGGGAGCTAAGTGAATCAGAATTTCTACTGTTTGTGTGTGGGGGGGGTGGGGGCGGGAGGGCAAGGGAGTGGGAAGAAGGAGTAATGCCATTTCCAAAAGGACTAACTGACTCAAACCAGCTAATCATTCACTAGCAGACTCGTTCACTAATGAAATCATGCCCATCCGGATAAAGTCAAGGGGGGAAAGGCAAGAGGGGGTGCCAGAAAATCTTGGCAATTCTTCTCTGATTTGACTTTCTAGGGGTCATTTACTTCTCTATAAGAAGCCTCAATTTCTCCAGCAATGAAATGGGGGTAATATCTGCCACCAGGCAATGAACATAAAGCAATAAATTACTTGAATTGCCTGGATAATCAGTATTATGCAAATTGAAGGTATCATTAGAGAGCTACTAAACACAGTTATAAATCTTTCAAAAATACTTCAATGGAAATTGAAGTCTCAATTAAATGGCTCCATTTCTTAAAAATTTCCATCACCTTGTTACATTAAAAACAAGAACATTTAAATTCAGCTTAGATATTTCTAGAGAAGGAAAAAGCTCTACACCGTCCTGATAAAGCTCTACACTGATTTAAAAAAAAAAGTTGTCTAATCAGAAAGGAAGAAGATGTTTTTGTAAAATAGTTGAGAACTAGACTGAAATCTAGAGACCTGGAGATCCCTCCCAGCCACTGGCTCAAGCACCTTGTCCCAGGCAGGACTCCGACTGCCACATTTCTTGTCACAGAGCTACAAGGTCTGGTGTATCTTAAAAATTCTTTCAAGCATGGTACACAGGAAAGAATTTGAACTAACTTGACTCAATCTGCCTTTGGTTATCCCAATGCCTTCAAAGGAGGCAAAGGAACGGCAAGGACCTAAAATGAACAGACCGGAAGCTCTGAGACTCACAATTTCAATACTCATCTAAAGCTCACCAACATGAAAAGTTATCTGCACCCTCATGTTCATTGCAGCATTATTCACAATAGCCGAGACATGGGAGTGTCTCGACTGATGAATGGATCAAGAAACTATGAGATACACACATACACACACACAGAGGAATATTATTCAGCCTTTAAAAAAGAAGGAAATCCTTCCATTTGTGACAGCATGGATGGACCTTGAGGACATTACACTAAGTGAAATAAGCTAGACAGCGAAAGACAAACACCATATGATTTCACTTATATGTTTAGTCTAAAAACAAAACAAACAAACAAGACATAGGTACAGAGAACAGATGAGGCAGTAGGTTAAGGGTAAGTGAAATGGTAAAACAAGTCCTGGGGATGAAATGAACAGCATGGTGACTGTCGTCACATGACCCCTGACTACTCTCCCTGAGCAGTGAACAGGAGTGGCGCGAGTGCAGTTCTATGGAGATAAGAGTATAAGAGCAAGGCTACAAGGAGACAAGACATATTAACATCTTCCATCCTGATTGGTCCGTCAGTGTTTCCTGTAAATATCCCTCCTAGGGCCTCTGTCTTTGGGAAGAAACTTTTCCAGCCCCACCACCCAAGTCCCAAGCCATCTCCACCACCCTTCCTTTTCCCTGCTGAATGCTGACCTTCTGTGTCTCTGGGAGATCTGGAGCCACACAACTAACCCCTACAACTCTGCTTCTCTTAATGACTAAGGGATACCCCCTGGGTACACTTCCGAGTTCAAATGCTACCATGACACAACTCACAAGCAATGAGTTTAAAGAATTACCCGGCAGGTTTATTGCCAACATTGCCTCAAAAGAGGGAGCTTATCTTGCTTAGTGTCTTCCTCCTTCCTCCAGGCTGGGATTCATGTGACTTGGTTGCTACTCAAGCAGTCACCTGGGGCCATGATGTAGCTAGCAGAACATACAAGTTCGTCCACTCCACACCAGTCCCTCTCCTCCGACCTGATATCGAAAAGGCCGCCTCTGCAGCAACTGATTCTCCAGCCCTGCCAAGGAAAAGCCTCTTCTAAACGGCCATTCTCCTGAGCCTGGGCACTCAATTCCTTACTCAGTTGCTGTGAGAAGTCTCCACCACCATCAGCATGTTCAAACAACACTAAAATTCTCTGTTTTCATCTTACATCCTTCCACTTTTTCAAAAATCCCCCGCTGTTCCCTCCTCCTCCAGGCCAGCTCTTCGTCCCAGCCCACCTGGGGGTCCCAGCCCACCTCCATCCATCAAGAACCAGAGCTCTACCCTCTCCCTGTAAACCCTACAAAGCGCAGTGCCAGAGATTACACCCTATCACGACCAGCTCACACACCGCTTATTATTGCTGGGGGGTTTTGTTAACTTTCGTTAACCTATCATCTTTTACTTACTGCTCAAATCCTCTATTCATCAATCCACACTGATTTGAGGGAAAAGGAATGGGAGTTTTCTTTAGTTTTGTTTTGGTGTGAGTTTGTTATGTGGGGTTTTTTTTGGCCACCAACTATAGGTTACAAAACTGACGTAAAGGAGTGTGGGAAAAACGAAAGTGGAGAGAACACAGCTGCCAGAATGTCCACCCTGTGCCAGAGGAGGCCTGTGCTGCACGCTCTTGTTCTTCAGGGACTGGGACTGATCCACAAGCATCTCCAACACCCCGCAGCTGATCCCACTACTGTGTTCCACTAGGATGACATTTTCAAGTTGCAATGACACACTTGATTTCATCTAGAGGCGGTGGTGCAGCCAGAAAGTCATGTTCATCAGTAGGAGCATAATCTCTAATAAAGCACAAAAGTCCAGGGCCAAAGGCAAGCAAGGGAGACTGCAAACTTTCAGCACACCCACGCCGTTGCTAGGTTATCTCTGCCTTCATGTACCTCTGGAGACACAAAGTGCGGACATGAAGGCAGCAGACAGCCTTTGCATCAAGTTCAGCCGCGGAATGAAAGCGGCTGCCAAAGGGTCTCAGACAAACGGGTCCCGCAGCGGGCCACGGTTAGGCTCCAACACGACGGAGTCGGGAAAGAGGAGGGCCGCTCCGTGGCGCCTCCTCCCGTCTTTGAGCAAGCTTCTCTTCCCGTACTCACCCCTTACAGAAATGGGTTCAAATAGACATGGAGATTTAAAGTATAAAAAAGGTAAGGTGACAGGCGCATTCTTAAGAAGGCCCTGACAGTCTCCCCGTCCCGGTGTCAGGCTGTTGTCTAATCGCCTCCGCTTGAATGCGGACAGGACCTGGGGCCAGCTGCCAGTCAACAGCATACAGCAAAGGTGACGTGATGCCTGCAACTGTGTCACAGACGACCATAGGGCCCCTTTTCTCTTGCTGACTTGATGAAGCAAAAGACCAGGTTGGGGACCCACAGGACAAGAAACTAAGACTGGCCTCCAGCCGACAGCCAGGGAGAAAATGAGGCCTCGATCCAGCTGCCTGCAAGGAAGTGAGTGCTGCTACAACCACGCGGGGCTGGAAACGGATCCTTCCCCGATCCAGCCTCGGCCGAGACTGCAGCCCCAGCTGACACCTGACGGCCGCCTCGCAGAGAACCCGACGGAGAGGCGGCGGTGCGGCCAGAGAGGAAGAGTCATCGATGTGAGTATGATCTCCAACGTGCTTTCCGAGCCCAGACTCCTGACTCCGCAGAAACTGTGAAACAATTTACGTGTGCTGTTTTAGCGATAATATTGTTTGTTACACAGCAATTAAAACCTAATGCGGGTCAAGTCAGTGGGCAGGAAAGGATTATTCAATAAATGATTAGAACAAATTAAGTAGCCACCTGGAAAAAAAAATTAAGTTGGATTCCTGACTCATATGACATGAAATAAATTCCAGATGGAGGAAAAATTTAAATGTGACAAATCAAAAGGCAAAAATGCAAGTTTTTTAATATGTAATTTGGAGCGAGGAAGGCCTAAGTGGGACATGACAGTCTGTGATTTTTTTTCATCTAGAAAGAAAGGATTAACAAATCTAACCAAAGGGAGACAATATATCGGCAACTTGTATCACAAAGGGCTAATTTCTTTAATATATAAGTATTCTGAGATATCAGGGTTAAAGTCTCAACATTTGAATTTGAAGGGACACAATTCGGCCCGTAACAGTGTCCAACAGGCCATGGAACTCCCAATAAAAACCTTCACTGGTGTCCCAGTGCCCTTAAAATATGTCTTTCCAACACATAACCCCTGACTGCCTCTCTCCTCAAGCTGAGAACAGGAGTGGGGGAGTGGCAGTTCAAATGGAGGTGAGAATACAGCGGGAGAGAGGTAGAAACGGCCCCCTTTTCTTATTTCCCTTCCTTTTTCCAACTTTACACAGGCTTTGGGCAAGCTGTCTAACCTCCGTAGAAGGAGACCTGGTCCCTGATTACCTATAAGCCTCCTTGAACACAGATGTCATGTAACAGGTGCCATGACACCTCCGCCCAGGACTTAGACCCCTGTTCAGAAAACACCTGTGTCGCCTCAGAGTCACACACAGGGAAACTCTGGGCTAGAGGCAGGATTTAAGGCAGATCTATCATCCCTTTAGATGCATAACATCCCTCCGAGATCAAACTGCTCATTCGGGTGTCCCGGGTTACCCGCACCCGAGAGTCACCACCTGGAAAGCACGGCCTCGGCGGCACCCTCCTGCACTCCCCTCATGGGTCTGTCTCCATGCAAAAGCTGAACGACCTGGGGCAGGAGGCTTAACGTTGCTGAGCCCTCATTTGCTCATCAGCAAAATGGGACAACTAAAACCCTTCCAGGTAACCCCTTACTGTATTGTTTCCTAGGGCTGCTCAACCAATTCAATAAACTGGGCGGTTTGAAACAACAGAAATCTGTTCTCTCACAGTTCTGGAGACTGGACGTTTGAAATCAAGGCTCTGGGGAAGAATGCTTCCTTGCCTCTTCTAGCTTCTGGCGGTTGCTGCCAATCCTTGGAGCTCCTCAGCTGGTGCCTACACCACTCCAGTCTCTGCCTGTCTTCACGTGGCCATCTTCTTCTGCATGTGTCTGTGTCCTCTCCTCTTAAGGACATCAGCCATTGGAGTCTGGGCCCGCTCTAATCCAGGATGACTTCATTGTAACCCATGACATTTGCAAAGACCCTATTCCCCAATAAGGTCACATTCACAAGTACTGGTACCAGGACCTCAACATGTCTTTTGTGGGGACACAGTTCAACCCCCGCTAGAAGATCGCGAGAGGATCAAAGCGATCATGGGGCACAGCACTAAGAACTCTGTCGGGGGTGCTCAGAGTAAGCACCCAACAGGTGGGAGATCTCATCCCTGTGAGCCGCACAAGCGAGCGCCGCTCTCCCACATAGCAGGCTCCTTCCCGGATCAGGCCTGGCTTCCTCACTCCTCATGAAATCAAAAACCCCGAGGAAGAAACCAGGAGTTAACAAGCTGGCATCCTAATGGTTGCTGTGTTGTTAAAACTTTCAAAACAAGCAAGCCAGGGCTACGTACCGAGTCACCGTGGTAAATATTTTATCGGTGGTTCCCTCTGAGGAACCCTGCATGCCTCCTCCCGGGAGGAGCCGGTCTGCCAAGAAGGGGCCTCACAGGCTACTCTGAAAGCCGGAAAGGGTTTACTCAAGGTGTGCACCTCTGCTTCCAGCGCCTGGCTGCCTTCCAGCTGAGCAACACTTCCAGAAACAAAGCCCTGGGAGCCCCACATGGCGGGAAAAGCCAGGAGCTGAGGCTGCGTCCCAGGGAGCCGGCTCACTGGGCCTTCCGGGGAGAGCCAAGTGGCAATGAATAAATCATGGGCCGAGCTTTTCCCCACTGCCCCCCTCTGTGGAAACCAAAAATCACAATGATCAAAGCTGCAGCCCACAACTTGATATTGACTTTGACTGGGCTCATTAAGTCATAAGCTCCTACAGGATGGATTTTCTCCATGGATAATGCTTGAAAATGAGGAAGTAAGTGGCCTGGGAGAGCCTGGGACCCATTAACCAAGTAGCCAGACAGAGCTTCCCATTACAAGAGAAAAATGCCTGAAAATCTGAAAACCGTCCTTGGGCAGCTGTTCAAAGATTCCATTATGAGTATTCTGAGCAGCCCTCAGGGGGCAGTTGTGCCAATGAGAGGAAGAAGCCTCCACAGATGTGTGATGAGAAGAGCCTGGACTGAGAATGCAGGGGCCAGGGTTCGCATCCTGACTGCTCTGGAATAGGGAGGCCTCCCTCCCTCTTCCTGTGTTACTGATTCTTTCCTCAGGGGGAGAAACGAGAGCCCCAGCCACCACCTTCATGTAAGGTGCATGGACTCCACACCCCAGACCCATGTATAAAACCGTGAAGCTGAGCCAGCAATTGGTGCATGCAAGGGGAAGGATTCTCCGTGAGAAGGGAATCTGCATATCAATACAGCCTCCTCTGCCAGCTGCCAAACGAGGAGGCTGTGCTCTAGGAACATAACCAGCGGCAACAGTCACCAGTCACAAGACAACTAACTGCACAGTCCCACAGGGAAACGCAGGCGTGCCTCAACACGTCCCCGCTGTTACTCAGAACAGACTGAGTCGTCGAAAGGTTCCAAAACAGCACGCCGGTGCCATCCTAGAGTCAGGGACCCGTGAGGAGAAATTAAAGAATGTGTCAGCCTCCATCCGAACCCCAACTCGGCCACTCAGTTGTGAGGTGACTTTGATACATCGAACACCTGCAGCTTCGGTGTCCCCGTCTATACAATGGGAGTAACTGCGCCTCTGCCCCCAGAGGCTTTCCGTGAGGGCTGAGAGACCCCTCATAATGCACTGCTGGCAGCTTGGCATCAACGGTGGGTCTGCCCCCTCTGATCCTCTGCTCTCGCCCTCTCTGGCACTTCCCACCCACCTGCTCCTACGTTCACAAGAGCCCTGCCCGGCCCTCTGCACATAGTGGGGACTCCCTGCCTTGGAAAACCCTTCCCCCAAATCCTAAATACCCACGTACTTGAACACCAGGTACCTACATCCTCGAACTGCCCCGAGACTCTGCCCTAAGCCTCCCTTCTCACACCTGGGGCCAGGCCAGCCTCTACCCAGCGGTTCCCGGACGTGCACTGCAAGAACACCGCGGTCCACTGCAAAGCGTCTGCTGGTCAGCGGCAAAACGAGAAGAAACAACTGCTAAGCACTCTTCTTAGAACTAAACCTACCTGATTTAAAAAGCCATCCTTTGTTCCGAGGATGAGCCACTTCCACATTTTTATATTAAAACATGATTTCTTTTAGAAAATGGTGGTGATAATAATAAACAGTGACTTTTTTCACTGTTCTCAAAGTGAAGTGAGGTGACCCACGTCAGGAGCCCAGCCTTTTGGGTTTATGTATTTTTCATGATTTTATGGGTCCATAAAACCCTCGTTTGGGACTCAATGGCTATGTGAATAAGCAGTACTGCCTGCCTCCACTTCCTCCCCAGTTCAACTTCGTAACTCTAATCTACAAACCCAGCCTCTGCGCTACCGTTCAAGGGAAACTGCTCACAGAAAGGTCTCCAAATCCAGACCCCTCCCTCCAGCCCGCATGGGACCGCCCAGGACAGGCCCTGGTTGCCCTCAGACAAGAGAGGGCTTCCAAAGGGCCAACCCAGCCTCTCTAAGCAGCTTTGATCAAGGCAAAGGCTTCCCAATGCCAACCACGGAAGGCCAAGTTCTCACCGGCATTCATGGTCCTCATCATCACCCCACCCATCAAAGCATGGACCAGGGAGCCGGAGGGCCCGAAGACCACCACCTAGCTCTCACCCACATCCCATCAAGTCGCCTCACGTCAGTGTCCTACTGGCTGAAGTGATGGTGACAGTGCCTGTTTCACAGGAGTCTTGAGAGGATTCAACACAATTCTGTGTGTGAAGCCCTTGCCACAGTTTCTGGGGCACAGGGAGGGCCAATGACTAGACACTCTGTAGCAGGAGGAGTGTTCTAGCAGACGATGCCCTCTTTCGAGCTTTACCCCCACTGCTCCTTCAGACTCCAGCCCAACTGTAGCCTTCCCCAAGTGCATGCATCCTCTCCCACCTCCGGGACTCTGCCATGCCAGCACGGAATTCCAGCCCAACTCCACCCTCTCCTCCAAGCTCACATCAGGGCCCTCCCTCCTTCATGCCCTTGCTGACCCACCCTGGCCTGACAGAGTATGGTCTTCCTCTGATTTCGGGCAGCATGTGGTCTGTGCCGCTCTGCAACGCTGCTTTCCACATCACTCCGCAATGCCTTACTCTGACCTATCTGCACGGTCTCCCTCTCCTGCTAACCGTTTAATTACTTCAAGTCAAGAGGAAACTGTACATCCAACGGTGCCTGCCACAGTGCCCTGTAAGTAAGTGAACAATAAATAAGGGTTCTAAAGAGCCAGCCACATCATCCTCCACAGATTATTCTAAAATAGATGACAAGCAGATACAGTATAAAGACCTCCTATGTACAATGTTGAATGTCTTCCTAGGACCACAGCTAGCAAAGTTTATACATATGCACATACATACACACGTATACACAGGGCTGTGTACAACTACACGTATATAGATAAACACAAGCACACAAATACGCTCAATCCCAAATCTCAGGCAATGCAAGTGGACAGCACTTAAAATTCGAATCCTATGGGATTTAAATCCATTGTTCTTAGGGTCCAGCACTTCCTCACCCTCAGTTCCGATCCACTGGGCTTTGTTCCCCATTAACATTTACCACTTTGTACTTCACACTTCTCTTTTGTTTTGACGATGCTTCCTTTTGGTTTAGTCTTTTTACCACATTATTTCCCCATCCCCCACTCAAGTGACCCTTTCCAGGTGGCACTGTAATTTATTTTACAAAGCCAGCCTTTTACCCTCCGCTTTGTTCTCCATCCCTCTTCTCTCTAAATCCACTAAATGGCCTTTTTAGGGCACCCTATGTACAAAAATAACTCAAGTCCGGAGAGATTTCAGGTTCTTTCCATTCTGCTCTCATTCTCCATCGCTCAAATAAATGAATTATTTAAACAGAAAAGGGAACAAACACAGTTAGTGTGTCTGCCTCTAAAGGTACTTAGAGAAAAGATACTTCTATTTCAGTGTCTTTGAGGCTCTTTCATTCTTCCTAGGAGCTCATTTAAAAGGAGATGCTCCAGAGAACCCTGGACATTTATGCAAGCTGTTCACTCCCTTGAAGTCAGAGCAGAAACAACTTACGGAAAATTATCAGTCACTTAGTCTGCATGATGGCCCTGCAAGGTGTGTATGCCCACGTCCATACAAAAGTTAGGATGGAAAAAATTACTCTCTAGAGCAGTGATTTTCAAACAGTGCGCCACAAGAATTTTTAAAACATGCAACACCTGACTATTTAGTCAGGGGCACTGACCTCCTTTCCCTTAGATTGCCAAATAAAAAAAAAAATGATGACAGCCAACAGAACAATAGTCGTTTGTTGTGACTGAATCAAAATTACACCTATTTTTTTGGTCAGGTTGGCAAAAATATAATACATTTTTGAAGTGCTACAGAATTTTAGTAATTAGTTTATGTGTGCCATGAAGTTTTTTAAAAGGTTGAAAATTGCTGCTCTAGAGGCAAAACAGACTGAGATGAACCATCTCACCTTGCAGCAGAGCTACAACACATCCGGAATTCTCAGGACCCTGTTTCCCACTCTGACTTAGCACTGACTGACCCTTCAGTATGTCTTAGGTCATGAAGGAGCATACGCACACTCTGGAACTTAGAGACAAGCTCAAGTGCAACCTCCAAGTACTTGGGTATTTCAGAGCTGCCAAAGAGCTATAAGAACGACCAAGAACAGGGGAAAGACCTCCCAGGAAGAGGGAAAATGGGAAGAATAAATTTCTTAAAATCACTGTGAAAATGAGTCAGAAGAGGTACCTTGACTTCAAGTCCATGCTTGGTGACTAGAAACTTCAGGACCGAAAATGTCCAGGTGGACCAACAACTCTCATCTCTGTTTAAAGAGCACAAGTGGGATCATAGTCATCCCTTGTTAAAAATAAGCGATTGCACCCTGGCTGGCGTAGCTCAGTGGATTGAGCGCGGGCTGAGAACCAAAGGGTTGCAGGTTCGATTCCCAGTCAGGGCACATGCCTGGGTTGTAGGCCAGGCCCCTAGTGGGGGCCACGTGAGAGGCAACCACACATTGATGTTTCTCTCCCTCTCTTCCTCCCTCTCTTCCCCTCTCTAAAAATAAATAAATAAAATCTAAAAAAAAAAAATAAGCGATTGCTCTTAGAACAAAACTCAAAAGTCTGACCACAGCCTGCAGTCCTGCCCACCCCGAAGCACAAACCACGGGCAGGAACGCAGGTACTCTTCCAACGTTCACAGCGCGCCCACTTCAGCACCAGCGCTGGGCTGGGCACTGGCGCTTCTGACACAAACGACACTCCCAGTCCTCAAACCCCACCTCAGAGCGAGGATTGGTGAGCATGCCGTGACTGCTGACAAAGTGCCAGGCACTGGGCCAAGTTCCTTGCACGCATGACCTCGCCCACTCCCCCCAAGAATGTGATGAGGTTGGCATTATTATCCTTATCTGGCTTTGATGGGTAAAGAACTCACTGAGTCACAAAGAAGCTCTGCAAGTGGCCTACGGTCACACAGTCAGAACGTGAGCCAGACCACTTGACTTTGACTCTAGAGCCGCCACTCCCCACGCCTCCATCAGAAGTAGGGTGCAGGAAGTGGCGCCCCACCGTTCTGCTGGTTTTCTCATACGTTTGCCCTTAGTTTCATGGTCCCTGCAGCCCTCTGAGTAAAAGAGCCCCCAGGGCGGAGGAACACAGAACTGCCTTGTAGATGCTGAGCCCTAGGAGCGCCCAGAATCCACGTGAAAAGCAAACGCTCTACTTTTCAGAAGTCGACCTCATCCCCTGGCTCTAAGGCCGGAAGTGAAGGACCTGGAAATTCTCGCCACATCAGCACCTGCGCCAGTGTCCTCAGGGTTCTCCATCTGTATTCCACGGGGGAACATGGCGGGGGCGGGGGCGGGGGGGGGGGGAGCTCGAGGAGGGGAGGCCTGGCCACGCCTACCTCATTCCCCTCCCTGGTAATCAGGGAGAGGACAGCAAAACCACAGCAAGGGGCCATTCTGTGCCCTTTGGGAAACTAAGAGCTCTTTAATTCCAAAGATCACAAGAAATGTGGGGAAACAGGCACTCCAACAAACCACTAATGGGTAGGACCCTTTCGGAGGGTAAGTGGGCGCTATCTAGTCAGGTTGGAAATGTGCAAATCCTTTGACCTGTAATTTTTCAAGAATATTACGAAGCCCTGTTCTTGCGCACAAGGGTTTCCACTGCCGTATGCCTAGTCATGGAAATCACCCAAACGTCTTGTTAAGAGATGAATGAACAAACTGGACATTCATACAGTGGAATACCCTACAGCAGTTATAAAAAGATACATTTGTATGCGCCAACATGGAGGGCCTCAAAATTATAATAAATGAAAAAAGTTAAGTTGCAGGCACTGGTTGGGTAGCTCAGTTAGAGTATCGTCCTGATGTTACAGAACGAACTGGGATGGGGAGGAGGTGAATGATATACTATTGCCAAATGGACCCACCCTTCTGCTCTGGGGGTCCCCCACCCCATACTAGGTTTGCCTTGCCTGCCGCCAGGGAAAGACATCTCTCAATGCCAGAGATTGGTGAAAGGAAAGGGATTATTTATTTAAAAAGTTATACAAACTTAAGAGTAATAACTTAATGTCTTCATTGAGATCCCAAAGCCCTTTAGAATACCCACAAATGCACAGTCCTTCCTTCCCCCTCTGCCCAGTCTGGCATACTGTATCTCAGAAAAAGAAATAGAAGTCCGTGGTTCTTCTCTGCCCAAGCCATGTGGTCCCAAAAAGACTCCACATGGCTGCCATGCCTGGGTTTAAATCCCAGTGCCCATCTTCCTCTGCTGCACCATTTCCAACTCCTCCCACAACTAGCCACAGCTGCCAGCATTCCTGTATTTTTTTCCAGCTTTACTGGCTGCCATAGTAAGTCCAGGCAGGCGTGACCCTGTGGTGTGGTACCGATTATTTCGATTATTTCCAAGCTCTTACGTAGCCTCTGTAACCAGGGGGAGTTGCCTCCCAGTTACGTCATTCCCATCTCCCTGGCTCACAGCACAGCCACAGCTATTTAACATATTATGACACCAGTTAGAGGCTATAGATATGTTAAACGACTGTTCTAGAGGTTATCTGCAAAACTGTTGTTATTCAAAACAGCTCTCAATGGCCCCCTGCTCCATGCCTCCCATCCCCCACCTCAGACTTGTGGGGGTGAGGACATCCTACATATATATTTTTTTCTAATATTTCCTGGACACTGAGTTCTGGACCCCATTACAAATCCCTATTTGGGGCCCCCCATGGCTGCACCCTGTTATACTGATACACCAAGGTTTTAGGGTTGGTCCCCTGTCAGGGCACATACAAGAATCAACCAATGAGTGCATAAGTAAGTAAAATAACAAATCAATATTTTTCTTTTTTCTATGTTTCTTTCTTTCTCTCCTTCTTCCCCCCATTCTTCTATCTATAATCAATTAATTTTAAAAAATTTTTTAATGAAAATGTAAGTTGCAAAAGTATACACAGTATGATAGCATTCTATACACATTAAAGTATGATATATTGGATACGGATGCACACAAATGAGGTAAAAAACTCAAACATGGACAAAAAGGTTATACACCAGCTCGGGAAGAGTGGGAACCTCTGGGCAGAAGAGAAAAAGTAACAAGATGAGGGGAAGTTTTTCAGAGCATCTATAACAATTTTTCTCGAAAACATCTCAACTAAAATGTAAATGTTAAAAATATGATAGATTCGTATGCTAGTTACACTAGTATTTGTTATATTACTCTTGATTCTTTTATGATGCTTGATAAATTCCAGAATTTCAGGTTATTAAAATGTACGTACGTAAAACACCCAAATGACTCTTTTAGTCATCTAATTACCACTTAGATAGGGAATGAGCATAAATAAATTAGAATACCATGCCTTAAGTCCAACAGGAACAAATTCAAGGGAGAGATAGCCACTAAGAAGGGATATTATTAGAATACTATTCGGCCATAGAAAGGAAGGAAACCCTGACATTTGTGACAACATGGATGGACCCTGATGGCATTAAGTCAGACAAAGAAGGACAAACACCATATGAACTCACTTGTATGTGGAATCTAAAAAACCCAAACTCTTAGAGACAGAGAGCAGGCCGGTGGTTGCCAATGGGGGTGGGGCAGAGAAATGGGTGATGGTGTCAGAAGGTACAAATTTCCAGTTATAAGATAAGTAAGTCTTAGGATATAATGCACACAACATGTTGACTATAGTTAACAATACTGTATGGTACACTGGAAGTTGCTAAGAGAGTAGATCTGAAAAGTTCTCATCACAAGAAAAAAACCTGGTAACTATGTGAGGTGACTGATGGATGCTAACTAAACTTACTGTGATCATTTTGCAATCCACACATACATCAAGTGAAAAAAAAAAAGAAGAGGTGAGACTGATTTTGTGGTTGGCAGTTACCTATGGGAAGCCAGCTTTCTGGACACACTAGCAGGGTGGTGAAGGGTGAATAGGAAGCTTTTTTGGAGAAACTGTACAAACACAGGCATAGGCTAAATCAATAGCAAGACCAGACAGTAAACAAGGGCACACACTCTACGCATAAAGGCTGCATTGAGCTGTGGGGAAAGGAATGAGCTGGGAGACGCCTTCCCTTCTCAGTCGAGCTGACCAGAATCAGGGGCTACAAATCCAACAAGAAAGAGCACTTGGGCGGCAATAACATCTTCCAAGAAGTTGGGGCACAGGCTGTGTCAGCTGACTCCACGGGCAGGGCAGGGAGAAGACTTCCACCTCGGCCTGGGTGCCCTGAGGCCTCACACCGCAGGGAGGAGGGGCGCGGACGGAAGGGCCCACCACGGCAGAGCCCTCCGACAGCGTCCACTGCAGCCTGGGAACTGGACAAAAGCAGAGCGCACACGTCCGAGGGGATCAGAGTTTCACTTGTTCCTGTTTTCCACCCGCAGAGGTAACACTATCCCCACCACTCTGAATGGGGGCTGCGTCTCCCCCAACCCTTATAAACAACTGCTATAAAATGTGGGTGGGGAGTTAATTTATGGGAAGAGGTGGGCTGAAGTGTTTGGCAGACAGGAAGGCAATGGGCTTTGGGACAAAAAGCAATAGTAACACCAGCGTGGTCCGGCACCCAGGGGTCCTGAGAGAACCCAGGGGGAGAGTCAACAACTGACTTGTACCAAATCTCTAGCTTTTTGAATGAGGGGCCGTCAGGGCTAGAGTTGACTGAATTTAGAAAAATGAAGAAATGCCATGTTGTGCCCCAGGGCGCAAGTCACACTCACTCTCCCCTCACACCCCCTCTGTCTCACACACACACACACACACACACACACACACACACCTGAATCATTCTGTTTCATAAGGATTTTCCTTCCATGTAAGAGTTACTCTTCCAGAGCGGTACTAGCAGTACTACCCAAAAAGACGTTCTGAGATGATGAAAATGTCATATACATCTGAGCTGGGCAATACGGTGGCCACTACTCACAGGGGTCCACTGAGCACTTGAACCATGCCTGGTGTGAATGAAGCATTGACTTTTTGATTTTAGTTCATCTTAACTAATTTAAGTAGCCACGTGTGGCTAATGGGTATCTTATTGGAGAGCACAGATCTATGGCATCTTTCTTACTGTCTATATAGTGTTTTAGCAGGTTGGTGTGACAAGTCACCCTTTCTGGTGACTATTTTGTTAGCTGTCCTACACATCCTCCTGGCTGGATGTCTGCACACATCCCAAGCTACTTAGTTAGAATAAAGTCCTAGAAGAGGAAGTTTTGAGTCCCTGGGTAGGTATGTTTCTCAGCTTCTCCTGCATATTAAGACCGCCCGCCCACATACAGTAACATGGACATGAACAAGATTTTGCCTGGTACTCGCTGTTTGCACACACACGGTTCTCAGTGGATCCTCACAACTACCAGGGAAAATCAGACAGGAGAGGTAACACCACCTTCTCTGTACACGGAGAAAACAAGCTGCAAGAGAGCATGCCGCTGACTCGGTTGTGATGGACGGTTTCTACAGCCGACACTGAGGAATACACCTGGCCGTCCTGTGACGTTAAACCATTTGTTCTTCCAGATCACTTTAACAAGGAAAAATGCTTATGCTGTATTCACAAGCGAAGAGGGCAGGATATAAAATCATATTCCAAGTATGATCAAACCATATAAAATCAAAGAAAATAAACCAATGTGTTAACAGTCTTTGGGCTGTCAGACTGTAACTCATGTTCTTCTAATTATCTGCCCAAATTCTATAGCAAACCTAAATAATTATTAAAGTAAATAACTAA
Source organism: Glossophaga mutica (assembly GCA_039655065.1). Lineage (NCBI taxonomy): Eukaryota > Metazoa > Chordata > Mammalia > Chiroptera > Phyllostomidae > Glossophaga > Glossophaga mutica. The sequence continues at coordinate 21,373,525 of CM077308.1, forward strand.
CATTGTGTAAGTAATTAAAGGCTAAGTGGTTTATACGCATTATATCTCATTTAAAATATTCATACAAGCTAAGGACCGTCATCACCCCTATTTACAGATGAAGAAGATGCGGTGCGTTGAAAAAACTTTAAGAAACCAGGCCAAGATCGAGGCAGCGAGTGGCATTTGAACTCAGGCTGACTCACTGGAAAGGCTCTCAGACTGTAACACGTACACAGATTACCTGAAGATCTTGTTAAAATGCAGTTTCCGATTCATGTGGTGCTGATGCTGTTGGCCTGGAGACCACACTTTGAGTACGGACTACACAATCTCTACACTGTAATCTTCAAGGAGAAAACATATCTCTTTTTTTTTCTTTTTTAGACACAGGGGAAAGGAGGGAGAGAAACATCAATGTGTGGTTGCCTCTGGTGTGCCCCCAACTGGAGACCTGGCCCACAACCCAGGCATGTGCCCTGACTGGGAACGGAACTGGCGACCTTTCAGTTTGCAAGCTGGTGCTCAATCCACTGAGCCACACCAGCCAGGGCAAAAACATGTCTCTTCTAAGAATTTAAATAATAGCAATGCATATATATATATATGTACATATATATATATATGTACACATATATATATGTATATATATATATGTATGTATGTATATGCAAAAACATCCTTTTCTTCTCCATAGCCTCTGCAACCCTTCTTCCCTATCCGTGCGGCAGACCTAAGCTGCTCCTGCCAGTCCCCACCACCGACAATCCCCTGGCCACACACTGGTGTCGCGCTCACTGAGCCCAACTCAGAGCTTAACCAACCTTCTCATTGCATTAGCAGGGAGCGTGTCATCCTCCAAGCTTCCAAGAGCAAGGGTTTCCACACACCCAGAGAGCAGGTTCAAGGAGGAGGGGCCCCGGGGCTGTCCCAAGGAACCGGTCAGTGCCACCCGCCACTCCCAACTGCAGACGCTTATCACCAAGCCACTAGTGCGGTTCAGATCCGGCATTTCCCTATTCCCACCAACTTTTCCTTTGAAACGTTAAAATTATGTATTCTCTAAACAGTTTAACCTTCCAAAATCTGGCAAGCCCTAGCTAACTTTATACTCAAAGAAACTTCAACACCCTTTAATTATGTTCCTAATTCTTCATGTCTTTTTATGTGGGATTATCGGATACTGTTGTTTAATGAACCTTTTGCCATGTGCAGTAATCCTGTTTATCTATCTTAATGCTTAAGGCCATGAAATTACTTATCTGATACCTTGAAAGTAGCTCTTCCAAAATGGATTTTATTACCCTACCTCTTCCCTTTATTTATATCTCTTGGTTTTTACTGCTCTTCCTATAGCGAATAGATGGGTGACTTTTTTGTCAATAAGAGTGACAGTCCCCCATGTGGGCAGTCCGTATGTGGCGTCGTTAGATCACCTTCCATTTCCCTCTAAGACTGTATTTATTAATGCCCTTCCTTCCTGGAATCATTTGTGTGGCTTCAGCAGAAAATTTTTTATTTCCTTTTAAATTAGGCCAGAAGATAATCTTAAGCTGCCTCTATTTAATATTTCTGACACCCATACTTTATAAAACAGAACTGTTTCCACTTTTCCCTCTTGGTAACTTCTCCTACTCATTAAGTAAACCATGTAAACTCCCTTCAAATGGAATTAAGATGCATAGCAGTTTCCATTAACCTGTCAGAAACCTTTTATATACGCCACATGCTAGTCTTAACGTATCATCTGACTTTAAATTGCTATAATCCATTTCCCTCTCAAAGGCCTCTTTCTCTTTGCCTTTTAAAGCCAAAGGTATCTCTGGTCTTAGGAGATGAATGAGACTATTCTAAAACCTAGAGGAAATATAATGTGTCACCAAAGGGCAAAGGTCACTTGGCCAGGTAAATTTCCGTTCTTCCCTCAAGTCCTTCTCTCCTTCGGTCATAGGCCCACATCTCCAGTGATCAGCTCCATTCCTTCTGGAAACTGACAGGAAACCTTACTGGGTGACTGACACTATGCCAACCACTGACTCAGGTGCTGGAATAAAACAGCAAATAAGACAGATATCAAAGGAGATGACAGATCCCATCCTGCCTCACGGAAGTTTAATTACAAGAAAGGAAGAGTTCTTTCTTCTGTTGAGGATTGTTGCCAAGAAACATATTATGGGAACTTTCTGAAAGTACCCATATTGCCCCCTCAATGCTGGACCGAGTCCTTGCCCCTGAAGATACATTCCAGTTTCTGAGCATCTCCATTTCCTTTGGCACGTTTATGATTCACAAACTGAACATCCTTATTCCTGTATTTTGCCATCTATTATGTGCTCCTGCGAATAACGCACACCCGCGTTTCTGTCCCAAACTTTCTGGGAAAAAATCTTTCGTTTTAATTCTTTAATTCAATTATGTATTTATTTGTATTTAGATATTGGTTTTCTGTATTATAAAATAATTTTAGCATTTATTTTTGAACAGATAATGGTACAAGAAATTTTCTGTAACAAACGACTACAATACACAAGAACGAATACAAGGTATTTCAGGTACTACCCATGTATAACGTGCATCCTTATTTTTCCTCAAAAATTTGGGCAAAAAAGTGTGCATTACACATGGAAAAATACAGTGTATTTCTGACATCTGTTGGCTTTTCCTGGACTGTCACTACCATCTCCTTGGGCGACATAAACCTCGGGCACACTCAGCACACCCTTCCGCATCACCGCTGACCTCCGCTGACCTCCGCTGACCTCCGCAGGGCCTGCCCACGTTCACGATTTCTCTGCGACATCACAAGGCGAGTGCTGCCTTTCACTAACACAGAACACTCCTGGTGCAAGTCATCCTTCCCAACTCTAGCTCCTCGACAGCAGTTCGCATCACCCTCAGTCCTGCTTCTCCAGGCCCCGGACAGCGGGGCTCCATTGCTGTGATCATACTTTTTAATCGAACTTAGGCTGATGTGTTTATAAAGTCTGTTCTCGAAACCCCTTATTCAGTTCTGTTCTGGTTTCTCTTAGCGGGAACCATTTTTCACAGCTTCAAATTTTCCCTGATGAAATTTTTTTGTGACGCAACGCCTTACGTTGCTAATCCCTTTTCTATCGTCCCCAAACTCTCCCATCTTATTTTTATAATTTAAAAAAAAAAAAGTTAAATTTAGAACTTTCCAAGCCAGCTGAGAGTTGGGTTTTTTTCAACTCGTGGAGCTGCATGTGTGACGAGGGCTCATTTTTCAGCCATGTCCAATTAGCGTAATGACTCCTCAGGAACACGGCGCTGGTTCAAGGCTAACGCAGGAGGGACGTGTGCCAGTAACGCCGTCCCAGACGACACGCTTCTGATACCCCCGGAGCCACCCTCACTGGGCCTTACAATAACAAAACGGGGTTTTTAACGCAGTAAAATTAAACGCCCTCTATGCTCTCTCTCCTCTACGCCAACAGACACACCAACGCGCCAGGGCGAACACTTGGCACCTTGCGCCTGCAGGTCTTCTAAACCGAGTTATTCATCGCTCCCACACCCCTCCAGTGGCTGGCGGCCCGCTCCAGACGAAGCTAAATGGCTGCTCTCCCCCTACCAGGGACAACCCTCGGCTTCATTCTGCGCTGTCTGTCAAAAATGACAGTTGGATACGGGCCCCAGCGCACTCACCCCGTGTACAGCCTTCCAGTATCACGGTGACTAGTTCAAGGAGAGGCCGGCTTGCGGGGAGGGCGGGAGTGAGTGAGCGTTTGGAAGCCTGAGGCCCACTCTGGGCGGCCGACCTTACAGACCTGCAGCATCACTTTCCCACAAGGCACGACATACCGCTCACAGGGGCCCCCCCCAGGGTCCGCATTAACAAGAGGGAGCAAATTATTTCTAGGTTCTTTCTGGAGCAGTACGGTAACATTGCACCTTCCACAGTAAGTTCGGAAAAAGTTCTCTCATATGTGAATCGCACCAGCTTAAGCTTGGGATCAGAAAATAAGAAAAACCTTACATTTTTCTTTTTATATGAGGCCCTATAATCGGCATTATTATTTTTGTCTCAAAAATCTACTCCTAGACTGTTTAAAGAGCGGGCCCTTCTATTTGGCAGCCAGCGCTATTTGAGGGAAACTCACCAAAATGAAACTGCTTTTGGTTGGTATTCCAACCAAATATTCCCATCGAAGGGGGAGGAAAGGTTCTCCATCATTAGTACATTCAAAGGCAAGTCTCATGGTGCTGGAATAATTTGTTTATCGTCGTCGCTGTTTCTTTTAATAAATCAAGCCTCTGCAAAGGTCAATTTCAATGCCTATAATGACAAGTTCTCCACGGCGGGAATGACAGAACATGTTTCAATCTGCCAAAGACCCCACTTGAATAAAATCAGTTTAGGATGCCCCCCCCCACACACACACACTCCAACAGCTCTCTAACAGATCATCCCATCCAACAGGATAAACAAGAAGTCAACATTGACATCACTACCTACCGATGGAATTCTCTTACAGGGCTGTCCAACCTTTGGGCATCTCTGGGCCACCCTGGAAGAAGAAGAGTTGTCTTGGGCCACACATTAAATACACTGTGACACATAATCACAAAAAATTCTCAGGATGTTTTAAGTAAATTTACAATTTTGTGTTGGGCCGCATTCGTAGCCACCCTGGGATGCATACGGCCCATGGGCCATGGGTTGGACAGCCCTGCCCAGCACAAGCTACACAGTGCACTTCTTCCAGTAAACATGGACTTGAGTGTCTGTTCTAAGCCAAAGCAGTGGAGCCAGTGGTTAGGAGCACAGGCTGAAGCTGTGCAGATCTACCTGCCAATTCCAAAACCACCTCTTATGGGTTCAGGGCTTGAAAGAACTCATTTAACCATCTAGTTTCCTCATCTATAAAATGGCAGAGCATACTACCTACCTGAATAAACTGCTGTGAAAAAGAAATAAGATTTATCAGCAGTGGAAGCACTAAATAAATTGAAGTGTACGTGTATCCCAGAAGATGTTTTTAAAGCTGCTTTTAAAACAATGGGAAGCTACATAAGAACTAGAAGAAAGACAACCAAGAAGACACGTACCTTTGGCATCGTAACACCACAGAATTCAAGCTATGCCCAACAGCCAAGAGCATCTGATGATAGCACAGGGTGGGCGGAAGCTGTAATTTCTCGGTCATGGGCAGTGACTGGGTGAACTTGGTCACAGCCATTCACGTGTTATCACTTCCATCCAGTTCTGTGCATGTTGGCACCGCAGAGGTTGAATTTACCTATTTAGAAAGTCCTTCAGAAGATTACGCTAAAATCTGGCACTGAAATGAAAAGTTACTGTGTACACAAGACAGCAGGGAAACAGAGCATAAACCTGATTAATAGTGAAGCAAGTATCTGTTACTGAAAGAATGACTGCAATTCCCTATTTTCTGCAAAGCAAGAACCAAGCACTTTAAAGGACTTACGGAAGGCCCTCACAAAGAGCTGAAACTATATTGCACTTTGCTTCCAAAATAGAGATAGTAAGGGGAATGCTGTTCACGAACTGAGAGATGCAAGTGAAGGAGACTGAAAATGCCAAAAGCTTTGGAATAATCAAAGGGTCTAAACCAAAAGGAAGGCAGATGTGGTCAATTCACGTCGCTCAAGGCAGAGCTAACAAAATACTGTGAAGTTAATAAAAGAAAGCAGCTACAACTATAAACAAGTATGAGTTCATTAAACTATACGTGTATGTACGTACATGCAAGTGTGAATGTGTGCATCATCCATATTAGTGCTAAACTGATATATTCTAGGCAGTTAAACTTCATTCAAAAAAGGGGAGAGAAATATAAATGGAGGATGAAGGAAGATTTTAATCCTTAGTTGTAATTATTTCTATTTTGTCTGAGATTTTATAACGAGCATGTATTGGATTTTTTGCAATGTTTTTAGTTTAAGAAGATCACAACAGAACAGTACGTGTACAGTCTTGGCACCCTGCCAGAGAGAGTAAATTTTCAATGAGTGGTGGCCATTACTGCGCTTCCAGATGATACAAAAGAAATAAGAAATGTGATCTCAGCCCTCACGCAGTTTACAACCCGGTAGAATTCAAGACTGAAAGAGGAGAGGCGGATAAATGGATGGGGAAGTGAGTAGGTAGATGGATGGACAGATATGTCATTGACAGATAGACTGACCATAAAATAAAGTAGAAGAAAGCCACAAGCCACAGAAGAAATGTCTTGTTCAAATCTCAGGAGCCAACAAAGAGTAGCTACTAGAGTCTTAAAGCAGCAATATACATGCCCCAACATTTTACCTGGAAAGCTAAAGAAACAAACTAGGACATATGTCATCACCTCTGAAACCTGTTCAAGAATGACCCATCCAGCCCTGGCTGGTGTAGCTCAGTGGACCGAGTGCCAGCCTGCGAATCAAAGGGTCGTCGGTTTGATTCCCAGTCAGGGCACACGCCTGGGTTGTGGGCCAGGTCCCTAGTGGAGGGTGTGCAAGAGGCAACCACACATTGATGTTTCTCTCCCTCCCTTCTCCTCTCTAAAATAAAGAAATAAAATCTTAAAAAAAAAAAAAAAAAAAGAATGACCCAACCATTAAGTTTGCCGAAGGACAGGGCGCCGTGTTCCCCAAGCCCATGATGTCCACATAGCTCTGTCCCCACCAAAGGCCACAAATCCATCAGCATATCTCACATTTAGGAATGCCTTTTTTTTTTCTTTTTACCACTTGGGGAAAAGTGCCTCTGCCCTTCCCAGATAATGAAAAGAAGGTAAGCAACCCCATCTCCATCACTGGATCACTTGATTCTTCAAGAGAAAAGAACAGGTTTCGCACAGCTTCCCATCCTTAGAGCACAGCAGAGTGCCAGAGCTGGTACCACACTCATGAACAGCCAAACGAAGCTTTCAGAAGAACTTCTAGTTACCCGAAGACAAAGAGGGTAAGAATATTTGCATGCTTGGGAAGCCAGAGCGCCGCCCTGGAGACGCACGGGCCTGGTCAATGGGCACGTCTCCCCTGCAAGGCCAGCACCCCCTTCTCAGCGCCACCTTTCTTCCCGCAAATTCCTGCACAAAAGAGGACAGCAGCAGGCAAAGCACACTGCTAGTGTGAGGAGGAGCAAGTAAGAAACTCAAGGAAGGCTGGACACCAAACAAAGGAAACAACAGCTGGAAGACTTGTCCTAAAGAATCCAAGCGTTATAAAGCGATACAGAGCATAGCTTTCATAAGACCAGAGACAAAGTCTGAGACGAAAATTTCTCCAAAACCCACTTACTGCTAGTACAGATGATTTTCCCCACCACCTGCAGAACTGACTCGAGTTGTAAAGCCCTTTGATGGGAAGGGAAACGGAATTCTGGGAGGGTAAGGGGAACTGAAAAGAACAATAAGGGCTCTGTAGAGTGGAGGAAGAGGGACTTCCAGGGCTAAGATTTCAACACACGAATCCCAAGGCAAACTTTGAGGCAGCTTCTCCCTTCCCTCCCAGGGCCGGTGAACCTCCCAAGTTCAACATTCAGGGAACCAGGTGGCTCTTGGTGTCAGGTGCCACCTGCCCTTTACCTGCTTTCTCAGCAGGTCTTTCCCAAGAGAACCAGAGAAATCCACCATCTAAGACTTCAGAAGTTTGCACTCTGACACAAGGGGAAGTGGGAGGGAAACGGTCAGCACTGACACATTTCTCGCTAAGAATGGGTCTTCACATGGAACTTGTGGGGAACCTGATGACTAAAAGACCCCTTGGGAGGAGGATGACACCCTGACCCACTGCATCCAGAACACATTTTCAGGATGAGCAGTAATAATGCTCAAGATGTATGGTAAGCAGGCTTGCTCACACTAGGTCGGAGGTTCTCAACTGGGGTTCTCAAAGGGGTGACTTTGCCCCCAGAGGGCATTTGGTAATGACATGTATGGTTGTCACATCCGCTGATGGGAGGGTTTGGGAGAGTGGTCCTGGCATCTAGAACCAATGATGCTGCTACACAGTCTACAATGGCAGGACACCTTGCTCCTCCCCCAACAAAGAACGAGGCAGCCCAAAATGTCAACAGCACCGACACTGAGAAAAACCCTGCTGCGCTAGACTAACCCCATCCACGCAAGCATCTCTGGAAACCCTAACGACCCTGCCTGAAGTATCTGCCATCCCTCGGGCTGAGCGGCTACCCTGCCACGAAAGTCTATTTACCCTGGTGAGCATCACTACGCATCAGGCAAATGATGTGACAAGCATATGCAATATCTGCAAAGTACCCACATGCTCTCCCAGCAAACATTTTTAAGGGCATTCCTCAGGATCCAAGAGAGTAAATACTTTTACGACAATTACAATGAAAAGAAGGGAACTTGCATGCCTACGCAAGCCCTCCCGCACACACGCACGCACACAGGCTGGAGCAGCAGTCTTAAAAATCCCCCAGGGTGTCACTGGTAAAAAAGCTGCACAAGTTAGGATGGCCCAAGCCTTTCCAAAATAGTCCAAAGACAGAAAGGAAGAAGAAAGAGAACAAACAAGGAAAACTCCACAACCAAAAACAGATTTGTCCCTGGGACTATCTCCCAGCCACAAACAGTTCCATCACTCCAGGTTGCATCCATGGCACGTAGTTAGCTTTCGTCAACTGTAAGATGCAGTAACATGTAAGAAAAGAGGAACTATAAAGACACAGCTTAACGAACAACAGCGAACCCCCCTACAGCTCAGATCAAGAAATCTCACAGCGGCGGCCCAGGGTATCTTCCCGCCAAGTGTGCTTCGCTGCCATGCACACAGCCAGCAAGAAGATCAGTGCTATTTTGAAATGGTCCATCTTTCCTTAAGGATTGAGATTTATTTTATGTATTTACCAAAAACAGTGACTGCTAAATTCAGAGCAGTGACCACGACATGAACAGATTTGGGAAGGGGTATCTCTGGAAGCAACCTCACTGGCTGCTAACTCACAGAAGCAGTAGGTATGGGATAGGTATGGGGGCGCTGTGCCTGGAAACCGTGGGAATACCCAGGTTGAGAGCCAAGAGAAACTTGGGTTGGAATCCAAGCTCCGGTCCTTCCTCCCGCATTCTGGGTATAGATGCTGTTTCATGAACTATGAAAATACCTTCCTGCCATACCACGGCATTGAAAAAATTCAGCAAGATATGTATTTTTTAAGTGGCAAGCAAAGAAGCTCACGCAAAGATGTTCCTCCACAAATACCAGGTTCCCTGTCCTCCCTTCAACATTCAAACACGCAAGGTGGTAAAGACCATGTCTATAATATGAGATTATTTGATTATTAACTTCCCTAATCCCAAAATCCTCTAAACTGTTTTACGCAGGTGATGATACAAGCCCACTTTCAAGTTACTCTGGAGACTTTGGCCAGAAAGCGTCTCAACCAGTGTTGGAGGCCCAGAAATTACCTTCCTGCCCTCTCCTACTCACATCCCTGTCCTTTCCCCACTAATACCAAAGTAAATGGCCTAAGTGGGCTGTCAGGAAAAAACACCCCACACCCCAGGAGGGAGGCTTCTGTTCAGCTCTTTGAAGATGAAAAGCAACAAGGTGTGTTTATTTGTACTTCGGTGCACAGTCTCATCTACCTGGGCTGCGCTGCACCAAGCGACCTGGCTGGTAAAAATTATTAATAAAATCCACCTGCTGACACCATTAGGCAGATCTTTCCAGGAAAAAAAGGTCAATAGCCATACTCCTGGGAGTACAAATGGGGGAACCCTGAGCCTTTTCACTGACAGGAGGAGAATGTCAAGGAATCTAATCAAAGGTCAGCCTGGGAGGAGGTAAGAAGACTGATCACCATTACACATGTCTATCTTCAGAGCACTTAAACCCACCCAGTCCACTGCATGAAGAGAAACTGGACATTGTATGGGCAGAGTCTTTCTCACAGGATACATTAAAAAATAATAACAGCCAAAAATCAATGCTTCACTTCCCTAACACAAGCAATAAAAACAAAGGAAGAAAAAAAACCCATGAAGGTGTCTGAGATGGTTCCTAAATAACAAAGGCTGCCAAACTGCTCTTGGAATGCCTGTGGCCTTGAAGCCCCACAAAGATAGGGAACTCTGACTCAAGCTCAACTTTGACCCCAGGTTTCTTCAGAGACTATCAAAGGGACACATAAATCTGAGGTACTAGCTTAGACAATCTCTCATTCCATCAACTTCCCAGAAGAGGATCAAGATGTAGGGTATGGGATACAATGGCAGGGTCCCTGGTCCTGTGATGGACCCCAAACTGAACCACAAACACGGGCTTCTCTGTAGGCTGGCAGCCCAGGATACCAGGCTGGCATCGGGAAAAATGGCCAGCCCTGTTTCTGGTAACACTTCACGTCAGGTCAAGGAGGAATCCATGCTAGGAGGAGATGCTTAATGCAACATAAAATATGCACACACCCCAACCTGCCTAGAGGTTTATAAACCAGCAGCTGTAGAGGTGACTCAAAGCCACACAGGCTCAGTGACCATGGATAATGGAAAAACACCTCCTGGGACAGTTAGGCAGCTCTGTGACCCCACCCCACTCTGACTATTTTATTTATTTTAGCCTATTTTATATGTACGCATGTGTTAAGTAACCAGCACTGAACAAGGGAAGGACAAAATTAACTTTATAGCTATTTTTATAGAGATGGGGACTCAACCAAAGCAACCAGGACCAACTGGGAGATGCAAAAAATAGTTTCCACTGAGCCACGAGCAGCTCTCTGAAGACACACACACACACACACACACACACACACACACACACACACAAGCTGGCTTCCAGGCCATCCTACTTGGGTGTTATCCTGGGACACATCATGGCTATGCAAATGGAGAGCGTGAATCTAGGTGGATCTTCATGTCTGAGATGCCCAGGAAGTCTGCCTGTTCTGCTTCCAAATAATCATTCACATCAACAAGTGGCTGCCTATGCCCCCTTGGAACTCTCTCCCTGGGATGGCCCAATAGTTCAAGAGAAACAGGGCACTCTGACCCAGACCTGGTTAAAAATCCATAGCAGCAACCAGCATTCCACCCTCACTGGAAGCCACGACAAATTCACAGATATCTAAAGGGAGTCTCTGAGGAGTGGGGAGGGGCTTTGAAAAGGCTGCCCAGTGGCCAGGACCTGGGCTTCAAGAAAGAAGGGAGAGTTCTCTCAGCACACTCCTGGGGGGAGGGGCGGGGGTCAGAGAGAAATGAGCCTCAACTTCCCCTACAGACGCCCCACCAAAGACACCTCCACAGCAAGTAGCTAGAAGTATTTTGGAAAATCAGGCATAAATGACACATGTGGATGCCACAAATGTCAGGCAAGCAAGCTGCTGCTGAAGAAAGTTCACTGGGCCCTGTCACCCACTTTCTGGGCATCGGCTGCCCAGAAATAAACATCAGGGGGCCAAAGGCGAGCGGAGGCGAGCAGGGGCAGCTGACAGCTGTGGCTGGCGGGCAGGGACACAGGAGGAAGGTTCTCCCGGGCTGCAATTCGGAGCGTGCCCACATCAGCAGAAAAGTTCCTGGGAACAGCACGCTGTCTGGGAGGAAGAGAGGCTTGCTGTTCCTCTGGACCTCAGGATGCACTCACTACGGTGATGCCAGATTCGAAGGTCCGCCAGATGAAGCCAGGGTCCTCTCCCAGGGCACCTCGCCAATCAGGGAGCCCATTGAAGGGCGAGTGAAGATGGTCAGATGACAAATAAATGATCTGATCCCAGAACCAGTAGGAAAGATTATTAATTCCCAGGCCCAGCCTTGCTTCATCTCTTTGCCCAAACCAAACACAGTCCAGGGAGGAGTGGAAGGAAGCGGCGATACGGCCCGCCCGGCGATCGAGGATGGGAAACTGAGGCCCGAAGGTGCACGAAAGAGACCAGGGAAGAACCTCTGGGGAGACTAGCCAGCTCCGAGTACCCAGGCGTACGGGAAGATGGGATTAGGGAAGAGTTCTCTCCTTTCCTCTCCTCTTTTGCCCAACACACAACACACAGACTCACTCGAGCTACGCCCAATCGGGGCAGTTGCCGGGCTCCCCAGAGCCGGGTTGCACACAAAGCCCCGCCCGCACACACACACCACACAGCAGAAGCCGGCGCGCACGCCCACACAATAGGACCGCGCGCACCCCGCCGCGGCCCCTCGCCGGGGTCCCGGCCAGCCCGGCGCCCGGGTCCGCCCTCCCTGCACACCCGCGCCGGGAGACGCAGCCCAGGCGCGGGGAGGGGGCGCTATCGCAGCCCGGCCGCCTCACCCAGCGCCCCGCAGGAAGTTCGCCGGACGCCCCCCGACTCACCAGCCGCGCTGCTCAGCAGCAGGCACAGCGGCCCCAGCAGCCACATGGCACGGCCGCCGCTCCCGCAACCCGGCGCCGTCGCTGCCCCCGCGGCCTTGGCGCTGACCCCGCCCCTCGCCGCGCCGGCCCCGCCCCCCAGCTGTCCCTCCACCCTCCGCCCCGCCTGCTCCGGACCCGCCGGTCAGGCCCTGCCCGGCTCCGCGAAGTTTTGCAAGGGTCCTCGCTGAGGGCCGCTGTCTTCCTGCTAGCGCGGTTGTCCCGACTCCGGGAGGCCGCCGCGGGGTCAACGGAGGGTCCGGCCTTTTCGGCCTCTCGCCGCCCCCTTGCACTGGCTACGAGAATCTAACAGCCGGGGCTCTGTTCTCTGCCTTCTTTCTCCCCTTTCCTCTTCCCTCTGTTCCTCCATCCTCTGAGGACCACTCTGCTCACCACTCCCCGCACCAAAATAGAGTCTTTTACTCAACTATAAAATGGGCTTACTCCGGAGACGGAAAGAAAAAGTTGGAAGGAAGAGCCAAAAATACTCTGAGAAACTGTTTTGGTTTGTTTTTTGGTTTTTGTTTTTAATAGGGAAAGTGGAATATGACCCGTGCTTCTCAAAATTTAATACGCATCCGAAATACTTGGGCATCATGTTAAAAGCTGACTCTGACTCCGTCAGTCTGGGGTGGAGCCTGGGATTCTGCTTTGCTAATAAACTAGTAGGTGATTTGGAGACTGATGGTCCATGAACCACACCTGGAGAAGGGAGGCTAACACCTTCAAGGTACACAGGCTGGCCATACGAGTTATTTCATCTGGGTCTGGTCTACCAGTGGAACGTTTGGGTCCCGATTTGTACAAAAGTAAATGTAAAGGAACACACCCAAGTGCAAAATGAACAGCTGCTTCAATGCAAGCTGGGGCTCCTGGACAGCACTGGTGCAAGTTCCCGAGTGTTGGATGGTGAAAGAATGCAATGACATTTTCTGATCCACTCCCATTCCCCACCCGGCAAAAAGCAAAAAGCTAATGGAAAGGAAAAAAAAGCCAAAACTGTAAATAACTAGAATGTCCATCAACTGGTGACTGGCTAAACAAATTGTGCTATATAGTTTAACACAATTTGAATGAATCTTAAAAGCATGCTGAGAGAAAGAATCTGGCCCTATAGGGTACATTTTGTAAGATTTCATTTATCAGGCATGGGGTGAGGGGCAGCCAAATTATAAGGACCAAAATCAGATCAGTCGTTCCCAGGGTCTGGGCCTAGGGGAAAGAGGTGAGTGCTCAGGGGCACAAGGGACCTTTTCGGAGCGGTAGGACTGTTTTGCATCTTGATTTTGGTGGTGGTTACACAACTTAATACATTTGTCACAACATTTAGAGCTGCATCCCTAAAACAGGTGAGTTTTACTGTATACAAATTATACCTGTTTGGAGGAGACCGGAGGGTGTGGGTGCCAGGGAGGGAAATTGCACAGGGGAGGCCGTCATCCCATTTTGGATGCACTGCAGACAACCTGGAGGATGCTAAGGGTCAATGACTTGACTTTTTGTCTGCTCCAGTCTGGAAACATGAAGCTAAAGTGGATCAGGTCAAGAGTTAAAAATACCAATGCCCGTTTAAGGTAATGAGAAAATGTGATGTAATCTAGGAAAGTTTAGCAAGTTCGATATTACAAAGAACTTTGTCAAGTATGGAAAATATAAATTCTCCCAAAGAGTTACCATTTGGGGTTTTTTTATCTTGGGGTCCGTGAACGTTAGGACACTATCCATGGGCTCTGAGGAGTTTTAAAGCCCCTCAAATTTTAGGCAAAAATTCAGGTGTATGTGGGTATGTGCATTCTTCCAGGAAATGTGTTGCGGGAAGGCCTCTGGCCTTTGATAATGACACCCAAGAAGACAAGTGACTTCTCCTACAGCTGTTCATTCACCTCCAAACATTAGTAATACAAAAAGACAGTGGACCTGACCCAGTGCTGTCATTCTTGTCTCCTTAGGTTCCTTTGAGCACATGAACTTCAGCTCTGGAAATGATTTAATGTGCCTGGCTTTCTCTCTCTCTCTCTCTCTCTGTCTCTCTCTCTCTCTCTCTCTCTCTCTGTCTCTCTCTCTCTCTCACACACACACACACACACACACACATTTTAAATATATTAATATCTTTAAAATCATTTGGACAAGTGTAAAGTCCTCTTTAAGTTCAATTGTTTTTAGAGTTTTACTGAATCACTCCCAACCTCCTCACCATACAAGCTGGGGCAGGAGGTAAAACCATTCATTATGCTCTCCTATTTCGCAATTCTTTAGAATTTCATCAAAAACGCAGGACACTCCATTTCCAGAAAATGTCATAGCTTCCAATGCTAATTGTTTGGATTTCAGGGACACAGTCTCAAGCCCTTTTTATGTTGGTTTAATAAAAATCAAAGCCAGAGTGCTTTATGTCTCTTATTTACCAAAAGTGAGACACTCTGACCTTGGATGTGTGTTCTGACATGGCTTCTCATTGCCGAAGGAGGGAAGAAAGAATTTTGTCTCTCTGTGGTCTTTGGTATAATACTCTGTAGTACCCACACACATTCTTGATACAGAGAGATCTGGTCAGACCACTGGGGAGAAGTAGGAAGGGTCCGTAGGAGCTCTAGGACGGGACTGGCTGAGAAGCCGAATGCCTCTGGAGCGCATGGAATTATGGGCAAGAATATTTGAAGTGAAAGAAGCACTCTCAGCTGGGTGGGTGTGGGTTCTCTTCAGCTCTGGGCTCTCTTCTTCCTCGAGGACACCTGGATGATCGTGCTGCAGCTGCCTGCACTTCCCAATGGATGGACTTTTGGATAGGAAGAAGTTCCGGGCACAGCCTAGGGTCTGGCTGGCCAGGCAGAGGGTGGCAGGGTTATTCTGGGGGTGCTCTAGAGAGGATGACCTCTGAGGCAGAAGCCTGCCATTCTTCCAAAATTGTGTAGCTTTTGTATGTTAGGTTGCTTTAGTTTGTAAACTAACCCTATAGAAAAAAAAATTAAAACTAATGGGGAAAATGATAGGAGAATTCAGGTGTTAGAGTTTAGCCATAATTGATAAGTTTAGGTGATTAGTGCTGTAACTAAAGAGATAAAGAGTTTAGGACTTCCGGCCAAGATGGAGGCGTAGGTAGACACACTGTGCCTCCTCGCACAACCAAAACAAGGACAACAACAATTTAGAAGCAAAATAACCAGAACTGACAGAAAATTGAACTGTATGGAAGTCTGACAACCAAGGAGTTAAAATAGACACATTCATCCAGACCGGTAGGAAGGGCAGAGTTGATCGGCCGGGAGGAGAGGGGGCACGGCAAAAAAAGCAATAGTACTGGGCAGGGCGCGCAAGGCAGCAGCTGACAAACCCCAGGTGCGCAAGTCGGCAGCGGGCAGGCCTTGGGCATGGGGTGGCAACAGGCAGACCCAGTGAGGCGGCATTGTGAAGCAGGGCACGATGTGCAAGGCAGCTGGCTGACTGGGCGGTCCTACATTTGTGCGCAGATAAACTAGGCAAAATTGGGAAATGAGACAGACTCAGGGCCCCAGTGCAGGGAAATAAAACCTCAAACACCGATTGAAAACATTTGTGGAGGTTGAGGTGCCAGGAGAGACTCCCAGCCTCACAGGAGAGTTCGTTGGACAGACCCACAGGGTCCTAGAAAGTACACAAGCCCACCCACATGGGAATCAGCACCACGAGGGCCCAGTTTGCTTGGGGGAAGCAGCGGAAGGGACTGAAAACTGACAGAATGGAGTAAGTGCTATTGTTCCCTCTCGGACCCCAGCCCCACATATAGCGTCACAACCCAGCGACTGGGCTGCCCCGCCCTGATGAACACCCAAGGCTCTGCCCCTCATACGTAACAGGCGCGACAAGACCAAAAAAAAAAGAAAGAAAGAAAGAAAGAAAAAGGCCTAAGAACAGATCAAAACTTCAGAGCAGGTACAACTAAGCAACAAAGAGATAGCCAACCTATCAGATGCACAGTTCAAAGCACTGGTGATCAGGTTGCTCACAGAATTGGTTGATTTTGGTCGCAAATTAGGTGAACAAATGAAGGCTACACTAAGTGAAATGAAGGAAAATGCACAGGGGACCAATAGTGATGGGATGAAAACTGGGACTCAAATCAATGGAGTGGACCAGAAGGAAGAAACAAACAACCAAACAGAAAAGAAGGAAGAAACAAGGATTCAAAAAAAATGAGAGACTTAGGAACCTTCAGGACATCTTTAAACGTCCCAACACCCGAATAATGGGGTACCAGAAGAGGAAGAGCAACAAGTGGAAAACTTATTTGAACAAATAATAAAGGAGAACTTCCCCAATCTGGCAAAGGGAATAGACTTCCAGAAAGTCCAGGAAGCTCAGAGAGTCCCAAAGAAATTGGACCCAAGGAGGAACACACCAAGGCACATCATAATCCCATTAGCTAAGATTAAAATGAAGGAGAGAATTCTAGAAGCAGCAAGAGATAAGGAGACAGTCACCTACAAAGGAGTTCCCATCAGACTGTCAGCTGATTTCTCAAAAGAGACCTTACAGGCAAGAAGGGGCTGGAAAGAAGTATTTGAAGTCTTGAAAGACAAGGACCTACATCCAAGATTGCTCTATCCAGCAAAGCTGTCATTTAGAATGGAAGGGAAGATAAAGTGCTTCTCAGATAAGGTCAAGTTCAAGGAGTTCATCATCACCAAGCCCTTATTATACGAAATGTTAAAGGGATTTATCTGAGAAAAAACATGTATACTAAAATGACAGCAAACTCATAATTATTAACAACCACACCTAAAAACAAAAAGAAAAACAAAGTAAGCCAACAACTAGAACAGGAACAGAACCACAGAAATGGAGATCATATGGAGGGTTTTCAACAGGGGAGTGGGAGGAGGAGAGAGGGTGAAAAGGTACAGAGAATAAGTAGCATAGATCGTAGATAGAAAATAGATGGGGGCGGGCAAGAATAGTGTGGGAAATGTAGAAGCTAAAGAACTTATGACACATGGACATGAACTAAAGGGGGGAATGTGAGTGGGAGGGAGTGTGCAGGGTGGAGGGGAATGAAGGGGAGAAAATGGGGCAACTGTAATAGCATAATCAATAAAATATATTTAAGAATTTAAAAAAGAAAAAAAAGTTTAGCCTTAACTGATAGTTTAAGAGACCAATGCATGTGGAAAGCTGTTGTTCCAAAATGGTGAAGCTTTTGAATAAAGACTCCTTTCCTTTATCAGCAAACCTTTGCCTCTGGAATTTTGCCTAGAGGGTGGCAGTGGGCAGCAGGACCCCAATTGTTCAGTAATATTCTCGCTCCTCGCAGCAGCCCCAGTAACACCACAGGTAAAAATTGAGCAAAGCTGGACTTGAGCTCAAGCCCGTCTGAGATGTGCTCCAGTGTTCTTTTCACCTGCCACATACTAGTTCTGTGACCTTGGGCAAGTCAGTAGCCTCCCTAAGCCTTAGTTTTCATATCTGTAAAATGGGGATATTCGGAGCACCTGGATCTCAGGGTTGCCGTCAGGGTTAAATGAGGTACTGTCTGTAAAATCCTCGACATGGCACCATGCGCAAAGTAACTGCTCAAGAGGCAGCAGCTGTGGCTGTGGAACCTGTTACAAGGCAGCCGGGGTAGTAGTCAGTCTCCAAGGAGGTCCCTAAAGGTCCTTGCCTTCCGGGATCCATGCTTTTGCGTAGTCTAATTCCACACTGTGTGGCCGATGGCTATTGTAGAAGTGACGTTGGGAAACTTCCAAGGCTGGGTAACAAAGCACACAGCAGTTTCTTTCTCAGATCCTACATTCTGGGGGCAGGCGGCCACCACGTGGTGAGGGCACTCCAGCATCCCTGTGGATAGGCCCACACGGAGAGGAACTGAGCTTCCTGCCAACTTGCCAGCCATTGGAATGAACCATCCTGAAAATGAAACCTACAGCCCCAAATAAGTCTTCCTACGACTGTAACCTTGGTGAGAAATCCTGAGCGGGAACCGCCCAGCCACTCCCAAATTCCTGATCTACAAACCATCAGAGATAATGAGTGTTTATTGTTGTTTTAAAACACTAACTTGCAGCTTGCTGTCTCCTTCTCCCTCTCCATCTCACTAGCCAGCCCTCCTGTTGTGTGAACTGCCCCATAGAAAGGCTCAAGTGGCCAGGAACTCTCAGGGCCTTCCAACATCATCCAGGGAGGAATTAAGGCCCTCCATCCACAAAGAACTGAGTCCTGCCAACATCCATGCAAGTGACCTAGGAGGCAGACAAGGTAACAGTCCTGGCCGCAGCTGGACTACAAGCTCATGAGAGACCTTACGGCGGAACCACATAGCTAAAGCTATGTGCGGATTCTTGACCCAGAAAAACTGTAAGATTATATATGTTTGTTGGTTTAAACCACTACATTTTGAAATGATTTGTTACACAGCATTAGATAACTAAAATACATTGAGTCTGTGAACATTTACTGGATCTCACTCACCCATTAGCCTGAGGAAGGCCATGTGAGAGGATGCTCATTAATTAAGTGTCTCCTTCGGACATTGTACATTTATAATAATTTATCTTCACAACAACCTCCACGTTAGGTATTGTTATCCCCTTTGCATAGATGGGGAAGCAGGGGGTGGGAGTCCGTGGCCCAGAGAATTTAAGCGACTGGCCAAAAATAACCCAGGAAATAACTGAGATTTGAAGCCTGATCCTTTCGATTCCAAAGGATCCCCATGGCACCATACTGGACCTTGCTTACTGCCTTCTCCAGCAAAACCATTTCCAATTCATAAAACTTGGAATGCATGTGCAACTTGAAAGATAATGTGTTCACTGGGTTTGGGACTAGAAAGGTAAAGATGCTCAACATATCAAATAAAACTTGATTTATTATGTAATACAGTTCAACTCCCAGAAAACTTTTCCGGATGCATTTAATTATTTCAGTCCCCACCCCACCCCCTCCCCCCAAAAAATGCTGAGCATTAAAGTTCTCCCAGCTAGAAATTAAACTCATCCCAGAGCTGCCAAATGTGTGTATATATATATATATATATATATTTTTTTTTTTTTTAATTGTCAGACTAATCTACAGGAAAATACTGCTGGGAACCAACAGTGTTCTCATAATTCATGTTTAATATAGTTGCTAGCTTGAAGAAGCGAGATCTGCTGACATTTATTAATGAAAATTTTGCACCATCTGAAAGGATGGAATTTTTACCCCTCATTTCAAAAAAAACATGCAGCTTGTGATTTATTTTAATGCCTCAGTTTTACTTCCCTTTGAATGAAGTTGTCTGCACCCTTAAAAGGGTGATTTTTCACTTGTGACCAGTCTTGGAACCAAGAAACAATTATATGAAAAAGAATTTAACTGCAATTTATCAACAAAGCCATTTTGCCAATTTTCATCACAAGCACATTTTTTTTCCCATTCTCAATTGGAAAGGGAAAAAAACGTGGATTCATTATGTGTATAAACCTACTCTTGGTCTATCAGTTTAAGGGGGAAACTGACCTTGAATTGCATAGATCTGCAGTGTACCGTGCAATATGGTAGCCACTTGCTAGCTGCACATGGCTTCCTATAGCTACATCGAGGACTTGAAATGTGGCCATTCTGAATTATGATATGCTCTAAGTATAAAACGCAAACAAGTGCAAAGGCAGTACAGAAATGTAAAACATGTCAATAATATTTACATTGATCATATGTTGAAATATAATATTTACATACAGTGTTATGTAAAATAATATTAAAGTTAACACCACAGGTTTTTTCTGTTTTAACATGGCTACCCGAAAATTTGTAATTTCATGTGTAGCTTGCATTTGGGGCTCACAACATATTTCTTTTGAACAGAACTGATACAGATAATTTTTTTATTTGGTAAACGAACACATGACCCGTTCATGTTCCTTGCATCACAGTTACACACAAGTCCACTTGAGGATCATGGACTTCAGAAGGACGTTTTCCCTCCCAGTTTCTCATCTACCTAATTCTACTTCCCTGCCCTCTTCACCTTATGTTCTAGGCATCCAAGTCTACGGACATAAAAGTTATTTTAATGCCATAATGTCGATATTACAAATATACCACAGGGTCAAGAAAAAGGAAGGGGGAAATGAAGAGAGAAAAAAAGAAATCATCTTTTTAAAGAACATGAACATTTGGCACTTGAATTTCAAGATGGACCCAACACTGAATAAGATCTCCATTTCAGTAAGGAAAATTATACAGCGATTAACTAACAAGCCAAAAAGTCACAGGAGATACTCATTGAGTAACAATGCAAGAAAATAATTCCAGCATGCCCTGGTCTGATTACCTTCTCTAAGTAACCAACTCTTTTTCATAGACAAACAGGCAAGTGGCAGACTTTAATAAGAACACTCAAAAACAACATCTGGAAGGTAAATAGATTTACATTTTTAATCTGACATTATTAGAACACCTTTCCTGTACTGTGAAAATTCCACTTTAATAATTTAGGTTGTTTTTCTCAGTGCCCCTCAGCCTACTTTTTAAAAACACACCTTTGTTTCAAACTAGACTCTTTGGGCTTATTTGATTTTAATGTTTAAAGGCTTAATTTTGGGTGCTGTTTGATTGCCTAATCCGGGGCCGATGCTGTATGGGTTTGTACTTCGTCTTGGGGGAGGGAGAGCAGAGAGATGGATTTTGTGTTTGTTTTTTTGTTTATTTGCTTGCTTGCTGAGTTCTCAGTGAATTCCCACACCCAGTGTGGAAGGGAGGGAACAGAGAAGGAAAAATTGTTGACGGCCTCCAGAACTCTTCAACATACATGTAACAAAAACACAGTTCAATTAATTATAGGTACATCGGCTTCTGCCAAGCATTGAGCACAGCTCCTTAAAACTAGCTGGTGACTTCTGCCTTGTTCTTCAAGCCAGAAATCTGGGTACGAGCCTAGGCTACTCTCTCCTTCACTTCTCAGTATGATCAGTCACCACGATTTGCAGACTCGACCTACTGAATTCCTCTTGAATCCAAGTCACCCCTGCCCCTTGTTGAGTTCAGACATCCATGGACCTGTGCCTGGGTTGCTTCAGCCCTCTCCTAACTGGTCTTGTCTGCTGCAAACCTCCGTGGCTCCCTACTGGACGGTTCAGACTTAGCTGAGAATATCCTTTATGCTGCTGTTGAGGCTGCCCCTCATGGGGGTCAGGGGTGGAGAGAGGGTAGAGGGGTGAGACCAGGGGAGTGAACGGGAGATCTGGGGCATGTTAAGGAGGTTACTGATTATCTTATGAGCAATAAGAAGCAGAAATATGCGTGCACAGATTTGCATAGAGGTTAAAAGCAAGGGTTCTGGAATCAAACTTAAATTCAGTCTGACCATGCCCCTTCGCAGTGTTACCTCAGGCGGATTACTTAGTCTCTCTGAGCAGATTTCTTCAATTTTGAAATGGAAAGTAAGACCCCTATGCGATAAGCACAATTGTGATATCTAAATGAGGTAGTACTTAGCATACTACCTAGTATATAGTAAGCACCCTACTAATTATAATTAATATTATTATTAATAACTCCTAATCTTTCTAGGCTTCTTCCAAGAAGCCCTCCATAAGCTCTCAAGACTGAGTGAAGCCACATTCTCTTGTGCTCTTGTAACACCTTGTATTTTTCCCTGTCGGGAGCAATTCTGGTTCTGTATCTTAATGGCCTATTAATGTGTTACTTCCCCCACCAAACCATAGCTCCCTAAGGCTGGGAACTCTGGCTGAGAAGTGGCAAGAGTTCCTTCAATATTTACAAGTGAATGAACACCTTAGATTGCTTGGTACTTTGAATCACATGATCTCTTTTCTCCCATAATTACCACCACCTTACAGCTGGGGAAACAAAGGCTCAAAGAAATCATGTTTTAAGCCTAAAGTCCTACAGCCAAAGCCTCAGAGCTGCAGCTCGTTGTCTCACCAGGGTCTGGGAAGCAGGAGAAGCTGAGAGGTAATATCTTCTAAGGCAGCCTTCCCAGAGCAGGATGGGTGTTTTCGCAAAGCTTCCTGAAATATGGAAGTGAAAGGATAAAACATTGCAGCTGGAAAAGTAACAGATAGCCAGAAATCAACCCCAATCCTACCAGAAATAGTAATTCCAAGAAACAGAACGACGTACGCAAAAGGAAATAGCATACTCCAGGATACTTATGATAAACTCACCTTGGCAAAGCTTGTGTCCTCATGGCCAAGCCAGGGAGGGATTGAGTTTAAAAGGGAACTGGAAGGAGGAAGACATTTGGCCATTGAAGAGCTGTGCCAACCCACCCTGCAGCGTTCAGCTGCCTGCCCCATAACCGTGAACCTGATCACAGTGAAACTCCAGAGTAATAACAATGAAAATTTCCAAGGTGGAAAAGATCGGGCCATGGTAATGCTAGAAGCTGTCCACGTCGGCCAATTGGCTCCAACCTCCCAGCACAGTGCCAGTGAAGGCAAAGTTGAGGTCGCCACTGGCACGGGCCCGTTGGCTTTGCGCCGAAGGGAGGAAAAAGGCCTATGGTCGCTGGCGAGAATCTTCATCCTGCTAAGTGGTCCTGCCGGTGACGGTATTTGGGATCAAAAGGGACTGGAGAAAAGAGTTTGGAGGACCTGAGGGCAATCTTGCCAACCAGAGCTGACATTCAGGCAGCACACACCAACACCAACAGCAAAATAGTAAGACTCTTCTGGACCAGCTGATAACTAGCCCTAAAATGAGTGCCTCTGACATTACCCCAGCTGCCCAGCTCCTCCCTTAGGGCCGCTGGTCCTCCCATCGATCAAGGGCCACCCAGGAGTAAAAGTAAAAGAAAGCCTGACAGAGCAGGGAACCAAGCTCTAACTGGTTGGCGCCCGACTTCTGAGTATCATTTCTGATTATAACAACTCGAAAAAGGGGGAATAATGATCATTCACTGGCTCGTTCATTCATTTATTCAATAATTCTTTATCAAGTGCCTGCCATGGTGACAGCAGATCGATAGTGTGGTTTCCATGTGGAAAACGACAAGCTGCTGACCTGTACAGGCCTACAGAAGCCTAGTTCAGACAGCAAACTGTGGGCAGGTCAATCGAATGCCCTAGGCGGGGAGATTTGGGCAGTAGGTTTTGGAGGTCTCAGTGCCCTTGCCCTCCATCCATCTCTTCACTCATTAGTCAAATATTTATCAAGTGCCCATTGTAGGCAGGGCCCTCCCTGAGTGCAACAAGAGGAGGGGAAGATGCATCACTCGGACCCTGCCCTCTTCTAGTCGAGAGGAGGGGCCAGAACCCAGTCTGTGCAACACAGCGGAGTGAGAAGTGGCAGGCCAGGAAGAGAAGTGCAGAAACCATGACCTTCCAGTGTTGGGGGACAGTCCGATATCACGAGATCTGCTAAATGTGTAACTAAATGAGAGAGTGTTTCTTAGTCTGTATATTTTTCAATTTAAGTAAAATACCAAATGAGAAAAAAAAGTCTCCGCACGCACCTTGAATTTTGGTTCTGAAATTGGTCTGCTTGGGAATAGAAAAGTTCCTCAATGAAAATCATAACAGGAAATATTGATTAAGGGGTTTCTCAGTGGGGATTCCCAGAGCAGTATTTGAGACAGGGCTTGGGTGCAAGTAGTTATTAGGGGTGATTCCAGGAAGCAGAAGTGAGGGGGTGGATACAGTGGGACAACGGTGGAAGAAGACTCAACAAAAGGTGCATTTGTTGAGTTGGTTAATGCTGTGGGCGACTGAGGCTTAGTCATAAAGGGGCCCCTCTGGGATCTTTGTAGATCATACCTTGAATTATCCCTCTAAACTGGGGAACGACATTTATCCATGGTCTCCCCTCCCCCATTTGTTGAGCGTTAAATCCATTTCCTGGTTGCCCCACTTTGGAAGAGAACCGGAGGCAGAAGAGCTGAGAGACTGGGTGGATGATGGAGGCGGGACCCAGGCAGGGCGTGAGGAAGACGCTCTTTGCAGCCACAGCCCAAACCCCAGGTGGGCCAAGTGGTGAGGCTTCCCATACGCCAAGCATCTTACATTCCACAGGTCGGTCCTGTCACTTCCTTCACTCTCAGAAGCTGCAGCTGAGACCCGGAAAGTTAAAGCGCCTTATTAAAGGTCAGGGAGCCAGGAGATGGCTGAACATTCAAGCGTGTGTTACCCAACGCCCGAATCTAAGCTGTTAAACCCGTGACAATAATGCCTATCCTGGGACTTCAGAAAAGAAGAAAAAAGCAACCATTTGGAGGATGAGCTGGGAACGAGGGAGAAACAACATTAGGGAAGATTTTAAATGCACACTCCCCTCCTTTTGTGGAAATAGAGAAAGGCAGCCAATCTGGGTGTAGATTTTTAAAAAACTGAAAAATGTCTTCTAATGACCTGAGGAGACAGGTCATTACAGACAATTCCCTACCCCGACACTCAAATCTTTAAAAGCACAGTTTCCCATTATCCCAATGAAAGCCCAGCGGATGCGGAGGCCCCCGATTCCACGCCTCTACCAAGGCTGAGAACTGAAATGTCGGTGTTCGGTGTAATTCTTCACACAGTCCGTGGTCCTTCTTGGCTTGGATTTTTCAAGAGGTCAAGAACGTTGCTTTCTCTGAAGCAAAACAAAACTGTTATGCATGAAGTCAAAGACAGGCGACATTTGGAGAGGGAAGCTGAACTGATACATCCACGTTCAGCTGGTTCACCTGTAATTGTCAGAGTGCATGAGACCAATCATTTGGGACGAACTGACCGACAAGTCCCTTGAGCTGGGAACGTGGGGAGCAACGCCGGGTCGGGGGTGTGTCAGGCATCTGCAGAGCTGAGCAAACCCAGCCACCACAGACATGAGTCCCCCGTCAGGTCCCAAGTACTGGTCTCCAGGGACTCGAGGGGAAGCTTTTCACACAGCGGGTAGACGCTGCTGAAAGGACACGGCCCCTCTCACCACAGTGCCACGCCCCTGTGCCCTCTGTCAAGTTGATTTCACAGGAAGGTTGTGTAAGTGGATTTGGAGCTTCTGAGTCATGGCTGAGACCCAGGTGGTTGCCCTCATTCTCTGCCCCTGGGCCCTCCTGTCCAAGCTTCCTCAAACCTGATGTCTGTCCTACTGTAAATGGATGGCCGTGGGACAGCTGACCCATTTCCTCTGGGGGCTGTGTCTCTGCTTGGTCAGTCAGTTAGGAAGCCCCTCTCTGTCCTTGTCTACCAGTGTGGGAGAAAGAAACAGAACCGTCAGGACACGCTTGAAAGGTCTAAAATATCCGAAGAGGAAGAACCATGTGGGTGTGGCGGGAGAAAAGATAAGAACTGTTTCCCTTATGTGACCCTATGGAAGCCATTACACCATCAGGTCCATCCCAAGGGGAAGTACTATTTGATAAAGGCCAAACCAGACAGACAAAAAGTAATCTGCAAGTTCTTAACCGGAGGCTTTCGGAAATGAAATGATTTATAAACTCTGACACAATCCCAGCGTATCTCATAATGGCTTTTTTCCCCCAGTTTTCTTAGGCCACACACTGTCATCCTCTTTCTGACATTTCCTGGAAACACTCAAAATGATCTGTTGCTCAGCACATAGCCACTCCCTCCCCCCATCCCCACCCCCACCATGGGAAGTGGAGACTTCCCACCCTACTGAGGTTGCACTGGGCCATGTGACTTGCTTTGGCCAGTGGAATGTTAGCAGTTGCAACAGTTTGCTTGTGGCTTTTGGCTTGACCTTGTTTGCTCAAGTGATCCACCGTGAGAGCACACCCTGGAAACTTTCTGCTGGTTCCATATGGGCCCTAGGTCAAGTACACAGGGGCCAGACCTGAACTCATTCACAGCCTGGAACCAAGCCCAGTCAGCCTGCAGCCAGAATG
The DNA here is from genome assembly GCA_039655065.1 of Glossophaga mutica. NCBI lineage: Eukaryota > Metazoa > Chordata > Mammalia > Chiroptera > Phyllostomidae > Glossophaga > Glossophaga mutica. Next base: position 21,399,626 of record CM077308.1, read on the forward strand.
AGAGCCACCCGGCTGAGCCCAGCCAGAACTGGCCTACCTGCAGCTGACAGCAGACCCATTTGTGGGGCAACAGATGCTTGCCATTTGCCACTGGATTTGGTGTGATCTGTCCCTTGCCAATGTGTCTCTTTGTACTCCTCATTTGAATTCATAAAATCCCCAAACAATGGCAGCACCCCCTTCAGAAGAGAAGGAAGGGAGAAAAATAATATGGAGCAAAATCAGAATATTCTTTAAAACATGGAGGAAAAAGGCTGGAATTTTTCATGTGTCAATAATTTTTGAATTATCACACACATAATAATAGCTGCCATTTATCTGTTCTGTGACAGGCACAGTATTACACATTTTATAAACCTGAACATATTTAATCCACCCAATATCCCCAAAAGTCAGAATAAGTATCACCATTTGACAGAAAAAAAAGTGAGGCTTAGAGAAGTCACATATCTGTTAAAAGCTGCCAGAGCTGGGATTAAAACTCAAGTTTAGGCAAATCCCAATAATTATTGAGTAACCTAGGCAGTGAACCAGTCTTAAAATGAAATACCATTGTCTAATATAACAAATTGGCAAGATTAGACACATTCTAATACTGAATGTTGGCACAAGTATGAAAACAGTGTCTTGTAAGGTACAGGTGAGAATGTAAATTGGTGCTAACATTCTGGAAAGCGACCTGTCAATATTTACAAAGAACCTGAATATTTGCATACCCTTTGAACCAGTAATCCCACTTCTCTGATTATATTCTAAGTAACAAATCAAAGATGTGTTGGAGATTCATGTACAAGGTTGCTCTTTAAGATGTTGCTTACCACAGTGAAAAATTGCAATCAGCTAAAATGTAAAACAGTTGCAGAATAGTTAAGTAATTGGTATTGCTACAGGCTAGAATAATATGCAGCATTAAAATGCATATTTTAGTGATATGAAGAAATATTTGGGCTATGGTCTGAATGTTTCTGCCCTGCCCCCAAATTCATATCTTGAAATCCTACAACCCGTGACCATGGTATTAGGATGTGGGTCTTGGGAAGTGAGTAGGTTGTGAGGGTAGAGGCCGCATGGACGGGGTGACTGACCTTATAAAAGCGGCTCAAGAGCTTTCTCGCCCCTTCCACCGCATGAGGACACCACAGGAAGACACCCTCTGTGAATCAGGAACTGTGTCTTCAACAGGCAACAATCTTCAGGCAAACTGATCTTGTACTTCCCAGCCTTCAAAACCGTGGGAAATAAATCTATATTGTTTGTAAGCTACCCAGTCTCAGGTGTTCTGTTATAGCAGCCTTCATGGACTAACACTGTCTGCAATACACTCTAAGTGGGGCAGGGGAGGGGTTGCAGAAAATAAAACTGAGTATGTTATATGACTCCGTTTTGGAAAGTGTGTTTGTCTGTGTGTGTGTGCAGGATAATACAATAGAGTACTAATTATTTCTGCATGCTGATTTTCTGTGGGAATATTTTATATTTTCCAAACATTTTTTTGTATTTCTCAAGTTTTATAGAATAAGCAAATATTACTTCTGCACCTAGAAACACCTACTAAAATGATTTTTAAAAAAAGAAACACTGACAACTCTCCCTGTAGAACACACGCACTCTGAGAACATGTTCACTGATGGAGGACCAGAACAGTGCCTGGCTCCTGATACGCGCTCAGCACAGATTTGCTGAGTGACTGAAAGTCAGACCCTGCAGCAGGGGCGAAGCCAGTGCATATGTGCAGGTACCTACTGCTGCATGAACAGCCACCCTGAAAACAGCAAAGTGGGACTTCAGACAGGACACAGTGGGATGGCGCATCTCTTTCTGTAGTGCCTGGGGACTCAGCTAGGAAGAGGTGAACAGGGGGAGGTGACTTGGAATGTTAAGAGCAGGAATCCGCTGCGGGTTTCTTTCCTCCTACGTCTGCTGCCTGGATGGAGTGACTCAGAGGCCAGACTCAGCGGAGTTGTCCTCTAAAGCGTGTCCACACACACCATGTCTCCATCCAGCCTGGGCTTCCACAGGGGATTCCGCATGCGCAAGGAGTGAACCTTTACTAGGCTAAGCCACTAATACTTCAAGATGTGTTACTGTAGCGATGCCTAGCTTACTCTGGACTAAAACAATGCTTTTCAAATGTATAGCCATGTCATGTACTAAGATACAGCTGAATGTACTCGGTCTCCTTGTCTCTGCCAGCCTGGAGGCCCGCCTGGGGGATGTCTTTCTGTTCCATCCTGGGCACAGGAGATACACAGGACATGAACCAGTGTGCCTGCCCTGCTGTGCCACTGACAAGTCATGTGGCCTTGGATAAGTTACCGTATCTTACTGAGCCCATTTTCTCATCAGCAAAATAAGCATGATGATTACAATACTTGCCTCGGGGTTGTGTGTGGCGTAAGCATTTATCAAATGTTAATTGTTGTGTCCATTCTATTATTATATAGTGTCCCCAATTTCTTGATATGAAGGTGACGATGGTATCAACTACGCACAATTTTTTTAAAAGTCATCACATTCAGAGAGGATCCAGCATATTTTGGGTGTGGGAAGGGCTGGGGACAATCCACCAAAGGAGGAGGGTATTGAGCTCCTTAAAGGCAGAGTTAAGAAGTGAGGAGCAGGACCTCCCACTGAGAGTCTTCAATATCCACTTATTTCTATGCCACTCGGTTCCATATGAGAATGGAGAAGGCAGATTTCGTGCTACCTCATACACTGGAAATAAAAGCAGACACCAGAACAAGGATGGGATGCAAAATACAAGCAGAAAGTAGCTTGAAAAAAAAAAATCTGACCACGGGAACCTTGCTGCAGACTTTGGCCCAGTGCTGAGCTCTCCAGCAGACTCTGCCCCGGGGAACTGGTGCGGGCCCTGCCGTCCAAGCTCTTCGCCTCTTGGTCACGCCATCCCCAAGGTGCAGTCCCACGGGGAGGGCTGCTGGGTGAGCCGAGGACCGCGCTGGGGTTTGCGCCCAGTGCTGCGCCTGCAGGCCGAGTCTCCCCGGAGCCCCAAGGCTGGGCTGCCAGGACCCAGGGAGCAGGGAAGAGCCAAAGAGAAGCGTCCAAATTTTGTGTTCATCTCCATTTCAAATTCAGAGGACAGGCAGTCTAAAAAAATCTCTCTGGTTTGCACTTTTTAGGCCATTTAATTCTTTAGGGTGGAGCAGGAACAGTGCAACAGAGCAGCTTCTTGCCTCTCAGCCCCCACCCCCCACCGCCTGGGAGTTTGGGCTTAAACTGCAGGAGAGGAGAATTTAAATTCTATAAATTAGCTTCGCTAAAGATGCTTAAGCATTTATGAAAACATTTGCATTTCATACACAGCTTTATAAAATTTTAAACAAAAAAAAATCCCCAACTGCCACGTGAAACTAAGCTGGCAGAGAGCGATCTGCTCAGTGCAAATACGCCAACAGCTTTACAAATGAGGAATACGGAGTCGGGACTAAGAGCCGGCAGATCATTTATCAGTGACAAAGCAAAGATTCTTAGCCTGTGTGCTCCAGTCCCTGGGGGCACACAGGCTACATCCTACGCCTCAGAAATGCTATCGATAACAGTGTTAACCCATGTATCCCCGCGTGTACGCTGGCGGCAGGGAATTCCACGGAGCACCACCTTGGGTGCCCAAGACAGGCATTCTGATGTCAAGCAAAGACATTTGTTTTCAGGGGAGACCTGGGGGTAAATCCTGGTTTGGCTACTAACCAGCTAGTGACCTTGGACAGTGGACTTAACCACTCAGAGGCTCAGTTTCCTCCTCTGTGCACTGGGGACAATAACAACTCGAAGGTACTCACTTGGCAAGGGATTATTCCCTTGTTGCCTTCACTTCTGGACAAACAGAATAAATGTAATCAAAGTACAGAGGAGTTCCATCATAGATACATTCAAAGAAATGTGTTCAGACAAACGTCTCCCACTGTAACAGAAAAGAGAGCACGCCAAAGAAGAAAAGAGGAGACTCGAGTTCGTTCGCCCCTTTACCTCGGGCCTCATGTATTTCTGACTGCACCTGGGCCTCTGGGGTTCTAGGGAAAGAGGTCACAGCCAAAAGCAAAGACAGACTGAAGAAACTAACTTGGGCTTGTGATCCTGAGGGTGTTGGTTTAAGAATAATTTTGACTCTTGACTTCATAAAAATTTCCCCTTAAGTGCTTGCTGTAAAATCGGTGACTCCTCCATCCCCTGCAGCCTTCTAATCGCTAAACGAACACACAGTTCTCACTGCTCTCTTAACCTCGGGCAGCCTGGGGGAACGAGTGCTGGACCACAGGCCCCGTCTCATCCTTTAACTTCTTTGGACCTCTGACACCAAACCCCTTTAAAGAGAGGCTTAGGGTTGACAAGGAAGTTCTTGGTCACTAAAACGTATTAAAAACACCTGAAGGCTTTCCAGTTTTTTCCACCTGATTTACATCTTTCCTGTCCATCAAAATTAGGTGGTCCCCCCCAACAGATAAATACCATCTTTGAAGCAATTATCCTGAGCAGCACTTACAGATTAAAATTTCCAAGAACAAATACCTTAGTTAATAACTCTTGCTGCCAACTCCATGCTATCGCTATTTGCACAGTTTTACCTTTAATACGACACATTCATTTTCATGGCATTTCATGGCTGGTCTCCATGGACAATGGCTTAGCAGAAGGACACTCTCAGTTCTCAGGTTTGCTTACTGATAGGCGAGATGAGCACTTTCCAGTAGAACTTTCCGGAACGATGTAAGCCTTCCCTGTCTGTGTAGTCCAGAGTGAGAGCTGCCAGCCACATGTGGCAACAGCACTTGACACGTGACTGCTACAACTGAGGAACTGAATTTTAAAACGTATTCACTTTTTTTAATCCTCACCTGAGGATGTTTATTGATTTTAGAGAGAGAGGAAGGGGGAAAGAGAGAGAAAGAAAGCGAGAGAGAGAGAAATATCAATGTGAGAGAGAAATATTGATTGGTCGCCTCCTGTATGGGACCCAACCAGGGATTAAACTCACAACCTAGGTATGTTCCCGGACTGGGCATTGAACCTGCAACCCTTTGGTGTATGGGATGATGCTCCAAACACCTGAGCCAGCCAACCGGAGCTAAAGTATTTGCTTTTAAGTAATTGACATTGTCACATGAGGACAGTTGCTACTATGTTGGGCAGCTCAGTGGCAGACATGACCTACTTAGGACTTGTGCTAAGCCACTGCTGCCCAATGGAAATACACTGTGAACCGCACACACAATTAACATTTTTCTAGTAGCCACACTCAAGAAAAGGAAAAGGAAGGCAGTGAAATTAATGTCAATAATATATTTCATTACAATTGACTATTCGCAATATTATCATTTCAAGATATAATAAAAATATGAAAGTAAATAAACAAGAAAAAAGATATAATCTTTTAAATATTAATCTTTTATTAATATTAATACAAATATTAATGAGGTATCTTACATTCTTTTTTCATACTAAGCCTTCAAAATTCAGTGTGCATTTTATAATTACAATACATCACAACTTGGACCAGCCATATTTCAAGTGTTCAACTGTGGCTACTATATTGGGTAACACAACACAGATATTAGCTACCCAGAGGCTAACTCTTTTGTCTGCAACATGGGCATGTTTATGACAACTATAATCAAAAACACTCTCATGTTTAACTAGGGATGCTAAAAAATTTTCAACGCATAAGGTGTTCAACATAAACACCAAACTCACTGTATTTATCTTTACCGAAGTATACATACATAGCTATGCAAAATATTTCATGTTTCCTTTCTGTTTTGAATTAAATTTATTAACCAATTTCACCAATATGCCAATATTTAGTACTAATTATAGAAGAACAGTTCTACAATCTGAAGAAATGCAATGTGACTGCATCACAGAATTCTTAAGCTCAGTGACTAGTATTTTCCATAGCAATAATTTCCATTAGTGTAATGGGACACAATAGAAGCTGCTCTTAAAATAAAAATGTGTAATCAAGAAAGCAATTATAAAGAATCATTTGGCAGCAAAGTAGATAACCAATAAGCCAATGACCTGATCAATGGGTATTAGATACATTAAATGCAGAGGATGATCCTGAAGTGTCCATTAGCAGAAATGCTAACGAATAAATTACATAAAAATAATCAATAGAGCTAGCAGACAATGTAACCTGTAACAGAGGATTCGGAAGCAATTTCAAAGATTTGCACTGGCCACGCTTGGGTGCCTTCTCGAGTTTTACATTGCAAGCTACACCTCCTCCCCATCTTAAGCCTGCTCTCTCTTTAATGCTTTCTCTACATTAGCTTGTTGCTTCATCCTTACCACGTAGTAATGAAAAGTGGATAAAGGCAGTCATGTGGGTTTTCTGTCTCTCCAGGACACACCTCGCTGAAACATGCTCAATATTTGCTAATGGCTTTGGAGAAAAAGCTGTGACGGTACAGCCTTCGTCGCCTTGGAGGAAGAGGCAAAGAGAGGGCAAACCTGAGGGGCAGGTAGCCAGGGGGATAAACTGGGAGGGGAAATCTTTAAAGACTGAACGGATGCCTTTGAAACTTGGACAGGAAAGTTGTTTTATGATGGTTCAGAATGTCAGCCTGGCTCCTGAGTGGAGAAAAGGAAAGAAAAATACCATTCCTGTGGCCTTGTACTATTCCCAACTAATCAGAATCATGCCTTCCACTTTGCAAGTCTGTGTAGCCTGATTTTGTATATGCCCCGTAAGTGTTTACACATTACCAAGTTAGCTGCCTAAGAGAAAGAAAACAGAATAATGATCTATTATGTATTATTTAGCTGGTATTAAGCTTTCATTTGCTTCTCTGGCAGAAGCGAGATTTGACTTTGCTGAGGAAAGCCAGCAGAAGTGGGCTGTGAGCTATACTCCCTTGTGAAAGGCTTGCCCGGCTTTCAAGGAGCTTGATCCCAGGACTCGGTGGGGAACCCAGGACCCCCTTTACATCTTTTTGCTGTCCACTCATCACAGTGTGGCGGGAAAGGAAGCAGAGGGCTACCATTTACTGAACACCTAGTATCCACCAGGCACCATGCTAAGCACAGTTAGGTAATACCTAATGCTATTGATGTTTTTTCCCCCACAGAGACATAGCTAGTTTTGGGGAAAGTGCATTATTTTGAACAGAAAGGGGAGAAAACCCTCCGCCCCTCCCAGCAGCAAAATCCCGGAACCCCAATATTCTAAGAGAGCAGGTCCTTTGATAGCTCTGGTTCATGACAAGGAAGTTAATCTGGGGGTGGTAAGGTGTGGCTGCCATTCGCCCCTCTTAACGCCCAGGCGGTAGTGGCTGTGTGACTGGGTGCAAGGGTTAAGCTACTTGCAGCAAGATCAGTAAAAGCTGAAAACATTGTCCTTTCAACACAGCAAATGGCATAAGGTCTCAAGAGGTGCTATTTGAATACCTCTCTGTGGAGTTTCTGGAAAAGGAAAAGAGCCCTTTATTTATGCATGTATAAGTAAGTAACATACCCATTGCTTTTTAGACACTGTGAAATAACTATTAACATAAAGGTGATGTTAAAGGATGACATTTTTAAAGGTAAAATCATGACATATACAAATGTAAAATGAACACATCTCAAATATTTTTTTAACTCATTGATTAATTAAGGAACGAATCAGATGATACACTAGATTCAAAGGAGAGTTTAAAAAGCAGATACAGCCCTAGCAGGTGCGGCTCAGTGGATTGAGTGTGGCGTGCAAACCAAAGGGTCGCTGGTTCAATTCCTAGTCAGGGCATATGCCTGGGTTGTGGGCCAAGTCCCCAGTAGGGGGCACTCAAGAAGCAACCACACATTGATATTCCTCTCCCTCTCTTTCTCCCTCCCTTCCCCTCTCTCTAAAAATAAATAAATAAAAATCTTTTTTAAAAAAATAAAAAGCAGATACAGGCACATATGGCCTGATATAAATTTGCTCAATAGACATAAAACTGGCTGGTGGGAGGGCAGTGGGAGCAATTTTCAATATTCATTTGCATGTTTCAGTAGGCAGAATTCTAAGATTCCTGACCCCTCTCTCCTGACTAGTCATCCTGGATAATCCCCTATCTTTGGGTATGAACAAGACTCTGGATATTATGGATTTCTTCTTATGATTAGGTTACATTAGATGACAAAGCTGAAAGGATTTTGCAGCTGAAATTAAATCTTTGAGGCTCTGAATTAATCAAAAAGGAGATTATCCCTGAGTGGGTCTCATCTAATCAAGTGAACCCTCAAAGGGTACCTTCCTTGAAGGAAGAGATTTGAAGCTTGAGAGCTTCTGCTGGCTTTTGAGAAGCAAACCGTTGCGTTGTGGAGAGGGCCAATGGTGGGCAAGGCCAGGCTGCCTCTAGAGGCTGAAGACTGACAGCCCTCAGGGAAGAAGGGACCTCAGACCGACAACTGCAAGATGAATCCTGCCAACCACCAGTGTGCAGAGCGAGAGCAGAGAGGACTTTCTGGACACCTCTGACAATCCAATAAGGGGTCACTGTCAGCCATGACAGTTATGTCAAGTTCTATGTCAAGACTGAAATAATGGAGTGTAACAGGAATGCCATTGGGAGGGGCCTAGAAGGTCCACAACCAAAAGTCTGGACACTTGGATAAGGACCATCTAGATACCGATATGAGAGGGACCTCCGCCACCTGTGGGCCCTAAGAACTCAGAACCCTGACCGCACGGCACTTGAGCCTGGCTCTACCAGGTCACGCTCAGAGCCCTGCCACACTCCTGCTCCACTGGACACAAGGGGCTGCTGCAGCCTCCTGGCTTGAGGTGGTCACCTGCCTCTCCCCTTGCGGACATCACCTCTGCCCACTTCTATCATGTAAGCTCCCCTTCTCTGTCTACCCTGATAAACCTGGCACTGTGAAAAGACACAAATGCGTGTGAGTGACTCTATTCAGGGATGCTCCCTTGCTCACGACAACCAGTGAACTTGGAAGAGGAGCCTGAGCTACAGAAGAGACCAGGCCAACCTCCTAATGTCAGCATGCTGAGACTCTGGCAGAAGACCCAGCTCACCTGTGTCTGGATTCCTGACCCACAGAAAACACAGGTAATAACTGTTTCTAGTTAGCTGTTCAGGTCATGGTAGTTTGGTGAGCAGCAATAGAAACCTCATACCCATGTCTACAAAAAAGAATGATTTGTACTGCTCTCAGTTAGCTACAACTTACCAAGTTGTAAAACAGCTCAAGGCAATAAAAGGTACAGGGATTCCGCAGAATCAAATAACCTCTAGAATCCCATTGAATGTACCCAGTAATCCATTTGGTCCCTACCATGAAAAATGTTTCATTTGATAAAGTGCCCCTTCCACAGACAATATTGTTCAATTTTATTTTTATTTGAAGAAAATCCCTCCCCCGGTGAAATGGATTTAGACTACACTTTGTTTTCCTGGGCATTTGTGTGGGTGAGAGATGGCGAGCGACCAGGGATCACAGAATGCAGACTTAAGAAGACTGCAGAAAGTACCCGAAGGCCTGAGCTTCACCACACACCAGTCCTTGCTGAGCAAAGGGAACTGTCCTGTGAGGTCAATGCTCTATGGTCTCCAGTCACCCATCTATTCACCCAGCAAACAGAGCCAGCACCTGCCTGGTTCTAGATGGAGACACAGGGGTGCACGAACTCCAACCGGACCCCACTTCAGGGAGTTCGAAGTCCACAGGAGAGGGGATAACCCAGATTTGGAGACCTGTATGGAAAGGTTCTGGATTTTGAGACCTATACTGGTATTTGACCCTTGTGTTGAGCCATGAAGAACTTTCTGAGGCTAACAGTTGAGACCCGATCCCTGTGGAAAGAATTTCATAGATGTTTTGGTTGTTAATTATCCTGGTAAGAGGCCAATCCAGGCCAGAGGATGAGGGTGACGATGCTGGGCTCTAGACCGATGCGAGGTGGATATGCAGGGGGAACTCAAGAGCTAAAAAATTTTAGCTCTCGTTGTAGTTAGTAGGCTTAGAGATTAACGGGTATAGAAAGCTGTTGTTCCAGGAATTGGAATGTATGACCGGGCCTGCCCTGACTCCAGGAAGCCCGCAAGCAATTCAACCTTCATGCCCCAGGAGGACTGCAAGCAATCAGAGTGGTCTCTGAGCCATCATGCTCCAGGGAGGGAACGTCCACCAACCAGGATGCAGAGAATCACTGGTCAGCAGATGACCGGATACTAGGAAAATCACTGGACTGCAGTGTTATCTGATTGACCTTTGCCCTGAATTCCAACCCCCTTATGTGCCCTTCTCTTCTTCTTATAAAAAAAAAGATTGGCTTGAGATGAGATGTTCAGGAGGTTTTTTAGGGTACATAACCTGCCGTATTCTGAGAGTGCTGGCATCTGAATGAAGCACCGCTCCTAAAGATTCAGTCCTCGTCTCTACTTACTGGTACTGGCATTGACAGGCAGCACGAATGCTGACCTTTCCAGTTTCAGATGCACAGACGCCCTGACCCCACGAGGAAATACAGACTTCATCAGGAGCTGCCCTGGTGCTGGGACCAGCGCTCATCTGCCACATGGAGCCCTGCATAGACACACGTAGAACAAAGAAGGTAATACATTTGTTACGTTAGGTTGTATACGTTTATTTCTGTGGTTAGTAGCAATGACAGCTAACACATACAAGCACTTACTACGCACTAATCACTGCTCTAAGTGCTTTACATGCAGTCATTTATTTAATGTTCATAGTAACCCAGTGCGGTAGGTACTGTTATCACTTGCATGTCACAGATGAGCCAACTGATGCAGAAAAAGGTTAAGGGATGTCTCCAAGGTCCAGGAGCTGGTGAGCGTGAGGTGGGATTTACACCCAGACTGCCTCACACCAGAAGCCTAGCTCTTACCTCTCACAGGGAACCATCTTTGCAGTAAGGGTTCCCTTGGGCCTGGCAAGAGCCACATCTGGGGATGAGGGGGCTACTTCTGAATTGGCTCTACCTTGCAACTGATTTCAGTTACCCCAGAGTTTCAGTATCCTCAGTAGTAGTAGTTCATCTTCAGCTGTCGTACGAATTTAAGGCCTTTTGATATTTAACTCTGGCTACTGTGCGGGGACCTGCTGATTGTACACCAAGTAAAACTAAGTTATCTTGCCATCCCTGCAAATCTGTCACCTATTTAAAAATGACTCTTTCTTCATCTCTCAGCTTCAGCTCTGCTTCCTTTTGAAGAAATGTAGTTCCTCCTCTAGGGACCCTGTCTTAGAAATACATCTGGCTCAGCTCCCCACTGGGATTGAACCCCCCACCCCACCCCACCCCCAGGGAAACAAGCTCTGTGGTGGCAGATCCCCTGCAGCTGCCCACGGACAATCGGTAACAAACACAAAGGAGGACTGAGCCTTTCAAGTTTCCTGTTTACAGCCTCCGTCCAATGGGGATCTCTCCGGGAGAAATATAAGGCTGGCAACAAATTAACAAGGGTTCGGTTATTTTACAAGGGAGAACAATGGTTCCTCTGACCACTTTTGATTCATTCCATCTCTGTTTCCATGGAGCATCATAAAAGGACCTATGTGTGTGTCAAGAGAGCGGAGGGAGAGACGCGGCCCGGGGCGAACGGGAGGAAGCACCGCCTGATGAGCCTGCATCCGAAAGTTCCCGTTTGGTGGGCCGCCCTGCCTGGGGAGCTGGGGGTGACCGGATTGGAGAGCACAGCCCGCATCCCACCAATCGCATTCTTTCCGTCTCAGGAGATCTTCACGCCGAGTTTTGGTCCCTTTTCTGTCTTCTTCTTACCTCCATATGGTGACTAGCTGAAAAAAAGCTGGGTAGAAAATCAGCTGTGTCTGCTGAGCAGCCTCCTAGGAGGAAACAGTTGAAGAATTTCCTGGGGCTGATGCTGGAAGTCAGGGCTACTGAGGTGAACACCTGTGTCTTCTTGGCTGCCCAGAATCCCTTCCCTGTGAACCCCCCCGCCTTTTTTTTTTTTTGACTACTCCACTATCCCCTTCCCTTCTCCCTGGTGATTCTCGCAAGATGTAACCCCTGGCTTAGGTGTAGAGCATGTGATTTAGGTCTCAGCCAATCAGTGCATTGTATTTTCTTGGCCGCCAATGGCGGGTTCATTGATAAATCACCTGATTGAATTAGAGTCCATTAGAAGAGCAAGGAGACGTTAGCTGGGAATTCTGGGAAGGAGAGTCTCACGCCCTCCTTGCCTGGACTTAAGGGAGGTGTGGGGTGGAGGGCCGCTGTGGCCCTCCCGCTGCCCACAGGGGGCGCCGCTCTGACCGCACCGCCAAGCCAGGAGGACGACGAGAGGCACTCGGAATCTGGAGGACAGTGCTCTGAATCAGTCCATGTGTGAGAGAAGCCCTGGTTCCAGACATTCGGTTACATGACTCCATAAATTTTCTTTGGGCTTGATACTGTCTTGGGTTGGATTTTGTTCCTTGTAACCAAAAGAGTGTCTATTTCTCATGAGGAAAGGTTGAGAGGAAACTCTAAGAATAAGAGCTGCCCGAGGAAGGGCGGTTCACAGCCCTTTGGCCGGGAAAGTGATTCTCACTTGAGGGTGCTGGTCCCTTTACACCTGGCCCGAGAATGCAAAACCTGCGAAGTATGCTCTCAGGGCCATTATTAGCCTTTCCATTTCCTCCCACCTGAAACTGACATTTTTATGGGGGAAAACATCTGTCCAGCCTGTTATTGAAGCGATCGCTGGGCCTGCCTTCAAGCGAACACAGACGTGGGTTGAATTCCTCAGTGAAGGTCATCCGTATACATATATACATATTTCGGTCACCATGCCTCTTAGGTGCTTATGTTACCATTTCAGTGGCACCACCTTTTTAGCTAAGGTTTGGCCTGGGGACCCAGAACCAACTAAACCCTACCCCCCGGGCCAACCCCACCTCTCCACAGCGCCCCATGCTGGCAATGAGTAGCACTTTCTTTCCAGAGGGAGTTTTGGTCCAAAACTTTAAGGCACACTTGAGTGTATGTGGACCTCACGCTTCTCCTCATCGTTCAATTCCAATTCCCACATGTAACTGGTTTATTTTTCCACGTCCATGTCCTCTGCCTCTGGTGGGCATGTGTTGGATCGGGTTTCTTGTTCTTGTGGTTTGTTTTTGATTTTTGATTTTCAGCGTGCATCGGGGAAGGGAAAGAGAGCATTTTGCCATCTTTGCCCAGCATATTTGCCCAGTGGCTGCCCAAGTCCTGTGTTAAAGAACAAAATTCTGCTGACTAAATGTTAACAATCTTATTGGCTTTGTTCAGCCATTCATAAATTGGACAGCATCCCATCTGGCAGACACAAAGGAACTCTGACAAGCTGTACGAGGTGAGAGATTTTTTTATATACCACAGTAAGCAGGAATAAAGAAGTTATAATGGGCCTTTGCTCACTGATTAAATTAGGCTTACTTTCCTCATGTGGAGCAAAGGCAAGTCTGAGAGCCGGGTCAAGGAACTGGCGCTGAGCAGGGAGGGCTAATTGGTGGACTAGGCCTTCATTTTCTGGTATGGCTGAGCCTGGAAACCAAACTGAGTTTGGTTTGCTGACACAGGGCTTCGCCTGAACAACTGCATCCTGGGCCCAATCTGGTACTTGTCAGGCCAAGTCGAGAACTCGAACCTCTGAACCTGCTTCCAAGTGGGAGAATGAATACGTGTCTCAGGAGAGAGAAAGGGAAAGGGTGGTGAGAGAGGGAGACAATGTATTAAGGCTGCCCTGCCATTCTGGACACGAGGAAGAGAAAGAAAGAGACTGTACTTACATGTACAGCCTTGTTTCTGTTGAAATGCCCAGCTTTACAAAATGGGAGCCAGTAAGTGCCTGGAAACCAGTGAGATCCGTACCCTCCTCAGAGCAGAGCAAGACAGGAGATAAAGAGAGAACTCTGAGAGCTTGTTCTCAGTACTTAGCATTATCGTGCTAGTTAGGATAATGCTGGCTGCGGTACCAAATCATCTTCAGAATTTCAGTAGCCTAATGGAATAGAAGTTTATTTCTTGTTCGTATAATAATCTAAAGTGGCTACTTCTCACTGACAAGGCTGCTTTCCTCCACTTAGGGATGCAAGAGCCCACGTGTCTTCCATCTTCCGGCTTCCCTCGAAGGCAATGGTTTTCAACTTTAATTGCCCAATGGGCTTTAAAAATACTAATATGTGGGCCCCACCCCAAGAGATTCTAATTTTGTTGGTTCAAGTAGCAACTTGGGCACCAATATGCTGTTTAAAATACCCCCAGAGGAGTATACAGTGCAACCGGTATTTAACTAGGGCGTTGCCCCAGGGCAGAGGCTTCCCATGCGTGGTCCTGGGACTGGCGGCATCAGCGACACTGGGGAACTTGCAGGACTTGCAGAGTCTAGGATCTCAGATGGATTTGCAGAATAAAAACTCTGGGGATGGGGCTCAGCAATCTGTGTTTTAACAGCCTTCCAGCTGGTTCTGGTGCACATTCAAGTTTGAGAATCACCGCCCTAGAGCCCCAAACTTCTGTGCTTCCAAATGGAACGGGGGACAGGGAGCTCGAAGGAGCACAGCTGCTTCTTAACAGCCTGTGGCTGGGAACGACCTCGGAGTCCTTTGGCAATGTCTAGTCACTGGGTCCCAACGGGCAGCCTGTTTCTGCCATAAGCATATGTCTTTGGGTAGTCTGCACTGACCCTGTGTTCCACACTGATTCAGGATTGAGGGAAAATTCCTACCTAGTTCTGTGTGTCACATAGCTAGATGGTCAGGGCTCACAGGTCCTAGGGTTTTGAGACTAAACAAAAACCTGTAAGAAGAGATGCAAATTGTTTAGGTTGATGAAGAGCAGGACGGGTTCACTCAGGTAGAAAAATTCACACATAAAAGTTGGGTAAATTTGTAAGCAATTGACCACATCTTGAAATTCATCTATTAAAGTGGTAAAGTTTCGCCCTGGCTGGTGTAGCTCAGTGGATTGAGCGCGGGCCTGCGAACCAGAGGATCGCGGTTCGATTCCCAGTCAGGGCACATGCCTGGGTTGCAGGCCAGTTCCCGGCAGGGGACACACGAGAGGCAACCGCACATTGATGTTTCTCTCCCTCTCTCCTACTCTTCCCCTCTAAAGATAAATAAATAAAAATCTTTAAAAAAATAAAATAAAGTGGTAAAATTTCTAAAAAAATTCTCATTCTGACTAGATCTCTCTGTGAGTCACCTCCTCCCATTCACTCCATCCCCTACCCCCTACCCCCTACCCCCCACCCCGGGGTGGGGGCAGAGATGGAAGATCACACCTGTACTCGCAGGTCATCTCAGAAGCTGACCCAGAAGGAACCTCCCTGCCTAAGACTCTGCTATGCCACGATGAAGAGAAGGAAGAACTTAAAGTTGGGCAGTTTGAGGTCTGTGTCCTGGCTTTGCCATTTCTTTCTCATATGACCTTGGCTGAAATGCTTAACCTCTTTGGGCCTCAGTTCCCCTGTCTCTGAAAGAGAGAAAAAGTCCAGGCTTGTAGAATTATTGGGACAACTACATGAAATACTGTAGGTAACTATGCTTTTAAAGTCTTAGTTGTCTAATCCCCACTTTTTTCTTCCTACACTCAGGGTGGGAGTAAAGCCACAGAAATAGGCAGACGCCACAGTCCAGGTTCGGGTCCCCATTCCAGGAGAATGTCACATGGTTGAGTTTTGGCTACCTTGTAATGACAAAGAATTCAGGCCATTCTTATCCCCAACAGGCCACAGGCAGGAGACGGTACTTAAGATGCTTTGAGATTGTCTGAGGGTAGCTAAGTACAACCTATTTTTATTAAAGCTATTTATACTGAGAAGGCATTCAGGTCAGGCCTGCCTTTCCAGTCTGCCTCCTTGGCAAGGCGGTGGGCCCTAGCCTCTGTCTGTTATGTGTTCTTTGTGGTTTGTATCTGCTCTGGCTTTGTCACTCAGCTAGATGCCAAGACGATGATATGGTCCAGTGAGCTAAGGGGCAGCCTGGTTACCTGGACACTGAACTCTCCGTGACACTGAATTAGCCTGCGGTACATAAAAGGGAAAACCTGTGCATCCTTCACCCCTTGAGGGCAGAGGCAACTCTGGCCTTGTGAACACCTGAAATGTATACCAGGTCCTTGAATGCTAAAGGGGGATTTGTGATCTTTTTGGGGTCTGTGATCTTTATAGAGGTCAAGTGGCCATGGTGGGGCAGAAGACGGGATGACAACAGGCAACCGCTGGCACTTAACAATATTGTGCATCCAAGATAAAACGCATAGTTCCTGGATGTTTTAATACCCATATCTCAGAGTCAGTTCAGAGCTTGTGACAATACAATGACAAATGTAATAAACATGTGCAGTGCTTTGCAATTCACAGGACATTTGCATACACTGTAAGAAAGCTAATCCTTCCCATTTCCTGGAAGCACATATTTGGTACGGGCAGAGATCCTTTGGCGGCATGGAATACAAACTCACTGCAAGGTACCAGTTACCTCTGCGATAGCCAGAGGTACCCCCTACCTTTCTAAGGAAGACAGCCCTGCATCAAAGCGGCATTTTTCTCCCCAGTCTTGCCTGAAGCTAAAGCTTGGGAATCAATTCTCACTGCCAAGCATACAACAAGGCTGGGACAGCGTGAGCTCTGCAGAATCCACATGAAAGGTAATCCACGTTCTCCCTTCGGCAGCTGCCCTCAAATTTACAAGGACGCATCCCTACACGGAGTGTCTGGATGTTGTACTAAGCTTGTCACATATCATTAATACAGTTCAATTCTGCAATTGAACTGACTGGGAAACCTGATTTCATTGCAAACTTGTTTTTGCCAACTGCATCAGCATCTTCCCAAAATATATTAGAGTTGCTATTGACAGATGGTCAGAGAGGGGCCCAGGGAGGCTGCTGACAGGTATCTTGAGATGGATCTTATTTCCTTGGTGAATCTGAAGACTGTCCCGTGGGAAATGTCTTCACGTGCCTGGAGGCCACTAGAACGGAATGGAAGCGCTTCAAGAGAACTGCCAATAAAAAGACAGAAAATGGGCACACCATCCAGAGGTAGTTTGGCAATCTGTGTTCAGTCTGAAAACATCCACGCCCTTTGACCTTTGCTTGTCTTCCCAGTTTTAGCTGAAAATGCTGTTCAGACATGTATGCAAAGATTTCTGTAATGTTTTCAGTGTTGCATTAAACAGAGAACGGTGAAGAACTAACTGGAAATCACCTAAAATCTCACAATGGTGTGCTGGTTATATTTATATCCAAGCTGACTATGATAAAAAAAAAAATCAGGATAAAGAACTGTTTGCAGAGGGTGATCTAAGTTTGTGAAAGGAAAAAAGACAGGAAGAAAATGTTTTCTACATGTTGATATCTCTGGGTGGTGACGTAATGAGTAAGTTTTCATCATTTCACTTTTTGTATTTCCAATGAAATCCCTGGGCAAGTGTCAGGAAAATATATGCTATTTTAAATGTATATAAACAACAATCTATACAAAATTTTGGCTATAATCAATACAACCATTTACATTTGTTATATTATGGGCTTTGTCTTTGCAAATGGAAATTTTATATATAGTCAGAGAGTGCTTATAGTTTTGTATTCTGTTTTTTTACAACCTAAGTAAGAACCACACTAAAAAATCTGATGAACCTGAAAAATTGTGTGTGAATTATTATGTAAAATATTAACTTAATTGTTTGAAAATTGCTAATCAACATATGTGGAGTAACTCTCCTAATCAGAAAACTTGCTTATCCAAAACAAGTGAACTTCTTTCTATAGCAGAAATACCACTGTAGGCTTAAAATTAGAAATATAAAACTAATTCCCCGAATTTCACCAGTTTAGCCAACTGTTGAAATCTACTAAATACTCCTCAAGAACGTCAAATTTAAACATCACTCAATCTACTGGACAGAGGGAATAATGGATTTACAAAAACACCAGTGGATGAAAAGTCTGTTAGGCATGAGGAAGCAGCAATAGCCATAAAAATGTTTCTGAGACAGAGACACACATGGAATTGTGGACCACAGTCAGCACAAGGGGCTGTGGCTAAGGGACTGCCTTCATGCCCACCATGACCATGACCTCAAGGGGCAGTTGGGAGAGTTTCAAAATTCAGCATGTAAATGATCAGACTGATACAGAAAACGAGTCTGTGTATTGTCTTCCAAAAACAATGCAGAATCTTCACTTTTACTTTCACAAGGCCTGCCTCACACAATTCAAGTCAAAATATTAATTTCATCAAAGAATTATTTTTGTTCTTCCATGAAAGAGCACATAAAACACATCATGACATTACTTGGCAAGGTCAAGAAAACTCATAATCTTGACTCCGGGGGGAAGACAGAATAATTGTGCTTCCGTCTAGACCAGCAGTTCTTAACTAAGGGCAATTTTGCCTCTTAAGGAACACTTGGCAATGTCTGGAGACATTTTTGGTTGTCACAACTGAGGTTGGGGGAGGAGGATGCTGCTGGTATTTAATGGGTAAAGGCCAGAAATACAGCTAAATATCCTACAAAGCACAAAACAGCCTCCTACAACAAAGCATTGTCTGGCCCAAAATACCAGTAGCGCCAAGGTTTAGAAACTCGGATCTAGAAAGAGATGACCAAATGCAAGACCCCTGCCATTCTGCTTTCTGTTTGGTGGTGCAGGGGTGCAGGTGGAGGAGAGGGCTACAGGAGGCCTCACTTCTCCTCCTCACTTCTCCTCCCTCCTGGTTCGGGGCCTGGGGCCAGGTGGGGGAGGGGCTCCCAACTCCTGCTGGCTGAGGCCTCAGTTACATGTTTCATTAGGACTCAATGGAAAAAAAAAATCTTGATTTAACTGGAATTGACTCCCAGTTTAGCAGACTTTTTTTTTCTCCTATGCAAGGAAAAAGGAACAAAATTCATGGAGCTTATTTAAGGAACTTCAAAAACATCTCCTGAGGTCAATTACAATTTCTACCTAATCTCCTGTTTTGTTTTCTGGACAATGGGAATTGGGGTCCAGAATGTTTAGCCTGAGGTCTGGCTTGACCCTCAACTATCAGAGAAACATTAAATCACATCTGGAGTGAACCGTGTTGTAGGCAGGAAACTCCACTCAAAATATTTCAATAATATTTCCAACACCAAGTTATGATGTTAAGAGGATGTTCTGGTTCACTCTGAGATCACGTGGAATCTCCCATTCCCTGGGCATTTTGACTAATTGGAGTTTTCCTGCAGTTTACATTCCCTAAGATGTTCTTGACAACGGCAAGTTTTATAGGAAAGCTACTGACAGTATCAAAAACTCTGATTCACTTTCCCTTTCTATGGTTGTGTGCCTGTCATGTTGGAAATAAGCAAGTCACATTTCTCCGTAATCAAGAAAAACAAGTCAGCCGCTTGGGGTTTTGCATTGCTTTTGTCTAAATAAAACAAAGACAACACTCAATAGGTAGAGATGTCGGCAGGAGAGGGTAAAAACTTGGGTTCCAATTTGCCCATATTCCAGATGGGCAGCTCTATGTGTCTCCATCGGTGGTGAGGAGTCTGGAAAGTTTGATTTAAAGTCTGATTTGCACGATCGATCGTCTTGCTAGGAACAAAGCCCAGTGAAGTGAACGCTCTTTGCCTGAATCACCCGCGTCCCATCCGGACAGGTTCCTGCACCAGCTGGGCACAGTCGGGGCCCGCTTCTCTCCAGCATTATTGCTCCTTGGCAGCAACAGGTCGAGTGTGAGTTTGCGTCCATGGCATATGGGGGAAAACAACAACGAAGCCAAACTCTAAAACTCCAAGCAGCTTTAATTAATCAAGGAAAATCGACAGCTTAAGAATGAACACCGACTGAGCTAGTGGGAACCCAGTGGCGGCAAAGCGTCTTCAGGTCCAGCGGAGGACCCTGCGGCCCTCTCAGCTTCCCTGCCGCTTGGCTGTTCCACTTTAATAAACACGGTGTTAAGAATCGCTATTCTCTACTCCTCCCCGAAGTAGCAATGCTTCATCCAGAAAGCGCAGATGTACCCTTAACCCATCCGGTGCTAGCAGGTTATTCTCCCTGTCTCCGTCTCTCTTCCTGAATATACAGAACACCCTATACCATGCCAGCACTGATAGCCAGAGCCACATGTCCAGAATTTGATAGAACCTCCGCAACAGGCCGTCCCAGGCAAGACACGTTGTTTTCTGTGGCATAACGTGGAACAGCACCCACTTGGGTTCTCCTCAGACCTGGGCTGAAAGCCTTCCCTGCTGGCTTTCCAGCCACAGGACCATAACAATAACAGCATCAACGTGCCTCCCTGAGACGCGGCTTCCTCCTTGGTAAAATGGTTTTAGAGTGGGTGCTGCGCAGCGTGTGGTGAGGACTGAATTTCGACAACAGGTGAAAAGCAAGTGGCTGAATGCAATGCACCCTCATCCCACACCCTGTCCCTCCAACACGCAGCGCAGCGTGAACCACCCACGGTTATTCATTGTGGTTACTGGTGAGTGTTTCATTTAAATACTTCTGTTTTTAGGGAAAAGGGTGAAAGTATCAGACGCTGAACTGATAGTGAATTCAATCAAAGGCCATTTTTGTAGCAAGTTCTTGGTGAACTTAGGACAGGTATGACTCATTTCTGTTTCCTACACATCGAGTTCCGACTAATGAGAACGGGAAGTTTCTGCTGATGACCTTAACGGTCTGCAGAACCCTCAGTCGTTGCTGATAAAAGACGCTGTGCTTTCCTGTGTTGGTTCAGACTCTTTGGTTGCAAGAAGGTGAGGTACCTCACTCAGGCTGGCTTGGATGCAGCTCTCGCAGATGCGTGTCTATTTCATTTTGGCATCTAGGCCTTACACGCCTGATTTGTGTGTGTGTGTCCATTGCATTTTTACCTTTCCAAATATCAGCTTTATCTTCACATCCCAAGTGGCAGAGAAAGAGCGGCCCAACAATTCTGGAGGTTTTGTGTTCCATGCCCAATCGCATGAAGATACGCAACTGAATGGTGCTCCATTTCCAATTCCCAGAGAAAGAAGCTGATTGGTCCGCCTAGGGTGCACTGTACACCTTATCTGTGACCAGGCAGGCAGGAGCCCACCAAGCAGACCTGGCTGGCGAGGCTTGCTCCTGTGATCCTGCAGATGGGGAGAAAGGCGGAGTTCTCAAAGAGTGGGGGAAGGGGACGGTCATTAGGTGTAGACACCGCAAAGGTGTCATTCTGCTTTATTCAGTAGGAAAAGAAAGTAAGTTAATACACTGCAGAATAATTTTCCATAGCCGGGGTCCTGACATAAAAGGTATTCTGCTATTCCACAGCTAAGACAAAAATTCAATGAACCCAAACTTATGTTAGCCTATGAAGAGGAGCAGAGTTTGACACCCCAACATATGCCTCCGTGGAATAGTATTTTAAGATGATTATTTTTTCCTGCAAACATTTTTTAATTGTTTTTCATTGTTTATTACAGTTGTCCCTGCTCTTTCTCCTTTTGCCCAACTCCACCAGCCCCCCACCCCCACCCCACAGCCAATCCCCATATCACTGCCTGTGTCCATGGGCCATGCACACATGTTCTTGGGCTACTCCCTTCCCCTTCTTTCACCAGTCCCCCCACCCACCTCTGATGGCTGTCAGTCTGTTCCATGGGTCTCTTCTTCTGTTTCCATTTTGTTCGTTAGTTTACTTTGTTCATTAGATTCCACATATAAGTGAGATCATATGGCACTCGTCTTTTGCTGACTGGCTTATTTCACTTAACACAATAATCTCCAAGTCCATTCCTGCTGTCGTAAAAGGTAAGATCTCCTTCTTCCCTTCTGCTGCACAGTGTTCCATTGTATAAATGAACCACAGCTTTTTTACCCACTCATCTACCAATGGGCACTTAGGCTGTTTCCGGATCTTGGCTGCTGTAAATGCCACTGCCATGAACACAGGGGTGCATGTGTTTTTTTTTTGTATTGGGGTTTTGGGGTTCTTAGGATATATTCCCAGAAGTGGAATTGCTGGGTCAAAAGAGTGTTCCATCTTTAGTTTTTTGAGGATATTCCATAGTGTTTTCCACAGTGGCTTCACCAGTCTGCACTCCCACCAACAACGTACTAAGGTTCCCTTTTCTCTGCATCCTCACCAGCACTTGTTCGTTGATTTATTGATGGTGGCCTTTCTGACAGGTGTGAGGTGATGTCTCATTGTGGTTTTAATTCGCAATTCTCTGATGATTAGTGATGTTGAACATTTTTTATATTTTTTAGATAGAGGATGTGACAGGGAGGAACCAAGGCAAGGTCCCTCTGATCAAAGTCCTTGCTCTGTCCCACTGTTAAAGATGGCCCAGCCAACATTTGTTTACCTAATACTGTTTTCCATTTACATGTGATGCTTTCCTCCCCTTTGAAGTCCCAAGCCACTTAGCCACTTTTCTCCTTAGTTCAAGATAGTGTGGGGTGGTAGGGGAGGTGTGGGAGAGGGAA
The DNA here is from genome assembly GCA_039655065.1 of Glossophaga mutica. Taxonomy (NCBI): domain Eukaryota; kingdom Metazoa; phylum Chordata; class Mammalia; order Chiroptera; family Phyllostomidae; genus Glossophaga; species Glossophaga mutica. Next base: position 21,422,013 of record CM077308.1, read on the forward strand.
AGTTGGCATGTAGGCCTTAAATGCCCAATTTGTTCTTAGAGCTCCACATTCTTATGGAATCCCTGTATGTGCACACATAATTAAGTTTGTTTTCTCTGTTACTCTGTCTTATGTCATTTTTAATTAATCAACTGGCCAGGAGATCTAAGAGGGGAAAGAGGAAACTTTTCCCTTCCCATGCCTGCATCCCAAATGAACCAAACACAGATAGCAGTCTACTTAACAGCCAGTTCCCCTTTCTTTTTAGCTGGTAGGACTCCATATTTTTGGATGTTCGCTCCTCCCTCATATCAGTCATAGAAAGATGACCCTGGCCCTGAACTTAGAAATAAATTTGTCTAATGGTGTGTTGTGATCCCATTTGTCTTTTTACATAGGCACATGACACAATTCTGACCAAAACAAAGTGATGAGGAATCTTCCCAGAGGCCTTCGGCAAAGACTTTTAGCTCACTGATAAAAAGAAACTCATGGGAATACTCCGTATTCTTATAACATTTGAGTATCTGGGTGTGATGCCTGGAACTGTGGCAGCCATTTTACAAGCACGAGGTTGCCCTCACATGAGGATGGAAGAGAGGAAGATGAAAAGAACTTGAATCCTTGATGACACCATTTGAGTTACTGGGTTAACCCAGCTGAGATTGCTTTATCTCTGGGATTCTTGTTATTTGATAAAAGAAATGTTCTTGTTGTTTAAGCCAGTTGAGTTGATTTTAAATTTTATGTTACTTGCACCCCCAAAGATCCTAACTGATCTACCTCCTAATTAATACAAGTCACAAAGCCACAAATGCAACATGCTTTAATAACAGCTGACATAATAGCATGAAGAATAATTCTGCAAATGCATGGGAGAAAATGTCCCTTAGGCAACATTGATAGGGAGAGCTAAGAGATCATTAAATCCATTCTAATGCTCTCAGAGCCTATCAAGACATGGCATTTTGCAAGCAGACCAACATTATGCTTTTATATTTATAAAAAAGCAACTTAAAGGAGTTGTTCAGAGTAGCTTTCTTATGCTTCAAAGTCCTTGCTCCTTTAGACAGGGAGCTGGCCAAGTTTAAAGTGGTTTCATTGTGCGTTCTGCTTGCTTGAGTTTGATAGGCGGTGTTCTCATGTCAGGTCTGTCCCTGCAGTGGGTGTCTGGGATGCTTTGATGTGGGTTGCATTTGGACAGCCTAATACTTGGGGAAAAATGTGCAGAAATTGAACAAGATTGCTTTCTGCCCAGCTGTTCTCCAAAGACTCAGACATTTTTAGCACTGAGCAAAGAAGCTTGTATTTGTTTTGACAGTCTTGGCAGGGAGAACAATGGTTGATTATCCCAGCACTTTACTAACAAATAAGACTGCCTCCAGCAGAGATAAAATATGGGTCTTGACTTGATTGCATTTTATGTCCAAGGGAATTATCTTCTATTCATCCTGATGCCCTTTCATTATGCAGTGTATCTTTTTCTTTCTTTATTCTGGCCCCCCAAATTAACCTTGGGGCTTTCTGTCTGAGCAGGCGGATTCCCGGAACCACCGTGGGCACGGGGGTTTGATTATCTTATAAAACATGTATTTTCACTTCTCCAATTTGATTTCTTAGAAGCTTTTTGTTGTTGCTATTTCTTTTTGGTTCTCCAGATGTGTACGGTTAGTTTCTTCTCTAATTTTCTGTCTGCTTGCTTTTGCTACTTATGTCGCTGCTACCGAAGCCTTGGATCTCACATCATATTTACAAGTAGAAGGGCTACCCCCATGCTTTTTCTGACCCATGAAGAGAAGTGTTTACAACAGAGCAATGATGATTCCTTCAAAACAAAGGGATTTTTCAAAACTTTCATGAAGACATTTCTATTTTTCTCTATTATTTGCCTTCCAAAAGATTTAAAAAATAAAAAATATCTTAAAGTATAACATGTATGCAGATAAGCATATAGCTCAATGCGTTTTCACAAAGTGAACACACCTGTGTAACCCTTGTCCCCTCATCCCCCTCAGCCCCCTACTCTGCCGTTACCTGCCTCTCCCCAAAGGATACCACTATTTTGACCTCTATTCGTCAAAGATGAGTTTTGCCTCTGTTTGCTCAATACTACATCTGTATCCTTAAATTGTATTGCTGTGCATAGAGGTAATTTTTTTCATGTTTCTTGCTGCTATCCCATTGTGTGAATACATGGCAGTTTACACTGATGGACATTTGGTTTGTATCCATTTGGGGCTATTACAATAGTGCCGCTATCACATTTTTGGCATGTCTCTTGGTGAATATATGTACATACTTTTCTTAGTTATCTAGGCCTAGGGGCAGAATTGCTGGGGACAGGGCATGCCTCTGTTCGCTCACGCTGGGTGGATTGTCCCAATTTATACTCCTGCCACAAGGCTGTGGAAGCCCAGCGTCAACTTGAATCCTTACCAGCGCTTGGTATTATTGGCCTTTTACTTATAACAATTCCACTGAGTGTGCACTGGCATCTCACTGTGCTTTTATTTTGCATATTCATGATGACTAACAAAATCACACACCTTCTTATGTGTATGGGCCATTCAGATATTCTCTTCTGTGAAGGGCCTTGAACAATTTCTGTCCTTGGTCTGTTGAATGACCGAGTTAATTTGTAATACTTCCTCATGTATTATGGAAATGAGTTCTTTGTGGATATATTATAGATTATAAATACATTCTCCTATTCTGTGGATTGCCTTTTTCTAGTCTCACAGCAACTTTTGAGAAACAGAACTTGTTAATGTTTTTTAAACGTTTTAGTTTGAAATAACTTTAGACCTATAAGAACTTTAGACTTACAAAAGTAATAATAGAGTTCCTGTGTACCCCTCACCGAGCTTGCCCTAACAGTAACATATTACATAACCACAGTGCAACGTTGAACCAGAAAAGTAGCATTGTCCCAATACTATGGACTTGTTCCATTCTGCCTACTCCGGGGTCCAATCCAGGATGCCCGTGTTGCCTTCCCATCGTCAGGTCTCCTTAGTCTCCTCCAGTCTACGACAGTTCCTCCGTCATTCTTTGTCCTTCATGACCCTGACACTGTCAAAAATTATTTCATATAGTGCCTCCCAATTTGGGTTTGTCTGATGTTTTCTCATGATTATCAACACTTTTCTAAGCACTAATAACTTATAAACATGGTCTATCTAAGAAGTTTTAGGGTTTTTTTTAAGTCAAGATTTTGAGGTATAATTGATCATTCATAAAGTACAATTCACCTTAGTGTTCAGTTTGGATTTTGACAAATATTTATAGTCATATAACCATTTCTAAACCAACATATAGAGCAGTTCCATTAACCTCCTGAAATCCCCCATACCCCGTCTAGTCGACCTCTTCTCCCACTCCAAATCCTGCTGATCACTTTTAGGTCCCTACAATTTTGTTTCTTCCAGAATGCCATATAAATAGAATCACAAAGAGCCCTGTGAGCTGGCTTCTTTCTCTCAGCACACTGCCTCTGAGACACACTCATGTCAGACCAGTAGTTTGTTCTTTCTATTTTTGCTTAGTATCCCATTGCATTTGTTTCTCCATTCACCAGCTGATGGACATTCAGGTCATTTCCAGTGCTTGGCTATTATTAAGAAAGGGGTTAAGGACTTTGCGTGCAGGTCCTTGTGTGGGCATGAGCGTTCATTTCCTTTGGACGAACACTGAGGCGTGGCCTTGCTGGGCCATATGGTAAGTATATGGCTTTTGTTTTATTTACATTTAAATATTTAAAAGTTGATGTGACCTTGAACAAGTGTATGTTTAACTGTACGTACACATAATCCCCAGGTTTTCAAGATGGCCATGTCAGTTTGCATTCCCACCCACCATACACGAGAATTCTGGTTGCTCATCAGCATGTGATGCCACACATTTTTATGTTGGTTACATTGAGATTATGCATATTTGAGGGACAAGAATGCCACTGATATGACATGTGCTCTTCTCTGTGAACCGCATCAGAAGGCACATGGTGTCAACATAGCTTGTTACTGGTCAGGCTGACTTTGATCACATGGTTAAGGTGGTGTGTGCCATAATCCTCCATAAGGAAGTTCCTGTTTTTCCCAGTAGAAGTAATGAGTATTCCATAGCGAGACACGAAGCCTTTTGCCCATTTTCCTATTGACTCATTGTATTGTATGTTTGCTCATTTTCTTATTGATCGATAGTTCTTCATACATTCTGAATGGGTCCTTTGTTTTGAAGCATGTGTCGTAGACACCCCATTCTGTGGGCTTCCTCAGCATTCTCTTCATCACGTCTTTAGGTGAATAAAAGTTCTTCATTTTAATATAGCCCAATTTATCAAAACTTACCTTGGGTGTAGCACTGTTTGTGTCCTGTTTAAGAAATACTAACTACTTTGAGCTCACAAAGATTTTCTCTGATTTTTAACTTCTAGAACCTTTTTGTTGTACCTTTCCATTGAGGTTGCATTCCTCTGGAATTGTTTTATGTGTAATGTAAAGTAGGGATCAAGATTCATTTTTTTCTAAAAGATTTCTAATTTCTCCAGAACGATTTATTTTCAACAAATTATTTTTGCACTTTATCATAAATTATGTTACCATACATGTGTGTATCATTTTATGGTCTCTAAATTATATGGTTTGGATCTATTTGTATATTTGAAAACTAATTCTAATGAACAAACTGAACTAACAAACAAAATAGAGACAGACTCATACATAGAGGGCAGGCTGACGGCTCTGGTGGGGAGGTTGGAGGGCAGAAGGATTGAGCAAAAAAAGAAAAAAAAGGCTCATGGACATGGACAACAGTGCGGTGACTGCTGTGGGGAGGGGTAGAAGAGGGTATACGGGAGATAAATGGTAATGGGAAAAATACAATAAAAAATAAACTATTAAAAAACAAAAATAATTCTAGGCCCTAAAAATAAAGCATTATAATAAGTCTCGGCACCTGATACTGTAAGTCCTACAGCCCTATTCTTCTTTGAGGTTGTTGTGGCCGTGCTGAGCACTCTGCATTTCCATCTGCATTTTAGAATCAGCTTGTCGATATCCACCAAACACACACTCACACAAAACTGCTGGGAGTTGGCTTTTGTTGGCATTGAATATATGGAACAATCTGGGGACATTGTCATCTTTACAGTCTTGTGCTTTTTAATTCATGAAGGTGGTATATCCCTCCATTCAAGTTTTCCATAATTTGCCCCAATAATAGGAATTTTCCAGTTTTTTTTTTTTTTTTTGTTATCGATTTCTCATTTAATTGCACTGTAGGCCAAGACCATGTTGTGTATGTTTGAAATCCTTTTAAATTCATGGAGCTTTGCTTTGGTCACATATATTGTCAATTTTGGTAAATGTTCCATGTTCTATAGTTCGAGAATCCAGGCAAGCTCTTCTGGGCTCTGTTCCATGTATGCCAAGGTTAAACTCAAGGTGTCAGCCGGCTGTACCCTTATCTGAAAGTTTGGGGGATGACTTCATTTCCAAACTGACTCAGGGTGTTGGCAGAATCCAGTCCTTGAGGTTGTTGGACTGAGATCCCTGTTGTTGGCTGGCTGTCACCTGAGGATTGCTCTCTTGTTTTGTAAGGCCATTCATATTGTCTCACACAGTCCCTCCATCTTCAAGCAAGAATCAGCAGGTTAAATAATTTTTGCTCTTCGAATCTCTGACTTTCCCTTCTGCCTTTCTTCTCTGTTTTAAAGGGCTCATGTAATTACACAGGGCCTGCCCAGTTAATCCAGGATAAGCTTCCTATTTAGTAACTCTTCAACTGAGTAACAACCTTAATGACCACTGCAAAGGGCCTTTCCCCATATAATGTAACATATTCATGGATGCAATACCGGGAGCAAGGGCCATGGGGACCCAAATTGTCTGTCACAGAAATAAACAAGAAATGGACAAAATTGTCTCCTAGAAGGCACTGAAGAACACCACAGAGAGGCCCAGCCTCCCTAAGGATACAAAAGTAAGTGCCCTTTTGATTTTGGCAGACAAACCCTACCTTTAGCCCTCTTTTTGGAACTTTGTCCACCTTGTCAATGGAGTACACAATTTTATGTTTGAATGGTTAGAGCTAACCAGGGTCTCAGCAGATTTTCCGAGAGTGATGAATATGAATTGAGCCCTCTCACTGGGATGCTTTTCTCACCTCTGCCTAGTGCTCTTGTTAATCCCAGGCTGATGGATCCACTCCAAGTGCTCATCTTCTCTCGGCTTCTCCTCTTTGGACGGGAGGCAGCTTACAGATGCAGATTCACAGGGGCACTGAATGAATTACAGTTGCTGGTGGGAAACTTGGGTCTGTATTCCCAGCTCACTCTCCAAGTGATCTTCATGTCTTCACCGTTAACCACACGCGATTATGTCAAAACTCAGTCATCCCAAGTATCAAGAGGAGATCCAAACCATCACCTTAGAGAAGTGCAAGGACTAACATTTCAGGATCGTGAGGAAGCCATCTTGATTTCCCTGTTCAGTGGAGGGGGCATCTCGGACCCTGGGGATGAGGCCTTAAGTGGGGGAGAGAGGGGCAAGGGGAGAGTGCACACCTGCATAGGGAAGCAGCTTCCCCACCTACACAGACAGAGACAGGAAGACAAATTTCCTGCATTTCACGATTTGTGCTGAGGTTGGCCTGTCTGGTTTCATAGGTAGGCTTCTTCCGTCTCCTGACAGTCAGAACACAGCCTTCTCTCCACCTCCCCCGGTTTCCCGCTGCATCCCAGGAAGCAGAGCCAAGGCCAGTGGCAGCTTCAGCCTCAGGAATGTCACATGCGCAGGTGCCTCTGGATTTATGGACCTCCTGACTGGAAGACGGACCAGCTGCGTTTTTATTGCACCCCGTTTGTCTTGCTTCCTCCTTGCCTGCCTGGCTCGCTCCGCCCTTGCACGAGGCTTGCAGTAAAGCGCACTGGCATAGACGTGGGTGCAGGTAACAGCTGCTTGGAGGCGCCTGGGGATGTGTGAATTCAGGGCTGTCACCTTATTCCCCATTTAGGCAGCTGGCCAGCACCTGGGTGATTTTCCCAGATTTGCCAAACACACATCTGAGGCCAAGAGCAGGGAGAGTATGGTGGGGACAGGACGGCAGCTGGGTGATGCGGAAAGAAGGCTTTGGAGCCAGCCAGGCCTGGCCTTTGAACCCATGCCTGCTACTTCCTATGTAACCACGGGCGAGTCATTTAACTTCCCTGGGCCTCCCTGTTGTAGTTAAAGCAAGCAATTTTATCTATTCCTTGCACATGTGTTTCGTGGAAGAAATGAAATAATATTAAATTGTCGGTTAAAATGCTTGTCATGTTGTAGGCTTTCATTGATGTTCGCACCTTTCTCCCAATATTAAAAATCCACTTGGCAAACTGTTCGGTGCCTCAGTTCCCCATTTGTAAAGCAGGGACAGTAATAATATTTCACAGGGCTTGTTGTGAGACTTAAATGAATTAATATATGCAAAGCTCTGTAGAACAGTGCAAAACACCATTCGTAGAAACATAGAAATTTTTCAGGAAGCATGGGTGATAAGTTACACGTCTCCATTGTGTTCATAACTCACGCAGGGTCCTAAGGAGAGGCTGTGCTGAAGGCTGGAAACCCGGTCCCGAGACGGCCCGTCTCCCTACAGATAACAAAGTCACGGGCCTTCTGATCTTGCAGACAAACCCTCCTTTCTTCTCGGGAGTGGAAGAGCCCCTCCCTGCAGAGGAGACGCAGCTAACTCCCTTGTCTGTCTACATAAATCCAAGTGTGTGGACAAATTATATTAATTATCTACTGCTGCATAATAAATTATGCCCGCGCTTAGTGGTTTTTAACAAACATTTATTATCTGTGGGTTTCTGAGGGTCAGGAGTCTGGGAGCAGCTTAATTAAGTGGCTGTGGCTTAGGGTCTCTCATAAGGTTGCAGCCAAGGTTTTGGCCAGGGCTGCAGTCACCCGAAGGCTTGACTGGGATAAACGGATCTTTTCCCAAGATAGTCACTCGTTTGGCTTTGGCAGGAGGCCTCCGTTCCTCACCATCTGGGTCTCTCCGCAGGCTGCTGGAGTGTCCTTGGCACCGGGCACTGGCTTCCCGCAGAGCAAGGTGGGGGAGAGATGGAAGCTGCAGGAGCTCTGTCTTTCATGACCCAGCCTCAAAGTGAACACATCATTTCTGCAGTGTCCTGTTCATCAGGAGCCGGTCGCTAAGACCAGCCCACACTCCAGAGAAGAATGAGGCTGCATCTTCGGAGGGGGTTTTGTCAGAGAACCTGAGACAATGCTTTAAAATCACTATACCCTCATGCCCACCACAGGTGCAGGGAAAACTGGGGAAGGAGTTGATTCCCAAATGAGCCAGTATCTTTATTCTTTGTTCTTTTAAGTAGCCAGTTTGCTCCTCCTGGGAAAAGATTTGAAAAGACAGGCCCCGGAAATGGTTACAATTCTTCCCACAAACTCTTATCAAACGCCTCCTTTATGTTGTGTCCTATGTTGGGCATGAGAAATAAACAGGTGATTAACACAAATCTCTGCTCTCCAGGAACCTGCTGTCTAATGGAGAGACAGAGAAGAAAGAGGCAGTGAGAATAAAGCAAGAGGCGGTCGTCTTTACCTCATTCCTTATTTTCCATCCATCTCTAGATCCTCTTCTTTTCCAGTTTTTGTCACAAATGGCATTTCCTCATTCATTTGCTTGTTTTACTTGTTTATCGCTGTCTTCTTTCCACTGTACCCTCAGGGCCTACCACGAGGTTGCTGGGCAGACGAGCTCAGTGAGCACTGCCAGCGAATGACTGTGAGGTGGGGGGCACAGTGAACTCTGGACAGCAAAGAGGAGGATGCGCACCCCAGCCTTGGAGGAGGACCCCCAGGGGAAGCCATCCTGCACGGAGATTTGCAGTATGAACAGGAGTCAGGAAGGTGAAGTGTGTATCATTCCTGTCCCCAGGGACAACATCCCAAGCTGAGAGAGCGTCCATTGTATTCGAGGGACTGCACACACTTCTGTGTGCTGGAGGCGAGAAAGAAGAGGGGACCGGGAAGGGAGGAGAGAGAAGAGGACACGGGAGTAACCCCACAGAACCAGGTTCTTGAGAATTTAACTTGTGAAGAAAACAAAACAAAACAAAACAAAACAAAGCTGAGGAGTATGGACTTTACTCTAAAAGCAATGGGGAAGTTTTGAAGAAGGGGTTGGGTACCAGAGCCTGTGATGTTCTAGCAAGGAAGTGAAGGCCACCCTAGTGTCCCCTCCAAGGTGTGCCTGTGGGTGCTACAGGTGCTTCAGGGGCCAGAATCCAGAAGGTTTCATTGAAGAAGTTATTTCTGGACCCTCTTTTGGCAGAGAACACAGCCTCTACCCATATTCCCCGGGGTTGGGGGCACCAGCTGCCTCAAGCCCATGAGGCCAGGCCCCGCCAAGGCCCCCAGAGCTTCTAGAAACCAAGCCTGGCCCCTCCTCATTCGCTGGCTCCCTCTCAGAAGCGGAGCTGGTGTGGGCGCCTCAAGCCCAGTTACTAGAGCATAGAGACCATGGGTGGGAAAACAGGTTTTCCCTGCAACATGAGAAAATGTATCTTAGATTCCCCCACTGGAATCATCCACGGCAAGTGCAGCGTAACAGAAAAGCAGTTTTCTCTTGGAGACATATGGAAAACAGTTTGTTTGCTTAGAGGAAAATCATAACTAGTTGTTTTTTTTCCCCCAGAGGGAAATTAAAACTCTCACACATTTGGTCCTTTCAGTCCCTTGTTTTTCTTACGCTCCTGAACCAAAATGCTGGCAGGGAGAGCGGTGCTTGCTGGTGAACGGGAACCCTTATTCGGAGGGTGAGTCCCACTGCCCGAAAGACAGCAATTCCAGACTTTAATCGCCCATTCATTGTCTCTAAGGCAAGAATAGGGTCATTAGGGCCACAAAACAAGATGGCACATCTTTCACCGAAAGGAGGGTGGCACTGGGTGTACAGCGCATGCACGATGGTGGGAGGGGGGACAGAACGATGGGTAATGACTGACTGTGAAAAATCCAAACTCGATCGCCAAAGTGGGCTCCAAATAATTCTCCCTTTGGAGACATGATCTTCCTCACCAAGAGGAAAAAGAAAATGGCTGTCTTTCATTTTGTTCACTGGTCCAGAAAATGGGCCTGGGAAGATGAGGCGGAGCAGGGTGACTGAGGTGAATAGACGGGGCTGTGGGGGCAGAGGGGTGGGGCCAGGGCATTGGACCCGAGAGCCTCCTCAGCCTGGAGCTTCCTCCTCCCAGGAGATCCGGGAGCTGCCCTTTTCCTCCCCTCAGCATCCCTTTTTGAACAACCACAGAAGCTCTTTCCTTGGTACCATGAGGGACTGCACACAGGCCTTCAAGGATACATGAGTGATGACCCGTACTGAGTCATTCAGTTACCCCTCCCCACGAACAATTCTTCCAGAGAACAGCTAACCGGTTTGCAAAAATATATCAAATCCCCCAGAGGACAGTGTGTATCTGAACTGTGGACGAATGTAATTCTGATCATTCTCTGAAAGCTCAAAGCTTTCTTTACAAACGGAGTAACCCAAATGTGCAAAAAACTGTCAGCTTCTGAAGGGCACGTTGATTAGCCCTGAAGGGGAACTGAAATGGGTGGGGAGATGCAGATTAATTCTCTGGATAGACCATTTGAAGAGCCTTTTGGGTATTTCCAGAAGTAGGACTTAAGTGAGCCAAATTAATCATGCCTTCCTCCTTTAAAAAAACATATTAAGCACCCAGTATGTGTCAACCTCTTTGCTCAATGCGTATAAAGATTTGCCCTGGCTGGCGTGGCTCCCTTGGTTGGAGCATCGTCCAATAAAATGAAAGGCTGAAGGTGGAATTCTGGATCAGGGCACATGCCCAGGTTGCGAGTTTGGGGCACCTACAGGCAACTGATCAAAGTTTCTCTCTCACATTGATGTTTCTCTCCCTCCCTCCCACCCTCTCTCTAAAAAACAAAAGCAATAAACACACACACAAAAATACTTGTAAAGACTTATAAAAAACACAGCCAGTGAACTCCGAGGAAAAGAAACACCCGAGATAAGCTTCATGTTCAGCCCACTTCCTGCCAGGGTTCAGTCTGCGAGTGACAGCGCAAGAAAGTAGATCCAGAACAACTGTGGTGGTCTCACCGGGTGCGGGCGGCAGAGTTTGAGTTCTGGCTGCTGAAGGGGCTGGAAGTTACGGGATAGGATACCAAAGAAGATGCGACTGAACAGAAAAGGTGCCTCAGAAATTTGCTTTCAGGTCTCTTTCAGTCTTTAGCCAAATACAAAGCTGTGCATGCACAAGGCAAGCTCCTGCGTGGCTGTGCAGAGACTAGCTAGCTCCTGAGGGACTAGGAACTGCATAGAGATTCCTGAGATTGCACTGTGATGGAAGACTTTGGGCTTCTGGCCAATCACAGTATAGATATACTACTGAGCTCTCTGGGCATTCAACTGAGACCCTAGAAGGCCAGTCTAAGACTATGACTACAGCGGCCCTAGCACATGAGCTGTTCTCAACGCACCTTTACAACGCTTAAAAACGAGCCTTCAGAGGGTCCATCTGAGCCACAAATAAATTACTCAATACTCAACACTCTTTGTAAGAAAACAGCATAGCATTCACAATGTCCAGCACTCAGAGAGAGAGAGAGAAAAAAAAAAAAAAACAAGATGTAAAGTAGCAACAAAATGTGACCTGTAACCAGGAGAACAAGGTCACCAGAAGCTGACTCAGGACACAGAAAGAGGAAGCAGGGGAGACTGCAAAACAGCCATTGCAGAGAAGCTCAGTAGTTTGAAGGGAAAGACAGACCTCTCAATACAGGAATCTCAATGAAGAAAGATAAAATTTTCAGGAGAGACAAATGGAAATAATAGAACTAAGAAACCCAGTTTATGAGATGACAGTTTATTAGATTGGACGACGCAGAAGAAAAGATCAGCGAACTTGAAAACAGGTAAACAGAAATTATCTAAACTGAAGCAGAAAGAAAAGAATGATTTTTAAAAATGAACAAAGACTTAGTAACCTGTGCAAAAACATCAAGCAGTATAATATGTGTGTAAGTGAAGTCTCAATAGGTGAAGAGAAGGGAAAATGAGGCAAGAAAAGAAAAAGAGGAAATACTAACAAATTTTTCCCCAAATTAAGTGAAAGAAAACATAGAGATCCGATAAATAAGATAAGTACAAAGAAAACCACATCTAGGCCTATCATAATCAAATTGCTGGAAAGAAAAATATAGAAACATTTTGAAAGTACCCAGAGGGGGGAAAAACAGGTCACATACATAGGAACAATGATAAGAAATACTGCTGATTTCTCATCAGACATAAAACCAGTCAGAAGATAAGAGGACAATACCTTTTGAATGATGAAGTAAAAACAAACAAGAACAACAAAATACTCTTATTCAATCTAGAATTCTATGTCCAGAAAATAATAGCTTCAAAAAACAAAAGTAAAGTAACAACATTATCAGATAAGCAAAAAACAGGATTCATCATCAGCATGCTTGCATTTATATAAGAAATGTTGAAGGAAGTTCTACAGACAGTAATAAAATAATTCCATGTGATAGCAGATCTATAAGGAGTATTAGAAACGAAAAATATGTGTGGCATAAGTATAAAAGACATTTCTTTTCATTTTTTGGTTTCTTAGAAGACATTTGACTGCTTAAACCAAAAATAGTAGCTAAGTATTACAAGGGGTATAAATCTACATAGAAGCAAAATGTATGGCAACAAAGTGCAAAAAATGAGAAGGGGTAAATAAAAGTATATTGTGTGGGGTTCTTACGTTATATGTGAAGTGGTATAAAGTTAATGCAAGGCAGACTGTGGTAACTAAATTATGCTGATTGTGAACCTCAGAGCATCCACTAAAAATTAAAAGAGGCCTAGCTAAACAGTCAATAGGTAAGGAAGGAGGCAGTGCTAGAAAACACTGAGTCCAAAGAAGGAAGGCAAAGAGGGGCAAACAGAGCATATATGGGACAAAGAGAAAACAAATACCAAGACGGTAGAATTAAAACCAACCAAATCACTAATTATATTTAAGTGGACTGGACAGCCTGATGAAAAGAACAGTACTGTCAGACTGGATTTCAAAAATGAGACCCAGTTGTGTGCTGTTCATGAGACACATTTGAAACATACATACAAGTTAAAAGTGAAAAAAATAGAAAAAGGTAATTGTGTAACAGTTATTGTAAAAACACTGGAGTGGCTATATTAATATCAGACAAAGTCAAGGATAATTACCATGTGTAAAGAGAGACATTACATAATGACAAAATAATCAATTCATTAAGAAGATATACAATTCTTGAACATGTATATACCTAATAACAAGCTTCAAACTACAGGAGTACAAAATTGATAGGATTGAATGGAGAAACAGCCAAATCCGCATTGAGAGTTGGAGAGATTTATCCTCTTCTTTCAAGAGTTGATAGAACATATAAACGAAAAAGTCAGAAAAGATATAGAGGACTATAAACAAACTTAACCAAACTGGCATTTTATCAAACACAACTCAACAATGGCAGAATATGTGTTCTTTTCAAATGCACGTGGAACGTTTACCAAAAACAGACCTTAAACTGGGCTATAAAATGCATATCAATAAATGTCACAGGGTTAAAATCATAAACAGTATATTCTCTGACAAAAACAGAATTAAATAAAAGTTGAGAACAAAAAGATCTCTGACAAATCCAAATATTTTGAAATTAAACCACACACTTCTAAATAACCATGAAATCAAAGAAGATATCAGAAGAAAATAAGAAAATATTTTGACTTGATAATAAAATCACAACATATGCAAATTTGTGAGATTCAGCTATTGAAATATTTAGGGTAAAACTGATGGTCTTCAATGCTTAGATCAGAAGAAAGATTAAAATCAATCATCTAAGCCTTTACCTTAAGAAACTTAAAAAGTAAATTATACCCAGAGTAAATATAAAAAAATAATAGAGTATAAATCAGTGAAATAAAAAGTAGACAGACAATAGAGAAAAATGAACATAATTTCCCTGAAAAGAGCAATAAAGTGGAGAGACCTCTAGCTAGACTAATCAAGAAGGAAAGAGACAACACGAATCGCCAATGCTAGGAGTGCAACGGGGGACACCAACACGGATTCCACAGTCACGCACAGAAGACACTAACACTTCACGTCACAAAATAAGAAGTGTAACATATGAATAACTCTATCTGTGAAAGAAGTTAAATTTGTAACTAAAAGACCACAAGAAACTCCAGCCTCACATGACTTCACTGGTGAATTCTATCAAACATTAAGGGAAGAAATGATACCAAATTACACAAACGTTTTCAGAAAATAGTGGAGGAGAGTGAGTGCTGTATAACTGCGTAACAAAGAGTTACGAACATTGAGGACCTTACAAGGAAGGAATCACAGACCAATATTCCTCCTATGCTTATACACAACACTTTTTAACAGAATATTAAGAAAATGAATATTTCAAACCATTGTAATACATCATTAATCACCGAGTAGAGTTTCCCAGTTATGTAAGATTTGTTTAACACTAGAAGGACTGCAAGATAGGTGAATATACAAAAATCAACTGCATTTATATAAAAGAGCAACAAAGACTTGGAAAATGAAAAATTCAGTGTCATTAACCGTTGCATCCAAGAAAAGAAATACTCAGGAACAAAGGTAGTGGGAAAAAATGTATGGCTTCTATGTTGAAATCTACAAAACACTGCTAAGAAATATTAAAGAGCTAAATAAATAGATATCTCATATTCAAGTATGGAAAGATTCAACATTGTTAAGGTGTAAAGTTAATCTATAGAAACATCACAATTATTATCCCTGTAGTCTTTTGGGGGTTGGGAAATAGAAATTAAGGAGCTAATTCTCAAATTTATATGGAAATGCAAAGGTCTTAGAAGAGTTGAATAATCTCAAAAAGCACATAGTTGGATAACTTTTACTGACTTCAAAGCTTACTACAAAGCTATGATAATCAAGATAATGTGGTACTGGTCTAAGAACAGATAAATAGATCAATGGAACAGATTAGAAAATCCAGAAATAGATTAACATATACATGGTCAGTGAAGTTTTTACATCAGAACTAAGGTAGTTCAATGGGGAAAAGGAAAAAAAGATAAGGTGCCAGAATAACTGGGTATCCATGTGGGGAAAAATGAATTGTGACTGCGTGTTACATAGTACTGATAGGGGAACTCAAGAGTTAAACATTTCAGCCTTAGTTGAAAGGTCCAAGTGACTAGTGCATATGGGAAGCTGTTATTCCAGAAACTAGAATGCATGAACCAAGTGACTCCGGGAGGCTGTTCAACCGCTGTGCCCAGGGGGTCTGCAAATTGGGATGGTATCTGAGCCATTGTGTTTCAGGGAGGAACATACCTGAGGCGGACAAACAGTTATCGACGGGCAGATAAAGAAGTACTGGGAAAACAGCAGCCGGGACTGCAACTCTTATCCAATTAACCTTTTTTTCCCCAAACCCCTTACCTACCATTTCTTCTCCTTATAAAACGGTCAGCTTGGGATGAGATGTTAAGATGGTTTTTGAGGGTGCATAACCGCCATCCTCTCAGATCACTGGCTTCTGAGTAAAGTGCCCATTAGGATTCAATCCTTGTCTCTACTTACTGGTTCTGGTAGTGACAGGCGGCATGAAGGCCAACTTTTCTGGTTTCAGTACCACAGCTCAGCAGTCGCCAACCTTTACGGCACCAGGGGCTGGTTCCATGGGAGAAATTTTTCCATGGACGGTGGCGGGGAGCAGGGAGAAGCGGGGCACAGGAGGCACAGCTCAGGCGGTGACGTGAGTGAAGCTTCAGTGGCTCGCTCGCTGCTCATGTCCTGCTGGGTGGCCGAATTCCTAACTGGCCACAGACCAGTACCCACGTGTGCAACCTGGGGGCTGGGGACCCCTGCCATAGATTATGGACCTAAATTTAACAGCTAAAACTATAAAGCTTCCAGAAGATACACTGAAGAATGTCATCCCTAATTTGGTGTAGGCAAACATTTCTTTAAAAAGACACAGGAAGCACTAGCTATAAGAGAAAAATGTAATAAATTGGGTCTTATAAAGATGAAAATTTTTGCTCAGTAAAGATACCATAAAAAATCAATAGGCAATCCACTAGAAGAAAATATTTGCTTATACAAACTGATAAAGAATATAAAATATGTAAAGAACTCCTACAACTCAACAAAAGGAGGTCATCAATTGTAAATAATGGCTGAAGGCTTAAACACCAACTTCTAAAACAGACAGTAGTAGCCCATAGGCACATGGAAAAGGTCTCAACCTTATTAGTCATCAAGAAAAGTTGAAAACATAATGAGATAACAGTACATAGCCACTGGAATGACTGAAATTAAAAGGTTGATGATACCCAGTGTTGGTGAAATTACAGAACAAATGGGACTCCCATACGTTCCTGTGCAAAAGTGTATAAAAGGGTGCAAACACGTTGGAACTCTAGGAAATAAATCTCTCTAGCCTCCCTCATTCTGCCCATCTGGCCATGACAGACCCCCCAAGAGTGAGTGAGTTTTCTAAAAAGAAAATCTGGCTGTGGAACTTCTCTATTTACACCATTTCAGCAGACTCCACTGCCCTTAAGATACAGTTAACTTAATTGGCTTACAGGGCCCTTCAAGATTAGGTCTCTGCTTACCCTTTCAGTCCCTTCTCAGACTTCTTCACTGTTTGCCCCTCCATCCCTCAGTCATTGCCCCAGTAATGCTGCATAACAAACCACCCCCAAACTCAGTGGCTTAAACCAGCAATCATTTATTCTCATGGATCTGAAGGTCAGCTGGACCAGTTCTGCTTCTGGCTATGGCAGCCAAGGGTTGGGTGGTCCAGACTGGCCTTGGCGGAGCAGCTCTCCCTTTGGATGCAGTTCTGTAGGTTGCCCTGAGGCTCTGCTCCATGTGTCTTTCATCCTCCTTGGACCAGCAGAAGAGCTGGGGCATGTTCTTCTCATGGCAGTGGCAGAAGCTCATGGAGGTGAATGGAATACCCAATGCCTAGGATGCCTGGAATACCTAGGCTCTTAAGATGCCTCTTAAGATTGGAACACTGACGTGTGCTACCAAGTTTTAAGGCCAAGTCAAAGTCAACACAGAGGGAAGTACTCTTCAGCCTGCCTACAGAGTCTGCAGAAAGTAGCGAAGAATTGGGGCCAATAATTTTATCTACTCCAAAACCCTATGCTCCTGGCGAACTACAGCATTTTCAGTAGCCCCCCCAATATATCACATACTCCTCTTCAGACACCCCACTTTTCTTTATAGACTGCCAGCTTTTTACCCACCCTCAACTTCTCCTTGACCCTTCCGGAGTCAAGGTTAGCCCAGGTGCCCCTGCTACGTGCTTCCATAGCGCCCTGCACTTCCTATCATGGCTCCTACTACACTGAACTTGGTTATTCCCTTGTCCATATCCCCTCCCCCTTATCTCCTTTGAAGGTTTTGGTGCTCTTGTCCTTCATGTGTGAGGTAGCAGTGGGGAGAGTTTGTTCCTGTGGACAATCTTCAGTTTCTGGAGATAGAGTACTGACTGTTTCATGTGTTGGGCCTGAAGCCTTTGGAAGGGCACAGTTCCGAGTGGGAAAACATACACTTTCTTTGGGTTACAGACAGGAATGAAAGCACAATGAATATCTATTGCTTTTGCTTGCCCACATCTCTGGCCTTTAAAAATAATAACAGCTGGCTTTTGGGGAATAACTGCTGTGCCACTGCATATAGGCTTGTGTCCTGTGTCCTGTGTCTCTTCCTGGGCCAAGGGTGAGCTCATCAGATATTGTTGCCCAACAATTTGAAGCAACCTGATTGGAAAATAATTTGAGCAGACTTTTCTCAAAGGCAGTTCTTTGCTGTGACTGCTCATTGTTAGTGCCTACTACCCAGATTCCCAGAGCTACTGGGGTTCTTACTCTTGATGAAGGTCTTAAGTTTAGCTTTTCCTAGGATTCTTTATGCTACAATAAACCTTTTCAATAAATGCTGCTTTCATTTTTTGAAGATTTTATTTATTTTTAGAGAAAGGGAGAGAGATGGAGAGGGAGAGAAACATCAATGTATGATTACCTCTCACGCTCTCTAGGCATGTGCCCTGACTGGGAATCGAACTGGCGACCCTTCAGTTCATAGGCTGGCACACAATCCACTGAGTCACACCAGCCAGGGCTGCTTTCATTTTAATTAAAAACATATAGCTGATGCTTCAACTACATGTTCAACGACAGATCCCACTCTGTTAACTCTTTCTTGCTCTGGTCCACAAGGAAAGGGGTAGGGAGTTGCCAGCTCTGTCTAGGGTTAACTAGTCTTGGGCTCTCATAAAGCTCATTTCAAGAGGCAAATCTCTGGATAATTTAAGGCTGTCAGCAGCTGGGAATCTTTATATGTCTGCATCTTTTCTTTGCCAAGGAAGGAAAGACACTTCCTGTGGCAGCTGTAATAACAAATGACTACTGTGTACCAAGTCCTGCATGTTAGAAATTTACCCCCATAATTATACTTGCAGAGCAGGTCTTTTGAGTCTTCTCAGAGCTTTGGGGAAGGAGACAGTCAGTAGAAATTACTGGGTTTGGCGAGCTAGAACAGGGCCCGAGAGCCGTCACATTGCATATCCTAACAAATCCCCCTGCTGAGGAGCCTCTCATCCATTTGTCCAGCTGTCTGTCCTATCTATCTATCTATCTATCTATCTATCTATCTATCTATCTATCATTAGACTTGAGTGCACTTTCATAGGTCTTGGGCATTTTCACATTTTCCATAAGCCAGACAGCATGTAGCTGGGTGCACTGACATGATAGTTACCCAGCTTGCTGAAGAGAAGGCCCAAGGCACAGCTCACCGTGGGCCCAGCCTCACTTTGTGGTTAAGCTCCCGCTTGCTGGGTGACACTGCAGAGCAAAAGCATCTACCCATTAGTTTCTGCCTGCCAGGAACTTACACCATCCTTGTAAAATCGAATTATGGAATCCTGTCCTGATTTGGGAGAAATGACACCTCTAGTTTATTCTTAATTGTCCCTCTATGCAAATTTTTCTTTTCCTTTCTCATTTGTCATGTGAGAAAAGTTAAATTAGCCTGAACATGTGGGAACAGACTCTACGGATTTTGAGCTCTTCACTTCCGTCCCTTAGGCATTTACTCAGTTCTATTTTTTTGGACTAGATTTGTTTGGCAAGTCAAAAAGAAGATAACAAGACTGGGGGTGAGAGAGGCAGGTTTTTAAAAGATAGAAGTACAAAAGAAGCTGCCATCTGAGTTCTCAAATTAGGATGGAAAGCACATTCTCTACAGCTTTATCTTACCATAATTTGAAGTTTAAAACAGAGTGGATTTGATTTGAATCAAGAGGCAGCGATTAAATTTATTTTTCTAAGAAATGTACTCTTAGTGCATAATATAGCCTGCTCTTCACAACTAACTTGGAGAAACCAGTATATTTCACTGTGAATTTACTTCATTTTATAAAGTATATTTCATTTTAATGTAAAGGTTCTTGAGAGGCAATGAGGTACAGTGAGAAAATGCATTAGGTTTTCGGAGACCTGAATTCTTGCATGTCCCCCTGATACTTATCCACCGGTGTGACTTTGCTTAAGTCCCCTATCTTTCTGAGTCACAATTTCTTCCATCAAATAATGACCTCTCCCCATTCCTGCCTCACCGACAGGCTGCTGTGTGCAACGGAAAGGGGGTGCTTGGGAAGCAGGAGCTGCCTCTAGGCCTTGCAGGACAGGCTAGTCGTGAACAAGGCCCCCAGTGCCCAGCAGCCACCATCCAACTGGACTTGGGCAGGTTTGGGGAACTGGGCAAGTCTGGAACGTGGTAAGAACCACGGCCTTAGGTTCGCCTCGAATGGGCTTCCTGACTCCACAGTTCTGCCTTAGGCCACTACGTGTTTGGTGGGAGGTAAGCTGGCACAGTTTTCTGAAGGGCAGTTTGGCATTCTTTATTAAAGTCAATACACTACCAGGAGTCTACCCTGCTGAAATGCCAGCAAAGTGCATAAGACAAAAACATAGTTGTTTTTTACTATTACTGGTCTCCAGGCCCTAGATTCTTTATATGTGTTAATTCATTCAATCCTCACAACAACCCTCCGAGGAGAAAAGTCACCTGCCCAGGGTCACCGAGCTGGTAGGAGGCGATCTTAGTTCCTTTGGGCTGCAATAACAGATCAGCACAGACTGAGCGGCTTAGAAACAACAGACACTTATTTCTCAGTCTGGAGGCTGCCAGTCCAATATCGAGATCCCGCGTGGCTGAGACTGGTGAGGGTCCTCTTCCCAGTTTGGAATAGGCCAGGTTGTCACTGTGTCCTCCGCAGTGAGAGGGGCAAGGGAGCTCTCCGGAGCCTCTTTTATGAGGGCGTGACCTAATCCCCCCCGCCAAAGGCCCCACCTCCCACAAAACTGATCACGTTGGAGGTTAGCTTTCGACAGGAAGTCTGTGTGTGTGTTGGGCTGGGCGGGGACACAGTCAGTCCATAGCAATGGCCCAGCTGAGATTTGAATGAGTCTGCGCAGCCTGGCTCCAGACTGTATGTTCAGCCACTCACTCTGCAGGTTCACATCCAAGTTTGGTGGAGCCTGACACTCATGCAGTTTTAGGGGGCCTTTTAAACGATACACAATTGTGAATACAAGTCAGGCACATTTTGGAAGTATATGTAAGAAACTGTGAAGTGTGACTGCCTCTGGGGAGTTTGGACTGGGAGTTGAGCAGGGAAATTTTTAATGTTCACTTCTGTAGTACTTGAATTATTTGACTCTGAGTATATGTTATTAACATATGTACTCACTTACAGATGACACAGAACTCCTTACCCGAAGACATTATTTTAAAAAGGGGGAATTTATTAATTCATACAACTGTCACGGCCAGGAACACATGCAGTATGAAGGGAACTAGACTAAGATCACATTCTGGACCAGAAGGTGGGGTCAGTTTCCCCCAAACCACATGGGCAGAGCATTGTGGGAGGAGGGAGGAGGGAAGAGGGAGGAAGCAGGAGGGAGAAGAGAGGGGGGATTCTACCAAGAATAACTGAGGTGTTACCTAAAGATGAGAAAATGGGCATTGGCAGGGAAGGACAGCCTACCACACAAGCATCCCATTTACAATTTAAACAGGACTGAGAATTTTAAAGAGAAATAGCGTGGGTTGTCAGAGGAAAATCTCAGAGCACGTGAGCTATCTCATTCTTTCCCTAGTAAAGCAAAATAGAAACTATTAATGTTAGCAATTGAACCCAGAGTAGAGAAAAATTTTCTGTCATTTTTTTCAAAGAACCTAAAGATGCACTTATTTGCTGGAGGAATTAGGCTGATTGAATAATTAACGGTCAATGTTAGGCTAAATTAAATATAGTAGATCCATCTCATAGGAAATATGCAGCTATTAAAATGATGTAATATTGATAAGGAAAAATTCCTTACAGTTACTTTTGGGGGGAAAATGCATGTTTTCCTCTCATACAGCTGTTTCCCTGCTCTTCTCTTTTCATCCCTCCTGGAATTCTCCTTCTCTCCTGTTCTGTGCTGGATGACCTGCTGATTCCCTTCTTTTTTCTCAATTTATGCCTTCATCTGGATGGAGCACATCCTCCAGTAACTTCTTTAAGAAGGTATGTAGGAGATAAATTTAAGACCCTGCATTTTTGAAATGTCTCTATTCTATATACTCATTCCTGGCTGATAGTTCGGTGGGCTATAGTTGGAAAAAAATTCCGTCTGAATTTTAAAAGCACTATTCTGTAGTCTTCTAGTTGAATTCCAACTATTTCTCCTTGACAACTTTTATGACCTGTATTTCTGGTGATCTGAGGTTTGGGGATGACAGGCTTTGATGCGAGAATTCCTTCATTCTGCCAGATTCCTCAAAGATGCCTTCAATCTGGAAACTTATCCTTCCTTCAGTTCCTGAAAGTGTTCTATTACTTCCTCGATGCTTCCTCCTCTCCATTTTCTGCCTTGAATGTTGGACTTTGGGTCTCCAGACAGAGCACATCATTTCTCTCATTTTCCATCTCTGTTCTAATGTTTCACTTTCTGGAGCTTCTGTGTCAACTGCATCTTCTCATCTGTCCACTGTATTTTTATTTCTATTGTCAGACTTTCAGGTGTTCTTTCTTGTTCTTCTCTTTTCACAAGCTTTCGTTCTTGTTTTATAGTTGCAGTGTCTTCTCTTATGATGGCTACTAATTACACATTTGGGGGACCTGTTCTTTTGCCTCCTGCTTTGAATTAATTATGTCAGAGTGAATTTACCTTCCTTCCTTCCTTTCCTCCCTCTCTCTGTCTCTCATACCCTTGTTTCATCCCTTCCATTCTTTGCTTCTTTCAGATTGTTGTTTTAGTTTCTGCCTCCCAGAAATCCATCTCTTAATATCTGATGGACATTAGGAGGGAGGCTCTGAACTGCTGAAGAAGTTCTCTGCTCACCAGTAGGACTTGCCGGGCTTCTCTGGAGGCAAATGGGGCAGGACCTGGCTGTGTCCTTGGGGACTCCTCATTGAAGCCACTTCTCTAGGCTGAGTAGAGCCCTCAAGGCTCCTGCCTGGGGTGAGGTGGGTTAAATCTGGCAGTCAGCTTTATGGGAACTAGGTAGGGGCAACTCTTCAGTGTGTAAATCCTGTGTTTTACCCTGCACTCTACCCATGTCTGCAAGCTGACCTCAACAGAAGGTAAATCTCCCATTTCTGCCAGGGTAGAGAAGGGGTCACTGCTAGACTTTGAGAGCTGAGGTTAGAGATCTGGGCATCCAAAGATTCCTTTTTAAAGATCAACCATATTTCACTGGACATTGTGAATTATGTGTTAAGGAAAAAAAACACATTAATTTAATGAAGGGCAGTTATACACTCCACTTAAATCAAACTGCACCTCATTAAGGCCCAATGATTCCAAGAGTACACACGTCCTAGCACTGCAAATATTTGACTGCTCACCAAGAAAGTGTCCAGTCAGCTGAGAGCCATGACCAACTCCTTGAACTCTGGGCTCTACAGAACAGTGAAAACACGTTCCCCGAGGAGCTCATATCCCCAACACCACTGAAGCTGCCTCGTATATTGCCGGGACTACAACTTCCTGCTCTGAAACTGCTATAGTAGCTCAAGGCTTTGAGGCCTTTGCCAGGCCTGTGCCAGGTGCTTTAGTACAGCATTTCATACCTGTATTACCACATTTGCGCCCTGCACAATCCAAGGGCTGTCACTGACATTGTAGTCCATATCAATGGAGGCCCCTGGAATGGTGCAGTGTACCACCTGAGCAGTAATAGAGAGCAGCTCTGACTTAAACCATCCCAACAATTCTACAAGGGAGTTACTGTTCACATCATTTGACAGATGATGAAACTGTGGTTCAGGGAGGCTAAGCAACTTGCTGAAGTTCTCATAGCTACCAAGTGTGGGAGCGGAGATTCCAGTCCTCAAACTGCCTGAATTGGAAGCCAGTGCTCTTATTAGGATGCTATTTCACTGTGGCAAGAAGGGCAGGATGGGGTGGGATGGAGGTACTGGGCACTGTAACCATGCCAGCTGTTCTCAGCAGGTGCCACTCTGCCCTTGAAGCTGCCACCTGGTTTTGAACGTGGAGTGTTTTACCATGGTAGAAACATCCTTTAGAAAGTCTTTGCTGCCCTAACCAGTGTGGCCAGGGGGTTGGACATTGTCTCTCAAACCAAGAAGTCACTGGTTCAATTGATGGTCAGAGCATATGCCTGGGTTGCAGGCCAGGTCCCTGGCTTGGGGCGTGTGAGAGGCAAGGATCGATGTTTGTTTTACACATTGATGTTTCTCTCCCTGTCTTTCTCCCTCCTTACCCCTCTCTCTCTGCAAAGGAGGGAGGGAGGAAAGGAGAAAGGGAGGAAGGAAGGAAGGAAGGAAGGAAGGAAGGAAGGAAGGAAGGAAGGAAGGAAAGCTTTTGCCTTTTTAAACTTTTTAAAGGTTCTGTGGAGGGACTCTGCCCGCAGAGCCCCATCCATCCATCATGGATGAGAATAAAACTATCAAGACATGATCTACTTGGGGAGGAGAGGTGGTCGATCTCTCAAAGAAGAAGGGCCAAGAGCCCCTTCCTCAATGGCTTTTATTAGGTTCATAATATACAGGAATACAGGTAAAGCTCATCAATCAATGTCAGGCAGCAAAGATCAAACAATGGATAACATTTCAAAGAAATCTGAGGGCTTAATCTGAGTCAGTGTCTGTCAGGTAAAGGGAGTTGCAAAAACTTAGGGAGACACAGTCATTTCCTCCTCCGACGCTTATCATTTAAATGAGAGCACTCTTAGCAAAGTAGGTTTCACAGGACTTTATGAATTCTTTCTTATGCCTGATCACCCAGGAGCGGCACTGGCTGGCACAGGGCTGTACCGCTCGCCACCGTCATAGTTTCAGGCTTAAGCGGATTAGAGCCAGGAAGCAAGAGATAAGGAAGACATCTCCCAGATGGAGATGAGGACTCAGGCTATATCAGAATAGCCGGGGGGCAAGGGTCCATCACCGCTTCTTTGCTGCAGCCCCCGAGTCCTTCCATGAGGGCCTTCCAAGTGGTTGTGCCTGGTTTGGGTTGCCCCTCCCTTGAGGGGTCTTACCCATCATTGGCTAACTGACCAAGCACTGGGGGCCAGTTATGGATGAAGCAGAAGCAGCGCTCCTGCCAGGGAGATAAGCTTTGTCTCCTTAGTGGTTCAGGTCCTCATGACAGAACAGACCCAGATGAAATGGGTCCCTTGGGCTCTTACTCAGCCTAGCCATGGGGTGGGGGTTATAGCTCCTGAAACCAGGCCAAACGGTTCCCAACAAGGTTCCACAATGATTCTCCTGCTCAGTGTGGGGCTTCTCTTGGGGACATCTGGGCCGGAACTGGCATAGGTTTACCCAGTGCCCTCACTCCCCTTTGCAGCCAGACCATTAGGAGGACTCTGTCTCTTGAAGGAGTGAATCCCTTCAAGAAGGCTCAGAAGGTATGGTCCGAGGTGTCAAGAGGGTCAGGAAGTGATGCTTTGGACCTGCAACAGTGTCTGGCAAGGAACTCCAGCGCAACTGTGGCTGGAAAGGAGACAGTGATCAGGGGGACCCTCATGGAGAAGGTGACATCTATGTAAAGACCCAAGGCTGAGAAGGAGCAAGCCGTGTGGTTATCTAGGGGGAAAGTATTCTAGGCAGAGGAAGCTGCTAGGGCCAAGGTCCTGGGGTGGCTGTCATCTCTGTTTGAGCACTGAGCACACCAGCAGGCTAGAGCAGAGACCACAGGGCAGTGGCAAGCAGTGAATATCATGCTGCTTTAATCATGAAATGAAAACCTGTGGGCAATCATTGCTGTACCTCTGACAAAGCAATTACCCAGGTTCCACAATTAACTGTACTCCACATTCCTGGCAACTTCCGCTAGTCTACAGAGACTGGAGGCAGGGCTTAGCCCCCAGGGAAGGAAGGAGGGACCCTCTAGGTTTCCACAATGCCCACCTAAGCTGAAGGAAGCTGCAGGGCTGTGGGTGAAGAGTAGGTCCAGTGGGGAACGGGGACATCTCAACCCTCTCATTGCAACGCTGTTGTCCTCAAGTAACTTGGCCACCTGCCTGAGAGCAGCCCTGTAGGACCCTGCACAATTATACCCCTGTCACCTTGCCTTTCTATTCTTTATTGAAGCCAAAAGAGAAGCTCTGTATAATTCTTAGGACCACATATTTAGCTAACCTGCTCAGGCCTAAGTGACATTTTATGAGGAATTAATCTAACGGCTGATCATCTTTCACACCCTGACAGTGGTTAATGTGTCCCGGGGAGACCTCCCTGTTGAGCTCGCCTCCCTGTTCTTGGCAGAGCCTGGGCCCGGGCTGGAGAAATGGCCAACATCTTGCCTTGGCTCAAGATGCAAGCCAAGTCTGCGGGTTTGGGAGGTCTTCAGGAAATCAGGGCCAACCCAAAGGAAAGCAGATACCGAGAATAAAACAAATTAAATTTTTGAGGATATTACTTTTTTGCTTCCCATGTATAGTTCCTCTCTATGAGTTAGCTATAGGCAATCAACTCAGTATTTTCCAACCATTAATCAATACATATTACATATTAAAGAATCCAATTTTTGGATAGCTGGTTGCCCTGGACAGCCCCCTGTTCCACAGTCCCTGCAATGCCTCCACCTCCTGTCTGGGGGTTCCTTTCCCTGAACCGTCCCATGGCACCTCAGACTCCTCTCTCCCTGGTCACAGAGGAGAGGTCCCCTTGCCTAACGACGCCCAGTCCATCACTGCTTATCAACATATGAGGTGGTCTTGCATCCAGCGGGACAAGTGTGACTAGTCAGATTTCCTCACTGGAGAATTTAAATTTAACCTCAAAACCTGGGACTTGAGTGCTTGGTGGTGAGAACAAAAGGCGCAAAAAGAGAGGCAAAGACAGAGTCACTGAGGCTTGAAAAGAGGATATGAAGGGAACTGGTTAGAAGAATGTGCTGGATCTGGAGGGGCTTCCTCTTCTTTGCACTGTCTTCTCCCCCTTCCTCTCTAATCCCTTTCCCCATCTTTTTCTCCTCCCATCTGAAAGCTCTACTTCCCTTAATGCATCCATACATTCCAGTGGCAAAAGGGAGGAAGAGGAGTAGAAAGGTTTGGTCCTAAACTACATAAGCTCTAGATTTACATCACTCTAGTGGGAAACTCCAGCCAAAGAAAAGAGCTTCTCTCTCCTGAAGCCCATGTATAAAATTTCAGAGAAGGCCTCTGATTGGCCTGTGTGGATCACATGCCCCATCACTTGGCAAATCACTGTGGCCAGAGGGATGGGTTATTTGCTTAGTCTGGCTTAGGTCACATGCCTAGACCAGTGACCAGGTAGGTGGTCTTTGTGAATCGCATGAAATGGAAGATGGGCACAACATAAAAGACCTTGTCATTTTGGTCACCAGAGGAAGCAGCTAAGCAAAATGATGGCCAAACACAGACCTACACATCAACTGTTTACATTTGGTAATCCACCCTGTTCTAGGCACCAGTGGGAGCAACAGTACAGGCACAGATCCTCCCCTGCATTGGAAAATATGGCAACCTCATCAGAGACTTATAAAGCACTTGTTTGTCAGCACTTATAAAGCAACAGATCTCCACTGGAGAATTGGGATTCCCAAATGTCACGGATATTGTTTAGTCACTAATTTGGTGCCATGTCCCCAGCTCACCTGATTCACAAGGGCCTTACTCAGTGCTGTGTGGTGAGCCTGTGGGAGGGAGGTCATGACCACTTCCTTGTAGCCAATGGGCACATTCTTAGGTTGGTGCTCCTGTGACAATTTGAGAAAAAGACATAGGTTGGGTGGAAGGAAAAGAGTGCAGAGCTATCACTGTATTCACCCAACTACAGGCAGGAAAGGTCAGGTGACCCAGAGGACTCTGGGCCAATGGGAGATTATCAGCCAGGCTATGAGTAAATGCTTCCGAGAACATGGGCTCAAGGGTCAAACAAACCAGGAGATAAAGTGGAGGTCCCCTGGCCGAGACATCCTCATTAGAGCAGACCACTAACTGTGGGCCCAAATCCTAGATAGAAAGGTTGAACTGAGGATGGGAGGGGCATGGCTTTAGTTTTAGGGGATGGAGCTGGGGCATGGAGAATAGTGTGGCAGGCCAACAATAGTTGCAACAAGGGTTGTAGGCCAACCCTTGGAATGAGCTGAAAATAGCTTATAGACACCAGCCCAGAAGTTGTCAGGAACTAAGGACTAAAACCAAAAGACAGAAGAGCAGGACTCTGAGGAAGAAGATGGAGCTCAGTGCTGAATACATTAACTGGAGAATAATGGGGGATAATATATGCCCTTTGACTTAAGTGAGAGCCTCTGGACTACGCGGTGCCCAACTGACAGAAGACAACTGTATTTGGATGTAACTGGTAGGAAGAAACATGTTACCAGGTCTAGGATGAAACGAAGGAGCCCCTCAGAAGCGGATGGACCAGCAGCCAAGAAGCCTGGGAGAGGTCCACACGCGGGCTGGCCCATGAGTAAGGTCTCTGACCTGGAGACAGAACAGAGACTTTTATGGAACATCTTTTACGTGTGAAGTTCTTTTATACTTTTAATGAGCCGGTCAATGTAAATGTGGGCCACCTGCACACAATCTGGTCACCAGCCCAGGAGCAAGGTGGCTTTGGTCTTGGGGCAGTGGTCAGGAGGAGGAGACCAGGGACCTCGGAGCAGGCAGATGAGGACCCATTCTGAGAAGGCAGGAACTTGGTGGGAAGGGGAACCATGCATTCAAATATATAATTATCAAGAGTTAAAGATAGTGACTGAATAGCATTAAACCCCAAGAATGGCCCTTCTGAGTACGTTTTTCTGTGTAACTGCACTGGTTGCCAGCCTGGGAAGCTGGCCCCGTTCAAGTGTAGCAGAGGTGAGAGTTTCAGTGCCTTAGAAACTGGCCCCAGAATTCCTCTTGGGTAACAAATTATGTTTGAGTTGAAGGCAATGCCTGAGGAGCAGAGGTGTTGGCAAGACTACGTGATACAGGGCAAAGCTAAACTTCTCTGAGCAAGGGCAGGAGAGAAATTGTCCCTTTATTTCAGGGAGGAGCAGGGAGAGAAATGCCTGTGAGAAAGTGTGAGGCTGGAGACCATGTGAATGTGCAGGGAAGAATGATGGGGACAGGTTCCTGGTGGCATGGAGGCTGGGGACATTTAATACTTTTTTCAATTGATTTGAGAGAGAGAGAGACATTGATTTGTGATTTGTTGTTCCACTTATTTGGTGTTCCACTTATTTATCAGTTGATTCTTGTAAGTACCCTGACTGGGGATTGAACCTGCAACCTCGGCGAACTGGGACAATGCTCTAACCAAATGAGCAACCCAGCTAGGCCTGGCTGAAGACCTTTAAAGCACTGGGAGACATAATGTTATTCGAAGATCTTTGCAAGTCTGTGACTAACACTCCCCTCCACTTCTTCCCTCCGACTCACCCTAATTCGGGAAAATCTTCTGAGCCCACAAATGCCAAGGAGTAGTGTGTGGACGTGTGTGGGTGTACATGGGTAAGTTGTGGAAGGAGTTGAGCTTCGCATCAGATTCAAAGTGATACAGACCACAGGGGGTACAAACAGAAGAAGAGTCTTGAGAATATCATTCCTGCACCCTGGGGATCAGAGAAATCCCAGGGAGGGCTTTGAACTTCCATGGGCTATTGAAGCAAGAGAGGGGCCTCCGGGCTAACCCTGTACAGATCTCCAGGAGCTATATGATATGTGGGCCAAACAAATCAGTGTAATCCAGGATCGAAATAATCTTGAACTTCTAAGTAGTGGTGGTGGTGATGGTGATGATGATGGTGATGATGATGATCGTGATGGTAATGATGATCAGGTCGAATACTGTTCAGTGCAATCCTCTTACCACCCTATCAAGAGGAACTCTTCATCTCTCTTTTACAGAGTCACAAAGAGGTTAGGTAACTTGTCCAAAAATCACATATGTACTAAATAAGACAAAGTCCATCCTGATTGACCTTGAGGGGACTAACTCTGCTTTGTGGTTTGCCTGCCAGGATGGGCTATGAGCATAAACAAAGGAAACAGCACAAAGGCAAGCACCATTGGTTTGCACCCTGCCCGAGGGGAAAGCCAGTCTAGATGTTGCAGTTTGCAGTGGGGTACAGAGTAGTTTATGTGCATGGCTGAATAGATTTGTGGGCATTTGGATCCTGAAATGCTGTCCATGTCATACTAAGAAGTGAGATCTGCATAATAAAAAGGTGTGCAGAGAGGCCAGAACTTCCGTTCCCATCCTCTAAGACTTGTGTCGTGACAGGAGAAATAATGAGAAAGGACACGGAGAGCCTCTTGTCAGGGGTCTGAGAGCAGAGTCCTTGCCGTGTGCCTACTTACAGGTAGCTAATGTGAAGAACTGAAGGTGGCAGGTGGCAGCGCAACGTGGAGTGGAGGGGACTCTGGTGGACTGAAGCATGCACAGCCCATCGAAAGGGAAAGCCATTCTCAGTTCCAGTTACTTGTTGCCATGCAACAATGTGAGGCCAGTTTTGCAGAACTTCCAATCGTTCAGGAGAAGCCCTAAATCCCAGTTTATAAGTTATTCTGTGTTTCCAGTGGAAACAACTATTTCAAAATACCATACAGGTGAAACAAAACGTAAACATGAGCAGGATTTAGCTAGTCACTAGCTTCCTTTTCCTCCCACTCATCACCTACCCTTCCATTCACCTACCCCTCTGTCCATTTCTCCCCATCCACTCATCCATCCACCTACACTTTCATCCCATCCATGAACCCCCTGTCTATCCACACCCCTGCATGTGCATCCACTCATTTATCCACCCACCTATTCATCCAACCATCCATTCTATCCCTCTGTCCGTTTCTTTCCATCCACCACCCACACAACTATAAACATCCACCCATCTCTCTGCCCATCCATGCACTTACGTACCTACACACACACACACCCATACCCTTACATCCACCCACTTATCTACCCACCCACCCACCTACCCATCCCTCCCTCCATCTCTCCCACCGTTAAAGTACACATCCTCTTAAACCTTTACAAAGCTAAAACGCTTCATTTTGTTCCATCATCTCCACCTGCCGCTGGCCCTTTAAAATTCTATTTCCCTCCAAGTTCAAGCAAATTATAAGTTTATAAAGTGGTGCAAATGTCAGTAAGCTTGTGCCTGCCTCCTTTTACAGGGAAATTTTTGCTCTCTCTCTGTCCTTATTGTGCTGCCCAAAGTAGGAGGATATTTTTTCCTCCCCTTGGGTTTGAGCCTTTACAAGTGTTCCAGAACACAGGGGAGAATCAGGTTCCCCTCCCATTTCTTGCCACTAGGCCATGCTCACTGGGAATTAAATAAGTCTTCAAAAGGAGAGCAGAAATAGATTTTCTCAGTGGGTTTTCTAGACATCAGTAAGTGGATTTACGGAAAATGGGTTAGGTTCGGCAAATTCTAACTTGTGATTGGGTGAATGTGCAATATCTCTGTGCAAATAACCCCTTTTAAAAAAATTTTTCTCCTTCTCCATACCCAATTGGAATTCCTCCTCTTTAATGTCCTGCTTCAACTGTCTTTTCTTACTTTACCTAAAAGTCTCTTCCATCTTGAGACCAGTGGATTGGAAATGGGGAGGGACAGAGAACCAATATTTATAGTACTAAGTGCTTGTTATCTGTGACAGCATTTATATTCCTGTTTTCAGTGGCATATAATATGGCATGGTCTAAATAGGAGGGCTTCAGTTTCCTCATTTGTCAAATGGAACAAAGCTTCCCTATCCCTTTTCTCAACCAAAATGAAGTATCTTCAAAGGGGCTACCAAGATGCCTGACACCATTGGGACTGGTCCACCTCAAAGAAACGAAAACTTCGCTAAAATGTAAATGTTCCCTGGGAGTCCTTCCCACTGTCAAGTAAGACTTTATTACTCATTAATTCAAAAGAATTAGATTGGGAGGCCCATGAGGATGTGGAACACGGAGCGGGTGGGTTTGGATGGAGTGTGATGGAGCCAGCGAGGGGTCTGCACCGGAGCTGCGGGAGGGAGCACGGGAGAGGGACAGGATCCCGGGCAATCTCGGGGCAGACTGGATGCGGTCTGGGGAAGGGGGGCAGCGCAGAAGAGGTCCCTCCCTAGGCCATTCCATCTGCTTTCTCAGCTGGAACCCTTGCCCGTCTGTGAGGCATCCTGACGTGTCAAATAGAATGATGTCATGGAGCCAGGCTGAGTGCTGCTCGTCACCCGTGACCCTGCGTCTCCCTTCCCATCAGGCGGACAGGATTGCTGTGAGGGAGGAAACGAGACGGGCTTAGCGAATGCCTGTGTGGGGGCTGTCATGTCCTCTGGGAGCGGCTGCAGACCAGGCTCTCCTGCTACCAAGGACTGGAAGGCAAAGAGAGGGGCGCAGTTGGGCCCAGGTGTGAGGGCAAGACAGGTGACCCGTTAGCCCTAATCACCTGCGGGCTCAAAAGGGGGTGGTAAGTGGGCCAACAGCAGCGACCTTGGTGTGTATTTTGTGCCAGATGCTGAACACATGTCATTTACGTAATACGACTTTCAGTGACCCCTGAAGTAGGGACTCTTTTGAGTCCCATTTCATTACATGACATGTGAACAGAGGCATTCAGGGGTTGAGTATTTCTCCCCAAAGCCCCAAGGACTGGGGTAATCAGGACAGAGTACTTGTGACAGAGACCAGATGGCCCACAAAGCCTGAAATATTTACTGTTCACAGAAAAAGTGGGCCGACGCAGCTACAGCAGAACATGGCTACCGGCCTCCCTGATGTTCCCTCTCCTCTAACCGTGTTTTACTTTCCTACAAAGCGCTCATTCTCACTTCATGTCATATATGTGCTGTATAGATGTATACATATTTTACATAGGCACAGACACGGTGTATATGCATATGGGTGTGTGTGTCTATACACGTACCTGTGTATTTAGTATCTTGTGCTCACTCTGTCATCTTATTCATCTCTCTATTCCTTATGCCTAAAACATCGACCTGCTCAAGTCAGGCACTCAATAAATGCTGGTTGACTGAATGAGGAAATGTTAGTTATTTCTTAACAGTTTCTTTCATAGCCTGTGTTACAGACTGAATATTTGTGTCCTTCCAGAATCCATAAGTTGAAACCCTAACTTCCCATGCGGTGGTATTAGGAGGTGGGGATTTGGGGGAACCCTTCGGAATGGGAGGAAGGCCCTATTAATGGGGGCTGAGAGAGCTCTCCTGGCCTCTTTCCCATGATGTGAGGACCCAACAAGGAATGGCTATCTGCGGCCCGAGGAGGGTTCCCACCAGAACCCGGATCTCAGCCTCTAGGGCCTGGAGAAAGAAATTTCTGTTGTTTCCAAGTCCCCTGGTTTATGCTATGCTGTTTCAGCATCCCAAACTCAGATACCCGACTGCCCGGCCTGAGCAGCACTTCCACCACCAGCAAGTTCCGGATGAATGAAAGTGTTTTTGATACATGTTTATAAGCATATCCAGGACTGGAATCCCTGTGTCCAGGAGGGGCTACAATCTCATCCAAGTCAATGGCTTTCTCTGCACCCCCCACCCCCATGCCCTTTGGCCCTGCCCCTCACCCTGGGTGTGCCTCCTCTTCAGATGAGCTCATCCTCCTCATTTCCTCTCCTGTGGCCTCAGGTCGCAGGTGCAGGGGGCGGACAGCTGCACTGCCAGCTAGCACCAAAGGGGGAATACATGTGATTTCCTCAGCAACACGCAGGACAGCGAGATTCACGGGGAAAAGAAAGGACGAGTTCTGAGGCCAGCAGGCAGCTCACGGGCTTCACTTCCCGGAGACTGCAGCCCCCGCCCGCAGGGAACCAGGCAAGCACGAGAAAGGAGCCTTCCTCTCAGGCCCTCTGACTGGAAGTCTCCTGGGTGAGTGAGTACGAGGACTGGCTCGGAGAGTGGCAGAAACATCTCTACACGGACCACTCAGCAAAGATTTCCTCAGCTCCTGTGCATCTCAGGGCTTCACCAAGAGCACCTTCACGTCTGAAACACCTTGTAGCCTATTTCAGCCTTGGAAGCTCAGTCGCCAAACTACCCACACTTCTCTTGGGGGTGCAGAGAAAATGCAGATGCTTTATTTGCCTGTAACTACTCTGATTTTCCTCACAGGCTGGATTAAATATTTTCTAGTCCAATTCTACAAACTTAGTTTGATGGGAACTTTGAGAAGGCATGGTTAGTCAATTTAAGTAAAACAAGCAAACCGAAACTTCTTGGTCTCTCGTCCCGTCCACCCACTCCTCTCTGAGACAGGGAGGGCCTAAGTATGTGAGAAGCACTAGGACCCACTTTCATGGCAATTACCCCATTACTTTAGAATGTAACTATATCTGCAGATAGGGTCTTTAAAGAGGCAAGTTCAAATGGCAGTAGGGTACACCCTAATCCATTATGACTGGCGCCCTTATACAAAGAGAAAACACGGACACAGATTGGTACGGAGGGAAGATGGCATGAAGACAAGGCAAGAGGGTGGGCAGCCAACTGCAAGTCAAGGAGAAAGGCCTTAGAAGACACCAGTGTTGCCTGCACTTTGATCTTGGACTTCTGCCCTCTAAAATTGTAAGGAAACAGATTTCTGCTGTTTAGGCCACCCAGTCTGTGGCTTTTACTTACGGCAACCTTAGCGAACTAACAGCACTGCCACAGCAGAGCAGAGATAGTGTTAGGACATCCAGGAGGCAGAGAGGGAGCAAGGGGAATAAATAATCTGATTGCTCTATCCTCCCAAGCGAATTTGCTGCTGGTGGCCCCCCACTGGCTGAATCAATCCAGAAACCAGGCAACACAGAAGTCCGGGCGATTCGGTCCACCAGCGTTGGCCTCCCATGGCACGGAGTGAGGCAAGGAACAGAGGAGGGATCCAGGAGCAGAAAGGGGAATAATCAGCATACACCCGGAAAGAACAGGGAATGGTATGTTAAACCTGCAGGCAGCCATCACCAATAACAACTGCCAACATGTCTCCATTATTGTTTCATCTATCTTTTCCTACTGTTTTCCTGCAGAATAACAAGGCAAATCTCAGGAATTATATGATTTCCCCCACAAATAGTTCAATATGCATCTATAAGAACTTGAAACAAACGAACAAAAGCCATGGTAACAATGCCTTTATTATACCTAACAAAATTAACAAAAATTCCTTATTAATACCATCTCATCCTAGTCTATCAAATTTCCCCACTGCCTCGAACATATCTTTTATTGGTTGGTTTGTTCTAATCAGGAGCCAAATGAAGCTTGTATATTACCTTTATTTCTTGGAAAAACTGGGTCATTTGGCCTCTTGCAGAATCTCTCTCACTCTGGGGTTGCCTGATTGCATCCTTGAGCTGTTGCTTAACTTGTTCCTATGTCCCTGCATTTCCTGTACCTGAGAGTTAGATTTAAAGGCCGATTAGGCCCAGGCTCCACACCCATGGGTGGTACCTTCTATTGCATCGCATCACAAGCAAAAAGTATCTGCTTCTTCCACTTTCTGTGGCATCGGAAACAACTACTGCATTCGGATGTGTCGGCTCGATGTCTCCACTTCCGAGTTCCCTACCAACCTCTTCTCTAATTATGCTTGTGTTTATTGGTAATCATTGCTAAATCTACTATTTCATTCAGGTTTGCAAAATGGTGACCTATTAGGGTTCCCCAGAGAAACAGAACCATAGAGAAATGTTTATGTCCTGTGTCCTCTGAATTTCCTATAAACTGAGAGTTTGATTCACGGGCTTGATCAAGTTTTGGCTTACTACTCACGGACGGTGCCTTCTATTGCACCGAGGGAAGAGAAAACCAAGCTGCGTCTTTAGCAGGTGGTGATTCTAGTGAGGAAGAATGACTTTCCGCTCCGAAGTGGAAATAATGTACTTGCCACCAAGAGGCTAGCCGATCTCCCTCTACATGGGACCATACTGATGCTGACACTTTAGACATTTAGCACAAAAGCTAGAACAGCTTTGATGAAAAGGATGCCACGTTTTGGGGGCCACGCCTCACCTCCATTCCTGCTTGTTCCCGGCCCTCTCTGCAGACACTGTGGAGGCCGAGGAGAGAGGCTGGTTGATGTCAGTGAGGCATTTTGTACCCACTCCCATCAGTCCATTCACATTCTTCTTACCCAGACTTCCTTGTTCCTGACCTTATTCAGTGTCTCCACCACCACCTACCGCCACCCAGAGGGCTGACAAATAGCCCATCATGGAATCCTATACTACTTGACCACAGAACCAAAGAGCACATTTTACTACTAAGCAGGTATGACACACTGTGTTCAAACCAACAGTACCCTAGTATTCCATGTACCTCACCACCCAGGGACAACCAGCCTAACAGGCTGGCTCAGGGACATCTTGCAGAGCTGAGACACCAGAGGTGGTGCATGGGCTGTAGTCTTTCCCTTCCAGGCCCTTGACCAAAAAGCTAAGCCATTTGCTGCTGTCAAGGAGTCAATGTTCCCACACATTAAGCCAACATACTGCTGGCAGCTCTGGCTACTGGAAAATGTCTTCCTCTGCCATTTCGGGGGCCACCTCTAAGTGGGGCTGTACAGTGGCAGCAGTGCATTTCTGACTAGGGTCAACATTACATTCGGGCTTCCAGGGCCAGGGCCAGGGCCAGGGCCAGGGCCAGTCCTGCTGGATGACTCGGAGGGACGCTGGTTTTGGTATGGCTCAGAGTGAAAGGGCTCTCCAGCACATCCAGGCTGTAGTCCAAGCTTCTCTGACACCTGAACGGCATGGCGCAGCAGATCCAATGGTACCAGGGGCACCTACAGCAGATGATGATGCGGTGGGCTTTTTAACGAACTTCGGTAACAGAGACGAAGCAAGGGCTCCAAGAGCTCTGCAGCAAGGCCATGCCTTAACTCGGAGTTCTGTCAAAGACCAAATGCCTGTCCATGGGATCCCATGTGGCCACGTAACCACAAATGTTCATGATGGTCTGAGTATGATCGGATTCAATAGGTCACAAGGTTGGGTGGATACCAAAGTAATCCACTGTATGATAAAAACGATAAATTCAGGATTTGGTCTGACCAGACCCACATTAGCACAAGTAAATGACGTAAACGGGTGGTCCAGACTCCACGCCACCTACCTCTTTCACACCAGTACCTCTGTCAACAGAGGGACAATAGAGAATAACTATTGTTTTCCTTGTCATGTGAAGGAGAACTGCTTTTGGCCTCCCTAGCATTAGGGATAAAGGAAAAAATAACTCGCCATATGAAAAGCCACAGAGCAGGGGTGAGAAACCCCACAGCTGGCCCAGCAGCTGTGCCGCTGCTGGGGCTGCCGCCTCACCAGGTTTACGGTGATCCGCCGCCGTTCCCCAGGATGTGTCTGGTTTCTGCAAAGGCTGGGGAAGCGAGCTGAACAGAGATGCGATGGGAGCGACTATCCCTGCATCTGTTAAGTCTTCAACAGCAGCACCAATCTCTTTACTTCCTCTCAAAATGACATAATGCTTCTGAGGTACTGCGTTGGCCAGGACAAAGGATAGTTTCCACATGGCCCTTCCTGTCAAAATGATCTTTACCCTTTCAGCCAAGAAAGCAGTGTGAAGGACCCACTAAGGATATTCATCCCATGTATGCATTCTAGCCAGAGTTATAATTGGGAACCAGAGAAATAAACGGGGAGGATCCACAGACTTTCCCTCCAGCAAAAAGCAATAGGCCGCTTTGGAAAAAGACTGGAGAACTATTTACTCTGTTTCTTGTCATGGCATTGTAAGTTCTTCTTCAAGGGGCTCCAATCCCTCCTTCTGTTGCTGAAGGGTTTGTGACCTTACTTAGATCTGGAAACTGGATGAGGGACAGGTATGAGGTCTGTCCGGAAAAAGTCCAGCCATCATTAATATAATGAGAACGGTTGGGGCAACATCAATGCAACCTGGCAGCCAAGGAGAGTGGACTGGAATGAGCATGTGTGAACAATGACGACTTCACTGTACCAGCCAGTGGGGGCGGTAGATACAGTTGAGTGAGCATGGGTACTGCGTGGCCAGGTCGCATTAAAAATGACTGAGCGACAGCCCAGGTGTCCACCAATAGACAAGTAGATAAAACAACTATGGGACATTTGTGCAATGAAATACTCTCAACCGTAAAAAAGAAGAGAATTTTATCTTTTGCCACAGTATGGATAGACCAGGAGAACATCATGCTAAGTGAAATAAGCCAGAGACAGACAAATACCATATGATCTCACTCCTATGTAGAATCTAATGAAGAAACTGAATGAACAAAACAGACGGACTCATAGATGGAGAACAGATGACAGCTGGTGGTGGGGAAGGTTAGGAGGTGGAAGGAATGTGCAAAAAGGAAAAAGGACTTATGGACATGGACAACAGTGTGGTGATTGCTGGGGCAAGGGGGGTATGAGGGAACTAAATGGTAATGGAAAAATACAATAAAGATTAAATTTAAAAAAAGGAAAAATGAGTGAGTAGAGCAATGAATCTGCATCACATTATGCATTAAGCTTGAGTATTCCTCTGCGGAAACTATTCAGATGATTCAGAAGCCCGCAGCTATGGGCAACTGGTGATTGGCAGCTTCATCATGTCAATATGCCTGCTCATGTATTGCATCTCATGCAGAGTTTTTGGGTGAAACATCAAATCACCCAGGTGATTCAGCTCCCCTATAGCCCAGATTTGGTGCCCTGCAACTTCTGGCTTTTCCCAAAACTAAAATCACCTTTGAAAGGGAAGATATTTAAGACCATTGAAGAGACTCAAGAAAGTATGACAGGGCAGCTGATGGCGATTGTGAGAACTGTGTGAGGTCCCAAGGTGCCTACTTTGAAGGGGACTGAGCATCATTGTCCTGTGTACAGTGTTTCTTGTATCTTGTACCTTCTTCAATATAAATGTCCCTATTTTTCATATCACATGGCTGGACACCTTCTGGACAGACCTTTTATTTTCCATTGTGGTTGCTGAAATCAGCCTCCTGCTCTCCAGCTCTCAGCATTTTTTTTTGTTATAAAAACTGAGCAGCACTCTTGTCCATCTGCCTTACCGCTGGGAATGCCATGGTCTATTAGCCAGTCCCATAAATCCCTGCCAGTCACAGTAATGCCTCTGGTGTGGTGCTGCCACCTTCCAGGACCCCTTCATTCCTCCCGACGCTAGAAAGCCTAGTTCCATGGTAATATCCCCCATTGTCAACCAGGCCTTCAAAGATGCCAGCGCACGTCTCACTGGTGAGATCTCTGTTGCCTCAGTAAATGAACCATCATCTGTGCCCCCCAGGAGCACACAGTGAGGTGACGAGTTCTTGGGCCTTACATAGTAACTCCACTCTACCATCATTACCTCATTTACTGTATGTCATCGACATGTCCGAGTCCAGGGAACCATTCCAGGGAGCTAGCCTGGCTCCAAATACCCTTTTCAAAATGGTGAGTCCCAAGTCACAGGTGTGTGTCCTTGTACCATTAGCTCCACATTCTGCCCCATCTCCCAATCCAATACCCTAAAGACCCACTCCCATATACGTTTCCTGATTCCTTCTGGTACAACTCTGCCAGTTCCTAAATTTATTTCGGGTGCAGGGATTTTTCTCCCGGTGTGAGGGTTACACTTCCCCACTCAGGCTGAGCTGAGATCTGACCTTGGTTACGAGCCGGGAACACCAGGAGAAAGAGAAGAGGATGTTCAGAAGACTGCACTTTGGTCCATGAGGCACTTACTTCAGCTAAGGTCACTGGTTATTCTGGTAATAAGAGAAGAGGGGGGGAGCTGTTCTCGGATAAAGGGGGTGGAGTACTTTCTCCAGCCAGGGTAATTCTGAGGAATGCTGTGATCAAGATTGTCAAGTCCACCACCCAATGTCCCCATTCTAGGCCTCACACTCTTTGTCTATCAGGGCTCTGGCTTTGACATAAAGAACTTATTATGGCTGCACATTTAGTACCTTTGTAGTTCTGAACCTTTATAACCAGGCCCTGGATCTGTCTGCAGCGGGATCCTCCCTGCAGTGGCAGGAGGTGAAAACTGTAAAGCTGCCAGGCAGGCGCCCTGGCTTTCCCCGGGTGCCTGCCAGAAGGTGGCAGTGAGCTATCCGGAGCTGGTTGGTTTTCTTTTTCAAAATTTCCAATGTCCTCAAAAGCAGTTACACCACATCTTTATAATTATTATCGCCCCTTTAGTAATCAAAGGCAGCAGCCACCTGATAATTGAAAACTTCACCTAATAAGAATTAACCGCAGGTGACAGCTCCGGTAATTGTGGTATCACCAGGCATCAGTTCCACTGCCCAGCTGCAATGGGAGGCTTACTGCACTCAGCCAGCCAGACAGTCCAACACCAGCACCCCATCCGGAGGGTGCGCTTCAGTCACTTCTGATAACAAGTGTCTTAGCCTGAGTTTGCTAGAAAATAGAGGGTAGTGCACACATGTATGCTCTAACCATTTATCGGGGTGGGCAATTCCAGGAAAGCAAGAGAGATGGAAAAATGGAAGAGATGCAGGGTAGGAAGGAGAGTACTCACAAGGGTGATTATTTGACTGGCTTGAGTTTTGCAAAAACAAAAAAACAGTGATGGCTGCTTGTCCCTGGACATCATCAGAAGCTACTGCAATTCTGAACAAGCCACTTGGGAGAAAGAAGGGCGAGCCATTTCTCTAGTGTCTCCTTCTCACCCCATCCCTTTGTTTGATATTCGTGCTAAATGGTGTCACACCCCAACACATCTAGGTGGTGTTAACTGGCCTTTCCAAACAGCTGATAGGGGAGCCTTACCTCCCATGGGTGCAGTTCAGGCAATGCACTACTGTCTCTTCGTCAGTCAGTGACGCTGAGGCCCTCCTCACTCTGATGGATGTTGTGGCAGCCACAGTGACCACATCTTTACAACCACAGGAACAGGGGGAGCCTGCACAGGGATGCTTGGGCCACGAAGCAAAGTAAGTGACTGAGGGCTGGAGTAATGAGGGTAAGCAAGACTGAGTAGGTCAGGTACACACCCTGGGTCCTTTCTAGAGGAAATGGTATTCAAATCACATTGCCGCAAGGTTGCCATTGCTTCTAAACCATTTCATTGGACACCCAGGGTATTTTCTTCTTTTTCAGAAAGATAAATTATGAGTTCATATTAGTATTTCCAATTAAAAATGTAAGCTTATAGAGCCTTACTTAAATTATTTGGGTATATACTTGTGCCTTTTGTCTTTTACGCTGAAAATCTTGGCTTGCAATGACATCAGTAAAAGTACTTATTGGCTAATCTTGCAATACGCATGTGATAGTTTCAAAATAAAAATACTCATCATACTAATCTCTGTGTTAGACTGTATTCCTGCTCACACATATTTGGTGCCAAGCTCTGCAGTGCTTCTTGATGAGAGAGGATTAATATGTCCTGATCTTGAGCTCAGATTATGTGACTTGCTTTGGCCAAAAAATGAGAGTGGAAGAGGAGTGGTCACATGCAGGAAGAAGTTTTAAGAACCAGAGTGTCTTTTACTTTGGACTTAATGACTGTCAAAATATTCTAGACAGATAATTTCCCTGGCTTGGGACACAGATCAGAGCTATAGCTGACACGCAATAAACAAGGAGTAAGAGAGAAAAGAACATCTTCTTGTTGAAGGCACCATGATTTGGGTGTATTTGT
The DNA here is from genome assembly GCA_039655065.1 of Glossophaga mutica. Classification (NCBI taxonomy): domain Eukaryota; kingdom Metazoa; phylum Chordata; class Mammalia; order Chiroptera; family Phyllostomidae; genus Glossophaga; species Glossophaga mutica. The sequence goes on from CM077308.1 coordinate 21,463,219, forward strand.
TATTACAATAGAACACAATCTAGTCTATCCTGATGGATACACCAATGCAGTTCAAGATTTCTTCATGGTTCTTTTTAGTCCTTAGGATATGTCCCATTAAAGATATGCCTTCAAAATACTGTTTATAGAGTTGATTGTAATAATTTTTCTTTGGGTGGCTATTCCACCATCCTAATACACAATTATCGTGTTTCCATTTGTCCAATTTTTATAAATTTCCATTTTATCTTTAATTTTTCATTTAAAACATCCGCATAGTTCCAAAGTTAAACTCACACAACAAACTACACGCAGGCGAGTCTAGGCTCCGTCTCTATCCATTCTACCCTGTTGCTTCTCTCTTCTCATAGGTCCTTACTTTTATTAGTTTTCAGTTTATCCTTCCATTATTCTCTTTAGCTAAAATAAATAAATATGGCCCGGTGGGTTGCTCAGTGGGTTGGAGCATCATTCCATACACCAAAAGGCCGGGGGTTCAATTCCTGGTCAGGGTACATACCTGGGCTGTGTGTTTGATCCCCACTGGGGGTACGTACAGGAGGCAACTGATCGATGTTCCTCTCTCACATTGATATGTGAAAGATTTTTCTCTTTCCCATCCTCCCTTTCTCTCTCTAAAATCAACAAATATATCCTTGGGTGAGGATTAAAAACTAAGCAAATATGTTTCTATATTCACATGCCTTCCTTTCTTAAGTGAAGGATAGCCTACTATAAACACTGTTCTGTAACTTGTTTTTCTTAACAATATACATCCTGAAAACTGTCTCACATAAATATATAGAGATCCTTCTTATTCATCTTTATTGTTGTACACTGCTCCACTCTATGGATGCACCGTAATTTATTCAACTGTTCCCTATTGATGGAAATTTCAATTGTTTTCATTCTTTTACTACTCCAATTATTGGCAACGGATGCCCAAAACACGGCAGCGTGGTTTGCTGTGTGCCTGGGAGGGGCCCAGGGAAACTGTAAATCGACTGGCATTTGGCCACCCTTCTCTTGGCCATGTTACACTCTCCCTGACCTTGGGGAGCTCACATATTTCCAAGAGTCTGATGCTTTGGCTCAGCTACAGCTGAGCTTATCATTTTATATGGAGGAGTCAAGATTTAGCACTAAACTAGACTCTGTCCTACAGAAATAAAAGCACTAGTACCTAAGGATTTATATCCTAGGATACTTATCACTACATCATTTGTAGTGGCCAAAAAAATGGCAACAACACAAATGCCTATCAGTAGAACCAATAAATAATGGCACGTTCACACAGTGAGCCATTATGTTGCTTCCAAAAAGTGAGTTAGCACTGGATCTACTGACCTGGAGAGATGGCAGTGATATCCGATACTGGGAACGCCACTACAGTGCAATATCCACTGTGTATTCCACTTTTCCTATGTACTTTTACAGGCAAAAAACTTCCTTTGTTTCTATCTCCTCACTTGTTTCTATTTTTGAATGTGTTGCATACGTTGGCCTCAGTTTCTCTATGTGTACAGTGGGTATAACACTAGCATATCCATGATGACGTTTTTGTGAGGGTTCAAGGAACGTCAGTAGGTTCTGCAGTAAAAACAAAGCCTACCACATAGTAAGCATTAAGTGTTTGCTGTCGCTATTACTATTATTACTCACATGAAACATAGAGAAAGATATTGAGAGATGTTCTCAGGCTGTTAATACCAGTTATAGTGTAGGGGGAAGAGAAAGTCAGGAGAGAGATAAATTATGATTTTCACAAAATGGAAATATTATTTGTGGTAAAAATTCAAGTGAAAATGTGGAAATCAATATTCTAAGTTACATCTATAATGCTATCATAAATATGAAAGAACTATATGTGTGCAAGGAAAAATAGAAATATTGACTTAATTAGGTGACTGGAGTATAGGACATTTTCCTTTTAGACCCTGTGGTTATTTCAATTTTATTTTTCCTATCAACTATTTTTAAAAAGGGCCTCGTGTAGGCCCTGGCACGCAGGTGTTCAGTAAATGGCAGCTATTGATAAAATAACTTTAAGAACTGCTTCCCTGGCAGCTTCCCGTTCTTGGGCTCCTTCCAAAACACTCTTCATAGTAGAGTGTAGGCTCTTCATAGGCACCCCTAATGAACCCCTCTCTGGCCCTCTGCTGGAGTATTCCTGTTGGCAGGGTTGTTTTGGTCCTGTGACACCAAGCAATGGGGAACCATGACTGAAATTGCTATTAATGACAAAGCTGCAAAAAGCAACAGTGCCTGATGCTGAGGCCCGGGACGGACTGCAGGCCTGTCCTCCACAGTGGGCGCGGAAGGGATATCCTCATTTGCTTTCCAACACCACACAGAGCCGATTTTCCAGATTGGAGCACCAACCCCAGGGAAGTCACTCTGGATAGAAGACAATAAAATCTGGGTGTCAAATCATCTTCTCCCATTTAACCAAACAGGGGCATACCAAGCTCTAGGAATCCAGACAAGCAGAAGAGCAGGCTAAGGATAAGAGAAACCTCAAATGGGTGGTAGGGAAGGGAGGTGATGTATATCATTTATGGGTTTGGGACGATCACAGTGGGGAAGGTAGCTGGTTCTGTTAGCCTTCTTGCCTCCAGTCTTTCTGGAATTTTGGACTGGTCATGACCATGAAGGAACACAGTAACTGACTAGATTTTTACCTCTCCTCTTAGAGAGGAGAAAATAATGTCTTGTTTATCTTGTTTATCTTGATCTTGTTTTATGTTTATCTTTATCTTGTTTTCGGAAAATAATGGCATGTCTCATTTTATAATATGGAAGAGGATGTAATGGCAGAGTATAATGGATCTGAGGGATTCCAGGAATGCAATGTGTTGGATGCACCTTGGGTACTTCCTGAGATCTCCTGCTTTCTCAGATTCTGCTGGCTTCACCTGCAGTCTGGAGCCTCAGCTGATGGTTCTCTCCTGGTCACCACTTCCCTATGGGCCTCCTGAGGCTGACCAAATGCATATCCAGAGTCTCTGGTTACTCCCACCAATTCCAGACTCAGATACAACATCCCACCAAAGGTCAAACAGGCCCAATGATGCAAGCCAGGAATGTGCAGGAATTAACTCCATGTGGCACAAATTTTAATCAAGGGGAAATAAGAGATGGGAGGGTACCTGACAGATAAATTCATTTCATTGGGTCCTTCAACTGATTGTTCCACAGACAGTTAGTTCTCCATAGAACCTGCCTGGAGACTTCCCCGGTGGCTGAATACTTCACCTGCTGAGCAACCTGCTGTGTCTTTTCTCAGTTTATTCTGAGGCAGTGATCACTGGGTCACTCAATAATCATCACTTGCATTGCTTTGTACTCTTGTGGCTTCGTTTCCTTTTTTCTCCTCTTACTGCCCTAGGTTTATACCTCATAATAAAACTATCAGCGCATCATCCTTAGCCCAGGCTCTGTTGTCTAGGGTACCAAGGTAGACAGAATAGTGACCCCTGGAAGCAGGCATGTCTATGTCCGATCCCCAGAACCTGTAAGAATGTTACCTTACACAGTAAAGTGGACTTTGCAAACAAATTTAGCACCTCAAAATAGAAAGATTATTACAGATTATCCAGATGAGCCAAATGTAATCAATCACAAGGGTCCCTATGAGACATAGGTGGAAGTACAAAGTTAGGAGGAACTGGTGTGTTGGTGGGAGCAAGGCTGGGGTGATGCAGACATGAACCGAGGAACGTGGGCACTTGGAAAAGTTGGAAGAGGAGAGAAACTGCCTCCCCTGGAGTCTTCAGGAGGAAGCTAACACCACCATGTGCCCCGTACGACCCATTTCAGGATTCTGACCTCCAGAACTGTCAGAGAACAAATCCGTGGTGTTTTAAGCCACTAAGTAGGTGACATTTTATTACAGAAGTCATAGGAAACTAACGCAGGAAATTTGGCAAAAACATTTCTTAATACCCTGGTTTCCTCAGTAATCCTATTTTGCATGTGAACAAGAAGAACACGTGGGTCCTAGAGCAAGTGAAGCCTGAAATATCGCTGGAGGCAAACATGGCAAAACTGAAGCTGTCCTGCTGCAGGCATATCGCGAGACGGCAGGGCTCTTTGGAAAAGATGATAACGCAGGGAAAGGAGAAGGCAGCAGGGAAAGAGGAAGGCCAACCAGGAAAGGGACGGACTCCATAAAGGAAGCCGTGGGCATGAGTCTGTGAGGGGCTGAGCAGGCTGTGGAGGACAGGACACTGTGGACCCCACTCATTCATCGGGTTGCCGGGACTCAGAACTGACTCAACAGCACATAACACATGCAAAGCTGAACGTCACATGTACTTTCTCTTCGAGGTCCTTCTGTGAACAAATTCTGATCTCAGGCAGATGGATGCTCTGGGTGGACTAGGGCAAAGATTATTCTCAACAAGGCAACTGTTTGCACATATGCTTATGTTCATGTACACACAAACAACAAAAACAGGAAGACCAGAAGGAGATCTCCTAAACAATGACAGCAGGTGCCGTATCTCCTACCTTAAACTTCTGTGGATTTTCCCAATTATCTCTAACAAACAGGAATTTCTCTCATAATAAAAAAAGATCATGTTAAGTGATTAGGGATAAGACAGTCTAAATATTTACCCCATTCTCCAGTGCTCTAGAAGTGAGTACAAAGGACAGACCGCCATGAGTGGGGAAGGCGCCATGAAGGAGGGAGGCATCTGAGCACGGCCTGGAAGGATGGGTATCTGGGAGGTAGAGTAGCAAGGGGGCGGGGTTATTATGTGAGCAAAAAAATAACGTATTTTCCTAGGTTAATAAACTCATTTGACTTAAGGAAGTGTCTTCAGAGAATATAACAACAGTACAAAAACCTAATTTATACACCATTTGCTTTTTGCTGGACACTCATTGAATCCTCCTGACAATCTCACGAGAAAGGTTCTATAAATATCCTAAATATATGGGTGAGGAAACGGAAGAACACGGATGCCACGTAACTTGCCAGGAAGTGAGAGAGTCCAGATTCAAACCCCACAATCACTCCAGAGCTAATGTTTGAGAGGTGGACTGGAGAAGTAGCCTGGATAAGAACTCTTAAGGCCTTGAAAGTATATCCCCCAAAATTCATATGCTGAAGCCCCACTCTCCAATGTAATGGTATTTGGTGATGGGAGTTTTGAGGGGTAATTAGGTTATGAGAGAGGGAATTCTCAAGAATGAGATTAATGGCCTCATAAGAAGAGGCACTTACTAGAGAGATGATCTCTCCCTCCATAGGATGATACAGAAGGAAGACAGCCATCGGTAAACCAGGAAGAGGGCCCTCACCAAACCTGACCATGCTGGCACCCTGACCTTGAACTTCCCAGCTTCCAGAAATACATACTTTTCTGTTGTTGGAGACACCCAGTCTACGGTAGTCCATTACGGCAGCTTAAACTGACGAGGACATTGCATTACAAGTTACAAAAAATTTAGCAGATTAAGATGACACCCATTTACTCTATCATAGTTCTGTAGGTCAGAGGTCCAGGTAGCTAATCTGGAGTCTCACGAGGTTGAATTGTCAGTATTGGCCAGATTCAGCATCTAAGAGCCTTCCAGTTGCTGGCTAAAATTAGTCCCTGTGGCTACAGAGACTAAAGTCCCCATTTCCTTGCTGGCTGTCGTTGAACCCTTTTCATGCTTCTAATCTCTAATTTCTTCTTCTACTACTGGCTGGAGATAATGCTCTGCTTTTACTGGGCTCATTTGATTGAATTAGGCCCACCTGGATAAGCTCCCTTTTGCTGCATAACGTAATTATGGAAATGATAGCTCATCCTCTTCGCTGGTTCCACCCACACTCAAAGGAGAATGGATTATACCAGGGTTTGTGCCGTTAGGCCTTTCTTAGTTCTGCCTACCATCACCAGGCTAAGCGTTTTGGTTTTTGTCTTGTCAAGGATTCAAGAAGGTTTTGTAGAAGGATGTACCTTGCTGAACTGCGGGTCTGGAAAGATTACTGGGCATTCGTGTATATTCGTTGGGACTGAGGTGAGGAAAGAGTGAAGACGGATGATGGTGATGATGATGGCTTAGAGCACAGCAGGCTCAGGGGAAGCTGAGAGCAGGCAGACGGGAAAGTCAGACTCAGCGGGGCCTGGTGATTCATTCTGCAGGACACTCGACCTTTAGGAACACTCACTTCCACACCCATTATTTCATCTGAGCCTCACTTCCCCCCTGCGAGGGAGCAGGCATTATTCTCTCCATTTGACAAACGAATTAACTGGCAGGTCCCCAAACATCTCTGTGCTTCAAAGGTCATCGTGGTCCTGGCCACTTGTCTGGGCCACTCTTCCCGGAGTTCAGGAAAAGGAAACTGTGCAGGACAGACGGACAGAGCTAGGACCTTTTTATCATTTGCCTCCCGGGTTCCTGCCGCCTCCCCTTGCCTGTGCCCACGGGCAGTTCCTCCCCGAGGGAAACACCTGGAAGAAGCTGAGTGACAGGCAAGGGCTGAGGATAGGAGAAATCCCTTCCACACTCCAAGACCCCCAGCAGTCTTAGTGAGGTTGTAAGCAGGGAGAAGGGGAAGGGAGGAGAGAGCGGGCAACGGAGGGAGGATTTTCCTCACCCCTGTTTGCTGGAGAAGAGACGGAGGAGAGAGAAACTTATCATTACTTTAAAAAGGAGATAAATAAAAGGGAAAGAGAAGGTGGAGAGAATATGGAAAGAGAGCAAAATGACATCTATTCTACCATAACTGGTAACCCAATGACACCTATAGATTGTGATACAAGTCTATGCAAAAAAAAAAAAAAAAAAAGAGGCATTACAGAGGAGCAAAAAAGAAAGAAAAAAGTTACCCATAATCCTGCCAGGTAAAAAGAATTCCAGTTAAGATTCTGGAGCCACAGTTTCCAAGTTTTGTACGTGAGTACATGCGTCCTGTAACAGGTGCCTTCTGTTCCAGAAACCTGCTTTTGTGTTCGGTCAATACCTAGGACAGCTGTCAGGGACGGGGCCTGGGGCCAGTTGGACGGAACGCCTCTCCAAGCAGGTTCCTCAGGGGCCATTCCTCCCTCCGTGCCACGTGACCAGTGGTCAGGCATCCGGCAAGCCCTGTCTCACTCTCTCTCCAGGAAAGCGTCCAGTTAGCCTGTCCTAGACTGCCTATTCTTCAGGAACAAATCATTCAAAAAAAAAAATTACTCAATTAAGAATTTCAACCCAGTAATCTCAGCCTTCAGATGCTCGCTTTTTCTCCAGTCTTGTCTGTATAGGAGAAAAGCAGAAAGGAGAATTTTAAATGGCATGTATTGATTGGCTTGGCTCACCAACAGAAAGCACTTTTACCAGCTTTTCAAATTACAATTTATTCAATAGTGAAAAAGTAACTCAATTTGAGAAAGAGCTCTGACACCCCTTAGGAGTTGCCTTCTCACCACTTAAATTATATCATTATCATTGTTCACTCATCATTCTCTGGAAGCTACTAGGCAAAGCACTATTCTTGGCACCTAGGAGTCAATCAATAAGGGTTGTTGAATTAATGAGACTATAACTAGCAGGGAAGTTCAAATTCCACAGACTTGGGAAATTCATGTGGGATGAAACACGCTGAACTTGCAGCAAAGTTTATCCCCTTTGCTTAATACCAGGGAGATCACAGGGTTTAGAAGCAGCCGACCTAGGTTCAAGTCCTACCACATTTTATCTCTGTGAATACTTCATGTCTATGAGCCTTTTAGTTTCTTCGTTAATAATGGTATAGTCGTCTCCCCTGCACGTTTGTCGTGCATATTCAATTAGATGCTCCCCATCCAATGCATCCATGGGACCAGAACAAAGAGGGTGCCAAAACACCCTTGGAGAGTAACACCTCTGGATCCTATCTTGCTAGAGACTAGGGTTTGATTTTCCAAAGGAGAGGCAGCTGTATCATGAGTCCACTGAAACAGTTGTTGAATTTTTTTTTAAATTTTCTCTTTCCTTCCCACTTCCTCTTCCTTGCCTGCAATTCCAGAAGCTGCTCCTAAGGCTAGAGTCATGGGTCAACTCAGAAATGCAGTGAACCACACTGGACCCGGGGCTGGAAGACTGCAGGATTTTTGTATACATTCCTCTCCCCATTTTTCTGTCTGCAAATGACCCGAGTTTCTTTACACACAATAAAAGGATCCATCTGCATATCAGTTTCTCCAAGACCTCATTGTTCAAGTTGTGGGGCGCATTGTTGCCTGGGGCTGTCAGTTGCAGGCGAGAAAGAAAATAAGTAGGGGGAAAGCTTTGGCGAGCTTCTGGACCTTTGCACTTGGGATCAGTTGATGACATCTTGGGAGACACATCCTGCTAAATGGTTTGGGATGCTTAGGGGGCTTCCAGAAGATAAGTGGTTAACTCCTAGGTCAAATATTGGAATTAAGAACAAAGGCCGTAGAGGCATGAAAAAGGATTTTTTCCTTATTTTTACAGGATTGTCATTTTAAGTTTTCCTTCATTCAATTCATTTCATTACATTCCATTCTATTTAATTTTTGTTTATCTTTTCATTTCATTGTCTTTCAAACGTTTACTGGGTGCTGTTTTAGGTATAGCATTGCTATATTTAGGCCCTCAGAGTGCTCGCTTGTTGTCTCATGGTCCCGAGGTGGTTCCAAGCAGGGGAAGGGGAAGGGCAGAAGGGAACACAGGATTATACCAGCAGCCCGTCCCACGCTATAAGGGAAGCTAGAACATCGCCAGGACCCCATCCTGGTTTGTACTTATGTCTTATTCACCAGAGCTGTTCCCTGTGGCTACTGAACTGGAAGGTGGCCAGGAGTTCTGAATGGGAGTTGGGTCAGCCACTCGTGGCGTGGGCTGCAGACACTAACTACAGGTTCTAGAATCCTGAGGGAGCAGCCCTGGGCCCTCAGATGCACGGAGAGCTCCGGCCAATCAGCTGGCCTGCAAAGAGGCTGTCCCTCTGGTAACGTGTCCCACCTAGTCCCCTAGGACAACAAATTACAAAAAGATATGGACATCGTTTGCTTGATCTCACTTGGATCTTCGGGACCTAGGTCAGGGCCTGGCACATTACAGCTGCACGGGAAACATTTATGAATGAACACACTGCCCATCAAAGCGTATGGATTTCAATGGGCTGAAGTACTCAGGGAAGGAGAGACCTGGGTAATTGGATTTTCTGGCAGCCTGAGGGTAAAGCAGAAAAGCTTATAATTTCAAATTAATTCCAGCAACACTGAGTGCCTTCCACATCCAAGGTTTCAAGGAAAAAAAAAAGTCATATACAGGCGTACCTCATTTTATTGCACTTCTCTTTATCGTGCTTCACAGAGGTGTTTTACAAATTGAAGGCAAGGCCTTTCCCCAGCAAAAAGATCACAGCTCGCCTTACTGAGATCCTTGCTTCGTGGCCGTGGTCTGGAACCGAACCTGCAGTATCTCTGAGGTGTGCCTGTGTGTTCACAATCTTGGCCGGAGAAATGGCACAATCAGGATAACCCAGGAGACCTTAATGAGGGACCACTTATAAAGGAACAGCAGGATTAAGGAAAACCAACAAGAAATGGCGGAGTCCCCTGGGGCCAGCAGTGCCGGGCAGCTTTCACTGCTCCTGAGCTGGCAGAGGTGGGGGCGGAGGGGGGCCCCAGCAGGAACGCAGGGCTGACTGGCGGGAGCCGGTGGGAGCGCACCGCTGCTGGGGCCTTCCACAGAGCGCCGCGCGCCTGCCCACTGCCCAGGCGGGGGCCTGGCACAGAGGGGGCTGAGAAATGAGCGCTTTGCCCTTTCCCTCCATCCGCTCGTCTGTTGGTGCGTCTCATCTGCTGAACCCTGCTGGGGACTGGAGGGCCCACTGATGCCATCTGTTAAAATCGAACTGCAGGGCACAAAGCAGGGAGGAAAAGGGTAGAGCGAGGACCTGGGGTGGGGTAGGTGGAGAATAAATAGCTGGCACAATGTATCATTTTACAGTCTCATGATGCCTCTTGGAGGTGAACATTACTGAGTCCACTTCCAGATAGCCATGAAGAGGCCCAGTGTAGTTCAGCCATTTGTTTAAGTTGACCCAGCTCATCAGTGGCCACGCCAGGACTGGAGCTCAGAGCATCTGGCTCCCATTCAGGGCCGTCCCTGGTTCCATACCACCTCCCACACCAGCCTACGAGGGAGTGAGCCTGCTCATTCCTTTGACTTCTGGATTCTTCTTGAGAACAATGAGACCAGGGTGGGGAGGAACTGCCTTTCTGGGCAGGAGAATGAATTCTGCAGAGTGTAGGTTTGGAACTTGGATGCCAGGGGCGGGGGTTTTCTGTGTGAGCCTTTCCAGCCGTGTGCAAAGAGAACTGGGCCGGCAGTGAGCAGGGATGAGTCCTAGGTGGTTTCCCACTAACAATAGGCATTATTTATTGAGCCTCTGTTATATGCCAAGCACTGTGCTTCACATACATTACTGTTAACCTTCCAAGGAACTTAGTGTCATTTCCATTTTACCGGCCCTAAAACAGGAGCACGGAGAGGCTAAATTACTTGTTAAAGGTAGACACAGGATTCAAAATCAAGGCTGTCTGGCTACAAAGGCCACGCTCCTTCCTTTACTCTGTGGTTGCCCTTGGGAGGGCTGCAAGCTGATTTTGACCCACTTAGACCACAAGAATTTTGTGAAAAAACAAAACAAAACTGAAATCAGTGGTCAACATCATAAAATTGTGCAATTTTACAGAAAAACCTGTAAATTTTTGACTTCTGTTGAAAAATTGGAAGGTTGGAAACCCTGGGCCCACATTCTTGTATGGCAACAGCTGACTAAAGCTGAGTAGCAGCCACCTCCTTTAAACTGGAGATTTGCTCTCAGTTTTGCCACAGTCCTCTCTACTCCCTATTGGCCCAACACAGAGCCTGAGAATCGGTTGCCATTTCCTGTTTGCTGCGCTGCTGGTCCTTTCCACTTATCTATGTGCCTGCTTGCCTTCAGTAGGAACTTGAGCTTGTGTTTCCAAATTGCCCACTTCGTTGATGGTTCAAGATGATCTATCCGGGGAGAGAAGCAAATATTGGACCTTCTCTTCACACATATGACCTTGTTCATTTCTAATGTTTATTTTCATGTCCTATACTTAATGTAGTAATGCAGTAGTCATGGCTATATTTCAGAACTAAGTTACGCATACACATTGGGGATATTTGCTTGGAAGCATTGTTCTGCTAGGGCTCTGAGATAAAGGTCTCAGGGTCACTATTCTTAATCACCACCTTTGTATCAGCTGTGAGACACTCTGAGCATTTCTTCAACTCCCTAGGTGTAGACTTTTTCCCACTGGAAAATTGATACTATCTACTTTGAAAAGTTGTTTCAAAATTCTAAGCATCCAGAAAACTGCAAAGTGCTCAGCAATGAAAGCAGAAAGCCATCTGGAAGAAGCCACTCTGCAGAGCCAGCCAGGTGCTGGCCGCTCCCGTTATGTGAATGCTGACCTGGAAGGGCGGCTGGAAGGTTCCCTGTAGGGTGCTGAGTCATAAAGCGTAGGCTACGGCTGACCTGGTACAACCCCCTGAACAGCAGCAAGGATTGATTTTCAGGTTCATTAATGTCACTGATGTGCTCCTGGGGAAGACAACAGCCCTGCTCTCATTAAAGAGAAGCAGCAGCTGCCCCATTTCTGTTCACCTGCCCCTCACCTCCTGCTACATCTGGTATCCTAGGGAGCACTTTCCTCATTTCCTTCAACATCGCCTCCTGCCCCCTCTGTCCTTGGGTTCGGTCTGGCTTGGGGAGAGTCAAGATTTAAAGGGGTTCTCAGAAACACAGGTGAGGGTGTCAGTGAGTTCTGGCCCTCATGTGCTCATGACAAAGCCCCCTGCCACCCGAAGGGAAGAGACGGCCCTGAAATCAGGCACTTCGCAGCTTCTCCAGGGAGCTGTGGGGGTGTAGGCCTCCTGGAGGTGGGCCCTTTGCTGGGCTCAGGGAGCTAGGCAGACTCTGAACGCTGACTTGAGTGTCTGGGGCAGATGCTTCAGGCACTCACTTTTTTCCTTCCCACCACCAAGGATGACTGAGGAATTGTTTAAATCCCCAAGGTACAGAGAGCTAAATTTTAGCCAAGATCACAGCCCACGAAAGAGTGGAGCGAGGATGGCCAAATGTCCTGCTTTGCCTGGGACTAAGAAGCTTCCTGGGATATGGGACTTAAGTGTGAAGATAAGGGCAGTCCAGGGCAAGCTGGAAAGGCTGGGTATCGCGATGGAGTTGGAATTCAAACTCTTACAATCTGTCTCCAAAGCCCATGTGCTAAACTGCTCCTCTACAGTGGCTTGAGGACAGTGAGTGCCACCGGGGGTCTGTGCAGTGTGAGGCAGCGAACACCTGGAGGAGGAAAGAAAAAGAGCCTCGAACACAGGGACAAGTTCTCGTGCTCTCATTCTGTGTTGGAATGGGGCAGGGGAGAGTAGAGAGGGTGGCTCTGTATCCACCCTGTTGGCAAGATGAGACTCCAGCAGGAAGAGCGCCGGAGCCTGTGCAGATCCTAAGAGCTGTTTATGAAGCATCTTTACATTTCCAGCTTCAGTCCGAATCCTTGTGGGGTAGGTTTTCACAGAGGAGGAAACCAGAGCTTTGAGGGGCTTAGGACTCTGCTCAGTGCCTGCCTTAGTCCCTTTGGGCTACTCTAACAAAATACCACAAACATTCGGACCACAGTGCCTGACCCCCACCGTCGGAAGTGGGAGAGTCGGCACTTGACACTTGACCTCAGGTCTGCTTGCTTTCAGGGCCTGTACTTGTGACCATTAGGCAACACTGTTTCTCCAGGAGGACTTTCTTAAAACATGGAATCACTTCACACTATAATTCTAATTGAGGAGCTGGCAGGGTAGGGAGCAGGTGGGCGGGAGCTTTGCTCCATCTTTCTGTGCCTTTCCAGTATTCTAGACCTTCCACTGTTGGTTGGCTGCGATTTAAGCAGGGAGTGTGAGCAAAACTCGTGTCTCATGTTTCCTATTTATTAACGCCTGGTCAGGAGAGACAGTCACAACTATTAAGTCCAATGAGGTCTTGAAGATGCCTGTGGGTTTTAATCACCAGAAACCCCCTCTCCATCTGCTCCGACAAACCCAGACAGACTTTGACCGAATTTAGCCCAGAAGACACAGGAGGTGGGAGGCTGCCTGAGCCGTATCTGAGCCTTTTGGGGTGCAGTTGCGGTGGTGGCTGCGGTGGGGGGGAGGTGTTACCACACGTGTGCACACTGTGGGTTTATCCATGTTACCATTAAAAAAAAAAAAAAAGTTAAGCTCTGCAACACTGCCTAAGGGCAAGCATCAAAATTAAAGTGCTATATTTAAAATACATGAGTGAGACCGACAGGCATTTAAATAGCTTTAAAATGTATGAGACTGCATTGGCTGTAAGATACTAACTCCTTGAGAGATACATTCCAAAGAGTTTTTTCCTAGGTGCTGGAAATACATGTAGCTGCAGTCTTCTCATATCTGAGCAAAAGTCATCCATTTGTTCATTTCACAAACATTTACTGAATGTCTCCTATGGTCCAGGCCCTGGTCTAGGTGCCACGAGGCTAGGAAGGTGAGGTTGACTAGCATCTTTCATCGTGACTCTAGGTCACTAAAGGAGATAAGACTCAAGAGTGAATATATCACAGGGCAGAAATGAAGAAAGGGACAGCACTCCAGGCAGGGAGAGTGGCCTGAGCAAAGCAGCCTTTTGGCGTCTCAGGGCCACACTGAAAGCAGAAGAGTTGTCTTGGGCCACACAGTAAATACGCAACACCGACAAAAACTGATGAGCAAAAAAAGGCTTTCTGTAAATTCATGATTTTGTGTTGGGCCACATTCATAGCCATCCTGGGCTGCAAGGCGCCTACGGGCAGTGGGTTGGACACCCCTGGGGAGGGAAAACTAGGGCACTCGGGACAGGGGAGGAGCCTAGTTTGGCTCCCGGAGCACAGCTGGGACAAAGGAACAGAGAGGGCAGCTCCCAGCAGGGAAGAAGTACCCCTGATGTCCAACCTCATCCCTGAAGATGAAGAGATGCAGACATAAGCCAGAACTAGGTCCCAGGAAGACCCGATGGTCAACAAGAGTTCAGTGGTGATAAATCACACTTGGGGAACTTCCAAACCTGGGGCACAGGGGAGGGGTCATAAGTTCGGCTGGAGCAGAGCTTGTAGGCGTGGAGGAGATGTAACACTTTTTAAGGGCAGAAGAGAAATTCAAACTGCAGGTGGGTTTTGGAGGAGGGAAAGAATGTCGCGGCGGGAGAGGAGGGCCAAGCAAGGACTTCAGAGCAGAACCTGATTGAAGACCGGTGGGGAGGAGAAGGAAGGGAGTCCAGGCCCGGGGTGGTGAGTCCCCGGGTTCGACCAGCGCGGAGGGACCCTGCTCTAATTCCTCCCCTTTTGGCCCAGTCGACAGACCCGTGAAATGAAGGGTGGCCCAAGTTTGGAGACAGAGGGATGTCTGTCTGTCACTGACTCACTTTGATGGACCTCCCTCGGCCTCGGTTTCCTCATTTGCAGGAGGGCCCTACCCTACCCAGGGTTCCCTAGGCGGTAGATAAGAGGGTTAGAGCCTTAAGTCAGCTAGAGCCCTTTGGGCGTAGGTCATAGCGAGTCCCCCTCAAGCTGTCTTACCTTCTGCGGTGCACCCCCAGGCGGGCTTCCCCCTCAGGAGCCTGGGTCACATCCAGGCATCGCTCCGGGAAAGAAGAGAGATGGGCCTTCTCCTGGCTTTCTTGCTGGCCAGCGGAAATCTCCCAGAAGCCCCTGCAGGTCGCCTCGTTCATGTCACTCACGCACAGGAGGCGGGGCTTGCCTAAGCCAATCACGCCACCCCTGGAGCTGGGAGGCAGAGCCCGCTGCCTCCCGCAAATCCAGAACCAGGCGGAGGGAGCGGAAAAGGTTGGACCCTTGCAAGTGCTCGTTCAGAGACATTGTGCAAAATGCCCCACGTGGGGATGTTCTCAGGCCGGTAGGGGGGTGGGGGGCACAGATAACTGGCCCAGTAGTATCTGAGGTTGTTAAACCTCTTTAACAAAGGGAGGGAGAAAATGAAGCTAGATTCTGGGAGATCGCAAGCAGCTCAGAGTTGTTAATAACAAAATCATAATATTATCTCTAAAGTCCTTTTAAATCCCTGTCTTGTGACTTTTTTATTCCTCTCTCAAAAAATCACCTTAAAAAAAACCGTTAACATTTCGCCCTTCTTCTCCAAGGTTTAACATACCCCATTTCACTTCGTTTTTACAAGCACCCTGCTTCGTGTGGGGACGTCAAAGAGTCCTTCCTGTTACCTCTTTGTGCCTCCTGGAGGTGGTTGGTTGGTTGGCTGGTTGGTTTTTGCAATCGGGACTTGCAGTGCTTGTGAATCTAGTGAGGCCTGGGCTACGCGGACACAAATCCCAGGTCCAGCACGCCATAGCTGCTGCGCAGCTGTGGGCAAGCTGGCCTCTCTCTGCTTGTTTCCTCATCTGGAAAAATAACGGTACCTAGATATGGGGGTTGTTATCATGGTTTAAAAAAGTTTGTTCTTCTCTGTTTGGCAGAGGTGGCTTGTTGAAGATTGGAAGAATTTGTGCATCCTGGGACGTTGGCTTCTTGCCACTTCCTGCCAGCTCAGCAAAGAGCGGAGCAGAGTAGGGCTTTGTGAAGGGAAGGAGTGTGCCACTTAATGAAAAGCATGTATTCCATAAATTAAGGAAATTACAGTATTGTTACTTTCCAGCATAGCAGCAAGATATAAATAGATACGAATAAGTAAAATTAGGTTGCTGAAAAAGTACAACTCATTAATAGGGTTGCATTATGTAAATGTTTACACATGTAAAAGTCCGTATATTTATATGGATTTTAATGGCTGCCTTGGCATGAAAAATGACTGACTCAGCCGCTGCTAGCTGTGTGATCTCAGGCAATTCCCTTCACCTTTCCGAGCCTCAATTTCACTGGCTATAAAACGAGACTAATAATTTCTTTCTTGTAAAAACAAACCAGGTGAGATAATGCATGAAAGGGCTTTGAAAACTGGAAATCATGACACTCTTCTTATTTAATTATTATTGTAATAATCCTCCACAAAATGTATTCAAAGGCTCATTGTTTGAAATACCAACTTTAAAAGTGATCTAGAAATACTAAACTCATGCTTTTCTTTACAATGGCATCTATAAGTTAGAGACATTTAATTTGCTTTTTTAGATACTGTCTTTTCTTTTTTTAGATTTTACTTATTTATTTTTAGAGAGATGGAAAGGGAGGTAGAAAGAAGAGAGAAACATCGATCAACTGGTTGCCTCTCTCATGACCCCAAAATGGGGACCTGGCCAGCAACCCAGGCATGTGCCCTGATCAGGAATCGAACTGGCAACCCTTTGGTTTGCAGGCCGGTGCTCAATCCACTGAGACATACTAGCCAGGGCTAGATACTGTCCTTTTGATGAATGACAAGTTTGGATCTTGCGGCAGGAATTCCAGAACTGTTTCCGACAGAAATCTGAACAGTCCAAGCTCCTGGATTAAGATTCCCTTTATGAGTGTATTTTCTGGGTAAACACAAAAACTAGGTTAAACCAAGCACTTCATTGTGGATAAGGAAAATCAGTGCCCTGTGGGCTGACCTGTTTATAGTCTTACTACAGAAGAGAATGCACGATTTATATTTAAGAGTTCTGCTATGTCAAACCATACGAGTTAGCTTCTCACTTCAAGTTCATTCACCTAGCCATCAGGATGGAAGAGTCAGTGCTTGTGGGTTAAAAGCAACTAATGTCAGACCCCTGCTGGCCTAGTCCAGCACTGCATAGAGAAACACTCTCCATCTCCTTCCTATTAGTGAGGAAATTTGCTCCAGGTGCAAGACAGCTGAGACGCTAAGGATTCAGTTTTGACTCACTTTATCCAGTTGTCAGCATTTGCCAGAAGGTGTGCCAAAATGGGAGCAAGAAGAAAGGTCAGGCTTGACTTACAATGGAGAGTTGGTTCTCGAGGGGCCACCGGGGGATCGTGGTCTTCCTTCAATCCCAGATTTGAATTGGCCTGTCCAACCAGCTTGCTTTTCATGGAGATGGCCTGTAGTGTAGCACTTATTTTTCAAATGGCTTTCAAACTCATCATTGGTTGACTACTCTAACCTCAAGAAGGGGGCTGAGGTTTTCTCCCCAGCTTTTTCATTCTGCCTCTCAAAGGCAAAGAGGAGGATTAGGAAGGGTCAAGGTCAAAATTGAGGCTCAAGGATATATATAATAGAGCTGCTCTGATAGGAGGTGAAGTTTGCAGGTGTAAGGAGTGCCCAGAATTACAATTCTTTTCCTTCTGGCCCTGCAAGGAAAATGGGGACCAGGGGGAAAGCAAGCACAGAGCAGCCAAGGGATGGGGAGAAGAAACCCGAACAACACAAAAACCTCAGATGAAGGGAGCACAGCTCTAGTTTTCAGGACAGGATCTTGATTAGTGCTCCTGGCTGGCAGACACCGGACAGGAGAAGTGAGGAATTCATTTTGGAGGAGCAGAGGTTGGAGAGTGGCAAAGTGGCCGAGGTGCCTGGTTCAACTCCCAACCTAGTGTTTTTGGCTAGAGGGAACAGGTAAATCCCTGGGAGCAGGGCAAGGGATTGGGACTCGGTAGCCATTAGGGGTGGGGAAAACTGCACCACATTCTCTCTGACATGAGCCAACAGATGAACTTTTCTTCTTCTTCTCAAGATAAAAAGGTCTGAGGAGGGTTTCCAATGGCCAAAAGTCAGGGCCTTAGCTCCTTTGGCCCCACGACTTGACCGTCACAGGAAGATGGGGTTGTACTGGAAACCAAGAATCTTTCAGCCAAGCCCTTGGATCCCTCCCTCTGCAGGGCTTATGCCTCTTCAGTGTGGCTTGGGTGATGCAAATCCACTGTTCCCCATAAAACGAAACCCTCATCTCATCAGCATCCCAGAGAACACTCTGTGATTGCAGGAAGGAAAGCTGTGATTGCGCCTAAACCCGGAAGCCGTGGTGATTTTCAGAAGCATTGCTAGCTGCACTGAGTAGGCAGCGAGGCACCCACCCTTGATTTTCTGCGGAGTGTTCATCTACATGGATGGACTCTGACATACGTTGTTAGTCTAATGTTGAAGAATACTTAAGTTATTACCACATATTTTTGCCATTAGAAACAATGTTCTAGGAACGTTCTTATGCAAAAGGTTTCATCCATGTGCTGTAGTTCTCTTAGTTAGAGAGATTGCTAGAGAGGGGATTGAACACCACCAAATTTCCTTCCAAAAACCTTTTTTGTATTTCAATCAATTTATAATAATACTGGTAATATTGATCATAACTATTTTATTTCTTAGGGACTTACTATGTGCCAGACACTATATTAAGTACTTTTCATGCATTATCTCTTTTTAAAAAGATTTTATTTTTATTTACTTTCAGAGAGAGGGGAAGGGAGGGAGAAAAAGAGGGAGAGAAACATCATTGTGTGAAAGATACATCAGTTGGTTGCCTCTTGCACACCCCCAACTGGGGACCTGGCCCACAAGCCAGGCATGTGCCCTGACAGGGAATTGAACTGGTGACCCTTAGGATCACAGGCCAGTGCTCAGTTCACTGAGCCACACCAGCCAGGGGTTATGCATTATCTTATTTGATCATGTCACCAACCCAGGATGGTAGGTTCTATTATTATCCCCATTTTAGAGATGAGGAAATGGAGACACCAGGCACATAAGTTAGCTGTTTAAAGTGACCACACATTCTGATCCACTATTTGACTCTGAAGAGAGAAACTACTATTTTAGGAAGAAAAACCATGGGTAAAAGGTGTGGTGAACTTGACCACTGACTGCCCAGGAAAGGAAGCCAATTAGAAACCTATTGTTGGAAATGTCACCATCTTGAGTCTTCATTAACACATATTTGAGTTTAGTGTTGATACAAGAACCTTAAACTCAAGGTCACAAGAGTATTTCAGTCCAGCCGTGCCTATGAATCCTCTTTGTTAAATGCATAATTCCATCAACCTAGTAGTTTAACCTTTCCCAAACAAGTGGCTGAAGTAATCCCCAACCCCCCACCAATTAAATTGACTGGTTGTCAGTAGTGTTCTCTTGTAGGCTAAGAGTGCCTGAAATGGGATGCTGGGTAAATCCAATTCAAGGCCAGATGTTGAGCATTCCTAGAGACGGAATCCCTCAATAGGCATGAAACATGACGAGAACTGAGGACCCACTCAGGTGATAGATTTTCCCAGATATGTTTGAGTCCCTGAGCTCCTCCTGGTGATACACCTTTGTCCCTGAGAGGGAAAGGGTCAGAGGCAGCTGAGGAAAGGGGCGAGAAGAAGGAGGCGGAGGAAAGGCAGCTGTTCTAGCATGTGTGAGAGAAACATCAGTTGGTTGCCTCTGGCACGAGGGTATTTATTCCCTACCACCGCTAAGTGCTCTTGCTACATTCCAGGGGATCTAACAATCCGCTAAGAAAATAGCACCCTCTGTCTCTTCTTTACTTGGGAGGGCATGAACTCGGTGAGACAGCCCATGTCCACAGGGAGGGTATCATGCACGCTTTCCATATAAGGAACAGGGCCATCACTAGATTATCAGCTCGATGAAACACACACACACCCACAAAACAGGTGACATGTGCCCAGCCTGTTGGGGAGGGGTGGTGCCATGAAAACTTCACCGAAACTGTTATGAGTTGAAAAATTGTAATCCCAAGAACTCCTTTCAGGGAAATAAATGTGTGCAGTTGGAAGAAATACTCTGAAAGGCAGTTGGAAGTGGGTGGGGTTATGCACCCCAAAATGGTAAGCTGGAATAACAACAGATGGCTACTAAATGGCTCTTTCTAAAAAGGGGTCAGGGCTTTTGTTTCTGTGGTATGCAGGTCGGG
Organism: Glossophaga mutica; assembly: GCA_039655065.1. NCBI lineage: Eukaryota > Metazoa > Chordata > Mammalia > Chiroptera > Phyllostomidae > Glossophaga > Glossophaga mutica. Next base: position 21,483,056 of record CM077308.1, read on the forward strand.
GCACAGGCTCCAGTGTCCCACCCCCAACCTTGTAGACGGTGCACAGCATCCTGTCCTCCAAATAAATGTCAACCTAATATGTAAAGAACAGCAGTTTGGAGGAGTGCCTAGTCAATTATTCTTCTGCATGTGCCCACGTTTCCCTCTGGTGTTGCGTGCACACACACTCACTCACTGGCACCTCCCAGCCCTGTGCTGCTGCCTGGCACACATGAGTGCACCTCAAGGGTCAAGTCTAAAGTGCCAGGAAGGTGCTTGAGAATGGCCCACGTTCAACTCTGTTAAAGGCCAGACACGAACAGCCATTCTTAATACCCTGACACCTCGGTTTCCTAAGTCCAGAGAAGGATGTAACTGCTAAGCTGGAATAAAGACAACCACCAATGCACAGGGCTCACTAAGTGCTTTCACCTGGCTGTTGGTGTACCGCTGTGGTAGAGGAGGACTTAGGCTGGCCAGTGCTGCCTTCTCTCCCCGAACAGTGATCCCAGAATGCAGTCTCGGGAGGAGGGAGGGAGGGAGGGGAGAGAGAGAGAGAGAGAGAGAGAGAGAGAGAGAGAGAGAGAGGAGGGAGGATGGAGGAGGGAGGAGAGGAAGCAGCTTGCACTCGCTAAAAGCTAATGTCTGTGCAGGCCATCAGACTAAGAACTGCAGCCGATGGAATGTTTCTCTTCAGTATCAAAGAAGGAAATTTGGGGTATTTCCCAGAATGTTCTACTGTGGGCTCTTGGGTCACTAAACAGCCTTTCTCTTCTGAGAGACAAGGGCCAAACCTGGTTAAGAACTCAGGTTTCCCAACAGCCATATAACCTCAGGCAAATCATTTCATTTCTTTGGACTCAGTTGTTCTACCAGCTGGACTCATGTCTAAATCCATGTTTCCAAAAATTGTTACATAGCACACCAGAAAACCTCACTCTCTTCTTGAAGTTCCACAATGCATGTGAACATATTAGCAAGTCCAAGAAGTCCCACAGGGAAGGAACTTTATTTAGCCCACTGTTTCATTTCCCAGTTTACCTGGCTACAGGGCAGTTTTTCACGGCTTACGCACACTTGGCGTCTCAGCCTGCTAGGGCTGCTATATTAAAATACTGTCAGCTGGATGGCTTATCAATAAAAATGTATGCCTCCCAGTTCTGGAGGCTGGAAGTCCGAGATCATGGTCAGGTTCTGGTGAGAGCCTTCTGGGCTGCAGACTGCTGACTCCTCGCTGCATCTTCTCATGGTAAAAAGGTGAAGGAGGTCTCTGGGGTCCCTTTTTATCAGGGCACTAACCCATCCTGGGAGCTCCACCCATGACCTGATCACTCCACCGAGGCCCCACCTCCTCACACCATCATCACACAGCGGTTAGGGTTTCAGCACATGCATGTTGGGAAAACAAACAGTCCAACGCATTTGGACAGATGCTCTCCATAAAGACTTCATATGAGTCCAGTTCTCCTGGGATAGCCCCAACACACACATGTCTGTGCACCCAGGTACACATACATCATCACCCATGGACACACACATGCACACACAAGGAGAGGAAGAGAGTTGGGGTTCTTGGGGGAAGGTTTGTTCCTGCCATCACCACTTACTCTGCTAAGATCTTACAATGGGAGAGCTGGAAGAGGCGGAGAGATCCTCCAATCTGGCTGACTGCCCCCACATTTGAGGAGCATGTGGAGAGGGGAGCCGATCCGTCCAATGCTGCGCGGCTGGTTAGTGGCAGAGCAGGGACGGCAGTGGGGTTGCCCAGCTCCCTTCCCTCTTCTCCTGCGGAGAGCACGTGCCTCTCGGTGGCACCCCTTGCTCTGGGCACTCACGCTGGGGCAGATGTAGCTGACGATGTCTCCTTAGTTTTCTGCATCAACATGTAATAACTGGAGTAACTCCAGGTCAGTCAGCAAAGTCCACAATGAGTTTTCGAACATTTGTTTTGTGTCGGGCAATTTTGTCAGCGTTGGTAACACAGTAATGAACAAACAATGCAACCTTCAAAGAGGTACAGACACTAACCGAATGAACAAGTACATACACACAGTTTGGCATACTTGCAGTTGATATCAGAGTGTAATTGGGTGGGTGTGGTAGAGAAGACTGTGAAGCTGTCTTGAGGAGGAGGAAGAGGCTGAGCAGAGAGGCTGGGCTGTGTGGAGTGACGCAAGAGCAGGCTCCACCTACCCTAAGAGGGCTCCACTGTGATGCCTGATGGCCAACGCAGTACATGGTACTCATCAGCTGCAGCCTATTAAGAGCTTCCTGTGCAGCAGGCACTGTCCTAAGCCCTGTAGATCCAGGCGCTCACTTAATTCCTCAGACGTGCTTAAAGACAGAGCCGGCACCAGAACCAAGTCTGTCTGCTCCTAAAGCCCCGCTATCAGGAGCAAGGTCATTCCATTTTCTAGACAGAAGAACACACGTTGCTTTTACCTGGAGACGCAACACCGGGGTTAAGTGGTTCACAAGGTGAAGAGTCTTTCCCTAACAATTTAGGCTAAATGTTACTTTTCACCTCATTCCGTCACTCCTAGGTCTGTCCTCCGGAGACCTTCCCCTGCCCCAATAACACACATGAAGTCAATCATGTTTGTACTATCTGATGCCAGTTGTGTTTGTGCCTCAGGAGGGAGAAGAGTACGTATTTTACGAGTGGAGGTTTCGTTTCTGCAATCTGTTCCCTCCCAGCGGGATCTCAATGCTTTTTCTGAAGTTAGACATTGTATGTGGGTTTGGAGCTGAGCTGCCGAGGGAATGGATACACACCACACCTTATTTATTTTCTTTTTTGTGGAAGGATCTCAGCTGTTTTTCCGCCCCAGTTGAATTCTCTTACTCTTGTTGAAGAATGACCCAAGCAGAGAAATTTCCCAAACATCTGAAATCTGAGCATTTGTGCCTGGAATCCACGAGGCTCATGGCTTCCAGATGGAGAGGCCGGAAGAAGAGGAGTGGGGGAGTGGAGAAAGGAGCTGGAGGATCAAAGGCAAGGGGAGGCCTGACCTCTGGATCACTTCTGACTGCCTGTGAACGAGGCCAGGTACCTCGTTTGCTCTGCAGCTCTGCCATTTGACAGTGCGCCAGGCCTGAAGAACTGCAGCGGTCATGCACGACCCGTGAGACTGCCGGTGACCGTTAGGAAGTAAGTCATCGCGAAATTGTCTTTTCGGAGGGCAGGGACTCTGCTCTGTAGCACAGTATAAAACAAAGCCTGCGGCCTGCCTCTCCAGAGGGGCATCAACACTCTGGATGGATTTTCTCACCAAAAGACAGACACTTCTAGAAATCTTGGCTTCTTTACACCTCTTAACCACATTCAGTAGGAGATCCCGAGGTGAGCTCGTTCTTCTTCCACACGCCTTGTCCTTACGCCAGAGGTGGGGCGGGGCGCCTAACAGGCAACCTAGCTTTGGGGAAATCAGCAGGCCACAAGCGGGCTAGGTGTGAGCTCAGAAAGAATATCCTTCTGTGATCAGACAGGCCAGTATCTTCTAAAAAAATAGGAAGTTTGGGGCAAATAGATCAGGACCCACCTGTTAGCAAATGGGAAATTGGTTTAAGTGCTGAGAAAACACTCACTTTGTTTTCAGTGGTTTCTTTATCATCTCCACCCACAACTACCCCACTGATACCACCACCCAGCCAAAGAGTAATCTTGCTCCACTACCATGGTGATTTGCACGTAGAACGGGCTGAATTCGATACTAGGATATAACCATCCCGCTGGGTCCAAGAGACCCGGGAAGCCCCAATGTGTGCAGAGAAACCAAATATGGAAAGGTTACTTCCGGTTAACACCTGCAGTCTCCAGATGTCCTGATGAAATGGTGAGGCACCAAATGGCCACCTTCAAGGCAGAGAACAACAGTTGGACTCGATGTTTTCCAGGGCCAAGAAAAGCATCACGCTCTTTTTGATCTGCTTTCCTGCTCTGGGATGGGTGAGGGTTTAACTGCCCTCTGGCTGGGGGAGACGGCAGGCAGAGGGGAGCATGCTCTGCAACAGCACGACTCCGACAGACCGCTCCTCTCACCCCGAGGTCCGAAGGGGTGCCGCCCGCCTCCTCCAGCTGGGCAGTGCCCAGAATGCACTTCTTCAGACTGTGAGGTGAATCTGGGGTCTGAGTCAGGCCTTATCAGCAGGAAAAGCTGGATACTTTCCCTCTCTCTTCACCCTCCTTTTCCTATTGCAGATTAAACTGTTTAGAAGAGAATTAGGATTTAATCCCTTCTGCTGCTAGGGATGTCAGAAAATGCTGGTTGCAATGTAGTTGTAAAAAATATTTACATAAAAGAGAAAGAAAGAGAGGAAGGAAGAAAGGGAGGGAGGGAGGGAGGGAGGGAGGAAGGGAGGGAAAAAATGTTGTAGCCAGTGACACAAGTCATCCTTACCACCACCAAAAGATAAATAGGCCTGGAAAACTCCTTGTCTGTATACAGAATGAGATGCAGTTGATTAACTTAGACCATTTCTATGTAGAATGCACGTGTCCTGTGCTTTTACAAGCATGCAGTGCTGGAAGCCGTGCATCAGGGACAAAGGAGAGTTCCAGTCACGTGCTTCTAGGTCTCTTTATCTTAGGGTCATCAGATCAGGGCCAGGTTGCCACAAAGTGCTCAGTGATCCATGGGGAATGAATCATGTCTTCATTCCAGGGCTTAATATATGCATTACATCACTATTAGAAGCCAGCGACTCTGTGGTTGTTGGCTCCAACGTGGATCAAGGTCAAAAGTGGTCCCGGAGACCAAATTCCCCAGTGAGGATTTGCCACGCAACCCCATGTGTCCTTTGCTCCTGAATTCTTTCTGCTCCTAGCAACAACTACTAAACACCATGCTGCCCTGACTGGTATTCTGTCTACAGAAGGTTTGTTCTTCTTGCAGCAATGAACTGGAGAAATACAAGTGAGAATCTGTTATTAGGAGTTAAATAGTGTTACACACAACTTGTGGTGAGGGTCCAGTTTCTTTTTATTATACTCCAATTTTGTTGGAATGACTATTGCTTGAAATAAATGGGCAATTGATGGGGGCTTAGAGATAACAGGGATGCTTAAATGATTTTTATAGTGGCAGCGCTTGTCGTAACAGAATTTGACCTGCATTCTGGTTATTAGCTTTACTCATCACATTGGAAATGCAGCACTTTCATTGTTCACGCCACTGTATGCAAAGCACTGTGGCGTGAAAGTCACTTATGAAGCTACGAGAAAAACTCTCCACACACACGAGGCTTGTGGAATAATAAAACTTCAGGTGGGGAGATTCTCTGTTTTGTTTAGCTAAATGTTCTGGATAGTCAGAGGTTTATTCCTTTCACCCCCTAAAAGATGTTTATTTTTTTTACTATTTGTGACATAAAATTTCTAAAATATCTGATATGTAAAAACTGTCTTCTGAGTATAATTTAGTTTCTTTAGGTGTGATGCTCAGGGTCATTTTGAATATGATTATACTGTCCAATGATACAATGAGGCTCTCAGGAACTGAGATGTGTGTAGAGCTGCTTTGGCCCTTAATACCCACCCAAAACACTGCTTTTTGAGCTCTGCAGTCTGCTTAATTTTTTTTCTTTGTCTTCTCTACTAGAGCTCTTTTTCCTTCTTGACCGAAGTCTCCTCTAGAAGTCAGTTTCTCACCCTTAAATTTAATCTGCTGTGAGCTTGGAAACTAGACATCAAACATCTAGAATGATGTGAGGAGTAGGAATAGATAGGTTTTAAGTGGGTGCTTTATGGGTAGATGTATGACCTTTCTCTTCTGTGTTTGCTTCCTAACATTTATTCCAACTGTCAGAAGCCTTGTTTGCTTAGTTCCTAGTTGTCATTTTTGAATGGGTCTAGCAGAGGTTGTAGATTTTCCTAGTTCTGTCTCAGTTACTCCTTGTGAAGCCAGCTGTTTGGATTTCATGTTCAGGAAGCAGGGGTCGGTGCAGCTGAAGGGGGCTGAGCCCGAGGGAAAGGGGTTGGCATGAAGGCTGTGGGCCACTTTCGTCAGGTACATGGGACGCTGTGGCCATGATGGCTGAACCCAGCAAATGACTATAAAACAGACAGGCTCCTTGCACAGCCCCTTCCAATAATACAAAGCTGGCCCAGTGTCAAGCTGCTGAAGACGACTTCAAGATGTTAAATTAAAGACTGAGCCCTGGCTGGTGTAGCTCAGTGGACTGAGCGCGGGCCTGCGAACCGAAGGATCGCGGTTCGATTCCCAGTCAGGGCACATGCCTGGGTTGCCAGGCCATTTCCCGGCAGGGGACATACAAGAGGCAACCGCACATTGATGTTTCTCTCCCTCTCTCCTTCCCTTCCTCTCTAAAGATAAATAAATAAAATCTAAAAGGAAAAAAAAAAAAGTACTTAAAAAAAAATCTTAAAAAAAAAAAAAAAAGACTGAGTGTCAACGCTGGCTGACTTTCGGGATTCCAAGTCTGTGGCAAGAGAATTACATGGCTTTGCCTTTCCTGGTGACTTCATTATTAATGGCCTTGGAATAAAGAAGATGAAGCAAGTGTGATAGTTCCTCCTTCTAAAGGTGCACTTTCAGGTCTGAAGATTTCATTGTTACCCTTAGCCCTCCGTCCCTCATTGGCACTGACTCTGTAGACTGCCCAAAGCAAAGCCTAAATATTGGCAAATTCCTTTCCCACAAGGCCACGTTACACCTGTGTTTGCGGGTGGGGCAGTGACATTATCACTGAAACAAGGCCCTGCTGGGAGGGATGAACAGCAGGGATGGGTTTAAGTCCTGGCTTCCCAGTTATTAGGGTGTGACCTTGGACATTGTATTTAACTCTCTGAATCTGATTCCTGAGCAACAAAATAGGGGATGATAATATTAGTACTGTGAGAATGAAGAAGATAATGTGAAAGGAATGGTACCTGGACTAGGGAAAGGGCTCACGAAAATGGCAGCTATTATTATTATTAACAAAATAAATGGCTTTAACCTGGAGATTTTAATATTTAATAAGTACAGATGCTCAACAAGCCAGTTGTTAACTTCAAGCAGCCTTTTTTTTTTTCTTTTTGCTCTGCTTTTCTGTGACATCTTCCTCTCTTATTGAGACTGGCAGACTGACTTTCTGCTGGGTATTATCTGCCTCTGGTGCCTTGTTAAAGCCAGGAGATGTTCCAGACAAGCTGCAATTTTGCCCTTTAATGAGCGTAAGGAAATGGGGCCACCTGTACACTGGACCAAGCAGAGATCAATGAAACAAAGAGTTGTGGCTTTCAGAGGGGAAGACAATAAAAGGAGAAAGGGCTGGGGCGATGGGACACGGCAGTGAGGTCCGGCACCAGGAAGTAGGGAAGGACCGCCCCCCCACCACACACACACACACACACACACACACAGTGTTGTTTATCAAAACCCCGCCACTCCCAGGTGCCGTGGTGCTTGGCAATCCCATCCCTCCAGGCAGAAGTGTCCTCAGCAGCCAGGGTAGAGGAGGTGGGGCCTCTTCCTGGCTGTAGGAGACAACGTCTGCTGTCCCGGTTTTATTAGTGTGGCTCCTTGGGTGACCTTGAATGACTGACCCATCTCCCTCTCTTAGACAATTTTTCCGAAGTTCACCCTGGCCCCAGCTAACGAAATGGGTCTGATAGACACGAATTTGTTAAAAGGAAGTTCAGAGCAGGATTCATAACCTGCAGCTCCCCCAGGCACAGCTGCTGACGGGTTTTAGGTTGGATTTAAAAAAACTGAATTTAGGCAGGACTTGTAATTTCTAATTCACACAGTACCTACTGTCTTGGGTTTTCAGTTTGCCTCTGAGTGTATGACTGGGTTTCAATGCAACCTCTGGTCCTAATATCACAAACTGGACTGGAATTGCTTCATTTACGACTTAATCGCATCTCTTCAGCAGTGACATCAAATGTGTATTTCTAAGGTTCCACAAAAATGACTTTGCTGGCCTAACTGTAGCATGCTGTATGAAGTTTTTTCCCCTAGAAAACACAGTAAAAATTCAAGTCTGACCTACCCCTTGGTAACTCAAATTGTAAAGCTTTGTTATTTGAAAATGTCATTCGGGACCAAGTATCCTTTAGGTTATACTCTACTTTGCTCAGAAAATTTAACCTAGGTGTGAATCATTTTATTTTGAGAAGAAAACACATCGACATATCTCTAAATAATACTGACTTTCTCTCTGTCCCGTGGCCACTGCCCAGAGAGCCCCTAAGCCACTCCGGAGGGATCAGGAGTAAATGAGCCCCCCACACCTACTAACCCAAACCCCAGCACCCCGGTGCGCCCCAGTTAAGATGCAGACTGCCACGCATACGGACGCCCAGCAGCGGCCTCTGTGCCCAACTCTGAGAGACAAATGGTATTTCCAGTAATAGTTTATTGATTTCCAAATGCACAGGGGCGCTGAGTCCAAACATCCTGGGATAGCGGTAAATCTCTTACAAAATAATTTACAGTATGAAGATGATATACTGAAACATTAACTCACACGTGTAGTTCCCTTGAAAGATGGAGTGTCCCCTTGTTTAACGTACGGGGTGGAAGGGGAAGATGACTGAGGAGGGACCCTGACCGCACAGGAACGCAGGCAGAGGACAACGGGATCACTGGCCCTCCCCACCCGGGCAGTGTGGCTTGTCACTGCACAAAGACTAATCGGGTTTAACTCCCATTAAGTATAAATCTATTGTCCCCTCAAGGTCGTATCAAGCCCAGCATGGGCTCTGTGGCATTTTTTTTCTTTTGCACCAATATACTCACGACTGTCTTAATTCATTTCCATCTTCTTGCTCTGATGCGTGTTTCTGGTGTGTTCTCAGTTCCAAATGATACTGCTTTACGTGGCGGGCCCCCAGAGCGCAGGAACTGCCGGGGCCTTACAGCGCGCAGAACAGGCCGAGGTGGGGGCTCCGGAGACGCGGCTGGGGAAAGGCAAGGAGATGAGGCTGGGCCTTCTTTTTCTCTTAGGGCTGGGCTGACTCCATTTGTTAACAGATTTTTTAAACAGAAAATTCCAGATGTGCTAGGCACATGGGAGACATTGCAACTGACTTTCTTATAAAAAAGCATGTACTGAACGGCCATTATGTGCGTGTCGAACTTCAGATACCGGCAAGAGAAGGTTCTCCAGGTGGGGAAGAGGACCCCGAGGCCCTGCCGCAACTACGGGTCGTGGGTGCTGCCCTGGGGCCCCCAGGCCACCCCGGCCTGGTCGGATTCTCGGGGTGCCAGAACGCCTGGCGCCCGCTCCCCGGAGCCGGCAGATGGCCTGTGCGCGGAAGGGCCGCAGCGCGTCTTCTTCAGGGCTGTCACCTCGGTGCAGTGCCTTAGGGTCCGACAGCCTTTGCCAAGGAGCTGCTCTTCGTGTTAGCATCTTGTAAGCCCCTGAGCTCCGATTATCTGGTGGCCCTTGGAATCAGGGCTGGTGGAAACCTTTGTAATGGTGTGAAAAATAACGAGGGGCTACTCTGAATTTCCTTGAGTGCTTAAACCGTGTGTGCATGTGTGTACATGCATATGCATATATGAATGTCATTATGTGCACACACACATCAGGTTAGGCCAGGAAAGGCCAGAGTCGCCGGACTTCAGGTTGCCACAGCCTCACGGAGCTCAGAACTGGCGACGTTTACTGAAATGCGAGGATTCCCTTTTCCGCAGCAGTGCCACAGCGGGCAGTTTCCAACAAGGCTGCAGGGCCGACACCCTGCACCTTCGCTGTTGCTGAGAAGTTCTGTACTCCTGAAGGCCCGGAACTACTTTATTTATGGGGGTGGCACCAAGAAGGAAAGGCTGCCCCAACTCCTGGGGGCAGTCTGAACTTAGCAATGTGTACTCAATGCATCTGCTAAAGTGGAAGAATAAGGCTACTTTGATGCTATTTTTGAGCCCAATCTATGCCGGGAAATGTAATTTTGAAACAATTCATAAAGTGGGATGGTTGGACTGCAGTGGGGGAACCTGACGCCTTTTCTCCCTCTGGACTTAGATGTGTCGTCCCACGGGCCATGGAGTTAGAGAGGACGGGGTTCAATACCCGGCTCGGATACATCCTAGCTGTGTAAGTCAAGGTAAGTGGCTCTTCCGCTCCAAATCTGTTTCATCACCCGAGAATGGAGGCCCTGTGCAGGGCCTGGTTCACAGTTGGGCCTCTATATAGGTCATTTCCCTTCTTGGTTGTCAGAGCTGAGACTCCAAGCATTTCTTGGAATTACCCTGAATTTAATGACATCAAATAAATAATAATAATTAAAAAAAAAAAAAAAAAAAACCCTCTTGGCCTCCAGACGCCCAGCATTTGGAAGGCAGCCAGGGATTGGCGATGGGACTCAATTCTTCCCTAAGACGTTCGCTACCTGCCTCCCCTGATGACGTGTCCCCAGGGATTTCGGCAACTGCCTGCAGACAGTCAGGGTGCACTTCTGAGCACAGCTCGTGCTGACCTGGCAGGAGGGGGCCCTCCTCATGCTGGGGTGTGGGGCTGAGCAGCAGCCCCAGCTCTGGGGGAAGCTGGTGCCACTGCAGGAAGCACCCCAGTTCTCACACTGATAAATGCTGCCGGCAGGAACTCAGGAGCTGGGCAGACTGCTGCGCTGTGTTTAACGCTCCCCTGTCAAAGTCTTATCAGGTGCAGAGGACAGCGGGAACCCACAGAACGAGTCTGAAATCCTTCCAAAGTAAGAGCAAAAGTGCTCTCCTTGAGGACTAGAGGGATACGATCATTCATTGAGACAGGCTGGTGCGTATTTTAATATTTCCGTTCACATCCACTGCATAAATGCTTGGGTTTCCCAAATACGGGTTTAAAGTAATACCTGATGATCAGATATGAAGAGGCCAATGATCTGTCCATTGCTAGATAAGGCTACTATTTAGACATTAAAAAATAATTATTTGGAAAAGATAACACAAGCTTCCAAATCCTAAAGTCTTCTAAATCTTCTGGTGTTTAAATTCTTATTTTCAGAGCGACCACTGGGTCTCCTTCAAGGGCAACCCTGTTGGACATGGCTGGGAGTTGTAATTCGTGGGACGCCAGGTTCTCCGGCCTTTGCAGGCAGGTAGGTAAAGCACCAGAATTGTCTTAGCCACTGGCTGGCTACCAGTTTGAGAGAAAAACACTTTTTTTTTCCTTAACAGCCCAAATTCCTCCCAAATTTATAAATAAGCCCTGACATATTCAGTGAGCTAGGATGATCCTAACCCAGAAGTATATATCCCTGGTAGCTTCCTGGCACAAAAGAATGATCATTTAACAGCATGCACAGAACTGAGCAATTATATAAATAGGATTCCTAACCATAAGTATTGTTTCTGCCTCAAAACCATACTGCACACACACAAACTGGCTGGCCCTAACGCTCTGGGATAGGTACAGGGGAGTCGCAGGCAGGCAGGCAGGGGCAGAGGGATTCCCCCGGAGCAGGCTCCTCTGGTCCTGCCTCGCAGGGACGAGAAGGCCAGGCTCTGAGTCAGCAGCAGCCCCAAGGTGGCTAGAACACAGACGCAATTGTACTTCTCAAAAACAAACACCTGATACTACTAGAGGCAGAGGAGAGGGAGCACACGCCCCCAGTTGCAAATAAGAATTACCTGTGAGGTCTCCCGTTTTATCTGAACTGCGTTGATGTGTACGCACATTCTATTTCCTAATATAACTGTGTTTACCTAAAAATAAGGTCACCCCCTGACGCCAATCTATTTGTTAAGTATAACTTATGTTTCAGAAGATGCAGGGTTTTTAGCTTTCAGTTTGGTATTTCCAAGGACATCACTGCTCATTTGAGTGGGACAACCCTGGCTGTAAGGAAACGGGAATCGGGAGTGGGGAGAGGCCAGAAGTCCAACCGTGATGTGTCTCTGCTCGTGTTCCCGCAGAGGAAGGTGGGGCGGGGGGTGGACCGGAAGGCCCGCCTGTGGCGGGAGCCATGGGGAGAGGGTTCCAGCTGTAGGACAAGGCGTTCTACCTGCTGAGACGGAGCTTGGGGCTCCACTGGGCATGTCACAAGTGACGAGGATTCTCCCTGTGCTGCATTTAAGCCAGATGAGGCTAAGCTGGGGGAGGAGGAGCAAAAACTCACATTGAAAATTCCCATTTGGTAATATATATTCCAGCCTTCCATGTGACTAGATTCAGAAAACCTGCAGAATTCACCCAAATAATTCAGGCTTGATCAGATCCTTCAGTGACTATTTTGGAAGCTTAGGCAATTTGAGTGCAGAAACACTGATTTCAACTTTCAATCAGATCTCTTTGGTCCTCCTTTTTTTTTTTTTTTTTTTTTTTTAAGGTCATTTCCTTTCTAGCTCGTCAATCTTTTTTTTGTTTTCATTTCCACAGTACTGAATTATGAATCCGAAGTTCTGTGTGACCTCGTGTACTAAAAATACCTCTATATATTTCTAAATTTTAACTCTTTCTCCAACTCTGTTTTCAAGTCATCCATCTTATTTCACGAAACCACATTTTCACGAAGGTGCACGTGGACTTGGGGAGACCGTTCATGTGTGTTCGGCCTTACTCGGCCCTCCTTTGTTTCATGCTTTGATGTGAATACAGTGGGGTCTTATTAGCACGGAGGGAAAGTATTCTGACTGCCCTTCAAGATTATTCCAGATCCTTCCCTAGTGAGGACATGCCGTCTGGGTATCTAATATTACAGGGGTGGGCTTTCCTGAGTGAGTTCAAAGCAGCCAAGAGGAATTACCTCAAGGACCCTTCTGAACTGCTCCTAGCTGATCAAAGGGGCGCTTTTCCTGGACCTACCACGACGAAAGGATGAGAAGCACACAGTCAGCAAGCATAAAACTGGTCATCCCTTGGAGAGACATGCGCCTGCTGTGCATCGGGGGACGTATCCGGTGGGAGGACATTTGTTGCCGGGCAGCTTTCACAGAAATCGGAAGCCGTTACGTACACGCTGTCACATACACACGAGGGGAAGGAATGGTTTTCCACTGGGGATGGCGAGCCTTCATGTGTCTTCTTCTTCACTGGCACCGCTGCAAAGGAAGGGAGAGCCAGGTGAGTTGGGACGTCACAGAGAGGGAGGGGACCCAGTCACTGGTGGAAGGCAAGGCTCTGCTGTCAGGCATCCCTGCATTCGGGTCCGACCCCACCACCGCTGGGCGCTGCAGTGTGGCTGTGCCAAGTTACCGAGCCGCCCCAAGTTCCGCTTTATTCGACTACAGGCAGAATGATGGTGATAAAGCCTACTTTCTTGGAGGGTGAAGTAAGACAATACACATAAAATACACAGAGCCAGGTACACAGTAAGTGAAGAGCCATTTAAACAAGCACGTGTGCGTTACAATATTTAACTTACTTAACAAAATAAATTTCTGGTAAAAATCAGGAGTTTGATGTCCCCTAAGCCTTAAGCCATCTGTGGTTAGGAGAGAAGACAAAAAGGAAGCTATTATTCCGCACACCTCACTTGGAATGATGCCAGGGTTTCAATTCATGCCATGGGGACAGCCACTGAGTTCAAATGTCACCTCTTCAGAGAAGGGACTGTATCTAAGGAGGACGCTGATCATTCTTCATCTTCAGCATATGTCTTGCATAGCCCTTATCACATCCTGTAAAGTCACTGTTATTTATTCTCCCCTCTACCATCCACTAGAGCATAAAAGAATGACAATACTATTTTATTTAACCACTGTTTAGCACTAATGTTGTGCTAGGCATATAGAAGTGTTCAATAAATAGTTGTTTTTAAAAAGTGAGTGACAAGTACATCAACAGGAAGGGGGGGCAGGGTGGGCAGGCAGGAGGCAGCTGGAAGGAAGGAGCAGTCAGTTGTTACGGCCCCGACAGAGGATCCTTGACGGCAGCGATCCCTCCGATCCCTCCGTGGCTGAGAAACGAGGTGTGACTCCCAGGGGAAGGCTGGGGGCTCAGCTGCTCGGGGTCAGAGCCTGCCTGGCTCGGTGTTCGGAGAGAACATTATTCCTATAGGGACGGGGGCAAGAAGGCGGGGCCAGAAAAAGAAAGGGGACAGGAGCAAGCCCACGAAAAAGGGCGGAAGTGGCAGACTTGCCCAGTGTCTCCTCCGATACTCGTAGCGGCCCCAGTCAAAATCGTAACAAGAGCCAACGGGATGGGGTGCCTTCTGGGTGCCAGGGCTCTGTGCCGAGGGCTCCCCAGCTGTTCTACCACTCCCCACAACCACCCAGGATGCAGGGACTAATGTTCTCATGACCCCATTTTCCACGTGAAGCACGTGAAGCGAGTGAAGCTCCGAGAGAGGTGAAATCCTCGATCACACAGTAAGGTGTGTGTGCTCCGGAGGAAGTCCGAAGGACTGGAGGCGGTGGTGGAAGGGAGTAGAACCTCCCTTGCTGAGTAGAGACGGGAACAAAGGAAGGAAGAAGAAAGGCCTGGGGTGCACCAGCTCCCAGAGATGACCTAGATGTGTCTATCTCACAAGGAATTATCTGCGTCTATTTAAAATCTGTGCTCTTTTACCTCCATTTGGGGAAGACTTTAAGGGGAAATACCCTAGGCCAGTGATTTTCAACCCATGTGCCACAAGAATTTTTAAAACATGCAACACCTGACTATTTCATCAGGGGCACTGACTTCTTTTCCCTTAGATTGTCAAATAAACAAATGACAAAAGCCAACACAACAATAGCTGTCTGGTGTGAATGAATCAAAATCACACCTATGTTTTTTATCAGATTGGCAAGAAAATTTTTTGGTGTGCCTCAGAATTTGAGTGATTAGCTTATGTGTGCCATGAGATGAAAACCACTGAAAATCGCTGTCCTGGGCCACTAACTTGTAGTACTTCTGCTAAGGGAGAACATATTTCAAGACACAGCGCCTGACACTGCGGTAAGTGAACTCTAGGAGCCAAAAGAACCAACTCAGCAACCCTCGCTCTCCAGAGCTCTGTCCTAGGCACTGCCTCTTCCTGACGGTTGTCCCATCAGGGATGAAGGGAGCATGCTAGGGAGGGCGGGGCGGTGAGCTGTCATTAAGGAGCCCCGTGTTCGGTAACATCTGTCCCAAAGGAACAAAAGGCCTTTTCTGAAAGCTGCTCACCAGCGTCTAGGCACAGTGGGGACCGGCGTCATCGACTCCCCCTTGGCATGACATCCAAAGCCAGCTCTTATTGTTCTCTTGTCAATTTCCCTTCAGAAACGGGAGGTCGGGCATGGTGACTGTGCCCTTTCCTCAGCTGCCATTCATTTTTCAGCGTTCTCCACTTGAAATGCATAGTTTACTGGGTTCATGAACCCACCGAAATTGTATACAAAATTTTGTCTGTGTATTCCTTTGTCTGAGAGAGGCCACAATTTTCATCATATTCACAAAGAGGTCAACAACCTCTCCCTCAAATGAGTGTAATAAAATTATAAATAAGTTCTTTTTGAGTTGCCAGGTTTTTTTGCTATAAGGCTCGTAGAGCTGGCTTGGGGAAAAGGTCAGAAGCCATGGCGGATAAAATCCTTCATTACCCTAAAAGAGATCTGTTCTTGGGTCTGAAAGATATAGTTCATCTCACAGTTTAAAAGCATGTGACCCTGGAACTGGCATATCACTGACTGACTCTTCCATCTAAGTGTTACTGACAGCCTGCTGCGTGTTAGCACGACGCTAGGCACAGCGCGGAGTCAGACAGCAGCTGCCTGCCTGGACTTTACCTGCTAAGTGATAGAGAGAGACAGAGGTTACCACAGATAGACATACTAGGGACAAAGAGAGAGAGAGGGAATTTTTTTTTTCCAGGACAGCAACTTTAAAAAAGCACATTTATTTTCACAATTAATTAATAATGTGTTTTTCACAATAACGAGAAGGAAAAGGGATCTGAACTGAACCTGTAACACAGAGCTTTGCTTACGTTGTGTGTGGTTTCTCCTGGAGGGTTAACGATATAATGAGTGTGATAATTAGTGTGATAGCATCTCCTGAAAGCTCCTTCTCCACTTTGTCTGGAAGCTGGTCTAGTCCACAAGATTCTATCTTAAGCAGTCCATACAGTCTTTACCTTCTCCAAGGGAAGCACCCCGGCTTCCACCTCAGCCATCTATCCTCCTCCTCTGAAGCATCTCCCAGTCACACTTGGATTTACGGTCCCGTGTGCAGAGGTGACTGAAATTCTTTTTAAGGTCTGTTTTGTTGTTGTTCTGAGAGTGAATAAGGTTGTCAGATAGACAGCCCATTCTATAGTGGGTGTTTACCGTCAAGACAGGCAGCATTATACAGTCGCTTTCAAGTCACCGGACTGACCCGGGTTTAAGTCCCCGCTGTGGCTGTGCTGAGCTGCGGGACCTTGGGTGAGTTACTCAGTCTCTCTGAGTCTCATTTTCCTCACAGGAATACTGTCTACCTTACAGGGTTACTGTGAAAGTTTTTGGTACTTTATGCAATATAAATGATTAAAAATGTTGGCTCCCTGCTTTGCCACACCTTCCTTCCTGCCCCTAGTCAACATTGGCCTCCTCCTAACTTCCCTCCATGTTCCTAGTTTTGGCATCTGAAACGTTACGTCCTAGGGCGGGACGTTCCTATCCCCAAAGGCTCTTCAAAAATCTGGAGCGCAACAGTGCCTTCTTTGCTTGCTTAGGGAGGTTTTTTTGTTGTTGTTGTTTGTTCGTTAGTTTGTGACAACTCCAGACCTAATGAAGTACAGGTATTGCCTAGAAAGAAAGGCTGAGTTCTACGTTTCTGACCCTTCTACTTGACAGGTCTCTGGAAAAGTCAGCTCCTGCAAAACACTGGTGAGGACAGATCACGAGTGAAGCCTAGGCCGGCTGGTCTCAGCCACAGGGAAGTCTAGTTTGAGAGTGCTGTTGGCCTGAAAGCAGCGGTTTTAGAACTGGGGTAACACATACCCCTGTGGCACAGGACTTTCCAGCGGTATTTGGGCATGGGTAAATTTTTTTAAGTAGATGAAGAAACCTTTTTCCACTTAAAAAAAAAGATTTTATTTATTTACTTTAGAGAGAGGAGAGGAGAGAATGGGGGAGGGAGGAAAAAGTCAATGTGTGTGAAAAACAGCAATCCACTGCCTCTCACAAGGACTTAGCCCGCCTGGGAATTGAACCGGTGACCTTTCGGTTTGCAGGATACCGCCCAATCCACTGAACCACGCCAGTCAGGGCTAGGCATGGGTGATTTTAAGAGAATAAATGTCCAGATCCTTAACTTCCATATACAGTCTTTCTTAAAACAGACATTTCTGAGAACGTGCCTGGGACCCACAGGTCCTCTCCTTAGCCACTCCCAGGTGTATGATTGCCACACCCCCCACTTCAGACAAAGACTTGCACACCTGTCACCCTCCCGAATCTCAGTGTGGGGCAGCTGTGGAATGCTCTGCTTCTGAGACAAATCCTACGAGAGCAGGGCAAGAAATAGCAAAGGAGGAATTCCCTTAGTTCATCCAGGCAATGAACACTTAGCAAGGTTGTATGTCCTTATCTGTCGATCCACAGACTAAAAATTTGTATTTTAGAAGTGGGATGGTTGTCATGAGGTGTACAGAAGCTGGTCTATGTCTATTTGAATTGAAAAATAAAATCAGAGCTGGATCTGACAGAAAGCAAGACAAATTTGGCTGGACAGCTTGACCATAAAAAGCCATCTTTGCCAATTATAAAGTGAATTTTATCTACTAATTTAATATGCTAAATCTTCAGTGCCAAAGTTTTGACAAAAACACATGTCAAACTCATACTACCTAAATCAATAAATAAATACTCACACATCCTTTTCCACTACCTAAACTTGATATATAATTTCAGGAGTTAAAAATGGGCAAGGAGGCATGTAAGTTTTTCTAAATTACTTTAGGGGCATAGAACAAAGAAATCAGGTGAAGAAACCGAGAGTTGCTCCATCCCGACTGGGAGGGTGGTGTGGCATTCAGCACTTCCCTGGCTGGCGGTCGGGGTCCCAGGGACAGAAAGGGACGAGGGAGCCCCGGGCAGCAGGACGCTGTGCCCCCTCTGTCAGTCGGGCACACCGATGAGGACCCCTTCTTCACAGTCCCATGGTGGTGCCTGTGAAACCGAAGGAAGGGTGAGAGGCGGGCCACGAACCCCAGTCACACTGAGCCCCCTGCAGTCAGACACCTGCTGATGAAATGAAGATCGAGGAGGGCTTCGCTGCCGGAGGAGTTGTTAGACGGCCCACACAGACAGGCGGCTCAGACTTTCGGCTTCTGTCCCCGGAGGTGCAGGCTTATAAGAGGAAGTCAGTAAATGAAGCGGTAGGCACTCTGACCTTGCAAGTGCAACGGTTTCTCTCCCTGAGAACGTAATACAACTTAGTTTGGTTTGGTGTCACTCGTATCTGCTCAGTCTTTGGCTATTCACTAATTATTGCTGTAAAAGGATTATTCAACTCAGGAGGATAGAGAAATTAAGGGCTAGCAACAAGGGGGGAAGCCCAGAGTCACCTGAGATTCAGAAAGATAGATGTAGTGTCCTCCAAGGACGAAGCCACGTGTGTGTCACACAAGCAGCTCACCAGAAAGCCTCTATTCATCATCTGAGGCTGTGGCTGCCTGGCTCTGGAAGTATGTGATCAGCCTGACTTCGGGTGCAAGCCACACACTCAGACCCAGAAATACTCCACGAGACAGCGGAGCTGCCACCTGGGTCTCCCATGTCACCTGTCCCGACAGCCTGGGCTAAAAGTGAGGGGGTTACTGAGCTATAGGGAATCAGAACTTAAACATTTAGCTGCCACCAGAGGAACGAAGTGAGACATAAATACAACATGAAGTAAGATGTCCTTAATTTATCCTGGTTACCGGAGAAAAATGTGCGAGGACTTCAGAGTTCTAATCCTGGCGTTGCTGTGTGACTAGGACCCAGTTTCCTTATTAGGAAATTGGAATGCCTTGCGTGGTAAGTAAAATTAGGGAAATTCCAAACCAGACAAGAGAGAGGCTCCTTTCTTAGACACCTGCTGAGCTAATTAATGAGCTCTCACCGCTACTGTTCCCTCTCTTGCTCCCTGTGCATTTCTCTGTTCCATTTCTCTCCATCTCAGTCTGAAGGCTGGCCTCGACATTCCAAGTTCTTTCGCCTCTTTTTCTGGCTGCGCTCCAAAACCAGGCTGATGAATGTTACTGCTTGATCAGTACGCAATACAGACCGATGGGTAAGCTCTGGTATGAACAAAAAGCGCCATGATTCCCCACTTTGTCACGTTCCTTTAAAAAGTCTCAGGTGATTCTAGTCTTGTTGAATCTCCTTACTCAAATCACAGGAAAGACAGAAAGAAGGGCTCATCTCTCGCTCTAGATCACATTCTACTTTATCCTGTGGCCCTTCTCTCCTTAAGTAATAACCACTATTTACAGAGGGCTGATTTAATGTTCCATGCTCTGTGCTAAGTAATACACATACGAGGAGGAACCCCCCAGACCAGAGTTTATTTATAAAAATCGTGTATTTATTACTATATGTTTAAACTTCAGTCGCCTCAAAAGCACCTTCCATTTAGTGCAGCACACCTATCGGGATGATTTCCCACTGCTCAAAACAGTTATGAACTCGGCAATTTCGACACCTTTTGTGCTTCTGCCGTTTTTTGTTTCACTTCTTCCACATCAGCAAAATGTTTCCCTTTCAGGACTCTTTTCATCCGGGGAAACAAACAAAAAATATCGCTCAGGGAAAGATTTGGTACACAGGGAGAGGGGGACATGGGGGCCACAGGGGACATGCTGTTTTTGGTCAAAAACTAATGAACACTCAGTGCAGTGTGGGCCGGTGCGCTCATAAATCACCCACCGTGAAATGGGCAAACACACTGAAAGAGTCTTCAAAACAAAATTCACTGAAGCTGAATGCAGCCTCTCACAACAAGTCCAGCTGGTCCACTGATACAGATGACGGGTTCCTAAACACTCACCTAGTGGGGGAAGCCTGTACTATACGGGGCCTGCCCTGTAGAAGACAATTCTGGTATTTTTGGGGTCCCCCTTGTATACACTATCTCACCAAATCCTCACAGTAGCTTTTGGATAGGCATTATCATCCCCATTTTACAGATAAGAAAACTGAGGCTGAGAGAAGCTCCATCGCTTGCTCCAGGCACACAGCTTCTAAGTGGTAGATCTAGATCGTGCAGACTCCAGAATCCTCAGAAATGAACCTGGACTTGAGTAAGAGGTGAGAGGTGCACCTGTGTCTTCTGACCCCCAGTTACTCACCAGGAGGTGACAGCCATTCATGTTCTATGAGGCCCAATTTCACTTGAAAAACCAGGTAATAACATCCTACCTCTATGGGTTGTTGCAGTGAGATGGAAGGGACATGCAAGTTCTTCTGTCACGTGCAAAAACGCCAGGGGCAGGTAGGGTTACTAGAGAAGGGAATGCAAACACTGGGTTTCTCGCTCTGCCCTCGCAGCTGCCTCTGCCTCTGCAGACCCATGGGGACGCCTCTAAGAGAAGCTTGGGTCCCTAGTGGTCCACAATCGAACCACGGCACAAAATTTGATCATCTCTGTGCACCGCACACCTTGCCTGCCGATTTTAGAGGTGGCTGCCGTTCTCGCACTGGGTATGGGGGCCTGCGTGTGTGCGGCCTGTTTCTACGGAAGATGGGAAGGCAGCCAGCAGGCCTGCTCAGCAGCACCTTCTACAGGGAGACACTTGAATGGAAGGAGCAGGCAGCGGGCTTACTCGCCTGCCTGTGTTCCGTCTGTTCTTAGAGTGTCTTTCTTTAGGACTGAGTCTTCTTTTGCTACTATTGTTGGATTGTAATGGAATCGTTTCCAGCATTCTTTTTTCTTTTTTAAATTCAAAAAGTAAGTTTTTCCATTTTGCTGATCTGTACTTTCTGTAACAAAAAGTACTACTTCTATAAAAAGAAAAAGAATCTATGGTGTTATCCACTGGTGATAATCAGCGTTAACACACTGAAATATATCTGTGCCCTGCTGTGCATATGTAAAAATATACATTTCACAGGTGCTTTGGGAGTCTGCTTTTCCACTCAACTAGCAAGCAGGAATGCCTTCCTTACCAAGAATGACATTTCTGTGAGATGAAGATTCATGCCTGAGTTGTATGGATTCCCTTCACCTGTACGGGCTGGACACAGGTCACTGCCACCTTTTCACTCACCTCTGGGACACGCATCCGTGGGGATGAATTTTTAGGTTTACCCTTAAATTATTTCTCCCCAAAAGTTCCCAGAAGGGAAACTCCTGGGTCAAAGGTTAGAAAAACTTTATCTTTTAGAATACGTTAAGATTTACAGAAAAATTACAAAGGTAATACAGCGGGTTCTAATATCTACTGTCCTCTGTTATTAACATCTTGTCTTAGTATAGAATACTTGTTACAATGAATCAATATTGGTACCTCGGTATTAACTGAAGTTCACATTTTACTCAGATTCCTTAGTTTTTCCCTGATGGCCCTTTTCTGTTCCAGATTTCACCCGGAATACCACAGTCCTTTCAGTCATCATGGGCCCTCAGGTTCCTCTTGGCTGGGACAAATTTTCAGACTTTCTTGTTTTTGATTCCGGTGACAGTTTGGGGAATACCGATCAGCTATTTTTAAAGTGTCTCTCAACTGGGATTTGTTTGCTGTTTTGCTCATGATTAGGCCGTAGTTATGGGCCGTTAGGAAACCAGAGGTCAAGTGGCATCCTCATCCCATATTGATCGAGGGTAGCACTGCCGAGATGACTCAGCACTGCCCACGCTGACCCTGACGGCCTAGCGAGGCAGCATCTGGTCAGGCTTTTCCTCTGTAAAGCTACTCGTTTCCCTCTCCCCACACCTCAGTGGAAGGAAGTCACTATGAGAAACCCACACCTAAGGAGCAAGGAGTTACATTCCCCCTCATCGTTGAGGGTAGGCTATGCACGTAATTATTTGAAGTTCTTCTGAACATGAGATTTGTCTCTTCTCCTTCGTTCATTTATTTATTCAATCATTTACTTTTTATCAGTATGGACTCAGGATATTTATTTTATACTTTGGGCTATAATCCACGACCACTTCATTTTGTTGCTCAGCTTGTTGAGCTTAGCCTTTGGGGGAGCTCTTTTGGTCAGCAGCTAGGGCCCTTTGCTATTCCCCCATCGATGTGTGGTGTTTGTTCATTTCTTTAGCACTTCCTTACTTTCAGGCACTACAAAATGCTCCAGGCCCATTTTGTGTATTTCCTACCCTAGTCCTAAAATCAGATGGCTCCCCAACCATATAAAACGACGTGACTTCTAAAGGGACTTGATGTATTATTGTTAAGCTGCCCTCCCGGAATTGCCTTACGCTCACTCACAATCCCGACTCACATTGGTATGAGGACACCCATCTCTGCACATTCTCGCCAACCCTGGGGCAGTTTCAGCGGTCTGCGGGGGGTGAGACTGTGAGGCGGAAATTATTTCCTCTCTGAAATAATTTCCATGTGGTTTCTCAGTTTCCCACTGAACTTCAACATGAAACACCATGGAGGCAGTAAGACAAAAAGAAAAGGCTTTGCATTTTCTCTGCCTTTCTATTGGCCTTCCCCAACCTCCTTCCCCTCCCCCAGCTCTGATGGTTTTCTGTAACTGCCCACCCCTGTGAGGGCTAAAGAGAACCTCCTCAAAGGCTCCATTAGGGCCCAGGCAACCCCAGGGGGTGAGGGTTCAGAAGCAGAAAATAGCTAAGGGCTTGTTTACCTTCCCTGCTTGCTTTCTGCACCTTCAGGAAATCCATCTGACCTAGTTTCATCTTTTATTTTGCAAGTGAATAATGGAAACCAAATCTCTTTCAAGCAGTTTCCTTCCACAGAAATCTTAAACATAAGATTTAATAAAATGCTGGACTTCAAATTGCCCGTTGCTGCAGTTTCTGTATCTTACAAGTTACCACAGGGAGAGGGAGAAGGGATCAATACACACACTCTTGACACTAATCTCTAATCTCTGTATGAATGGCAAGCTTCTATTTGTTTTTTATTTTTTTACTGTGTCCCAGATTAGTTCTCAGTGGCTTTTGAGTCCCATGATGACCTTGAATTGAGGTCCAGAAGTTGCAGAAAGTTGGAAATTGGAAGCCTACCAACTCTCGAGACCTAGTGCTACTTCTCGTATCGTGGAGGGTTCTGGATGTGGATTTAAGAGTTATGTACATGAGGTTTATGCCACAGCTTTGCCATTTACTAGCTGTGGGATTCTGAGTTTGGTGTTCCTGCCTGGAAGTAGAACACTACTGCGTACCTGCCTGGAAGAGTTGCTGGGGAGGTTAAGTGAGGATTAAAGTATAGAGTGCTTGGAATGCCGCTGGCATGCAGAAAATACGCAATACATGTTTTAGTCACTTAGGCACATCACACGAAGAAATCCAAGCTAAGAGGCTGAAGGTCATACAGGGAGTTGACAGCACTGTGAGACGAGCTGGGAGTCAGAATCTCTGGCTCCTGAATCCACGGTCAGGCCTGCAAGCCCTGTTTTCTCTGAGAATGCCGGTTAGTAACAGAAGAGCTAACGGGGCTGCTACGCCGGCCCTGGAGGTGCCCGGCTGCCGTGCGAAGGCGTTCACGATTCCTTCTCAAGCCTATTCCCTTGGTGTTTGATAACAGCCATCTGTTGACAATGCCAGTGAAGAGCAGCCATTTATTAAGTGGCTTATTATGTGCCAACCACTGGGCTCAGAGCCTTGGAAGCACCGTCTCCCTCTCCCCTTGGGCCCAGCAGCAGGTCCCGGGGACCCCCACTGCACAGGCTGCCCGCGTCCGTCCACTCCTCTTCACGCCACTTGCCTTTTGACTAGTGACTTCCCACTTCTACCCTTCACTTCTGTTTCATTTGTCAACAGCATTCAGAGACATTTTTTAGATGTACAATGGATTATGTCCTTCACTGGCTTCCCACGACCTTAGAATAAAGCTCGTGGCCCACAAACCTCTACACGATTGCCCCCTGACTACCTTTCCAAGCTATTTTGCGCCACCTCCCAAGCACAGTGGCTTTATTTCTGCCCCTCCAATAAGCAGAGTGTGTTCTTGCCATAAGGCTTCTGCATGCTATGTTCTGTCTCAAAAGCTCTTCCCGTCACAGCTTAGAATGGCTGGCTCCTTAACATTCAGGTCTGGCTCCAATGTCACCTTCGCAGAGGCTTTCCCAGACCGGGCAATCTAGAGCGCCCACCGCACCCCTAACTGCATTAGACTGTTGCATTGTCCTCCCAGTGCCGATAACCATCCACAATTATTTTGAGATGGTAAGGGTCTTTAACTATTTTGTTGCCCACTAAATCACCCGTACCTGATAATGTGCCTGGCACCTGTGAAGCCTCCACAAATATTTTTGAGTGAATGAGCAAGAGAATGATCACAACAACCCCATAATATATTGCTGTTCTAGGAACCTCCAAGGCATCCCAGGCCAACAGTGGGCAGCCTGCTGGTCTTAGAGATACTGCTCAGCAATCTCACAAACAGCTTACTTGTACAGGTGGACCCGGTTCCATTTTACTCTAATTGTCCCTGCAATCACCAGGTACATATAACCACTGGGGGCACCAGGCGTGGATTAAAATGATGTACATAAGCCATGATTACTCTTACATGTGACTAAGCCTTACTGGTAAAGAATGTGTGTGTTTGATGAACAAGGAGTTCTGTATGATTGAGGGCAAAGCAGAAGCAAGTTCATGTCCAGCCCTCCCCAAGCAAGGAAACCTGAAGAACCAATTCATCATCAAGAGGAAATGTTCTCATCTGGCTTCCTTATAAACAGCTGCACTTTTGGCAACTTCCAGCCCTGCTCAATCCAGCTGTGAACTGTGCTCAAGGCCTTGATTCCAAAACTTTAACCACCCGCCCTTACCCTAATGGTCCACGGAGGGAGAGAGGTGAGGACGGTATCAAGACATCCAGGCCAAGAGGGAAGTAAAGGGGTACCTATTCATTGCTCCCCTCCTTCTCTCAGATGAAACGTCTGCTGGGGATGGAGGCGGAAGCGGGAGAGCTGGGTTAGTTACTGTGGGGGTGGGGGGGTGGCAGAGGAAAAAGCACACAACGAAGACCCAGAGACATGACTTCGAGGCTGCACTCCAGCACACACGAGCAGTCGCGCCTTGGGTGAGATGGCTCTAAGTTTCCACCTCTGCAGGATGAGGGTAATGACACATAGAAGTGCTCGTTAAATGCATGTTATTATTATTACTTGGTGGGCATGGAACTAATCGTATCACCGATACCTTTGCATTCAGTTTTCATCATAATCACCCTGTGTAAAAGCATTAACACCCCATTTTACAGAAGAAGGAAATGAGGAGCAGAGAAATGAAGTTACATCCCAGGTCCCACAGCTTGGCCGAGCTGGCATTACAACCAAGGCTGGCCCTTGCTTTGAACCCTGGGCAGAGGGACTCGGAGGAGTGCAGGCAGCATGTGAGAGGGCGTGTGAAGTCAGCTTGGCTGCATCTTTCCAGCCAGGTTACGGGGGATGCCTCGTCACCAGAAGCACAGGTGGTAACCTCTGGATTGCTAAAGACTCTCCCAAGGCCTTGGCAGACGCAAACCCCAGTTTGGACACCAATTACTAGAAGGCTTTCTCCCTGCTATAGGGGATCCTAGTAGTCTCTTGTCTACAAAGGCACAGCTAGGTGTCTTCCATTTTTACAAGGACAACCAGTCTGTGACTTTCCTGAAGTAGGCTGGCTGCAGGGCGGAGCCAGTTCACCTTGGTTCTTGTGAGTTTCCACAAACACACTCATACGGAGGGCCCGTGACCAAGACCCTTCCCCTGGACTTAGGACAGAGTCTCTTTGGGCCACACATCGGTTTCAATTTCTGTCTCCTCTGTCCTGAGGTGAGAGGCACCTGGGTCTCACTTTTAGGTAGGTTGCAGAGAAAGTTCCTTTCAAAGCTGTGGCTGATCTTCCCTCCGCCCCACTAGAGAAGAGAATTTGACTACAGTTGAGGTGATGCCCCTTGTCTGCCGTCAGGGCACCAGTGATGAAGGTGGTCTGCTGATCCCTGCTTCCCCCCAAGCAGCCTTCAGGGCCCCAGGGGTTCGGCAGGCCTCAGTGTGACTGCACCGTAAATGTCAGACTTTGCCACCTGAGCTCCTCGGAGGCTGAACCTGATTCTCACACACCATTCTTTCCCCAGTGTTAGGAGCATGCCTGGTGGCACTTAGGATGCATCTGGTGGCCAGCACACAGTATCTCTCGCAACCTGCCTTGGCCTGGGGGAAGGGATGTAGCCGGTAAAGTGAAAACTACGGGAAGCTGACTTTCAAGGCAGAAACTGTCTTGTAGGAAAGCAGACTCTTCTCCTAGGAGCACTAAGACCTTTCTACTTGGAGCACACCGGGAGGAGGCAGTTATGGGTCAGGACTGTACGTTTGCGAGTTGAGACAGGGATTCCTATCCAAGCCCTTCGGAGCTGTGAGACTTTGGCAAAGCCACTGAATCTCTCAAAGCCTTCGTTGGGCTCCCATCTGTGAAACACAGGCATCGTTTCACTCACTCTCTCAGATGTTTATGGGGCGCCAATAGTACGCCAGGCGCTGCATCGGTGTTGGCATTACAGCAGTGAGCAAAACTGACAAGGTCCCTGTTGTCATGGAATTTCTAGTGAAGGAGACAACTAGCAAACAAGTCCACAGACCAACAACTGCAGAGGGTGGGAACTTCCACAAAGACAGTAAAGCAGGATGCTGGGAGAGAGGGTGCTGGGCCCGTGTGTGCTGGGGGCCGACTCCGGAGTGGGGAGTATCTCACTCTGCCTCTCGGGGCTGCGTGTTGGATGAGATAACCGAACGTCACCTGCCTCACGTGCTTACTAACAAGCAGTGAGCGCCGACCCAAGTCAGCCGTTTGCGTACTGCTCCCATCCTGACGCCGGTGGCTTCTCCTTCACCTCACAGTGGCTGCGCCCCGACCACCTGCAGAGCTGGGGACCCAGAGGGGAACTGGATAGGCTCCCTGCCCTCGAGGGGCTTACAGTCTGGCAAAGAATGTAGTCTCTGTGGTACGAGAGATTCATTTCACCTACAGAGTCAGAAAAGACAACCGTTCAATGTCGACAGATGGACTGGCATTTTCCAGGAAGACTAGGGGGCCAGAAGGAGGCCAGCCAGGTGGAGGGGACAGCTTGGACCAGCTCCTGACGATGTGACGGCATGGTGTGTCCAGGCTGCAATGGAAAGTTTGGAATGGCTGGAGACGGTGTGAGAGGGCACCCTGGCAGAAAGAGTGTCTCGTCACAGCTCCTAACGCTTATCTCCGTGGGTCATGCTTGAAATGTCTGCTGAGAAGATGGGGGCCATGGACGGGAAAGAACAGGAGATGAGAAGACTGCCAGGCTCCACATGGCGTCTACCACCCTGCCAGCACCCCAAAATGTGAACGAGGGCTGTGCTTAACATATGCGGACACTCCCCAAGGCAGCACACGCAGATGTTTCAGGGAAAAAAGGAAAACAAACCCACCATGGTAACTCAATATAAAGCCTGTGTCGGGGGCGGGCAGGCCTCAGGCTGCTCCAATGTGATTATGTCATCAGCGCAAGTCTGAGACTCACGTGCAATGGTAACACAGGTGCCAGCGGATGATCCTGGTGGTCTGCAGTGAGGGGACGCTTGCTCCCCAGCACCGCCAAGGGCTCTCTCTTTGCCAAAGCCAGACTCACCTGTCCAAGGGGCTAAGGCCCATGCCAGGGACAGTGAGAGGGCTCTGGTACGGGAAATGGCAAACTAGAAGGTAGTTTCTTGTGCCGAGTTAATAACCCAGGCATCCCGGCCAGCATGTTTTCTCTGAGATGAGCGTAACTACGGAGTGGACATTTGTGAAAGGGAACCACGCAGACCGGGGCCGGGTTCCCTGCCTGTTTTATGACTCTGTCCTATCTCTGCCCTTGCAGTAAACATTCTTGTTACGAGTCTCCCTAGGAAACAAGGAGAAAGTAAGAAAGCTATCGCTACTTCTAATATTCCGAAAGTTCATGATTTCAGCACATACAGACTGCAGGAATCTGCCTGCCACCCGCCCCCACCTCCCTCCCCGCTGGAAGAAGGCTGCGTGATGCAGACAGCTGGGGAGATGAACATCATGTCAATCTACATTCCGCCAATTTCACCAGAGGTTCTCCCTGGATTTCAGGTCAGGGCGGTCAGATGCGAAGAAGGTGACCCAAAACAAAGAGGAATGAACACACCGAACAGGAGAGCCGAAGCAGAGAAGAGAGGAACCGAACATGTCAGGCCTCCATCCTTTGCACGTCATCGCCCAGTCTCAAGACTGAACAAAGCCACCGCTCTGGATCAAAGGGCTGCCCCAGGCCCCGGAAGCAGCAACAGAGATCCAACATGACTTCATGTGAAGTGCAGCCTGGCCTTTGTCACACTCAAAAGATCTCCCCGACAGCCATTAAAATGCCCAAAGACCTTGTCAAAGTTGTTCCTTTAGTCTAAGGTACTGCACTTCTCTGGCTGAGCTCCTACGGTTAAAACTTGGCAGATGTTACAAGACAAGAGTCGTCTATAGGAGCACCGTGAACCACCTGAGTGCAGATGAGTTCTGGGGTAAGCCCGCTGTAATTTTAGAAGCTGATGGGATGAGGTGGGTGATTGAGTTTTACCGGGGGAAGAAAAATGACCATCTTAAAGGGTTAGGACTAAGATGTAAACACAGGGCACTGCACGGAGCGGACAGACATCACTAACGACACATTCTGCCTTCCCCCTAGTTTCTCCTGAAGCCGCCTCTGCTGTCACACTCAAATGACACAATCCTGCCCCTTCAGACCGGTTTCATCCACCTTCAGAAGAAACTGTTTACGGCTTGGTCTCAACATAAATCAGATGCCGTTAAGACTGATGTATGATACCTGGAAAGTAATTGCTCTACGCTGGCTCGGTGACAGGGCCCAGCCAGAGCAGGCCACCCAAGCACCCCAAAGGGCACCAGCAGAAGGTCTCCCTTATTGCTGACTAAGCCCCAGTCACCCTCTCAGGCTGCGTGGCTGAGGGGCATCTGTCAGCAAGCTAGTGGGCTCCCTGCTGTCAGACTCTCACCCTGGCTTTGGGACCAGGAAGGTCCCTTTGAGAGGAACAGGAAGAACACAGACAAACCAAGGTTCGAATCCAGTCCTTCCACTACTGACTAAGTTCCCCCAGGCAAAACTTACTCCACTGGGCCTCCGTTTCCTCATTTTTGAGTCGGAGTCCATGAGTCGCAGATTCTTTATGAATATAAAGTATACGGGCTGGGGCAAGGGCTCATTAAGTGACGGCTTTTCTCATGAGAAGGTGAGACAGACAGAGCTGGCATGTACCAGACTTACACTCCGAGTGGTCCTGTCCCTTCTTCCTTCCTCGACTGGATGACTGCTGGGGCTCTCACGCTGCGTCCCAATCAGAAATGCTATACAGAAGAATACATCCATCCGATGGCTCTTCTACTCCAGCACGAGAAGATAACAACAAGTGCACAGACCTTTTGCTTTCCCCACCCCCTCACTCCTTAAAACATCCCCCTGCAGTCTTCACTCAGCCCAGCACTGACGGGGAGGAGAGAGGGCATGACAACAGAAACAAACATTTCAGTTAGCCACACTGGGGAAAAGATGAGAGATTCTTTTAGGGGTTGTTTTTGAGTTAAAACAAAACAAAACAAAACATTTGCTGTGAGACAAGAAAGCCACTTCTGAAGATGATCGTTCTGTTAGAGAAGTTTAAGAAAGCTCATGGAACTACTTGCTTCACGTTCGGCTGGAGAAAGGAAGCTTATTTCCTTCCCAAAGTGCTTCTCCGGTCTCTCCTAAGTCTACCCACCCCCCCAACTTTGTTGAGGCACACGGACATACAACCGTGTGGAAGTGTAAGGTGTGCGATGTGACAATGTGATGCACTTACTGTGGATGTTTGCCGCAATGCAGTCACTTACGTCACACCTCTCACCGCCTGCAAGTGCCGTTTTGTGTTGTCACGGCCCGAGTCTGCTTTCTGCCAGTGCTCTGAGCCCCGGCGGGATGCAGGCCTCTGACCGCGGACCCTGCACTCCTCCTGCCTACTGAAGGGGGTGGGGAGACCGGGCACGGAGCGGGGTTAGATGCACTGTGCGGCCTAGCGACCAAGGCAGGAGACACCGGTCCACGCGAAATGCAAGATGACCACCCACTTAGCGCTGACTCATTTTAATTGGCCTGAATGGTCACCACACGGCTGTAAAGGACACTCTGACTAGGGGTCAGAACCAGACCCTCAAGTTAGGCCTAGCACAGAGACGTAAAAAATGGTCTGAAGGAGGAGAGCAGAATGAGTCTGTGAATCTGCCATAATGAAGCCCCTAGAACCTCCATCCTAGGGGCTTCATTTCCTCTCTTTCATTCTAACTCCTCCCTGGTAAAGCACAGTCATGGCATTGAAATCCACAGATAATCCTTAAATCTCTGTGGCAGCTCCAGTTCTAAACTCTTCCTTCACAGCTGACGCTGTTAACAGCTGTTAACAAGTCATAACAAGGACCTTTCTTGCCCAGCCTCGAATATCGGTATCCTTCCTCTTTCTCTACCAACTCATAGCCAGCCTTCAAGCCTAGGGCTTCCACGAAGGCTGGCCACTCACCTTCCACCTGTCAGACTCAGAGTCTGGATCCCCCTTCTAGGACCAAGGGGGACTCAGAGGTCACACTGATCATGGGGGTGGGAGACAGGCAGGGCACTGAGGCCCGGGGAGGCCAAGTGAGAGCTGGAAGCAGCCTAATGAAGAGAGCAGGTGTGAGCAACGGCAATGGCGGCACAGCCGGAGTCAGAGCCGGCAAAGAGGTGCTGAGTGGTAGCCTTGAGCAGTGAGCCACGTCCACGAACAGGATAATTCACTAGAGAGAGTGAACTTCAGAAGGCCCGGGGAGGCTAGAAAGTGCAGCACCAGGTGAGCAGGGGTGAGGAGTTCAAGGAAGAGACTGTGAACAGTGGGGGGGCACTGGAAGCCTCATGAAGTCCTGGCTGTGTGGCTTGGGGCAGAGGCCCATAATGTCCAAGAGAGTCACATGAGATTGGGCACGAAGCGCTTAATGTGAAATCCATTTCCCTGGCGTCGATCACCAGTCACCAAGGTGTCTCCTGTGGCCCTATTAACCCAGTGTGATGCTTGGCTTTTCTTTCTCTTGCCAGCCAGCTGCTGCTGCTCCAGGGCATGTGTTGTGACTCACCACTTACCAATCCCGATGAGCAGCATGTGTCTAAGGTTTGTGAAATGAAGGTGTAAGGGATCTGCATCCCCTTCCCCTGATGAAGAAAGTAACAGGTTAAAACAAGTGGGAGGCCATCTAGGCCCCCAGGGGCAGGCCAAGCAGTAACGTGTGTTTGACTCTCAGGGATGCAGGACATACCTAAGGGTCTTGCATTTATCCTCACAATGATGACAGAGGCCCTGCTAAAAGGGAGCTGCCCTCTGTTCATTATCTTCGCTTTCATTTTGCTTTGTGTTTGGCTGGGATTGCTTTAAGAGAGTTGAAGTTTACCTGTATCATAATCCTCTACCGATTCCACTTTCAGACACACAGGACAGAGGTGGCAGAAAGTGAGAGAGCAATCCTTGCGGCCACTCCTTCAGCTGCTGCTCTGCTGCTCAGGGACCCATCATCAGGGACCACCATCACGCTTTGCTGGAGCAGAGCCTGACCCCCTCCCTCCAGTGCCCACTGCTTTCCCAGAGGTCAGCCACGAGTTCACATCAAGCAACAAGCAGCAATTACAACCTGAGTGCCCGCTGGGGATATCTTTCTGGTGTCAAGCCGCCATTAAAAGCACTTAAGGAAATCACAAAAGGGAGGTGAGAGAATACTTTGGGGAGAGCCATACACAGGACAGGGGGGCCAGAAGAGAAGGCATCAGCCCAACTCCTATCTTGAGGGAAAAACAGGTCATAAAAAGCAAAGCTGGTTCTAAGGAAAGGACCTGCCTTGGGGAAACTGAAAAATACTTGTATCTTTCAAGTGTTCTCTTGCTGGGGCCACAACACTTCAGGGTTGCTAGGAAAACTTTTGCTAACACAAACACAGTAAAATAACATTTTAAGCAATTATCTATGTTATTATTTTTAAAATTTTTATTGAATTTACATGGGTGACATTGGCTAATAAAATTATATAGGTTTTGGGTGGCAATTCTATAATACATGTTTGTTAGTTTGTTTCGTTCATCAGATTCCACATATAAGTGAAATCATATGGTACTTGTCTTTTTCTGACTGGTTTATTTCACTTAATGTAATACTCTCTAGGTCCATCCATGTTGTCAGGAAAGGTAAGGTTTCCTTCTTTTTTCATTGCCTAATAGTATTCCATTACATAAATGCACCACGGCTTTTTTATCCGCTCATCCGTGCATGGGCACTTGGGCTGCTTCCAGATCTTGGCAATAGTAGATGATGCTGAAGGGAACACAGGGGTGCATATGTTCTTTCAAATTAGCATTTTGGGTTTCTTCCCAGAAGGAAGGAACTGGCTATATTCCCAGAAGTGGGATTGCTGGGTCAAAAGGTGGTTCCATTTTTAATTTTTTAAGGTAACTCCCTACTGCTTTCCACAGTGGCTAAATCAATCTGCATTCCCACCAAGGAATTATGTATTTAAAAAAACTATTCAATAAGCATGTATTATTACAACAGGTACTTATGTTCTCTCTCATCCCATCTGCACTGCTTGTCTGTGACGGAGACACCATGATTCCTCCTTTAGACGTGGAAGCTCGGGGTCAGAGGGGTCAGTCACCTGACCACATTCGCAGCCCAGGTTCGTCCAG
Organism: Glossophaga mutica; assembly: GCA_039655065.1. Classification (NCBI taxonomy): domain Eukaryota; kingdom Metazoa; phylum Chordata; class Mammalia; order Chiroptera; family Phyllostomidae; genus Glossophaga; species Glossophaga mutica. The sequence goes on from CM077308.1 coordinate 21,515,757, forward strand.
TTGCAAAGCCTACGTTCTTCCTAGCAAAACAAATGTTGAGCTGGGCTGTGACTCCTCGCCAAGTTTGCATCCTTCTGACCGACCTATTGGTGGCTGTTACTCCTGGGTTAACTAGGTAGGCATGTGCGTGGCCTGTAGGGCACAGTGGCCTGCCCTGTCCTCCTGATTAAAGGGAGAGTGAACCTGTCCATCGTCAGGGGGCTGACGGAGTCTCTGATGGAATCTTTCTTCAGTCTCACAGCTGTCAATACCCAAAACACAGGCAAGGACTGGAAGCCGAGATAAGCAGAGCACATAACCTTGGGAAAGTCACTTTCTTCTCTGAGTTTCAGTGACTTCACTAAATCTTATAACACAGCAGTTGTGACACTAAATAAGATACCTTATGAAGGTCCTTAATATTGGATTTGGCACAACATAAAATAAATACTTTATAAATGATAACTATCATTGTAATTTCTGTTTTATCTCAAAGAAACAGTTTTGGAAAATTCATATAGGTTTGGCATCAACTTGTTCTCATTCAGTAGGGCTATTTATTATGTTGAAAGTTAGTTTTGAAGTCTTGAGTTTGTTTCACGGCTAAGAATGACTATAACAAAAGAACGGCAGTGGACAGCACAGACCACTTGAGTTCAGGACAGAGAGAACCATATTCTCTCGGGCTGGTCCCTTGCCTTGCTGTTCAATCATCTTAGACTACGAGCATGGCTATTTAGAGACTAGAAACTTATACTGTATATGCATATGGTAGGAACCTTGAGCATTTTAAAAGTCAGAAGACAAGTGTAGGATGAATTAATGCAAATGGCTTTGCTCCTTGTTATATAGTCCCCCAAACGCACATTTGTTAGAGGAACTCTCTTACAATGGGCACCTCCTCGGGGGGGTAGTTTGGGCTGGTTCCCAGGCTCACGGGCAGCTTAACTGTGCACGCAGCAGTGAACAGGAGAATCAGGCTGATGCTGGGTTCTTGTCCAGGCTACTCATTGCGACCCCAACAGGGACGCGGAGACCTAGAGGTTCTTCTCAGGTTTCAGTCTCCTGCACTTCTGACTCAAAGCTGCTCTCTGTCCGCAGAAACCCTCAGCCAACGCTGCAACGGACAGTTTCTATCTGCACCCTCATTTCTGCACCCTCTTCAGAAAGGCTTTTTATGTTGAAGCAAGAACAACCCTGTCCCAGGAGGAAAGAAAATGCACCTCCAGTCACTGGCCCTGGGAAAAGGGGTGAGCAGTGGGGCAGACCGCCCAGGCATGCAGACGGCTGAAAGTGCTTGCCTCTTGCTGTTTTCTTTTAGGGGGTACAGCGAGCACTGCTGCCATGTAAATTTGCAGTAATAGAGAATATGGGACTCAGACTCAACTCGGAGCTAGGTTCATTGGCGTTTTAACTAATCTCCCAAATAGTGCGTTTGGTTCTACATAATTTCCTGTAAAATAGTAAACTTTTCAGTACAGGACAAGTGTTAAAAGCTTTTTGGCATGAAGGAAGCAAAGAACAGTAACTTCTTTAAGGTCATTGCACTGGTCTTTCTAGGTAGGTTTGGAAAACTGGTTCTTTCCAGTCTGTCTTTCAGATACTGACAGAAGAGGCAGGTGATGCACTGCGGAAAAATTAAGGCTCCAGAGCCTCAGAAGGGGAAAATACTCCCTGTGAAACAGAAAAGGGCAGATACTGAAATGCCACAGACTAGTTTTTTGATTGTAGATTTTTAAGCAACAAAAAGCTGTTGCAATTTAAGATCACTTAGAGTTACAGAGAGAAATTTCCCTCTATCCCAAGCCAAATTTTAGAAGGGGTTGTACCCCTTTTTTGTTAAACAACCGAAACATTTCCAGACTCACTGATATGTGTGCACACTGCGTATGTGCGCACACACACATTCACACACACAAAAAGACATGCCCATTCTAAATTCAGTTTGCAACTGCCATGCCTTCTGTAATTGCCTTGTTGTTACTGAGTCAGTAATCCTAAACTGTGTAGCCAACTTTTATTAAAGGTAACGCCTACGTAGTTAAAAGATTTAGCTGAAATAGATGTGGCATAAAAACGTAGGATTTTATAGAAATTTAGTAGGATACTTTTACGTTCTATAAACCACCACATTGCCTCCTTTTAAATTCCCAGAACCCCTGAATGAAGATTCATAATATTTAGTCTTACAGGTGATTTTCCAGGTACCTTTTAACCTCTGAGATTCCAAGCCTTGAAGTATTCCGAGGATATATTTGGTGTAGACATATCTAAAAAGATTTCATCCCAAGAATCCTGTTTAGGTAGACAGGCTAAATGTCTATAGCACTGTGGCCCACATATTGTTTCAAACACGGGAGAGACCATTTCTTGGACAGCTGACTACCCCGGCCTCTCTACAAAGTATCCGCCTCCTCCCACAGTCTGGCATTTCAGAACCTTTGATTACACTGGTCTACTTCACAGACAGACTCTGGCCAGGAGTATCAGTTCAGATCCTTAATCCCAAACACAGCACATTCTGCTCCCCACTGGGCCTCCAACTATTCACCCTCAATCTCACAAAGGCTGTGCCAGTGTGTGGGTGATAATGGCACCAAGCACATCAGCAACCTTGCTGGCTGTGCACACGCAGACAAGATCTCTTGGGGCACCCCAAAAGCTGGACCCCTCAACCATCAAAGCTTTCCCTCTTCCCATTCAATGAAATGTGACTATAATTTGTGCCCATTAACTCAGCCTAAACACCCATTCACAAAGAACCTACTTGCAAAAGTTTGCTGCTATGCACAGCGAATTACCTCTGGTGTGCCCTTCCAGGACGGGGCCAGACTCTCACTTCAGATGCACAATTCATTCTGACCAAAACGTTCCATTTGCTGTATAAATGCAAAAAACACATGCACACGCACAGGGCGTCCCTCATTTCCTCTGGAGTAATAAGAGCCTGGGCAATACTTTAAGTGCTCATTCTCCAACATAACTCAGAATGGAGCATCGCAAACAGTGACATCTGCACGGATGCAAAATGTATTCACGATGGTCAGTGCTACTGCAATGAAAGGAAATACATCCCTAATGGCAGGTCCTTTGAAATCGTGTGCCGCTGGATCCTGTGTCCATAAAAGCAATAACGAAGAAACAGGAGTGTGTCAAACAAATTAAAAGGAGTAACAGGGGCATGGGGTGGCTTCGCGGGCTCTAGGCAATGTCAGTGAGAAGGCACATTCACTGGCTGGAGCCCCAGGGAGACGGTTATGACAGTTTAAAGGCAGGCGAGGCAAGAAGAGCACTAGGCTGGCATTCTGGAGAACTGAGGTTTGGGTCCAGGCTCCGCTGTGTGCTAGCTTTGTGATCTGGAGCAAGTTGGTCAGTATCTCCTCGCACCGCACGGTGCTCACCTGTAACACCAGGGCGGCTGGCCTGCAGGACTGTATGAGGAGGAAGTGAAAAGTAAAAACACATACGTGGAGTGCCGGGCAGGGAGTCTGGTGTGTAATAAGCATGCAATGAACATCAACTTTTCTTTTTACTTTTTTTCTGTGCAGCTGTTTCATACAGGAGGAGAACACAAATAACCCCCCCGCCCCCCGCTTTTCAGATCACGGCAATTTTAACCTACCCCATATGCATGGGCACTAAAATCAATTATTAGGAGAAAATGTGGTAGTCAAGTGGGAGATTGAACATTGGCTTTTGCTTTTCTTTTTGTTATCACTTAATAAAGCTCTGTGATTTCAGGCATCACCTAGCTCTACAAATCTCAGTTTCTTCTTTCATAAAGTAGAGCTAATAAAACCTGCTCTTCCTAATTCAGGGGCTTGTTATGAGGACCACGTGAAGTGAAATGTATTTGGCAGATATTATTGGTTGGCTGACTTAGTCATTTCCGGCTTACTCTCCTTGCGCTACTCTGGAGGGTGGAAGAGCTAAATACTTGCATGCAAAGCCTGTCCTGCAGTTGGGGGTGCAGGCAGCCCACTTCAAGCCCGTGACACAGACACATAAGTCTTCTGGTCTTGGTGGGGTTGTTCATTAGCAAAGTGTTTACTTTTCTGATTAATAGAGATGTGTCCCTTCTTCTGACCTCTCCTTCATTCTTGCAAATGTATATGATGCCCAAAAACTACAGCCCTTTTTTAATCATAAGACGACAAGCATGAACGAAAGGCTCAGGGAGTCTCAGAGACACAAGGCAGTACTGACATTAGGTACCGAACCTAAGCCGGCGGTCAGCCACCTTTCTCCAAACACACTGTGTGAAACAAACCTGTTTGCTTAAACTACTGACACCAGGGTTTTCTCTTACTCAAAACTGAATGCGATTCTGATACAATGCATAAGCACACTGGAGAATTAAAAGCCTTAAATATAAGTATATGATCTTTTCTCCGCCAAGATTATCATTCCCTTGGACCCATCTGGCTAATTTATACATGCCCTGTAAACTTAGATTTAGTAATTACCTCCTCCAGGAAGCTTTCCAAGACCCTACCCCCAGCTGGATTAGCATTTCCCCAACCCTTTGGATGTCTCAAAGTACTCCATAAACCTCTCTGTTAGTATATGTTACACTGTTTTGTAATTATGCATTTATTCATCTCTTTGCCCCACAAGTGGTTAAAATGTCTCAACAACAAGGATCCCTACTTTAGCCATTAAAAAAATTTCTAGCACTTGATATAGACCTGGCACATAGAGATAACTCATTATTTGTTGAAATACTGAATAAACCAACAAAAGAATGATCTGAAAGAACAAGAAATAAACAATAGCCTGTACAGCCTTATTATCCATTCATATTTTTGAAATACTGTAAATAGCTTTCTAATTTCTGTTCCTACTTTCAGAATTCTAGGTTGGAAGACATAGGTCTAGGCAGTGATTTAAAAAATATTGATTATGCTATTATGGTTGCCCCAAATTTCTCCCCTTTGCCTCCATCTGCCTGGTACCCCCATTCCCTCCTGCAACGACCCCCCCAGTTCATGTCCATGAGTCGTACATATAAGTTCTTTGGCTTCTCCATTTCCTATACTGTTCTTAACCTTCCCCTGTCTGTTTTGTACCTACCAATTTATACTTGTTAATCCCTGCATCTTTTCCCCCATTCTTCCCCTTACCTCTTCCAGCTGATAACCCTCCAAATGTTCTCCATTATCTCTGATTCTGTTTCTGTTCTGCTTGTTTGCTTAGTTTGGTTTTTAGATTCAGTTGTAGCTAGTTGTGAATTTGTTGCCATTCTAATGTTCATAATTTTGATCTTCTTTTTCCTATATAAGTCCTTTTAACATTTCATGTAATAAGGGCTTGGTGTTGATGAATACCTTTAGTTTTACCTTGTCCAGGAAGCACTTTATCTGCCCTTCCATTCTAAATGATAGCTTTGCTGGATAGAATAATCTTGGTTGTAGGTCCTTGCTTTTCATCACTTTGAATACTTCTTGCCAGTCCCTTCTGGCCTGCAAAGTTTCTTTTCAGAAATCAGCTGACAGTCTTATGGGAACTCCTTTGTAAGCAACTGTCTCCTTTTCTCTTGCTGCTTTTAAGACTCTCTCTTTATCTTTAACCTTTGGCATTTGAATTATGATGTGTCTTGGTGCGGGCCTCTTTGTGTCCAACTTGTTTGGGACTCTCTGTGCTTCCTGGACTTCCTTCACCAAATTAGGTAAGTTTTCTTTCATTATTGTTTCAAGTAAGTTTTCATTTTCTGTCTCATCCTCTTCTTCTTCTGGCACCACCATGATTTGGATATTGGTATGTTTGGAGATGTCCCAGAGGCTCCTTACTCTATCCTAGTTTTTCAAAATTCCTTTTTCTTCTTGCTGTTCTGATTGAGTATTTTTCTTCCTTATGTTCCAGATCATTGATTTGATTCTAAGTTTCATACCCTCCACCATTGGTACCCTGTAGGTTTTTCTTTATTTAGCTTAATTCAATCTTCATTTCTGCCTAGGTCATTTTTATGCTGTTGTAGTACCCAATGACTTCTTTGAGCATCCTTATAACCAGTGTTTTGAACTGTGCATCTGATAGGTTGCCTATCTCCATGTGATTTAATTCTTTCCCTGGAGTTTTGTTTTATTCTTTTATTTGGACCATATTTCTTTGTCTTCTCAACTTGACAGCCTCTCTGTGTTGGTTTCTGTGTATCAGGTAGAAGTGCTTTGACTCCCTTAGTAGCATGGCCTATTGTAGAAAAGGCACCCATCTGGATGGGTGGGGCTTCTTTAAATACTTGGTTGTTAGACTTGCATTCAGCTTGATTTTCTGACAAATCTGGGTGATATTCGTTTTGTAGCCTAGTTGTTATTTTGCTGTAATTATGCATGGAGGTGAACCATGTTTACCTACTTTGATCGGAAGTCCTAGGCAGTGACTTTTTTTGGTTTTTAAAGTTATTCCACTTGACCCTTGTTTGAATTCGTGACATCCCTCTACTCCTACTCCCTAAATTATTTTATGCCATGTATTTAGCCTACACTTAACTATACAAAAATTATTTTCTTCTTTGTTGTTTTAGAATTTATCCCTTGTAATAACCAAAGACATCCCAGGAATAATCCCATTTGGCACCATAACAAACGTTCACATTATCCAGGGGCCCCCTTCCTACGTGTCTGAGCAATGTCTGTGTGACTGGGGCTTCTGGAAATTTCCTGCTCACTTGGCTACATCTGGGTCCTTACCACACCTGAATGCAGCGTGGAGCTGCTAAGGCTGGGCCTGTCGTATGTGGTTCTCTGCCAGGAAACAGATGTGAACCCTTCGTGTCTTCTCTCTTTCTAAAGCCAGTTTGCCTCTATGACTCGTATAGACCACAGCCTTCCTGAAGTAAGATGACAAGCCCCACTGCCAAAATACCCAGAAAAAATGATGTCAAATCATGTAGTACTGATTATCATTCAGATGACAAATCAGAAACCCACTCCGCTGTTATGAGCATTACATTACAAAAAAGTCTAAAAGGTAAAGTGGGTTTGCCTGACAGTCGCCAGCGTCAAGCCTCAAGTCTCAACTCCCGGTCCCTTTGCCTGTAACGCTCTCGTGCCCGTTTCTGCTCGGCGGGCTCCGTCATCCAGTCCGGTTTCAGCTCAAAGTGACCTCCACAAAACTTCTTTGAACACCTTATCTATAGTACCTTCTTCCCCTTAGTCTCTTTCTGCCAAATCACCCTGTTTCACTTCTTTTCTAGCACTGCTGTCTGAAGTTATTTTGTTCCTTTAGTGGTTTACTGGATTTTTCCCCTTCAATCTCTTCCCATTAGAATTCAATTCCACCAGAGATAAGATCTCATCACTCTTCTCTTGTTGATCCTATATCCTCAGCAACAAGATCTTTGCCTAATGTAGGTGCTTAGTAAACATTTGTTGAAAATGAGTAAGAAGAAAGTGGGCAGTGTGTATCCCTTGGCATTTTACTGGCCTTTACTTGAGTTTCCTTTCGGGAGTGGGAATAAGAATGGGGTTGAGGGCCACCCTGGAAACCTGGAGGCGATGAGGCTGGCTTGGGACGACCATGCGGAGTTATGAAAGAGCCAGAGTCCTGGTCCTGTCGTTTACAAGATGTTCAAGAACTGGCACACACCCCTTAACCTCTCTGAGCTTCAGTTTTAGCATCTGTGCAGTAAATTGTTTCAGAGCATCAGGGTAACAATTAAATGGGACAGTGATGGCAGAAAGTAAATAAATTAGTTCCCCTCTGCCTGTCCCTTAAGGCTGTAAAAAGAGGAAGCAGTCCAAAAGCCCTGGGAAAATGGTCCAATGCTTTTTCCCACTCTAGCAGTCACCTTAGCAACTGCAGGGATTCTCCACAGAGAAACCGTAACATGCTGCAGCAGGGGGTCTAGCCCACAGGCCAGTTCCGAAGTCCTGAACACACTCTCAAGACTCCAGAGCACGAGTCTACCTTGGAAGGCTGTTAGAGATTTATTCCTCACTCCCAGTCTTACATCAAGTTACTCATATAATATACTTGGGTTGATGTTTTTCCACCAGAGGTGAACTGGTAAATCTGTTTTAAAGCACTTTGGGTGCTGATTCTGCCACATCATGTGCTTCTAGTCTCATGAAAACTAGGGCATTTAAAGCCATCAAAAATCTGTGTTCTCCAGGCTGCTGCAGATCCTATTGGTGCCATTATCCTTCATAGCTATTTGACTGTCTGAACACAATTAATTCCTTACATTCAGCTCATTCTATCCATCTATTTGCTCAGTCAACAAGCATCAACTGAGTGCCAACTGCATGCATGTATAGTCCTAGTAACAAGAGTTACCATACACTGGCAGTTATTAAATGTTAAACACTGTGCCTAACCCTTTATGAGCCTCGGGTCATTCATCCTTATTTTACCCTACAGGCACTATGATTACCCAATTTTACAGACAAGAAAATTGAAGTTGAAGAGTTTACACAAATTGTGTAAATGGTGGGCCAGCACTCTACCCTAGGGTATTTGCAAGACCAAACCTCATTCTGTCATCACTGTACTCTAGCAAGTAGGTCCTGAACATGAACTTGGTACATATCAGGGTGCTAGATGCTTTCATGAATTAAAAAGAAGTAAGCCTATCCTATGACCTTCCTCGGGGTAGGAGCTCTGTCTTACTCCTCTTTGCATTCCCAGCCCCCCAAACAGCCAAGTTTGCATGAATGACCTTAAAATAACAACATACAGAGAAGACCAATAAAATTGTACTGGGTACAAAAGGTGTGAGTGATTACTGCCAGGGAATGGGTTTAACTCTGTAACCAAACAACAAAATGAGGAGTCTGAACTAGCCCAGGCCTCAAGACTCAAACGTCTGTAAGAGCCTGAGAGGTAATGCGAATGAGTGAAATAAATGAATTGGGCCAGGTGGAAACTGGTGAATTGACAGTGCCTGCCCTGTCGAAGGGGCCAGCTGCTCAGCGTCATGGGGAAATGTGCATTTGGTATTGGCAGAACGTTTGAATTTTCAAAGGATAAAAAAAAAAATCTGCTTTTTGATGTGAAATCTAATTTTTAAAGGCTGGTCACTAATTCACAAGTTGAAGCAATACATTCTGAGCTAAACAAAACACTACCTTAAGCCAGATTCAGCCTATGACCTATCTATCAGTTTGTGGTTTTAGCATTAGCCCATATTTTACAGTCTTTTTACCACCAAGGATACCCATATACCATTCATGGACTTCAGAATGTGCAACTCCTTGTCTAACAAACAGCATTTTTGAATATTTAGTTTTCTTGTATGAATTAAAATAATCAGTAACTGGCAAACTAGGTCCCCGGAGGGGGAGGGACAGTTAACATAACTCTGCCCTTATTGAAGCTGAATGTAAAACTCCCCATCACAATTTTTAACATAGTGAAAACGGCTTACAGACTTTGTTCTATCTTCACAGATCCCCAGTTAGACAGCCGCAGACAGAACCAGCGCTCTGCGACCTGGCGGGAGGGAGGCGCCGCGGGAAAGGGTAGGGTGTGGCGTCAGACAGAACTGGGTGGAACCCTACTTACTGTCTGCGTGATCTTCTACACACTGTTTAGCTTTTATTCAATTGCAAAGTGGGGATAACGTGTGACCCACGTTTTCCTCTCAGGACCGCCATCTAGTTAAAAACAACACACTAGATTTAATAATGTCATTTAACCACATTATAACGATTACAATAGTTGCAGTTCAAAAATGAATAAAACACAAGGCCCTCTCCCACGCACAGGAGCCATGCTGACCTGCGCACCGACACCGACCGGGGACCATGCCCGTGCTGCCTTCCATCCAAGAACTCCTCATGCTTCATGGCAGCATGACGCTGGAGCTGAAGAACCAGGAAGCTGGTGTGTTTATGAGTCTTGTCTAAAGCCAGGCCCCGTTTCAGGGGAGCAGATGTCAGAGGGTCTGTTTCTCAGTACCTCGCATGCTAAATATCAAAATAAAATACTGTATCTTTGTTCTCACCTCTGCATAATTCGTCAATAAGGGAACTCATCTGTATAGCGCTTGACTATTCACAAACTCTTTCAACACACTTTTATCACCTGTTCTTTACAAATACCTAATGGGGCTGCTGAGGGACAAGCCAACCTCATTTTGTGAATCCACGAACAGGCTGTAAAAAGTTGGACCTAGTTCACGGCCACCAAATTAGCAAGAGACGGAACTAATTCCAGTGACTCCAAATTCACGGTTTTTCTCACACACCCTGGCCTGTCAGAGGCCACACACGGCAACTGGGGAACGGGTGCTGTCGGGAGCCGTAGGCTGACTGACCGATCACTGTTCTACTTCTCTACGAAAGGGGAGGTATGTAAGCACTGCAGCCGGTTCAGGGCGGACACTCTGGGGAGCTCTGCTGTGTAACTATTAAAACCGTGTTAAGAAAAACTAAATTACCATCTTAGATTGTACACCAGACTTTGCCTTTCCAGGGCAGCATTGTGGAATATATAATACAATGTTGCCTGTCTTTCCCAGTTTACCCTTCTGCCCTGCCCTCATCTTGGGGAGGAGCAGCCCTATAAACAAGACTCCTCCTCCACCCCACACTCCGAAATCAAGGACGGCTAATTAACAGACAGATGAAATTGGCTGCGTTTTCTCTTGAGACTGCGGTGAGGCAGTACCGAATCCTGCATCAGAAAACTGCCAGAGAGCTAGGGTCCACCGAGTGGTGCCAGGGAAAGCAGAAATTACCGGGCAAGAGGAGAGACAGAAGCAAACAGAGGAGGCGGCTCCAAAGGGCAGAGAGTGAAGCAGGAGAGAGAAACAAAGAAAGAACGGAGACTGAGAGAGCAATCTCCAGTCCTGACCAATTTCCACTCCTATGTCCATCGGGCGCAGAAATACATCATTTGACTGAGTCCTGTGAAATGTCCCGTATCCTTCCTATACCCCATGTTATCTGAACTAGTTTGGGTGGATTTCTGTTCCTTACAATCAGTCTCTGACTACTACAATGAGACACAGGAGCCACAGTTACAACAGAAAACAACTGAAAGAGTAGACAATGGTTAAAAAAAATACTAAATCTCTTTTTTTAGATTGTACAGAAAGAGAGGGAGAGAATGAATGAATGAATGAAACTTCAAAGTTGAAAAAGCCCTAAGTCACAGCAACCTCAAAACATGCCAAGTTAACTTGCATTATGTCCATGCTCTTTTGAGAACCAGAAGGACAAATGTTGGCAAAGCTCTCTGTTACAAAATAAAGCAAGATGCTGACAAAGGATCTGAATGGTGATAGAGTGAGCACACTTTCTCCTGTGAACCATGGTTCAAAATCCCTTTGTAACTAACAGATCTTAATATTCTAATGTCCATTCTCCACCCTCCGCCAATCAACTTTCTGCTGTTCAGGTCACTGGTTGGAATAGGTCAACATCATTGAAATCTCTCCTGTTTTCCTAGGAACAATTAGTCAATTTTTACTTGCCTCCCCTAGCAATGGACACATTTCTCTGTGTGGTTTCTCATATATCACAATACTTTGCTCATCAGTTTCATTTCTCAATTAGACCACCAGGGCTGTGAGAGCAAGGCCCGAGGCTCGCTCTGTGTCTGCGGTGTCCTGCACACACGCCGGAAGGACAGGTCACTGCCCACTAGCTTTGTCTCATGGGCTCAGCCTTGGAAACAGTAAAAATTGAATTTTTTTCCTGTAACAAATCAACTGGGGTTATAACTATGCACACTAATTGATTTAACTATTTCAACTGAGCCTGTAATTTTAGTTAAAATAAAGTACCAGTGTCATGTTAAAATGTAAATATCTCAGTTAAAAAGTTGTATTTCAAAACACTGCATGGGATATCAGTTGGCGCTAGGGATAGGAAGATTAAAATCCCTCAAACTATCAAGTACAACTCTCATCTGTGTTGAACTCATATTACACAATGAATTTAATACTGAAAAGTCAAAGTAATCACTTAACTGAAATAGCCATCTAAAAAAAGTACAAACCCAGCCTTTTACCTGAAATAGTTAGAATGCCAGGATATGGAGCTGGACCGAGTTTCCTGGAAACAGAGTTTGTGAGCCAAGCAGACACTGGCTGATGGCAATGGGCTCTGAAAGCCGCTCCGTGTGATGTGTGGCAAGAAAGCAGTCTCCTCTTTAACAGTGACTGTCCTTCCCTACTGGTGAAGCTGAGGAGGGGGAAAGAAAGCCATTAACAGCTGTGATGTGATACCGAAAGGGCCCTGCTGAAGGTCACGGTGTCACTCACTGCATTCTCTAATTTCAAACAAGGAGCGCAGTGACTTCAGAAGATAAACTTCGATCAAGGTACTACTCTTGGTGATGGAGACCCAGTTAATAAAGTACAGTGCTAACTGAGGCAGACTAGTGTCTGAGGCCACACAGCAGGTGCCTCCTGCTACCGCTCCTACTGAATTAAAGGTATCTGCATCCCAAGGAAGGAGTGACTTAATTTCCTTACTTACTGATAGAGAAGTCGGAACAAAGACTTCCTGGGTTCCATCAGAGGCAATTCCTTCCTAATTTGCTGATTGAATCGGAGAGCAAAAGAGCTAGAATGGCCCATCCTGCCTAAACCATGTGATTCAAGAAAGCGAAAGGGGAAGAGAGGAAGATATGGCCACGTGGTCTTTTCGAAGCAATGGTTATCAACACGCCAACCCTGCACAATGGAGAAGAGAGGTCAAATGACGGGCCAGACTTACACCAATCAGACAAGTTACTCGTCTTCCCAAGGGAAGGAGTGAGTAAAGGATGCAAGAGAGGCAGAACATACCCTTGAGAAGAAGGGTTAGCAGAAGTTTCTAGTTCTATGAATATGTGAGGGTGGAGGAGAATAAGGTTTCTCCCAAGAGTCCCAGGCTGACACTGTGACGGTATCACAACGGGGAATATGCTAGAAGAAAGTACAAAGGTGCCAGGATATCAAAAAACCCCTGAGAAACATTACGTACTAGGCTACATTAGTCCCCTGACCAAAAGGCCCTGTGTGTTCCCTAGGATCTCACTTTGGAGCTGAAAAATAAATTCTGTCTCCTTTTTGGATTCACAACAAAGCCAAGGAGAAAGCAGGGCTATGAGCAAAGGCAAAAAGGAAAGACACATAACTCAACAGCTGAGACAAATGCAAAATAGAGTCATTGTAACAGCTTTCTTGCCAAACCAACTTTCCCTCCCAGCAGCACCACCCCCAGTAGTCTGTGGTCTCCTAAGACAAAGAGCTTGGAGTCTTAGAACCGTAGAGGGAGGAGCGGAAAGGAATCTCAGGGGCCACATCAAAGTCAGGCCTCTTTTGTGTAACTGTTTAAACTTCAGCCCAGAGGGTTCAAGGACTTGTCGGAGTTTATATAACCAAGTAGTACCACAGCGAGGCTACGAAGCCAGTGCTCTTGGTTTAGCTCCATCTTTCTCCTTTATTCCTCAAGTGCAGCCACTTGCTAAGTCCTCTCCTTTTCCCCTACCCACACTTCCCCACCTCTTCTTTTCTCCCCACTTCTACTGTTCTTATCCAAGTGGAGAACTAAAGATCTTTCATCTGGATCATTGCAACAATGGTCTAATCTCGTGGGCTTTCAGGACTCTTCTCTCCATCTGAAACCCCCTCTCACTCTGCCTCAGCAGGGACCCCCTGCTGGGCTGGGCTGCTCTTTTCCCTTTGCTAGCGCGTCCCAGGTGTCCCACGTAGGGGCTGCTCTTTAGCCTTGGTCATAGGATGAAGAAGGGAGCAGACCTAAAGCTGAGCCACAGTGGAACTACAGTATGTGAGAGAAATCAATGACTGCTGCTGTGGTCCGCCACTGAGATTTTGGGAACATCTGCACATCCCATGTCCTTACATGTCCTTACACAAAGAAGGCGCTCAATAGATGGTGTTTTATTTTTTACCAAATGAGTAATGATGATCTCATTAATCCTCACAGTAACCTCATTTTAGACACTATTGTCTCCATTTTGCCAGTGAGAAGACCAAGGCCTAGGGACTTTAAATAGCAGGGCTGAGGCTAGACGACTAGTAGGTGATGTGCTGGAATTCAGAGCTGGAACCCCTGACTACAAAGCCCATGGTCCTTAACCAGTGCATCACACTGATTCTGAGAACTCTTAAAACTGCTCGAGTTTGGAACACACATTTGTTTTTTAATTATGTGTTACGTTATGTTATTGTTGTCTGACAATTTCATACATTATAATCTTGACTAACCTCTGCTATTTTCCCCTTGGTTATAAGCGACTTTTGGGACTGATGGAGATAATAACCTTTGAAGAAAGAGATCCTTCCTTCCCTCCCAGATGTTAGTCCTATCACTCAAAGGCCGGGAGGAAGAGAAACACTTTCTAGGCAGATTGTTTTAAAGGAAGAAAGAGGAAACTGTCAGGCCACAATTGGAAAAGGAGGAGTCAGCACAAAATGTCTGTCTATTTGGGTACGTATCTCGGAATGCTACACTGAAGTTCACACTCTGCCTTCTCAGATAGCAGCCCGCACCACCTCCCCTGGGATCACGACTCCTTTCAAAGACTCGTCATGCACAAGGCACACGAGTCCGAAGCTGCAAAGGTGGCACCGTCGTGGACGTACCTCTGCGGCCAACACTTGCCAAGGATGGGAAAGAGAGCACCACCCAGACCTCTCCAGGGGCTTGTCTGCCGCAGCCCCGAGAGCCAGCTTACTCCCCGCAAAGCTCTCCCTGCTGCATCCCTGCCCCTCGGAAAAGGCCCACACAGGGTGGACAGGGCGGATAGGGCACGGGCGCAGCTTTCAACGAGAAGAGCACAGAAACTGCTTTGACTGGTTAGCTTACAACCCTGCTTTGGCGCAGATGCGCACGGGAAAACTTTTGTTTATTTTTGTTCACAAAATATTTTAAATTTTATCTGTTTATCTAGTTGCTCATTTTAGTGCAAGCCTACAGTGGAGACATGAAGAAGGCGGTGGAGAGAGGCGGCTGAGAACACGGACTCTGCAGCCAGATGGCTTGGATTCAGACCCTGACTCTTTACCATTTGCTAGCTGTGTGACCTTGGGCCAACTAGCTCATCTTTCCATTTTTAAATTTTCCTCATTCGGAAAATGGGGGTGAACAACCTCTATCCCTATGAGGTTACTATAAGGATTAAGTGGAATCATGACCCATAACCCTTTCAGAACAGTGCCTGGCGCACAGTCAGCCCTCGGTCAGCGTTAGCTATTATGGCCGTGTTCGTTATTATCTAAGGAATGGCCAGGGGGTGATGTGTCCCAGGCGGTCATTTTCCAAGTCTGGAACAGGGCAAAGTATTGCTCAGTCTAACAGACCTACTGGGTGTGACCGAGATAAAGAAATACCAAGTGTAGATGCTGCACGGAAAGGCTCACGGGCCCCTGCTGTGAGAAGAAAGTGGTAAGGTCCAAACTGGACTGTAAAAAGTAGAGGATCAGAGGAGGCTTCGTGGGAGAAGAGGGAACCAAGCTGGACCTTGAAGGACAGGCAGGAGTTGTACAAATTAAAAAGCAGACAGACAGCTGAATCTCCACGGCAGCAGAGCACTAGAGGGACAGTGACAGAAGCTGCCGCCAAAGAGGCAGCAGGGACACTGGCCCTCAGGGATGGATGGTGTTTCCACAAGGTCTGTAAGGAGGCGGGGATGGTTCCCTGAGCATTCTTACAGTGACGTGGCCTTAACTTTTGTGCAACTGAAGGGTCACCACTGGTGCCAAGCCTCAAGGCCCCGGCCAACAGCCGTGGATATAGTGCTTAGCACTTACTAGGCACTTACCAAGTATCAGTGGGTTGATCCTATCGTAATTATACTAATTACTATGACAGGAAATCCGTTCTTTTCTTCCCCCTTTCATCATCATCGTATAACACCAACATTTGTAACTGGACTCGGTTCAGAAAGGACTGAAGGCCCTAAAGTGGAGGCAGGGAGGCGCGGTTCTCCAGCCCCACACTTCCTTGCACAGCTTCCTCTACTGGAATGCCTCTGGGTACTGCACTCCGTCCCAGGCAGCGGTTTGCCTCCAGAAGCAGGGAACAGCTGCTCCTCCTCCATCCCTCCCCTGCCTCCACCTGGGAGTAGAGGGGGCAGCAGGTTAGGCTCTTAGAACAGTCCAGTCCTCCTCTTCATGAAGAAACCATCTCCCTGCCCACGTTTTGTGTGAACAGCTAGATTTTACTTACCTGGTGAGGAAGTTCACTGCTGCAGGATCCATGCTACCAGTGACAACACAACTCAGAGCAACTAGAACATTTACCGCTTCACCTGTCGGTTTCTATCGAGAGAGGAACGGTTTAGAATGACGAGAGCCTACAATGGCCAGAGGGTAAGAAAGATGGCTCCTCAGATGAGGTTTGGGGAGAAGGAGTTGGAGACTACTGAGACCACCACGGAGGCAGAAGATTGCAAAGCATATGAATCTTTGAAAGGAGTCACAGTCACCTGGGGACGTACAGTGTTTAAGACAGAAGGGCCAGCTCCTTTTGATCAATGCGGCGACTGCGCAGGACGAGCCTTTCTCGTTCCAAAGAGCACCCAGGTTAGCTATGGTTTTTGTAATGACAGTGTTACTCATCGACTCAAACACAATTTGGCATGTTCTGAGAAACAAGACTGAGAATAATCAAGAAAGACTTTCCTATCATTAGGGGAGCCCCGCCTAAGTGAACTCCCCTAGATACTTCACTATTAGTTGGTTCTTAGCAAAAATTACGGTGCATAAGCATTACTCCACATACTCATTTGGGAATCATATGGCTTGGGCAAGCTGTTCTTTAGGCCAGGTTTTGAGGAAGGATCAAAGGGTCCGGGCTCACAGTTCTAACATTGCCAGAGCAGAGTCTCCACCAAGCCTTAAAGGTATGGAGATGCAGAGAAGCACTGAAGAAATGGATTTGTGTAAATCCCACCCCCACCCCAGTGCCGCCCTTGAGAGTTCCAGGCTCTGAAAGACAGACAGGCTTTCTCCTGCATGTCTGTGACACCTTACTATTTTCAAAGGACTCATAAACATTCGCTTACTTAGTCTCCACCCATCTCCCCAAATTCTATCAGCTTGTTATCCCAGTCTTGAGGAATTTTGTGGCTAACAAAAGCAGACTCCCAAATAAAGGCTGAAGGTAAATGAACTCTACCAGGTGACAGATTGAAAATGTGATAAAGCAAATGTAAGGTTTTCCTATTCCAAACCAGGGTTCTCTCTGCAACTTAGAAACCCAAGCTTGCCTAGCTAGTTGTTTCCTGAAAAAATTGTTGCCTATAATGTTCCGGGCATTAAAAACACAGTGGTGTAAAGGACAAAGCATTTGGCCTCATGACGAACACTTACTTTCTAGCGAGGAAGAAGGAAAATAAGTTAAATACATTAGCATCTTTACGTAGTGACAAGGGTATGCAGAAAACCAAGGCAGGGTAAGAAACGCAGGTCTCAAGAGGCCAGATTTCACAGAGGCCTGGGTAAAGTGACAGAGAGCCACGTGAAGATCCGCGGTGAGCATTCAGGCAGAGGGAACAGAAGGACCAAGTCCCTGAAGCTGAACAAGTGCCAGGCCTGCGTGAAGAACAGTAAGAATGCAACGTGGCTGAAGTGAGTGGCCAGCGTGAGGATGGAGAGGCAGGTGGGAGCTGCCTCTTGTACGACTTCACAGGCCCCCTTCTGCCCAGGTTATTCTGAAGCCAGTTCCAGACATGCTATACCTCCTTCTGGAGCATTCTAATTGGAAGAATTACGCGATGTCCTTTGTTCCATAAAAGATCACTCTAGTCTACGCCAACAATGAAATGGTGATGGGTGGAGGGGGTAAGGACGAGTGAGAATGGCAACTGGGGGAAAGCAGTAGGATTCTTGGAGAATGACGTGGCTTGACCAGGATGGGGTGGTGGTGCACTGAGTTCTAGGGTTTGACTTGCACTTGAGGGTGTATCTGACAGGAGGTGCTGATCAGTGGGATACAGGACATGAAGAGAGATGTTGAGTATGGCTCCAAGGTTACTGGCCTGAGACATGACAATACCATTTACCGAGAAGAAATCATGGGTAAGAAGCATGTTAGAGAAGGTGGAGAAAACAAGAGTTATGTTTTGAACAAAAGCAGCTACGAGAGCAAACACAGTGGATGGAGAACAAGAAGGATGTAATTGAAGTCCTGACTCTCACAACTTCTAGTTCCAGCTGGGCAACCTTGAATAAGTCACTTCCTCTCATTCAATTTGCTCATCAACGTAATATGGGAATAGCAATACCACCTCTCAGGGTTGTCAAAATAAAGAAATGAGATGTCTGTGTGCACCCTGTAAGTTGTTAACAGTGCTCAATCAACGTCAATTTTCTTGTTTCCTTTGTTATTTCTGGCAAATGTTTGTTTAAATGACTTACATGTGAATCTCAGGCTGTGAATACAATCACAGTCTAACGAACACCATTGTAAGCTAATGAATACCATTTTAAGAAGACTTGTGCCTTTACATCACCCAATCCTACTTTCCTTGGTTAGTGCTTTATACTTTGGAAGGGCACAGGGCATCATTTACATTTCTTATTTGCATTTCTTACATACTATCGTTCACATATGTTATCTCACTTGACCCTTGGTACCAACAGAGGGGGTGCTATCGCCCCTAGGTGAGAACACAGAAGGACAGAGGGGTTCCACTGAAGGCTTGACATCACAGCTCTACTCAAAGCCTTTATTATACCTTTGTACTTGTGGAACTGTACGAGGTGGGAAAATAAGCAGCATTTGCCAAACTTATTGGACCATCGAACCCTATTTAGAAAAGTCAATCAACAAGTCAAATAATTAGTGTTCAGTCTCACGTGCCCGGGAAGCCCTGTGCTGGGGGATTTCCATTCATCACTGCACACATCCTTTCAGTAGGCTGCGGAAATCCTGAAGCTGGCAGAGAGTTGAGCCAACACAGAACAAATGTGTACCCCTGAAAGTTGGAGGACAGACCGATCGCTACACAGTAAGCACCATGAAAAAAAGGACTGTGCTTGGTTTTGATTTCTACTGTAGCCCCGACATCTAGCGCTGCCTGCCGCACAGCAGACACTTGGTAAAATCTGTCAAGTAAATGAATAAAGGTATGAAGCCTGCAGAAATGACAGGTTACATTGATTTCAGAATGAGTGGACACATTGTTTTTCTGTCTTCAGTGATTTCAATTTCTATATCTAGACTTCTAGACAGTGTTTAATTTATTTTCTTAGAACAGAAGAAGAAAATTATTCCAACAGCCTTTTGTATCCTGACCCCGCGGAAAAAGGGTACATTGCTCTTTGTTGAAGAATAGCACATTAATGAGACCTCTGTGAAATAGTCCCACCTCTATTATACAGGCAAAATTACACTTTCCAGCACAATCACAGTATCTGTTGAGCTCCCAAATTTTGATATTAATTGTTTCACTTGCAAAGGCAATATCAACATATTAGTTTGTCAAGTCTCTGGAAAATTGAGGGGAAGCTCATAGTTTTAAGCAGTGATTATCAACCTATACTTCTCTTTTATTCTATCTTCTGTTTATTTTCTTAGCAGCCAGAAGGACTGGACACGTTTTATTTCCTATAATAGGTCTGAAGAGAGGAACTAATGGTTTTCTTTAAAATGTGTTTTTGAGTTACATACCACTTACACTCCTCAATCCCATTTGAGACTCTAGAATGTAAGCTCTTTGAGGGCCTGGACCTTGAACATTTTGTTGAAAACTGTATTCCCAGCACCAAAGACAATGCCTGGAACAAAGTACTACTGAATAAATGCTGTTTCTCCTCCTGAGATTCATTGTTTTAAAGTAAAATCTCTTTCCATCTCCCCGCACTATCTGTTTCTCTCTCTCCCTCTCCCTCTCTCTCTCATACACACACACAAACACACAGAAATCTTGAAAAATACATAAACCATGGAGGTTTGGTTAGAATACATCATTACAGGAATTCTGGACCATCTCTCTGTGCTTTGTAATGTCACCAAGCCACCACTTGGTCTAAGCTTTAACTTTCCCTGTGCCACAGATTCACCCGATCAGGGCTTGGGACACAGGGCGGATCTATCAGCCGTGAGTCTGATGGATCACAAAAGCATGGCAGGATATTCTCCAATACTGTTCATCCAGTAACTTTTATTTTGTGGCTCACCTTGTTCTACTAGAAAATATATTACTCTCCTTTTTATTGTAAACTGTTTGCATCTACTTAAGTCCGATTTTGTTCTAGGTTGGAACCATGACTTCCTTGTCGAGTAGTATAGGTTTTTTTTTTTTTTTTTACAAATACAAATCAACAGCTCTCTAACCTTGCACAAGGCACTGAACATACGAGGTAGAGTCTGACACAAGAATAATAATAGCACCTCTCCGCAGGCTGTTGTAAGGATTAAATGAGATAGACAATCCATGTGAACACTTGGCTTGCTTTCGTTATTATAATCTCTGAGGGGCTGACAGACGAACAGACATGATGATCAAGTCCCCAAACAAATTCATCGCCTCTACAGGTCATCTTCTCATCTTCTTCCTAAGAGGCCACTCTCTCCCACTCCATCCATAGAAGTAGAAATTCACAACAGGTGTGCTTTGTGGGTCGGTCTGATCCCCGAGCATGACTTTTCTCCTGCGCAGTTTAGACAGCATTTCTGGATTGCTCCTGGCTGGGTGATGTTATTTAGGGTCGTCATTCATCTGGCCCCCTGCGTTTCTTTTTACAGCCTATGTTTCATTCCTTTCCTCATTTGGTCCTGAAAGGGTCTTAGCTGGTTGGGGACTCGACCCTTCCTTTTAGTTTGTCAAAAATTCCGAGCCAGAGGCAGTGAGCACTAAAGTCCAGGGGCATGCTTGGCTGGAGCATCCGCGCCTGGCCTTTTCATCTGTGCAGCCCGCTGGTAATTGCTAAGGTTTCCATCCCGAAACAATCATCCCCCCATTTCTCTCCCCACCCCTTCCCAACCCCCCAGTTAATTATCAGTTCTGGAATTAAACTGCTTGCTTCTCCTGCCGTTGCCATGACAACAGTTGGCCTGCACCTGCCACTGGGTGAACAGTGTGTCTCTTTCGGAAGAGGCGATGGCAATTGCCGGCTCCACAAAAGCCAGGGAGTAAACTAATGTTTACCTGTGCGTGGAGAGAAGTTCTTGTTCCTTCCACCTCAGGCATTTTCCTGGCGAGCTCCACCTCCTCTACCTTCTCAGATAAACTGCTTGTTGCCATTCAACAAAGAAAACAAAAATTTTTTTCTGATAAAAATGCCAAATCCCTGTTGGCTTGTCACAATTCCATCCATTAACTTTATTTATTCCAGTCAAGAGGTTAGAAGATAGGAATCTTCTATCTCCTAAGCAAGGCCATGTACTATATAGTACAGTGTAGTACAGTGCAGTGTAGTATAGTGTAGTACAGTGCAGTACAATGAAGTGCAGTACAATGCAGTGCAGTACAGTGTAGTGTAGTACAGTGCAGTGCAGTACAGTGCAGTACGGTGTAGTGTAGTGCAGTATGGTGTAGTGTAGTGCAGTGTAGTGCAGTGCAGTACAGTGTAGTACAATGCAGTGCAGTATTGTGCAGTGTAGTGCAGTATGGTGTAGTGTAGCGTAGTGTAGCGTAGTGTAGTGCAGCACAACGCAGTGCAGTGCAGTACAGTACAGTGTAGTGCGGTGTAGTGTAGTGCAGTGCAGTACAGTGCAGTGCAATGTAATGTAGTACAGTGTAGTGTAGTGCAGTGCAGTGCGGTACAGTGTAGTGTAGGACAGTGCAGTGCAGTATAGTGTAGTGCGGTGTAGTGTAGTGCAGTACAGTGCAGTGCAGTATAGTGTAGTACAGTGTAGTGTAGTGCAGTGCAGTGCGGTACAGTGTAGTGTAGGACAGTGCAGTGTAGGACAGTATAGTTTAGTACAGTGTAGTACAGTGTAGTGTAGTACAGCACAGTACAGTGCAGTGCAGTACAGTGTAGTGTAGTACAGCACAGTACAGTGTAGTGCAGTACAGTGCAGTGTAGTGCAGTACAATGTGGTGCAGTGCAGTGCAGTATAGTGTAGTACAGTGTAGTGTAGTACAGTGTAATGTAGTATAGTACAGTGCAGTGCAGTATAGTGTAGTACAGTGTAGTGTAGTACAGTGTAATGTAGTATAGTACAGTGCAGTGTAGTACAGCACAGTGCAGTGCAGTGTAGTGCAGTGCATTGTAGTGTAGTGTAGTACAGTATAGCATAGACAGTGCAGTGGTTGAAACACAGAATTTTAAACCTGACTTACCTGGACTCTACTTCTGGTGGAGTCACTCTGTAACTCTGTGACCATGGCTTAATCACCTAAACCCTTATAATATTAATTTCTTCACCTGTAAAAAGAGGATTCAAATAACTATATCCCAGAGGGCTACTTTAAAGCTTTGAAATAATAGATGTAGGTTAGCTCCTATTTAATGTCCAACACATAAGCAGGCATCACCATTACTGCTGTTTAGCTGTTGGTCCTGGACCAACCCTGAAAGTCAGGGCAAAGCTGGCAGCCTGGTCAGCCTCAGCAGGCCCTGGTCTGAGTGGCTGTGGCTGTGCAGGAGGGATGACGCAGCACCCTGCCCCTGTGGCATCCGGACCGAGATGCACCCAGCAGTCAGGGGCAGCAGGGAAACGCTCCTCCCCCCACCTTCACTGCCATTCTGTCAGCTCCTCCTGCTCTGCGCTGTTTTTCTCACACTCAATCTCACTTTCCTTTAAATAGAATTGATGGAACCAGAAGGGAAGGAGACATGTACTCACCAAGGAAACAAAATGCTTTTCTGTTTTACAACCACGCTGCAACCTACGGGGAACAACTGGTAGTGGTGCTGAGGAGTAGGGGGAATGAGGCATTTATAAAAGACACTGTTTTTCTTCCCTGAAACCCCAGCCTGTGGATAAGAAAGTATTTCTTTGACAAACCCGTAACCACTCATAGTTAGGATCCCGAGTCCAAATAGGCACAAGCACTTGAATATGTTGGTCTTTGGTAAGCACCTTCTCATTTAGGGTACCCCAGTTTTATCTTAGCTTTTGGACAACTTCCTTAAAGTACTCAAGCGACCTCCCTGCATTCATTGGCTCTAAACTTCATACCAAGCTGCAAAGAGAAAAAGAAAAAAGATACAAGAAAAAACCAGGCCAAAACAAAAACACACCAGCTTCTGCTCCCAGCATCTGTTACAGATGCCTGATGTGGGTTTCTGGCTAAAGAGATGAATGTAGTCCTTGAAAGCTATTGGGAAAATGAAATCATAGATCTCCTGAATGCCTCTCACTGGGAAGAAATAAAAAGATGCTAGAGACCAGCAGGTTCCTCCTAAAATAAAAAAAGTCACCCTGACAACAATTTTGCTATGGCTGCCACAGGTGAGGGAGGTATAACCAATGACATCATATTTATTCATTCTTAAAACATGGACCAGAGTTTTGTGACTTCCCAAAATCTATTATGTTATTACAAGTTCAAAACAGTGCTAAAGGCCCTGGCTGGGCCACTCAGTTGGTTAGAGTTTTGTCTTGATAAGCCAAGGTTGTGGGTTCGATTCTCAGTCAGGGCACGTGCAAGAATCAACCAATGAATGCATAAATAAGTTCAACAACAAATTGATGTTTCTCTTTCTCTAAAAAATCAATAAATACAAATTTTAAAAAGTTAAAAAAAAAAAACAAACAGCTCTGAAGACAAAGAAGGAAGAAGAGAACTAGGCTCTGGCCAGACTCTTCAGCACCTGATTAAACTCAGGGACATATCCGACATCATTTTCATTCTTTGACTAGCTTTTATAACTTCTGTAGCCTTAAATTCCCTTGGAAAATGTTGATGCTTTAGTACTCCTTTTCTCCATTAATCTACAAGGAACTAGATAACTACTTAGGCAGGAGCTGTCAAAATAGGGGTATAAATAAGACACAAATCAAACAAACGGTTCCCTTTTATGACTACTTCATCTCAGTTGCTTGTTTTTTTTTAATCTAAAAGAAGAAACCAAAAGAATACTTTCAATGCTTCATCTCATCTTTGTCCTTAAAGTACAATAGGATGTGCTATCCTGATGGGGAAACTGAGGCATAAAGGAACGCAAACAATTTACCCATAACCAATCACGAGATGTGACTCGGGAAGAAGCCCGTAAGATTCGGAAGTCTGCGCATGTCTTCCATGGACAGGACAACGCTGTAGTCAAGAGGCAAAGTCTAGCAGGAAACGATGCAAACATTTTGGTGCTTCAACACAGCAGGAAGACCCTCACGGGGGGAACTCACCCACCTCCTCACCTCATCCCCTGCCACAGTCCACTCACGCGGTTACTCACTACTCCCCACACCGCACATGCGTTTCCACTCCTCCGAACCTTCCGACATGTTGGTTTCTCTGCTTGAACGGGTTCCTACCCTTTCTATCTGGACAGGCCTACCCCACCCTTCCTTCAAAGTCCAGCACGAATGCTGCCTTTGCTGAGCCTCCATTCTGAGAGAGTTGTAGCCTTCTCTACAGCCAACGCATTTATTACAGAGAATCACTACAGCACAGGGGTCAGGAGCCTGCCTTCTCGAGTCACACTGCTCGCGTGGGAAGGCCAGCGCTGGCACTTTTTGGTGTGTGACCTCGTCTATGGTAGCCTCTCTGTGCCTGTTTTCTCATCTCAGATGAGAAATGAAGATAACCATCAACCACTTATTAGGACTGTTGTGAGAATAACTTAGATGGCATACACAAATGTTTAAAATACTTTCGGCACATGGTTGGCATTCAATAAATGCTTCTTTATAATAATTTATAATTATACTATATAATAATTATTATTATATTGCACTTAAAATGAAATTAAAGCTGTTTAATTAGTTCTCTCTTTCAAAGTAGACTCTGAGATCTTTAAATGCAGGAGCGAAGTGTTTATCATCTTCACATCCCTGAAGCCTAGTGTGGGGCCTGACAGCACCGGAGACAGTCAAAAATGTTTGTGAGCAAACGAATGAAAGAGTTACGCTGCAATTATTCCTGCTTAAGAAATTAGAGCGCAGAGCTCCTAGAAGTAAATGTTATCCTGACAAGCTCTGAGGCCAAAGATATAAACAAGGCTTTAGCCTGTCAAACATCACAACTACTGCACTGGACGGCAAACAAAGGCTGGTTGGAGTAAAACCACAGCACGCAGGTGACATCCAGGCCTGCTTCTACTGGGGCTTTTCTCTCAGCATTACGAAGCCAGAAAAGGCAGGCGGCTGCATGTTATAACACGGGCTGCTCCTGGCCAGCAGCTCCAGTGTGAGGCAAACGGAATAAGCTAAAGGCACCCTGGCAGAATTTTCCAGCTGTGAATGAATTCTCTGGTGATGTACATTCGCACAAAATAAACTAAAGTTGTGATTCCCACAGGCGAATATCTGAAAATCAGTTACTTTAGCAGGGAGGCTTGCTTTTATTACAGATAGGCGGCGCCGCGCATAGCATGGTTTCATCCTTCATCTGGGTGAGTCAAAGATAAACAATCCACATCAGCGGTGGAAAACAAAGTCAGCTCAGGTTCCCTAACAGGCAAATTAACAGTCAAGAGACTTTCTATGCTGAAGGCCAACTAAGATGTTGGAACTCTACTTATGTATATTAAGCAGCCCTGACAGTTCCATTCCATGTCACAGGATCAAAGCCATTTTCTTTGGCTTCCAGCTAGGTCTTCTGAAATGAAGATAATGCGAAAAGGAAACCATGAATTCGAAATCGGAGGACAAAAGAAAACTAAGTGTATCATTGACAGGGTCCCCTCTTATCTCTATAAACTAAGTCATCTGGGAGAGAAATGCCATACCTAAGGGTATATGGTTATTATTTTAAAGGGGGGAAAAAGGGTACCTACAATACAATCCCCCATTTTTTTTAATTGAGATTTTTAAACATCTACTAAGTTACAAAATCTATAAGTAGATTCTTTCCACTCCATATGTGATATAAAACTATATTCTTCCACACAACTATATCCCAAAAAACTGGTTGGGGAGCAGCGGGGGAGGGGAGTGGTGAAGATTAGTATTTATAGGGAAATGAAACCGGACTACAAAGAAGCAAAGAGGCTGAATGATTCGCTCAAGCCCACAGGGTCAGTCACAGGCAGGCCAAGAAGAGAAGGCAGGTCTGCGCGCCCTTCCTGAGCCCCTCCTCCTCTAGAACTTGCTGCCTGTTTGATCGCAGACTCAGCATGGGTCAGACTCACGCTGAGCTCAGCGGGCACTTTTTGCCTGAATTAAGAGCCAGCTCTGAAGATGAAAAATTCTACAGAAGTCCCAAGTATAGCTGTCACTATTAAAAAGCAATCTCCCTCTTAGTTTAAAAAAAAAAATCACAGAAAATCTCAACAGCAAATCAAACTTTAATATTGATCCTGCTCCTTTCTCTTCTGAGCACAAGAGTTGAAGGGCCCTTCCCTCTCCGACTTCCTCCCACTACGCAGCAGCTTTCTAGGCAGCAGATCCTACTGCTGTCCCGTCTCTTGGAACATGCATGATTCTCGGCAGGCTCCTTCAGGAGCAGGGAAGGAGCCCATCTGCGAGGGAGCGAACACAAGATCTCCCAGTATAGCACAGAGAAGATAGAATATCGCTACCAGAAGCATGAATTACGTTTTCTGCTTGACAAAAAGAGAAAGAATCACTCTGGGTTTCGAAGACACCCTCCTGAAAGATGACTCCGCAGTGGTTAATATGCGTGTTCTATATATCAGGACTTTTGCTCCTCCACACTCTCCAAGACCCCTTGTCATTGTCGGCGTGACTGTGTCATGGATTCGAAGAGTAAACTACTTACTACCAGATGGAAGGGCAATAGGCAGCTATTCTGTGGGGCCAAAGGAAGGGTTGGTCAGCTGCTCCTCACCTCTCTCGCTGCTGACCCTCAGAGGACACTGTGTGAAGATCAAATAAAGAAATATCCCTTTATGATGACAGAGGCTAAGGAGAGGAGAAGCAGAGTGCACAAAATAGAGGCCACAACGATTCCATGTCAGAGCAAGTAAGAACTATCAAGTCAGAGGCACAAGACCAAAGTGACCCTCTGAGAACTGTGTGTGAATCCTCTTGGCGTTCATTCAGGGTCACAGAGAGAAGTGGGCTGGCCTCTTGGAGACAGTCTGAATGGTGCTGAGGGCAGAAGCCTCGAAGCCAGACTACATAAAAGGCCCAGTTCTGCCACATACTAGCTGTGTGTCTAGGGCAAGCTAATGTTTCTGAGCATTAATTTCCTCTTTTAGAAGTAGGATAATAATTACATTATAAGCTTTACGTGAGGACTAAATGAGAATGCATATGAAGCTCTGTACGGAGTAAACCTTCAATAAATGGTAGCTATGATCATTACATAGTTAATTAGCAGGGCAACTACTCAATAAAATTTAAGGCAAGGAATAGATATGACCAAAAGGACAAATACTTGGCCACCTCATGTCCAGAGCTTGAGAAGTCAAAACTGAAAATAGGAAAGAAGGCAGGGAGACTCCAGCTTGAGAGAAGAAGGGAAAAAAAAACCCCAAAAGATCCATTGCAGACCAATACAATTCAATAGGGCAGAATTTCCTTTGTTACTTCCACCGTGGACAGCGGTTGTAATCCAATTCTCCCTGAACTTCTGTGCAGACTGTGGGGAGGTGACTGCGTGGGCAGAATGCTAGCAAAGGAGACACAGGTATAAAAATCCAAGCAGACCTGGGACCTAGGCTCTGCAGATGAGTTTCTCTTCCACGCCCTGTGCAGGAAGACCCACACTTCCTTTCTGCCTCCCGTACACATCACACCCTCTCTCAATTCTGTCAGCAATTCAGAAGCCTTTGGAACAGAACTGTTTGGTTTTTTTGAGACGGTAAAGTGTCTATCATGAATAACAGAACTTTCAGATCAAAGGCAATCTACCCTGAAGTGTTAATTGGAATAAACTGAGCCAAATGGTATTTCAACACAAGCAAACTGAATAGAATCAAAAAGTAAAAATTTAAAGGTTAAAAAGAAAATCTGACTCCTTTTTCTGCCAAATTAGAACATACTTTTCAAGTGCTCGTTGTACCTAAAAAGGGTTCTGTCAAGTGCCCGTGGAACAGAATCCCTGCTGACATCCATGCAGCCTGGCTGGAGGGAAACAGCACGCCATCCAGGTTGCTAGTAGAAAAAACCCATGCTTTACCACTGCTCGCAGTGACACGAAGGTGTCAGCAATTAAATTCTAAAGCCAGCCTCTCACGCTGAATAGTGTCTCTTCATAAGGTCCCCGTAGTCTTCTAATCGATGAGGCTCTGGCACGTGACCATAAAGCAGACATGAGAGTGTTCATCCTCATCAGGCTCTCCCCAGACAGAAATGCCACTTCTACCCTGTGGGGTCTGCACATTACATCTGCTAAGGTGTCTTCTTCTTTATATTGGTCGTGTTTGAACTCTCTTTCTGGGGGGGAAAATGGTTTACCGTTCTGCTTGGCCTGGATTTTAAGGAGCTAGAGTTAGTCTTGAGAGTAGAAGTGGAGTGCCAAGGAGATAAAGAGTGTGTCTCAACCAGAAGTCTGTGCAGAATGGTGAACACTTAGTCAGTAACTAGAGAAGTTGTTGATTTAATCTCTCGTCATCACTAGCGCAGTCTGACTAGTCTCCCAAGCTCCAGTGTTTGAAATTCCAGAGTGTCTCCCCACTCACTGCCTGCAGGATAGAGCTCTAATACCTTAAGGAGTCCTACAAGGCCCTAACTGACCTAGGCTTTGCTTTCTTTCCTCCACTATTCTCTTGTCTAGAGCTTTTACATAAGTTGTTCCCTAGAACAACTCCAACCCCTGCTCCTCTTTGGTCTGCCCCCTCATTTTTCAGACCTCTGTTTATTTATAACCTTTCCTAGTAAGCCTCCCCTTACACCCCAAGACTGACTTAGGAGACCTTCTTAAAGAAGCCAAAACTTCCCTTATCATAGCACTTCCCCCACAGTATAAGTGCCCAGGTATATGCTTATCTCTCACTAGACTTAGGATCCACAAGATCAGAGACTGTATCTGTTTTAATTACCATTATATACCCAGTATATGCAGTGCCTCACACATAGTAGGATCATAAACATAGAAAGGGAGGGAGGAAGACAGAGAGGGAAAAACCACGGAGGGAAAGGAGGAAGGGAGCGAGGGAGGGGCCACGACACAGAGGGAACCTGTGGCTGGGAGATGAAGTCTGAAGGGATTCCCTGAGGCTCTGTAGGTTTAAAGCAGGATACCTGTGGCTTTAACAGTGCAGACAAGGAGCAAGATCTAGGCTGAGAACCACAGTTCCCAAGGGAGGCAAGCACCAGGAGATGCAGAGAGATGTGGGGTAACAATTAGCGCTAAGAAAGAGGCTAAGGATGTGGGGCAGGAGAAAGAAAAAAAAAAGGGACGATATTTGTTGGTTTGCAAATAAAGCCAAAGAAGGGCTGAATCCTGGTTCCACAGTAAAGTAACCTCAGACAATTCATTTAGCTTCTTTCAATGAGAAACCTAAATTGGTGATTTTCTAACTGAGCTCTGAGGAACCCTAGGTTTCTGCAGAAGTCCCTCGGGGTCTATTGTATTAAAGAGAGGAGATTCACCAGCAGATGTGGCCCCCAACTTTAACCAGAGAAAATTGTCTTTTATACATCGGGTCTCTCCTCACAGCATATTTGAAAAAAGGATGCTTCTGCTATAACTAAAGTTCTGAGTAGCGATGGCCTGGATGACCTTTCTAGTACCTTTCAGCCTTAGCAATCCCTGATCTATGTGACAGAGGAGACCCATCTGGACATTGCATTTTACTTTCTACACATGACCCTCAATTGTGTTGATGGCACAGCTGCAGCATTTCTGAGAGCCCGTGTCACTGCCCAAGCAGAAGGACAGGAAAGGTAAGTAAATCGAAGTCCAGGTGCACTGCAAGGCTGAGGCCAAAACAAAATGAACTTTTTATTTTTAAATTAAATGTATTGGGGTGACATTGATTAACAAGATCACATAGATTTCAAGTGTACATTTCTATGATATAAGATCTGTATGTTGCATTGTATGCCCATCACCCAAAGTCAAACCATCTCCTACCCTTTGCAACAGCATGGATGGAACTGGAGAGCATCATGCTAAGCGAAATCAGCCAGGCAGTGAAAGACAAATACCATATGATCTCACCTTTAACAGGAACCTAATCAACAAAACAAACAAACAAGCATAATATAACCAAAGACACTGAAATTGGGAACAGGCTGACAGTGACCAGAGGGGAGAGAGGAGGGAATTTCAGGGGAAAAGAGGAAGGGTTTAGAGCAACAAGTATAAAGGACACATGGACAAAAACTATGGGGGGTGGAAATGGGAGGGAGGTGGGGAGGGCTAGGGTGGTGGGTTAGGGTGGGAGTAAAAGACAGAAAACTGTACAAGATCAAGAATTAAAATAAAAATTTAAAAAATAAAGTGCACTTTTAAATTTCATGTGGTGACACAGAAGCACAAAGAAGCATTTTTTTTTCCTAAACAAAACTTTGTATACCTATGATCTAGGATTCATTGCACAGGTGTCTTGAGTTGTACACAAAGACATTATAGGTCAGAAATAAATAATGTTCGATCCAGAGCCCCTAAAAAAAGCAACCCAGCTCCAATCAAGAAAGAACAAGATGCAAGTTTATCTAGTCAGTCCACCTGAAAGCCCAATTACCATTCAAATATAGTGCCACTATTCTTAACAGATATCCTGAATGCACCAAAGAATAAAGCAAAGCAATTGTAATTACGTACTTTAGGGTCTACTTTTATCTGAAGGTTACAGGCAGGAAATGGCATAGATGGGGAGGGAGACGGGAATCTTACAAAGTAAGATCTTCAAAGCCCTGGCTTAAGAAGGAGATTCCTTTTCTTTGCTGTTTCTTGGCTGTCCCTATTTCATGGAGCATTAAAAGGTCACAGTATCACACTCTGCTTCAATTCTGAGAACAGACAAGAGCAATAATGTGATCTTACCTGGGTCCTTCCTCGTCACCCTGGAAGAAACAGAAAGAAACAGCATTAGAAATCAACATTGGTAGAGATTGATTGAGACTTCTTTTCCTTCTCCTTTCCCGACCTGAAGCAAAGCTGGTGCATTTATTGTAACAGAGCCTAACTCCTAGACGTCTAGAGGACTAAGACAGGGGCTAATATAATTCCATGTTCAAACTGCCCAACAAAGATGAGCTGGTAATTTGCCCTTGCAAGCAGAGATGTGAATGCACAGACCTAGGAGGCCTAAATAATAGGTTTGCCTTTTTATTTGTATGGTTGGCAGTATTTAGTTCTCAGCAAACAGAGCCCAAAATAACAGCAGGTCTTAGATAAAAGCTGACCAGCTCCCAAAGTATCAAGCTGCTTCCCTCAAAGACTCCTTTCTGCCTTGGCCTAGCATTTTTTTTTCCTCCAAAGAGAAACACAGAGACTCTAATATACGGTACACTATGATGGAAAGGGCACTGAACTGGGACTCAGGAAACTGGGATTCTAGTTCAAGCTCTGTTACTTATTAGCTATGTGCCCTTGGACAAGCTAATTAATTAATCTGGACCTTGGTCTTCTCCTGAACAAGGGTAGTTCTAGCATTTGGTGACCCAGATCATTCTCAGACAAACAATGGCTTTTCTGCTTTTCTTGTTCACTCTGCTAAAACAATGCGTGAGTCTTCTTTTTCCAGGTATTGGATTCTCTGATCCTAACGTTATCAGTGACCACAGAACATTTCGTTGAACCTCCTTCTTGTCCAAACCAGATTTTTCAAATGACTCTCAAGACTTTTCCAAGGGGCCTCGCTCATCGTTTTGGTGACAGGGTATCTTTTAAATCCTTCCCTTTAGCCATCTGGGATTGGTTCTCAGAGAACGTTTTTATTTGATTGATTAATTGTTCCTATTGGTATGAAGAAGAATGAACTCTGGAATCAACACTCTGGGTTCCAATCTGGATTCCATCACTTGCTTACTGTGCTACCCTGGTCAGATTATTTTGCTTCTCTTAACATCAATTTCCTAATTTGTAAAAGGAGAATAATAATTGTCCCTATATCACAGAAAGAGTGTAAGGATTAAATAAAACAATGTATATAAACATTAAGCTCAATGCCTAAGATATAGGGTGTACTTAATAAAAGTTATCATTATCAGTACCATTTCAGTATCACTCATTAAGAAGCAACAACACGTAGGTGCTAAGGGTAAAAGGTTAATAACCCATAATGATCGGACCTTCTAGGGGCTCCCTGTGAGGAGAAACAGACAGACACAGGTATAAAGTGAACTGTGACTAAATGGGATAAGGGCCCTACCAAAGACACAAACCGAATGCTGTGCGGGTCAGAAGTGACAAACAGCGCCTCCCCTGGAGAAGGCGGGAAGGCTTCACAGAGAAGGTGCGGTTGGTACCGGCGTTTGAGGGATAAGCAGGATTTTCCCAGGCTGACAACAGAAGATAAGTGGGAAGGGCACCGGACTAGCCAGAGCAAAGGCACAGCAGTTTTTTAAAAAATGGATGTTTAAGGAACTTTGGGTTCTGTGAAACTGGGGGACGGGGATGTGTATGTGCAGGTCCTGGGCAGGGGCTGTGGTGGTGTGGGGTTCGGGACTGGGAGTGCGACTGAGGTTACAAAGGTCAGCTGCAGACAGAAAGGTTATTCAAAGCAGTATAGGCACCAGAGAGAGGGTGGACAAGAAGGGCATTTTTAGAACATGGTTAAGGTTTCCACTATTGTTAAGGGCGCTATTCATCCATACTCTGAGAAAAAAAAGTAGGGTGAGTGGTGGAAGGCGGGGGTGCAGGGACTGTGGAAGCTTTGCTGGCATTTTCATAGACTGGCATGTCTTATGGGAACTGTAATCTAGTACGAAAAAAGTCATATAATTTGAATTTAATAATGAGTTACATAACTATCAGTGATACAATTAAACCTCAACACAATTTTTCAATTATCTTTGGATGTTAACATATAATTGTCTAGGGGAACATTATGAAAAAAAAAGTATCCAAAATTTCTCCCTTGATTTAGAGCAAGTCTTCCTCATACATTTTGTGGTGTAACTGTTACGAGACAGGGTTCTAAGTTAGAAGGGCACAGCTTTACCCTCTGGTCACCAATCGCACCAGTGAAGCTTTTGGCATTTCCCTGAACTTTTCCAAGGTTCACCTTCCTCATTTACGCATGGAAATCCTAATTCTTACCTCACAGAATGGCGACAGACATTAAAACAAGTGAGAAATGTTGGTAAAACACTAAGCAAGGGTCCAGTATATAGTACGTGTTCAACAAATGATGGTCACAATCGTATAATACTTTCCTTGAATTGCTAATTAATAACACTTTTAGGTCAAGCGGGAAAGGGCAGAGAAGATGGGACATGAGATTTTGCTTTACATTCATTCATCTCTGCTGCTTATAGATATGTTGTTCTTTTCAGAAACAATAATCACTATCACAAAGCATGGGGAGGGCTGGGGTGAGAGTTTCACTCTGGAAGGAAGGGAGGGAGGGAGGGAGGAAAGGAGGAAGGGAGGCAGGAAGACACATAATTATAAGGCAATTCTGAGTAGGTCAGCAGACATTCAGAGAATTGCTAAACTTGTTGGTAGAAGAAATGCACATGCTATTCACGCTACCTGAAAATGCACATCCGCAGCCTGCAGGCCCAGCGAATTCCTATCCATCCCTCAAGATCAAGCCTCACTTGGAAAGTTTTCCTCCCTGGCAGGCTGAATGGGGTAACACCCTCTCTCCCGCACATCTGTACGGCCCACACTTCTGGGCTAGTATTTAGAGCAGAACACCGACAGAGACAACATCTTACACATCTTGAGAACAAAAACTGTGTGTTGTTCATCTCTTTATTCACCGCGCCCAGCACAGTACAAGGCAAAGAGTGGATGATCAGTCAAAAAAGGAAAGAAGGGAAGAGAAGATGTAAGTAGAATTTAGGGTTAATTTCTATCCCCATTACGAGTGAATTCTGGTTTCAGAGATTATCAGAACTGAAAATCCGGTAAACACCAACATCTATTTAAATGACTTGTTAGGTTAAGCAGTGTCTTCTCTCCATTCAATATCCTGAATGCTCTTGGCTGGTAGGACACACTCTAGTACAACTTGTCATTGCCACGTTCACCACTGAAAATGTACGTTCGCCAAAAGTCAAACAAGTTTGTTCTCATAATGATGACATATTTTGTTAAAAAAATGAGTAATGAGTACAACAGAGAACTGTTGCTTCCATAAATTGATTCCATGAAAATTAAGCTGAATCCTTTCAAAGTGTTCAATAAAGATGAGTTACTTAAAAACTGCTGTCAATATTTTGGTGTAGGTGAGACACATGCAAAATATTAGAAAAAATGAAGCATAAAAGTCTGACTTTTCATAGACTTCTGAAGTTCCCCACAATGTTATGAATTACAGTCAAAAGTTTGAATCCACTTAAAGTGAGATGAAAGTTAGATTTGTATCACTGAAGCAGGATTCAAACATTATGTTTATGAAGAATTTCTGGTAATACAAGGAAAACAATGTTAAGAAAACAATGATGTTGAGGAGATGAAGTGTTAACTAGCTTTACTGTGGTAATATTTTTCAATATATACATGTATCAAATCATACACCTTAGATGTACATATGTTATATGTCTATAATATCTCAATAAAGCTGGTAACACACACACATATAATACCTAATGATGACCATCAATTTAGTATGTGTTTACCTTCTGCCATGTCTAAAAGTTTTAAATATTCTATAATGACTAATAAAGTAATAACTTCAGTTATCTGAAGAGGGGAAAGACCACATCTTTTTAGACCTGTGGGACTGGTATTGAAACTCTTCTCCTACCCTATATTCCATAAGATGGCCCAGAAAGATTTATTAAAGGCATGTTTTTTAAAAGAAATGTCATCAGGAAACCCTGTAATCTTTGGACCCCTTCAACCAGAAGCTCTGTGATTCTCCTTGCTAATCAAATTCATCTGTGCTAAAGGTTTCATAAAACACACACACTATGTTAATGGGCCACTTTTAGAATAATCTTCATGAATCAATAGCAAATAGCACTTGGGCAGGTGGGATACCTAGAATTTTTAGATTTACTGAAGTATAATTTATAATACCATAAAATACTTGTTTTAAGTGTATGTTTAATAACTTTTAGTAAATTTACAGTATGCAACAATCATCACAAACTGAACTATACACATATATAAAATTACGTACATGCACAGATACGAAATTATGACTCTCTTCTCCTTCTTAATCTCTTTAGAAGTATATGAGCATTTCAACAAGAATTAGAACTGTCCTGCCGTGTTTCTAAGTAGATTCTGTTATATACGATACCACATCAAACCACATGGAAAGAGGGTAAGTTGGCCTATATAGTCTCATCTACATTTTATTTGAAGTGATACAATTTAATTTTAAATAGACTAAAAATTTAAGGGTCTTTATTATAATCTTCATAGAAACCACTAAAAGTAATACACAATAATAGAGCTAAAAGGCCAATAGATGTATTAGAATAAGTCAAATGTTTCAGAAATCCAAAAGGTAGGAAAGGAGAAGAGTGACAAGAACAGAGAAACAAATGGAAAACAGCAAAATGGCACACTTAAATTAAACCATATTAATAACAACATTTAAATGTTAATTAGCTGAGCATTTCAATTAAAAGGCAGAGACTATCAGAAAGATAAAAGAGTTAGACCCAGCTATATGCTGCCTAAGACACAAAGACTTTAACAACAGACAAAGTGAAAGTAACTTGGAAAGATACATATCATGAAATCAGTTAGCATAAGACTGGATTGGCCCTACCAATAATAGATAAAAATAGACATCTAGACAAAGAGTACTATTAAAGAAAAAGAGTAACTTTCATGATGATTAAAGGGTCAATTCATCAGAAGATGTATTTGTTTAATAAGATTCAAAATATCTGAAGAAAAGTTGATAGAATTAAACGGGGAGATAGGTAATTCAATGATCATACTTGGAAATTTAATACAGCTCTCTCAACAGTCGACAGAACAATATACACAAATCAGTAAGAGTTGTAAGTTACCTGGACACCTAACTGATATTTGATAGAACACTACACCCCAAGTACAGAATACACATTCTCTTCAGGTACTCATGTGCATCCACTAAGATAGACCACATCCTGGGCCATAAAACAAGTCTTGATAAATGTTAACAGGCTTAAATAGTTCACAGTATGTTCTCTGATTACCATGGAACCAAGTCAGAAATGAAAAACAGCAAGATATGTAGGAAAATTCCTAGTATTTGGAAGCTAAACAACACAATCCAAAATAATCAATGAGTAAAAAGAATAAATCACATGTTCAGAACCAGAAGCTGCAGTTTGCTTTTAAAAGCATCAAAAATAAGATGCACCGATGAGTGGAAGGGTGGAAAGATGGTCATGCATGCAGAATAAATCAAGTACAGTAAAATACTGTACTGACAGAGTCAAGGTGGAGGTACACGGGTGTAATGTAAAAACCTTTCAACTTTGCTGTATGTGTGAAAATTTTCATAATAGAATGTTGGGGAAGGAATCTTTTGGTCAAATTCAAAATGTAGATAATTAAAAAAAATAGTATCTTGCAAAAGGAAGAAAAAAATACCTCTGTTGAGTGAAAGGAAGGTACTAGTTATTGCTCTGATCAGTAAATAACCAGGTGAGCTAGAACGACAGGCTATTAGATGATAACAGTTCTTTGTAAGAGCTCTAGTCTGCTGACCGCTACTTCTTGTTTTCAACAGCTCATTTTTTCCACAGCCTGGTCCTTAGGCCTTGTTACCTTCATATCCCTAGGAGTAATTCCATCAGAGTTAACAAGTATAATGCAGTTAATATTGAGAAGGGGCTAAATTCATTTACTTATTTTTCAAATACATTTTATTGATTATGGTTACTGTTGTCCCAATTTTCCACCTTTGCCACCCTCTACCCTGTACCCCCATTCCAACCAGCAATCCCCCTCTTAGTTCACGTCCATGGGTCATGCATATAATAAGTCTTTGTCTTCATTTCCTATACTGTTCTTAACATCCCCCTGCCTATTCTGTACCTACCAATAGGTACTTCTTAATCCCTGCACCTTTTCCCCCATTCTCTACCTTCCCCCTCCAACTGACAATCCTCCAAATGATCTTCATATTTATGATTCTTTTTCTGTTCTGTTTGTTTGCTTAGTTTTTTAAATTCAGTTGTTGATAGTTGTAAATTTGTTGCCATTTAAATGTTCATAGTTTTGATCTTCTTCTTTTTCTTAAATAAGTCCCTTTAACATTTCATGTAATGGTTTGGTGATGATGAACTTTAGCTTTACCTTGTCTGGGAAGCACTTTATCTGCCCTTCCATTCTAAATGATAGTTTTGCTGGATAGAGTAATCTAGGTTGTAGGTCCTTGCTTTTCTTCACTTTGAATACTTCTTGCCAGTCCCTTCTTGCCTGCAAAGTTTCTTTTGAGAAATCAGCTGAAAGTCTTATGGGAACTCCTTTGTAGGTAACTATATGCTTTTCTCTTGCTGCTTTTAAGATTCCCTCTCTTATCTTTAAACTTTGGCATCCTTAATTATCATGTGTCTTGGTGTGGTCCTCTATGCGTCCATCTTTTTTGGGACTCTCTGTGCTTCCTGGACTTGTATGTCTATTTCCTTCACCAAATTAAGGAAGTTTTCTTTCATTATTTTTTCAAATAAGTTTTCAATTTCTTGCTCTTTCTCTTCTCCTTCGGGCACCCCCTAGGATTCAAATGTTGGTACATCTGAAGTTGTCCCAGAGGCTCCTTACCCTATCCTTGTTTTTTTTTTAATTCCTTTTTCTTGCTGTCCTGATTGCATTTTCTTCCTTGTGTTCCAAATCATTAATTTGATTCTCAGTTTCATCCACTCCACTGTTGAATTCCTGTAAATTTTTCTTTATCTCAGTGTAAACTTTATTTCTGCCTGGGTCTTTTTTATGGTATTGAAGTGCCCAATGAGTTCCTTGAGCATCCTGTTAACCAGTGTTTTGATCTCTGCATATGATAGACAGCTTATCTCCATTTTGTTTAGTTCTTTTTCTGGAGTTTTGTTCTGTTCTTTCACTGGGACCATGTTTCTTTGTCTCCTCAATTTGGCAGCCTCCCTGTGCTTGTTTCTATGTATTAGGTAGAGTTGCTTTGACTCCCTGTCTTAGTAGTGTGGCCTATTGTAGAGAAGCACACCTGTTGGATGGTGAAGAGCCTTAAGTTATCACCTGGGTGGGGCAACCCATGTGAACCAGGTTGATGGAGTCACAGCTATGGTGTTGTCACTCTGTGGTTCTGTGTAGGCAGGGCTCTGAAAAGGGACAATGGACACTGCCTGGTCTCTGGAGTTTTCTGGGAGTGAGCTGTCCCCCTGCACTTGCCCTGACGCCAGACACTTCAGTTTCTTCCTGTATGCTACTGGTGCCCTTTAAGCTGTTGTCCCACTGCTGGAGCCCAGAGGAAGTGAGACTGTGTAAGTCCTAAGTCCTAAATCCTAGGACTGTTCAAGAGGAGATGCCTGCGAATCCTGCAGTTTCTCCCACCACCCAATCCCCACTTGTTTTTATAGCCAGAAGTTATGGGAACTTATCTTCCTGGCACTGGAACCCTGGGCTAAGGGCCTGGTTTGGGGCTGGGGTCCCTTGCTCCCAAGATATCCTTCCTGATTTTTATCCACCACACATGGGTGTGTGACCACCTGTTCTGTGTCTCTGTATCTCTGTATCTCCATGTTTCCACTCCTCCTATCTGTCTGAATCAATGTGACTTCTTTAATTCCTTAATTGTCAGACTTCCACACAGCTCAATTTTCTGACAATTCTGGGTGACAGCTGTTTTGTGGTTTAGTTGTAATTTCTGCTGTGGTTGTATAAGGAGGTAAGCCTAGTTTACCAATGCCTCCATCTTGACCAGAAGTACTAATTTCATTTATTAAACTGATAATAAAAGAGAAGTGGCTACCTCTCAAAATACATGTTTATTTTTGAAAAACAACCTAATCAACACACAGAATAAATGTAAGGATCTAATTTGAGGAGAATTAGGGAGAGTTATGGCACTGATCCCTTAGCTTAACTCTGGCTGAACTTTTTGTTTATTAAGACACATATGACCACCTCCTCAATGTAAAAGGTCTTAGGGATGCAAAGCTGCCTAGGACACTGGTTCTTTTCAACAGAACAGAGACAAACTACAGGAATGGAATAGGACAGACTTAAATCTGAATCCTGGTTCTGTTTCCTACTAACTAAATATCACTGCTGTCAGTTTCTCTGAAGTTCTCTGCATCTCAATATCCAATCTGTAAAATGGAGAAAATGAGTGCTGATTGAAGGATTAAATAAAATGATGACTATAAAGTGATCTCTTTCCTATCTAGAAACTTACATAAGCACATACTGTCTTAATTCTGAGGAGAATGAAGTGAAAAGAATAAGAGCTACTCTATTCTTTTCATGAATTCATGACAACTAATCAAGAACCTTGGATGAGTGAAGTGGACAACTGTCCAGTGATCTCTCACACTTCCCATCAGATGGCTCAGACAATACCTGCCTCCTAGGTTATATCTTGGATCATTTGTTGGCTTGCTTACTCTGTGGCTAGGCTCTCCTGGACTGAGGCAAGACTGCTAGTTAAAGCTGAACTTATTGAGTAAGTCCTGAAAAGTCGACAAGACCCTCCTAGGTTTTCTTCTAGAAGGGCTCACCCTAAACCCATCTGGCATAAACCCAACTAGACTTTTCAACGTAGTGGTATAAAATCTGATGGACAACAGCCTCTCCCCAGTGGCTGCATATGTTATAAATTTTATATATTTTTAAAATTGGCTGCCTTAAATTATTTTTAGAAACAGATTCTAAATGCCCACATGTGTTGTTTAGTAAAATGTCTGAGACCTTTTATTTTGGTTAAAAAATAACAATGAATGTAATGACTATATTCCTTGTACAGTGATTTAACATTTATCTTATGCCTTTTTTCTCACGCTGTCTTTTTTTGATTTTTGCAATGTCCTAGCCCACATTCCTCTCTTAATCCAGCAGTTATGCCCCCGATTTATGCAGCTGGCTCCATATAAAAACCAGCTTGAAAAACCCTTTCACCGTACACGCAGTCAGACCCAAAATCATTCATTCCGACCTGCTTCATGCCCCACTTCCTGACTCATTCTCATTCAGCCCAGTTCTCACCCCTATGCTGTTACTTACAGAATCATTTTACGATTTGGGATCTGTCAACACCTCTTTTCTCTGGCTCTGATTTCTGGCTTTCCTAACTAACTGTGATTAGTATTTGCCCTCAGTGACTATATGCCTTTAAGTCATGGCGGACAAATCTTCTGCCAGGCCCAGTGCTGGCTGCAGGTTCCAGAGGCCAGTACTTCCAGATGGGATGCATACCAGGCTAAGCTCTCAATTCATTCACACTTAAGGACTACAAGGGGGCATTTCCAGAGCTAACAAACATGGCAGGCAGACCTCCTATCTGTCCTGCTACTAATAATTGTGGACATTCTCCTTTACCTCTGCCTTTGGCTCAGCTGCTTCATTAGAGGTATCATGTTGTTCCTTGGCTTGGGCCATCTGAGTCATCAACCTGTCCATGTGGGACTGGATGTCTGCCAGTATCTCAGTCACATGAGCTGTAGCCATTGCTTCCTGGATGTCCACTAGATGAAGGGCCTTCTGTTCTTCATCAGCAATCACTTTCTGAACTTTCTTAAATTCCTGCTGTATAAAAACCTTCATCTGGTCCCGAGTTACCTGTAGCACACAGACAAGCAAGAAGAGTCAGTTGGACACACAAAGAAGTGGAAGGTGAGAGCTGTCACCGTAAGTGCTAGGCAGCCACGGCCAAAATACAAACCCTGCTTCCTATCGAATACTGAAGTTTGGGGAATATCCTCTAAACAATGCTCCCCTAGTGTGTTTGATAAATTTCCTGCTAATTTTTTTGCCTCTTTCATTTCTTTAGGAAGAAATTCTTTATCTTCCTTTTTTATTTTCTTTTTGTTCATTTTTATAGCAGTAACACATAATTACTTTTAAAAAATTTAATAGATGAGTGCATATGAAAAATGAAACTCTCCTCCTCTCTCCATCCCTATACCATTTCCCTCCTTAGGGGGAAATTACTATTAACAGTTTGGCATGTATCCTTCCAGCCATTTTTCTATGTATCTATGCCTATATCTATCTATCTATCTATCTATCTATCTATCTATATAATTATGTTGTTTTTATATAAATGGATCACAGTACACACATGGACCTGTGTCTTGTTTTTATTTAAAATATTTTAGTACCTACAGAGCAACTTTATTCTTTGCATTAGTTTTAATATCTGCATGGCGAGGATAAATATGGATTATTTATTTATATATACAAATATATAAATAAATGCATAAATATCTCATACACACACACTCCCTTCTTAATGGAAATACAGGACATTTCCTTTTTTTGCTATTACAAACAGCATATCAGTGAATATCCTTGGATATGCCTCTTAATTTTGCATATAAGTTTCTTTAGAGACCTTTGAATCACTGGGTCAATTCATATGTACTCTTAACAAAACTAACTGATACTGCCAAATGCTCTCCAAAACCAGCACATCAATTACATTCCCACAACAATGTGTGAAAGTAAGCATTGCCCTTATAGCTTCACCAATACCAGATAATGTCAAGTGTTTAAACTTTTACTTTCTGATGGGGGAAAGTATAGTATTGTTTTATTTTGCAACAACAATTGTACAAACCAAATAAATTATGACTGTCAGCTAAATTGGCTAGGGCATAAGAAGGCCAAGTGAGAAACTACCAAAATAAGAACTTCTAAACTCCCTGTCTTGCCAGCAACTGCATTTATTGACATTTCCTCATAATCACATTTACTTTGAGTATTTTTAAACAACTGTGTATACTGGGTAGCTGAGGTAGGGAACAGGGAAGAGGTAGGGCAGTAGACAAAAAGAGGCCAACAGACAGTTCTAGAGATCAAAGAGAAAGCGGTTGTCATCTACGTGAACCCCTTTCTTTTATAGATGAGGAAAAAGGCATGGCTGCAAACTTGTAGGAGATGCAGAGGATTCCGATCTTGTTCCCAGTTTGGTGCTCTGGTCACTATAACAGTCTGCCAGAGAGAGGTCGAACTGGAAAAACCTCAAAAGGAAATTAAGAGAAAGACTAAATGAGAGGGAAGATCAAGCCATTTTTGATTGGCCTCTTAAAAAATGGAAAGAGGCATGATACTTTAAGCCACCTATGTAAGGGTGCTATCAGAATGTCAATGCAAAATAAGGCCTGTATGACATGTATGTGCTCACACATCAAGTGACTAAGTGATGTGAGCCCTCAGGAATTCATGCGCTCTCTGCAGGTGCTCTCCTGGGTTCTAAGGAAAAAGGGGTGGGAGTGTTAAATGTTATTCATATCCTGCAAATTCTGTACCAGACTGAGAACTGTGATTGTGTTTACTGTTTTAATTCCTTTTAATTCTTAATGTATTTCAAGACTGTTATGCTTTATGGTGATCATTTATCAATGGATTTCTAGCCTTGAAATAAACTAGGTCATATAAGATCTAGGATTTTCTCTTAAAGACTAAACCAAGGAAGCTTGAGCTAAGGGATGAACTTTTCTGAATGCGTATGAAACTCTCTCAACAGTTCCAAGTGGCTAAAAATAAAGGTCATAATAAAAACTGACTGGCAACCTATTTTACTAGACCTCACATACACACGAGGTTGGAAGTTAGGAAGCTGACATCACAGTCAAGGAAGGTGTGGGCCAGACTGCAGTAGGTGAATAAACCGTGGTTTAAAAAAAAAAAAATCAAATTTTCTGTTTCTTATTGCTTTACATAGGTTTTTCAACATGGCACACTTTATTTTATACAGATCAAGCTACAAAAGAGAATTAAAGGCAGAATAATCCACTCTATAAAACCTTTATGCCTTCTTCTTACTTCAGTTCTCTGCTGATTCACGAACAGGTATTCTCTAACCTAGTTCAAAACAGTAAAAACAAACTTCTGGGCATTCTGATTGGGAGCCCACAGAAGAGACTCCCTGGGGATCAGTCACATGGCAGGTTCGGTATCCTGGTTCTCCAATGGCAGGAGTAAAGTAGCTTTAAAAATCTCCTTTCTGGCCCCATTCCCACTGCCTTGCCATCGAAACTCTGTTAAAAACTTCACAGTTCTCCAAGAGCATGATGCCCTTCCTGTCAGCACCTGCTGCCTAGGAGCCACTGCCATCATTTCTGAGTAGGCTTCTTAGGGCTTCTTGTCTCTGTCCAATAGCTCCCCAAAGGT
Source organism: Glossophaga mutica (assembly GCA_039655065.1). Lineage (NCBI taxonomy): Eukaryota > Metazoa > Chordata > Mammalia > Chiroptera > Phyllostomidae > Glossophaga > Glossophaga mutica. The sequence goes on from CM077308.1 coordinate 21,559,038, forward strand.
GAGAGTGACAGACTCATACTATTGACAATACTGCATGCGACACTACATACAAAGAGAAAATTCTATACATGTAGAGAGAAGGCTAGATGTATCACATAATGATAAAACTAGTGATGTAAAAGGTTCCTTTTATATAACATCTAATAGACATTGCCAAACCTTTTTAAAGTCACAGAACTTCCCTTTCCTTCACCCCAAAATGTAACAGAGCCAAAAGTACAGCTACTCTGTTTAAAAAAAAAAAAATCTCCCCTTCCGCTTTGAAGTAACTTCCTAAGGCGCTGGTACTGGTCTCCAAGAAAATCTCACCCAAGGGACCTGTGTCCTCTCTACACGGATGAAACCTAAAAGGAGTTTTTTCCATCTTGCCAACTGATTGGCCCTTGAGTCGTTGAAACTTAAAGGGCCGAGGTTACAAGCATATTGATACATCTTTGTTACAGCTGCATTAGGGTGAAAAGCTATGTCATTACTTAAGCATAGTATTTTAATTTGAAAAAAATCGGTGGCTTATTTGGGAATGGTCTGAACTAACTATTGACTGTTAACTATAGAAACCATCTGACTGTTTTCACTGGAGCTCTGCCCGACTGCCACACTGTATAGGAGGGAAAGGCCAGAGAGAAGTGCAGTAATAACGTCAGGTTTAGAAACCAACTTCCCCTGGACAGTGCAGTGCACTCTCTTCTGCAACGTATTTCCTCTAATGATCTCTTACTGCCTGCTTCGGGTTCTTCAAATTTATTTCTTCTTAATTAAGACGTTTCCTCAGTTAAGAGGCTGCTTCTGTTGCCATCCCCTCTGGGATGTTACCCTCACCGCATGAATCTTGGGAGAAAGGATGTACATCTGAACAGTTAAGTCGCATCCCATGGTACTTTCATTATGCTCCTGTAGTTAATGTTTCCAAGCTAGGCTGCACCCAAGAGGCATGCAGACTGGCACTTTACACATACATAATTAAACGCATAAAACCCTGAATTAAGAACTTGTACCTAAAAACAACCCCTTTCAATGTGTTCGACATAGCTGGAAGCCATTAACTCGTAGCTAGCTGAGGAGTAGGAAATGAAGGTATTATTTACTTCTCTATTATAGGCAGATTACAAAAATAATAAGCATACTAGCTAGAAAGCATCATGGACTGAAGGGAAATCTGTTCCAGAAAACTGTTGCTGAGATAAACTGAGAAGGATGAACCAGGGTCAGGAGCAGGAAGCTACACACAAAAACAGCATCAGAGTCTATATTGAAGGAAAATTTCAAAAATACTTGCTCTATTAACCAAATTTCCTGCAAGGTTCTCCAGCATTTATTCTGGCATTTTAATTTGACTCCCAGAGAGCTCCTCCCAACCCCCTGTCGGGCTCCAGTGAGGGCAGGCAAGGGAAGAGCTTCATCAACAAGCAGGAAGACAGAGTCCTTTCTTAGCCGATGGCTAAACCTCCCATTTCCTCCATCTTTTGTGTATGAGTGGAAAAGCCACTATCTGTGAATAACACAACTGCCCATTCCTAAGGGCTGGAAAATTATCCAGCAGCCTAGAAACGCAGCAGACAGGGACTATGGACTACAGTCCATTACCGATGTTGCCAGTGCTACCCACCACTATCCTGACAACCTGGCGAACGGACTGGACTGCTGGGACTTTACAAGGGGGTGTTGAGAAGGCAGAGACAGGTTATTAAAGTGTACATTTACTCTGCTCCTTAAACCGTTTTTCTTATCTTCATCAGAAGCCCTAGACAGAAGCACTCGTTTATATGCTCTTTCCTCCTCGCATCAACCCCATTTTGTTAACAGAGCACCACGGGACTTCTACCCCAGTCACCACTTAGTTACTTCAAGTATCCACTCAACGAAGTTGCTGTTACTCTTATTTCTATTATAAAAGGCTAGAAAAATACACCCAAATATTGGAGAGTGGTGACTTCTGAGTGATGGGATTAAGAGTATTTTTCTTTTTTGTCTGTTTTCCATAATAGTATTTAACATATTTTTAATTCAACAATAGTTATTTTTTAAAAATGCAGCTTAAAAAAGTTAATTCCTCAATAAAATATTAGCAAATTGAATCTAACAGCATATAAACATAATTTATATACTATGACCAAGTGGGATTTATTTCAGGTATGGGAGGTGGTTCAACATTTGAAAATAAGTTCATATAATCTATCACATCAATAGTCTAAAGAAGAAAAATTACATGATCATATAAATAGATGCAGAAAAAACAGTTGACAAAATCTAACATCCATTAATGATAAAAACTCTCAGCAAACTAGAATAGAGGAGAATGTTCTCAACTTCATAAAAAAACATCTACAAAAACCTCCAGCTAACATCAAATGCAATGGTGAGAAACCAGAGGTTTCCTGCTGATATCAGAAATATGGTAAGGAGGTATCCTGACACTACCCCCTCTCAACATCATCCTGGAAGTCCTACCAAGTGCAGTAAGACAAGAAAGAAAATAAAAGGTTGACAGATTGGGAGGGTAGAACTAAAGCTGTCTTTGTTCACAAATAACATAATCACCTTTGTAGAACATCTGAAAGAACTGACAAAAAACAAAAACAAACAACAACAAGAAACCTTTCTGGAATCAAGACAGTGTGGTTCTGGTGAAATAACCAACAAATATATCAGTGGAACAGAATAGAAAGCTCAGAGATAGATCTACATAAATATGAGTCTGCCCAGAAGGTAGCCAGCCGTGTGTTATGAAAAATAGAGGCATTTATTAAAGAGGATACAAGAAACACTATACATAGGACAATGACACCTCAGTCCCCTTCAAAGTAGGCACCTGGGGACCTCACACAGTTCTCCCAGTCACTATCAACTGCCCCGTCCTAGATTTCTGAATCTCATCGACAGTTTGAAATCTCTTCCCCTTAAAATGGTCATTTTATAGTTTTGGGAAAAGCCAGAAATGTAGAGAGCAAAGTCACCTGAGTGATTTGATGGTTTACCAAAAAAACTCTGCACGAGATGTGATGCATGAGCAGGCACATTGTTGTGATGAAGCTGCCAATCACCAGTTGTCTATAGCTACGGCCTTCATGAATCATCTGAATAGTTTCCCAGGAGGAATGTTCAAGCTTCATACAAAATTTGACACAGATTTGTTGCTCTATTTGCTCACTCATTGTGAATGTGATGGCCACATAACACATGCTCACTTAACGGTGTCCACTGCTCCTATTGACTAGTACAGTGAAGTCGTCATTGTTCACACATGCCCATTCCAGTCCACTCTCCTTGGCTGCCATGTTACATCAATGTCACACAAAGTCTCGTTATATTAACTATGGCTGGACTTTTTCTGGACAGACTTTGTATAATCAACTCATCTTGAGCAAAGGAGGATAGGAAATAACAACGAAGAAAAGAAGTGTTTTTCACATGTGGTGCTGAAACAACTGGACATTCACACACACACACACACGACAGGAACTAGCCACAAGCCTCACCTCTTTCATAAAAATTAACTCAAAATGGATCACAGACTTAAGTGGAAAATGGAAAACTATAAAACTCCTAGAAGATAACACAGAAGAGTATCTAGATGACCTTGGGTAGGATGACAACATTTTAGATTTAATTCTGAAGGCACTATCCATGAAACAATTGATAAGCTGGACTTTATTAAAATTAAAAAATTCCTCTGTGAAAGAAACTGTTAAGATAGGAAGACAAGTCAGAGACTAGGAGAAAATATTTGCAAAAGACACATGTGATAAGTATACAAAGAATACATTTAAAACTCAACAATAAGAAAACAAACAACCAAATTTAAAAACAGGAAAAGACGTGAACAGACATTGCACCAAAGACGATGCACAGATGGCAAATAAGCACAGAAAAGATGCTCGATATCATGAGCTCATCCCACCCAGGCCCTTTACTCCAGTCCCACTTGCCTGTACCACTAAGCTGAAACAAAATCTAAGTCACAAAGAGCTTCCGGGTGATTTGAAGAAACGGTTTAGGACCTTTATCATACCTCCAACTTGTTCAAGAACAGCTGTCTCTCCTTTTCATCTCCACTTGGCCCTGAATTCTTGGCTTTCTATACTTGACCTCAAATCTCACCTTTTGCCCTTCAGACTTAGTAACTACATGTGCCCCTCACTCCCTCCTCCTTGGTGTTTAACCTTACCTTTCCTTATCTAGTCTTTGGCTTGGCTTTGACTCTCAGAATAACCTTCTCTCAGATAGGAGCCCCATATTTCAGTCCGAATAGTCCAGTCTTCTATTTCTACCGAGTGCTTCTTCCTGAGACAACAAATTTTGGTACGCGAGCCTAAGTACCCGACTGTTCTTTAACAGCTTCGTGCACACGACTCTGTAACATGCTTCTTCGGAATCTCTTCCCTTCCATGGTTTTCCCTCCCTCACATACAGACGTACATATGCTTGCAAACACATGTCTGTGCACATACACAACATCAGAGGCTCAGGACCATGTCTCCTAGAGGCTTTGCCCTTGAAAGATCCTAATAAACACTTGAATTGAATCTGTTAATCAGCTGTGAAGTGGAACACAACTGTGTGCCCCCAGTCATCTGAGAGATGTAGCCTCCGCAGAATGACAAGCAGCTCTTAGTGTGAGAGATCAAGATCTAACCACTACGGCTATGGAACCACTGCTAAGCATCCTCTCCTTGCAAGGCTGCTTATTCATGCTGTCTGCTGCTATGACTTTATTGTCATGACAGCTTGATGTGTAAGCCAGTGTCACGGTACTGAACTGGAGGCACCAGAGAACAGTTCAATGGGGTGCTGGACTCTGAATCAATACTACTGCTTGCTCTTAAGATGCTTCTGTCTTTGCCTGACCCTAGGGTGGCAATAAAGAAAGCAATCACAAACTTCTGAGCATCACTTTTCCTGAGTGAACAGAAAAAAAAATTCTGGGTAACTCCCCTACAGAAATGTAAAAGCAGACAAATGAGTCCCCAGAGAAACCCAGGACCTGTAACGAACAAGAATAGGAGCAAAAGCTTATAATCTACCTTGTTTTCTTGCTTTCTTTTCACCATAACCTGGGCATAAAACTAGAAAGGCAGCTTCTGCTTCAGGAATTATTGCACAGGAAGTCAGAGGTGAAAACTGATCCTGAAAGTTTCAGGGGGCAAATAAACAGAAATTATGCTATTTTAAGCATCTTAGACTTGACTATACAAAGAAAGGCCATTTTATCTACTGAAGATTAAAGTAATTCCCCTCCACTTCCAGTCCATTCTCTCTACCCAAACACCTTCCCTGCAAAGCTACAGCTATTTGTAAACTACTGAAATCACAAAACCCAAACAACTGCCCACCACCAGGAATACTCAGGAAAGGGCACTGAGATGTAGGTCTTGTGTTGTCTGCATCTTTTTTGCTACAGAGAAAACAGTAAAGCTTGTAGTCTTACTGTTTTACAGTTTATAGCTGTGGCAGAGAAAAGAAGTTTGGGCAGTGACTACCTCTGCTAACTATGCTCTGAAGCTCAGAAAGGTAAGAGTTTCTTCATTTTAAAAAGAGGGGTAATAATATTGTTCTCATAGATATTTTTGTGACATTTACACAAAATAATATATGGAAATGACTTGGGACTCTCTGGGCACATAGGAACATCAGCAGAACCAATGTAAAAAATAGTCACTGTGAATATTTATTAGGTGCTTCTCATGTGGCATCGACTGAGCTCTCACAGACAGAGCACCCCTAATTAAGAGAAAGAGTCTACACCCTTGGGAGTACAGATTCTAATTTTTCAAAGGAACACAGGAAGAACTTTTTCACACATCCTAGGCATTTAATAGTAGGGATGTCAATCAGTAGCTCCTTACCTCAATTTCAGTAAATGGCCACAGGCTGTCAGGGAGAAATGGCTACCTTTTCTAGTTTGCTAAGATCAGACATGGTCTACTTCACAGACAGTCAGGTCACATTCTGCTCCTCAGCACCTACACCCAGTCTGGAGATAGAGTCAGCTCCTCGATCTCACAACTTGCCTCTCCCATAGAGCAGGTTCTCAATTAATAATGTCATTTTGTTCAATGTCATTTTATCATAATGTTGCTGAGATGCCACAGAAACCGAACTCTTGTTTATATCTAATAGCCTATGGTAAAACTTGTCTTGTTATACGTCATTTCTCTTAAAGTTGCAGAACCTGTTGATGACATTGAAGACTTACTGTATTTTCTCTCTTTTTTGGACTGAAACACTATTATACCCACTTCAGCTGACCATCCGCTCATCTAAGAACCACAGGGCTTGTTAATTAACTACAGTGGACAAAATACTTTTCACACCTCCAAAGCCATGATACCAATCATTATCCATCATTTCTTATCTCCTCTGCAAAAATTCGTTTTCAGGGTACACATTAATAAAAATCTAATATGATTAGTCCTCTTTTATAGATGAAACCGAAGGCTCAGCTAAATCAAGTGATGGAGAGAAGCACCATCGTACAGAGTCAGGTCACTGGACTCCACTGTCTATGCTCTTTCACCATAAAAGGAAATTGTGCCGCGCTCAAAATAATTTCCCCCCCGAAAGTCTGAACAAACTCTATATTAGCATTCTACTCCCAATGCATCTTCTACAGGTAAAAAGTTAATAACTTCCTATAACTACTAATTCCACATAGCAATCATGGAAAGGAAATGTACTGGCTTCATTAGCCCTGGACAAGTCATTCAACCTCTCAAACCTTTGTTTCTTCATCTGTAAAATGGAGATTATAACGTGTGACTAACAGGTTGAATTAGAAATTAAGGAGGTACCACAGAATCTATTTCACCCACGATAGCGGTAAACAAGCAATTCAACAAGGGGATAGTCATCAACTGGATCACTGGGTTGAATGACAGTTCTCTACATACCCAGAGACCAGATGGAGTTTGCCCTCTGGCTAAATGCAGAATCAATCAGGTAAGAAGCACGGTTCTTAATTTTATAGTACAGTTGGCCCTCTGTATCTAGGTTTCTGCATCTGCAGATTCAACCAACTAGTGATGAAAAATATTTGGAAAAAATTGTTATGTTGCTGCTGGTGTGCACTACATAGGTAGACCTATGATCTGCGTCTGTACTGAATACGTACAGACTTTTTTGGTCATTATTCCCTAAAGAATACAAGCATACCTGGGTATATTGTAGGTTCAGTTCCAGACCACTGCAATAAAGTGGGGGTGTGGGGGGGAGATTCAGAGTCACTCCAAGATGTGTTTCTGTGATGTGCAAATTGTTTTGGGCTAAAGGCAATTTTAGCTTCAGGCTCAAGAGAAATTTCTTCCCCTTCCTTTACCTGGAAGAGTTCAAATTAGGGACCTTGCCCATAAGAGATTATCAATGACAACATTTTCGACCCACTTATACAGCAGGGCAAACTTTTATGTACTAAATATCTACCCTTCTAATCATCCTGCAAGGACCTTTTGAGGCCCCCAAAGTACTCTACCTCATCCCTAGCTCAAAATATCTTATATAACTCAACCCCCCTTTTCAACCTCTAACTTTCCCTGCATGTGGGGTCTCTGACCCTCTCATGTGTGCAGGGTTCCCATACGTATGTATGTATTAAATTTGGTTATTTTTCTCTTGCTAATCTGTCTTGTGTCCATTTGATTATTAGACCAGCCAGAAGAATCTTGCGGGTAGAGGAAAGTCTGTTCCTCCCCCACACAAGTACTGCAATAAAGCAAGCTATAATCTTTGCTGGTGGAGGGTCTTGCCATCAATTTGTAAAAAAACACAACATCTGTGAAGCACAATAAAGCAGAAGTGCAATAAAAAGAGGTATGCGTGTACAGTGTTAACAGCTATTCACATAGCATTTACATTGTACTAGGTATTATAAGTAATCTAGAAATGATTTAAAGTATACTGGAGGATGTGAATAGGCTACATGCAAATACTTTACCGTTCTAAATGAGGCTTACTTGAGCCTCCTTCCATTTTGGTATCCATGGAGGCCCTAGAACTAATTCCCTGTGGGTATAGAGGGAAGGCTGTATACATACTTATAAGCATCTACATACAGACCTGAGGTAGACCGAGAATGGCACTGTATAGCTTTAGCCTTAACCTATCAAAGAAAATATCTTTTTCCTTGAGCAAACCTCAGTTTTATTTCCTAGCTGAACAAAAGGTTGAACTAATAGGAAAGGGGAAAGGAGAGGGACAGGGGAGAAGCAGGCCCTTAAATAAAAGTCTGGGTAGTTTTTATCACTATTATCGCAGTAAAGTATTATATCTAGGCTCCTAAATTAAATGTCAAATACAATCCTGCACTGGAAAAGTGAAGCGTGGCTGGTATGGGGAGTCCTGACAGCTCCACTCCTTTCTCTATGTTGGCCACGTAATCAGCCCTTCAAGCTTTGGCAGAGTAAATTATCAAGTCTTCTGTCGGTGCCGAGAGGAGCTGGAACCGGGGGAGAAGGACATCACAATGTATTAATTTTATTAAGCCATTTAAAAGCTCGATCCCTTTGCTTTCTAACAATGCTCCAGCTCACCAGGCAGCTCAGAAACCATGTCCAACCCTCGTTTTAAAATGCCTAGAGTCGATTCCCGCAGTGCTTCCATTAGGAGCTCTGGGGCTCCAACAGGAAGAGACAGACCAAAGGCTAACGCTGCAGGGGGAAGGGGAAGTAAAAAGGGAACAAGAATCTCAGTGGTGTTTAAAGTGGGGACATATCTCCTAATGTGTCTCTTAAATGGGACACAATTTCTATTGTGACTCTTAATTTCATTTAATTTGGCACCAGGCAGTTTTGCTAACTAGAATTTGCTCCATAATAATAAACATAATTGATTTGCATTGATTTCCTGTTTCTATTGGGAATATATGGACACACAGCTGCACACTCCCAAGGCGGACTGCCTTGGCTTGAACAGATAACAGAGCTACACTGAACTAACTTCAGGCCAGGCAGCCATGCAAGTCCCAGAGTCAGCCAGGCAACCAGGGAGCACCACCAAGAGGTCCCAACTATGAAAATTTAACTCAATTTTCATGTCATTATCAGTCAAAGATGTAGCAGGAGCCCTTTAAAATCTGCAATCAATGTCACTAACCCTGGGAAGTGTACTTGATTAAAGTATTTTTCTCTGCAAGGGTTAGAAGGTCTCCTGAACAATGCGGTTGAGGGCTGGGGGCTGGGGGCTGGCTGGGGAGCTGGGCCCATGTACTCTTGCCTTTCTTCTGGAAGCAGCTGTGGTTCTCAGGACTAGGAAAAAGCAGCCACCATTTACAGGATATTGTACTAAGCACTTTAAGTGGATTATCTCATTTAATCTTCCTAACGACCATTATGAAGTATGTGCTATTATCCCCTATTTTGCCGTTGAAAAAAACAAACAACGACAACAACAACAAAAACCCCTTGGGAAAGAGAGTTTAAGCAAAGGCTCTGCCCAAGATCTCAAAGCCATCACACTGGATGGGACCTGCTCCAGTGCAGTCTCATTCCAGAGCCTGAGCTTTTAATAACTACCAAGTACAGCCTCCCCACGAATGAGGCTAACAGCAGGATTCTGACCTTCATCCCTGTCTCAGAGAGGAAGGAGGGAGAAAAAGACTATCCACAGCTGACTCTTCAAGTGAGGGGATGAAAAAATGGACTCAGTAAATATCTCTCTCAACAGCTTTATCGAGATATAATTCACCTATTCTACAACTGACCCACTTAAAGTATACAATTCAGTTGGGTTTTTTTTTAGTGCATTTACAGAGCTATGCAATCATTACCACAATCAATTCTAGAGCAGTTTTATCAACCCAAAGAGAAACTCCTCATCCACTACAGTCACCCTGAAACCCCATCCCTCCATCACCCTCAGCCCTAGGCATCAATGAGTCTACCCTTTATCTCTACAAATTTGCCTCTTCTGGACATTCCATAGAAGTGGAAGCATGCAATATTTGGTCTTTTGTAAATGGCTTCTTTCACTTAGCATGTTTCTGAAGATTATCCTTGATGCAGCATTTATCAGGAATTCATTTCTTTTTACTGCCAAATAGTATTCCACTGTATAGATATACTGCATTTTACTTACCCTTTCATTGGTTGGGTTGCTTACACATTTTGCATAGTTTGAACAAGTATGCAGTTTTTGTGTGGGCATACATTTTCATTTCTCCTGGGTGTATACCCAAGAATAAAATTGCTGGAATATATGGCATCTCTGTTTATCCTTTTGAAACTCTACCAAACTGCTTCCCAAAGTGACTGCAGCATTTTACATTCCCACCAGAAATCTATGAAGGTTCCAGTTTTTCTACATCTTAGCCAAATGAACAAAGCTTCTCTTTATTGGGGAAAACTACAGAGCTGTGGCCCTTTATAAGAGCTGTCAAACTGCTCCAACTCTGCCTCCAAAACTGCTTGGGTGACTTCCGGCATGGGGCATGAACCTTCACTCTCTTGGCACCTTAGTTCCTCATCTACCAAGTGGGAAGGGGTGGACTGGAACAGAGAGCCTAAGGCTTCCCACTGAGCCCTACATTTATGCATTCAGGTGCATCATGTGAGGCACCCTGACCGGTGGGGAGGTAGATGCTGTGAAACAGATACTTGGGGTTGACTCCGTGACCGTCTTACTTCGCATTAACTCAGTCACCACTGTGCCTCAGACTGTGACTCTATCACACTTGCTTAAAGAAAAAACAAAAACCAAAAACAAAGTAAAAGAAACAAACCACATGGAATCTGCTTATTAGGAAGAAAACAAAAATGCTTTATAAGTGAAACTTTCATTTGGCAATAATGACAGGGTGTCTTCAGGATTTTAGTTCCCTAAGCTGGGGTTCAAATTTGGAATTGGATTCCAATGATAAAAGTGTATGCACTTATAAGGAACGGTAACAGGTGATAAAAGTAGGACACAAACTATGTGTGCATACACATAATAGTTGTATATGTGTGTATATATAACTATTTCTATCTGAAAGGCAAAGCACATTTTCTATCTGAAAGATGAAGCACCATAATATTAACCAGTTTTTCCATAAGCATGTCTCAAGGTGTGATGTATTCACCATGTGCATCCGAATAATCCAGGCTGCATAGTAAAAAGCAGATCTCAGAACTACCAAACTGGACGCTTCGGGTGAGGCTCAAGAATCTGTATTTTTAGAAGTATTCAGAGTCTACAAACCATTGCAGAGAGCAGAAGAATGGCTGATTTTTTTCTTTCTTCTTTATACTTATCTGAATTTTCCACATTTTTCTACAGAGAATATCTATTACTTTCATAACCAGGGGCCAGAGGAAGAGAGAAGTTGTTTTGTTTTGATAAATTCAGGGAGCCCTGGCTGGTGTGGCTCAGTGGATTCAGCGCAGGCCTGTGAACCAAAGGATCACTGGTTCAATTTCCAGTCAGGGCACATGCCAGGGTTGTGGGCCAGGTCCCCAGTAGGGGGCGTTCAAGAGGTAACTACACATTGATGTTTCTCTCCTTCTCTTTCTCCTTCCTTTTCCCTTTCTCTAAAAATAAATAAATAAAATCTTTTTAAAAAGTCAGGGAGATGGTGAAGGACAGCAAGGAGCTTGCTTCTCCTCTTTCTGCTGCCCATGAGGATACAAAGGATAAAAAGGGGCCACATTCGCTTCTGTGTGGATTCCATGCCTCAGAGCTTAGACAGAACCTGAGAAAGCACAGGTATTTTCCCCATCTGGTGTCCTCCATCAATAAGGGGAAGCTACTGAGCACTTGTCTGAGTTTTTCATTTAGCCAGGGGCTAGATGCTCTGGAGCGGGCGTGGCTCCTTTGCTGTTGCCCCATATTTTCTATCGGAAAAGGCTCTTTTCCAGGTCTGGAACCCTAGGATTGTGGGGAACTGTGATTGCAGGATCCAGGAAAGGGAGGGAAAAGAAGGGCATGAGGGAAAGGTGGTCACCGAGGAGTCACGCTGCCAGGCACGGCAGACTCCATGTGCACACGTCTACTCATCCATGTGCTCAACAACAGCGCAAGGGGAGAACACGGAGGAGGAGAAATCTGAAGTAAGTCCTGGTCTCAAAACTTACTAGCAAGCTAGTTAACCCCTCTAAGTCTTGTATTGCTCACCCATAAAACAGGGCAAATAATACTTATTTTCATAGGTGTTGTAGTAAGATAACGCGTATCTATTAGTTTGTGCCAGGGACCATGCTAATAGGGCTTGAAGATACAGAGACAAACACAATTCACACTCTGTAAGATTACTATTTACTTGCTTTTTATGAAAAGTGCAGAAGGAGATCAATAATTATAATAACCTTATAACCAAAGGAACACTTCCGAATGAATCAACCTGATAAGTGAGGCACTTCGATTCTCTGTTGCAATTGGCTGAGTAAACACTGCCTCAGAAAACGCCTCTGTCTGGTGGCGCAGCAAGCACCAGCAGCAGGCCTGGCTTGACCCTGGCGAGCAACGGGACACTGCTAATAAGAATTACAGTTAGGTTTTGCATACATCCACTACTATTTGTACATATAAAATCTATCATTTTAGCAAGAGTCTGATTAGCATAAAAGTGTGAAGAACTGGGCTGTGTTCCACTTCAATGATGTCAGCTATTTAAAAAGGACTGTAAAATTCCCTTGTAATTATAAAATTCTATGTATATGCTAAATAAAAATAAGAAAATAATGATCAGATCCATTTAACTAATTTTGTGTTGCTAGACAAATCTTTCATCTCACACTTCAGTATGACCATCTTTAGAAATTGAAGAAAATAAGGAGGAAAAACCTTGGTATATTTCAGGCAGCCTTGGTATAACCACATTCCGTGTTTAATGCTACTCCAGTCAGACAAAGTAATGTGAACCACTTGGTTCAAGTCTGAAGGCATTTTTTAAAAAGAATAACTTCTTGTAAGATTAGTATGAATGTGAGACACACAACTGTGTTTTTAACTGTTTGTTTCAAGCATGCCAGCTATAAGAAATGATAAACAGCATATCTTAGATTAAATGAAAAACAACCAATGCATAACAGAGAAAGTGGTTGTTATTAACTTCATAGTAAGAGGTTAGTTTACATGAGCTGAGCATATCATGCTTTTGGTTCAATGCTTTCTGACGGACTGGGCAGGGAGAGCTAAGAGGACAGAATCAACGCATTTTCCAAGCTTCAGTTTCCTCTGGGTAAACTGTGAAAGATAACTGCCTAGTCACTGCAAAAGCAAGCTGTAAAGAACTCAGAACACTTTAAATTTCTTAAAAACCCAAGTACAGACAGACAGACACACACACACCCTGATTAATTACATCTTTTAATTTCTCTAAAGTGTATCATTAATACAAGGAATCTACAGACCAAAATCCTACTTTATGCATTAAATGTTTCTGGGAAGTTTGACTAAAAAAGATGTTTGCAAACTGGATCATGTCAAATACATTAGGATGTCTTATAATTAGACCACTTCCAATTAAACAAAATAGACATTGTTTGTAATTAAAAACAATCTCTTTCCACTGTGTACAAAGTTCTAGATTTCTGGACGTATGCTCCCTTTGAAACAGGGCTCACAGCCCTGGCTGGTGTAGCTCAGTGGATTGAGCGTGGGCCTGCGAACCAAAGGATCACAGTTCGATTCCCAGTCAGGGCACATGCCTGGGTTGCAGGCTAGTTCCCAGCAGGGGACACACGAGAGGCAACCGCACATTGATGTTTCTCTCCCTCTTTCCTTCCCTTCCCCTCTGAAGATAAATAAATAAATAAATAATAAAAATAAATAAATATTAAAAAAGAAAAAAGGAAAAAAAAAGAGTGAAACAGGGCTCACCATGGCAACATGCATGCACACGACTTCCTCCGGCCCTGTGCCCTGCTTACCAACCATCGCTGGCTGACTCCTGCCCTCAGGTTCACCCCTAGTGTCTAGAATTTGATGTCTCCTGTTCCTCTGGTTTTATAACTCAGCCCACTCTTGGCCCACGGCATGGACCTTGATCGTCCTCTGAAATCCCCATCAGGACTCCTTTCTCGCTTTTTAGTTTTGCTATTTCTCTGTTGGACATGACTATTCAAAGGAATCCTGTCATCTCAGGCAGCCTGAGCTGACCACTCAGTTCACCTCTCTCCCCGCTCCCCTACTCCTTAGCTACCTTGGCTCAATGTACTTGTTTCCTAAGCCTAGATTTTTATGTATTACATTTTTTTTTTCAAAATTGAAATTGCTTGAGCTTATTCATGGGGGTCTTATGGCTATTTGCTCAAAAGAATGAAAAAAATCAAAACAAGACAGAAGGAACACAGCCAAGGTCTAGTACAGCCTCTAGTCACCCCAGGCCTACTGAATCCGTAAAGTGGGGCGGGCGGCTAATACTGTCTTTTAATCAGTCCTCCCTGTGATTTCATGCACACTGAAGTTTAAGACCTACTAGTCTGAAAGAAAAGAGGATGTGTGGTAGATATTTTGGACAAAATGAGGCATCTAATTAAATGGCATCTACATCATTGACAAAGAAGAATGTCTAAGATATTCAGTGTAATAAAACTATAAGTATAATGTAATTTTTGTAAAAAAATCTTAGAAGTGCATTTCCACATGGAAATGTCTAGGTTACAGGAAAAACTATTAAAGTGGTCAACTTGGGGGAAATTCATTTTACTTTTCCTTTGGCATCTGTTTTTTAAATCTATAAGCATATATTATTTTTAAATTTAAAGAATGGTTAATCTAGGCATCTGCCACTCCTCTCTGAAAGAATCTGCAGGTAGAAATTAACTCAGTCCCCAGGAGACTCCAGTGCCTGGACTAATCGAGCTGTGATGCTTCAGGGAAGCGCGGAGGAAGCGAGGCAGAGACCGTGCGCGGCGCTCCCTGACTCGATCAGGGGTCCATGTGAAGCTGCTGTACCAGGAAACGACAGGTCATAAAGTCTGAGAGATTCTGCCTTTCTTAAATAGGCCAACTTAAAAAAAAAAAAGAAGAAGAAGAAGAGGGGATGGTGAGGTTCCAAGGGAAAACAGAACAGACTAAAAACTTTCTTGGAAGACAGCAGTTTGCTGAGGGGAACATTTTCTTTGTTACAGAAATTAAGTGTGTAAGTGCCCTGGTTTTCACCACCCCTCACTTTGTGATCTGGCAGTCATTCTATAATTACAATGTCCTTCTTCAGGCTGGCTCCAAGTGTATCCAGCAAATGCATATAACAGACCAGAAAGAGGCTTGAAAATAGAATTGGTTGGTGGAAAATAATGCAGGGCAAGACAAAGAGAAGATAAAAGAGAGGTGACTGTGTATACACATATCCAGGATCAAGACAGGCCCTAACAAATATCCTTTAACTTATGGTGCATCATGGGAAAATCCTGAGGCTGCCATGGGTTGCTCTCACAGGACCACTCAATTCGTTCACTTCTGGCAAGTTTCCACCAGAAGTACTACATGCATTCATAAAGGATCCCAAAGCGCTTTACCAGTATTTATCGTCGTGCACGGAAGCCACTCAGTGTAATCTGTACATGTCCTCTCGAGCTTCACTGCCTAAAAGCATGTGGATGTGGCAGAAACAAAACATATGGTTGTCTCCCTCAGTATAGCTGTTGTCCCAGAAACCAGAGAAACTCAGGAAAAAAAGCTTTCAGAGATCTTTAATAATGAATTGATTCATCTTCCTAAAGGAAAACTACTTATACCAGGGATCTTTTTACACTGAGCTAAAAAAGGTGATAAAGGTTACCCCAATTGTTTCTCTATCAAGATACTCTCTACCTCTAGAACCCTAAATACACCTGAAGACAAGAAAACTACTAATGCCCCAATACTTTTAATGCTGTATGAAGAGAAAATCATTTTGTGATTGGTAACTGCAGCCAACTTCTGAAAAGCCTATCGTTTCCTGTGGCTCTACCTCATACAGTACTTCACATTAGAAAAGAGGCACAATGTGATTACACGGTAGAAAACAGACGAAACCCAGGGCTTGGTCTGCAACGTGATATAAAAGATAGAACCCGGGCATGGGTGTCAGAGTTGGAATCCCAGCTCTAAATCACACTAGATCTGGGGCAAATATCTTCTACCTCTCTGAGCCTCAGTGTCCTTATCAATAATATGGGAATAAGACGCTACTTTATGGAGTTGCTAAAGTAATCATGCGAATGCAAGAGGTGCAGTAAGGAGTTAGTGTTTAAGGGGTATAGAGTTTCAGTTCGAGATAAAAAAGTTTTGGAGACGGATGGTAGTCATGGTTAGAAAGCAATATGAATGTACTTAATGCCAATGAACTGTGCACTTAAAAATTGTTAAAAAGGTAAACTACACTATATATATTTATCATGATTATTTTTATAAGTACTAAGGCTCCTAGCACAGTGCCTGGCTCTTAGTATGTGTTCCAGAAGTGCTAGTCTTATTCTACCTCTAAAGAACTTTAAATGAAAGGAAAGAAAGGAGCTACCGAAAATCAATCACGCTCCTCTCCCAATTTACTTGTGAGCAGCTCTGGCTCTCAGGCAGAGCCAGCTGGCACCACTACCAGGTAGTGCCACAGTAAGTATCTGGGGAGGAGAAGGGAGGCTGTGTTAGTCACAAGCCCTCCAGCGTGTTCAGTTCCCAGTCCACCCCCACCCTGGTATGGCATCTCCCAGAATATCAATCCTACAGCCCCCAACATCTTGCAGAGAAAGCTGGGAAGCTTAAGGCATTTCCCAGACCAGACTCCAGGTCATGAGGACAAAAGCATTGGCAGAGGCAGCTGGCTCCTGTAAGTTGGGGAGAGACAAAATGCTAATGCTGAACACCAACTGGATGGGTCTGGATCCTGTTCCAGTTTCCAGCATTAAGCTGATCAGTATCTCAGATGCCTTTGGCTGAATTTAATGGACGCAGAGGACAATAGTCTCAAAGGCCTGGTAAAGGAAGATTAAAACTGCACCTGTCTGCAGTTCAGGGAAAACAATTAATGATTATGTGTTGTAAGTCATAAAATACAGAAAGGGAAAAATAGATGATTTATCTCTATGCATATTAGAACACTGCTTTTGATGAGCAGGCTTAATTAGATCTTGATGCAGTATGCTGATGGATGATTGTTAACATCCCTCGAACTTAGCTCAAGGAGAATGAAATACAGGTTTTCCTGTCCCTATGAAACCTTTTGTAAGCTGAAATGGCATAAAGCGAAGAAGCAATTACCATTAATTTATACGGAAAATTTTTTGAGTGTTCCCATACCCCAAAATTACCTACCAAATCATACCAAAGATGCTTAATTGCCAGTTTTACTCTAAGCGTAACACCCTTTGGAACTCTCTCAGGCTTTTCTGATACCTTATGACACATCTTGCTAACGGCTGCACAAAATAAATGGAGATAAAACAAAGATGCTCACAGACACAGTTCAAAGCTATAGGGCTTGATACTGAGATGCTGAGTATAGTTCTTCAGGAAGGAGCTTGGTGGGGCCACTTGGTGCTTAGGCTGGTGTTGCCTCTATAACAGCTCATTGCAAAACAAAGGCTGAAGGCTCTTTTCACTTTTCTTCATAAAAGTGAAAATTCTCTTTGGATTTCTTTCAGTTAGTGAAAACAGGTACTAGCCCTGGCTGGCTGGTGTGGCTTAGTGGATGGAGCATGAGCCTGTGAAACAAAGGTTCGCCTGTTCGATTCCCAGTCTGGGCACATGCCTGGGTCGTGGGCCAGGTCTCCAGTAGGGAGCGTGTGAGAGGCAACCACATTAGATGTTTTTCTCCCCCATTTCTCCTTCCCTTCCCTTCTCTCTAAAAATAAATAAATAAAATCTTAAAAAAAAAAAAAAACCAACAGGTACTAATGTAGGTCTTTCATAAAAGCAAAGTGGCGTAAAGTGAACTTTCAGAAAGTGGGGGATACCTGTACTTGGGGATACCAATATTCAATAAATTCCAAAACAATACTTACTTTAGGGTCTGAGCTCTTGAACTTTAACCTTTCCACCAACTCAATCATCGCCGCCTTTAATCCGCCAGAGTCTTTGCTCTAGAAAAAAGAAAAGTCAGGAGTCATTAGACAGCATTTTGTTGCTCTCTCGATCACAAATTGCGTTTCATGGGACAATGAAACAGAAAGCAATTTTTTCTTTTTCTCGGCCAAGAAAACTAAACGACTAGGGAGAGCTGCATTGCCCTTCATCTCCTCTATGGATAAAGAGGGCCGAGACATGAATTGCCCAGTGACCTGAGAGAACTACTGGAATGAAAATTAAAGACAATTTGTCCTGGCTGGCTGACTGCCTCATGTCAGTGCCCATCTGCGCCAGTGTTCATGGAGGGCCGAGGCCCTGCAAAAGAGATTTCCTTCTGGGGTGCCTGTATGACCTAACAACTTGTATTTTGACTTTCTATACACCAAACACAGAAGTATGCATATTAAATATTCTTCACAAAATAAACACCAAAAAAATGCCCTGAGATATAACCGGAAATGGTATCACAGTGCGCTGGTTGAGTACAGGATGTTTTTTTTTTGTTTGTTTGTTTTTAATTTTTAAGATTTTATTTATCTTTAGAGGGGAAGGGAAGGAGAGAGGGAGACAAACATCAATGTGTGGTTGCTTCTTGTGTGTCCCCTGCTGGGAACTGGCCTGGAACCCAGGCATGTGCCCTGACTGGGAATTGAACTGCAATCTTTTGGTTCACAGGCCCGCGCCCAATCCACTGAGCTACACCAGCCAGGTGAGTACAGGTTTTTAAGTCAGACATAAATGGTTTCAAATTTCAGGTCTGTCACTAACTAGTTGACTGACCTCAGGCAAATTATTGACTTTCTCAAAACTTTCCCCTCCTTCTATAAAATGGAGATAATAAACAGTTATTTGGAGGCTTAAGTAAAATAGTGTTTGTAAAGGTATTAGCACAGTATGTGGCACATAGTAAGTGTTCAATAAATGTCATCCACTAGTTTACTGTTGTTATTGCATTGTAATGACTTAGAGTAGCACAGTCCAATAAAAATGCAATGTAAAAAACATAAAATAAAAAATGCAATGTAAGCCACAAATGCAAGCCACATATGTAATTCTAAGTTTTCTAGTAGCCACAAAAAAAGTGAAATTAGGTTTAATATATTCAACTTAACACAGAATATCCAAAATATTATCACTGCAACATGCAATTTCAACATGAGGTATTCTGTGTATTTTTTTCATACTAAGTCTTTGAAATTTACACTTACAGCCCAATTCAATTTGGTTAGGCATATTTTGAGTGCTCCAAAGCCATGTATGGCTATTGACTACTGTACTG
Organism: Glossophaga mutica; assembly: GCA_039655065.1. Lineage (NCBI taxonomy): Eukaryota > Metazoa > Chordata > Mammalia > Chiroptera > Phyllostomidae > Glossophaga > Glossophaga mutica. The sequence continues at coordinate 21,578,269 of CM077308.1, forward strand.
GTCAGCACAGATTTAGAACACAGACTCTAGAGCGACAAGGTCTGGATTCAAGTTCCAATTCTACCACTACCTGTGTGACCTTAGGCAAATCACTTAGCCTCTCTGTGCCTTGATTTGTCTATAATATGTAGCTAAATACAATATCTACTTCATAAGGTTGTAGTAATATTAAATGAGCTAATATATGTCAAATGAGATAATATATCCTTAGAATAGGGCCTGGCACATGGTGAACACAATATTTTTATTATTGCCTGTCTTCCTCACATGTTTTAAGTTCCTTAAAGGTAAGAACTACATCTATCATCTCTTTATCTGTGCCCAGCATCAAGAGGGTTTTTTAAAAAGTCTGCTGAACAAAGGAATGAATGAACATACAATCAAAGACATGAATGTCCTAATAATTAAACATGTGTGGCACAATCTAAAACCACATGAATTAGTTTTATTTTCTAATCTCAACTCCTCTATGGGATAGGGTAGAATCATCACCCTCATTTTACCAGTGACAAAAAGGAAGCATGAAGAAGTAAAATGGTTACCATTTTTAGTAGTGAGGGGCGGGGGGGACAGACAATGAAGAGGTACCATATAAACAAACACTAGAAATATCTTGTTACTTGCTTGAAATTGTCCACGGAATCAGTGACCTTTCCCAAACCGGAAGAACCAATTCCAATTCCTCCAAAACAGGAAATACGTACTCAGTAAGATCCCATCATACAGATTAAAATAGACCAAAGGCTAAATCTTTTTTTACTCTTTGACCTCCTTCCTCTCCCAAGCCTATACAGAAAATGTCTGATGTAGCAGGACTAACACTGATACCCAAACCCAGCTTGACTGACATTCCCCCTTTAGCTATGTTTCTCAATTTTAATAATTTGTATTTTTAAAATGGTGATTTACAACTCTCCACATTTCTTCACCATTTAAATCTAGAGGTCACATACCAGAGGGTGGGTGAGACCCAACGTACCTACAAAAGGGTTAAGTTGGCAGACACAGTTCTGCTCTCATGAGATGATCGGACAGTAAAGCCTGTCTGGCCATACCACTCTCCTAACCTGCTTCTCACTGGCTGAACACGCAGGTCACTTGTCCCTGGAAAGCTCTCTTCCCCCACATCCCAGCTGCCAGTGCCCATTTTCAGCTCTTCAGCAAGAGCCCCGATATATTATGACTTTCCCCCTGGCTCTAGAGAACAGAAAGGAATGCATGAAACTGCCTTAAAACACTCCGAAAGGAAACAGAACGACAAAGGAATCCCTAAGAAGCAGACAGCCTGTGTGCAGGCAGATGTGCCTTGTGTGGAGAGATAAGGGAACCCCTAGCCTTCTTTCCTAAGAATACAGCGGGTCAGCAGAATCCTTTCTCCTTTTAACAAAGCATCAGCAGTGCTACCTATCTGGGGGAGAGGCAGAGCGGGGGCACGGAGACTCACCCTTCAGGAAAGTCACCATTCCACCTCCCCGCCCCACCCTCTTTGAGCATTATTCTCAAAGATCAACTGGGGTCTACCCTGAGGCAGCTATACTCAGTCTGTAAATGGGTGGTGGAAAAAAACCCCTTTTCTATGGCTTTTTTTTTTTTTTTTTTTTTTTTAAGAAACCATAAAATAAGCAGCTGGTCAGAAGGGAGAGGTTCCTCTGGGCAGAGCTGCCCCTGACAGCTGCGGGACTGGGCTGCAGTACAAATGGAGGGCCCTGGGCGCCCAGTACACCTTCTTTCTCCTCCCACACGCCAGTCCTCCTGTACCCCACGAGGCCTTATACGCAGACATTCGAGTGGTAGAGTTCTGGAAATATCCCTCTCAAGTAGCTGCCCTTAGTCACCCTGACATAGGAGAGCACATATCAAGGGTGGGGTCTAATGGCTTGATCCATCTTTAGGAGGATGAACTCAGAAAGGGACTCTGCAGGTCTGGAAGCAGGTTCAGGACATTCGTCTGGGAATTCTTGGGTCCTCAATACCTGGAGAGTGGTCCAGGAGACGGGTATGGCCACAGGAGAGCCCTCTAAAGCATGGTGGAGGGGGAGGGTAAGGCGGCGGCACAGGGTTGTCCCCGTCTAAAGTGATATCGGAGCATGAGTGTCCCTGCACCGTACGGTGGTATCATGCCTTAGTTAATTATTTGTTTGCAGAGGACTGTCATCAGTCAAAAGGGAATGGGAACAGGAGAGTGTACCCTCATACTTCCCTAGTATGGTGGAATAGAACAGTTGCCTCTGAAACCTGCATTCTAATTGAGAAGTAGACCAGAATAGTAACAAAAGGCAAGCTAATTCTAACCTTGTAGACATTTGGTTCCATAAATGGGCAGATTCTACTATGTCAGTCCTTGGGGCAAGCACTGTGAGAGGTAAAGAAATGAGATTCTCCTGATACTGCTCTTCTCTACTGCCAGCCCACACAATGCATTCAAGGAGCACGGAATTCAACGTAAGCATGCCTTGTTGATGTACCTCTTTCCCCCACTAAGAACGTGTAGAATAACAAAGAGAGAAGTGCTCTTTTGTGACACCCACCCCACCCCTCAGAGTCTGATCAATCTGTGGAGATGTGGGATGCTTCACAAAAGCCAACTCCTAGGGATGATTCATAATAAAGACAAGAGAAAAACAAAAAGGCCTTATAGGTAAAGATATTCTTTACTTTCCAAAGCACTTTCATATACTTTTCCATTGGTCTTTCACAATAAGCCTAAAAAGTAGTGTATTCTCACTTTATATTTGAGAAAACTGGCTGATGGAAATTAAAAAATGGCAGGAAGAACCCCAAAATCACAGAGCTCATACAGTTTTTCATTGGCATTTCACAGTAACAAAATAACTAAGAAGTAGTGTGTCCACACTTCTCAATGGAGAAAAATGGTTCTGTGGAAGTCAGGCAACGTCCCCAAATTACACAGCTAGTAAATACCAAAACCAGAATCATAAAGATGCAAATAAGAAAGATTAAAACATGCAACAGAAGAGGTTGGTATCAAGAATACAAGATAAACTTGGAAAACTGTAGGTCATTAAGGAAATAAATTGAGGAAGATACAATTTAAGGGGAACCATATACTATGTTCATGAATTGGAAGATACTACCCAAAGCAATCAACAGAGTCAGTGCAGTTCCTGTTAAAACACTAATGGCATATTTCACAGATCTAGAAAAAATATTCCAAAAATGTATATGGAACCAAAAAGATCCTGAATAGCCTCAAAAATATTGAGAAATAACAAAGTTGAGGGATCAAAATACCTGGTATCAAATTATACTACAAGGTCACTGTAATCAAAACAGCATGGCACTGGCATAAAAACAGGCTTATGGATCAATGGAATAGAACAGAGAGCCCAGAAATCAACCCATTCCTAGATGGTCACTTAGTATTTGACGAAGGAAGCAGGCACATACAGTGGAGTAAAGAAGTCTCTTCAATAAACGGTTCTAGGAAAATCAGACAGGTATAAGCAAAAGAAATGAAACTGGATTACTAACACCCAGACAAGAATACACTCAAAATGGATAAAAGGATTATATGTAAGTCACAAAAAATACATACCAGAAGATGGTGGTGTAGGCAGACATGGCTTGCCTTCGCACAACCACGTCAAAATTACAACTAAAATATAGAACAATCATCACTCAGATCAGTCAGAAATCAAGTTGAATGGCAGTCCGACACCTACAGAATTAAAGAAACCACATCCATAGGAAGGGTACAGACACAGAATGAGCCGGTGCCACACCCAGGTGCGGCAGATAAAAAATTCAGGAGGGGTATCTCAGGAGCGAGAAGTCTCAGTCCCACACCAGGCCCCCCAGCCCAGGATTCTGGTGCCAGGGAGATAATTCCCCACAACTTCTGGCTGCAAAATCCAGTGGGGATTGAGTTGGTGGAAGAAACTGCTAGAGCCCCAAACAGTTCCTCTTAAAGAACCCACACACGGACTCACTCAGACTCATTCCCTCTGAGCTCCAGCACTGGGGCAGCTGCTCGAAAGGCAACAGTGGTATAGAGGGAGAAACGGGGGTATCTGGCATCAAGGTGAGCAGAGGCCATTGTCCCTTCTCTGAACCCTCTGCCCACAGAGCTGGCAAGCTGGTGCCATATCTGAGACTCCATCAACCTGGTTAACACTGTCTGACTCGTCTTGGAGATCCCCAGAGACTCTGCCCCACCCAACTTAAGGGCCCAGCCAAGCTGCTTTTCCGTATGGACGGCTGGTCTTGGCTCATGCTGCACAACTTCCTAACTACTACAAACAAGAGACAGCTGGCCTCAGTGAGCCCCAGGCCTGGTACTAGGAGCAGCCAGCCTAGATTCACAGCTTGGCTTCACCTGGGAATCACCAAGCCCGGCACAAGAGGCAGTTGTCTCACACTGCTTTATGGCCCCAGGCAGGGTGGCCCCAGGCAAAACACAGGTAGGGGCTGACCGTGATCTGCACCACCTGGGAAATTCCAGAGCCAGCACACCCATCGAACAGCTACAGACCATGTCGGAGCACCACCACCATTCCCCTGCACAGCTGTTCTCCGACAGAGGGCAGAGGTTAGTGGTAAGTGATCACAGTCATCCTTGCAGCTGACTGGCCTGGGTAAATCCCTCCCACTGACCTGCCAACAGGAACCAAGGCTCCACAACAAGAGAGTGTACTCAGCCCACATGAAGGGTGCACCTCAAGTACCCTACTTCGGTGATAGGGGAGGCTGTGCCACTGGACTCTGTAGGACACCTACTACTTTAGGTCACACTTCTAAGACATGGAGTCAAAGCAGCTCTACCAACTACATGGACACAAACACAGGGAGGCTGCCAAAAGGAGTGGACAAAGAAACAGGACCCAAATGAAAGAACAGATCAGAACTCCAGAAAAAAAGTTAAACAAAATGGAGATAAGCAATCTATCAGAGGCAGAGTTTAAAACACTGGTAAGAAGGATGCTCAAGGAACTTAGTGATGACCTCAACAACACAGAAAAAGATCCAGTCAGAAACAAAGGATACACTAAATGAAATAAAGAACAATTTACAGGGAAGCAACAGTAGAGTGAAAAATTAAGATAGTATAAGGAGCCTCTGGACAAATTCAAGAGGGCCAACATTCACATCGCAGGGGTGCCAGAAGAAGAAGAAAAAGAGCAAGAAATTGGAAATCTAGCTGAAAAAATGAAAGAAAACTTCCCTAATTTGGTGAAGGAAATAGACATGAAAGTCCAGGAAGCACAGAGAATCCCAAACAAGATGGATGCAAAGAGGCCCACTCCAGGACACATCATAGTCAAAATGCCAAAGGTTAAAGATAAAGAGAAAATCTTAAAAAGCAGCAAGAGAAAAACGTTAGTTACCTACAGGGGAGTTCCCATAAGACTGTCAGCTGATTTTTCAAAAGAAACTTTGCAGGCTAGAAGGAATTAGCGAGAAATAGTCAAAGTCATGAAAAGTAGGGACCTACAGCCAAAATTGCTCTAGCAAAGCTGTCATTTGGAATGGAAGGGCAAACAGATAAAGAGCTTCCCAGACAAGAAAAAACTAAAGGAGTTCATCATCACCAAACCATTATTATATGAAATGTTAAAGGGACTTATTTAAGAAAAAGGAGATCAAAACTATGAACAATAAAATAGCAATAAATACATATCTATCAACAACTGAATTTAGAAAACTAAGCACACAAGAAAAACAGAGACAGAATCATGGACATGAAGAGTGTTTTCACGACTGCCAGATGGGAAGGGGGTGTGGGAGAGTGGGTAAAGAGGTGAGGATTAAGAAGTACTAATAGGTAGTTACAGAATAGCCATTGGGATATAAACTACAGTACAGGAATTGGAGTAGCCAAAAAACTTACACACATGCCTCATGAACATGAATGAAGGTGGGGGGACTCCCTGAGGGAGTGAGGGTTGCTGGGTAAAGGGGGGGGAAAGGAGGGAAAATCAGGACAGCTATAATAGCATAATCAATAAAATATAATTAAAATTAAAAATACACTAAAAGAGTAAGTCACAAAACCGTAAAAATACTAGAAGAAAACACTGGCAGTAAAATCTCAGACATCTCTTGCAGCTATATTTTTGCCAATAAGTCTCCTAGGACAAGGAAAATATAGGAAAAAATAAATAGAACCAAATCAAACTAAAAAAACTGCGGCACAGCCAAATAAACTGTTAACAAAATAAATAGGGAACCCACCGTATGGGAGAACATATTCACCAATAATACATCTGAGGTTAATTTCCAAAATATATAAATAACATATACAACTTAATACCAGAAAGGCAAACAATCTAATTAAAAAACAGGCAAAGGACTTGAATAGACACTTCTCCAAAGTGGACATACAGATGACCAATAGGCAGATGAAAAAAATTCAATGTCACTAATCATCAGAAACATGCAAATTAAAATCACACTGAGATATCACCTCACACCTGCCAGAATGGGTATCATCAATAAGTCAGTAAACAATGAGAGTTGGTGAGGATGTAGAGGTAAGGGAACCCTCGTGCACTGTTGGTGGGAATGCAAACTGGTGCAGCCACTGGGGATGACAGTATGGAGTTTCCTAAAAAAATTAAAAATGGAACCGCCTTTTGACCCAGCAATCCCACTTCTGGGAATATACCCGAAGGAACCCAAAACACTAATTCGAAAGAACAGAACCACCCCTATGTTCATTGCAGTGTTATTTACAATCACCAAGATATGGAAGCAGCCCAAGTGTCCATCAGTGGGTGAGTGGATAAAACAACTATGGGACATTTACATACTGGAATACTACTTGGATGTAAAAAAAAAAGAAAGAAAGTTAGTTTTACCCTTTGTGACAGTATGGATGGACCTGGAGAACATTATGCTAAGTGAAATAAGCCAGTCAGAGAAAGACAAATACCATATGATTTCACTCATATGTGGAAGGTAATGAACAAACTGAACTAACAAAATAGACACAGACTCATAGATGGAGAGCAAGAAGACAACAAATGTGAGCGGGGGAGGGGCTGAGCAAAAAAGACAAAGGACTCATGGGCATGGAAAACAGTGTTGTGATTCTGGGAGGGAGGGGGTAAGGGAACTAAATGCTGATTTTAAAATACAATAAAATTATTAAATAAAAGTGTATTTTAACTTAAAAATAATAAAAAAAATTTTAATATAATAAACAAGAAAATACATAAGGGATTTCTATAAATAAGAAGACAAGCCAAAAAGAAATCTCAACAAAGGATATGAACAAAACAGAAATGTGAAATGACTAATTAACATATAAAAGTTGTTTTTAAAAGCTCAAATTGGGACTTCTGGCCAAGATGAAGGTGTAGGTAGACACACTGTGCCTCCTCCCACAACCAAAAGAAGGACAACAACAATTTAAAACAAAAAACACCCAGAACTGACAGAACTGATTAAAAACACCTGTGGGGTTGAGGCGGCAGCAGGAGAAATTCCCACCCTCACAGGAGAGTTCGTTGGAGAGACCCACAGGGTCCTAGAACGTACACAAACCCACCCACCCCAGGAATCAGCACCAGAAGGGCCCAGTTTGCTTGTGGGAAGTGGGGGCTTGTGGGGAAGTGAAAGCTGGCAGAGAGCGGAGTAAGCACCATTGTTTCCTCTCAGACCCCTTCCCCACATACAGCGTTACAACTAAGCAAGGTGGGTTACCCTGCCCGGGTTGAACACCTAAGGCTCTGCCCCTCACTACGTAATAGGCTCATCAAGACAAAAAAAAAAAAAAAAAAAAGGCCCAAATGAAAGAACAGATCAAAGCTCCAGAAAAAATACAACTAAGCAACAAAGAAAAAGCCAGCCTATCAGATGCATAGTTCAAAGCACTGGTAATCTGGATGCTCACAGAATTGGTTGAATTTGGTCGCAAATTAGATGAAAAAATGAAGGCTACAATAAGTGAAATAAAGGAAAATGTACAGGAAACCAATACTGATGGGAAGGAAACTGGGACTCAAATCAATGGTGTGGACCAAAAGGAAGAAAGAAACAAACAAAAAGAAAAGAAGGAAGAAACAAGAATTCAAAAAAAATAAGGGGAGGCTTAGGAACCTCCAGGACATCTTTAAATGTTCCAACATCTGAATTATAGGGACACCAGAAAAAGAAGAGGAAGAGCAACAAGTGGAAAAGTTATGTGAACAAATAATAAAGGAGAACTTCCCCAATCTGGCAAAGGAAACAGACTTCCAGGAAGTCCAGGAAGCTCAGAGAGTCCCAAAGAAGTTGGACCCAAGGAGGAACACACCAAGGCACATCATAATTACATAACCCAAGATTAAAAATAAGGAGAGAATCTTAGAAGCAGCAAGAGAAAAGAAGACAGTTACCTACAAAGGAGTTCCATCAGACTGTCAGCTGATTTCTCAAAAGAAAACTTACAGGTAAGAAGGGGCTGGAAAGAAGTGTTCCAAGTCATGAAAGTCAAGGACCTACATCCAAGATTGCTCTATCCAGCAAAACTTTCATTTAGAATGGAAAGGCAGATAAAGTGCTTCTCAGATAAGGTCAGCTTAAAGGAGTTAATCATCACCAAGCCTTTATTATATGAAATGTTAAAGGGATTTCTCTAAGAAAAAGAAGATAAAAGTATGAACAGTAAAATGACAGCAAACTCACAGCTATTAACAACCATACCTAAAACAAAAAGAAAAGCAAACTAAGCAAATAGCTAGAACAGGAACAGAACCACAGAAATGGAGATCATATGGAGGGTTAGCAACAGGGGAGTGGGAGGAGGAGAGAGGGGGAAAGGTACAGAGAATAAGTAGCATAGATGGTAGGTAGAAAATACACAGGGGGAGGTTAAGAATAGTATAGGAAATGTAGAAGCCAAAGAACTTATATGCACAACCCATGGACCTGAACTAAGGGTGGGGATAATGCGGGTGGGGGGAGGTGTGCAGAGTGGAAGGGAGTGAAGGGGGGAAAATGGGACAACTGTACTAGATAATCAATAAAATATATATTAAAAAATCTCAAATTATTTAATCAACAAAATATGCCTTATCCATTATACTGAAAAAAAAGTTTTGATTTGGTAATACCAAGTGAGGTGGAGCTCTGGGGAAACTGGGGCCTTTCACATGGTGCTGATTAAAAATGATAGAGCTACTTTGAAGTCACAGGCCTAGCAAGTCCATTTGTCTTTCACCCCTTAAGAAACAACACTAGCACATGTATCCAGAAGGTATGCACAAAAATACTTATTGCTGCACTGTTTGTAATGCTGTGAAACTGGAAACATCCTAAGCATACATCAATAGTGAGTAGCTAAATACATTACAGAATTAACACACTATGAAATATGACAGCAAATTAAAAGAATAAAGTAGACCTATATGTACCTGGATATAAGACAAGACATAATGTTGAATTAAACTTGCAAAATGATACATACTATAAATATCATTTAGTTTTTTATAAAGCCGCAAAACTGTTACTTTCTCTGGGTGATGTATATGTACGTAAAAGACTAGAAAAGCAATGATTTAAGGACCAGTATCAGGAATAGTAGTAGGAAGAGTCTCAGGCTTACCTAAGTGTATTGTCTAATTAAGATTTAGCATACAAAGGGAAGGGAGGGAGCAAGGAAGGAAAATCCTGGGGCCTCTTCTTCGAGTGCTTCTCTCCATGAGTTTGCCTAAGTATAAACACTGGGCACTGTTCCCTTTGCACTGCAAACATATGAACCAGCAGGTAAAAGAGAGTTCTTTCGCTGGTGTTCACATATGGACTTCAGGCAGTTTGAAATCTCCAAAACAATAAGCCAAATGTGAAACGTACATGCACTTTTCTAGGGAAAGGAATTTAGCTTTCCCCAGAGTCCCCAAAAAGTTCAACTTTCTTATAGTGTAGAGAGTCTTGCACCAAGAAAAAGGAGATGCAGGCTCTATTCCTAGTCCCTCCACTAACTGCTGTGTGAGCGTGGATGAGCCATTTCGTATCTCTGGGTTTCTGTTTCTCAATCTGTAAATGAGGAAAATGGGACAAATCAGAACCCACACATACACAGCCTGCAAACTTTTTAGGCCTTCCGAGTGTTGTCCCACACAGCATAGTGGGAATTTTTAAATTAGTCACTAATTTCAAAATCAGGAAATAGGATATAATAAAAATTTCCAGCTTCATTTGAAAATCTGAAGGTATGATTGTACTGGGTTCCCATTCCCACATAGCAGCAATTAGCTGAAGCTGAATAGCAGCTACCTACTTTAGGCAAGACGGGCTCTCTCCCGTTTGCCATAGTAACTCTGGCTTGCTTCTCTCATTCACATCACCTCGCTTGTCTCTATGGACACTTGAAGTTGCTACCCCTGGAAGCAATTCTCTCTGATGCGTTTTTTGTTTTTTTTTTTAAAGCCTCTAAGGGTGCTTGTTTGAACACCAAGACAGTTTAGATGTCTTTCTTCATAGAGGTTCAAAATATTTCATAAACACACACCCATCATTGACCTCAAAATACAGAAATAAGATAGCTCATTCTAATGTAAGCATCCTTTGAAAATGAACAAGAGGCAGAAACAAAGGTGGGATATGGTAAGTAAAAGTATCAGAACAAGAAGTATCTTTTGACAACCAGTCTCTGTACTTTTATGAGAGTCAATCAGCTGAGCACCAAAAGAAAAGTCATGTGTTAGTAAAAATGTAAATGAAAGTCATTTAAATGTCCTCAGGTGGCTGCTAAGTACTGAATTCTATATTACAAAGAATCAGAAGATGCTGAATTTAGAAAAAAAATTGGCTGCCTGTTTTGTTGTTTGTTTTTTTTTTTTTCCTATCCCACTGGCCTTGTGTTGGTACCATGCTTAAAAAAAAGTATTTTACAAAATACTCTGTCAAATATCCTGGAAGACAACTTCAGATAGAAGGAATAGTTTTAGAATATTCAGAACATACGTATCTATTAAATACTTTCATACTGTGCCGAGTGCTGTGGTTCAGTTGGTTGAGCATCCTTCTACAAAGCAAAAGGTTGCCAGTTTGATTTCTGGTCAGGGCCAGTTTGATTGGCCTGGGTTCTGGGTTTCTCCCCACCTGGAGCATGTATGAGAAGCAACTGATGGATAGATATTTCTCTTCCCTTCTTTCTCCCTCCCTTCCCTTCTCTCTAAAAAAGAAAATAAAATCTTTAAAAAACACCTTCATACAGACAGTAAACTGCAGGAGAGTGTATGTACAATTTAGAGAGGTTAAATGTAAGTGGAAATAATTAACAATAGAAGCAAAATGGGATGGTGGAAAGTACACGTACTTTGGGATCAGTCCTAGATTCATACCCTAGTCCTTCCACTTATTAGCTAAGTGACCACCCACAAATCTCAACCTCTTTGAGTATCACTTTCCTCATCCGTAAAACAAGAATCATAATAACACAGCTGATTGTGATTATTTGAAAAGGTAAAGGAAAAGCACCTGACCTGAAACCACTCAATAACTATTATTATTAGTCTTCTCATCTCTGGAAAAAACCTCAAAATTCAATAGCAGGCAAGAGTTTCCTGACTCTTACTTTTATAACCGCAGTTGAAGGTTGGCATTTTCATTCTTCACACGCATGAAGTCAGAGTCTACCACTCAACACAAGTTATACCCTGCCAGGGTTCACACAGACCCAAAGTACAGAGAGGAGAACAGTAGGGATGCCTGTAACATTTCTCCAGTGATTGCCTACTGCAAAAATATGGAGGCAATCTTCTAACCAGAAAGTAAAGGGAATACTGCCCCTGCCTCCCCTCTGCTTCCATAAAAATCTCCAACAGTTCAGAATGTAAAACAGAATTTAAAGACGTGAGAACCTAAAATTAGGCCTATCAGCTGTGTTTTGGTTAGCTAGTGCATAAGGCACCAGCAGGACACTAAACTATACAAGAGCCTCTTCTCTGAAGACAAGCTTTTCACCAGCCTATCTACCCACCAGAGTAGAGAAGGCAGAAGGAGCAGAAGGAGAGGGGGCTGAACAGTTTTCACCCAAAGAAGCTTGGTATCCAGAACTTCTACCGCTGCCAGACTAACTGTTCTGGCATTGCACTCAGAATAGAACCTCAGATGGCTCTATAACAGTAATAAGAATAAGAGCAACCAAGTGCTGAGGGCTCATTATATCCCAAGCATTGTGCTCTTTATGTGCGTGATCTTGTTTGTTCCCCACTATAACCTAATTAGGAGAAACAATTATTAAAGCCATGTTACAGATAAGGAAACCAAAACTCAGAGAGGCTGAGTAAATTATCCAACACGACAAAGCTAATAAGTAGCAGAGCCAGGATTCAAACCCACAGACTGCAAAGCAGCCAATTAAAGCAAGACTACTTAGTCATTCATAGTCATTCTCCCATTTTTCCTTAGTAACAGATCCCAGCTTTTAGCTAGCTACACTGTGGCCTGCAGAAAAGACTGTTTCCAGCTCCTCTGGCAACTAGATAAGGCCATGGTACTGAATTCTGGCCAGCGAAACAAGCAGCAACGTGTGCAACTTCTGGAGGGTTCTCTTAAAATAGAGGGGTGTGCCCTTCTTCATTTCCTATGCTAGCTATCCTGAACTCAAAGTGCTGGCTGGACCTCCAGCAGCCCTCTCGGTCCCTGACCAGGATTACACCCTAGGGACGCAGAATGGAGCTGGAAAGAGCCTACATTCTTGATAACCTCATGGTTCCTCTATACCAGCCTTAGACCACTTACATCCAAACCTCTTTTATGGAAGAGAGAGATAAACACCTATCTTGTCTGAGTTGCTGTTATTTTGGATTTTTCCAAATTATTTCATTATTTTAGAAGCAGGTAAACTTAATGTAAACATTGATATACTAAATCACTATGCAATGTCTCTTTCACTTCTTCATTGACGTTCTTGAACTAGATGAGATTGCCCTTCATATCATAAATACACCAAATATTTCATGTATATCTACTTTCAACAGGTCCTGTGCTAGGTGCTGGAAACACAAAGATGAATAACATATAGCCCTAACCCTAGAAGAGTTTATAACCCACGCAGGACACAGACGCAGAAAGAAGTAACATTGATAGCACACTGTATTTAGTGCTACGATAAATGTACGCAGGCTGTCATTAGGGGAACCCAGAGGAAGGTTACTTAATGTATCTACCTAGTGAAATCTACCCATCTTTGAAGGCCCATCTCTAACACCATCGCTTCCAAGAAATCTTCCCTGATTCCATGCCTCCAGCAGAAATTAATTTCTCTCTTCTCTGAGCCCCCACAACATACTGTTTGTACCTCTCCTACCTTTCCTATTAGACTATAAGCTTCCTGATGTCGGGAACCACTTGTTATTCTTCTCCATAGGTCATGCAGCTCACTGTAAGTACTCAAAGATTACTCAGATAAATAAAATTAACTTAAAAAGTTCACATCTTTGACACTAAGATTAATTATAGGCTATAGTTTCAACATATTACAATGAATGTTTTTCTCTAATATTCTATTTAAGTTAAAAGCAGACTACTCTGCCACCTGATTAAAAAAAAAAAAAAAAACTAGCTAAACACATCTGAAGTGAGTTTTATAGTTAAATGTTCAACAAGAATAATTAGCACATTATAATGTACATCCAAGTCATTGTCCATATGCTTGATTGCCACAAATTAGGGATTGAGCCTTTGGTATATTTGGAGAATTTTGTTTGTTTGATTGGTTTTATTTATTTATTTTCATTGCCTTTTGAGAGAGAGAAAGGGAGGGGAAGAGAAGGAGAGGGAGGGAAAGAGGAGGGGAGACAGAGAGAGAGAAATATCAATGTGAGACAGAAACATCGATTGGTTGCCTTCTCGTACGTGCCCTGACCAGGGATCGAACCTGCAACCTGATTATGTGCCCTGCCTGGGAATTGAACCCATGACCTTTTGGTCTACTGGACAACATTCCAACCAACTGAGTTACACTAGCCAAGGTTGTTTTTTTAAATTTATTCTTGATTCATTTTTGACATCTGAAAAGGGCATCAATATTGATTTTTCCCCTGACACCATGTTGACTTGAGCCCTACCATAGTGATACACACATCCCCAAAACAAAAATGCACATACAAAGGATTTAAGTCTCCCAGGGCCAGAATTCTGTGTTTCTCACCTCTACCCCACACATCAAGACTGAAGTTTTTATTCCACCCATTCTTTGTCTATATCTGTTCCCTCTTTTGCGAGGTCCACCAGCACCCTTCCTGCCACATAACAAGTTTAGCCCCCGGCTCTGGGTATTAACACAACCAACAGGAACAGGAGGATGAAACTGAGCGGCTCATCCTGGACTAAACTAACTTCAAGCAGAAGGCACACTGTGCACTGATGCAGATCAATCTCTGACTTCCCAATCTTGAGTTAAATGCAAGGGAAGAGAAAAGATGAGTATACCAACGAATGGGCAGGGCAACTTCCATGTCACGGGCTATGCTCAAAAAAGGCTGGTGCCACAGACATGCAGTCCATTGTCCTCAAAGGGGATAAGCCTATTGCATCAGCAACCTTACCCTGAAAAGCAACTGTCTAATAGTATAAAATATCTATTAACCCATTCAATTTTGATTGAAAGGTTAGAAAGCGCAAAAGAGGGCACAGGATTCTCAGGAGAGAGAGCCCAGGAAATTTAGATCTTTTCTCTGAGTCAGCTGTTAAGAAAGCTTAGCTAAGCTCTGCCACATTCCAACTGCATGACCCTACCTCAACTATTTGATCCCTCTATGCCTCAGTTTCCTTCTTTTGTAAAAGAGATAATAAAATGTACCTGTAGTGTTATTGCGAAGATCAAATGAGTTAATATAAGTACAGAGTACTTAGAACAGTACCCGGCACACAGTATTATATGAATGCTAGGTATTAATATGACTAAATCATCTTTCAAGAATCAGGCTGCACTCAAAAGCTGACCTGTGAGTGAAGAAAGGCCAAGGAGACACTTTCCAGGCTAGTGCATGAGACAGTACACGATCCTTGCTCATGTGACACTGCAGAAGAGGGTCAGAGATAGAAACTGCCAGAGTACTTTCTGTTCTCTGTCTCCAAGATCCCCTGTCTTCCAGATATCAACAGTCATGTCATCTTGATAATATGTACCCTTAACTCTGTGATTTTCCTCCCCAAACCCAGTAACTCCAACCTAATCTTGAGATGAATACGAGGCAAATCCCTACAGGACATTTTACAAAATATACCTGACCATCCCCGGAGATTCTGATTTGATTTCATTGGCTGGGGTGGAGCCAATCACAGGTCTTTTCTAAAGAACTGCACCCCCCACAGGTAATTTAAAAATGTGGCACCGAGGTGAGAAGCACAGCTTACTCTGTAGACCTCGCTTCTTACTCCTTTCACTCCACTCTACTCCATGACTTTTGCTGTCCCACGACACCCCAAGTTCACCTTTACCTTAAAGCCTTTGCATTCATGACTCTTTCGGCCTTAACCATGCTTCTCCCAGATGTTTTCTTAATTCTTAAGTGTAATTTTCATCAGGAAGACTGTGGCAAGAGTCCATGCCCTTAACAGGACACAGTTAGATGGCTTTGCCCCTCCACTTAACCCTGCAAAAGCCCTCTAGGCTCCCATTAATGAAGCTCTGTCACCACGAATGCTGATCCCCTGAAAAAAAATGAGCTGTTGTAAAAGGGATCTCTGTAAGCTCACATTCTCTCCACAGAGCAGTATTTTCACCTGTGCTAACAGCACATTACAACCGCTAGAACTATGTTATTCCTCTTACCTCAAGAGCCAGCTAATCCCTTTATGAACAGTTGTATGAATCAAACCAATGGTCTCTGCTAAGAATCACTGGACTTCGCACAAGCAGCACTGGATGGTAACAGAATAGGAGGGTTTCTAGCTCTTTGTGAGACCTCATCATTCATGTCTCTTCGCAAATGTCAGATACTGGAAATGCCTTCCATGACTACCTTATCCAAAAGTAGTCCTCTCCCGCCACACCACTTACTCTTTCATCACTGTGAATCACTTTTTTCATAGTACATACTACCATCCAAAACATCTCTACCTTTCTGCCTAGCCAGAAGGTAAACTGCATGAAAGCTACTGCCCAGCATGTCCTCACTGCATACTTCTAAGACTTATTACAGGTTAAGAAAGTACATTTTGAAGGGCAGACTGAGATGGGGAACCCCAGAACCGCAGGCCTCACACCAACGTTGCAGAGAACCATTCTGGGTGGCTGCACCTGACACCAAGCCATTCCCTTTACTTTAGTCTTACAGCTTTTGTCTTATGTTACACCAGCAAATGAGACACTAAGTGAAGTAGCCAGTGCTTCGCAGTTTTATTAGAAGGTGCCTCAAAGCCTTTAGGACAAGAATAAAAAAATAACTAGTTACAATTCCCACAGACGCTCAACCTTCTGCCCCCCCTACCAGAGCTGCTCCTTATGATCTGCCTAGGGAGCCAGAGCCACTGGCCTCCGTGGGACACCGCCGTGGCAGACCTTCACCTCCAGTCCCTCTGCAGCCACAGCTGCTCTGAGCACATGCTCATATCCTTCACACCACCTGCTACCAGGGCCCCCTCACCAGCTTCCCCCCCCCATCGTTGTTCCTGATATCACTTAAGCAAACATTCCTCTCCCCAAATACCAATCTTAAAGGCATGATCTCAAGGGCAAGGCATGCGGCTTCAAAACATAACAAGGCCATGTTAAGAATCCAAAGATGCTCAGAGGCATCGGCTGAACTCTACCAACCCTTCTCCTTTTGCCATTTTGTAAGACCCCACCTTTCCTTCAGGTGATCAGAGAGTGAGCAAGGGCTTTTCAAACCACAGGACATGGCCCATTAGTGTGCAAGATATCAGTTTAGTGGGAGAATCCAGAAATTTTTTTGAACAGAACAGAAACAGAACACATGATTTGCATTAAGGTAACAGTGTTCCATTTGAGTTATACATGCTTGTGTGTGTGTCAACAAGGTCACAACGGAAAATATATTTCCCCTATTATAAATTATGTTCAAAATATTTTTTAAAATTACCAGTAATTTTAAAGTATACCTGACTGCGATTTTGCTGTTCAGCAAAAATGATTCATTAAATGTAACTATGAATGAAAAGTCCCTTAACATAAGAATTTTTTCCCTTTTTATTGAATTTATTGGGGTGACACTGGTTAACCAGATTATACAGGTTTCAGGCGGATGATTCTACAACACACACTGTATTGTATTGTGAGCTCACCACGGCAAGTCAAGCCTCCTCCCATTATCATTTATCCCCGCATAACCACCACCTCTTCCCACCCCTCCTCTCCCTGGCAATCCCCATGCTGTGGTCCGTGTCCAGGAGTTTCTCTCTTTTTTTTCCTTGTTGCTCAATCCCTCCACAGTCCTGAGCCCCCCATAAGAATGTTCATATAAATAAATCTACAAACCCGATCAAGCTCCTTTGTCAGGCCCAACGACCCATTTTCCAGCTCAGAAATTATGGTCACCGTAAAGGAAACCTGTGTGTCCAAGATGAGATGTTATGACCCAGAGGAGTAGTCCTAATTTGGGCTGTGTAACTACAGTTCTTTGATAAAGCTAGAGCACAGGCTCAATTCAAAATACTTTTGAGACAAAATCCTATGGGACCAGACTGGAAAGGTCACTGGTTTGATTCCTGGTCAGGGAACATGCCTGGTTGTAGGTTTGGTCCCAGGTCGGGACACAGGAGAGAGGTGGCTGATCAATGTTTCTCTCTCACAGCGATGCTTTTCTCCCTCTCTTTCTCTCTCCCTTCCCCTCTCTCTGAAACAAACAAACAAACAAACAAATAAATAAAGTTTCAAAGTCACTTCAGTAACTAAGTGTTAACCTTGTCTCTTCAAGGTGTTCACCTTACTTCTTTTGGCCTGTCCTTCAGGTTGCCTCTGCCCTCATCCCCTCTTGCTGTACGGTCACCCTGGTTTTCTGCCCATTCTGGCTTACTCTGAACTATGCTTTAAGTATCAGCATCCCTTGGCAACAATTTGGCCTTCTACCACCAAGGCCACCCACCCCCTGGGGCACAGCCTCGGGCATGGAGGTATCAAACAGGTATTGTACAAACTCAATTCTACACTTGTATGTTTAACTGGACTCCTCATAATGATAATATAAACACTGACTAACATTTACCGAACACTTACAATGTCTTAAGCATTGTTAAGCATCTTATCACAAAGTCATTTATTCTTAAACAATTTTATTTTATTTCTTAAAATTATATTCATTTTAGAGATATGGAAAGAAGTCCAAACTGTTGCATAACTTGCCCAAGGTCAAAAAACAAGTAGCAGAGCTAGGATACTTCCTATCTCACTCTAACCCCACAGTGTTTTATTTTTTTCTTTATAGCACTTATTACATGGTTATTTGCTTATTTGTTCTTCTCTATTTCCTTATAATATAATGTAAGCTCCAGTCAAAGTAGGGACTTTTCCCATTTTGTTCACTGCTATATCCCCAATGCTTTGAAAGTACTGACCCTTGGAGGTGCCCATTAAGTACTCGCTGAATGAATGAATGAACAAACGAACAAACGAACAAATGCAAATGCAGCAAACGTCCTCTGCTCCCATCATCATCATGCTGAACCACTTTTAATATCCCAAGAGACCTACTCTCTTGCCAATAAGCAAATGCACATTGCCCTCGAAACATTTGAAACCAGAGGTGAACTGAAACTAATTAAAGCTGCAACCAAGCTCTGGCTAAGCTCAAATCATTATTGGAACAAAAATTTCAGCCTCTCATCCTAGCTACCAAACAGAGTAAATGGCACGCCCTCTCTCAAGGAGAAAAACATTACTCTAGGGTCTAGTGTTCTTTTAAACAAATTTCTAGTGGGATAAAAGATTGAGATAAGAAAAAACATGAAAACATGACATACAGTCAAGAATCAGACCCCCCCAACAGTCAGAAAAACAAATCTTTAAAAAGTAACAAACAGGCATTCATCTGGAGTTGAAAACACGGTATCATGAATTAAGAATTTAATGAATGGCACACAATGGACTATTTGCAGCTACAAAATAAATGTTAAAGTAAACAAATAGATCTATGGAGTTATTTCCAAGACACACTGCTAATTGAAAAAGGTAATGCACAAAAGAGAATTTATATTGCCCCAAAACCTGTAATTCCAGTTTCACCATGAAAACATCAGACAAATACAAACTGAGAGAATTCTACAAAATACCCGACTAGCACTCCTCAAAACTATGAAGGTCATCGTAAATTAGAAAGAGTAACATGGCCACAGGATCCTGGTACAAAAGTCATCGGAGGAAAAACTGGTGAAATTCTAATGAAGTCTATAGTTTAGTTACTAATACTGTTCCAATGTTAAGATAAGCAGAGTACAGTAAGCGGCTTTTGAACTCAGGACACTTACTGACTGAAAGAAACTGGGCTGTGCATTTAGTTCATTAGGGCTCAAAAATGAGGAGGCAGGAGGGGAGAAGGTGACAGAAAGCAAAGCCTGTGGCATGCTCCGAGTGGGACAGCTAAAGGAGACCCTTTCCATACAGACTTGGGATCTTCCCACCCCCGCCAGGGGGTAAAATCTCAGAGAAGAGGCAAACTAAAGTGAACTTGTCACTACCTCACCCTCCAAAGGGGCCTGAGGGGAGTGTTGCCTTGGAGCTGAACAAAGTGGGTTGAAAGGGGTGGCTTGGGGTGGGATCAAAGAAGATTCTTTAAGTGGTTATAAACTTGGGAAGACAACTACTCCGAAAATCTGGCCTCAAACAATTAGGAGGTTCTAAACAAGCTGTACTTTCAGGCATTAGCAGAAGCAAACTCAAATGCTCTTTTAAAGAATACGGTTTCATGCCAAGACTTGGGAAATCCCCACAAATAATTTTTTAAAGGCAATGAGAAGCTATGCAGTCAAACGTAATTAACAAAAGGAAGTAAAGAAACATGAAAAACACCATCAAAACCATAGCAGAGAGAGTTTCACAAAGTCTTCACGTACTAGGATTGTCAGAGGCAGATTATAAGCGATATGCCACTCTTCATAAAGGAGTAAAGAGGATAGCCACAGTATGAATGAAAGATATTCAGAGGATATGATTGACAAATTCATACTAATACATTTGAAAATTTAGGCAAAATAAACTTCTGGGGAAATAACGTAACAAAATTGACTTAAGGAAAATAGACAATTTTGTCAGAACTATAACCATTAAATTGAGTCATAGCCAGAAATACTATACTATACAAAACAAAATAAAATCCTCTCTTCTGTCCACCTTCCTTCCATCTCCCCCGCTCTCTTTTCCCGTCCAGAAGGCTTTCATGGTCAATTCCATTAATCACTCTCAGAAGAAGTACTCTAATCTCATATAAACACTTCCAGAGCATTAAAATAGAAAGAAAAAGAAAATACATGAGAAGCAAAAACTTAATTCATACTATGAAGTCAACATAACCTTAACAGAAAATCTCATGAGGACAGTAAAAGAAAGGAAATTTATGAACTAATTTGTCCCATAAATATAAATGAAAAACCTATATAAATTATTAATAAACCAAATTCAAAAATACAAGGATACTTCATCATGACCAAGTTGGGTTTATCCTGGAAACACAAGGTTGCTTTAACTGTACAATATAATAAAAACACAAAGGGACGGAAATAAGACCATATATATGAACATGCCTGTATTTCCTAAAAGAACCACTTGAAGGATAAGCAAAAACACAGGTGAAAGGGGCAAAGGTGAAAGAGAGGCTTTTGGGACATGTGAACATATTACTGATTTTTAAATTTAATTTAAAAAGTAAATCAATTAATGTAATTAATCAAATTAACATAGTAAGAGTAAAATTACTCAAACAGCTTAACGGATACGGAAAAAGCATTTGATAAACTTTAGTATCCACTAAATATTAAGAAAATTCTTAATATTGAATATACTAGGACTAGAAGAGAACTTTCTTAATCAGATAAAATATATCCATAAAAAAAAGAAACAAACTACTATTACATTATTTGAAAAATGTTGTAAATAATTCCTCAATCAGGAACGAGGCCAGAATGCCCACTATTACTTCTATTAAACATTGTACTTGAGGTTCTATCCGAGGCAGTAAGGCAATAAAAAAAAAAACAAATAACAGTTATAAGGATTGAAAAGAAATGAAAATTGTCCTTCTTTGCAGATAATATGATTGTGTATATAGAATGAACCTATAGATTATCAGAATATGTAGGGGAATTTACAAGATAATATATAAAAGTTAATCATATTCCTAAATATATAATTAGAAAACAAAAATTAAAAACCTTTTTATAATACTGTAAAATATAAGTATCCAGGAATAAATTTCACAATGTTGTACAAGATCTTTCAGAAAAAAAATTATAAAACTTTATTGTAAGGCAATAAAAAGACCTAAATAAATGGTTTAGAAAACTTCATGCTGCAATGATATTATTCATATATTGGTTTATAAATTCAATACGATACAGAAAATGTCTTGCAGGCTTATTTTATATAACTTAATAGTATGAGTCTAAGAAATGTAAATGGCCAAGACTGGCTGAGATATCTCCTAGCAGAACAAAGTGGAAGATTTGCTCTACCACATGAAGACATGTTATAAAGCTACAGAAACTGAGAAAAGCACGCCCACACAGGGACACACAAATAGATCAATAGGGCAGAATAAAAAAAGCAAAGAAACACACTCGCACGCAAATGGGCCCTTGATAAATGACAGGTGGCAACTGGCTATCTGTATGGAGGGGGAAATGAAATTGAGCCCCTACGTCATCTACACAAAAATCAGTAACAAGCTGAATAACACACAAAAAGCACTAACAAAAGGGGAAATTCTTCATAAATTCTACTACATTAAAATGAAGAACTCCATTCAGGACAAAAATTTCTAAAAAGAGAAAACAGAGCAGATGATACTTGCAACACATATAAACAACAAAGAAGTCAGAAATAAATGTATAAAAATACCTATAAATTAATGAGAAAAAGATAGACAACCCAATAGAAAAGTGAGCAAAGACCTGAATGGGCACTTCAAAAGAAGACATACAAGATACTCAAAGTTGTCAGTAACCAGAGGAATGCAAATTTAAACCACAAGAAGATATCATTATTGACAAGACTGACGAAAATTAAAAATTCCGTAATAGCAAGTCTTGGTGAAGATACAGAACAAGATCTCTCAAACACTCTTCATGGCAAAGCAAATTGGTACAACCACTTTGGAAAAGAGTTGGCAGCATTTGGTAATATTACATATTCAGAGTCTATGACAAAAAAGTTACACTCTTAGGTTTATAATTTCATTTAAATGTATGTAGATGTGCACTGGAAGACATGAACAAGAATGTTTACACCAACATCTTTAAATAAGGGCCAAAAACTCCAGAATCTGGGCAGCAAATGTTCATTACTGACAGAATAGGTAACTTGTGGCATATTCATAAGATGAAATTCTATACAACAAGGAAAAGGAACAAACCACGGCTACCCACCAGATGAATCCCACAAATACAATGTTGAAAAAAGGAAGTAAAACGCCAAAGAATGCATGACAACAATATGATACCAGTTTGCCAAGTTCAAATAAGTTTAGGAATGCATACATATGTGGTAAAGTATAAAGATAAGCAGGCACATTATCACTGCAAAAGTCAGGACAACTGTTACTTAAGGGGGAGGGAGATGGTTACAAGCAGAAAAGGGCATGGGGCTTTAATACTGCTAATGCTCTATTTCTTAATGAGTGGAGGTTGCATCGGTATTTGCTTTATAATTACTTGTTAGATTGCACACATATTTTTACACACTTTGTGTATTTTACAACAAAAAGAGGGAAAATCTTAATAGAGGGATTTTCATTATCAGAGTATTTGTTATCTCTGTGCCAGCAACTGCAAGGTTACTTATGGGATCAAAAGGGGTCATGAGGTGCCAACATTCACTAACAGAACTCATCCCGTAATAAACTGATCACTCCACTCAACCATTCCTCCCTGGTTAATGCCAGCAGTTTCCCTCACTGAGTGCACACATCCACAATTTAAATAAAAGGCAAGTCATTTGCAAATTCATTCATTCAACAAATATTTATTAATGTCTACTACGTACTTTCCAAACACTGTTCTAGGGGATCAGCAAGTCCCTCTTACAAAAGATGGAGGACTGGGGAGCCCCACTCCCATCCCAATTTTGCCTCCACCGGCTCATCCTCCCTTCCAAACAAGTATCAAACACGAAGAATCTAAAAGGAAGTCAGCGCACCCATGAAGTTATTACCAAAACCCGAACCTTGGGGAATCTCGACCTGCTTGGATTCATTTGACAAAACCATGGTTTCCCACGTTTCCAAGCAGGCAAAGAGGCTGCCTTATCAAGAACCCTAGCAAGGTACGAGTCTTCATAATGGTGCTGTTGTGGGAATCGGTTTAAGTGGGGTCAAAACTCCCAAGAAATACTTTATTTGGGATGCAGAGACCAGAGGCTTGCAATTCTCCAGGCACTGTCTACTAGATTTCGTGTACACATGTGTTTCTTGTATCAGAGTTCAGAACTTTCATCTGACTCTCTGAGGTCAACCAAAAAGGTGAATAAGCCCTGCTCCCAACAAGCTGAGTAACGAGCTTCTTAGGGACATGAAGAAAGTGAACATGGCCACAACCACACCACCTGAGTCAAAACCCAAGTGTCCAGACCTCTAGGCCTATGTTCTGAATGCCCAATACTTACTCTTAGCTCTTCGAAGGCTTCATCTAAGGTGGAGAGTTGGTGGCCCTGGTGAGCCCCAATGACTGGACACAGGACGCAGATGAGCTGTTTATCTTCCTGGCAATAGGTGCTCAAATCAAGCCCATGGTCCGGACACTTCCTCTTGGCCACTCTCTCTGCTTCCATTTCTATTTCTGGGTCAAATTCACTTTCTGCCTCAGTTTCTCCCTCAGCCTCAGATTCTCCATCTTCATGGTTGTCTTCCTCCGCCTCGCTCTCTTGCTCATCCTCCATTTCTTCCTCACTGTCTTCTTCGCTCTCCTCGTCGCTCTCCTCCTCACTCTCTTCCTCTGTCTCGCTCTCTTCTTCGGACTCACTGTCCTCCTCGGACTCCTCGCTCTGCTCCCCCGCCTCGCTCTCTACCTCTCTCTCATTCCCCACCTCGGCCTCCACGCCTTCCTTCCCCTGGCCTTCCTCCTGGACTCGGGAGGTCCAGGCCTGGGCGGCGCCATGGACGTAGTCGGCCAGGTGGTGCCCCGGGAACTTCTGCCTGTGCGCCTCTGCGTGGCGGCGGCAGTAGCAGAAGCCGCATTCTCGGCACACTTCCTCCGCCCCGGGAGCCTCGTCTGGCTCGCACTGGTCACACGTGCCATCGTGCGGCAGCTCCTCTAAAGCCGCGCCCCCTCCGGAGGCCATGTGGGTGCAGGGACGAGGCCCAAGTCCTGGGGCCTTGGAGCTCGCCACCTGGCCTTCGCAGACCCCACGCGTCCTCCTCCCCACCCGGTCCGATCCCAGGGAGTCGCCGCCCCGCTTGGGCCCTGCAGTGTCTCTGTGCGGGTCCGGGGCAGCGGCGCCGGTGCCGCCAGCTCCCTGCAGCCCCCCGCCCGGCCAAGGAGCAGAGGGCTTTCCCGCCGGCAGAAAGCTCGGCGCCCGCTGTTCTTCCTCGGGCCGCCCAGCCACTTCCGGCGCGGCGGCCCCGCGCCCCTGTCGCCCCCGCGCCGCACAGCCCCCTAGGCCCCTAGCTACCCCGGCGAGATCTCGGCACCGCAGCCGGCCTGCGCCGCCCCGGTTCCACTTTCCCTTTCCCTGTCAGGCTGGCTCCTTTCACTTCCTGAGTCATTTAAAGTGGCAATGGCCCTTTTCTGCGACTCCCGCGGGGGCTCCGCATCCCCGGAAGGAGGGGGAGGATGTGGATGAGGCCTCCCTCTCTCTCTGGCGGCGGGAATTGGGCCCCGCCTACCCCAGTTCCTCCCTAGAGGCGTCAACCCCACTTGTCAAGGCAGGTGTACGCATGTATTTCAGTCTCCTTCCTATTTGTCACCGATTTCCCCCACCGCGCAAGTCTCCGCTGCTGCATGCTCTGGAACGTGCCAGGACCGAATGTTGTTTACTAGAATGAACCCAAGCGCCTGGGATTTCCAGAGGACCCTGGGAAGGACTGTGTTTGTTCTCCTAGGCTCAGGGAATCTCAGGGTCAGCTTGAGCAAACAGACATTTTCGATCCAAAGCAATACTATACTTTGTCTGTTTGCAAAGTCTATTTGCATCCTGCCTCTGAGGGGCTCAGAACCTATAGGGTGACAACCTTTGTACCTTTTTTTCTGAGAGCCTGCCATGGGTTTGGCTGAGATCTCAGGTGAGGGAGCTGGATAGACAGTATTGATCAAATGAGAATTCCAATGTACAGTCATTTTCCTTTATGTAAGGAGACTGTTTAAGTTCAGATTGGGTTCCAAAGAGAGGATGGGGACTGTTATTTATTAACCAATACTAAAGTGTCAAGAATTGGGCTAGATCTTTCTGTGGCTCTCTACAAGGAGGTTTTGGAAATCCACTGCTCAAAGGCTCCCAAATCTTGATAAAACAACTTGTTGGCTTTGTGACCATGGAGAATTTAATTGATCTTCCTGTTTTCTGCTTTAAAAAAAAAAAAAAGTATGTATGTAAAGTGGAAATCATGGTAATACCTATTTCATGAGACTGTTTTGCATAATGACCCTTTAAAAGGTTTTAAACATATTTTTTAATACATTAAGCATTTTTTGGCTGGCTGCTGGTAGTGTAATCAACCCCCTAGCTCTACCCCATATCCGTGCCCCTCCAGTCATTGAAGAGCTTTTGTTTTGTATTCATGAGAGAAAAAGGACATTCTAACCTAGTGCCAGGAGAGGCTGAGATGTGGTTGAGAAGAATGGTGTCTGTTTTCCATGGACTCCCTTGGATAATTTTGAGCTCCAATTTCCAGATGAACATCACAAAGATGCCAGAGGATGGGGTGCTGTAAAAATCATTTAAAGTAATTTTTAGTGTCTCCACACATAATGTATATTTGCTCTCTGTGCAGCTTTTGTTAGAGATTTATTATTATTATTAGAAATCTTTGTTTTTTTATAACCTCAGAACAATTCTGTAAAATGTTGGGGAAAAAGAAAGAAGGGTTTTCCCCCCAATTCAATACACATTTCTATTTCTTTCCAGTTCATTTCTCTGAAAATTATTTCTATGTCTGCACTGAAAACAAGGATTGATGCACCATTCTGAAAAAAAATATTCAACAAATGTCAACTCAAACATCAACATTAGTATACCTAGAGAATTGTGTTTCTTCAAGCAAGAAACACAATTCTCTAGGTATACTAATTTCCATCTCTCTGACCTTAAAAGGAAATAGTTTTTACAAACATGGTGTTATAACATTTAGAAATTTTTTTCACTGGAAACGATTTTTAACATCTTAAAACAATTTTTTTGTGTGTGCATCCAAGATCTTTGGTAGGGAAGGGAGGGTATCTGTTGTTGTCATTATTGTTGTTACTGTTTGTTCTTAGCTTTACCTGACAGAAAGTGAAAATATCATTCTGTGCAGTTCAGTATCCGACACTTCACATTCCTTTTTTGAGCCTTCTGTGATAAGAGGGTTTAGAGGCAGAAGCTGATGGAACCGCTAAAAAGGGGCTTTATAAAGTTCTGGTCATGGGGTATGGCAGACGCAATGAGACAGACCTTCTGTAATCCTTTGCACAGAAATCAGAACAGTCTGACTCCCCAAGGAATTGGAATCTTTGGGAGCATCCAGAGATAGGAACCGTGTTATATTAACCTATTATTGCATTGAAAATTACCTCAAAACATAATAGCTTAAGCCATAAACATTTATTATCTCACACATTCTGTGAGCCAGGAATATGGGAGTGGCTCAGCTGATTGGTCTAAAGGTGTCTCAAAAGATTTCAGTGAAGATGTTGGCTGGAGCTATCGGCACTTCAAGGCGTGACTTGCAGGATTTGCTTATAAGGTAGCCCACTTACATGGCTGTTGGCAGGAAGACACTTTCTATTGGGTTGCTTTAGTGTCCTCGTGACATGGCAGTTGAATTCTCCCAAAGCAACCAATCCAAGAGAGGGCAAGATGGAAGATTCAATGTCTTACGACCTAAGCTCAGATGTCACACATCATCATTTCCAAAATAGTCCATTAGTTACAGAGGTCAGCTCTACTTGTTGTGGGAGGGGCCTATACAAAGAACATGAATACCAAGAGGTGGGGATCTTTGGGGCCATCTTTGAGGCTGACTACCATATTTTGCCCTTTTGCCTTCAACTATTCACATCTCTCTCAAATGAAAAACACATTCACTTCCACCTAAGATCCCCAATGTCTCAACTCATTACATCAGTTTAAAGTACAGAATCTTATCTAAATCAGGCCCAGGTGTGGATGAAGCTGCTCGGTGTAGCGTCTTAAATGCAGCTCCTTGAGAATAGTTCCTCTCCATCTGAATACTTGTTTTCCTCCATAATACTAACATACAATGATGAGACAGGCTTAGAATAACTGGTACAGACACTCCTGTTTAAAAGGAGACAAGACACCACAGTAATCCTGAAATTCAGTTGGATACATGTTAGAAGTTCTTCAGTTAGAGCTCAATTCTACTTCTGCTCAGGAATGGCTTTCCATGGCTTTTGACTTCACCCTTTAAGCTCTCGATTCCACTCTCTGAGTCATCCTTCCTTTTCTATAAAAAGTAGACCATGTTTGCAGGTATATAATTTGTCAGTCTGTTTTCTGCCAGTAGAATACAGGCAATTTAAAGGCCCCTTTTAATTTTGTTCTGTCTCTGTTCCATTTAGTCCATGCTGGCATTGTCTCAGCCAATATAATTCCTTTAAAAATGTTGTGAGTCACTTATGAATCTAACTGGGGCACTGCTTCATTGGACAAAAATCATACTCCAAAGTCTACTGCGGAGGGTCCCTCTCCTGCAACTGCTCAGGTACAAAACTAATAAGCTTCTTTGAAAACATATTGTTTGAATGATTCTCTGAATCACTGCTGTAGATCTTTTTGAGGTATGAACAAAGGGGTTTACAGCCACACTCTTAACTTCACCATTTGAGGGTGTTTTCCTTGCAGCTTCCTGGAGTTTATTTTTGACTGGCAGCTGTTTCTTCATTTTAGCATTGTCATTTAAAGAAGATGGGAATGTTCAAATCTAGCATGTTCTGGATCTCTCTCTCTTTTTTTAAAGTCTTTTGGGTTATTTCTTTCTTCTCACATTTTTTAATAATCAGAAACAGGGCATCAGTCAGCACCTTCGGCACTCTACCTGGCAATGTACTTAGCTAGAGCACCCAACTAATTAGGCGCATTTTCTACTTTACACATTACTGCAGGTGACAGCATTGCTAAACTTCCTGCTGTTACATAACAAGGACCCTGATCCTCCAGTTTCTAATCACATTTTTCTTATCTCCCCTTAAGCGTTAATCTACGGTATTTTCAAAAGCCATCAGAATTCTTCTAGCAGTTTCTTCAAGACTCTTCAACACTCTCCTCCAAGTCCTTCCAGCTTCTCCAACTGCCCAGTTCCAAAGCCACTCCAACACTTTGGGTTTTTGTTATGGAAACACCTTACTCTTTATAGTATGATATGTATTATTGTCTATTAATTAATAATAAATTACCTCCAAACTTCGAGTCCTTTGGGGGAAGACTACCACACTTGACGTTAGATTGCCTTCCCAGTGGGTTAGTCCCAGTTGTTGGGCGTTTCCAGGACGGCCAGCAGGCAGCGGCTGTGGAGGACAAGGCAGCTTACACTGAGCCTGTTTTGCGAGTGCATGCGGGACGTTGAGAACTAAATGGTCTACTCCTAAAACAATCTGGTGTCTGCTAATTCTGTGGATGATAGTCCTTGAGTTATTAGACGTTTGAACTCACTGCACGTGTGGAAGCCTATGTTCAGAGGGGTGAAAAAACTTGTTAAATGTTAGTCAGCCAGAAGGTGGCTGAATTGGGACTCGGACTCAGATCTCTTCAAGGCTGTCTTACCATGCTCACCTGTGGATTAAATAGGGCATACCCCCTCAATTGCCCGACTGCTTCTCAGTAACCTTAACTGTCTTTTCCTTCCAGCTGTGACATCGATTTCTGCCCCCTTCACCTGTTCCAAAGAGACAACCTGGATTTAGTAAGATTCATAACATAGTACATTTAATTAAAACAAAACAAAACACCCCCCCCCCCCAACCTTCTAAAGTTGAGAGAGCATGGTGGAATTTACAAGTTCACTGCTTGGCTGGAAGTGTTTGTCCCCGCCGAGTTGGTCCCATTCTTATGTCAGTAGATTGTCGCTTCAGTGACTGATTCCCTTCCCCCCACCCTAAGGCCCTGAAATCCCCTAAAGCTCATCTCATGCTGTTATCATATTAGCTAACATCTTATCCTATTCAAGCCGGTGCAGTGAAATATATCCTCAAGCCAATCCCAACTCTGCCAAAATACAAGGAATGAAAGCTTTATGGGTGAGCCGGACCCCTTTGGGTCCTCAGAAGCTTGTTGAAGATGGATACCCAAATGATTCCTCAGCCCAACACTCTTCTGAACATTTTTATTTCATTCAGTTCTCACAAGTGAATAGTTCACTGCCTTTTTAATATAATGCACTAAACATCCCCAACCCCTTAAAAAATAAGTGTATGTAAAGGTAACCCCAGATAAGCTCTGATCAAGGTATTTTGGTTTTAGTATGTTCATTTAGTATGTTACTTGCTAAATGGCATTAATTCCATAACCACAACAAATCATAAAAATACCTCATTTTTATAACCGCCATTTCACTGGCCTCAAGAATTCCATTGATACTTGTTTCCGTTTTCTTCAGCTACTTTTTACAAAGCGCCTGCCTGTGCATGCCTCAGTTTTAACAGTGTGGAAACTAAATGCCAAGAGAGTTATTTAAAAGCACATCCAGTCAATTTGAGTTAATCTTTGACTTCCTCTCTGGTCTTCCAGCCAGCTCCCTAACCCCTGGGCAATGTTAATTCTTTTTGGCAAAATGTTTTTTAAACTTCTCTCTTTGTAAATGCTTTCTTACGGGTGGTCTTAACTTTCATCTGAGTGGACTGCAGGGAATAAGAAGGACACTTAATCACTTGTAAAATCAGTAATTTGGGGGAGTGAGAAAAATCCCTAAATTTGCCTTCCATTACTCCAGTTGGAAAAGCGGTCACCTGTGGACAGGCAGTAATGAAAGACTTTGCATTTCAGGGGTTAGTACACTGCCCTTGTAGACCAGGGATTGTGAAGGAAAATCTCCCCAAGGTTTGAGCCCTCCGTTAATTTATTTATTTAGGAACCCAGGTGCAGATAGGCTAGTTAATCATAGCACTCAGATGATAACTTCAACTTGGGCAAGGCAGCTTTCTTACTTCATTTCATTTTAATTTAACTTTATTTTTCCTCTATCGCCAAACTCCACTCCCAATCCTGCAACTTTTCTCCACAGAAATTCTCTCAGATATGGCTGATAAATATCCTTGAATATATATGTATCTTTAAGAAGTATTCAATTGTGTTTATGTATGTGTTAAAGTCTACAAACATAGACACTCAAAACTGATTTGTTTCTTTTTTTAACCTAATGCTATGATTGTTAAAATCTTGACTATTCATTCCTTGACATTTGGTATTATCTGAAACTCTACTTTTTGTCAATTTACTGGTAAATTGGTGTAATTTGATAACTCATTGTGGTTTTATTTGCATTCCTTGGGCTACTTTTAAAGATGAATAGTTTTTTAGACCCTAGCTACATGATACCAAATGTCAAAACTGAAAGAACTGAGTCATGAGTTTGGCATCCTTTATTTGAGGGAAAACAATCCACGGGCTGGGGAGTGCAGCGCCTCCCAAGCAGCAGAGCACGCTTCCCGAGAGATTTTGGGCAAGAGTGAGTTTTGGAGAACGTTAGAAGCAGCGATGGGGAACAGGGCTGGGGCTGCATAGCTGACCTTATTTAGAAAAATCAAGGAACCAGGAAATAAGCATATACAGCCCAGAGTTGGCCTGGCGTTTTTGTTGGCTGACTGAATAACCTTTGTGTCTGGCCGAGCAGTGCATTTGCAGGGACATCAAAGTTCAGTTTGCTGGCATGGCACCCTGGGCAGGAGCAGTTCCATGGTGGGCCTAGAAGTTTATTTCCATAGTGAATAGCCTATTTTTAGCTTTTGCCTATTTTTGGATGCATTCTCTGTTGTTTTCTTATTGTTCTGCAGGATTTTCTGGTGCCCTCCAGATATTACCCCAGGTCAGTCTTAGACATTCCAAGTATCTTCTCCTGACCTGTCACCGGGCCATTGGCATTGTCTGTAGTGAGGTCCTTTTTGAATAGAGATCTCATGTTCTGATGTAGTCAAATCCGTCCTGTGTAAGAAGTCCTGCTCTGCCCGGAGATCATACTTCTATACTCCAACATCTTTTTCTTTCATTTCTATGGTTTTACTTTTCACATTGTGGTCCATCTAGAGGTCACCTTTATATATGAGTTGAGATAGAGATCCAAGTTAATTTTTTTTCCCGTAGAGTGAAACAGTTTTCTCAATATCCTGACTCAATTTTTAATTCTAACCATGAGTGAAGAAATTTGTCTTATGGGAGTTACCGTAATGAAGTGATTAAGGGGGAGGGGCAGGTAAACAGGTGACTTACTCCTTTGAATTCAATGCTCCCTAAAAGTGGTACCTTTAAAAAAATTTTTTTTAATTTTTTTTATTATTTATTTATCTTTTTAGGGGGGAAGGGTAGGAGAGAAGGAGAGGGAGAGAAATATCAATGTACGGTTGCCTCTCGTGTGTCCCCTGCCGGGAACTGGCCCGCAACCCAGGCATGTGCCCTGACTGGGAATCGAACCGCTATCCTCTGGTTCGCAGGCCCACGTTCAATCCACTGAGCTACACCAGCCAGGGCTAAAAAAATTTTTTTAAGGTAATATATATTCACAGTGTTATACAGAATAGATGGGGGGGGTGAATGATATACTACTACTGAATGGACCCACCCTTGTGCTCCGCACTCCCCACCCCCACCCCGTACTAGGTTTTCCTTGCCCGCCACCAGGGAAAGATGTTTCTCAATGCCAGAGATTGGTGAAAAAAGAATTATTTATTTAAAGAGTTATACAAACTTAAGAGTAATGACTTAATATCTTCACTGAGATCCCAAAGTCCCTTAGAATACCCACAAATGCACACAGTCCTTCTTTCTCCCCTTTGCCAAGTTCAGGGTACCGTATCTCAGGAAAAGAAGTAGAAGTCCATGATTCTTCTCTGCCCAAGCCACATGGTCCCCAAAAGCTGCCGCATGGCTGCCACGCCTGGGTTTAAATCCCAGCGCCCATCTTCCTCTGTTGCACCATTTCCGACTCCTCCCACAACTAGCCACAGCTGCCAGCATTCCCATATTCTTCCAGCTTTACTGGCTGCCATAGTAAGTCCAGGCAGGCGTGACCCTGTGGTGTGGAGCCAATCATCTCCAAGCTCTTACGTAGCCTCTGTAACCAGGGGGAGTTGCCTCCCAGTTACATCCTGCCTGGAAGTCATTCCCATCTCCCTGGCTCACAGCACTGCCACAGCTATTTAACATATGTATGACACCAGTTAGAGGCTATAGATATGTTAAATGACCGTTCTAGAGGTTATCTGCAAAACTGTTGCTATTCAAAACAACTCTCAATGGCCCTGCTCCATGCCTCCCATCCCCCAGCTCAGACTTGTGGGGGTGAGGACATCCTATATTTTTTTCCTAATATTTCCTGAACACCGAGTTCTGGATCCCATTACAAATCCCTATTTGCCCCCCACCCCTTGGCTGTGCCCTGTTACAACAGTTGTCATTTAGACTATAATGAAGAAGCATTAGAGGAGTGAAATTGATTTGAAGAACTGGCTTCAATTCAGGAAGAAGACAGATAAACTGGAGGGAGCACAGACACAGTCAAAAGTTGCAAGAGCTATCCTGGAAACTCTTGAGGTAGCCTCTCCCCATGAGGGTGAAATGAAGGGTGAGAACAGCTAGTTTCACAGTGGGGATTCATTCACTTATCCATTCATTTAATAAGTTTTGATTGCTTTGCACGGGCCAGGCAGTCCCCTTGGCTCTGAGGATGCAAGCACAAAAGAAGATTGTTGAGACTGCTACTTCTAGTGCACTTGTATTTCTAGTATAAGTTGACATTCTTACATTTCTGGTTCCCCCCTACTGTCACTACAACAATTCTTCCAAGATGCAAATTTAATTAAGATATATTGATCTTAAGAACCTTCATCAGTAATTTCTATCGCCTACCGCAGACCTGGAATGTTATACAAAGTCTTCTCCGCTTTGACCACCTGCCCATCTCTCCAACTTCATCTCTTGCTGCTCCCCCAGCTCCATAGGCTGCTCCCTAATAGAACAAACCATCATAAGTGCTAAACCTTTAGTGAGCCTAAATGTAAGACAATTTTCCCATTTTCTATGGGAGGACCACCCATAAAACCTCCATGGCCAACTTGAATCTATATACATGTATGGGGATGTAGCTGAAAATTTTAAATGTCTACTTGAAAATCTAACATATTAACTTAAACATTTTAAATTAAAT
The DNA here is from genome assembly GCA_039655065.1 of Glossophaga mutica. Classification (NCBI taxonomy): domain Eukaryota; kingdom Metazoa; phylum Chordata; class Mammalia; order Chiroptera; family Phyllostomidae; genus Glossophaga; species Glossophaga mutica. Next base: position 21,611,895 of record CM077308.1, read on the forward strand.
ATTACATGAAATATTAATGTATAAATATTGATTCCTTTTGTCTCTCAAATTTCATGAAATAATTATATTCTGACTCTTCGTTGGTGGCTCTGACACCAGTATTTGTCTTCATCATCACTAAGTTCAGTCTTTGAGTCACGGGATGCAGATTTTCAGAGTATGTTGTCTTTACAGCTTTGTATGTTGTTTGTCATGTACAGAACTGTTTGAAACTGTGGGGATGCTGCCACTGGAATTTTTATCACCAGCTAGCCATCCGTACCCATCCGCGCCCCTTCATTTAACAGTAGGAGACTTCAAAAAGTCTCCTATAAATATACATATGTGTTCTTCATGATGTAGCCTTGTGCTATTTTTTAAAAATTGTCTTTAAAACTTCAGTTTATAACGAAATGTACTACTAACAATTTTGAGTGCATATCCCAGGCAAGGAGTAGTACTAAATACGCAATATGTTTAGATCATCTCTCTCTCTCGCTCTCTCTCTCTCTCAAATAATTTCATCTTCTTCCCCCAAAAGTAATTTATTTTATTTAAAATAAAGTAACCAGGAGATCACTCCACAAAATGAGACTGGAAAAAAATAAGATATAAGAGGACCCTTTTCAGAAATATAATTTGGGGGAGAATCTTGCCTTACATTTTTCGGCCATGAGGGGGCGTTGGTTGCTATGGTTCTCTGCGCCATGCCGTGCCTTTCCACATCCCCACGCCTTTGCACTTGCAACTCCCTCTGTCTGTGACGCACTGCCAAGTCTCTCCCCCAGCTGTTGCCCACCAGGGCTCCAGCTGGTGTGCCTCTGTTACCGTGTTTCATGCATCCAAAAGCTGTCTTTCGTACTGTGCAGTGGCCTCATTGAGGTCAAGGGCTGTATCTGCTGACCCTGGTGTCTTCAGAACCTCTCAGAGCATCTAGTACCCATTTTACCCCATGAAACCTGAAGTGGTGGGCTAAGAGTGAACCACGATTGAGGAGGTCACCTGACGCGCACCCTGGCCCTTGGGGTCCATGTGTTGTGGCTGCGACGAACAAATTCACGCGGACTACAAAAGTCTTGTGGAGAAAAACAGGCAGCATGGCCACTCTCTGAGTGAGAGAGAGGTCCCTCACCCGTGCCTGGACAGGCTTTTATTGCTTTTCTGGGTAGGTTACATCAAGGATGGTCCTCATTTACTATGCATAGGTTCGCTGTAAGTGATTACCTTTTACAGATAAGAAAGGAAAACATGTTGCTAATTACTTCAAAGAGAAGGATGTTTCAGATGCAAGGGGAAAAGTGGTTGAACTGGTTACACTCCATACTTGGGAGGTTTAGCTCAGATGTCAGGAAGTTACTTTAAAGATATGCAGGAAACATCTGCTGCCTCAATCCAGGGTGAGGGAGTTTTAGCAAAAGCAAGCCTAGGTACAATGCAGGCCTGATTCCCCATGGGAAAACCTATCCATGGGTGTGGGTCCTGTGTGCCGACTCGCTCCCTACTGGATTTTCCAAGTCAGGGGCTGGGCTACATTCCTCACACCACATGGAACAGTTCCCTATAGTCACCATATGATTTATCATCCAAACTGGGACCCCTTGAGAGTGAAATAGAGCACTATTGACAAGTAGGCCAGGACACTAGGCATGGACCGGAATGGCCCTGGGTAAACTGGAATGCAGTCATCCTGATAAGGTGGCTAGGGAGGCAGCCTCAGGTTTCTAGTCCAAAAATAATAGATCAATATTTCACCCTTCACTTGTTCAGCTTACTTCCTGTTTATTCCTTCTTTTCCATTCCTCCTCCCTTTCTTATCTTCTCTCTCTCTTCTCAGTAAGACTCATAAATTTGCTAAACCACAACCACTACAATTCTCATCCTTTATTTCACAAGGTAATTAAAGGGTGAGAAGAGCCCTTGAATCCTGATGGAACATACAGCGAGTGGGGGTAGCGTGGGAAGTGCCTTGATTATGGTTCTTATGTGAGATAAAAACTCAAGACTTTTTAATTTCCCTCCTTAGAAAGAGTCTTAGTGCCTCTGAGCAAATGCTCAAGGAGGAAGAAAACTCTTAGAAGAATTCATACATGTCTACTCTGGCTTTATTCTGAAATCTCTAATGACCTGGAGGCACGTTTAAGAAATAAGTTGCAGAGTGGGGCTGAATAGAAGAAAGAAAAACTTGATTTTTGAGGAAAGGGCCGTTGCAGTGAGTGGGAGCTGCGAATCACGACAGTTAAAAGACCAAGTAGTTCAGAATCTGACCGATCTGGGTATGAACCCTGACTCCACCACCTACTTAGCTGGGTGACTCTGCACATGTTACTTAACCTCTTTAACCTCAGTTATGTTATTCGGAAAGTGGGGGGTTGTGTCACACCTATTTTATAGACTCACCGTGAGGATTAAATGAGAGTGCATTTATCACTAAGCCAAGCACATACAAGCTACTATATTCATGCACATTAGCAAAAGTTGAAAAATGCACTATGTTATCTGTATAAAACAATTATTCCAGGTTTAATGATCAAAGCAGTGTACTACGAGTGCAGGAATCTGAGATTTTGCCACACCTGGGCCAGTTTTAGACTACGTGGCTCAGAGCAGGTCACTTCTTTTATTTTATAGTCTCCTCTGTGAAATGAATGAACTGGCGATGGTTCCCGTTTTAAGTACTTATCACTCTGCCACACACCACTCCAGCGCTTAGTGGCTTAAAACAATAGTGATTCACTGCTTTTCAGGGTCTTATGAATTGTTTGGGCTGAGCTGGGAGGTTCTTCTGCTCTGTGTGGGGCCACTCATGCAGCTGCTTTCAGCTGGGTGCTCAGCTGGGTGCTCAGCTGGGTCTGGACCAGCCAGAATGGTGTCACTCACCTGTTTGGCAGCCATATTTGTCAGCCTCTGTGTGAACTGTCATCCTCTAGGACCATTCTCTTTCTACATGGCCTCTCCAACATGATGACTGAGACTGCTTTACATGGCAGCTAGCTTCTGAGAGGGCAGAAATGGAAGCTTCCAAGCTTCTTAAGGCCTAGGCCCGATGGCACACTGTGTTACTTCCACTGTGGAGTATTTGTCAAAGCAAGCAGGCCAGCCAAGATTCAAGGGTTGGGGGAAAGACTCCACCTCCTGAAGACTTTCAAAGTCACGTTACAAAAAAGCATGCAATATGGGAAAGATTGTTGTGACTAGTTTTCAAATCAGTCATCACAATCCCTAGAGTACACGCTGGCTCTGACAGTCCCTATTTAAACCTACATTTCTGAGGCAATCCTACTTCTTCTCAACTTGGTTTATGGACTCTATGAATTCCCCAGTGAATGCTTAGTGTGCTCCTGGCCTTGAAACCTTCTCTGCTCTCTGTTTAGCCCCAATAGATTTTTTTTTTTTGCTTGCCACCTAGTATACTTCCTTCTGGTGACTAAACTCCCAACCTCCCTCCAGGGACCTGGTTACAACTCAGCTGCCATCCTCCCTGTTTCTGTGCAGTGTTGATTTAGTTGTCTCAATGTTCTTTGTGCAGTCCACCTCACATTATAAATTATCTGAGGACCAGAACTGTCTGGGCTTATTTATTCAGAACAGAGCACCAGGAAGCTTAATGATTAAGACCATATTTCATCAAATCTTAGATGCCACCAATTGGAATATGCACCCTCATTCCATGTAGCACTAAGAAAGAAAAAATGCTGGGAATTGTAAGACTTCCCAATTTGAGAGATGTCAAAATGTGGAAAAATATGCATCTTAGAGTCCATAAAACAGAGTCTAAAGATTTTTTTTTAAATGTTGATGTTGATTAACTGTCAACTCCCAGATTGCTGATTCACTCTCAGGCTGAACAATGATTTAGGTTTCTTATACCTAAACCCAGACTGTTTCAAATGTCCTGGTAAGTTCCCTTTGAACAATTCCCTTGGAAGTTTTTCATTGTTCTAAATAAAGTACTATCAGGAAGTAGCTCCACAAGCATTACTAGTGAAACAGGACTTTTAATGTGCTGGATTCTGTGCTAGCTGCATCAAATGCACTATCCCTCTTGATTTCTCATGATCATCTTATGAATAGTTAGGTTTTTGATATTGCCATTTGCAGAGGAGACAATTGAGGCTCATAGACATTTAGGTCCTTGTCCAAGGCTGCCCAGCTGGCACACAGCAGAGATAAGCTTTGAGTCTCTGCCTCTGACTTCAGTGCTTATGCCCCTAACTATGATGTTTCTCATAGAAGCAAAAACAGGGGGAGAACGCCTCAATTTTCCTTTATAAAATGTTCTCCTCCAACACTCTTTGCATCATATAATTTAATGTCTGCTTATTCTCAGCCTTTTGAAGCTACTTACCCAGTTATCCCTCCAAAAAGTGCTTTTACCTCCCAATACTCATTTGTTCTTGTTCCCTTATAAATCGGTCTCCAGAATTTTAATCATTCTTGGCTCACTTCTCTAACAACCTTACCAAAGACATGGGCTGGAATTGCAGTCAGAAAAGGGCCCTGAAAACTTTCAAAAACAAAACACTTTTACAGTCCATCTGATCTACACAGGAAATTAGAAAGCACCATATACTTGAATGGAAAAATACTTGAAATGAAAAGCGAAGTTTGCTGTTATTTAGATTCTGATTTTAAAATGTTTATCCCTTATCTAAGGCTCGAGGACACTGGAAATGAGGGATCTGAAAGCTCGCTTTATAGAACTTTAATGATCTTTTCTTATTATGTTATATCACCGTTTCCTAAGCCTGTGGTCAAATACGATAGCTTTATTAAAGATGTGATTCAGTTAGAAAGGGGAATGAATTTTTCTGCCACAAGAGCACTGGTGAGGGATGAGGGAAGCTGATCGTGCTGTTGGGGGGAGGAAACTCCTGCACAAAGAAAGGGTAGCCGCCAGTGGCTCACTCCACCAGGGTTTATTCTTCCTTCTCCTAGGAGCCAGCTCTCTTGAATTCACTGCTAAATATCCCAAGGGTAGCTTAGCTTAGAGTCCACTGAGAGAAGGAAAATAAACAAAATAGAAAGGAGGTCTGGGGTTGCAGTTTGGATTTGAGATAAAGCTGTTTATGTTCCTTCTCAAGTTCTTAGGTAGGCGGCATCAATAAAGATAAACACTCATGTTTATCAAGCATTTCCTACAGGCCAGGCATGGCGCTAAGCACCATCCATTAGTTACATCGTTTAAGGCCTTCAACAACCCGATAAGGTGGATACTGTGATCATTTGCATTTTACAGGGGTGGAAACTGAGGCAGAGAGAGTTATTTGTCTCAACTTCACACAGTAAATGGTGGAGCCAGAATTTGAACCAATATTTGACTCCAAAGGCTGTACATGGGCTTGGCCATGACACTGCACTGCTAAACACCCACCTGCTTTTGCCAGCAGGCCTTGCGCCCTGGAGGCTAGTTAGGGTTGGGGGAGGGGGAGCCTCTTAGAAAACCAGTAACCTGAATGCAGTCTGAGAAAAGGGATTTGGAAGGAAATTGTCGGGGAGCCTCCTAACTGAAGCAGTTCTGGCTTCCTTTGAAGGGAGAGAAATGAAGCAATTTCAAAGAGTACGGGGAGGTTAGAGGTCAAGACTAAGCCACCGTAGCTAAGCGATGCAGTAATGCAAGCCTGTCATTGCTAAAGTGACAAAATAGAATATCAGGACCCATTGGAAACAACCTCGCATAATTATTATGGAAATTAACTGTTGCTGTTTCTGGGCCGTTTTTGCCAGCTGTGTGAGGGACATATGACATCATGAACAATCCCTGGTGTAACAGAAGCTGAGGGATTGAAATTTGGGACAATTATATGACCTTGACAAGTTAACCTCTCTGAGCCTCAGTTCTCTCATTGTAAAATGAGAATATAAAAGCATCTACTGCTCAGCGTTCTTGTGAGGACTACATGGTGAAAATGTAGAGAAAATGCTTGGCATCACGCACAGTGCACAAAAAGTGTCCCAACTAAGTGGATTCTCCCTCCTGCCCCCCTGGCAGTTCCCCCTGCTGTAACACTGAGCCCTGTCTGCCTGGAGGGAAATACATTGTTTGCCTGTGAAGAGGTGGATGACTATGAATAACAACCAATATTTGTTGAGTGCCCTCTGGGTCCCAGGGAGGGTGCTGGGTGCCAGAGATACAGAGGTACTCTTGGGGGCCTCGGTTTCTCAAAAAACGAGGAGGCCTTTTCTGATTCCCAGAATACCTTAGGCCCCCTGGGGTATGCTCCCAGTCACCCAGCACTGCGCCTTTCTTACTCATTATTTGCAATGACTCCCACCTGTAAGCCTCCCCAAGGAAATGACTAATCAATGCCTTAAGGAGGCATGTACAGGGATTGGAGGTGGGGAGAACCCAGGACTAAGAGGCACTCAGGTTAGGGGAAGAGCTAGTGTGAAGTCTCAGAGTCAGCGTAGAGTGAGGCATGTCAAAGATCCAAAAGCCAAAGTGGCCCAGCTGGGCTGAAGTGCAGAGAGCAAGGGGCAATTTGTTAGGTCGCAGAAAGAACCAGAGACAAGATTATGGAGGTCTTACCGCCCTGTTGCTGAAGCCAGCTCCTCTGGTGAGGCCCTGAGGTGACATTAGGCCTCAGAGTGGTAGAATCCTGTTTGTGCGTGTATGTGTGTGACTTTATATTATTCTACCCAGTCAGGGTTCAGTCAGGAAAACAAAGGCCACTCCGTGTATTCCAAGGTTAAAGGGTTATAATACAGGTAGTCGTAGTTTCACAATGAGGGGATGGTAGAGCCAAGGTCAGAGAAGCAGCTGATGGGGTTCAGGACACGCTACCCTCAAAATATGTCACCATGGTGTACTGAGTATCTAAGCTGAAGGAATCGGAGAAAACAGCTGACCTCCCACCTCCACACACATACTTGTTCCCTGAAACGGGTCATAAATCTCCCATGTGATAGGTACCCTCCCTGCACCAGGAAGAAGACATTCTTACTACCAGAGATGGAGAAATGGGGGCCAAGAAATCTGTACAAACAAACCTTGTAAAACTCACCCTTAATCCTTCTGTCACTACATCCATTTTCTACCTGTAGTCCAGGCCTCTGTGTTCAGTTCTTTGCAAATGTGTTGTTTCTCTGCCTGAAGGTACAAAAGCTTTCTGCTCTGGTCGCTTCCTGAAGTCTTTGTTCTCTTGTGAAGGCTCTCATCTACATGTAAAATTTCAATAAAATGTTCTTCTCCTGTCTTTGTCAGCTTAAGTTTTGGGCCCAGCCAGGAGCCCTAAGGGGGTGGAGAAAAACTTTCTCCTTCCCTACGGGGCCTCTGATCCACTGGTTTGGCGGCCTCAGAGTCTCGGATTCTCAAAGGTCCCCCTGGAAGACACAGCAGACCTGCAGCCCCCTTCGAAGGAGAATGTCTTCTTCTCTCCTGCGTTCCCAATGAACCTGAAACCTCGCAAGGAAGGGGAGCGGGAAAATCTAGTGGCTGGCTTCTCCCATGTGGGGCAGCCACACAAGCAAAACATGTCCCTGTACAGAGATGGACTGTGCTTTACCAAATCTAAGGCACACTGTTATTTTATGTATCATGAAAAAAAAAAGGGAAAATACTGCCAATTTCACTGACACGTTGCTTTCTTGTTATTAACAGTTAGGCACATGCCCATCTGAAAGTCGTGAAAATGTGTGCGTGCACATGTATTGTGTATCTAGGGGGAAAGGGCCTCTTACAATGGAGTTTTTAAATGATTTAAGGAAAAAGTTATATAATGGCTGTTGTGAACTCCTTTCTGGAACAGCAGTCCCCAACTATTTGGGCACCAGGGACCGGTTTCAGGGAAGACAATGTTTCCGTGGACTGGGGTTGGGGAGTGGGAGACAGGAGGCAGAGCTCAAGCTATCATTAGAGCAGCATCCACAGACCAGGAGGAGGGAGGTTGGGGACCCCCGTTCTGAAAGATGGTGCCCTTAGGGAAACTGAGGTGGTGCTGCAGCCTGGCTCGTTGTCAGGACCCAGGCACCTCGTTGGGTGGGAGCGGAGAGCCTTGCTTGCTCCTGCCCCCCGCTGCCTGCCTTGCTTTACCTCTCACGCTTCCCTTAAGCGACCCGAGAGAAACTGAAGACTCAGGCAGAGCCAAGAGAGTCGATTGCCCTTGCTTGCCTCAAGGCCGCCCGCCCTTAAGGTGTTTTCACTTTAATGTTTTATTTTTTTGTGAAATATATAACACAAACAAAAAAATAGACAAAACCACCACCTAGTCAAAAAGTAGAGTGTGACTAGCACCCCCAGAACTCTTCCTTGTATCTGCTGCCAATCAAATTTCCTTCTTTTTCCCTAAAGGCAGTCACTAGCCTGACTGCTAACCCCACAGATTAGTTTTGCAGCCTTTGAAGTTGTGCATAAATCGAATCAAACAGTAGGTTGTCTTTTGGGTCTGGCTTCTCTCCCTAACATCACTTCTGAGATTCATCTGTGCCGTGTGTAGCTCGTTTGTCCTCACCGCTGTTTAGTGTCCCCTTGTACTGGTGTGCCATTGCAACGTTGGGCAGCTGGGCGATTTCCGGTCCGGGGCTATTGTGAAGAGTGCTGCCATCAACATCCTAGTGTGTATCTTCTGTGAAGACGTGTGTGCATTTCTACTGGGTACATACGGCCCTAGGAGTGGAACTGAATGCATATGGCTTCAGTAGAGATGGCCCAACCTCAAGTGCTGTGTGCGAACTAAACTTTCTTGGTTTCATCCCTCAGGAATCACTGTTCCAGAGCGTTTTCAGAGGTTTCAAGTAAGGACTTGAGCCCTTGGAAACATTTCTTTGAAGAAAAAAATGACTTTCATGTCAGCAGAGGAGGCAAAAATGGAGCTGACACATTCCCTCCTGCCAGAAGAAAGAGCGTGGTGCTGGCGAATGCCCTAGGGCAGGCCTGCAATTGGAGACCTTGCCCCGCCCCCCCAAGCATCTTTTGGGAGGGTCAGCTCTTCCTTTGCCTTATTCAGCACCTTGCTACCTGGGCAGATCCAAAGTTACTAGCTTTGGAAACCTCCAAATGCACAGTTGGGTTTTGCATCCATGACAACGCATGCCTTACATACCATTTTATTTCAAACAATGAGAAACTAAACACTGGATGTGAAGCAATGTCAGGTTTCAGGTTGGAGGGTGGGGGAGGGGGTAAGACTGTGTCTCCGAGTGGCAACTTGTCAGACGGAATGCCTAATGCAATGCACTTAAGGAAAGGTGTTGATAGACTCCTTGCTCTGTGTCACCCATAAAAAAAATGTCTCTCTCTGCCTGTTTCCTTCAGTCTTTCCTGTCCTTGCATGCCGATTGCATCTCAGCATGTAGACTGTGTACAGAGTCACACACACACACACACACACACACACACACACACACCCATGCACACAAACAGTAAACCTTGGGATGAAGCAGAAAAACAAACAAGCAAAAAAAGCCCCCTCTATTCAGAATATTCGACCTTACAGGCAAGAAAAGAGTTGTAGGCGCTCACTAAATATTTGGTTAACAGAGATGAATAAATGCAGCCCGGGGGGGAGCTCCGCAGCAGGGAAAGGGTGACATTGGGGATGGCGTTTCGCTCTTCGAACCAGTCTCCTTATTATGGCTCACTATAATGACTTAACTCGGTGATTCTTTATGCCCTAATGAAAACACTTTGAACAATTAGGGGTTGTCTCTCAGAAGTTGTAGTTTAAATTAATTTAGGCAATGTATTTAACAGCTTCTACTGTCCGTTAAGGCCAACATGCTACAGAGTGGCAGGTGGGGAGGTACATTCTTGTTTATAGTGACAATGCCGCTGTCTATCTCTTTTCTGTTCTTTTTTTTTTATATAGAAGTGACAACAGCTGGTGCAACTGGAAGGACAAGAAATCACCTGCACCGTTGAAAGGCAAACAAATGTTGGGTTCTCTCGTCTTTGCCTCCTTTCATGTTGAAGGCACCAGTGGCACTAGAGTTGCAGGTATATGGGAACGTCCCTGGCCCAACAGACAGGGAAGCCATCCTCTTCTCCCCACAGCATGTGGGTTAGGAGTAGCAGGCCAAGGCTCCTTGTCATTTGCAGAGAACGTTATATTTGGGGGCAGGTTTTTGTTTTTCTCATAAACACACATAAACACACACCTACCCACAAATGTGTGAATGCTTAATATTTAGAGAATCAAGCCTGGCAGGTGGAAATGAGCCCTTTTGACAAATCTCTATTTATTGTGTTATTCCACCAACAAAGGCTAAAATGCTAACTTTGGGAATAATTTGTGTTTGGGAATGTGATCATTTTTCTAAGTCAGCCAGTGGGCTCAGTTCATTGCACTCCCCACCTAAAAATAAATTCTCTGGCTGACTGAGAACATACCGATACTTGCTGCAAGAGAAGCAAACTTATAGGGACCATTAAAGTGCCAGGGCATTGGAAAATAACAGTGAAGGGAATGCTGATTTGCATTTATGTCATAAAATAACTTGTCACCTTCAATTTATCACAGTAATTGGTACCAGAGGAGGGTGTATGATGCTGGTACTTGCTTCAAAGCCACCTTTCTTCACCTGCCAGTCCATGCCTCTCCCTCTCCCGAAATAGCAATGGGTGCACTTCCAAAGAGACGTGACCTTGGACCTTTTCTATGTCCCTGGAATTCTGGAAATAATGTGCCTTCATTTACTCAAAGAAACCAAATCTCACAACAATCCAAGGAAGTGTGTGCTGTTATTATCCCCATCTCACAGATGGGAGACTGAGACACAGAGAAGTGAAGTAACATGCCCAAGGTCATATAACCAGTAAGTGGGAGAGCCAGGGTCTGTGCCCCAGCAGTGGGACCGAGAGCCCATGATCCCCACCACTGTGCAATACTTCCTGCCAGCTTGGACAGACTATAACGTGCATCCCAACATAAACATGTGGGTGGGGACCAGTACCTGGGGAAAGCACACCTCCCCAAGATCTTCGAACCTATAAGAAAAACACAGTGAGAATGACATATCATTACCATTTTAAACCAAGAGAGAGGCATGGCCAGGGATAAGTTATTCCAACTGGGTTTAGAAAAATAACCAGTGGTTCGTGGTTATTACGGTGCACTTCAGGCGTGGCTCTCTTAGTTACTGTGGAAAGCTGTGAATCCAGTGATTCTATTTCTGTAAGCCAACCCAAGCCAGACATGAAAGGTAGTTACATCTTTCTTTGGGAAATTCTCCAGGTCTCTCTCCATTTAGCTATTATCAGAGCATCTATATATTTTAGTTCTGTAAACTAATTGTGAATTGACTTCTCCTACTGATGAATTCTGAGGTATCTCTGAGTGTGGGTCTCACATGTTTCAGAGAGCACATAAACTGGCTCCATCCGACTGCCCGGCATATGAACATCCTGAAATAGGGGTACTTTTTCCAGGCATTTTGGAAATTGTGCTGCATTTGATGGCAGACAGATCAAGGTTCCTATCCTCCTTCTATCACTGCAGGGCTTGGGTCACTTAGTGTACCTCTCTGAACTTTGATTTCCCTTGTCAAAAGAAGCTTAAGGAAGGGAAGGCAAGTGTGCACTTAGTTAACATTCGTAGCTCACTTTACAGATTATGGCAATGCATATCCAGCTCTTTCATTTGGTTCTTGCTGTGTAAGTATTCTGACTATGTACACTGTATTGTTGTCTTCTTAAAAACTTAATGGTAAAATATACATACCATAAAAGTGATCATTTTAACCATTTTTAGATAGCATTAAGTTCATTCACAATATTGTGCAGCCATCACTACCATCCATTGCCAGAATTTCTTTATCTCCAGCTGAAATTATGTACCATTGTTAGGTCGTAGTCGTTCAAGAAACTGGACTGACGCAGCGAGCTAAGGAGAACAGGGTTTATTAGCAGGAAATAAGAGGGAAAGTGGAGCCAACCAAGGGAGGGTGGGGAGCCAACCAAGGGAGGGTAGGACTGGCTCGGTTGTTCTTAAGTCAGTGTTTTTAAACACAAAAACCTGTGGTTGGGGTATTAGAGTCTGATTGGCCAGAGCCGGTTGCTGAGTGAAAGCTGCATCCTGTTACACCAGAAAAGCCGACCCCAGACCCTAATCTTCCTGGGTAGGGTCATCAGGCAGCTTCTCACGGGGCCATTTTCTCGACTGGCGATTTTCATTCCTCCTAGGCCTGCCTAGATCAAATACCCATTGAACAGTAACTTCCCATTTCCCCTTCCCTCTGGCCCCTGGCAATTACCACTTTACTTTCTTCCTCTATGAATTTGACTATTCTAGGTACTTCATATAAGTAGAATCATACAACACTTGTCTTTTTATGTCAGGCTTCTTTCACTGAGCAGGTCTTTAGGTTTTACCATGTTATAGCATGTGACAAGATCGCCTTCCTTTTCAAGGCTGAATAATATTCCACTGTATGTATATGCCATATTTGTTTATCCATTCATCTGTCAATAGACATTTGGGCTGTTTCCACCGTTTGGTTATTATGAATGTGGGCGTACAAATCCCTGCTTTCAATTCCTTTCAATTCAATATATGTCCAGGATTGGAATTGCTAGATCATAAGATAATTCTTTAATTTTTTGAGGCTGGATGTCGTATATATGTACAAAGTTTGGAATAAAAGAGGTGTTGAGTGGTACCCTGGGAGATTCTCAGGTGCTCCTGCAGGACTTCCCCACCATCAGTTCCCAAATTACTTCAGGGACCTATGAGGCTGCTCCATAAAATCAAAAGCTGCTACTTACTTATTTAGGATCTCTGCTGCCTGCCTTTCCTCCCCTGTTACAGGTGACAGATTGCCAGAGCAGGGGAAAGCAATCCCAAAGATATTAGTATGCAAACCAGAACAGGGGACAATACGGTTTAAAACTGTCTCTCCACTATTTTGCTATGGATTTGTGTCTGAATCTGACCCTACCCCACCCGCTCCTCTCTCTGCTGGAGAAGGGAAGGCGGGCACGTTGGGGACGTTAACCCTTCCTGAACCTGCGTCAATGAGTTCCTCGAAGCATTTGATATTTCAGCAGCCCTGCCTCTGAGCAGTAAGTGAGATGAGAAGCTGTCAAATCACTTGATGACTTCAATTGTTCTATAACTGACATACACTGAAAAGTCTCATTATCACCAATCACTAGCGCACCTCATCCATATCACACCTGTCAAGGCTGTACGCATACCCAAAAGGCCAGCTCCAGCATCACACACAAGGAGAATCCTGCTCTCTGGTAATGCACCTCACCACCATTCAGCCAGTCCCCACGGGGAAGTTGCAGAAGATCAGAAGTCACCACTATTCAGAAAACTAACTCATTCTTTGGATGTTGCTTTTAACTTGTTGCTGATTTTAGCAAACAGGTGAGCTTTTCAGAGAGAAAAGCTCTTAGTGAGTCCTGAGCAAATGCTTAGAAGGAAACCATCTGAGCAGCAGAATTGCAGTTGGCCCTTCAATGGGCTCTTGCCAAAGTCTCCTACCCAAGTCACCCAGCCGGGGTTTTCTAGGAAAATCACTTCTGTCTGCTGACCAGGCGGTCTGCTGAGACGGAGGAGTCGCTGATGTGGCGTGACTATCGTGGGCTTTGGCATCAGGACTAATCACATCACATAGGAAAGTACTTACCCTCTTTCTGCCTGTTTCCTTGGCAATAAAATGAAGAGAGTTTCTTTTTAAAGAACTACCTTTCTTTGGGAACTTACTAGCTATATGGGCTTTCGTAGATCAACTTTTAATGAGCCTTAGTTTCCTTACCTGCAAAATGGGTGGAATAACTTCTGTCTCCAGAGGATTGTTGTGGAGATGAGATAAAATGTAGGTCAATGAGATGATTCAGAGTAGGGACTCAGTAGCTGTTAGATATTGTTATTTCAAGCTGCCTTTCAATTTTTTGATGGTAGACAGGGCATAAATAATTGGAATGCACATATGAAAATAAGATTTGGACCCAAATCATCTAAAATCTGTGTTGAATTTACCTGGATGTTTGAGCCTGATGCCGCCTCCCATGCTCCAGGGGACAGAAGCCTGTTATGATCGGATTCTCTCTGCCAGCACAGCAAGAGGTCTCTGGAGTCAGTGACCAGGGATGAAATCAGGCACCTCAGCTTCTAACCCTTGTGATTTTGAACAATGTTTTATTCTCTTCGTATGTGTTTCCCAGTCTGTAAAATAGGGATAAGAATTGTAGCTGCCTCAGATGTATTGATTAAATTAAACAAGATGATACATGTGAAATACTTAGAATGGCTCTCCACACCAGGTAAAGCATTCAATAAATGTTAGCTGTTATTATTATTCAGAAGCTTTCCTGTGCAGCTGCTATGGTTAGAGGGGTGGACGTGGAGTTCACGCTAGCTTAGAATAGCTTATGGGGCATATCTCTTCCAGTGACAGCACATTAGTTTGAAATTGGGAATATTTACACCATGGAAATTGGCAAACATTACCCATCAGCTCTTCTCCCCTCTTCCTACCCAAACTCAATTGACAAACATTTACCAACACAATACTGGGTGCAAAGAAACCCATGGTGCCACTAGGCCTGCCTTTCCACAGTCCCAGAGCCAGGCAAAAACAGGGATGCCAACCAGGTTGAAGGTCACTACCCAATCAAGCTGATGGGGAGAGGCAGACACCCTTCCTCCTCTGATTCTGTAGTCTTCACCCCATGTGTCTCTGTGACAACGCATCAGGTGAAGTATCTGTTGTCAGAGACAATCTTTCCAGACATCATTTCTGCCCCTCCTACTTTCTGAACACTCTCTTTAGTCAGGGATCTTTAATTGTAAGCAACAGAAACAAACTGATAAACATAAGCAAAAGGAGAATTTAATGGTAGGGAATGCTACATTCACAGGCTTGAAAGAAAGTTTGATGTAGGTGGTTTGGAACAGGCAGGTCTTAGGCAGCTGTAGAAAGTTCTGGTAGAAGGAAGAACTTGATGGTCTCACCAGCTTGAATAATCAGCTTTCGTCTCATTTTTTTCCTTGCTTATGTCTTTTTTCTCTTAAGACACAGTCTTAGGAGGAAGAAATCAATTGCCTGAGTTGAGATCACATGCCCACTTTGTGGCTATATGGGGGCATCTAGATTTAGGACTCAAGAAAATTACCCACAACTGTGTGATTTCCCAAAGTGAACCACATGCTCTTGAAGAAATGGTGCTCGGTGGCCACAACCATGACAAATGTTCACTCCACCTCTTAGCCCTCCTGGTGGGAAATGTTTTGCGGTCCCTTTTTTTTGCAAAGTGGATGGTCATGCCAACTAAACTTCACATGCATGGTCTTCCACACAATGTGGTGGCAGCACAGATGAGTGGTAAAAACCCAAGGCCCATCAGGTTGAAGAAAAGAATACCCCCAAAGGAAGAGATCCTTGCCTATAGCTCGAATAACCCCCAAGTTTATGGAGTTCATGAGAGTGCACTTCACCAACTGATCTCTGTGTGGCATCCTCTGGGGAACATCTTAAGAACTTAATCGGCCCTTTTCACCTCCAATTTCTCCTGTTCTTGCCCAGGGTGATTAATGTGATGGCGGCTTTGATGACAGCTTCACAGAGTCTCCAGGGATCTATAAACTTGGGGTAGCATCCTAGGGCGATTCGTTTCCTCCTAGGCCTCCGTCCATCTCTCCAGGCACCAACTAAGCGCTCCGGAAAGGCTTCCATAAGCCTGTCAGCAGTGCTGCTGGGCCAGGGTGTGCCTTTTCTAGTTTCAATTTCTTTTTTCCTTCTATTCCTCATTGTACTTGATTTAGAAAGGTGGTTTTATCTTCTTTAGCTCATTTTTTTTAACAGCGCTGTAGATGATGGCCTCTTTTCTTTCACAGTGTCTGGATAATCTCCCTTTAGCAGCAGACCACTGTGGCTTTTTTTTTTTTGAATATGCTAAGAGATTGGCTCAGGAAAGATCAATAATGAACCACCAAAGACATATGGAATCTGCTTTTGATATAATGGGTCAGGGAAGGGGGTCAACAAGTAAGCTTCTCATGAACTACTTTATTATACAACAACAACACAGACAGCATTGGGTGTCCTCAAGTGGGATTATTAAGCTCAGAATCTTTTATTTTACAGCCACCTTTGATTTGGGTAGAGAGAGGTGAAAGAGGAGCCACTTATCTGTCTGTGCCTTCTTTATTCTGTTGTAACATTTCCCTATTTCTTTAATACGTGCTAGGCATTTTTCTAAGTGTTTTGCATGTGTTGACTCGTAAAAGGTAGGTCTCATTATTTTCCCTATTTTCCAATGAGGAAACTGAGGGTCAAAGGGCTTAAATACTGCCCTAGGTCACAGAGCCAAAAAGTGGAGGAGCCAGGGTTGGAATCCAGAGAGACTTGCTCTAGAATCTGGGCCTTTACCACTATGCTGTAGTGCCTCCCTACAGGGCAGGGGCTGTGTTATCCATCTCCTGCTCTCTGTGCATGGCACTTAGCTAGTGCTCGCTCAACTTTGCAGGTTCAAATCCTTGTGGGACCATGTTCTCTACAGCACTGGCCTTCTTTCTTTTTAGAACAGTAAGCTCCTTCTCTCAGGGCCTCAAACCTGCAATTTCTTCTGATTGAAACTCTTTCCACTTTGCCCTCTATGCTGGCTGACTTCTACTCATCACTCTGGTCTCTTTAAATGACACATCCCTCCCCTATTAACACTTTCATACATCCATGTGTTTTCCTGCCATCCCATTTATTACAATAACAATTGGTTTAATGTGTGGCAGATCCTTCTGCGTGGTGTGGGCCCAGCTCCCACTCGGAGATGCACAGGACCCATGCCCACAGATAGGTTCTCTCATGGGTAATCAGATTTGCAACATACCTAGGCTGCTTTGAGTCTTGCTTTTTGCTAAAACTCTCTCACCCTGCAAGTGCTAAACCTTGCGGGGATCAGTGTAACCGGCTCAACCACTTTTGCCTTTTCATTGGCTAATATCCTTCTTCTGTGATGTGATGAGGGGCATTGGCTCCTTTGTTGTAACTGGGGATAGTGAGTGAGGACCATCTTGTAATGTGAGGAGATATAGAGTAAAGGCCTGTCATGGCGGAGGCCACAGCTTTGGCTCCCCTTGAGAGAAAAGCCGCACTGTCGTCCTTTTTCCTCCACTGGACTCGGTAGTCCGTGTGTATGTTTTATTTCATCCTAATGATGCGGACACTGCTAGCTGGTGTGCGTATCATTGTCTGTCTCCTCTACCAGACTCTACACTCCAAAAGATCAGAGACCATGTCTCTGTAGTTTACTGGCCTGTCCCTGCCACCTAACACTGTGCCTGACCCCAAACAAGTAGCCAGAAAACATTCATGGAATAAAAAGATGCTCAGTGTCTATTTGACAGATACATAAATGCTTTGAATAAAGCAGGGGGACCAAAGATAGGACTTAGGATCACAATTCCCTTGTTTCCAGGAATTGGTACCATTATACCTTCTACCCAGAGGGTGTTATTCAAACTGTAGAAGGAGCAATCAGAACTTACTATTGGACTTAGTTCTCAGGCACTGGTCCAAGAGGCTTCCTAATGGTCCAGGTGTTAACCTTTTAGTGGCTGAATCATGGAAGGCTATAAGGGGTTGCTCAGGAAAAAGACTGGGGTGCTTGGGAAAGTGGGAGAGGCACTCAGGACTCAGGGCAGCAGGCATTTATCAACCCAGCTGGAGGTATTTCAATAGTCTAATAACCAACATTACTGTGCTGATACAGACTACATATAACCTGGGCCATGAGGAATCACTTGAAAATAACCCAACAGGAACTTCACATGGCGCACCAACTTCTGAGATGCTAAATGTGGAAGCATTATAATAATTTGTGTGGTGCGAGTCATGCACCCAGGATCATAGTATCAAAGATACATACTTTATGTGGGATCAGGTCAGACAGGCTATATTACAGGAAGACTTTGGATGGGCCTCAACTACAAACAGATGGAAGAGAAGGGAGCCACACAGCAACATTTTTTGGACATCTTTTATTAGCTGGATGTCTTGAGAAGGCAAAGATGCTTAACTTCTTCCTTCATTAGCATTTTTTATGTTGTTCAGAGGTCACTAGAAATGGACTGACTAAACGATGAAGCCAAATGTGCTGGCCATGGGAACGCAAGGTTGACACTCACGTGTGATGGTGGCAAAGGCTTTGTTTTCTTCACAAAGAGGATGGCAGAGTCTGGGTATCAGTGTCAAGGGGCCAAAGATGAATGAGTAATGGCTGAACTTGGCATATGTGAGAGCTGTTGAGGAGGCAGGAAGCCGACCGCAAATGGAAAGGAATTTTCCCTGAAGTTACTTGACCTTTCTTTAATCCTAAGTGTAACCCACAGAGGCACCAGCTTTTTGTCTATAATGTGGCATCACTTTTGCTCTGTCTGATGATGACTGAAGGTCAGTCTGAGGGCTAGATATTCCAGAGGCAAAGGCTGCCCGTTGGCCACTCTACCAATGTGAATTCTTTAAACAATCCCTTCTCATTCCCCTTTCCTCTTTTTCCCAATATATTCCTTTCTTTTTTTCCTTTTAACCATGTTCCTGGTTTCTAGCTCAAACTTGCTGGTGGCAAACAGAACAGAATTTCTTCTTGACTTCTGGCTCACTTGTTTCATGAATTATTTCAGGTCAAATCCTATTAAAGTAAATGTCTCCACTGTGGGGAAATCTCTCTGAATAGGGCATCGAGCCCTCAAGTTCGGGCCAGCTTATGCCAGGCAGGATTTGATAGCAGGGTGGAGAAAGAGCTCAGGTAGACGTTGCTTCTAGCAATAAGGCAAATAACCTAAAATCCTTCCCGGTATAAAACACCTATAAATGTTTTATAAAATATAACAAACATCATTTTAAATGCAGAGCTGAGCTCATAAAAATGTAAGGAATATCCCCATGGGTCCCAAACAAAGAGAGAATTAAAATCAGAGTGATAAGTGTGAGCTAAAATCAGGGCTGCCTCGATTGTGTGTGTGTGTGTGTGTGCGCGCGCTTGTGTGTGAGTGTCGGGCACTCTGGCTGGTCTTCCTGAGCCAGGAAGGGAGGGGAAGTTAGATCTTTTCAAGCCAAATATGCTGCCCCTGGAAATGAAGGGAGGACCCTCCGAGAAAAACTCTAGCCTTTCAGCAAAGGGAGATGTAAGAGGAGGTTGCTTGTCTTAGCCTGAACTCTGGCTGGGAAAAAAGAAAAGTCTCTGGGAAGATTCCTATCATCATATATATTTAGTATTTAAATTTATGCTACCTGCTAAAACCTTGACTTCCTGGAAAAATAATTAATATAAAAGTGAACCAGTTTTGGCTTTAACCCTGGAGGGCCTGCCACAAGGCAATGAAAATCTCTTGGGAAGGACAAACCTTCAACCCAGACAGAATGGGAGCCACACAGACACCTGGATAAATGCGAGTTTAGAATCCAAAATAACAAAATACAAAGCTCCAATAAGTCAGGTTGCCCGATTTAGGAAAACAGAACAAAATAAGACACCAAGGTGACTTTGAATTTCAGATAAGCAACACACAATTTTTAATATAAGCATGTCCCAAATATTGAATACAACTGACTTATACTAAAAATAGCTTGTTATTTATCTAAAACTTGTAGCTAAATTGGAGTGCTGTACTTTGCTGGGCAACCTCATATGTGTAAAAGTCAGGGGACACAACAGCAGGGTCAGACTGCCACAGAATTTCAAGCACTGGAGCAATCAGATTGTACTTTTAGATAATTGAATACATCTTGACAACATAAGAAAAGAAGAACCAATTATAACTTTGCAAGACAATTTGGCAGTTTCCCGCAAAACTGAGCGTACTCTTACTATACAGCCTAGTAATTGCACTCCTTGGTATTTATTCAAGGGAGATTAACACTTAAGTCCACACAAAACCCTGCACATAAATGTTTATAGCAGCTTTATTTATAATTGCCAAAACTTGGAAGTCACCAAGATGTTCTTTAGTAGGTGAATGAATTAGCTGCAGTACACTCAGACCGTGAAATATTAGTCAGCACAAAAAAAAAAAAAAAACAGAGCTGTCAAGGCATGAAAAGACACGCAGACCCTTAAAGGCACATTGCTAAGTGTAAGAAGCCAATCCGAAAGGTTAGGTTTTGTATGGTTCCACCTCTATAACATTCTGGAAAAAGCAAAACTACGGAGATAATAAAATGATCAGTGGTTGCCGGGGGAAGGAGGGATGAATAGGTGGAACCCAGAGGATTCTCAGCACAGTGAAACTATCCTGTTTGATACTGTGGTGGTAGATACATTTCACTACCCAGTCTCCCAAACCCATAGAATGTACACCACCAAGAGTGAACCTTAGAGTAAATATGGACTTTGGGGGATGATTATTTATTAACATGGGTTAATAGATTGTGACAAATAAACCACTCTGGTGGGAATGTTGATAATGGGCCCTTTATGCACGCATGGGGGTAGGAAGTATATGGGAAATCTCTGTACCTTCTGCTCAATTTTGCTTTGAACCTAAAATTTTCTATCTTCCTCACTAGACTCTACGGTCCATGAAGGCAGGTACCTTCAGTATCTGGCTTGCCATTGAATCTACAGAGCCTAGCACATGGCCTGGGACTTTTTTGGAGGCACCCTGAAAGTTAGAATCTTTAGGTAGAGAAAAGAAACTGGAAGTTAGGGATGAGATTCGTTTTTCAGGATTGCTGTGCATACAAACATGGTATTTTTCTGGAGCCGAAAGGACTCTGGAACAAACACCTAGTGCTGCCATTGCTTTTCCAGATAAGGAACATGAGGAGTGCATCAATTGGCTGAAAATCTAGGATGATTAAGTGGTGGAAGTCAGGCTCAAACCCAGTTTTGCCAGTTCCCAAAGGGCACTGCTTACATTCTGTCATGTTGACTTTAGGCTCAAGGTCATGGCTGTGTAAGTGAAAAAAAAACCCAGGCATGAAAGAACAAATATTGCATGCTTCTAGTTACATGAAATATGTAGAATAGGCAAATACATGGAGACAGAAAGTAGATTAGAAGTTACCGGAAGCTGGGGGAAGGGAGCAATGGGGAGTTATTGCTTAATGATGAGAAGTTTTGTTTGGGGTAACGACTACATTTGGACATAGTGGCACGGCTGCACAACATTCATGGTATCGTATTACTGAATTGCGCACTTAAAAATGGTAAAAATGGCAAAAATGGCAAACATTAGGACATGTATTTTATCACAATTACAAAGAGAAAAAGATCACGGCGGTGGTCATTCCCACTTTTTTCGCTTCTCCAGGCCATTTGTAGGATGAGGACAAAGACCTTAATGGGCATTTTAAAAGAGTGCATTGAGAGGAAGGCCTAAAACAAGCAGAGACAAATGCATGATGTAGGCCCATCAAATAAAAAGTGACACTTCTCTATTATTAGCCTGCAATTTCTCAGCAAAGTAAAATCTGTGAGCTGACACTGGAAAAATGCCAGCTCCATACATAAGCTATTTAATTTTTCTGGATAGGGTGTAAAATAACTGTTAAAACTATAAAAGATACCATATGGCGTCAAAGAATAGAGGGGAAAAGAGTTTTTTCCGTTGTTGTTGTTGTTATTTGATGAATAGTGAGTTCTCTACTCTCCTAAAAAAAATATAAAGGTGTCATTAAGAGAAAAATTCCGAAAGTGTCAAGAAGACATATTCAAAATGGAAAGAAAGCTGAAAAGATAAATAAAGTGAGCATTCCTTTAACTATATTTGGTGGAGTCCTGCCGAGAAGAAAGAGCCCAGCGAGGCAGCGTTGAGACAGAGTTTATTGATGCCGGCTCCCCCACAGCAGGGTACAGACAGAGAACTTGGTAAAACAATCACATAAAAAAATTACGACTCTTACATCTGATCTTTACGGCTACACAGAAAAGAAACTGTCCTCTGGAGCTGTCCGTAGGCCATGCTGAGGCAGAGATTCAAAGAATTAATTTTTCCCCTCCCAAGCCTCACAATCGCACCGTTTGCTCACACACGGTCAGAACAGACGGAAAGCGATGTCTCACGTTTAGGCGACTTGAAAGATGTTCGTAAAAAGCCCCTGTACGAGATTTCGAGCAGTCCTCCCAATCACATTTTGAAAAATCACTTCTCTTGTTTTTAAAGAGTATACACAATTGAAATCTGTATTCCCTCTGAGGGGAAATTGTAGTAAGTGGTAAACTGGCTGTAAGTGGAATCTCTCTAGAATCTCAGATCTGGAAAGGAGCTTACTGATCATCCAACCTACACAGGTGCTTTGCATAGTGTGGACTGAGCCACACCCATGAATTGAAATCAGTTTAGCATTGGGAGGCAGAGGAAGAGGAGGAATAAAACAAGATCGAATTGCGTATTAAAAGTGTGTGGCATACTGCTTTGTGAGACTTTGGTTTCAGCTGTATGTGTGTGTGCGCACGCCTGTTGGGTCACAACGCAAAGTCTGTGACTTACTGTAAGTTCTGGTAAAATACACACACACACACACACACACACACACACACACACACACACACTGGAAAGTTACCAGTCAAATCAAACACCTCCTGTTCCTGGTAAGTCACCTGGAGCCAGAGAGGGGAAATGACTTGACTTTCCCAAGGTGCACGTGAGTCAGATGTAGCTCAGGTCCCTTGACTCCCGATATCCTCTAGTGATCAAAGCATGCTTGCGAGGGGGTGTCAGCTCTGCCCTGGGGTTTCCAGACCCCCTTGGCAGCTTCACTCTGTTCTCTTCTGGAGCAATTCTTGTGTTTCTGCATCAAACGGACTCCCCTTTCTCCTTATCTACTAGTACTACTCCAGACCTTACACCATATAGGATCAGTGGTCCTGTGGGATGGGGCGCATGTGTGGGGAGACAAACAATGAGTGTCCAGGCTTAGATCACCCGTGACTACTGGGGAGCTCAGGGGGTGCAAAATTTCACAGTTCCCTGGAGTTGTTAAGCCACAGGAGAACTCGAAGCACAGCCTCTCTGTGAAAAAGAGGGTGCATGTCAAGACTCATATTGAGGGCATTCTCGGCAAGGAGACAACCAGCTGACAACGGTGGGCTTTAGGTAATTCCTGCCAGACTCGGGCACTCTGGCTGGTCTTCCTGAGCCAAAAGGGAAGCACGTAGAACATCTTCGACTGCAGAGTACAGCAGGATTATGAAGGAGGATCCTGCCTGGGGCTCCAAGTGCCTCCGGTTTTGACTTAGAGGAGAGACTTATCGGGCCCACCAAAAAACAAACACTTATATTACATTTACTATGTGTCAGACACTGTTCTGAGAATATCACAAATATTTATTCGTTTAATCCACATGATGAACCTCTTGGCCTTAGAGGGCTCTGCGAGCTATAGTCTAGGCAGAAGGTTGAGAAGCATTGAGATGTGTTAGAATAATTTGTTTTTCTTCCTGATTCAGGAGGGCAAGTACTCTTAATAGAGTTTAGAACTATGTCATTGACAATGTGAATTAATCAAGTCAAATCCAGGGAGAAAAGGTCAACTGCCTACTTTCTCTTGGCAGAGGAATTGGGAGGATTGTTCTTCTTGCAAAGATTCATCACCTTTTGATGCTTTCCAGAAGTGGTGATGAATTCGCAAGGAGCTATCTACTTTTTAAAAAATCTCTTCATATATTTGTAGTATAGCTCCCTTGGTGCAGGGAGTCTGCTTAGCTCCTGAAACAACCCACTCAAGCCCATATAGAGGCCAAACCTGTGCCCTTGGCCTTTTGATCCAGGATTTTGCAGAGCACTGGATGAAGTCCTCAATAATTTGTTGAATGTTTATTACCATACTTCAAAAACTGAACCTGACTTTGAATACTTCTGGGTTTGATGATGAAAGTAGTAGAAGTTTACTGAAGTGCAAGAAAGGAAAGAGCTTTTTTTCCCTCCCCTAAAGATGCATAGGCAGTGAGGGTTTTTTTGAAGTACTTATGACGTACCCTTATGTTTTATATGTTAACATGTAAATCCCACAATACTCGGATCGAATCTCCATTTCCTAGACGAGAGAACTAAGTTAAATGACTTGCTGAAAGTAAGTAGGTGAGGGGCAGCATTCGCAATATCGTCTATCTGCAGAACCCATTACTCTTTCCACATCATGCTGCAGACTGGAGGTTATTCCCCCCTTCACGTGAAAAAACGAGTTGGCCCTAGTGGCATCCACTAACCATGGCAAAACTTTAATGGATCTTTCCATGCCACAGCCTACTGATTATCCATGCAGAATAAGCAACAGTTAAAAGCTGTTCTCTGTAATTAAGACTTGGTTCCCTTAACAACTCCACCATGTAATTAAACTTATTTCTTGAACAGGCAGATATGATTCACCAAAGGATCTAAGAAGTCATTTAAATTATGTCTAGTTTCTTGCTCTGGGTTAACCCCTGGTCAAGTCTGGGCTTGGAACTGAAGTTTAACGAGGAATGTAGAGAATGCCGTCAGCCCAGAACTCACCAGCACAGAAATTCTATGGGAGTCGGAGTGTGTTTCCCGAACAATCTGTGAAACTTCTAACTTATTTCTGCTCATCGTTTTCCTCAATGAACATGTCGGGTAAAAATGCAGGTTGCTGAATAGTTATCCCTTTCTTGGAGCAGCCTCCATTGACTTAGGCAGCAAATCTTACATAGTTATTCACTGATTATCAGAAATGGAAAATGTTTCTTGTTTGAAAGGTAATTATTAGAGGTCTCACACTAACAATGTCTTGAAAAAAACATGTATTTGTTGTTATCAGTACATTGTGGCTGTATTATGAAAAAATTTGGCCATCACCACGAAGTTTATAGATTATTTTTTTTTCAGTTGAGATAAGATTTGGCTTAGCAGAAGGCACCGAAAACATAAGAATGGCATTAAATAGTAGTTAAATTTCATGCAGTATTGTGATACACAGTGAGAAGGGAACCCACAGAGATTTAATATCTTCAGGAGTCTATAAAACTCTAGGTTTATAAATGCTAGTCAAATTAAAAAAATTAAAGTAAACAAAAATTGCTTTGAGTTAAAAGCCATTAAATCAAAAGAAGATAATAGGCAGGATCACTTGGCCCCAGATATCAAATAAAATGCCAAGATAAAAGACCAACGGGTTGTCAAACAAAAGAATCACCTTTCCCCTCCCCCATGGGTCAAAAGCAGTTTAAGGCAATCCAAACGTATTTCCTATGTTTGCAGTACCGAAGAAGAGCCCAAATGTCAAACACAAAGTCCTGCACACTTTCACTGTCTCACAATGGCTGCTCTGAGGGGGAGCACGCAATTAGTACCTGGAAACCGCCCCCCAACAAAACGACACAGTACAGTCTCTTAACAGAACTGGATGATGACTCCAGATGTTGGAGATTATGATCTCCTGGATGCAATGGAATTTATGCCAGGAGAGCGAAGAATTAATGAATGACTTTCTCTACTTGTTTGCAATGAGTTTGGTTTACTATTATTTGTACTCATTGCGATGCATGGTAATTACAATGCTGAAAATAACGTGCACCACGTGACTGCTGAAGTTAAGTTTAAAAGGGGGGCATTTGTCATTTTAGTCTGCACATCTGGTTCTATCATAGCTGCCACATGATTAATACAGGAATATATTACAGTGAAATCCCTTTACATCAAAGTTTTATTTTCCAGGAAATAGAATACTTTCCTTCCTTCTCTCTCTCTACCTTCTCCCACATTCTATGCTGAACTCTGAAATTTCCAGCACAAAGGTGCATTGCAGTGAGAACAGGGAATCTGTTCTCGTCTTTGTTCACTTCTGTTAAGTTCCATAGTTACAAATGGGGTACATATGCATCCTTTGTTTTAAAAGCACACCCACAAGGGGGAAACCCCAAAGCTCATTCTAAAACCAGGCAGGGCATCAGATACCGCAAACAGTTAAACCACAGGAGTTGAATTGTAAATTTTAAACTCCCTTTTATTGAAATATAAGTTTGTTTAGTATATTTACACCACACTTTATGCACATATATACATACTAGGCAAATTTCATCAAATAAAAAAGTTTTTCTTATTACAAAATTAAAATAAAAACAAAGTAAAGTGCATGAAACTGATTTTTTCTTCTTCTGCTGAACATCGTCATTGTCAAAATTTTGGTCGACTGGGGGAGGGGACAGAAATTCATTATGTGACTCGGTGCACACAGCCAGTCAGTCCCGCGTTTGCAGCCTTCAGGCCAAAAAGACAAGCGGTAAAGAACAAGTCAAACACACAGTCGGGATCTGCAGGGCTCCCCGGGTTCTGGAGGTCCTGATCTCTTTGTCCTATCCGGATCCGTTCCCCAGCTCTGTACGGTGATCTCACCACCACCAGCTGGAACAAAGAGAGAAGACAGGAAGGGGGCTCCACCAGCCAATGTCACGGCCGTCTCCGGGCCGACAGAGCTACGTTTGGTAGGAAACTGCAGAATTAGCTCAAAGGCTCAGACAGAAGTTTTCCTTTTTGGGAAAGGGGGAGGAGGGCAAGGAATGGGATGCATCTCCCACAGAGACGGCCACCGGGGGGCCAAACTCGGCAGCGGGTTTCTTCCGATCCAAACTCCCTGCTGGCGCAGAAAATAGCCTTTTTATAGACTGGGTGGAAGGGATGGTATACTTCTCACCTCGGTGAGTTCTCCCAGAACTTTGAAAGGAAACAGCATGAACAGAAAGGGGCAGGTGGGTGAAACGGAAGTTTTCAGCCGCCTTCTCGCTCACGCCACTGGCTGGGCGTTGGCCGGCTGGTCCTAAGCGGTGGCAGAGGCGACAGCCCTTTCACCATCACCCACTCCCCAGCCAGGGATTTTTCTCTCTCTTCCTCAGGATAATGCTAAGTCCCAGGTCGGCGGCCGTATTTGGCCTTACAGTGTAAAATGTGCTTGGCGAGGAAGTCGAGGCGGCGCTGCAGTAGCTGAGCGTGGGGGTCGGCGAGCTCCGCCAGCTCGGGGAAGCGAGGCTCATGGTGCTGATAGAGGCGCAGCAGCCGGGCGGCCGCGTCCTGGCCGCGGTGCAGCTCTAGGACGCGTCGCGCTGTCCGCTCTCGGAAGACGCACACCGACTGCAGCAATGGCTCATTATACTTGTCCCACATGCTCGCTACCCGGTAGCCGTGCACCAAGCCGGCCTCGTTGTCCAGAAAGACCAGCGCCCCACCTGGGCCGCGGTGCAGGTTGCTAGTGGCGCGCTGCATGACGCGCGGGTCCCATTGCAGGCTGAAGAGGTTGCTGACCAGCCGATCGAAGTTGGCCGTCAGGTAATCAAACAGGATCAAGTCGGTCCATTGCACCAGGTCCACCAGCTCCGTCTGGCTGCGGTTAGCTAGCTCGTCCCCGGCGGCGCGCAGGGGCCGCAGATGGCCGTCCTCGGAGCGCCAGGGCGCGGGCACCACCACGTCCGTGAGGTTAGGCAGCCAGCTCGTCAGGCTTACCACGCTGCCCTCCGTCCAGTGAGCCGTACGAAGCTCCTCTTGCACCTGCGCCCACTGCGCACCCCGAGCTTCCACCCGAGCCAGTGCCAGCGGCGGCACGTGGCGTTGGAGGCCCAGCAGACGCGCCAGGTAGTAGGACAGGGCCTCGCCCTGTATCTGCTCTGGGTTGATGCCGTAGCGCACGCAGGCACGGGTGCCGTCGGGGAAGAGCGCCAGCCGGTTGGAGCTGCGTCCGCATCCCCCGCGCTCCAGGGCCACCACCCGGGCTCCGCGCACTGTCTCCAGCCACGCCGCCGCCTGGGCCTCCGAAAAGCCCCGGGGCACCTGCTCTTCCAGGCCGAGGCTCCAGAAGATGCCACCGTGCACCACAGCGCGCTCCTCCAGCTGGGGCCGCCCGGCTGGCACGTGCCGCCTGCGCTTGTCCCAGGGCTGCCGGGGCAGACCGTCTACGCCGGCCGCCAAGGTGAGCAGAGACCGGAAAGTTTTCAAGGAGCCGCCACGGGCGTCCCGCGCCAGGAGCGGGGGCTGAGGAAAGCGAGGCGCGGATTCTGGGCCGTTGCTACCAGGCGGGCGCGGCGGGATTCCGTCTTCGGGCGGCCGGGGGATGAGCAGCTCAGTCCGCGGCGGCAGGAGCCTGCCCCACAGCGCCAGCAGCGAGCCCAGCACCAGCAGCCAGAGACCAGCGGTGGTGGCGGCGCCCCGCATCCTCCTGCCCATACTCCTCCGGCTATGCTGGTGCAGCCGCCGCTTCAAGCCGAGCCCGGGTGCCCGGGTCCCGGCGGCGAGGCGGGACCGGCAGCTTGATGGCTCCGGGGCTCCGGACGTCTCAGCCCCATCGCGGCTGTGAGGCGGTGCGGGGCTCTGCCCGGCGCTGGGAACTCGCTCCGCCGCCGCTTCCCAGCTGCTTTTGTATTTCGCTGTGAGACCCTCCGGCGGGCTCGATTCACAGGCGTCCGGACCACGTGGGAGCGAGGGGGATCCCCCCCCTCCCCTCCTCCGCTACGTTCCCCGCCCCCCACTCCTCCGCCCCCTTCTCCTCCTCTTCCCCTTAAAGCGGCGATGGCTTCTCCCAAGCTGAAGAGTCGGCCCCACAGTGGGTCGGGGACTTAGGGGCTGGGAGGAAGTCCGGCTGGCGGCGCCCACGCAGGGGCGTCGGCGGGGGCGGCACTGAGCTGGGGTCCGGCGGTTGGGAGAGTCGCGCCCCCGACCCTCGCGGGGGTTGGAGCGGTCGCGGGGGTCTCTTGGCCTGGGCAGCGTCCGGCCTCCTCTGCACTTCAGACCAACCCTCACCGCTCTGGGTGCTGCGGGGCGAGGATTAGGGCGGGTCCCTTTGCCTTCCTGGTTTGGGCGGTGTAATTCACTCTGCCTTACGTAAACCTCTGGGAATTTCTCCGAACCACCGAGGGTGCGACTCCAGAGGGGAGAGGAATGGGTTTCGAACCGACACCCACTTTCCCGGAGCGTGCTGTCCACCACTGGTCCCTGAGGCTTTCCCAAGGCACTGACAGGGACTTAAACCTCGCTGTGCAAGTAGAGCACCTAGGTCAGCGCCAATCCATTCGTTCATCCGTTCAACCAAGGATCTGCCCTCGGTTCTGGTCTCAGTAAAACCCACAGATCCAGGACCCTAGGCTCATGGAGCTCACCTGGTAGGGGGACGTTCAAGTTGCAATGAGAGGCTTATAACCCAGGATCTGACTTAGTGCGGGGTGGCGGGGCTGGGTGTGTGTGGGGGGAAGGGTGTCAGGGAGGATTTCTCTAAAGAAATGATACTATTCTATGAGGAAACAGACACAGAACAGGGATGATGCTTGCTGAAGATCTCACAATTAGCAAGAGGAGAAACTAAAGTTCGAACTCGGGTCTCCTGGCAACATGCCACTGGATTTTCCCTCCATGTTTTTATCAAGTTGTTAGTATTTCTTTCTCTCTCTCTTTTACTAACCATGATTTAGTCAATCACTTTGTTACCAAAATGTGATTTTCAACTCAACGAGTAAAGAAAATCCCTATATTGCATTTGACTTAATGCTGTAATGATTTAAGGGAAGGAAATAAATAACTGGGTGACGGGTGGAGGAGCAAAAACTAAGAAAACAAACAAATGAATAACAAAACAACAAACCAGGTTGTCTTCCAGGCACCTTTGGTTCAATCCGCCAGGAAAGCTCATGGGTAAGAACGGGTGCCCCTCCTTCCCTCTCTGTACCAGAGTGTGTTCCAGACCCAAACCAAAATTTCCAGGTAAGACACATGATTGCTGCTGGTGGTGGGATCCACCTCCTGAAAGCAGGAGTTTCAAACGTCTCCTTACATGTGTTTCCTTCTCTCTTTTTATTCCCCATCAACTGCACATGGGGGTTTCAATTGTATTAGGTCATCAGCTGGCACTGAGTATATTTTATTCACCAAAGCATGAACGTTCTGGAGTTGTAGGGCAGACACCCTAACGTCTGTGGCTGAGCAGAGGCATTGGACCACACGGAGGGCCTCCCAGCGCCGACTCAGTATACCCTGAGTGTTTCCATGTTGATCTTTGTTGCATCTGTTCTGCATCATACAGTGGCTATATCATTGCCTTTTTATAGATCTTATCTGATGATGAGATTACTATTGCTCCCATATGGACACATCCAAACATGTTCATTCATTGAGGGGTGCTGTCCTCCTGCTCTGTGAAAGCTCCCTACCCTAACATTCCCTGGAGGTCAGGGACTATTTCCTATCACCTTTCTATTTCTCCTAACAGCTAACATGGTGTATCGTACTAAAGAGGGGCTCAATAAATTCCTTTTTTTTTTTTTTGTCTTTTTGTTGTAACTTCCGCTGAGAATTTTTTTTCCCTTTCCCCAAATGCACTACTTTCAACTTGGGTAAACTGTAAGCAAGATCTCCACCTTGTGGGCATAAGTAGAATATCATCTAATTAGAGGAAACTACATTTTTAACGGAGCAATTAATAGTTTAAGTTCAATTCTGAGAATATTACATGGCTACCATGGCCCACACCGTGTCCTAGATTCTATGGGGAGATCCCAAGCAGTTGGGGTCTCTTTTTAGCTGTTAACAAAAACTACACATAACAGCAGGGATAGTTCATTGTAAGCTCCATGAGGAGTCTGACTGCTTTATGGTTGCCTGACATAATGCGTGGCACTTAGTGGTGTTCATTAGCAATTTTCTGAATAAATCATTGGAATGTTAATGATATGAAGCTCTGCAAGTAGCATATATGAAATCTTTTTTTAAACACCTTACCAGAAAAGGATACAAAATAAGAACTAAAGGGAACAAATATCAGTGAAGCTTCTGCTCAATGTGGGAGGAAGCACATGAATTTTAGTCTGGGAAGCCTGGCCTCAAATCTGACACCCCAGCTCGAAGAATCTTCCAATCACATGACTGGTACCGATGAAGAAACTGAGTCTCACAGAAGTCGGCCAAGATCTTACACCTGAGAAGACAGACTGACTTGATCACAGGACTGAATGCACGGAGTACCAGAACAGGAGGCACTAACGGAGACTTGGACAAGTTCATCGACGTGCAGAATTACAGAGAACCAAGGGAACGAATCAAAAGCAAAAAACAAAAGACAAACCCAACACGGAATGCTGTTTTAAGGTGGCGTTTGCTTATGTTAGACCGTGTTTTAACACGCTCCTCTTTTTGCCTGTAAGGGGAACACCCTCCTGCTCTCCTTCACTCCTTGGTCTGAGGACCCCCCCCCATCGCACACCGTGGTCGAACCGCTGTGGCTTCCGGGGTAGCGAAGCTCATCGCAGTGTGTGACCGTGGCCCCGTCTGCCCCTCCGTCAGCTGTTTGGGGATGAGGCGAGGTGCTGCTCCTCTGTCACTGCGACGGCGCTGATTTTCACCTTGAAAACTTCCTTAATATAATTCCTCAGAGCTTCTCCCCACCTCGACTTCCAGTTGCCTCAGAGTTTTTCACGGTCTTGTTTGAAGAATGATCTGGTTCACATAACAGTGCCTTCCGGGGATGGGAGAGGAGGTGGAGTTGAGGGCTGGGAGCGGGGCAGCAGGCTGGGAGTTGGAACATTTTCCAAGTCTGGTGTTTCCATTTTCTGGTTGTTTCCTTTCTGGCTAGTCATTTTTCTACTCTGCGTGTTGGTTTCTGCACCTGAGAAATGAGGACAGAAAATCTTACCTCGCACTGCTGCTATGACGTTCTAGCGAGATATTAATAATCACCACAACATTAGCTGCAAACACGTACTGAGTGCTTATGATGGGCTTGGCCTAGGGCTTTAACCCTCCTAACAGGTGTTATTGTCCCCACTTCACAGATGGGAAGACTGAAGCTCAGCCAGTAACTGACCTGAAGTCAAGTAAATGGTAGGACTGAGATTCCAGAATGATGGCAACAAAACTCTAAACTAATTGTAAACTGATAGGAAAATGTTGGATATAAAATTATTGCATTGAATCAAAGTAGACTCAACTGAGATTAAATGTTGATTTGAAATGTTCTCTGGGGTTGCTACTAGGTGAAATGGTTTAGAGCATTAAAACAAGCCAGGTGTGTGACCTTGAGTAAGTTACTTGACCTGTCAGTGTAGTCGTCTGCAACATGCAGTAATGATCATGTTATTGTTATTACTGATGCTAATTATAAGAGTTATATAACATCTCATAATTAATAGTGATAACTAATAGTTACAGATCCCATAGCTTATTGTGGTGATTAAATTAGTCCCTATTAGGTGCTTGAATGCCTGTCAAAGGGTGCACTATTATCATTACCCCCTTTTCTTCCTGTGTCAGTTTCATTGCGCAGATGGGGTCTCCTCCTTTTCCTGTTGCTGTCCTCCAGCAAACATTATTTGGGTCTTGAGAGACCTAATAAACTGCCGTTCCTGCCCAGGATACCCTCTTTATGCCCAGATGGGCATCTTCTCTAAAAATTTTGCTCTCATCCTTCCCCATGGAGCTGGGCCAGCTGGACCCTACCGAGGTTCCCAGGGCAGCCCTTCCTGAAAGCTAGAGCCTCCAGCCAGCCAGCCAGCCAGCCTTGAGCAGCTGGCTTCCTTCCTCTCGCTACTCTGCTTCCTTCAATCCTGGCCTTTTCTAGGTGTTCTGAGTTACAAGTCCCTCCCTTTTACAGGGACGTTTGGAAGTCTCTAAAAGATAGAAGCTTCTAAACACACCCTTCTAGATGCTTCTATGAAAAGGAAGAGACAGAAGGAGCATGTCAGAGAGAGGACTATGGTGTTCCTTGAAACTGGGTATGGCTCCTGCTTCGTCACTGGCTCTGTGACCTTGGGTAGCTTTCTAAGTACTTTGTTTTTTTTTTCCTTTTAGATTTTATTTATTTATCTTTAGAGGGGAAGGGAAGGAGAGAGGGAGAGAAACATCAATGTGCGGTTGCCTCTTGTATGTTCCCTGCCGGGAACTGGCCTGGCAACCCAGGCATGTGCCCTGACTGGGAATCGAACCGCGATCCTTCGGTTCGCAGGCCCGCGCTCAATCCACTGAGCTACACCAGCCAGGGCTTGGGTAGCTTTCTAACCTGGGTCAGTTTCATTATTCGTGTCTCCCTCTTCTCCATTCTTTCTCCCCGCCAGGGTACATTATTTTTGTGCTTGGAGATCATTGTCTTTTTCTTGGTATTTCTTTTATATGACCGTGATCTGGATCTCCCAAGAATTGCTTAAATGATCTTATCCTCACATACCTGGCTATTGGGGGCCAGTGTATACACATCTGGTTCCCGGTGAATCCTACCGGATACCTAGAAGGAGATCAGGAAATGAAAGAGTCTTTGCAATTCACCTGTCTGCCTGAACAAGTCCTATTTTAAGAATACACTGTGTTGTGGAAAGAATGTCAAGGTTGACATAAATCCGTAATTTATGAGGAGACTAACGTTTTTATGATTCTCTTTATTCCATGTAGCTCTCGTTCTGACCTGATTTTGAAAAAGTTTCTTGCTAGAGACCAGAATCTAAAGGTTAGAGCTGGTGAATTTAGTGAATTTTGGAGCAGTGGTGACACACACCTCAGTCACATGTCGTCACACCCTCGTTTGAGGGGATGATGGTAAAAGCTCTGGACTGGGCATTTGGGGACATGGCTCTCCTTCTCTATTGCGATTTAGTTCCACTGACACTTATTGCTCACATGCTAAAGGCCAAAGAACTGGGCACTAAGTGACAGGGCATCGAATTTGCTGTCTGAAAGGCCCAGTCAGGGAGTGTCGGCTGTCTCCTCTTCACCTTCCACCTTCCCTTCTCAGTGGTAGGTGTCCATACCCTCCTTGCCCCCGCCTGGTGCCTCGTGCTGGAGGGGAGGCTGGATCCCTACAGGGCTAACGTCATGGGGCCTTCGGTCCCCTTGCCATTGATTGGTTTGGGCATGGTCATAAGCATGCGGCACCGTTCTGGCCAGTGAGACCCGAAGGGGAGTCCACAGGGAGGTTTTCTGGAAAATATGTGTGTGCTATGACAAAAAACCGCAGACAACAATACAGCATCTTTTCTCCATGGTTCAGGTCCAGATCTCAGGCCTGAGTTGGGGCCGTTATTGCACAAATGCAAGGGGAGTTAAGTGCACACTCTGAGGGTGGCAGAGCAGGAAGATGGAAGGAACCTGGATCCTTGTGATGTCACTGAACCCCCGAATTAATCAGCTCTGGAGCCGCCCTTCCTCTGGACTTCCGCCATAGTTTAACCCACTTGGAGCTGGGGTGTGTGTCGTTTGCAGCCCCTAGATTCCTAATGATATACCTCTCAAATGGTTAGCTTACAGGGCAAACATGTGAACATGTCTCCAGTCACAACTGTGCTACTGGGGAGGTGGTGTGGTGAGGTCTTTTTGCAACATGTGCTCTGTAGCCAGGCTGAGTTGTGCACTTACTATGCTATCTCAGGAAAGTCCCTGAACTCTCTGGGCCTGTTAACTCATCTGAAAAATGGAGATGCTAACTGCACCTGCCCCATAACGTATTGTGTGGGTGAAATATACGTTAACCACTTAGGAAGTGCTCAGTAAATACTCTCGATTAGAAATATAAACTATATGAGGGCACAGCGGAGGCAGCAACAAATTCTACCAGGGAATCCAGGAAGGCTTCACCAAGGGGACGTATGTTGCGTCCTGAAGGGCAAATGGGGTTTGCAGGTCAGAGTCCGGGGGAGAAGGACATTCGGGCGAGCAGTGGGAACAGCATGTGAGCTCAGCAGCCACGTGCCACCCTTGAGGAGCTCAGTGTCCTTGTCCTTACAAAATGCTTGAGTGTGTTGGGTGAGCCTAATCCTCTTCGCAAAAACAAATCTCAGGTCCCCTGCCCAGATTGCGAAGCGCCAGATCAGAGGCTGTCCACGGCCCCTTCATCACTCATTCAAGTTCCCACCCACCCTGAAGAAATTCACTCAACAAACATTTGCCACCAAAGGGGGCTTTGTTGATTTCTTTGTTCGTTACCAGCCAGAGCCTTCGCGGTGCAATTAGAATGCTGCTCTTCCTCAGCTTCCGGAGGCCCCACACATCTCATCAGGCAGATAGATGCTGAAGCTTAATTAAGCTTTCTGATTTGCTCAGATGAAAGGTGGCCCGTGAGTATGTACCAGGTTTTATTTTGGTGCCAAGGGTTATTATAAATAGGACTGGTGCGATGTGGCTGAGCTCTTAGGGTGATAATGTGTCAAGACCAATCATGGCTGCCAAGAGCTGTGATATTATCATAATGGTTCCATCATAGGCGGTGGGTGTTAATGGAAGTGGCTGTGAAATAAAAAAAAAAAAGAGTACTGCAGTGAGTGAAGCTGGGATAGAGGTGGCTGCAAGTGAAATATCGGCTGCTCGTGGGACCTCCATCATAATCATTAGCTATATTCGTCTCGAAGCCATTTTTTTCTGCCATCTCTTCTACACCGAACTCAAATTCAAATAAAAAATGGATGCCTTAACTCCAAATGAAAATGTATGCCTTTGCTGCTTTTTAAAATCCATTTACATTAAAATGATGGCCAGCAGGTAAGTAATTTGTAACTGGGGGCTCACAGCAGTGCAGACGCATGTCATCAGAATAGTGAGCACACTAAGTGGGAGACTGGGGACGTCCAGACACGGGAAAAGCCATCGCTGTTGGACTCAATAGGCTGGAAGAACATGCGAAGGCAAAGGATGACTTACGGGTGGGGAATAGTGATCAGAGAGATGGACAGCTTTGTATTTCAATGATGAGGTGGGTGAAAACCAGGTAGAAGTTCTTCAGTAATGCAGTCCTCGTTAAGAATGTCTTAGCTTCCTCAGCCCAGGCTTCAGTGCCTGAAACCAGTTTTCTGCATTCTCTGGGCAGATGATCCATACATATGATGATGGATGATGATGATGATGATGATGATGATGATGGTGATGATGGCATTGACAGTGATGATGAAGACAATGGTGCAGCCCTGTTGGTAGGACCTTTCCTACTCTTTTGATATCCAGTTATTCTTGACCCAAATTCCTGTTCCATTGCCTGGGAGGCTTCAGAGACTTTCCCTCTAATTCTGAGAGTCCCTGGGGCTTTCTTTGTCAAATTTGTCCTTTTATTTCCACTTCCTGCTTCCATATTTGTTGCGTTGGCACCAACATGCATTAACATGGGTGTGCAGTTCAATGCCTGAACCACTCCCTGCCTCCTCACGTCCACTTGGAGCAAAGGTAGGAGTTCAGTGACTTTACTGAAGACTGCAGGGAAGAGGGGTCTCCCGGGGTGAGGCGGTCATACATCACTGTGCCAGGCCTTCCTCTGTCATCTCGTTGTCCCTTCCCTCCCTTCCCTCTTCACATCCCCTCTGTGGACACACAGGTAACATTTCCCTCTTACTTCAGGTAGCTCAGGGCTGCTCCCATGCAGCCTTCTCAGGACCTCAGATGTTTCCTGAGCTCAGCAGACTGTCAGGGGTTCTCTTGTGATCGGATGGGGAAGGGAAATCTGGTGGGCACAACATTTCCAGGGTCCTTCCTACGTGCAAGGCAGTGTGCTGAGAGCTTTCCACGCACTTAATCTTTAAGACCACCCCACTTCTGCCCCGGAGGTGTTGCCATCCCCCCATTTCACTGATGGGAAAACTGGAGCATCATGAGAAGTAAGACTTGGCCCAGGAGACTTCTGCTAAGTGACAGGACAGGAATTCCAACTCTGGTCTGCCAGAAGACTGTGGGTGTGTTAATTGTAATACAGCGCGCCCTCTGGGGCCGAGAAACACGCTGGGGAGTTAGCAAAGGGACCTCTTACTGGGAACCGTCTCTTCCTGGGTTCTGGCATGTTATCTTACTCCAAGAATGTTTGGACCAGGTGCTTACCTAGCTGTGCCCTCTTCGCTGCTGTGTGATTGAGCCCATCTACTGAGAGATCTGTTGCAGCAGGGGGTGCTTCCTGTTATCTTAGCAGGGGCGATAACAGTGGTTGGAAAGAAGCGGGCTGCTTCTAATGGTCTTGGGGAATGGCACTATCCCTGCCTCAGGACCAGAATGGCCTGAATAAGGATGGCAAGGCAAGAACGCCCACTGCAATGTCCCCTCTGGTCTCACGGATTGCCACAGGGAGGCAGGGAAGGTGCCTTTGTGGGGCAGGGTGCATGTTACTCACCATGCGCTGAGATTCGCTCCTGGGTGTTTCTGGTTCCTTTCTGTTTCACCGAAGGAAATAAGGACAGAGGAAACCTCAGAGGTCATGTTTTGCCTGCCTGAGTTTAAAGAACGACATCATTTTTAGGGACAACAGGGGCCTAAAGAATAGCAGGGCAAGGGCTGAGGAATAATGATGGCGATATGTTTATATAGCTCCTTGCAGTTTGTCTCAGCGCTTTCCCATGCCATTCTGGCTGCATTTCCTCAACGGCCTGCTAGGGATGGAGAGTGGGCAGGTGTTAGTGACTGTTTCTATCTGACGAAAGAGAAAGCTGAGCATCAGAAGGTTGCATGAGCAGCCCAAGGTGCATAGCTAGTTCCTGGCAGACCTGGAACTTGAATGCACTTTACCTGGCTTCCACATCCGGGCTCTTCCATGACATTCTTCTTTGCTCAGCTCTGTTCCCATCTGCAGATTCTGTCACGACCTCTAGTTTTCCACATGGTTACATGTCCATGCTACATGCATGTTCTAATGTTCACTAAAACTCCAATTGGAAGGGCAGAAAAAGGAACTTGGGGACCATTCCTAAAAAGCTGGAATATTTAAAGCTTTCCTCCCATCTAATGGTGCTGTTTTATTTCTCTTGTTAGCAGCCAGGATGGTAGGAGGAGCGAAAGAAAAATCAGAAGTGTTAGGGGAAAACATTATTTTGAATTTTTTCTTTTTGCTTGCCT
Organism: Glossophaga mutica; assembly: GCA_039655065.1. Classification (NCBI taxonomy): domain Eukaryota; kingdom Metazoa; phylum Chordata; class Mammalia; order Chiroptera; family Phyllostomidae; genus Glossophaga; species Glossophaga mutica. Next base: position 21,649,529 of record CM077308.1, read on the forward strand.
GTTTCTGTCAGTTAGCAAACAGGAGATTTAATCAAAGGGAGTCAGAGAGAGAAAGAGGGAGCAATCACTGATCATTGGATTTTCAAATGAAAAATGTCATAAAACAACTCTCATGTGGCAAAGAGGAAATGTTAAGAAAAAAATGTTCTCTCTTCTCTACTCCCACGCGTGATGCCCTTGCTCACACAGGGTAAAACCAAGCCAAGAGGCCAGAGCAAGGTGCTTGACCTCGTCATCTTTCCCCATTGAGAGGGCCATTTAGGTAGGGATGATGACAGGTCAGCATGGCTGTTTGGGATCAGGGAGGGTAGGTGGACTCCATGGAAGTCTTCCTGCCTTGGTTTTCTCACTTGGAAAATGGGATATTATTTTTGCCTCACAGTGAGAATTAAATGAGATACAGGATTAGATAAAACAGAGCAAATGAAAAGTTCCAATGCAGGTTCTGGCTTATAGTAGGAACTCAATAAACATTTATAACCACATACTCTGCTGTATAGAAACATGTCTGGGAGGATGCACACTAAGCTGTCAACAGTGTTATTCCTCGAGTAGGTCTCTGTGTGTGGGAGGCACTTGTTACCATGTACATTTTTAGGTTAGACATCAGAGAGCATTTCAGGGAAGTATGCTGTGTCAGAATTAATGGGGGTGTGTGTGCGTGGAAGCTCAAGTTAAAATAAGATCAGATATAGAATAATAAAGAATGTGACATTTTGGCAACCCTGTCTTTGTGTGATTGTAAAATTTGTACTCACTGCATTTGAATCAGTGAAGACACCTTTTGGCTAGGTCAAGAAGCAAAAACAGGATTTGATGGGATGTAGGAATAGTTCTCAGCATCAGTGGAAGAACTGAAAATTGGGCGTTGGAAAGCACCAGAACTGAGCATTCCCAGGTAGGTAAGCACCTTCCCTCAGAAGTGCGGGTATAGGATGTCTCAGCTCCAGTCACCTTCCATTCAAGCTTTTATGTTCCACGGAGAGGGAATCTGATTGGTCCCTTTTGGGACAGAGGTTTCCACCGTTGGCTCATGCAGCTTTTGCCACGTGACAGGGCAGGTAGTAGGTAAGAAAAAAGCTCTGTGCTGAACCCTCATTTTGTATGCATCCACCCCAACACTTCTGCACTGATTTTTCAAAAATTATCATCCTGCATTACTTTTACATAATAATGAGAAAACTCTAACAACTAATAAAAGAAGTAGAGCTATGCTATAAAATCTCAACAAAATGTATTTTGTGCGTCTTTTCTAAGGAGCCGATGACAACCAAAAGCAAGCAGCATGATTCGTCATTCTTCTGCCTAGTGATGCATCACAGCGACACCGCTGCCCGTGGTCTGAATAAATGTTGATTGGATGGCAGACACCCCCACACAACAGTAACAATGCTTGTCTTTGGCTCCAGCAGTTAGCAGGCCTAAAATCTCCATAAATTTGTTTAGTGCTGCCTCTCACATTACAAAGGGAGTTTGAGACCTTTATTAGGGTAAAGAAAAGTAATGGTGCATTTCTGATTTTTCCATCAGTAGCTGTTATTTTATGGTGATTGAGAGGCAGGGAATATGAGGCACATGGAAGGTATGCGTGGGTGCGTGAGTGCATGTGTGTGCGCGCACGCGCGTGTGAGAGAGACAGAGAGACAGAGAGACAGAGAGACATTTCATTGTCCTGGGGCAGTATGATTTAGCCAGTCCGGTTATGAGGCAAGCTCAAACTCAGACTGCATTTTCTGTGCTGACCATCTGTGTTTCCCAGGAAAGAGGAGCCCAGTCAGGGTCTGAGAGGTTGAGAAAAAAGTGAGAGGCAGGGAGCACAGCCAGTTGGAGAGGGGCTGGTGGTGGTGGTGGTGGTTGTGCTGGGGGGTGATACTCGGTGTCCTAGCAATGTACCCTGGCAATGTCAACACCACTGAGGATGTTTCCCCTCCACAGCCATAAGCATCATTCCTGGTGTTGATACACCCTCTTCTCAGGCACCCACCCCTTCCTTGTGATTTTTTTTTTTTTTCCTGGGAGTGAGGGTTGCTGGGAGAAATGGTCAGAAACTACTTATTTAAAAGTAGGAGCCTCACCTTGAACAACCAGGAATAGACTAATAACGGATACATTTCCCGAGACTTGCTACCTGCCAGGCAGCTCACATATCCTCACCACCCTTTCAGATGGGTTTTATAACTCTCATTTACAAACTAGGAAAGCAAGGTTCAGAGAGCTGAAGTATATCGCTCAGGTTGTCACAGCTTTGGAATGGTAGAGGCAGTGTGTCCCAGGTCACCTGGTCCTAATGCCTTCTCCACGTTGGGAAGATGGCTCAGGCAGACCCACAGCCTGGCAGCTCTGCCACCAATCCCTGGCTGCGCTGGGATTAGTCACAGAACGCAGTCTCAAGTCTTAACTACAACAAATTGGGAATTACGATAGAGTTTGCTTCCAGAGCCAGCACCGTACTAACATAATTTGAAGCCAAGCCTTGGAGTCTGCTCTTTTGGGAGTGACTGAGAGACCAAGACACCCTGAACCACCAGGAGTTTATACCAGTTGTGAGAGCCCTTGGAGAAGCGCTTTTCTAAGACACGCAGGAAAAGCCTGATTCCTCTGCATCTTCAGACATGGGGTGTTCTAACATCTACACAGTTGCTGGAACAGGACCATTCGACTGAGTAGTTTTATTGGAATTAAAAATAGTGTGAATTTTGTGCTGCTTCTGGCCATAACTGGAATAAATATGACATTTCAGGCAATATCGTGCACCGATTAAACCAGCGGAGAATGAAACAATGGAAATACAATACCAAGTTGAGGGCTGCAGAACACTCCCCAGCAGGGCAGTTGAATTTAAATTTCCAGTATTTTGAGTGAATGTGGACCTACGAATTGTGTAGGGATTTTTTTTTTTAATGTGATTCCAGGGAAGTTCCTCTCTTGCAGGTTAGTAATTTTGATAAAGCTGTATGATGTTTTGTTGAAAAAAAAAACGTATAAAATACGTGGGTCCAGGAGGATACTGTTCATAGTGATGACATTGGGGAAAGGAAATTTGAAGAGAAAAGACTTTTTTCTTTTTCTTAAATTTTCTTTTTGTGTGTGCCTGTTCCTGGCATGTTTAAATCCATTATACTCAGCACGTAATTCTGAGCAGACCGGGATGATGACGGGAATGCTTCATAGTGACTGATTCATGCTTCATGGCACCGGGTTGTCAAAAGGCAGATTAGTTAGGTGACCATTAAAAAGCGGCCCTCGTGGGCCAGGAATTAAGATGGGAAGCGTCTGAGCTTGGCTGGTGGCAGTGGAGGTGAAAAGGAGGGGAGAGAGACTCGAGTGTCATTAAAAGTTAGGAGCACAGGGCAGAGCGGGATAAAGGGGAGAAGAAAATAGGAGAACTGTCATAGCATAATCGATAAAATATACTTTAAAAAAAGCCAGGAGCCAGGGTGTAATAGTTAATTTTACGTGTCGTCTTGGCTGGGCTGAAGGACGCCCGGAGAGCTGGGAACACATCACTGCCGGGTGCGCTTGCGAGGGGGTTTCTGGAGGAGACCAGGCTTTGAGCGGTAGACTGAGAAAACGAGATCTCCTTCCCTGGTGGCGGGGGGGGGGTTGGGGGGGGCACCATCCAGTCTGGTAAAGGCATGAATAGAGCAAAAAGGTGGAAGAAGAGTGAAGTTGCTCTTTTTGGTTGAGCTGGGACACCCATCTTCTCCTTCTTGGTTCTTAGGCCTTTGACTCAGACAAAGGCTCACATCATCGGTCTCTTGGTCATCAGGTCTTTGAACTTGGATTTACATCACTGACCTTCGGGGTTCTCGGGCCTTTGCGTTCAGACTGAATTACACTGCTGGCTTTCCTGGTTCTCTGGCCCCGGTCCTCTCTGGAACAGCACCTCCGAGGCTGTGGGTCCCTGTGGAGGAGGAGGATTCTGTGGCTGGCTGAGAGGACAGGGCCCGAAGGTCCTAGACAATGGGCCTCCAGGGCTTTGCTTGTCTCTGCCTGTGGGAGGTTGGCATGAGCAGGGAGCTGGGGAGTGATACCCCACGGCGTCACGGAACAGTGTCGTCAGACAGCACACGGGAGGCCATGGACCCAAAGCAGCTCTGGGGACACTGAACGAGTTCATTCATGTAGGCCACTTAGAGTGCACGGTGTAGAGGGCGCGCTTAACCGCTGTTCTACTGAGTATCCACACTTCTCATCGTTCGAAGAAGTAAGAGTACAGCAGCGGTGGAAACAGGAGTCCAAGTGATTCAGGCCTCCTTCCTCCTTGACAGTGACAGGGTGGTGAACCTGCTTTTAAGATTTTATGACCCTGGGGAAGGGAGGCCTCCAAAGTGTGATGACTGGGATTCCTTCCAGTCCGGTGTGTGACCGAGAACCTTGTGTCACATGAGCACGGAGCAGTTCACATATACAGAAATGTAAAATTACATGCACACATACTTCACATACACGCTCTCATTCGAGCCTCCCAACACCCTACAGGGTAGCCAGGGTTCTCGCTGTTGGACAGAGGAGGAAAGCCCAGCTTGGAGGCGTTCATCCATGACCTAGGGTCCAGAGCTGGAACACAGTGGAGCTGCTCCTTGAACCCAGCACCCACACCCCACACACCCTTGTGCCTTCCTAATTGAGCCTAAATTTGGCTAACTCTTCCACCCTCCCCCACGGGGCCAGTGCTGGAGGGTTGTCCCCTCACCTTCGCCTGCAGGGAGAGGCCATTTTTTCCCCAGGACCTAGTTCTTATCATTGGAAATCTGCTAATGGGATTTTGGGAGAGATTTCCTCACTTCCAAGGGAGAGCTATAGGGGTTGTTTCCCTCTTCTTCCTCCAGACATCATCGCGTCTGGGTGAGACATGTGGGACCACTGCATAGCCACTTGCTACCAATCTGAGGACCCAGGTAAGATGGCGAGGCTGAGATAGAGGGAATCTGGGTCCTTGGTGGTGGGATGAATCACTAAATAACCCATCCTCTGCGCCTCCAGCAGCAGAAACTGCTAGGTGCCTTCCCAATGTCCATTCTCTACTTCCTTAGGAACAGGAAATCTGTGTTGATAGATGTACCAATGTACACAGATACAAAGCCACATTTTCCAGACTCCCTTTTGTCAATGCATTTGTCAATGCGGGCAGCTAATGAAATGTTACATGGCCCTTTGCTCTGACCCTCTTGACCGTCCTATGTCCTGGAATGTGGACTTGATGGCTAGCGCTGTGGTAGCCTCTATTTAACCATGAGGCTAACCTGAGGATGGATGCCACGGGCTACAGACAGCAGTGCAGAGAGTGCGGGCCCCTGCTGACCACCGTGTTGCCATGCCGGCTTTGACTGTACCCTGGGCTTTTGCGTGGGAGAAATATAAACCTCTGTCTTATATAAGCCATTGTTATTTGTGTTTTATATGCAGCTGAGTCTAATCCCAACTGAGGAACCTATATATTTCAGAATTTCTTATTGGGTGAGAATCAATTTCCTTAATGTATAAACTGTTTGGAGTTGGGGTGGCTTTTATGTGCAATCAATAGCATCCTAATTGTTTCCTCTTCAAAACCCATACTGTTAACAACTGCCCTGGGTCGTCAACTATTACAACAGAGAGCTGAATTCTTCAATTCTTCATTATTCTTGGCGTGAGAAGCCCTAATGTTCTACATACCACATTCTACATACCTCTCCTGCCTCTAAACCCCATGTTTGGGCAATAAAAAACTCCCAGAAAGCCCAGACAAAAAGCAAGTGTTCTAGCTAGCTGCTACAGGGCTGGCACAGCACTGGTGGGGAAGACAAGTGGTTTCCTTGGCACCAACCTACAACTGGCACCGTGAGGACCCTACTCCCCACCTGAGCAGTCTCTGGCTTTCAATGGCCTCCTGGCCGTTCCTCCAGCTTCCACGCTGCCCACCCGTCCTCAGTGCCCCCGCCCCACCATGCGGTCTCCCTCCCACACAATCCTTGGGGAGAAGCGCTTTTAATAACTGGCGAGGCAACTGTTGACTCAGGTTTTGTTTGCTTGCCACTATGTCAGCATTTTGTAAATGCAGGGTTCGTGGCTTAATAGGCCAGTCATTGCGTATTATTGAAATAGCAAATTAATTATTCAAAGCTGTGCTTGAGATATACCAGAGATTTCACTGAGGTGGCCTCTCTTGTTCCTGATTCGCAGTAAATGTGGCATTTCTGGCCAGTCAGTATTTATTTAAAGTATAAAAGCCATCTCGTTAAATCCAAGTCTAGTAAATCTAAATGAAAGTCAGGAATTCGTCCTGGAGGGTGGGGGAGGGTTTAGTCAGCCTCTGTGTGGAGAAAGTGCCAAACTACCAGCTCCATGAATCCCATCTCGCCCTGAGGATGCCCAGGTCGGCTCATAAGTGTGGCTGGATTAATCATTGCTGTTATTCATGGACAAAAGCACCCACCACTCTTAGCCCAAGCAGTGTTCCCTTGGACGTGAAAGTGTAATGTAGTGATCGTAGTGACGGCCACCATTTACCAGCTCCTATGATGTGCCAACTGCTTTAGATCCATGATCTCCGAGTCTCAGGGTGGTCGCAATCTACAGATGAGGAAACCAGGGCCCAGAGGGGTTACGTAATCTGCCCAAGGTCACACATACGTTAGTTGGCAGAGCTGGGATTCATACTCAGTTATTTGGGTCCTAATGCTCATCCTCTCTAGCTGCAGAGATTCTGAGGCCTGGAACCTGCATTTCTGTGTCCCACCCAGGAGGGTTCTGCCCCTTGGCTCTTGGCTCAGAACCTGATTACCAGCACAGTCTGTTTTACCTCCCACCCTCCCACCCCGTAAAGAAGCCCCTCCTTTGCATGGACATGCACACTGCCCTTCTCCCACTCCTGCAGCGCATCACTGAGACTAATGCGAGAGGAGGCTACCCGGTCCTACCTTTGTGCATCCTTCCCTTTTCCATCCCCATGTGCAGGACTGCTGGGTTTTGTTGCTCAACTCAAATGAGAAGGAAGAATATTCCCAAGGAAAATATTCCCATAGAAAAACAATTTCCAATGTAGCTGAGCCATTGTTCTGGATTTTCCACTGGTGTGTCTCCTGCCTTGCTTTGTGAGCCCACCTGCGCTCCTTCACTGTGGGCCTTTGGATTACAGCAGAGACCCAGCAGCCTCCCCCGCCCCTCCCTGCTCAGTGGAGGGAACATTAAGACAGGAACAGCCTCCTGCCTGGGGCCTTCACTGTAGCTCACATCATAGGATGCCAGATGCCTAGTTTGATCCATGGCATGATGTTGCTGAGCACACAGGCCATGTGGTTCAAACCAAGGACCTAAGAGAAGACATTCTGTTCAGCTTCTGCTTAGGGGAGCTAAGTCATTTGTTTCATTCATTCATTCATTCATTCACCTAAACCATATCTGCTGCTTGCCCCCTATGTGTCCAGCACTGATGTAAAGCACAAGGGCTTTGACTTGACATGAGATGTCTAGAATCCCAAGGGCAGGGCACAGGAAGGACCACTGACTGGAGAGAGTTAGGATATCTGGCTGAGTTAAGGTGGCCAGTTCTCTTGGTTTACCCAGACTTTCCGGGTTTTTGCACTGAAAGTTCTGCATCCTGGAAAACCTCTGGACATCAGTGTGACAGGTGGTTGCCCATCGGAGAGCTGGTTCTGCAATCTACTCATTAGCCAATCAGAATATATTTCCTGGGGTCCATTATGTGCCAGGCAGGGTTCCATTGCTGTGTGAATAGTGATAAACAAAGCCAAGTCCCTGCGCTCAATGGGGCCCCCTTCCAGTAGCAGCTGACAATATGAGTAAAGGGAAATAAGATAAGGTGTGTCTCTGTGCCATCGAGAAAATAAGCAGGTACTGTGATGTAGGTTGAGTGCCTGGTGGGAGGGGCTATTTTAACTGGGAAGGGCAGGGAAGGCCTCAATGGCAGCTGACAAAGAACAGAAGCCTCAATGAGGAGAAGGAGACAGTCATGGAAAGATCGTGGTGGGAAGCTTTCTGAACACCAGGATCATCAAGGGCAGAGGCTCTGAGATGAGAACGAGTCAGCCATGTTTGAGGTCAGAAGGAGGGTTAGTGTGGATGGGTAGGGATAGGAAGGAGAGGGAAGGAAGAGGTTGGAGGAGCAGGCAGGGACCAGGTGACGGAGGGCCTTGGGCTCTGCATTAGGTACGTGTCCTGGGGGAAATAACTTCCAGATGCGGAGTCAAAGGTTCAGAGAGGTCTGGTGCAGCTGGAAAACATACGTCATGGGGCTGAGGTGAGGATTCCTAGCTTCCCCCACGAATCTGCTTTGTGTGTTGGATTTTCTGTCCTAGGAAGAATGTCACCCTTCAGAGTTGTCAGGGCTCAGAACTTCAGTGTCATCTGAGCCACTCAGCCTCACGTCCACCTCGTTTTCTCCATTTTCCCGGACTCTGCTCTGCTACTGTTTCTCACCATCCCTCTCCCGATTCAGTTTCCTGACTGATCTTCTTGCCTTTAATTTCTTCCCCATGTTGATATGCACTGCTGTAACTCATTCTAAAACGTAAATCATGCCGTGTCCTTGCTTAAGCCAACAAACAGTACTTAGCACATTTTTCTCAAGTTGGATTTCCCAGAAGCAGATTCTGGGTTGGAGATTTGTGTACAGGAAGTTTATTGGGGAGTGCTCTTGGTTTTGATATGGTGAGTTATATGATCTGGTTTTCTAGTGTTTCATTAAGCTTGGTTCCTGGGACAAAACCCTCTTGGTAATGAGGTATTATGTATTTTTTTGGGTAGTGCTGAATTCAATTTGCTCATATTTTGTTAAGGATTTTTGCATCTATGTTCATGGTTTTTATCTTTTGTAATGTGTTCACCTGGTTTGGGTATGAGTATAGCTCTGGCCTCCTAAAATGATGAGAGATTGGATTAAGGGGTAGGAATAGTAGGACAAGAGACTACTGTTTTTCACTGTAAGATTATTAGCATTATCTGATTTATAATTATTTTGCTCTAGTCAATTTTTTTAAGTATTTAAAAAAAATTAAACCTATTATTTCCCCTGACTTGGTACTATTTTAATTTACTTTCTTTGGAGCGGATGTAGAGGAGGTACTTAGGTGGTTGGAGGTGGGCTGGGTAACAGGTGAAATGAAGGGTTAGGTAGGCCTGGACTTGAGGTGAGGTGATGATCACCGTGTATAGGGTACTTTCTGTGTCAGGAATTGTGCTGGGCACTTCGCTTACTTTATTTAATCTTGATAAGAGCCTATATCAGTTAACTGTTTCTACATAACAAACCAGCTCACAATTTAGTGGTTTCAAACAACTATTTATTCTGCAATAAACACAGCGATGCAGCACTCTCCCTTGCAAGAAGCCAGAGAAGGGGATGGGTGGATTAAAAAATTCAGAACTTTCCTGCCTGCTTGGTCATTATCTTCTTGTAATTGAGTACCAAAAGGATGATTAGAAATTTGGCAGTTTGTACCAGGAAGGGGCATGGGCTCATCTCATTCATCGAATGATACAAACCTTGAAGGATCCTCTCTGCAAACTTGATGAGCATTCTGCAATTTGGGCTGGACAGTTATTCTTTGGTTTTGCATGGGGTCACCCATGAAGACCGGAGGCATCTACCCATGGGGCTCAGCTGGCATAGAATGGGGGTCACATCATATCCGGTGATGAGCTGAGGTATCCTGGTTCTCCTCCAAGTGGCCTTCCCAGCAATGTATCTTAGGTTTCTTAGATGGTGGTGGCAATACTCCAAGAGGGCAAACTCCACTATGCAAACACCTATCAGATTCTGTTAGTGTCCCATTTGCTGATGTCCTATCAGTCAAAGCAAATCACATGGTGAAGTGTAGCATCAACAGGGGAGGAGGATACATAAGGGCATGGATCCTGGGAGGTCACTGGTGGCATGCGGTGTAACAACCTGTCACAGGATTCTATGAAGCAAGTATTTGTTTTTATCTTTGTTTTATAGATGAAACCAAATGAAATATCTTGCCCAAGGTCCTCACTCATGTCTGGTGAGGGTGGGGTACAGCTGGGTCTCACACCCTCTTCTCGGTCTCCAAAGCCTACACCTTAACCAGTGTAGTGTCTCTGGCACCCTGTCTTGGCATTGACTTCTTTTGCATAGTCCATTGTCGAATTATCCTGATTTACATGTTGACTCACCTGTTCTCAGGTCTGGGGCTGGTCTCTTGTGTGTCTGCCCTCAACTGTCCTCCCCGAACACGCACAAGTGCGCACACACTCACACTCAAAAGAGCAGTGTTAGCATGACTGACTCCTGTTTTCCCTTTATGTATATCCCCCTAAAGTCACTGCATGGCCCTTCTCATTCTCACTTCCTTCCTTGATAGGACCTTGGGTGAATGAATGCCCCTCACCTTTGTATTTTATACCATTCAACAAATGAGAGGAGTCCGTGCACCTGCCTGGCACAATTTGTCCTCTTTTTAATCGCCCTTTTAGCATGTAGTTACACAGATAAAATGGCCAAGCAGGCAGAAAAGTTCTGCATCCTCTAACCCACCCATCTCTTTCTCTGGCTTCTGGCAAGGGAGCTGCTTTGTTTCTTCTCTCCTTCCTTTCAGTTGACTGATGGGAACGGGTGACATGGGGTGCTGTCCCCGTCATCGCCATCAGAAATCTTGTAGCATCTGACAGACCAAAACAGATTGCCTTTTACTCAGTGAGGCCTGTCTTGTTGACAGGGTCCAGCCTGAAGGCCCCGAGCACCCTTTCAACATCGTTATAGGCAACATGATTGAGAGGGAAGCTGGATTGTTTGTCAACTTGGCCTTCACAGGACTATTAGACTGAAGCAAAATACTAAACTGTATTTTGTTCCATTTCAATAAGGTTCCATTTCTGTCATATACGTGATCAGCTCCAAAACTTGTCAGAAAAATATGGCATGTTATTAGCCCTGCTTTTAGGGCACTTTAAAACTGTTAGGAGAGGTGCAAGCAGGGACCTGCGTGTTAATCCTCACAGACGAGTGAGATGCTGCTTTTTCTGAGATCATTATTTGTGGTCGATGGGAAGACATTGACTTCCTAATCTCTGGAACCTGTGAACATGTTATGTCCATGTCAAAGGGAAATTAGGTTGCAGGTGCAATTAAGGTTGCTAATCAGATGGTTTTAAAATAGGGAGACTGTCCCGGGTTATCCAGGTGGGTTCAATGTAATCTAAAGGGTTATTCGGGGTGGAAGAGGGAGGTCAGTCACTGAGAAAGAGTCAACTGGCCATTGCTGGCTTTGAGGATGGAAAGGGTCAGAAGCCAAAGAATGTGGGAAGTCTCTGAAAGCTGGAGAAATGCAAGAAGAAAAATTCTTTCCTGGAGCCTCCAGAAAAAATGCAGCCCTGCTGACACCTTGGTTTTAGCCCAGTGAGACCCATTTTGGGCCTCTGACCTTTAGAAGTGAAAGCTAATCAATTTGTGTCATTCTAAGACATCAAGTTGTTGTTAATTTGTGACAGCGGCAATAAAAACAAATACACCATTTTCAGTTAGCTCCGTGAATAATGCTCAATATTTAAAGACTACCCTCCCACTTATGGAGGAGTTGGGCATGTATCATAGGAGCAGAATTTGTAACTCTTGGTGGGAATATCACTCCACTCTCCAATTATCAGAGAAAACCATCTTAGAGTCACGTTACCCTTAAACCATCAGTGAAGCTGAATAGCAGTGTCTGAGCATTCTCTGCTCATGCGTAAGTTGTTTTTCCCCCGTCAAGATTTTGTGGGCTGGCAGTCTGGGCAGGACTCAGTTGAGATTGTTTATCTCTGTACTATGTGGTGTTAGTTGGGGTCACTCATGTGCTTGTGGTCACTTGGCATGTTGATATGGTGTCGGCTGATCCTGGATGATGTCATTCACAGGTCCAGCAGTTGGATGAGATTTTAGTGGGGGTACTTTGGTCTTCATCCACACGGCCTTTCCACTGGCATAGCTAGCATAGGTTCCTCCCTTGGTGGCTGGGTTCCAGGGGAGTACAGAAGTCTCTTGAGGTCTTGGCTCAGAAATTGCATGATGTCATTCTGCTACCTTTGATTGGCCAAAGCAAGTCCCGAGGGTGGCCCAGATTTAATGGAGAATAGAGACATAAATAGATTGCACATCTTGATGGGAGCAGGGGCGAAGGGGCATGCATGCAGGGATGAAAGGAATTTGTAGATGTGTTTTTCAACTTTCTATACTCTCCGGGGCTCCTGTTCTTGGGTTGAATGGCCTGAAGCTGGTATACATTCTTCCTTCTGCTCTTGCCTCTTCCCATGATGCAGTGAGTCCCGGAGGGCAAGCTCCGCCCTTGAGGGGTGTGGCCTGCAGCCGTCCAGCTACAGGTGGCTAAGTGCAATTCAGAGAGGGATCAGTCCCCATGCATCAGTCTGGTTAGCCAGCACTACAACTATTATTAGGACGTCTGTCTGACTCCTCTGTATATTACTCAACCGCTTCAAAACTTGGAGAGAAGAGAGGCATGATTAATTAGGACTTCAAAAACTTAGCAATAACTATTTGAAGGAGAGAGAGAAAGAACCAATGACAAGCAGGGGAGAGTACAGTAGGGACAAAACCAGGGCATGCTCTAAAGGAGGAGGCACAAATGCTACTAACATGAATGGCAGGCGCACAATGGGAAAGACATGCACCACCCTCGTGGACCCACTGTAAAATGTTACAACCAGGATGTTGAAAAAGCACTGACAAATTCTGGAAAGCATTTTGCTGGTTTTGCATTTACATTCTGGTGAGGTCCTTTTTGCCCGAGAGTTGATATTTGGACAGGTCTCCTGAGACAGCAGTGGAGTATAATATAAACTGGCATTGAAACATTCCAGTTGTCTGGACTTCGTCTGTTTTCTTGGACAACCCAAAGGAGTGTATACTGAACAGACACAGGCACACACATTTTCACTGCTGTTGGTGCCACTGATAATGGGACACAAGAAATAAAGGGTCTCTGGGGCGGGTGAGACTTTTTGAATTAGTACTTAATCCAGAAATTGTTCTCTTTCCTCAGAGGTGACAGTGACGAGAGTTACACAGAAGCTTTCTGCGGGCTGGAGAGGAGGCAGTGGTGCGTGGCCACGAGCAGCTTTGTGGTTAGAGCGGACACAAGAGGAAGGAGGTCGTGGCATGGACACACACTCTGATTAAAGATTGGCCTTGGGTTTTTTGTTTTTTGTTTTTTTTTTTTTACTCCTGGATTTACAAATCACTCGCTTTGAAACCTCGGAAAGGTAATTTCACCTTTCTCCACCTCCATGTCTTCTGTAAAATGGGGCTTGTGATCCTTGATTCACACAGCTGGTGGAAGGATTAAATGAGATGCATTTAAAGCATATACTACTCTGCCTAGCACACTGTAAGTGCACAGTAGTGATGGCCACAAGAAAACCAAATTTGCAGAGTTGGTGGGAGAGAGTTGTGCTGCAAGTCCTGGCATGGATGGGTGCGATAGCCAGCAAGAACGGAAGACTGTATTTGAGATGGTAGAGATGTGGTTGAAGAAAGTACTAGGTTTGAAGAAAAAAAGCATTCTTAGTAACTGGGACGTTACTAACTGCATTGTTAGTAATTAGTAGTTAGTAAGTGCATTACTAAAAATGCATTCTTGGTAACTATGAAGTAACTAGCTACTTAGTAACTTAGTAACTTAGGAAGGGGCAGTATCAGAACTAACAGCCCTTTCAGAGAATTGTCTATGAACTAATGGGACTCGTCTGAAAAACCATGGACCAGTGTGACAGGGTCAAGGGGACGGAGGCTGATGGAGAATAGGATGGCAACAGAATGCGCAGAGCTGAAGATCACTTGGACGCCGAGCTCTCCAGGCTGATTCTGAGCAAGTTTGGTTCCCACGGGCTACCCTACCCTCCAGTCTTCCTTCCCCTCGACTTGGAAAGAGCTGTTCTTCTGCACCCCTCAGCTTGAACAGCTCTTGGAATGTTCTAGAGGAACAGGTAAGTAAGCTGACACACAGGAGCCAGGGCACACTCTCCCAGTGGAGCCCCTCAACCGGTCTCCCAAAAGCTGGGAAAGGCCACGTTTCGGCCCAGCTTTCCCGCCTACACCCCGGATTCCTGGTGCCTCTCCCAGGTCTCCTCTATACAACCTGCAGTCATAGCAGGAGGAGAGAGAGATTCACACCATCTTTCCAAAAATCAGCCTTCGAGTTTCTGGCTGCCTTGTTATCATCAAGATGGCTCCTTACAAACAGCCAGTCGCATGCCAGAAGTAACGATGTCCTTGGGGCTGTCCCTGACTCTCTCTCCCAACAGGAGGGAAGAGCACCTCTCCGTCCAAGGCACGGAGGCAAGAAAGGCTTCTCTCCTCCTGACTCTCTGTCACAGCTGTTGTGGGGCCAGACGTTACATACCGCAGCTCAGGTGAGCAAAACCAGAAGGGAACTGTCTTTACTTTAATAACCAATCTCCTTCTCCTCTGAAGCCCCCACAGGAGTAGAGGGAAAAATACAAACAGAACCAGATGTGCCCGTGGAAGAGATCTCAATCTCTCCCAGTTCAAAAGAGGCCCCCTTGGGTCAATATTCTGATGTTCTGTTTCCTGTCAGGTCTGTTTTTTCTCTTTTCAGGGAGTTATTCTCTACTCTTTTCCAAGGTGGCATCTGAGGGGGAGGGCGAGAGAGCCTCAGGCCTCCTCATGGGAGAGGGGAGGAGGGGAGGAGCCTCATGTAGTCCTCTGGGCCTCACCTTCTGGCCTCACAGCCGCACAGCCTCGGGGTGAAGCCTGGTGTATCTGGTGGAGGTTCTCTTAGCCCGAGGAATGCAAACTCAGCCACCTCTCCTGCGGTCGGAGGCCCAGCTGGGATTTCGCTGGTTCTGCTGGTTCTCTGGGACTTGGTCACGTCCTCTGTCAGGCCCCCAGACCTGAGGAGAGCTCCCTGTGGCCTCTGCCACAGATTTCCCCATCTAGTGTCTCAGTGAACATTGGCAGGTAGGTTCTACAGTTGTTAATTCTCAGCTACCTTCATCATCCCTTTCGGTGGCCCCTGAGAACTTTCCAGATCTTCTCTGTGTTTTGCTGACACCAAGAGAGACTTGGCGTGGGGGGAGGGGGAGGGGACCCTAGGCCCCATCTACGTGGGCACCCACTTCGCCCCTGATGGTACCTGTCCCTTGATGGACATGGCGCCCTTTGGAAATGCAGATCTATCCCACAGGCTTGTGGCTCTCCCAGTCTGTACCTGGTGAGGCAGAGTACTGGCCACAGCCTTTCTAGGTTTCTCCAGCTCTGCCTTGATGTCCTAGGACATGCTCAGACCCACCCCACCCTCGAGGGTTTTATCTGAATGGGGTGGTGAGCTGGGACTCTGTCTCATATGCCTTCCCTTTCTCTTCCTCCCTCTTCTCAGCCCCTCACTCCCTGGAACATCTTTCTGCTCCCCACTCTGTCTGATGAATTGTCTCCATAGCATCCTTCTTCCCTACTCTCTGGCCTTTGCTTCCCCACCCCTACCGCAGGTTCAAAATGGCAAGGGACTACAGGAAAAGAAATACGATTTCCAACAAGGGGAAGTACAGCAAAGATAGGGGACTGCCATCTAAAGCTGTATGTCCCAAGGCTTGGCGAAGGCCAACAGAACAGGCGGTGACTCTCCCTTCATCGACATGTTAGAGTACCTTTTGTGGATTTTGAAACTAGGAGGACCCTCAGGAATCTTCTCCAGTAATCTAGGAGGAAGCCCAGAGAAGTGAGTAACTGGCTCAAGATCACACCACTTGTTAGTGGAATTGGGTCCTGTGTTCATTCTATTTTGCCACATTACCTCCCTATCGCCAGTTAACATCAATGTTAAAACATTGCCAATAAACACAGGAAGGAAGTAATAATAACAGTAGTCAGAGATCCACTTCTATGGGTGAGGAAGAAACAGAACCAACAGGAACAGAATGTGTGCTGTGTATGTGTATACATGTATACGTGTGTGTGTGTGTGTGTGTGTAAAGAGAGAGAGACCGATTTTAAATAATTCGCTCATGTATATGTGGAGTCTTGGCAAGTCCAAAATCTGATAAAGTACGATGGCAGGCTGGAGACTCAGGAAATTGTTGTTGTTCAAGTTCAAAGGCAGTCTGGTGGCAGAATTCCTTCTTTCCTGGAGGAGATCAGTCTTTGTTCTCTTCAGGGCTTCAGCTGATTGGGTGACGCCCACCCGCACTATGAAGAATGAGCTACTTTAGTCAAAGTCCACTGATTTAAATATTAATCATTGTTTTAGATGGCTGACTTGGCCCCTGGACACCACATTAAGAAAGGAGGGCAGGTAAATAATCTTTTTTGAAAAAATTTTATTTATTTAGTTAGTTTTAGAGAGAGGGGAAGGGAAGGAGAGAGAGGGAGAGAAACATCAATGTGTGGTTGCCGCTTGTGTGTCCCCGACCAGGGACCTGGCCTACAACCCAGGCATGTGCCCTGACTGGGAATCGAACCGGTGACTCTTTGGTTTGCAGGCTGGTACTCAGTCCACTGAACCACACCAGCCAGGGCACGTAAATAAATCTTGATGAACCACACCAGCCAGGGCAGGTAAATAAATCTTGATGAAGGGGATAGAAAAGAGATGTTTCCCTACCTGCCTTGCTTAGATCATGTTTATAAGTAGCAAAGGCCAGTTCAAGCTTACTTTGCTTAAAGGGGGCATTTATTATAAAGACACAGGAATGTCTTGTGCTGTCAAATAACAGGAACAAAATGGGGCTGTTGCAGAGGTCTAGGATCAAGGGCCAGAACACAGGCTGGACTCATTCTGGGTCTCTTGCGTCCGATCTCCACTGTTCTGTTCTTCTTACTCCCTGGAGACTTGCTTCCTCTTCTTGATCACGTGGTGACTGGAACACACCCATTGTACAGGTCCGGTCATTTAGATAAAGTCATACTCCATTTTTTGGTTCCATTTCCAGTTCCTCGAGGATCTTTGATCCACTCGATGTGGGCGAGTTGCCTACTTTAGGTCCAGGAAGTCATGGCAGAGGATCGAGGTAATGCTTTACAAAATGCCTGCCAGAGGCTCGCTGCTGTGGATGAGGAGGGAGCTGAGGTTTCACCGAGAACTTTGGCAGATAGTGCCAAAAAAATGATCTACTCCCCTATCTCAGTGGGCGAGGATTCCAAGAAGTTAAAGATCGTATCTGTGAGAATGGGGATGGGGCTGCCCTCCTCTCCCCGGCACTCTACCCATCTTCCCTTGGACATTTCTCAGTAGCTGACAGTAGTGAAGGGAGCCTGTGGGAAATGCCAGCCTCCCTCCTGCCTTGAGTTGAAGGCGCACTGGAGCTGGTAGCTGCTAATAGCTGCCAGGAACTCCGGGTCATGCCACTGCATTGCATGACACGGAAGCTCATTCGCCATTCAGTTCGTGGCCCGTGAAACAAAAATAATATTTAATGAGCAAAATCTTCTTTGTTTAATTATGGTAAATGTC
Organism: Glossophaga mutica; assembly: GCA_039655065.1. Lineage (NCBI taxonomy): Eukaryota > Metazoa > Chordata > Mammalia > Chiroptera > Phyllostomidae > Glossophaga > Glossophaga mutica. Next base: position 21,666,955 of record CM077308.1, read on the forward strand.
AAGGTTGAATCCAAGTGCTTTGCTTAAGGTCAAGTGCTCAGTGCTATCAAAAAGCATTTAAACCAGGGCTGATGGGCTATTAAAACCCAGACGAGTTAAAACAAGGCACTGTCCTTGTTCAGTGATTTATTTCCCCCTCTTGGAAGCGGTAATGTTGGGGCTGGAATAGTCTTCCAGAAGCTGGTGTACTTCTCTTCCCCAATGTTCTCTTTAGGCTGATGAGGGACTTACTAATGAGATCAGCGCCCCAAGGCTCCCTCAGAATTACCTCTAATGCTAAGGAATCCTGTTTCCATTAGATCAGTGGCTTCCAGGGGGACAGCTGCCCAGACCTCTCTCCCAGAGCTGCTGACTTACTAATTGCTCTTCAGTGAGGCCTGGGCGCTGATATTTTTTTAAGGCTCCTAACTACAGAGGTTCTAATATGTAGAGGGGGTCCAGACCAGTTGGATTAAATGCTCCATTTTCTTAACTAAAATACCCTTGTATGCCCTGTACTTTTCTCCACATTGCATTGTCCTTTCTCGGAGTTTTCATTCCATCCAAATTTATATTCTTCCCTGCTGCTTCTTATTCTCAGCATCCAGAGCTGCCTCCTCAGAGATGTATTGTCAAGCTCCAGAAAGGGCAAAGCTGCAGTGCCCCTTGCACTTGGCAATGGATGGATGGGAGATATCCCCGAAGGTCCCCTAGCTCTATACCAAATGGCTTAATTAAGACCAGTTCTGAAGGCTCAGGAAGGAGATGAGGATTCGGACTACGGCAGGCCCCTTCAGGTAGTCTGAAAAGGGTGGGACCGCAGGAGTTTCCTGAGCAGCGAGAAAACCTTTCTCCTGCTATTTACGCACACTGCCCCACGGTTCCTTCTTTCTTTCTTGCCATACAATAGAAATAATGATCTTGGTGCTGGACCCTGTGCTGCGCCAAGACAATTAATCACCCACCCAGTCATTTATTTCCTCATGCTCTCGTCCACCAGGACCATTATCCTGTAGGTAAACAGAGGTGCCAGTAAATCACAGGCAGAACACAAGTCAGGGGGAGAATAGTTGATTAAGCATCCCCGTAAAGCACACTTCTGCAGCCCTCTCATCTCGGGGGATCTCCAAGCACCACGTAGGCTGATGTATGCGAGCTGCCCAGCCCTGATGTTTGTCATTTTCTACTTCATTGCCTCAGGGGGGTGGAATGTTTATTGCCCTTGTCATCTGGTTACCCTCGAAGCTGCAGTCATGGGTTAGACAGGAGGGAAAGAAAGAAACTTTTCACTTCCTTGTCCTTTTAGGCAGCAGAAATTAGCTCACCAGCAGGAAACCAACAGCAGTCAGAGAGTAACCTACTGACCTCTTGGGAAAAATTTCTTTGGCTCATGAAATGCTGCCAACATTAGAGACTTCCATGTTTATTCTTCTAAAGTTGGCAACAAAAGAGCAGGCGTCGAGGTTGAGTGGTGAGGTAGGACAAAAACTGATACGCGGGCAGAAATGTTTTAGGATCTGCTAGAATCATTGTCTAGGGGAGAATCACTCTAAGGAAGGATCACTTACAAGCCTTTAGAACTATTCACAATAACCCTGCTCTTTAAACTTTAGGAATATGTGGGCCCCTTTGAAAGAAAAAAGTCTCCACTTTCTTCCCAGTGTTTACTGCAATTCTTTGAGTACAATGCCACTACAAGGATATCAGAGCTCTCTTTATACCTCTGATATGAAGCATGTCTGGAAAAAGTCCAACCATTGTTAATACAATGAGAACGGTGCACACATTGACGTAGCCTGGCAGCCAAGGAGAGTGGACTGGAACGTGCATGCGTGGACAACGATGACTTCACTGTACTAGTCAGTGGGGGTGGTAGATGCTGTTGAGTGAGCATGTGTACTGAGTGGCCATCACATTCAAAATGACTGAGTAGAGCAACCAATCTGCATCATATTTTGCGCTAAGGTTGAACATTCCTCCAGGGAAACTATTGGGATGACTCAGAAGGCCGCAGCTGTGGGCAACTGGTGATTGACAGCTTTATCAGGTCCCCTCCCCCCATCCTGCATTACATCTCATTCGGAGTTTTTCGGCAAAACATAAAATCACCCAGGTGACCCAGCCTCCTGTCAGCTCAGATTTGGTGCCCTGTGACTTCTGGCTTTTCCCAAAACTAAAATCACCTTTGAAAGGGAAGAGATTTCAGACTGTCAGTGAGATTCAGGAAAATACAACGGGGCAGCTGATGCTGATTGGGAGAACTGTGTGAGGTTGCAAGATGTCTAATTTGAAGGGGACTGAGGTGTCATTGTCCTATGTACAGTGTTTCTCGTATCTTCTTTAATAAATGTCTCTATTCTTCATAGCACGTGGCTGGGTACTTTATGGACAGACCTCATATCGTCTAAAACAAAAACCAAGTTAAATTCAAACAAGTTAAGTTCAGATGGATACTTTCTGGACAGACCTCATATACGTCTAAAACAGAAATCAAGTTGAATTCAAACAAGTTCAGTTCAGTTGACTGTAATTCAATCAAATTCTATAGACGTTAAATACAAATAAAACTACCAAGCCAAGGGGATTTAATTAACAACATTAATTCAAAAGGAAAGATGATGTTGTTTTGCTGAAACCAAATCACCTATCAAATGAGAACATATTGGCTTATGCCTCATTGGTTCTTTTCAGTTTGGCACGCTTACCTACTGGGTGCCACATGGTGACTCAGGTTTTCACCATTTCTCTCTATTCGAACTGCCGTGGAAACCTCCTTTGTACAGTACTCCATTAATGTATTTTGCCTTAATCTGAGGTGAACCTAACATTTCTGTGCTAAGCCTACCTCTGTGCCATAGGAACAAACAAGGCCACTGGGATCCCCGGGGATGATTTGATCATGTGTAGTCATTAGTACGATGCAAAAGATGGTAAAATTCAATTTTAAAGCTATGATCAAAAGGAAAACCCCCAATTAAAAAAATCCTCATAAAAATTTTTAAGACTCTCCTGAGGGTCTGTGGGAGCTGTGGGCCCCATATTAAAAGGCATATGTCCAAAATCATTAGGTTTAGGCCAATCATAGGTTTAAAGCTGGAATCGATGAAAAATTCTGAGGAAAAAAAAAGCAAAATAAAATCAGAAGGTAACACGACAATGAAGTTCATCCCTTATCAGAATCCTGGATGCAAGTATGGACTCTTTTCATGGGTCCGGCAGACTACTCATTGTCCAGGTGCATCTATCCTGTCCTTTCCCTTTTTAATAAGAGAGTCCCCTCTGCCCCCACTGGGCAGGTGCTCTCAGGGAACAGGCTACTCAGCTGGAGGCCACATTTCCCAGCCTCCCTTGAAGCTCATGTGGCCATATGGTCAGATTCTTGCGAATGGAGTAGGAGCAGAAGTGTGCAAAGTCCACATCACTCCTCTGAAAGGAAATTGCTTGCTTCCTCGTCTCTTTTTTCCCTTTCCTCTGGCTGGTGCTCGGATGTGATATTGATGAACCAGCATCCACCATGCAGCCTCATCCTAGGAAGATCTGGAGGAAGAAAGTTGAAGCAGGCTGGGTCCAGGATAGCCTCATAGAGCAGAGCTGTCAGTCACCCTGCTTGTTGGGAACCGCCCTGCCTGTTTTTAGGAGCTCTAACCACCCCCATGGCTAAGGCTGAGTAAGCGACCTTCAGACCATAAGCCACTAAGGAGACAAAGCTTATCCCCCTGTCAGGACCATCGCTTCTGCTCCTTTTACTTCACCCTGCCTGGCCCCCAATGCTTGATCGGTTAGCCAATGACGGGTAAGATTCCCCAAGGGGTGAATGACCTAAGAGAGGCATGATCATGTGGAGGCCCCAAGGAAAGACTTGGGGGGCTACAGCAAAAGGGGATGATGGACCCTCACCCCTCAGCTATGACATAGCCTGAGTCCTCATTCTGTCTCCTGATCTTTTGTCTGCCTTACTTCCCCTGCCTGACTTAAGCCTGAGGCAATGCCTTAAGCCTGAAACAATGCTGGTGGTAGGAACCATTCCGTGCTGGAAAGGGCGGGTTCCCCAGGGTGATCAGACCTGAGAAAGAATACATAAAATCCTGCAAAACCTGCTTTGTTTAGAATGCTCTCAATTAAATAAGGGTCTAAGCAAGAAGTGAGTTTGCTCCTTAAAGTTTTATAGCTCTTTAGCTATCTGACCCTGACTCAAAATAGGCCCTCAGAGTTCTTTGTATATTATCTATTGTTTGATCCTTACTGCCTGACAATGATCAATGAGCTTTACCTGTATTCTTGTGCAAAATGAACCCAATAAAAGCCCATTGAGGAAAAGGCTCTTGGCCCTTCTCCTTTGAGAGATGAGCCACCTTTCTTTCCCAAGCAGATCACGTCTTGGTAGACTTATTCTCATCCATGGCAGCCAGGGGGGCCCTGCGGGCAGAGCCCCCCCAAAACCTGCTTACCATTATTTTGCTATATCAGAGACATAAACCCATCTGTTGTTTAAGCCACTGTATTTTGGGGTCTTTTGTGGTAGCCCCTTAATATATACCAGGAGTGTCAAACTCATTTTCACCAGGGGCCACATCAACCTCGAGGTTGCCTTCAAAGGGCTGAATATAACTTCAACTCCTTAACAGTTAAGGAGTAGTTACATTTATACAGTTCTAAAATTATTTCAGCCCTTTAAAGGCAACCACAAGGCTGATGTGGCTCCCGGTGAAAATGAGTTCGACACCCCTAATCTATACTGTAGTTGATACGGAAAGTGATAGCTTAAGATCCTGTTCCATTCATTCAACAATACACATTATGTACTTACGATGTGCCAGGAACCCAAGAGGAAGAGCTTTATTTGAGATTGCACATTTAGTTGATGTTACCATCAGCTAAAGCCAGGGCACAGTACAGGTCTTCTGACTTCCAGCCCAGTACTCTAGCCACTTCATGCCTCCTCCTCATCTAGCTGTTGACTAATGCTCCAACCATTGTGATTCATTAGGGGAAGCCCTAATATTCCCAGAACTGAGGGTGGCCTGGTAGGCTTTACTCTCACATGGCTTGTTTGGCCCCTGTTTATTGGGAGTTTTATTTTTTTTAATGGAAAAATAAGAATAGCCCAAAACAAATTAGGGGAGTTAGTAATGCAGGAGAAATGTGTATTCATTACTGCAGGACCAACCCTATCCCCTGTGTATAGAGGGATGTACAGGGAAACTCATGGTATCTCAGGGATGTGACTTGCCAGAAATAACATTGTTAGGAGAAGGCAAAAGTTGGAGGGAATAGATTAAGCCAGTGTTTATGCAGGAGAAGAAAACAAACCGGAGCCAGGTTAGATGCCCCACCTTAGTGTTCCAAAGTACTGTCTGATGCACAGGAAAAGAAAGTAGCAGAAGCATGACTGAACACAACAGGTTTGCTCTCCCCTCCGCCCAAAAGTCATTCTTCATGGCATCATTCAGTTGTTATTTTCTTTAAGATATTTTCATGATCAGAAATTTTCATCTTCACTTTTTGTTCACACTTTTGTTGTTCCTTTCCCCTAAAACAACATATTTCCATGGCTGACTTGTTTACCATTGATTCCCTAATGACCAGAACAGTTAGGCTTTCTAAAGTATTGCTGAGCCAATAATAGAAGAAATGAATGAGTGAATAGGTAATGTGACAATACAGAAAATGAGCTACATAAATCAAGAAATGTCACAGTTCTGCTTCTTGGGTGACTGCAAGGATAATACGTTTTCAATAAAGGCAAAGAAAAACTGTGGCTGTTACCTCTTGGAGAGGTGCTATCATTCCAGAATAACACCCCTGCTCCACTGCTTCCAGAATTTTCTTTGTCATATGCCTTTGTGGTGGCCAGGAGAATTCTCCTTCAGACCTCTCCTACAGGCATTGTGCTTGACTGTGGGCTTCAGCTGCTGCACTTCGAAATCCATTGCTCCGAGTGTGCTGATGCCATACGTCCTACTCCCAGTCAATGACTGGCATGTCAGGGATACTAAAGAAGACCTGTTCTTGGGAGACCTAGGGCCCCTCTGACAGCCGACTCAGGCTTGAAGCCTCCCTGAGAACTTTGGCGAATCCTCCTTGGATTGCATGGTGGTCTAGGATGTTCCCACCCATGTTTCTTTCCTCCTTCACTCAGCACCTGACTCTTATCACAGTCCGATGTAGTTCCCAGCCTTTTCTGACTCTCTCCCAGTTTTCTCTCACTGGTGGTTCCCTGACCAAACCCTCACATATCTAGTTTTGTATTGGAGCCCAATTCGTGAAGGTCTTGGACTCACATGGCCTCTGAAGAGTTCCGGGCCCTCTGTTGGTTGGAAGGCTGACTAGCCCCAAGCATGATCCAGTTAGAATGCGGTATCAACTCTCACAGAGCTACTATCCAATTTCCCTGCCATACCTAGATCCAGCCTAAACTTGGAAACCCTAATGGAAGAGCGGAAGTAGAATGCAAACGCTATGTATTGGTCTACACTCGATACAAGCAGTGACAGGGAGAGTAAATATCAGAGGAAGGATACGAAGTTGAATAGAAAAAACAAAGACATAAAAAATCTCTATTGAGTTCAGAGCCTTCCTTACCATGGGGGAGAATGTCAGGTTTCACAAGCACTAGCATGTTTATTGAATTTTTAAAGGCAAAAGTAGAGAGATTGGGGAATGCGAGGGGATAGCAGCAGCTCTTGGAGTGGGAACACTTGAACCTCCAGCTTTGCTGGCTCTGTGTAATCACAGACATGTCAAAAACAAAATTTCACAATGTGTCTTGGAGAAAGACAACGGATGTGCACTTTTGTTTCCGAGGACCTGCTGCATTCTCAGGAGCACTGGCCAGACGCAGATCTTTTTCCTCGTTTATGAAAGGTGAAGACGATTTTACCAATTTGTAACATAACAAAAGAGAATGTATTTGTTATCTATTGCTGCTTAATAAATGTCCCCAAAGTGTAGAGACTTGAAAACATTTTTGATCTCTCAGTTGCTGTGGGTCAGGACTCTGGCACAACTTTGATGGTCCTCTGCTTTGGGGTCTGTCATAGGCTGTTGTCGAGGTATCGTCTGGGCTGCTGCCCCTTTGACACTCCACAGGGAAAAGGTCCACTTCCTTGTGGTCAGTGGCTAGATCCAGTTCCTGGTGAGCTGCTGCATTAAGGGGCTTTGTTTCTCGATGGCTATTGGCTGGAGGCTGCTTACCCTTTGCCAGGTGAGTCTCTCCATAGGGAAACTCACAGTGGGTGGCACTGGAATTCATCAGAGTGAGCAAGTAAGAAGGCCAGAGAAAGGCTGCAAAGAAGACAGAAGCCAGAGTCCTTTGCACCCTAATCTTGGAAGCGACATGCCATCACCGTTTGCCATATTATATTCGATAGAAGTACGTTGCTAGGTGCAGCCCACACTCCAGGGGAGGGGATTACACAAGGGTGTGCAGACCAAGAGGAAAGGACCACTGAGAGCCATTTCAGAAGCTGCCTACCACACAAAACACAACTGAAGCCTAAGTCAAAGTCGGCTTGACTGGAGGGCGTACTAGGATGACATGGCAGAACGAGAAGATGAAACTACACTTCCAAGGGTGTGAACGTTTATAGGGCTTTATTGGCTTTTGCTGAGGACAAATGACTGCTTAGCATTCAAACAGCGCTAGGCACACTTCTCCACTGAAATACTAATAACGACTGAAGCTTATAAACATATAAATGAGTCCCAGAGCTGTTGGTAGCAAACAGAAAAATTTCCTTGGGTTTTATGCTTTGTCACCAAGATTCTCATGAATTTTGTACTTTAGTCTGTAATATATGTGTTTGTTTGAATATAAAAGTATGAAAACTACTTTTCACGGAGGGAAATTGATTTCCAGGGCGAGGCAGCACGTGGGTTTAGTTTGAAGAGCCCGAGACCTCGTGGCAGCAGTAGTTCCCTTTCGATGGGCCCTCTCTGCTGAGCCATCAGCGCCTGCTTCCTGTGACATGGAGAAGTTCACTACTGTCACCTGCTAAGAAGGGAAAAAACTGAGAGATTTTGCAACATGGATTGATTTCCTGTTTTCTAGGCATCCAGCTTCCCTGTTCACTAATCCTCGTGTGGTCCACATAGCAGCCACGTGAAACACACCCTTGCCCTTCTCTGAGAACAGTCATCTCCATCCCGCCTCAGGTTATGTGAACATGTAGTTTCTCTCTGTCTGGACTCTCCTTCCCTGCCCAGTTTCTCTCTGTGATTCCTCTGACTCTTTTCTGTTCCCCTTAGGGAGTCAGGGGTGCTCTCGGAGAAACAGTGGCACTTCACATGAGTGAAGGAAGGGCTGGCCCTGCTCTGCGTTCCCAAAGCCACCCTGTGCATCCGCATTTGAGTGTTCAGACCAATAAAAATCTACGGTCACCATCTAATCGTCAGCATTTCCTCCCGTCTGTGTGAGCTGCTTAGGGACAAAGACTCTGACTTTTCTCCCTAATACCCCAGCCTTGGCCATGAAGTACCCGCTGTTGGGCGTATAGTAGGTGTTCAGAAATAACTGTCAACTAAATCAGTGGTTCTCACACTTTTTGGTCTTAGAAGCTCTTTATACTCTTAAAATTTATTCAGAACTCTGAAGATCTTTTGCTTTTCTGCATTATATCTCTCAATATATGCTATATTAGAAATTAAAACAATAATAAAGCATGCATATTAAAATCTTTATTAACTCATTTAAAATAACAACAAACCTATGACATGTTAACTAAAATAATATTTTTTAATTAAAAAAATACTTTCCAAAAAAAGGACCAGTTTAGTCAGAAGAATGATATGGCTTGGCATTTTTGCAAATCTCTTTAATGTCTGGCTTAATAGAAGTCAGCTAGATTCTCATCCCTGCTTCTGTGGTTAGTCTGTTGTGACATTTTGTTTTCATTGAAGTATAGAAAGAAAGTCTGGCCTCACGCAGATCTGTAGGTGCAAAATGGAAGAGCATTTTAATAGCCTTTTTAGGTAATTGTGGATATTCTTCTTTGGTGCTATTCCAAAATTTTCTAGCTTTAATTTCTTAAAGATTATTTGCAGTGTGGAATCTACAACCATATCAATTAACTTTTCATACTCTGTTACACTAAAATCTGTTGTTATTTATTGAAATTTGAATGGATCTTTTAGCCATTCATGATTTTGTAACATCATGGAAAATACCCTTTCACTGAGGTTATGCATATCTTCCAAATATTTGCACATTTCACTATGTAATGTTGAAATGTCACATTTGTCAAAATCACCACTGTCTCATCAGAAAAGTCCTTAAGTACTGGAAAACTCAAGCTCATAGTGATGGATAAAATTTTTCCAAAAATTCCAATTTTCAGATGAAAATGTGAATTTTATTGTTGGTGACATATGCTGTCAGTGACCTTCTTTCAAGCAACAAAGTCATGTCACTTTCTATAAAATTCTCAAGTTTAAATTACTAACATTTATTTGTTAATTGTTATGGGCTGACTTGTGTCCGAATTTGTAGATTGTAGCCCTAACCCCCAGACCCTCAGAATGTGACTGTATTTGGAAATAGGGCCTGTAAGGAGGTGGTTAAGTAAACTGAGCCATAAGGGTGGGCCCTTGTCCAATGTGACTGTAGCCTCATAAGAAGAGGAGATTTGGACACAGAGAGAGACACCAGGGACACGCACACATGAAAGGTACGACCGTGTGAGGACACAGCAAGAAGGTGGCCATCTGCAAGCCAGGGAGAAGGGCCTCAGGAGAAACCAGCCCTGCGGATCCCTTGATCTTGGATCTCCTAGCTTCCAGGTCGGTGAGAAAATAAATTCCATCAGTATACCACCCAGTGTGTGGTACTTCGTTACGGCACCGCTAGAGAGCCAATGCAGTGGCTTAGAGAGGAACAAAGACTTTCCAGGGTGAGACCAGCCAGCTCAAGAAGACTGCTCGGGGAAGAAGTGAGGGGAACACATTGCTCTTTCCCCTCCAAATGTTCTGGGGTCCCCACGGTCCCAAGCAGCTGGAAGCCAGAAGGAATGGAGTTCTGTGATATGATCAAACAGGTCAGCCTCCCAGGGTGGAGGTGGTGGCTAAGGAAGGAGGGTCAATCAGGAGGTTCAAGTGAAAGACCACCAGTACTTCTCTTTGGTCAGGGATTCTTAGAACTGAGAATTGGAGGACTGGAAGGGATTTTAGAAATCTTTCTATTCGGTGACTTGAGGTTAAATCCTCTCACTTTATAGAGAAGAATCACTAACATTTATTGATCACTTATTAAGTGCCAGCCAAAGTGCTAAGTATTTTACTTGTGGTATCACACTTTAGCCTTATAACGATCCTATATAGTAGGTACTCTTACTGGAGAGAAATAACACTTTTGAAATATTAACAGATTATTCCCATCTACCTACTCTCCAACCCCATTTTCTTAGGGTTCTCTCTGCTCTCCTCCATGGCCACATCTGCCATCCAAGTAGCTCAACCACTCTATGACCTCAGGAAGGGAATGGGACTGAAGATGATATAGAGAGAAAAGAATATTTTTCTGGCTTTTGTATTTTAAGAATTGGGGCCTTTAGAAGAACCAGAAGATCTCAAGTCAGAGATGAAAGACTGGGGAGAAAACTTCCTAAGTCTTCGCAACTGAAAAGTTAATTACAAAAGGAGCCGGATGCTCCGCAGTGCTGCACTAAGGGTGGGTGGGGTGGGTGTAGGCAAGAGTGTGTTGTCTGCGGGAAAAGTTAAAAACAATAGTAAAGTTGATGGAAAGTAGGTCTGCTTTTTATTATCACCATGTGCCTGCAATTCTAAATCATGTCAGTGATAAAATATTCCTCACACAAATACTTTTAAGCACTCGGATTCCTATGCCCTCCTCTGACCCTCTAAGTCAAGAAGATTTTCAGGGCATGGCTCAGACCTCTGAATATTTAAGGAGCTACTCAGATGCTGTGGATTGAATTATGTCCCCCCAAATTCATATTTTGAAGCCTTAATCCCCAATGTGAGGGTGTTTGGAGAATGGGCCTTTGAGTGATAAGTAGGTTTAGATTGAGGGCGTGAGGATGAGGCTCTCATGGTGGGATTAGTGCCCTTATAAGAAGGGACATCAGAGAGCTTATGAGATGGTTGCTACCTATGAGCCGAGAAGGGAGGACTCCAAATGAAATATACCTTACTGGTACCTTGATCTTGGTTGGCCTAACCTCCAGATTTGTGAGAAAATAAATACCTGTCGTTTAAAACCCTGGCACATGGTGAATGAAGACACAAGGTAAATCTCAAGTTCATCCAGGTTTGGGCACTCTTGATCTAGACCAGGAACAACCACTTGAGTTCTGCCATGCTGGTTGGGAAGGACTTTAAGCCCTCGATGGAAACAAGTCCTCTATTAGTAATATTTACCAAGGATGGCAGCGTGCAGGTGGGGGGGTGGCGGGTAAGGGAGCTGGGGGAAAGAATCTCCCATGTTTGTTATCTCTGTCATTCTTTCAAGTTATAACAGCTTCTGTTCTTATATCCTTGAGTTCTCTTCTTTTCCTTCTTGGCATCACAGTTTTCATAGCAATTTAAACAAATCCTTAAAGAACTTTAATGCCTTTACTTGACTCAGTCATGCTTCCTGGATTTCGAAAAACATGTGGAAGAGCCAAAACTCACTGTCTACATTTGCCCATTGGGCTTTTCCTTTTGGCTTATCTTGTGTTTTCCATTTCTTGTCTTCAGAGTTCTGGAACAAGCTTGGGATTGATTCATTAGTCATGTGTTCTAACTTTAAAAGACAAGAATCTCTGGCATTGGAAATAAAAGAAGACAATGAAAATGTAACATTATTGCATTCCTTATCTTTGTCATTTATTTGGCTATTATATTTGAGGACCTTCTAAGGGTCAGTCCCTGCTACTGGGCATTTGGGAGACAAAGATAAATGGAAGATGAAATCTCTGCTCTTGGGAAGCTCCAAGGCAAACCCTAGAGTTGGATTGCTGTAAATTAACACCATGTGTTAAGTGATATGCTGGGAGGTGCTGAGGGATTGCAAAGGGGAGCCCATCTCTGTCTGGAGGAGATGATGGGGGGTTTTCTGGGGTGCTTACTGTGCCCCTTCCCCTGTGGCTTTCTTCATTCAGTAAATACTGAGCCCCTCCTATAGGTCAAGCTCTGATCTAGGCATTTGGGATACCTCAGTGAACAAAACAAAAATTCCTGCTCTTCTAGAGCTTGTAGTGTAACAAGGGGACAAAATCAGTCGAGGCACCAGATAGGGACCAACATATCTGATTTATTAGCTGCTAAGATGGTATGAGAGATCGTGGTTTCAACTTGTGGCTGGAGTCAAATGATCCCTTTTCCGCTCAAGTCCCCTTCCCTGTCACCATTTGCAGGGGAGTTGACACCTGCCTCATCTTGCCCAGCCTCAGGACTGACCTTAAGTTGGGAGGCCCTAGGCTCTAACCCAGATGTGCTTACCTTCTTACTGCAGGGAAGGAGGAAGGGATGGAGGAAGGGTCAGATTAGCCTGAAAGGGAGAGCTTTTCCTAATCTTGACATTCAGATGGACTACTCTTCACACGAGGAGAAGAGTGTAGGAACAGCTGATGGTGGTGGTGGAGTGGAGTGGGATGGACAGGAGGGCAAAAGTCCCTGCTTTAGGGACCTGGAAAAAAGCAAGGGGAGGGGAAGGGAGCCCCCTCTTTACACCTGGAAAAAGTGCAGAGATCAGAAATTTGATGACGAGGAATTGTTCACCAGGCAGATAAAGAAACAGGGGGTTTCATTTCAAGGACTGGCATATATGCTGAAGCGTAGGCTCTGCAAACAAACCCCTGTAATGTTGGTACTTTTGCCCCCATTATACAGATGAAGAAAAGGCACTGGCCATCTCCTGTACTCCCGTCCTCTTGGGCCCACTGTTGATTCCAGCCATGGCAGCAGCAACCAGCGTGACATCAGTGTAACCTACCCAGCCATACTCCGTGTGGGTTGCACTTCACTTCTCTTACTTTCTGCTGTTGGGAAGGAAAGAGTTTTTTTCTCTGCTCTCTTAGGCTCTGTTCTGGGGACCTGCAAATTAAACTGACAAAGACAGATGAACAGGAGAAAAATTTTACTTGCATGTGGAAGCTAACAAGTAAGTAGCTAAGATACCTAACTTACCATAGTAGGGGAAGGGAAGAGGGAGAAAAGGCTCCTATGAATAAACAGATTTCTTAAAGAAAGACAAGTGGGTTTTAGGAGAATAAACAGAAGATCAGAGTGTTAGTGATGATATTTGTTTAGGCAAGTGCAAGTGGTCTTTCTCTCTTCTCTTTTTTTAAAAAGATTTTATTTATTTTACTTTTAGAGAGAGGGGAAGGGAAGGAGAAAGAGAGGGAGAGAAACATCAATGTGTGGTTGCCTCTTGCACACCCTCTACTGGGGACCTGGCCTACAACCCAGGCATGTGCCCTGACTGGGAATCGAGCCTGTGACCCTTTGCTTCCCAGGCCCGCGCTCAGTTCACTGAGCTATACCAGCCAGGTCTTCTCTCTTCTTTAGGGCCGCTTACTTCCCCCAGAGAGGGAATCTGTGGCAGCCTCATTTCCCAGAAGTTGCTGCATTTAATCGAATAGAGGAAACTCTAAGAAGGCTTCTTTGTGCATTTGTTGATTCTCAGTTGCTTTCAGCTCAAAATAATCCTTATGCCAAAGTGGTCTATTTTCAGGTGGCGTGTTCTGATCCCCTTCACGGCCTCGGGACTTTTCTGACAGGCTGTGTGGGAGGCCTGCAGGACCGCACGGGGCACTTGTGCGTTCCTGGCCTGGGAAGGGATGACTCATGAGTGGACGATGGAACCCGTGTCGAACCGTCCCCTCTTATGTCCCTTGGGCATTCAGTATGGCCCCCGGAAGGCCCCTGCACTGTTCGACCCAGCTGCCCACAGTGGTGGCTAACTCCAGAATACCCCTTGTAATGGCTTTTTCTCTTTTCCTGTTGTACTTCTTTCAGTTCCTAATCCTTTCCCTAGGTCATTTTCCAAAATACCGGGATAAAAGCCTTGGACCAAACTCTGCTTTCTGGGGAAACCCAGCTGAAGACGGAAACTGTAGTTCAAAAATGGATGGGGAAGGTGCCAAGATGCCAGAGATAACTGACAGTAGAAAAACAATTCAAACCCGAGCTTCACTCAAAAACAAGCCCTTTCTTCCTCCTACTATAAAATTTTTCCTCCCTAATGTTTTTATTTGCAACACTATACTTACACTCACTGTTTGAGTCTTCTAGGCCAACAACTAAAATAAACTAGCAGTGGAAAAGAATAAGATAGCTTGTAAAGTTTGAAAATGTGAAACTTACATCTGGTTTCTTTGAAATTTTGAAAGTCATTTCCATCAACAGTTAAATTTGGAAAGTTTTTCAAAATACTGGTTTTGGAATGATTTCTTTGAAATTATTTGATGTAGAATTTATTTTTTATGGTTTTCAAACATGTAAGTGGTTTTTTAAGACAGCGCAAGCCTGTCTGGTTTCAAATTGTTTTTTTTTTTTGCCCCCAAAACCAGGCCACTTAGGCAAAATATTTTTGTAACATTTTTACACTATTTAAAAAATAAAGAATTTTTAATCCAAACAATTTAAAAATTCTTTAGAAACCAATTTATCTGAGTACCAAGATTTCTGGATTAGTTTCACACTATTTAACTTCAAAACATTTAGTCAAAATAGCTTGGATCCAAGACAGATTTCAAAGCTGTATACTTTGAAAATGGCTCATCTAGATAACATGCAGTGATATATGGACCATTTTAGTGCCTCAAAACATTGGTTTCCCATCATTTTAATATGAGCTTCAGCAAAAACTTCACATTATTGCAAAATCAGCTACATATTTTTTAAAAATTAAAACAGCAATGTGCAAATGGATTGAAACGTTTTCTTTATAGTATAAAAACTGTTTTGCAGAACTGTCATCCCAGCCTCCTCCTTTCTGCCTGTTGGGTTAGGGTTGTGTGGAGGGTGCCTCCCGGGTAGAGCCAGCACTTTGTGGGTTTCCTTTGTGCTTATTGTTTCACCAGTATCATTGTTTGTTATTCACACAGCATCGCTGTGAGGCATATACTATTATTATCCCTTTAAAAAGGAACACCCAGCATCAAAGTAAGTTTTAAGTAACTTGCCAGCAGTCTTGAAGTTACTAAAGGGCACTACGGGTTTCAAGCCTCATCTGTTGGGCTCCATACCCCAAGCTCATAACCTTGGTATTTCCTGCCTTATACCCAGTATTTGTTACTTTAACTTACAGTGCCACACTATCATGTCTGTGTATTTCCCTCTTTCTAGTCCCTTTCCAGTAGATCTCAATCAAAGAGTTGCCATGTACCTGCAATCGATTGCCAGATATATTGCATGTAATTTACCATCAATGACAAATGCTGATATGGACTAATACTGATTTGCGTCGAGATGGTAGAGTAGATTTGGGACTATCTGTAATTTCACCCCCACACATTTCTATTCATATATGATCCATGGGTGGGGACAAGGACAAGCTCTCCCCAGCCCCCCACCCAGGCTAAACAGACTAAATGAGTGCTGGCGGAGGGACAATGGATCCTGGAACATGACTTGATTTCTCTGGACTAAGATAGGGTTGCACCAAAGGTTGCTGCAGAAGTTTATGGGAGAGAGTAATAGGAGGTTCTTTCCTGGACCCAATGACAGAAAGCAAGACTGGGGATGGCGGTGTGTCCCTTCCCGGGGCACTCCCTAAAGGGCTTAGAGACAGGCCACTCCAGAATATCATTTGTTTTCTTCATGAATCACTTGGCCCTGATACATCAGAGGAAAAAAATGTCTTGGCTCCCAAATTGAGCCCTAATTAAAATAATTTGTCATGGACAGATACATCTTAACTGCCAGTTAGGGCTCATCTCCCAGAATTAAACCGTTCTGACTTGGTATAAACCTGTTAAACTAAGTGAAGAATTAAGACAATTATATGAATGATTTAGTCTTCAAAAATAGTTTTCCCTGAAAAATTCATCTAATTAAGGCAAAGCATTATTCTTTTACTTGAATTTTCCCAAACGGCTCTTGGGTTCTGTTCATAAAGCTATTGTCTGTGGGAGAAAATGCTGCTGGGAGAGGAACGGTGGTTGAGAGTCTTGTGTAGTGGGGAAAATGATAATTTCACAAATGAAATGGTTGGCTGCATTTCTGCACCCCAGAGGAGGAGCTATTGTGAAGGAAATCACCCTAATTGGCCTTGATGGACCTTTGGATTGAGAAAGATAGACACCCCCACCCCTCACTGAACTTGGAATTTGAATGGGCAAGCCTGAGTAAATTGCTCTGGAGTTCAGATCATACAAGTTAGGGCTTGGGAAGCTGACAGCTGGAGCAGAGTGGAGATCTCCCTAGGGAAAAGGACCCAAAGATAAAAGAAACAGGAATTCCTCTGGAGGGATTCCCCTGGAGGAATTCCCCATGGCAGAGGATGACAGGCAGATTTTAGGGAAGAAAGGTCAAATATTGATCTCTGACAATGTACGATTATAGATGCTTTCATGTAGGAAACACAGAAAACAAAGTCCAACCGTACAAAGGATCTAGAACGAATCTGAAATGCGTCCATTTGGAAGCCAGATTGCTTTTGTTTAATTAAACATCTGGTCCGACACTTCCCGGCTGCGTGATCATGGGCAGCTGGGCTCCCTAACCTCCCTGTGCGCTGTGTGTCCCCAGCCATGAGAGGGGGACAGCGATGGCCCCTGCCTCACAGAGGTGTTGGGGGAAGCTCAACTGAGTTAACATCTGAAAAGGATTAGGGACAGTATTTTGCCTCCTGTAAGCACTTCCTAAGCGTCCTATTTATATTAGTATTAAATATTTTAGAGACGCTTCTCTTGACCCCCTTTTGCCCCCCAGCCTCGGCTCCACTTCTTCGGTTTTCAGTAAAAGGCATCAGGGCACTGTTCCTCTTCTCTAATTCCTCACATTGTCTCCTGAGCCAGTGTTTCTCAAGCTTTCTTCTCGAATTATTGTTCCCCTAAGGAATCTTTTTGGGCCTTTTTAAAAATGGCCACCTCTCCCCCATGACATTTTAATACCACAGATGTACTGTACAGTTATTTATGGACTGTATATTTATCTATACGTTAAAAAAGCAATAGTATTTTCATTCTCCAAAAACAGATTTTTTTCCCTTTTTTGGGACTAGTATCAGCCCCACTGAGAATACATGTCTTAACTCTATTTCAGCCCTTCTTTTGCCTCCACTGCAAAACAATTCTTGAGTTCAAGGTCAGGTTGCTGACCTCCATGTTGCTAAACCCATGGTCAGTTCTCAGTTCCCATCGTATGGGACCTCTCTCCAGCATTTGGCACAGACATCACTCCCTCCTCCTTGCTACAGCCTCTTCAGCTGGCCTGTGGCACACCTCATTCTCTTGGACGTTCTCCTGTTCACTGGTAGCTCCTTCTCAGGTCCTGGCTGGTTTCTTTTTCTTTTCCTTTTTTTTCTTTTTTTTTTTTTCACCTTCCTCTGAATGATGGAGGATCCCAGGGCTCAGCCCTTGACCTTCTTTTCTCTCCGTATTCATTCTCTTGGTGATCTCGTTAGATATCCTGGCTTTCAATTAAGCCGAGCACCAATGATTCCCTGCCTTCCCCAGTGGCCTGAGGGTTCCTGTGGGAACACATGTCAGATCATGTTCCTCCTCTGCTCGACACTCTCCTACGGCCCGCCATCCTGCTCGGAGAAAACCCCAAGTTCCGACCATGGCCTTCTAGGCCCTCCGTTCTGCCCCCGTCCTCCTCTCCCTCTCTTTTACTCTGTTCCTGGAATGCTCTTCCTCTGTGTGTCCTCGCAGCTGCCTCTCTTACCTCCTGCCAGCCTTTGCTCAGATGCGGCCTTCTCCCGGGGGCCTTCATCCTGTCCATGGACTTGAGGCCGTCCGTTTCCCACCCCCTGCACTCCTGAGCTCCCTGCCCTGCTCTAGTTTTCACAGCACGTCATTTACTTACTTTGTAATTTGTTGTTTATTTTGCCTGCCCTGACAAAACAGATACATGAGGACAGCGATTTCTGTCTGTTTTGTTCACTGATGTACCCCAAGTACCTAGAACAATGCTCAGTACCTGTTAGGTGCTTAAGCAGAAGTTGTGGGATGAATAAGAGTCTCTCTATCCCCTCTGACTCCAGGTCCTTCTGTGCTGTTTTTACTTCCAAGGATGTTCTGGTCATATACAAATATGGGATTAAAATGACATAACCTTATTAATCACCGTTGCCCTGATAAGTTTAATTTAAAAAAATTAAGCCAATTTTTATATTTTGTAATGCTGTAATTCTGTTGCTTACAACCTTCCATTAAGCTACACACAACTTTAGTGGTACTTGCAAGGACTGAAGTAATGGAGTGTTCAGAGTGTGGCAAGTGGGACAGAGAGGTGACAAAAATCAAAGAGCTGAGTCATGAAATGGAGAAAAATAATTCAACAGAAAGACAAAATGAGGGTAAGAGGTGACCAGAAGAAACACACGGTCCCAAAGAACCCTTGGCGCCCTTCAAGTAATAGTATATATTCTGGCTGCCGGTTCACTCACTATGCTGTGGGAATGAGAAGTGAAAGAGCCACCATCCACGGAGGCTGGAAGACTCGGTGATGCCCAGACAGCAGCTGTCTTGATGAGAACTGAGGAATTGCCCTGATTCTTTGTGCCATTGCATGGGTTCGAATACAACTGGGGCAACTTGCTCTTTTCTTTTAAAATTCCTTTCAGTAGACAATGTCAGTTCTGTGGCCAAAGGTGTGGGTGGAGGAGGGTGGGAGGCGGTGGGACTGGTTGAAACCCTTCAGGGCCTTGTCCTGCTGGTGCAGAGACTCGCCCCACTCCCCCCGCCTCACGAGGCAGCGGTTGAAAACGTGAGGACTCAGACTGCAAGTCAGGGCTGGCCCTCGCCGTTGATTTTTCAGCCGCTCAAGTACGTTTCCTTCTGTCTGAAATGCCTGGAATTGCAGGTCTGGAACATGTATTAGTGGAGTAACGTCTGGGGAGCAAAGGACGATAGCATGGAAACGCTGACTGCTATGGCAACAGTTGGAATAATAACAACTTTCCCCCCTAGGAAAATCATAGAATTTGGCCTTGTGGCCACATTAAGAAGGCCAATAAGTTTTGCCCAAGTTAGATCTCATGTTTGGCTTTATTTTTTTTCCTCCTCCATTGAAGAGATTTGCTAAGTGCCTTTGTTGGGCAAATCGAGGCAGTTATGCATCTTGCAAACCCTCATACGTCTCTCCAGAAACATTTTAAAACAAAAGTGACTCAGATGTATGATTTGAAAAGTCCAAAAGCCCTTCTCATTCTTACTTCTCTGGAGTAACAACTACTATAGGAACTGTCATAACTTCATACATACATACATACAAATGTATTGCTAATTGGTTTGGTTTTTTTGGTTTGTTATTGAGCAGGTGAGACTTGGTTCAATTTTTCCCTCATTACTTAGTTCAAAGGAGCTCTAATGATACCCTTTTCAGTCCCCTGTAGGTGTCTTAGATGATCTCAAAGCTTTTTGATCTCTGGCAGGAATTAAAAAGTCTAACCCAATATTTACATAAACTTTAGTCTCTCATTTCATTCAGTTTCTTGCCCCATCAACCCTGACCCTAGCTCAATGCTGACCTGTTGGGAAGGAACAGTGGTGGTGATAGGATCTGATATTTCAAACTTGCACCCCAATGTCCTTTGTGGCTTTTGGCTCCTCCAGCGTGGGGAAGAGGGAATTAGAAGGAAAAGACACTTTTCGTATTTGACCGGCACTGTTGTAATCGTGTGGCCCATGTCCAAAGGCTGGCTCTTCAGAGACCCCATGATCCTTACTGCACAGGGAAATCAATCTCCCTTGATGAATTTATTGCTCCCCAAACCTGGGCCCTACCCCTGGGGTACACTCTGAGCCCTGCTTGCCTCCCAGCCCTCTTCATCCTTTGTTTGGCCCAGTATCGTCCTCAGAGTTGGGCCAGAAATGTAGCAGCCTAGGACCTCACCCTGTAGAGGACCCCACTTTCACCCTGTTTTATCCAAAACTCTGCACTTGAGTGAGAAATCACCAACTACATGAGGACATTCCCACCTGGCACTCAAGCAGCATCTTGGGTAATGAGATCCCAGAACTCCTTGCCCTAATGGCCTCAAATGCCCTTTCAAAGCCTCTGCAGGACCTTGTTCTCCAGGTTCACCTGGGCCTCAGTGCAGATGCACACATCTGGAGACCCAAGGAGTGGCCAAGGGGTGCTGCTTGCTGGGAATGTGGATGGAACTCGTGTGTGTGTTGAGGGAGAAACCCTGGGTGGGAAGTGGAAGGAGGCTTGGTGGGGCCAGTTCTCACCGTGCTTTGCATTCAGGAGTAAATGCCAAGGATGGTGATAATCCTGTCTTCGAATCCAGCTTCCCAGGTCATAACAGAAGCATATTTGTCAAGGTAAGATGACAGAACATGTTTTATTTAGCTTGATTTATACTTTAAAATATTTAAACATAGGGTATGTGAGCCTCCATTTGTACTCCGTGCCTGGGCCCTGGAATGTTAGGGGTGGCCGTGCTTTAGCCCACAGGAAAACTCAGATGTCCATGACAAGTCCAGCCTTGGAAGTACAGGTGGGTTCTGCTGCCGTCTCTTCTCCTCTCTCCATCACAGGTAGCTTCAGCCAGCCTCCCACCTATACTCTTTTCCAGGCTAGAGGCAGGGTCTCTAGCTCCCTGTCCATACTTCTTGTGCTTTGAGAGCTACCTTCTAGATTCTCTCAGAACACTCTCGTGCCATAGTCAGCTAGCAACACCTGGTGGTGGGCTTGTGACTTGTTCTCAGGATGTATTAGGTCACAGGGTGAGACATGGACACTTCTGCTGGCGGATGAATTCAGATTCCATGAGTGGTTCTCTGGAGGGCTGGGAGTGGGGCATCACCCTCAGGTTGAAGAAGAGGAGAGGAGAAACATGACTGTGTTCTTTGTTTCCGTGAATTCCACTTTGAAGGTCTTCTCTAATGGATGACAATCTTTTCATATATGACCTGGAGGTGGGCGAGGGGGAGTGATAGTAAAGGGCCTGTTTGGGTACTTGGTCGAAAGACCTGCGTGGATGTGTCTGGAACTTCTATTTAGAATGTGTGTATGCCTGCCCCCTAGTTGTTTTCAGCTTTGGGCTTTAGCAGAATTTAAAGGCAATAGGAAAAGTCCCATCTAGTAATCTGTTACACATATGTTATCTGCTCATGTGTAGTCCTAAACTTGGCTTTTGCATCTGGATGACAGTTTATACATTTCTTAAACAGCTGCACAACATTCTATATGGTCATATGGCTGTAGCATAATTTATTTACCCATTTTCACACTGATAGCTGTTTACGTGGGGTTGTTATATATTACAATGCTGCAACGAAGACTCCTTTAACATCTATTCTTGTGCCCTTATGTAAATATGGAAGCGTGATTGCTGACCGGAGGTTTCATGCATTTTGGTAGGAAGCACGTTTTGTGTTTTAATAAGTGGGACCAAATTACCCCTCAAAAAATTGTAGCAATTTGTGCTCCTTCTAAAAGTACAATATATGGGTGAGTCCTTTTCCCCACCCCCTTGTCTACACTGAATATTGTCAAATTATATCTCATTGCTACTTTAATCTGCATTTCCGAGCTCACTGGTGAGGTTGAACATCTTTTCATACATTTGTTAGTCATTTATAAGTATGCAAATTATGTTTATATCCTTTCATAATATTTTCTTTTCTGATATTTAGAACTCTATGTTTCAGTCATAACTGCTTGACTATAAAATACGTTGCAAATATTTTTCTCCATATTTAAATCTCAAGATACCTTTATCATTGATAGACAGATTGTCGAGGCCCAAGAATTATTCTGTCTTGAATTGACTTTAGATTAGCGTCTCTGGGAACTAGAGTAATGAATTATATGAGTCAGACCAGTCCAATAGTGGTGTTTCTGTTCAACTCATTAGTATTTACTAATTACTAATTAGCCCCAGCACCGAGCAAAAGAAGATAGGAGCTGCTCCCCAAACTCATTAGGCTCCAGTGACATTGTTGATCTTGGGTCCGTTCCTTTCTTCCCCTGGGACTGTTATTCCTGTCTGGAAAATGGAGTGGTGTCTCTGTGAAGATTTGCTCTTCCCGTCTTAATGTTTTAGAAATCTATGGAGAATGTGTGAAAACCCGAGTTTGCAGGGAAAAGCGGGTTCCGCCACAATGCGATCAGGGTCTACGCCTTACTGAGTCTCTGTGCAGCCCAAACCTTAAAGTCTTCCTCATCACTGATCCTGGAAGACAAGGATGCCCAAGGGGAGTGCCTACTGCTCTGTCCCACCAGCTTCACTGCCTGGTTCTCCCCGACCCGCCAATCCCAACACATCTCTGATTTCTCTATTGTGGCCTCTCCTTTTTGTTTCCTCCTTTCAAATAAACCCATGTTGATGTTTGCCTGGCTTTACATTTTGGTCCTTCTCTATATCACAGACTCCCCCATTCTTTCTAAAACCATACACCAAAATTCACAGTTATGTTCTCACCAGACTTGCAAAGGCTCAGTGAGTCCCAGGTGTCCCATGGAGAGTAACTGGGCACCAGAGCCCTTGTCTCTGTTTTTCTGTTTGACAAAACGTTGGAGAGCGGCAGGCAGATGGTGGTCAAGTGGACCTTAGCTCCAAAGGGCCGAGAATCAGTTCTGTAAGAAGGTGAGGTGAACAGTGGCCTTTCCACTGGCTAGAGATTTGGTAGATAGGTCCTGGGGCCATGTTGGAGAATACATTTGCCACAGTTTTGCTAAGATGTGAGGAGTTTGACAATCAAATATGTATTAGCAGCAGCCAACAGGTCTTGGAGCTGAACAAAGACTAGAAGAGGTCCTGGCAGATGTTCTCGCCCAGTCTTAAGCCATTATTCTCTGAAGTTCTCCCAATATTTGCAGGTCCAGGATGTTCCTATCATTACCCAAACATCAGACTATACTGTTTGGGGCCAAATGTTAGACTACACTCTGGGGTGGGCAGTCAAGGTGATTAAACAGAGAGCTGAGCCTACTTTTCCTTAGGCCACGCAGCGCCTTCTAATTCAACAACTAAGGAAGGACAACAGTTATTGAGAGAAGGGTTATATTGGTTAATTAGCTTCATCAGAATGGCCAACACAGTTCTCAGCTGATACATTGTCTGCTTTGACCAGGACTTCATTTCCTCTACTTTCTAAGGGCACATCTGGGAGAGAAAAGTGAACCTCTCAACCAAGAACAGCAACTGTGGGGGAGAAGCTCCCAGGTGGCAGAGATAATTTTCTAGCAGAACTTTCTCACTCAGGAAACCCACCCTAGGCTGTGGGCTCCTCGAGGGCAGGGTCCATGTCTTAGTCACCACTGTTTCCCGTGCACGTTGGTGGCAACATCTGGAGTGTCAACAACAGGAGAACCCAGGGCTATCCTCGCCGCCCCCTCCAGATACCCATGACACATGCTAGCAGGGCTGAGGGGCCCTTTTTGATGTGTAAAGTCCCGCAGCGATTGACCCATTGTTTGGCACATACTCTCCTATTCTTTTTTTTTTTTTGTGGGGGGGGGGGGTTAGTTGTCTTTCTTGCATTTTTTTATTGTTGTTCAAGTACAGTTGTCTCCATTTTCCCCCCACCACTCCCCCCAACCCCAGACATCCTCACCTCCCACACTCAATTGTATCCCTTTGGTGTTGTCCATGTGTCCTTTATACATGTTCCTGACAATGCTTCCTCCTTTTCCCCCCATTATCCCCTCCCACTTCCCCTATGGCCACTGTCAGTTTGTTCTTAATTTCCATGTCTCTGGTTCTATTTGGCTTGCTTGTTTGTTTTTTGATTAGGTTCCACTTATAGATGAGATCATATGGTATCTGTCTTTCACCACCTGGCTTATTTCTCTTAGCATAATGTTTTCCAGTTCCATCCAGGCTGTCACAAAGGGTAGGAGATCCTTCTTTCTTTCTGCTGCATAGTATTCCATTGTGTAAATGTACCATAATTTTTTGATCCACTCATTTACTGATGGACGTTTAGGTTGCTTCCAGCACTTGGCTATTGTACTATCCTACTCTGTTTCTTCCTTTTTTTTTTCATTTAACATGGTTTTTGAGATCTATCCCTATTTCTAAATGTAAATTATGATTTTTGACTGCTATATAATATTCCATTGTATATTTATACCAAACTCTCTAGAGATGGATACCTCAGTTACTGGCAACAGCTCAACTCCAATTCCTATCTGCCACCTTGCTCAAAGTATGTTCTTGCACTTCTTCTGAAAGGCAGTCTGTCTCTATTTGTTTAGTGTTTGCTCTAATGATTTCAAGCATGAATTCATTGCTTTCTTAACTACTTTGTAACTTCTTGAGCTGATAATCATGTATCTACCTCTCAGGGTGGTTGTGGGTATAGATGAGCTCATGTGTGTGAAGTGCTTAGTACATAATCTGGCAAGCAGAAAATTCTCTGTAGATGGTATCAGCCCTCCAGAGCCTAGAACACATTAGGACTTTAATAAATACCAGTTACAATAATGAATGCTTAAGTACCTCTGGTGATTTGCAGTCTCCTTCCCCATAAAGCTAGGTCCCAGAACACTTGAAACATGAGGCATTCAGGAGATAGTAATTATGATAGTCGCTATTAATCCTCTTAAATTATTCCCCTTTTACAGATGATAAAACAAACTCAGAGAGATAATGTATCTTGCTTATGATCAGTGTACATTCAGTGTAGCTACTGGAGAAATTGGGGCTTCAACCCCAATTTCCAATGCTTTTATTTTGAACTACTGTGTTATATTGCCACCCACACTCCTCTGGAGGAAGTGTGTTTAGATTATTACTATTTCAGCAGCAATAGCTTTTGTTTCTCTGTGTGTGGATAACAAAGAATTTAAGATCTAATTAACGTTTACTGAGACTTTTTTGCTAGGTCCTGGCAGGACCACTCTTAGGGTGCATTTGTATAAATTACTGCAAGATGGTCCATTTGGGTGAAAACAGCTGTGCACACATGGCTGGGTCAGGAGAAGCCAGGCTGGATCCTGGCCTCTGCTTGTCTCCTAACCTGGGCACCTGTGTGCACTAACTACACCAACTGCCCAAGCGCATGCCAATCCCCTGGGAAGCTGCTCTGTGCTTCATCATTGCCAGGCCTCTGACTCTTCCTTATCACAACAGTCCTATGGGCAAATACAATTCCGCTGACAAAGAGCCCGAGGTTCAGAGTTGTGACACTTCCAAGGCTACCTGGTCTCAAGGTGCAAATCTGGTGTTCAGATTGGAGTCCTTGGACTTCAAATGCAGAGACTGATCGTGTAGGAAAGGAAAATAAATTCAGGAATCATCGGGTAAGTTTGACAGCTACTGCTTGGTTGATCCTCCTGCTCTGATGTAGCAGCCTCTTGGGTGAGCGATGGATGCGGTGCGACAGAACTCCAGAGGAGACAAAGTTCCAGGCAAGCTGAAGCCCTCTGGTGAGACATCGCCAGTGAGCTCCAGGCTGTGGAATGTGGCTGTCTGAAGGACATTATAAGCTCCTGGAACAGGCTGCAGGTTTCCATGCACATACTTCTTCTGCACAGGAATTGCTAAATATGCCTGCACTTGCAGAGCAGTATGTGCTTAACCAAGGGCCAGAAGATCCAACCAGAGGCTGAGTGGAGCCAGGCAGGTTGAGGGTAGTGTGGCTGACCTGCTGGCCTCGGAGAAAGCCAAACAGGGGTTGCCACCCGGCTTGGCACGTACGAGCCAGCCTCTTAGAGCTTTGGTTTCCTCGCCATCTCCCTTATTCTTTTATGACTTTTTTTTATTTCTTTGGGAACTGAGTTTATGACCTCCCTGAAGATTCTTCAGTGTCCCAAAGTCAAACCAGGACCTCTGATTTTGGAATGTTCTATGAAATTATTATCTCAAAGAGACGTCTGCACCCCCATGTTCATCAGATCATTATTCACAGCAGCCAAGGTGTGGAAGCAACCGAGGTGTCCACTGACAGACACATGGGTAAGGAAAACATGAGATATATGGAATATCTTCTATTCAGCTGTTTAAAAAAAGGAAATTCTGTCATTTGTGACAACGTGGATGAACTTGGAGGGCATCATGCTAAGTGAAATAAGCCAGACAGAGAAAGACAAATAACTCACAGTACCACTTACATATGGAATCATTAAAAAAAAAAAAAAAAAAAAGATTGTCAAACTCATAGAAACAGAAAGTAGAAAAGGGCTTGGGGAGGAGGAAATAGGGAGAGGTTGGTAAAACGGCATAAACTTTCAGTTATAAGATGAATAATATCTGAGGATCTAATGGATAATATGGTGACTAGAGCTGACTCTGCACTATATAATTGACATTTGTTAAGAGAATAGAATTTAAATGTTCTCACCACCACCACTACCACCCCAAAAACAGAAGGAAAAAAAAAAGGAAGGTAAACATGAGGTGATACATATGTTAATTAAGTCTTTGAGAGGAATTCTTTCATGATGCATATGTATATCAAATCATCAGGCTGTATACTTTAAATATTTTACAGTTTTGTCAATTATACCTCAGTAAAGCTCAGGAATTAAAAGAATATTGTTCTAAAACACTGTTTGTTTGTTTTTTTCTACCAGTAAAGGAGAGTTTATTTGGATGAGCTATTTTCAAGTAAATCTTTGTGGTAGGTATTCCTTTTCTCCAATGCTGGGGACTTTTCCTCTCAAAAACCTGCTAGGTGATGGAAACATCATACTAATATGTCCCACTTTGAGAGAGATTATATATAAAGGGAAGCAGACTAATACACAAGCATTCATAATCCAGTGTAATAAAAGTTAAAACAAGGACTGCAATGCTCTGGGGGAATCAGCAAAGGCTTCCGGGAGGAAATAATATCTAATCTGAGCCATGAAGGACGAGTAAAAACTGGAATGGGAACAGTTTCCAGAGGAAGGCACAGTCTGTGCAAAGGCCTGGAGCAAGCAAAGCCAGCTTGTGTGGAAAACAGAAATGGTGGGAAATGAAAGACCCCACGGAGGTTTTATATATATCTTTTCTGTGTATGTACACACACACACACACACACACACACACACACACACATGCATTTGGTCCCTATTCTGGGGGCAATAGGAGGCCTGGGCACAATTTGCACAAAGATTATTAATCTGTTTTGAAGTTGAGAAAAACCATGTGGACCAATGGAGAGGGGCATGAGGGTGGGGCAGAGAGTTCCATTGGACAGCTGCCCAACTGTGGGATTATTATTATTATTTTATTGATTGATTTTGAGAGAGAGAGAGAAACATCGCTTTGTTGTTCCACTTATTTACGCATTCATTGGTTGATGCCCGTGTATGCCCTGAGCGTGGATTCAGCCCACAGCCTTGGTCTATCAGGACAATGCTGTAACCAACTGAAACTACCTGGCCAGGGCCTATGGGATTACTTAAGGAAACCTGAAACCCCAAGTCTAACCATGCCCATTAGGAGAAAAGCCCCTCCACCCCAGAGTAGCTACCTCTGAAATACCAGGAATGTGAGGCCCCCAAGGCAGTGGGAGCCCCCAGTTTTCCTGGCTCCCCGACCATTGCTCTGCTCCAAAACTTCCTCTATCCCCTTCCCTTCCAAGAATCAGTCCTGCCCTGTTCCCCACCCTGCAGCTAATCTTTCCTTCCAACATCCCCATGGCTTCTGGACCAATCCCACCTATTCTTCCTATGCCCTTTAGTTTCCCTTCGGACTCTCCTCTGATCTCTTTACTTTCCTGGGAGCAGACACAGAGATACATCCGTTGACTTCTTGGCCAGAGAGCTTGGTCTGGCACGGCCCCTTAGCTCAGGGGAGCAGAGGCAGCAGCTTCCCTCTAGCCGGGGACTGGGCAGAGGGGCCATGAGAGAGTTAAGCAAGACTGAAGAGTCTTGCTTAGACTGGAAGAAGGAAAGAGAAACTGATTCTGTCTCTTTCATGGGTAGTGCGGTACCTTGTCTCAATGGTTCTCAACGCTGGCTGCCCAATAGAATCACCTTCAGGGAACTTGATAAAAACAGCCGAACACCTGGTTCCCACCTCTGAGATATTGATGTAACTGGCATGGGAAGAATGCAGGCATCTGTCATTTAACAAGCTGCTCAGCTCATTCTAAGGCACAGGTAGGATGCAGAAGCACAGCGCTCTCAGCCTCATGTTCCACAGATAAGCCGACACTAGGTGGAGCGTCATCTCTGGCTAATTTTTTTTTTTTTTTTTTTTTTTTTTTTTTTTTTTTTTTTTTTTTTACTGGGCTTACCTTGGACGAATCATAGCCTCTCTGAGCCTCGTCTAGTCCCTCTTCCATATGGGGAGGTTAATAGCATCTACCTCTTAGGATGGTTATAAACCTGCCAAGTCAAGCATTTTCACATAGTTAGTGCCCAACTACCAGCACTGACTCATTATTTTATTACTATTATATTTTCAAGTTAGGCATTGCCCTCCCTCTCCGGTTCTTTTTCACGCCCAGCTACTGCCCTGTGAGTTAGATGATCAGATTTCTAACATTCATCCGTGAGAGGAGGTGTTCTAATGGAGGGAGAAATGTGCAAGGTCAAAATTCTTGCAAAATGATTAAATATGTAAGTTTGTCTATAGGGGTCCTAGCCCCTGCCCTCTCTCTGTGCCGTAAGGGTTTTAGACAGGATTTGGGGCCAGTGCAAGTTCTTATTACCAAGCACGCATCCCCAAGGAGAATGGAGAGAGAATTCTTCTGGATAATTTTTCTTTAATAGCTGGTTTCAATGCCATTATAAGACTTTCCATAGCTTTCCTGCCAAAGCATGTTCCATTGGTCTCTTGATGACTACATCCCTCCGGGTAGCCTGTGTGGTCTGTCCTTATGGGTAGATTCTCAGTCTCCTGCCACTTCTATCTTCCTCTGGGTGCTATTAAGGGGGCTAAGGAAGGCGGAAATGTGAGTCCTCCTGGCCACACTCAGTTCTGCAGAGAACTCAGTCCGCTTGGCCCTAGTGTTGCAGATATGTTTTGCTGGGCACAGCAGAAACATCAACAGAGGAAAGAACGATCAGTACAAACATATCACTACTCCAGGAAAAATAGCTCGCGATGCACTCTTCATAATGAGTCTCTCGCCAAAGATTTGAGACTCGAATCTTTTTTTCCCCTACAGCAGTGCTCCAGAACAGCCGAAATTTGGTGTCAGAGAGCCGTGACAGCTGATGGGAGAAGCCTACGCCTTTGTAGCAGTTGTGATAATTTTTTTTTCTTTGAAGAGGTAGCTTTATTTTTTAAAATATATAATCTTTATTATATTTTTTCCATTACCGTTTAGTCTCCTTATATCCCCCTCGCCCCAGCAGTCATTGCGTTGGTGTCCAGGTCCGTGCAAGCGATACAATTTTAACCCAGAGGATACTGCGTTGCCTTTCCATAGAGATGGGCTCTCCATTAAGGCAGAAAACAAACACTCCCTTCACATATGAGCCCTGAATGGATTACGCTGAAGGGCCCAACAGCAATGCAGGTTTTGGAAGTTTAGCTATTTTAAGAAGTGGCACTTTACCCCAAAGAATTTTAAAATACTGTCATAGCACCTGGAGTCCTATGTGTCGAATCACTTCATAATCCAACAAACATCAGTTGAGCCACTGAACATTGGTTTCTGCTGTACTGCCTCGGAATCAGCACAGGGGCGCGGGGCGCAGGCGTTGACTGGCGACGGACCCGCGGCTCACGCAGGCACCTCTGCAGAGCACGACGGAGGCGGAGCAGCCGCACGCGGCCTGGGGAACACAATGACCAGTTCACTATTTAAAGATGATTCCTTGTAAAATTAAAAACTATCATAGCTTGATAGTAATTATTAACAATTATCAAAAATTATGACTTCAACATTAATTTTTATTGTTTCCATCAAACTTTGTTTAACGAAGATTAATCATTTTCCCTGAGCCAATCCGGCAATACAGTTGGTGAGACAAAATATTCCAAGTTCTTAGCACAGTGTCAGTCATTTAAAAAGTAGATGAGAAATGAAGGTCATTTTATCATGGGGAAATCATAATTTCTCCAAAAAAGAAATGCATTTTGGACAATTTTTTTTAAAAAAGGGAGCAAAAATGATGCTAGTGTCATGGCTAGTCTGGTTGTCTAGGAGTCAGAGTGTCCATGGAGCTCGTGTGTACATATTCGCCGACCGTTTTTTTTAATTGATTGCGCCCTTTCTTGAATGACAAATAATATCACCAGCAACTACCGTCATTATTGTTGCTGTAACTGATAATACTGGTGTAACGCGGTCGTAATCGTAGCTGGCACCAGCCGTTTTGCTCACCCAGCGTCCCAGTCCCCTGGTTTTGGTAATATCTAGATTTTTCTTTGGGTCATTACTGCCCTCCCATGGGATTTGGTCTTGGCTGGGATGTCAAAGTGGACACCCATCTCTGGAGGGTGACTCAGGATTGGCGGAGCCGCTTCATTCTGAGAGCGACCCCTTGAAGGTGCTGTCACTAGTCCCTGCGATTTACCTGAGGCGTCTCCTGACGCCTGCGTCCTGGTTCTTCCAAAGCTTGGCCGTTCAGCGTACCCTTTGATTTTGCCAACTCTCCCAGAGCCACGCAGTGCGTTTTCTTGTTTCTTCCCACGTTAGCCAGAGATTATTTGTTTTGCTTAGTAATCAAAGAATCCTAAATAATTCTTTGGGAGGTAATATTAGTAATTGTAGCTGTGTTTGTTATTTTCATGATTTTTGAAAGTCATCGTAGTCATAACTAACATTTACTTATTATTCATGTTCCCGGCAGCGTTCTAAGCATCCTCGTGAACACCCCGTGGGGCAGTGGAGATGCGCCATTATTATCCCCGTGTGCAGAGGAGAGCACTGTGGCATGGAGAGATTAAGCAACTTGCCCAGAGCTAGTAAGTGATAGAGCCAAATTCCAAATGCAGCATCTTCGCCTCTGGCACTTACACCCTTGAACACTATACTGCTTCTCTATTAAACGACCAGGCCGGGGTGTGCCTGACAATCACTTTACATCAGTCGTCTCATTTAATTTTCACGAGAGCAATCCAGTTTCACTGTGGGTTCCGACTGCAGCCATCCAGATGAGGAAACAGGGGTTCCAGTGGGTTCAATACATTGTGCAAGGCTGCTCAGCTACTAACATTCCGGGGCAAAGCCATCAAGCCGAGAAAGGCCTGAGCCTGTCAGGAGAGGGATGAGGAAAAGGGCCAGGTCTGCCCAGATTTAACCTCACTCACTGTTAACAGAACAAAGAAATCTTAAAATATGTTGCAAATCAGGCCACCTTTGGAGGGTTCCCAGGAGGCTAAAGCATAAAGAGAAAACTTCCTTGTATTGAGATAACTTTGAAACCCTCATTTCTAAGCCAGCTGTTCTTTTTTTTTTCCCCCCTTCCTTTCTTCTTTGAGAATTCCAGGCCTGATTAGATCATGATCTGGACTTGAGTCAGCCAAGGGCCATGGTTTAAATCACTATACTCCTGATGACCTTACAAGAGCATCTTAACAAGATAAATCTATTTATTTTACACTGAGATAATGGAAAATAAAGCAATCCCTGCTCCTCTCCAGGAGACCTTGCTTGCCAAGTTGGTTTTCATGACATACTTTTATAGTTAATTTATCTTCTCTGAAGAATGAGATTTAAAAGCTAAATTATAGTTAGTAGTGCCTGTGCCAAAAACAATGGTGAAAGCCAAGAGCGCTGTCATAGACCCTGTCACCAGCATTGGCAGGTTGATGTGTCTCCAGACATGGGAACAAAGACCCCCAAAGATTCCACTGAGTCTGGGGACACTCTCAGTGGCTGTGTTTTCAGGGCAGTGTTGGGAAATGAGTGATGTGGAGGACCCTTGTGTGGCTGCTGTTTGGCCTGCAACCATGACACCAAATCCCACCAGCGCTAGTGGCCCCCACCCCCAAACTCCTAAGCCGGGTGGGGTTGGACATTTGAAATTTGTACCCTGGAGGTAGGTAGCACCATTTTGAGAGGATCATCTGGCGGCTGGGGTGATTTTCTAGAGGAGGCTGATGGGGCTGACGTGGAGAGTGGGCAAGGTGATGGCAGAAGAACAAGTGGTTTCTGGTCTGCCTTTTTCAGCAATTATTTCTCAGCCCCAATGGCTTTTCACAGCTTTCTGAAGCATGGAAGGATGGAATTGCCATTGACTTAATGTCTCTGTGCCTCGCTTTGTCTTCTGTAAAATGGAGATAATCTAGTGCCTAACTCAGGCCAGATGGGAGGATTCCATGAGACAATGCATGTACAGAGTGCTGGGCACAGGCTAAGTAGTGAATAAATGGTAGGCTCTCATCACGTTACCCCACTTCCATCTGCTCCTGAGCTGTATCATTCAGGGTTCTCATCTACGGCCACTGGTCTGACTTCATGGGGCTCATGGCCTGCTTAGATTATCTCTAAGTCCCTACTTCTGCTAACATTCTATTACCCGTGTCCTTTCCCCTCATTTTGTAGGTGGAGAAGAAGATTGGTGCTTAGGGAGGTTAAGTGACTCGTTCAAAGTCACACAATTAGCAAATCTAACTCTATTGCTATTCTCGTGTATTAGTTATCTATTGCCACATAACAAATTATCCAAACTGTATTTGTGAGGCACCATATTGCCTCACATTTTCGGAGGGTCAGGGATCTGAGAGTGGCTTAGGTGTATGGTCTGGCTCAGGGTCTTTTTTGACTGAGTTGTCGACCAGGGCTGCTGTCAACCAATGGCTTGGCTGGGCTGGAGAATTTTCTTGCAAGCTCACAAACATGGCTGTGGGTGAGAGGACTCAGTTCGTGTGAGGTTATTCACAAGGCTGCTTGCGACAAGTCTTTCCCCAGAGCAAGTGATCCACAAGAGTGCAGATGAAAGTGTCAGTGTCTTTTACAACCTAATTGTAGATGTGATGCACCAACACTTCTCCCACATACTGTTGGTCACACAGATCAACTCGGGTATACTGTCGGAGGTAGGGCTATACACGGGTACAACTGTTAGGAGGTGGACATCATCAAACACTGTCTTAGAAACTGACTGCCACTTAGGAATGGCTACTATGCAAGATTTACGGACAAAAGTCCTTAACATGGTCCATAGGGACCTGCCTTCCTCACCTGCCTCCACTTATTATTTCTCTCTGGGCTCCAGTTTGCACCGGTCTTTTCACATTTCCTCACGTAGACCATGTTCCTTCCCAGCTTACCTTTGCAAATGTTGCTTCCTCCACTTGGAGCACTGATGTAGCGCTCCCATGTCTCACCACCTGGAACACTACTGTAGAGCTCCCATGTCTCATCACCTGGAACACTACTGTAGCACTCCCATGTCTCACCACCTGGAACACTACTGTAGCGCTCCCATGTCTCACCGCCTGGAACACTACTGTAGCGCTCCCATGTCTCACCGCCTGGAACACTACTGTAGCGCTCCCATGTCTCACCGCCTGGAACACTACTGTAGCGCTCCCATGTCTCACCGCCTGGAACACTACTGTAGCGCTCCCATGTCTCACCGCCTGGAACACTACTGTAGCGCTCCCATGTCTCACCGCCTGGAACACTACTGTAACGCTCCCATGTCTCACCGCCTGGAACACTACTGTAGCGCTCCCATGTCTCACCGCCTGGAACACTACTGTAGCGCTCCCATGTCTCACCGCCTGGAACACTACTGTAGCGCTCCCATGTCTCATCGCCTGGAACACTACTGTAACGCTCCCATGTCTCACCACCTGGAACACTACTGTAGCGCTCCCATGTCTCACCACCTGGAACACTACTGTAGCGCTCCCATGTCTCACCACCTGGAACACTACTGTAGCGCTCCCATGTCTCACCACCTGGAACACTGCTATAGGACTCCCATGTTTCATTAGTTTCTCTTCTATTCACTCTAGTTGTCTCCACCTGGAACAGTAATAGATCACTCCAATATCTCATCAATTGCTCTTTATCCTTTAATGCTCAACTCTGCCAACATATCCTCCAGAAAGATTTCCCTGATTTCCTAAACTAAGTCTGTATTGATAATACTCGAGTCATCAACTAATTAATTGGTCTGGCTTGTGCTGTCTGGGTTGCTGCCCGGGAGCACAGATGATGAGGCTAGGCCTAGATTCCAGGTTTCTTTACTTGGAATCTTGCATCCATACTCTTCCTAACCACTTTTTAACTCCTATCCCTATGGGGAGAAAAATGGCTATTACTGTACCTTGTCCTTTCACCAGGCTCTTTTCATTAGTTCTAAAAATAGGATCATGCTGATTTTCCAGCCTGAGCATGTAGCCTATGTTTTTGCTTTTAGGTCCATCCATTAACCATGAGAAACTACTTCCTTTACAATATGTTATTTTATTCCCTTTTCACTTTGATTCTTATTTGTTGTCCAGTACATAGTTTGAAAAGTCACCAGAAGCCCTCTTTGCCACAGGTTTTGTTTGGAGATCAAGTCTTGCTTCTAGACTGCATTGTGAGGAAGAGTTGGGGAAGAGAATTCTCTATTTATACCTGGGTCTGTGGTTTTGCATCCTGGACAAGCCACTTGGAGCAGAGCAGTTAGTTCGCTACCCTTACATACACACACACTCTCTCTCCCTCCCCCCCCTTTCATTTATTTGCAGGATGATGGAAATTACAGAATCATATATATGTTTGTTTATGTGTGTATGCTGTTGGGGCAGAAAGCATGTCTTAGCTGAGCCAAGAAGGGAATTCAAGCATGCCTGTAGAAAGGTGTGGGGACCACCAGAAGATGATCTGAGGGAGGCTCTGTCACCCTCCCTGGGAGGAAAAGGGCAGGGAGCACCCCATGAAGTCAGACATGGATTGCTTCTGAGTCCTGTAATAAGGAGGCTTCTAAGGGAAAGAATGAAGAACTGTTTGTACAATAGACTTGTGACCCTTGGGTGCATAAGCAGGCACTTTTGGAGGTCTGGGTGACCTCATATGATTGTAAGTGAGGGAGGGGACAATCACTTCATTTCCGGGTAGACCAAAACCTGTCGGCACTGGGAGGCCCAGCAGCTGTAGGAGTAGGGGCAGGCAGTGCATGGACATCGCCATTGAACTAGTATCAGCAGCAGCTTGGAGGCCGCACAGTGTGGTCTCAGGGGCTTTAGATGCAGGCACCATGCGTGAGTGGGGTGGGAGAAGAGAAAAACCCAGTGGCTGCAACTGGATGCATTGTGTCTCTGTTAACTGACTGGCTTGTCAGCAGCTGGGAGACACCTCTAGGGGACAGCAGGGTACATGGAGCTGAGCTCTCATGGGGCACTGATGTCCTCTTGGATCCTATGCACAAAAGCCAGTGATATGTGAAAATGGCTATAATAGATGTCCTGTTTTGGGCTGTAGACCAAGGAGACTTGGTTAATTCAGATTTGTATAGAATAAACCACTGAAGTTAGAGACTGAGAGAAACCTTAGAGATCATATAGTCTAACCCTTCACTTTGCTGAGGAGGAAACAGAGAACCCAGGGAGAAGGGCAAGACTTCCAAGGGCAGACAGCTAAGACAGAGAACTGAGTTCTAGCCTTGCTGTCTCTTGGTAACTAAGGGAGTTTGCCAAACTTACATATACCTGATGCTTCCTTAAGAGCACTGAGATTTGGAGGCATGGGCTGATGCCAAGAGGCCAATGGGCCTCTTGGTTGGGTGAGCTGCTACGTGTGACTGGAGGGACAAAAGAAAGCCAGCAGGCCTGAAATGTCTCCCTAATGACACTCTCTCATGTCATTCCTTTGGCCTGAAAGCTTGTGCTCAGCCACGATGCTGACACTTTTGTTAGAGGAATTGGGCACCTTGGATAAGCAGGGGAGAGGGGTTAGAGAAGGGAGTGGAAGGTCTGCAGCAGCTGTCAGAGATGGCAGGTCCTGAAGGGGGCTGGTGGGGGTGGGGGGGGAGTCGTGAGGATGCCAGGGAAGGTGAACAGATGCTCAAAGGGGGATGGGGTAGCAGTGGAGGATAATGACAAGATGGATCACTTCATATTTTAACTGAAGGCTCCTGGCCCACTTCCCATGCCCCCTCCAGGCAGGATTCCTGGGTTTTGAATGGCCTGAGGTACATGAGCCATGTGCTGGAAACTCCCCTGTCCCTGGGTAAGTGAGGTGCCAGTCTGACCTCAGGCTCATGCTCTTGAGCCTGACTTCATTGCATGTAGAGAGGGGGGAAGAGGAGAGGAAAGGGAAGAACAAAAGAAAGGGGAAGAGAAATGGGAGCAGGGAGAGGGTGAGAGCAGAGGAGGGGGAGATATACAGAGACACACTGAGAGAAAGAGCAGGTGTGGGCTGTAAATTACTCCCAGGGTGTAAGGAACCACAGACACCCACCTTCAAGACCTCCTGGGGCCGCTGTTCAATAGCAGCCAGCCTCCTGCTGCAGGTGGGTCTCTCACCTGACTCCCATTAGAGCTCCTCGCCTCTGGAAACAAGCAAGATTTATGGGTCCCTCTGGGCTTGTGGCCAGACAGCCACCCCTCACCCATCACATCCCAGCTGACCCCTAGTTATCCTTCTTCTTGCACGTGGTCCAGCAGGTGGATTTGAATTTCTAATGACTGCAGACACCTGTGTTTTCCTGAGGCGCTCACCATGGTGATGGAGAACAGACCCAGGCCAAACCCAGGAGGAAGAGCTTAGTGGAGGAAACAGGAGAGACAGACTTGTTGGAGGCATGAAATATCACTGAAAGCGTGGACCCTGTTAGATTTCATTAACTGTTTACATTTCCCTGCCTGCATTCCACTGGTCACCTGCCCAGAAACACAATTGAAAACACAAACCTTAAATGAGATCAGATTTTCCAATGAAATATGATAAGAAAAAAAGGGTCCAGAGCCAAATCACAGGTAAATGGGCCCAGTCCACTAGAGGGCCATTCATGAGCTGCCCGGTGTCAATGCGGCTCAGGTCCAGCCTGACTTATGGTTGTCCTGAGGCCCACTGTCAAGGAGAAGGAGTAAGGTAGGTTTGCAGAGCCCAAGGGAAGCACGTGTGGGCTTGGATTTATGGGAGAGCCCCCTGCCAGATCCCTCCCAACCTCTAACTCCTTTGGAGAGTAGCGTACTTTTGGTTATGATTCTGTTGCAGCTCATGGAAACTCAGGATGGAAAGTCTGAGGCCCCTGGTCAAGCCAGCAATGCAGAGGGAAGAAAAGACTTGGTTACAAGACCCAAATCTCTCAAGATGCAGCAGTTCATGCTGCTCACCTCCAAGCTGCTTAGCAAAGAGTAACCCCTTCATTCCCAGGGAGCATAGTTTGAAAACCCTGTTGATCAAGTCAGGCCGAGTCTGTGATGCCAGCTTTCAAGGGCTAGCTCTTTCCTGACACTGCTGCTGCTTCAGGGGAAAAGTGTCCTTGCTAAAAACCTTCATGACTCTCCTTTGGAGTCAAATGAAAGAACTTTCCCCTCTCTCAGTAAGGAAGGCACATAGGCTGGAATAGTATTGCTAGATACAGAATGTCCCTCTAACTCCAGCCTATGACCTTAGGGGGGCAACTTCTCTCCTTTAAGCTCTTACTTCCCAAATTATAATACGTAGACCAGTATCATTGGCGTCATTGCGCCCACTAGCATCACTTGGGTTCCTG
The DNA here is from genome assembly GCA_039655065.1 of Glossophaga mutica. NCBI lineage: Eukaryota > Metazoa > Chordata > Mammalia > Chiroptera > Phyllostomidae > Glossophaga > Glossophaga mutica. The sequence goes on from CM077308.1 coordinate 21,704,551, forward strand.
TTAGAAACACAACATCTCGGGTCCCTGCCCCAGTCCTGCTGGATCAGAATGGTGCCCTATCAGGGGCTCAGCACTGGGCCTTATTGCCTGCAGGCTATTTGGAGGTGGCAGTCATCAATTGGCATTCCAGGCTGTTGTGTAGTGGGGCCTTTATTTCTGCTAGTGTGGCCATTCTCTTCATGTGCCCATCATGTCAGATTTGGGTGGCTGATGGCAAATACTGGCTAATGTCACCCAGCTGAGTCATTTTTGTCTACTTAACTACTGAACGACTTTCCCGTGGTGGATGCTTTCTTGTCTACCGTGCTTGCAGTTTTTGGTCATATTTGGTGCCCACTCCCATATGCCCAGCCAAATGCCTTTACTCCAAACCTCCTTATCTCCACTCATTTAGTCCTTTTCATTTCAGGCTCCTGATCAGCCAGTGATGCCATTTGCCACTGTCTATGAGTTATATATGATCTTACTTCAGGCCACCTTTCCTTCCACACAAAGCAAATGACTTGGTGTACCCACTCAAAGCTCTGCCCATTGGAAAGACTTTTCCTTTGCTTTGTCATTCAAGTCTGCTCTCTAATACACCCACCATCTATTTTCAGCTTGTACTTACATTCCAAGATGTTCCTTCTGGGATTTTTCGCCTTCAGCTAGCTGTGTTGGCAATTCCCCCTCGCCATCTGGCCATAGGTGCAAGCTGAGAGAGGGACACTGGGCAACCGTGGAGGATGTCCTGGGAGTCGGGGGTTCCTACTCATGAAGCTTGATTGTACCCTCTGGTCCTGCTTGGAATCCATTCTGGTTGTCCCAGTGTCATCTTAGGATGGCCTTCTATGGCCCCTTATAACTTTATGACTTGGAACATCTGGTTAGAAGTCAGCTCATGATGGGCAGTTATATATCCATGGTTATTTGATACCCAAGAATCAAATATTCCATGTCCATGAGGGCCTAGTAATAATCTAGGGTATCTTCCTCAGAAAGAAAATGCTGCAGATGATATGGCCTTGGTCCAGAACCCCAGGAGTCTATGTTGTATTCTCCCACTGGGGCTTGCTATAAGATCCTCACTGCATCTTTTCCCACCACTGACATCTCCTACACCAGATGGTCTGGTGGGTCATGAGCTCAAAGTGGCAGAGGTATTTGTACCATGGACTGACTGCAGATACATTTCTTGTTCCAGGTACCATGCAAAGCTGGCTACCTTTCAGATTTCCCAGTGTAGAGACTGGAATAGTGTTGATAGATACAGAATGTGCTATCTCCAGAACCCAATTCAAGGAGACCTGACAGACATCATATTTCACTCTTGGTATAGAGGTGAAAAATGTAGCAATTTGTCTTTTGCTTTGGACAGTGTTTCGCAGCATGCCCCTGATCTCTGGAACCCTGAACACTTTTACAGTGTGCAATGCCTCTGCATCTTCATAGGTTTTATCTCCACCATCCAAAGTGGGTTGCTTTACCGAAGCCTTCAGTGTGCTAGCCATCTCTTACTGTCCCCAGTCTGTCACTGATATAATGACTCAGTGCGATATCCTGCAGGATGTCCAGATGGTCCAGATTTCTTCCAACTACACTGTGACGGCAGGAGAATTAACAAAGACCTAGGACAGTACTGTAAGTTACTGTCTGTTCCACATGAATGTAAATGGTTTCTGATCCTCTTCTCTGATTGGGATGGAAAAGAACTCATTGCCTGTGCACTGTTTACCCAAGTTCATGGTAATCCGCTCTAGCAAAGATACCATGAAGAGCAAAACAGTCATATTGGAACTACTTCTTGGTTGTGTATGTGGTTGTCTACAGTCATTCTATCGTATCCATCTGGTTTTTTCAGGGACTTGACTGGCGAATTCAATTAAGATATGGAGATATGAAGGAGACCACCACCACTGCCTCCTTAAGATTCTTAAGGGTGGCACTAATCTCCCCCATCTCCTAGGAATGTGACTGGTTTTGATTCACTATGGTTGGAAGGGGAAGGCAGTTCAAAAGCTTTTATCCAGCCTTTCTATTATGATGGGACAAGGATCTCGTGTAGGTGTTCAACAGCTGAGTACATCAATCTCAATTATATATTTGGAGACCAGACTCATTGGACTCCCTGTAAGCTGACATTTGGCCAGGACTCAATCTATTAAGTTGCTTTCACATGCCCCTAACAGGTGGCCATGATGTCATTTTAGGTCTCTAGGTGTCCATGTCATCTTAGCCTCTGTATCTAATAATCCTCAAAATGTATGGGCATTTCCTTCTCTTCAGTGGTTGTAGGTCTTTTTATGGAACTATTAAGGGAATCATTATAATATGTACTTACCATGGTGTTGCTGTACTTTCTTTTGGGGATCCATCCACTTGTGCAGCCAGTTAGTTCTGAGTATGAAAACTGGCTCAGGTCTAGGAATTGGTTCATGACTTAGCGTTGGGGTCACCCTCAGCCTCAGCCTTCTGCACATCCATTCTTGCTCTTCTTCATTGAATATATTAAGCAGAGCCCTCCTTGTCCATCTGTCTGTCTGTCTCTAGGGATACTGTGTTCTACTGACCATCTCCACAACTCCTTGTGGGTTAAGCCCCCTTGGTTGCCCCTTCAAATTGTAAGGGTAATTGTAGGGCCCCTTTTTATGGTGGTTCAGTAGCATTAACTGGACTCTATTGCTTCAAGTCCTCATCATTCCCCTTGCTATTAGTAGGCCGAGTCCTGTGATATATTTCCTACAGTCAAACCTAGCCTGTAGAGCGAAGCCATCACCAAATGTCTTAGTGACCAGTATATTCCTGATGGCCTTGATAAATAGCATGTTCTCTGCATCCTTCCATGGAACAAAATCTCTGATGGATCTTGTATCCTCTCATAATGTATCCAATCCAGCATATCTACTTCCGTGAGCCATTTAATCCCACCATCGCTGTGATATCTCAGGCATTGCCACTTTGTTCAGCATGGGCTGTTTCTTTCTCCAGGTGTCTGTGAGTTACCTAGCAGCAAATTTGTCCATACTCTGGGTTTCTGGCTAGGGTGTTATATCCCATGTTCCTGAAGAATACTCCCAAGTAAATGAACTCTTCCCTATCCATTCTTATGTTCTTCACTCCTTGATTAAGAACCCTCCAAATCCAATTCTCCTGGTATTCCCCTGGCCCCTGCTGGTATGTACTAGTGAAGTCTTGCAGCTCCATTGGGCATGATCTCTTTCTTTCATGATCAGACTCATCACTTCCTAAACTGGGATTTAACCAGAGTTATTGGCCTAACAGCTAGGACAAATCTGGGTGAAAGTCCCGAGGAGGTCACCTGTTCTCTTGCAGGGGAGAGGTCCACAGGAACAAGGTCTAGTTCTTAACAGGGACTGGAGAGCCATCTCTGTAGGCATGAAGGGTTCAGGGAAATCAATGGAACCACAGTCTTTGGGGGCATCCATCCAGATGACTCAATGGCATGCTCAGGAGTTCAAGTTTTCCCAGCCTGGGCACTGGTTTTAGCATGGCAGACCTGCCTTGATTAAGTATTCAACACTCTTTGAAGCCTGATGACTATAAACATCAGAACCTCAGTTTGCTCCTCCACTGTGTCCGTGCTCCTACTGCAGGAGCAACCAAAGAGGACCACTGGCTTTCACACTTTGTATTTAAGTCTGTCAATTGCCCTCAGTTTCTGATCATCCCCCTGTAGGCATCAATTCGACTTAGTAACCAGCTATATCTTTCTGTTGTCCTTAAGTGTGTTGTTTCTCCATAATGTTCAAAGGCCTGAATCATCGCACCAGCCAAGGCATTTCCCTCCACCAGAACATTCCCCTAAGTAGCCACCTGTGGAGCTTTTGTCCCCTGAGTTGCTACCTTGCTACACTCCTGTGACAAGATAGTAAGGTTCCTTTTTCTTGAAGCCACATGAATTGGGTTTATTGTCATGGACAGCTGAACACTTCCTCACTGTGACAGTAACATTTCTCACCATTGAGTCCTTACGAGGGGTGTCCAACCTTTTGTCATCTCTGGGCCACACCGGAAGAAGAAGAGTGGTCTTGAGCCACACATTAAATACACAAGCACTAACAAAAACAAAAAAAAAAATCATAATGTTTTAAGTAAATTTATGATTTTATGTTGGGCTGTATTTACAGCCATTCTGGGCCACATGCAGCCCTTGGGCCGCAAGTTGGACACCCCTGCCTGGCTGGCTAGCAGCTTTCATTTGGCTGTGTGATTACCAAGGTAGTCTTATTGTCTCCTCTAACGTAGATTGCTCAATTCAGAAGCAATTTGTATTAGTAATTTATTTCTGTGTAATACATTTAACACCTTGAAACATAATTTATCATCTCATCCACTTCTCGTGGGTCAGGAGTCTGGCAGCAGCTGAGCTGGGTGGCTCTGGCCAGGGGACTCACACCACGCTCTCGTCAAGCTGTAGGCTGAGAGCCATTGGAAGGGCTGGATAGGCTGCTCCCAAGCTCATTTGTGGGACTGTTGTCAGCAACCTTCATTTCCTTTCCTTGTGAGACTCTCCCTAGGGCTGTTCACAGAGCGTGGCAGCAGCCTTCTCCTAGAGCCAGTGATCTGAGAGAGAAAGAGAATAAGGGGGCTCCGCCAGCATGCTACCATGGACCCCCTAACATGCACATGGGACTGCTCTTTCCCCCATGTGCATCATAATCAATGAGCCCACCCTTTGTACCTCCTTAAGGGAGGTACAAAGCCATTTCTCTCCATTTCGTTGGATGTAGGATACAGAGAGAGCTGAGTCCGAGGCAGAAATCAGACCCAGAAGCTGGTCCTCAAATTGGTTCCCATTGCCCATAGAATCAAGTTCGTGGTTTCAAGGCCTGCCTGCATCTCCAGCCTCTGTATTACATGGCCCTCCTTATCCCTATCTTCTACTCTCTCTTCCCTGTTTTTCTTCAGGTCTGAAGTTCAGTGTCACTTCCTTGGGTAAGCTTTTCTGATCTTCAGATGAGATTGCCACCTTCCACCAACACATGCTTCCAGAGTGTTCTGTCCTCCCTGTGTTGCTCATCACATTTGCTCAATGTCTCATTGCTATCTGGAAGTCAATCCACAGGGTGAAGGACACGCAGGTGTAGTTCACGGCCACACTCCGAGGAGCTGAAAGGATGCCTTGCACATAGGGGATATGCAGTAAATTGTGATGAGTAAGTGAATGAATGATTTTTACTTGGTTACTCTTTGTGCTTTATCCTTTAGCACGTGCAAGGAGATTCCATAGGAGGAGGCCAGTTGCTTTATACACGAATCCTATTTATCCCAGTGAACAGGTGGCAGTATTGAACCAGACAGCCAGTGCTGGGAATCTTCTGGGTCCTGTGACAAGCTCTTTCTCTTAACCAAGAAGATCCTCTGAGACTTTTTCCAAGGAGGCCCTATCCTCGGGCCTCGTCGTCAACAGTAAATATCCTCCTAAGTCACTTTAGGGAGAGTCCTCTGTCATTGTTGTCTGGTTGCCCTGGATACTCGATCAGATTCCTCCCACTCCACCATCCCCTACGTGATTGATCGCCCTGGCCTGCCTTCAGTGAGAATCCTATCAGATCAGTTCAGTCAGAATGTCCCCCTCCCTTTAATGCTTCCTCTTAGTCATTTCCCACCCGCCGAGCCCCACCCTACTCCTTCGCTGTAAATTCCCACTGCTTCCTGCTGTATTCAGAACTGGGCCCAATCTCTTTCCCCCACTGCAGCGGGGTGCTCGAATAACATCTTCCTTACTGTCTTTAACAAGTGTCAGAATAAATTTATTTTTATAAACACCCGGACAGGGCCCACTCAGGACAGGCCTCTCAGTTTGTCTTCAGACAAATGCATTGTTCTTACCTAGACTTCCAACTAGAAGCATACATGCACAAGGCAATATATTTTTCAGATGTGCATTTGTTTCAGGATAGGAACATAACCTAACTTACATCACAAGACCTGAGGGGAATGGTACCTGTTAAGTTTCATTTCAGTTAAACATCTGAAGGGAGGAGTTTTTGAAAACTCTGCAGTTATATCATCATTGATAGCTACAATAATAGTCAACATTGATTGAGCTGAAATTATGTATGCCAACCTCATTTTAATCTTCTCACCAAAATTACAAGGTAGCTACTACCTCCTTCCTACAGGTGAGGAAACTGAGGCTCAGAGGGGCCAAAGAGCATGCCCAGGTTCATACAGCCTTGATCCCTAGTGGGGTCTGTGGACCACAGTGTCTTTCTTTGTGCCACTGTATCCTGATGCCTTCTCTTGGAGTTATCCTACTTTTTGTTCCTTTTCCACCCAAAATGGCTCAACGGCGTGTAACTCTTAACCTAGCCACTTGGATTGTTGTCAGCGTTTCCCCCCCCCCCCCCTTTTGGCTAGTGTTCTTTGTAATACTTTGCAGTTCATTCGCATAACTGACAACACTTTTTTATTAAATTGAAGTTTATAAATATACATATGGAAGTCAGGTGTGGGTTTCCCCAAGCGAGTCAGGAGCACATTGACTATGAAGGAGGCTCACTGGCTTTCAGTAATTTAAATGAAGAATGACATAGAGCCAGAAGAATGTGTCCAGAGAAAGAACCACAGACGCACCTACCCCCTTGCCTGGCTCCCAGTGGAAAGGGAGTGGAGCTGAGCCAGATCTGGAGGCAGAACATTATTGCTTGTTGAGTAGGTGAACAGCCGGTATTTATTAGAACTGGAGACTTCCACGGTGGGGCCAGTTACAGCAGGCTCTGGTGGAAGGGCCCTTTGTCTTTTCACAGACCTATCCTTCTCCATTGCTGGCCCTGGTGGCCTTGAACTTTGTGTGTTGTGCAGCTGATGGAAACCAAACTTACTTGCCAGCAGTCTGGGATGCCTTTCTCAGGTTTGCAGAGCAGTTCCACCCCAGCTCTTTCCTCTGGCTTTCCCACTCTGTAGGGTTGCTGCTCAGCTGCTGACCTGCGAAAGTTACAGCTTAGAGAACAGGGAGCTCTTGGTATTCACAAGATAGCCTTCTCTGCTATTTCTTTCTGTGCATTCACATACAAACAGCCTTCCTGGAGGCACTGAAAAGGTGCAGGAAGGTTTTGTTGGGGTGCCTCCTCCTTTCACGAGAAAATTGGTGGGTACCGTGACTTGTTATTAAGTGGGTGGCCTGACTCCATGTACTGTAGTTACTTGTGGATTTCTCAGTACTGATTTTAAGTAGATAATTCTTAATTCCAGGTATTATTCCCTGCTTTCTAGCATGGCTTTTACACCCAAAGCCTTTCTAGTGGTTTATTTTTCAGAGGGTAAGGGCAGGAGAAATAACTGTAATAAAAATAGCCAATGTTGAATGGGTGCATAGTATACTTGAAGCACTGTTGGAGCTCTTTACTCCAAGCCTATGGGGTAGGTACTATTATTCTTCCCACTTAACAGATGAGAAAACTAAATCCATCATAAGTGAAATAACCTGTCCAGGTATGCACAGGTAGTAAGCGGTGCATCAGGATTCAACACAGGGCATGTGATCCAGAGCAAGTGCCCTTGAGGTAGAAAGAGAAAAGTGTGTGTGCGAGCAGGGCAGGGGGGATGACTCCAAATATCTACTGTGCGGGTTACAGCCCAGAGTCAACAATCCTATATAGTAAACTACTTTCATCAAATTCAACAAATATTTGGTCGATTTTTCAATGTCAACTTATGAAGATCAGTGATTTTTTTAAGTTGGGAGTCTGCAGATCTCCTAAAGAAGACCATGGCTCCTTCTTACAAAAAAAAAAAAAAAAAAAAAGGCATGCAGAATATATAATTTCCAGAGGTTCAAATGCCATCTAAAAACTCCATCCAAACAGACTTCAGGAAACCCAGGTGAAGAACCCCTGATTTAGAACAATACTAAACTGTATCAATATGAAAAATTGAGTTGACCATGGTGGGAAGAGAGGAAGCTAAATGTGTGTAGGGCCGTACGACCTCTGGCAAACTGCTGACCTTTGCCGTGTCAAATTCATAGTAGCTTCCTTCTTCCTCTATCAGCCCGCATATATTGTAAAGTGAGACAAAATCATATCTGATCACGGCTTTGAGGTCCCCAGAGAAATGTGTCTCTTTCCTTTTTGAAAATTCCCTTCCAGGTTTCAGGGCCCTAAGAAATTTGTAAACCCAAATTAGTGACAGCAAAGTAGTAGGGACCAACAACTCCTGTGGGTAGGGCATTCCGGGAATAGGAGTGAGGGTCTATATCTAGGCCCGTTAGCCTGGAGAAGCAAACACCTGGCACCAGGGACTTTCTTAGGGAGCATCCAGCCAGGTTCGTCAGCTGAGCCCCACCCTGTTGGGGGTCTAATTGCTATAGGGATAAAGCTGCTGGGTTTCAACTCAGGGAGGTTGTGTGCATGCAGGGGAGAGGGAAGGTGAGGGAAGAAGGAAGTGGTACTGTCAGTTGATGGTAGAAACAGACTCTTGAGAGGCTCTAATACCCACTGTTATTTGGAAATTAAGTCACCTCCTCCCTACCCCCATCACCAAGGGACTGGGGCTGGTTGGCCAGCCACAAAGTACAGGAGCCCTCTGCTAACATTTGCCCTCCTCTGCTTAGACATGCTGTCCTTTCGTATTTCCCCTCACTTTTAAGGCTACTCTTGGTGCTTGTTTTAAACTACTTTCATCTGGATGGGGAAGTTCAGGGTGAGGAAGAAGTCTCATAACCTGGGGATTGCCTTAGGATTAGTCCCAGGCAGATACTGCAGATAATGGTTAGTGTTTATCTAATTAGTCATTAGCAAGTAGTATGAGCTAGCCCTACACCAAGGGCCTGATGTATGTAATCTCATCAAATTCCTCCAACAGTCCACAAAGTAGATTTGATTATTATTTCCATTTTAAAGATGAGAAAGCAGATTCAGAACGGGAGTTAGCTTGCTGGAGGTCAGACAGGCAGAAAGTGGTGAATTAAGGATTTGAACTCAGGTCCTTGACTGCTGGGGTTTTGTGCCTGGTTACTTCACCGCAGTGGGTCCAGGGGCAGGGCTGGGATCTAGGAATTTCTCCCGCAGAGGAGCACCTGTGTCAGGGCTCCTGCCCACGTGGTCTGTCCCAGTCCGCCTTCGCCGAGTCTCCCCCATCCATTCCTGTTGCTTACTCCTTACTCCAGGCCTTTGTCCACAGTCCCAGTTGTTCTCTCTCTGCCGGTCCTGGCCCCCTCCACCCCTCAGTCTGGATATCAGGGTGACGGTTCTTCCTAAGACTTTGTTTTAGCCCCAACAACCCCTGTCCCTAAACTGCCAGACGCCCCTCCCCTCTGCCTCACACCCCTACCACCTTCCATTAACTACGGAATAAAATCCAGCCACCATGGGCCACACTCTTCCTCTTTTCCTGCTCTTTGTCACATCCCAAACTATACCTATTGTCTATGTTCTTGGGTTGGCTTTTGTTTGTATATATAATCTAACAGGCACTTTAATGGTGTGTGTTGCCATAGATCCTTGGGGAAAGAATGAATATAAGTTGTAATATAAACATGTAAATATGCATTATTCCCTGCTGTACTGGCCACATTTAGTCTTTCCTTCTAGAAAGTTTTCTCCGTTCCCTGCATGGATTGAGATTCTACTTCTCTCTCAGTCCCCAGGTCAAGCTTCCCCAGCTCAGAGAACTCCCCCCACCCCCGCTGCTGCCCCCAGGCCTGAAGGATAGAAGTGACCATTCACCTTTGGTTCTTCTTCTGATTGTACAAATCAGGAACAAGCACTGGCCCGAAGCCCCAGCTCTTCCGTGAGTTAGACCTGCGCGTGGGTCCTGCTCTGCCACTTCAGCCAAGTGACCTTGAGTAAGTCACTTAGTCTCTGAGTCTTGGTTTCTGCATTCCTACTACGTGGGCAGTACCATCTATTGTACATGGGGACTACAATGGTTAAAGAAAATGCTGTGTACACAGCATCCTAAGAAGCAGGAGAGCCGGGACCTAGGAGCATAGCCTCTAGACCCAAGCTGCCTGGGTGCCAACCGTGGCTCTGGCCTTTCCTCACTGTGTGACTTTGGATGAACCACTGTACTCTCAGTGGCTTAGTTTCCCTATGTCCTATGTGGAGATGATAGGCTTATTGTGAGGAGTAAGTGAGTTAATACATGTAAGGTATTGCTATAAGAAACATTCAAACCTGTAGAGAATTTTTAAGAGTTTATTTGAGCCAAACCGATGACAGTTGCCTAGAAGCAAAATCTCAACAGATTGAGATAATGCTCCAGGGAGCATCAGTTTTGCAGCTTACTAGAATCGAAGGAGGAGGCATGAGGAAGGATACACGAAATCCATCGGTAGACTAAGGGAGTGAGAGGAAGTACAGTGGGGAAATCCCTGGGACTGGATAAAAAGTAAAACACTGAGACACGTACTTTCACATCGGTGGGGACAGGAGAGTTAACAACCTTTCCAGCACATACAGATGGCATGCGGGAACAAGGTAACAATGAGGGTCCAACTGTGGTCTGCGCTCTGGTTTGGTGGGCATGCCCCGAGTGGACTGGAAAAGATGACTCTGACAGGTTAAAGGTATCTTATCTTAGATGCAAATAGACAAGAGACAGGCTCATTCAAGGCAAAGACTGACCTTTGCCAAGGAAGCTACAGGCCTAGGATGTGACTACCCACCATGACTCACTTTTAGTTAGGAATTTTTACTTTCAGACTGTCCTTCGTGGTTACTTTCAGTCTCTGAATTTGTAAGGCCCACCATGCAGGCCTCCCCTGAGCTTGTCAGGTTTAGTGTGTGGCTCCTTTTCCACCTAGGAAGGTCCCTAAATGCCTCGGACAGAGAAGTTGGTTAAAAATGTCAGCAGTTGTCTTGTAAAGCATCCTTCCTCCTCACTTCAAATGCCACTTGCTGTCTCCGTGCCTAGATGGACTGCCCTCACAACAAAGGCAGTGTCGCAGGTTCTTTTATCCCCGAGCCCAGTGCCCCACCAGGCATGTGCGCAGTTGCTGATAATGCTGCTGCGCTCACATGATGGGCATGGCGGGAAGATGAAGTTTTCCAGCAGCCTATAGACGCACAAGACAAGGTTTCCAAACTGTGATCGCCTGGAGCAAATGCTCATGCGGAGGAGAGCTTAGTGGGAAAGAGAGCTTGGGGAGAGAGGTGGAAGGGAGAGAGGGATGGCTCCCTTTCTCCTCCCATCACCAGCGCAAGACCACGTTTGGAGGGCAGGGCAGCTAGCTCCCCTTCCAGGCTACTGCAGGGATGGGGGTGGGGGTGGGGGCCGAGGGAGTAATGTTTGTTAGGGCTCACCTGAGCAGCCCCACAGCCACGCCCACCTCTGCCCCACCCAGCCATCCAGGGGCCTGCCAGCTGTCCCCCTACCCCAACCTGGCCAGGGAGTCCAGCCTGACCTGCGCTGGCCTCCGCGCCCTGCCCACAGCCATCCCTTCCAGCCACAGCCCGAGCTTTCCCGCGTGGCCACACCTCCCCAGGCCCCGCAAGGGTTAAGGCGGCAGAGAGGAGAGGTTTTGGGGCTGACGTCGTTGCTCTCGCTGAAGGTGGTTCCCTCAGATGAGGATGGGAGAGCCCAGCGAGCTGAAACCGGAGCTCCCGCTCAGCTGGGGCTTGGGGAGGTCCCTGTAAGAGCCGCCCGCCCGACGACCTCCTTCGGTCCCTCCCCTGCAGTCGCTCGGGGCACTGGCCACTGGAACGATGGAGCTGGGCTGGTGGACGCAGTTGGCACTCACTTTCCTGCAGCTCCTACTCGTCTCATCCTTGCCGAGAGGTACTGCGAGGGGGCTTCAGGGCTCCCAGTAAGGGGGCATCTCCCTGCTGGGGTCTGGTGGGGAGCGGGACTGGGGAGCCAGGCTGGGGGGCAGGGGCTTCTTCTAGTCACACTCTTGAGGGCTTGGTGGGTGATGCTGGAGTGCCTGCCTCTGTCCCTGAGTCTGTGACTTGGTTTTGTCATCCCCACTGGTGGCACTGAAACTGCCTCAGGAAGGGGTACCAGCTGCAGTTCTATTTATTTATTTTATTGTACGTTCTAGCTTCTTAAGGCATAAAATCACCTCCAGGAATCTCTCCAGTCTGAGTTACCTACTCTGACTCGCAAAAGCTAAGTTTCCCCGGGAAAGAGCCCGCTCAGAGGTGAGTGGGAAGGAGGGAAATGAGTCAGAGAGCAGGTCGTGGGGCAGCGGTGCTCCTGCTGGTGTGTCGCTTAGTGGGAAGTTACTGTCACGTCCCTTCAGGGCAGCTCCCAGCCTGGGAGATTTCCTCACTCAGCATATATCATATGTATGTAGTTCCTTCCTGGTAAGAATGAGAAAGAAGAAGAGAAAGCTGAGGTTAAAAGTGCAAGTTATTTCTGGGGATGCACGGTCTGTGTAGAAAGAGCTCCAGCTTCTGTGTTTTTCACACGTGATGTTCTGAGCCACAAACCCATGTTGAGGGAGGCTGAGAGCAGGCATGGGGCTTTCGGGGGCCTCCTGACCCAGCTGAAGGCAGAAGCGATGGGAGGACTGGTAGGCAGGGAAAGGGAGACTTCTTAGGAGCGTCTGTCCTTGCTATGGCTCTCGGGGCGGAGCGAGGTGTCAGGAGGTAAGGTGAATCCTGGTGGGGTCAGTCAGGTTGAAGTGTGCGCATATGACAAAACAGAGTAGCTTCGCAAAGAAGCAGGGAGTGTGTGTTTGCTGGTTACCTGTCACCTGTGCTAATTACCTGTCACCTGGCCTCTATCGGAAAGGTGGGCGATCCATTGTTGCAATGAGCTGGCAATTTTCCCAACAGTGAACAAAAAGTTAATTCATGACAAAAATCTCATTTTGGGCAATACTTTCCACCTACTTATAGCCTGCCAGCGCAGGTGAACTCTTTCTTGGTGATTTATTCTCAAGCTGGAAAGAGGGTTTCATTTGAATTTTGTCTCATCCGGAACAGCCCAAAGACAATAGTGAAGGGAGAAGGGGCCCACGAGGGGGCCTGATAACCCATAAACCCAGGCACTTGCCCAGTGGTGGGGTGATGGCCATGCATAAAGGTCGCTCCCTGCTCCCTCTGTGCTATTTGGAGCCGAACCTCCAGGCACAGTGTGGCCCCAGGCCAGGTCCAGAAGAGCCCTGTTCCTTCTCAGAGGACCAGTTTCCTCATGGCCACATCAACACTTCCCTGCTTCTTTTTTTTATAATGTGGCAGGTGAGGCATCTCAAACCCATAAAAGTTAAAACAAAAACAAAGCTGAGCTGCCCCCTTCCCCCGCCTTTTTCCCCGCCCCAGGATCTGAAAAACCCATTTGTTCCTAACTCGAGAAGCTCTTTTACCTTCTGCTGTGGAAAAGCGTCAGGGAGGGTGTGTGGTTTCTTGGCAGCGGAGCTGCCGACTGAGCCGCAGAGCAGCTTCACGTGTCTAGCCAGGACATCTCAGCTGTGGAGCGCTCACATCGAGAGGGAAGGTGGAGGGATGGCGTGGAGAAGGAAAATATTTCTTTAAGTGGTGACTGAGTCCACTCCCTGCTGGACTCTAAATCTGGCCCCATCAGGAGAAGCTTGGAAGTGTCTCTCCTCTAATTGCTTTTCTAAAATGAGGACTTGATGAGACACGAGCCTCCGCGGGGATGGCACGGGAGATTGCTGTTGCTCATCGGCATGGGACACATGTTGGAGGATGAGACGCCGACCATCAGGCCAAGCGATAACCCAACATAAACAGCATGTGAGGGAGAAACGCAACTCCACTGACTTCACCAAATAGCAGTAGCTCTGCCAGCAGGATTCTGCCCAAGAGGAAAAACTCATTTAAAATATGTGACTCTTGGGAATGAAACCTTAATATGGATAACTTCACAAGTGTTGCTTCCAATAGACATTAGCTTGTGGGGAATGAACGTAAAGGCAATAGGGGAAGATAATGTGAAGCACAGATATTCAGTGGGCAAGAGAAGGAGCTGAGAGAGGGGGGATGTGGAAAGAAGGAAGCGGGGAAGGAGTGGCAAGAAAAATTAGATGTTGGTTTCTAATGGGATGTGTTAGCAAATTCCAAGGAGAGAGCTATGAAAACTGGGCCTTCTTGGCAGGGGTAGATTTTTCTGGGGACCACGAAGAGGGTGTTTCCCTGATATATACTCTGAAAACTCCTGGCTTCTCCAACAGGAAAATAATTTAATGGTGGGATCATGGAGTTTAGGGCTGGGAGTGACTTTAAAGATAATTTAGTTTGAATACTTTGGTTTTTTCTTAGAGAATTTTTATGACTTTATTTTCAAATTCAGGGGACAATGAAATTAAGCACCTATAAGGATTTATGATGTGCCTTGTCTTTGAGCCATGTGCTTCGCATGCAGTAATTCTCAGTCCACCCTCATAAGGTGGTGCTGTTATTCTCCCTGTTCTCTGAATGAGGGTTAGAGAGGTTCTGTGACTTGCTTAAGGATGCACAGGCACAGTTCCTCAAAACAATTAAACTTTTGATCCAGCAACTTCACTTCTGGGTGTATACACAAGCAGGGACTTGAACAGATATTTATACACTAGTGTCCACAGCAGCATCGTTCCTGATGGCCGAAAGGTGACAACCCAAACTGTCCATCCACAGACAAACAAGACATGGTATATACATACAATGGAATATATTCATTCTTAAAAAGGAGGGAAATTCTGACACATGCAACAACATGGATGAATCGGAGGACATTATGCTGAGTGAAATAAGCTGGACACAAAAGGACATGTAGTGTATGATTCCATTTACATATGGTACTGACAGTACTCACATTCGTAGACAGTAAGTAGCACAGTGGTTGCCAGGGCTGGGGGGAGGGGACGAGGCGTTATTGTTTAATGGGCATAGAGTTTCAGTGTGGGATCACGAAAAGGCTCTGGAGAGGGATGGTGGTGTTGGTTGCACAAGCTACTGAACGGCACACTTAAAAGTGATTAAAATGGCAAATTTTATGTTATTCATATCTTCCCACAATAATATAAAAACAATACACAGCAGATTAGTGGAGTCAGGGGTGAGCCCAGACAGGAGCTCCAGCTCACCTGGTACCTGGCTGACTTTAGCTCGCTCATGAAGGCTTCAGGACACACATGGGGGCGAGAGGAGAGAGCCCTTGGTAGGTCCAGTTTTGGTGGCACCGATGCTCTGTCTCAGCTGGCTGTGGCAAAGAGACACTGTGGAGCCGAAGATCTGCTAATGGGCAATGATGTTTCTGTCAGGCCAAAAGGCCTGAAGAAATATTTAGTAGGACACAGTGCTTACACATGTTTTGAACCTGAATGCTTTGAGGCAGGCTGGGTCCTCTCTATGTCTTGACACCCCAGCTTCTCATCCCACTCCTGTGTTGCCATCTAGTCCCTACGGACAGTTGAGGTTTTGACCTGTGTTCCTGAGAGGGATGGGGCAGAAATGAAAACTGAAAAAGAGAAGGTGGGAAATGAGGAGCTGAATGGGGAGAAATGCAAGTGAGTAAAGCTCCTGAGGACTGAGTAGCTGATGGGACTCTTAAAAGTAGGAACATGAATATATTTTCCGTGTATGTGTTATGGAACATGATCTCACTTCTCTCTATGGTGACCTCCAAGTCTTTGGAAAAATGTTTTACTCTCATGAATGCCCTTGGGTATGAGCTTTTGTGGAAGCTGAGATTGGGTGTTATGTCTGTGTCTGTAAGTTATGGACAAAGCACCCTTGCACATGGTCGTCTAGAAGCAGAGGGGACCTACAGCTTTTAAGTCCCTTAGAAATATCCAGAAGTCTTAAGGGGGGCATTGAAATGCCACTGGCACGGACTGCAGGTTTGACTTAAAGTTATTTACATCTGGCTAGACAGAAATGGCCGAGATAATGATGTCTGAGGGACCTAGTGACTTACCTTAAGTCAGAAAATAATTTCCATCTGCCCCACTGGGGGCAGCCAATATTGGTGCAGGAGAAAACTTATCTACCTGGCTCCCCGGAGACCAGCCCTTGAAGTTGCACTTGATTTGGGGTATGTGCAAATTGGGAAATATTCCATTTCAGTGATAAATGAGGGCAGGTTGTGCCTGTTCCCCCCACATGTGGGAGGACTTGTCACCCCCACTCTGTGGATATTTGAAAGTCACAAGAGTTCAGATCCCTCTTCTCTTATTTTATTTTAAAGGAGAGGGAAATGCAGTGTTTACAGTTTCTAGTTCCTGAATTCCAGGGCAGAGGACCCAGAGACCAGCAGGAGCTTTGAAAGCTACCAGGGCAGTGGCAGAAAGTCTATCAGATTCCAAGCCTGGTTTATGTTTAAGGAATTCTGTTTGTCAGTCATCACATGTTCTAAGCCAAAGCATTCAGTTTATAATGGAGAGAAAGAAGCAAAAATGTTGGAAGAACCAAACTTCATACCTGTAAACAAAACCACTCAAGGGAAGCAGAGAGTTGGCCGAAGATATTCTACTCACTTAATCAGTGGGACTTACTACTCCTTACCACTCAACCCTACTCCTTTCATTTTTCCTTGTTGCCATTATGAGTAAGACAGATGCAGAGCCCACACAGATTGAGAGCAGAGTAGCAAGGGGTAGGCAGTAGGCTGAGAGTGGAGTAGGCAGGGGTTGCACATCAAATTCTTCACTCTTGGTGATGGAACATCGATGGTGGAAGTCTCTTTGGAGGGCACTCCCATTCTATCATACCTAAGGGACTGATCGGAAATAATTTATTGAGTTTGTAGTAAATGCTAGGCATTCTCCTTTATGCTTCCTATATATTTATTTAATCCTCACAGTAAACCTAGGAGGTAAGTAGTAGTGTTATGATCCCTGGTTCTCACATGAGGAACTTCGGTGTGGAGTGGTTCAGTAATTGCCCAGGTCACATAGCTGAACATCATGTCTTGAACTCAGACACTCCGCCTCCATAATTTATGCCAAGAAACACTACACAACACAGCCACAAAAGCAATGGGTCCAACTAGAGTAGATCTACTGACTGTATTCTGCCCAAATCATGAGACCTTCATATTAGTGAAGAAATCCAATTATCCTTTGGACATTCCAAGTACCGCAAATGGCCTAAGTAAGGTCATATGCTCCCTGGAGGCAGAGTGGATGTGGGAAAGGAGAGAGACACAGAGAGAAGTAGCCACTCATGGAGTCCTCAAGGAGCCATTCCCTAAAGGAAACGGGGGTGGTAAGCAGACCAAACATCCAACCGGTTTCTGGGATCTCTGCCCAAAGGATCACGCATCTCACTCTGATTAGATGTGGGAGGTGAGGATTCCTTTGTCCCATGGTCAGCTTCTAAAATCACAATCATGTGTCTGTTTGCTGAGGGTCAGAATTAAGGATGAGACATGTTTCAAGTCTGGCCCTGACACTTCATAGCCCTGCTCCATTCTGGGTTCATTCTGTCAAGATCATCAATGTGTAAAACTCAGGCTATGGAGCAGGAGGAGGAGGTCTGGAGTCAGTGAGGGGAACCATTTTCTTCTTCTTCTTTTTTTTCATAACCCAGTTGATGGATATTGCAGGAGATAGAGATGTGATCCCTTTCCATTAATACTAAGATGAGTTTCAAACAATTCATTTCAACCTCCATCAGATCCTGATGTCCTGGGTCTTATGTCAGGTGGTTTAGAGAGGTAGCCCACTTGGCTGAGCAGCAAATGAAGACACCTATTTCTGTCATTCTTCTGCGTCTGGGCTTGGGAAAATGCTTCTATTCCTTCAGTGTGGACATCTTTATCACCACCCTCTCTGAGGTTCTGGCTGTCTCAGAGGGTTGAGTTAGTGGTTTGGCAGCAAGTATCTGTGCAAGTAGAAGTCTGGTCAGTTGGTTTGGGGATTGGAAAACCAGGGCTGCTGCCGCCAGAACAGAGCGAGGACCACATTCAGGTAATGTTAGTTTATGGGATGAAGCAGCATGCATCCTCATAAGCTGAATTCATGATCCATTAAAAGAAGATTTCCAGCCAGTGTCATGGAAAAACACTGCATGGGAGAGGGATGTGGGCCCAGTTCACTGCAAATCAAATGAATTGTTTGAAGACTGCAAGGAACTAAAGTGTCCGTGTTTTCAAACCCAGTTCCATGTCCATTTACTTCGTAGGATCCCTTTGGCGGTGATCAGCTAATGCCCCATATCATGGGAATCCCACTGCAGGAGTCAACAGTGATGGTGGAGAACACCTGGCATGTCCTAGGACAAGTCACCTGAGCTTAGCTTCTAGCTGGTAACATCTACTCCCATATTTTCCAACACACCCTTGGCTTACCTGGATGGAAGAGAAGGAAGGGCTTGGCTGGTATAAAGAATCTTTGTTGCAGGGCTTCTTGGATCTGGCTTTCTGCCTCCCAGTGGGTGGTTGACTGTCTGCTTCTGAATGATGTTCCACCTCTCTTGTGTGCAAGCCTGGCACCCTTGGCCAACTCACTGGCAGAACAGACCAAGTGAGCATCCCAAACCTTTATGGAAATGAAACACATTCTGTAAACAACAAAAATATTCAGTAGTAATAGACCCAGTTAATTCCCTGTACTACAAATAGAGACTCCAAAAGGCCACAGCAAAAGGCATTTCCCCCATCTCCGCATTCATGTGTTTATTCAGCAAATGTTATCAGGCACCTACTAGGTGCCAGGCATGATCCTAGGTGCTGGAGATGCTGCGATGAATAAGACCAAGTCCTTTTCCTTAAGGCACTTGCAATCTGTTGAGAGAGCGTGTGGTCCAGCCTGGTATTTCTCAAAGTAGGTTTCATAGAATACAATCTTGGGAGATATTCAGCAAAGACAAACACACAAACCTAGGATGTTATGATGCAAGAAGTCTGGGGGATCTGGAGATTATGCACAAAGTATGTCACAGACTCTGCGAAGCCCTGTACTACAGAAAGCTGTTATTTGCATTTCACAAAGTTGTCTGGCCACAGAACCTTTTTTCACATAACACCTTATACCATCCAGTGGAATTGGTGCCCCATGGAATATAGTTTGGAAAACTCTGGTCACTTGCCCATAATGAGTAAAACATTGAAGAATATCTCACTATTACAGAGGATAGAGTAAGAAGAGAATTTGAAAAATCTCCAGAACCTTGGCTTCTCTTCAGGCTTCTGAAGAGGGCAGGAAGTCTTGCATCCCTGTCATTTAACACTTATTGAGACATTGAGAGGATCATGGGGGTTACCTCCAATGTTGCTATGAGAAAAGTCCTCACCAGCATCGGCCTGCAAGGTTCATCAAGAAAACGCATTTCTTGTATTTGAAATTTAAACTCATTGCTTAGAGTAAGGTGGTTGGGCATGGATCATTGGACAAACTGAGGTGTGAATCTGATTCATGTGCACCCCTCTTTATATACTCTGTGGTAATGTGGCAGTTCTGGGAAGTGCTAAGAATGGTGACTTCCCAACTAGCCTGTATCTTTGGTGACAGTCACACTGTCTCCTCTTTAAAAATAAGGATACTATTGGAGCATTTTTCTAATCCCTGGGGACATTGAATTAAAGGTCCAATTCATCACCAATTACCTTCTTCCGTCCCTCCTTCACACACACACACACACACACACACACACACACACACACACGTCTCCAGTCCTTTGTTATTTATCTTTATTTTGCCAGTTCTAGTATGATTTGCACAACTGGGTAGTGGTGTGGGTTGTTTACATTGGAGCTGTATCCCTTGGAAATAGCATGTGAGTTTGAGCTGTTCACCAACTTCTTGTTTGTTGTTCCCAGGAACTACTTTATTCCTGCAGTTGTTAAATATTGTTCTTGTTGTCATGCAACACAGCTTCTCCTTGGCCCTAGCATCGCTTGCCTCCTTTCTCTGCCCAGACTTGTTTCAGATTGGATGACTACAGTGGCAATGAGTGAGGACTCAAATCAGCTGTTTCTGTAAAGGGCATTCTGCCTCAGTAGACTTACGTACCTCCTGAGATTCTCAGCAAAGATTCAGTCCTCACTTGCTGTATTTATGGAAATCATCTTTGATACAGATGTGTTGGTGTAGTTGTGTTCAAGTTCAAATATACATGTGCATAAAAGAATAAAGCTTTAGGTGTGGAAATGTATATATTTATGTGTATATGCTTGAATATGTATATACATGGGGTATAGAGTATTATGTTTTAAAATATGGGCCAGGGTTTGAATCCTGGCTCCATCATTTACGGCTGGTTTTCTTGGGCAAATTACTGGACCTCTTAAATCTGGACTTACTACCTTCCAACCTGTAGACTGAGGATAATAGTGTCTTTTGTGGAGGTTTATTGCAGGTATTAAATAGGTAGTCTATTTAAAACACTTAGTGTAATGCCCTGCTGAGAGGGAGTACTCAGGACACTAAAGTCACCTACTCCCTTTTCTACCATTTCCCCACGTGCACGGGTTTCACGAGGAATTGAACAGGGAAAATGCTGGGTGCTCTGTGTACAGTGGAATAGAAGTTACATGGTCCTCATGAGGCCCACTCTTTAGTCCTGTCTGTAGTCCTATTCCGTTTATTTGTGACTCTGTCAGGAAAAACAAATGTCCTGAAGAGTCACATACATTTATCTCTTTGAGACTTGTTTGTCTTCTTGGTTTTATCATGCATCTATCTCCCAACTTGAGGGGAAGTTCTTCCAGTGCTGTGCCTTAGTTTCTATGTTTGAAATAAGGCCCCTGGTAAAATCTTGTGGAGGCTGAAGGGATGGTGCCTTGCAGAGTAGGTGGTTCTGGGTCAGTGATGCCGCCTCCCAAACATGAGATGTTGCTCGTGATCACCTGTTGTGATTCAAGTGTGGAGCCAGCCAGGAATCCTCAGGCAAAAGAAGTTTCCCTTTTTCTTGTTCTAGCTTGCAGAGCGGGAGGAGGTCACTATAATGAGGACTGGCCTGTGTGGAAGCTGCTGCCAGCTTAGGGCTTAGTGAACCATTAGAGATGCCATTATCAATGCACCACCCTTTCTGAACATCCCTCCACTCTTTACATCTGCTGGTGGCCAGCTGCCTTTGCTAGAAGGAAACCTGGCTTCGGCCAGGCATCGGGTAACCTGGTTGTGAAGACAATAATAACACTAAGTCTGGAAGCTCTGAGCAAAGAGGTAAGTGTCGTTGACTAAGTACCCCTCGTGTACCCCTGACACACTGACTCAGAAAAAAAAGGTGTTGAAAGTGTGGAATATTGGGGAGCAGGCATGGTAATTTGTAGAGTTTTTGGGTTGGGGGAAAACCAAATTGGATTTTTGGGATATAGCTAATGTTTTATTATTTTTAACTTCGCGTTCTATTACTTTGGTTGATGTAACGTTTGCTGAGTTCTACTGCCAAGTACTTCTGGATGCATTATTAAATTCTCTTTTTAACAGCCAATGCTAATAAAAAAAAAGATCTCTTGAGCTCATATTACAATGTTTGAAATACCCCAGAAGCAGCTGTCCTTCAAGCATTTCCAGTAACACAGTTGTTGAAGACAGCGGCAAATGGAGGCTCTTCCTTGGTGCTAGAATTTGGGTTTTGCTCCCTTTGGCTGTGGATGTGTAATTTCTATTTCTGGAAAAGAAGCAGCAGGAGGTGAGGTGTGTCCTATTTAAAGAAGTATTTAAAGAGAGAGCATTAGGAAAATGAGACTAGGAAGTCTGAAAGCAGAGGGGAAGAACCCAGCAAGCCCTGACCAAGGCACGAGCAGACTGCTTGAAAACGGGTGCCGAGCATGTGTGGGTCTCCAGAGGACACACCATTACTCATCCCCTTCCCTCCCCGGGCCATTTGTGTTTCAGCCAAACATGTGACGGTCTTTATTCTGTAGAGAATCATGGTAAGGTCTTGACAAACATGCAGTTTTTCTTCCAAAGCCCTTTATGGTCATGGCCTTCTTCACCTGTGGTAACATCAACAACTCCATCAATTTATGGGCATCCTCTTGAGATGTGGGGAAACCCTGAACCAAAGTGTCTGGCCTACGATGTCCAGCAGCATAAATGAGGGACAGATTCAGGATTAAAATTTGGGTGGTTTGATTCCCAAGTGTGTCCACTTTGCCGGTGATGCATTCTTAATCTGTACAATCAGAGGTGTGAACTCTCTGGAATCAAGGTGGTGTGTGGGAAGGAATAAGACTTCGGCCCCGGAAAGAGCTGGATTCTGATCTTTCTTCTTTTACTTGAAAGCTGTGTCATCTGGTGCGCTTTATTTACCCTTTCTGTTCCTCAGTTTCTTCATCTTTTCAATGAACGAAACAATACTTTGAAGGGTGGCTGTGAGGCTTCAGTGAGCCGGCATATGCTCATTAGGGTCTCGGATACATTCCCTGTGGGTGCTGGGACCCAGGAAGTAGAAGAGGGTGAATGAGAGCCACAGCATGGAGCAGTGTGCTCAGGAAAGGATGAGGTGGGAAAGGAGGTGACGAACTGATTTTTGCCTCTTTCCTCTTCCCCAATGTACAGGAGCCTACAAACCAGATTTCTGGGGTATCCGTGGAAATTTTCCTCACTCCTGATACCCAAAAGAGTGCCGATAAAGGCCTTGACTCTTCAGCTATCATGATCTCGTTTACAAGAGGAGCTATGAAAAGGGGAAGACTAAAGTCACTGAGATTGAGACTCCAGCCAGGCTGTGCCAGAAGGTCATTGGGTGATAGCATGGCTCTTGCAGGCTCAGGAGGAGACAAAGAATCACCAAGGGCCCCAGGAATTCTCTCATCACCTCAGGCTGCCAATCATTCCTGCCTGGGATTTGCCTGTCTGTCGTTGGCCCCGCAGAATGGGCTGTCAGGCCCTCAGGTGGTCAGGAATGGGTGGTGAGATGTCAGCTGGGAACCTCGGCTTGCACAGAGGAGGTGGAGGAGTGAGTGGGGATGAGCGAGGAGCCCAAGCTGCCTCGGTGTACATCTCTCTGATTCATATGTCTTTTTTTCCCTCACACTAGTCTCATTTATAAAATGTAGGACAGTAAAAATAAATGCAGCAGAAATTTTAATATGGTTAGATGGAAGGGCTATGGGCTTTTTGGTGGATGCAAAGGCAGACTCTAACATCCAGGATGAGGAGACTCATGATAAAGGTGCCTTTCTTTGCCACCTTCTGGGGTGGTCTTAGCCTGGACCTGTAATCTGACAACTGATGTTTCAGTCATGTGTGGAACAAGCTGACCTTTGTTCTCAGGAAGAATCCTCTGAGTTTTCCAGATTGGCCTTAACAGCCATCATGTCAACATACTGCCTTCAAATCTCGTGTTGAAGACGTGGTTCTTGGAGACCAAGCTGAGGGGACACAACCGCTTGCCCTGCCATTCTGTGGTGCGAAGCCCCTCCTGTTTGGGGGATTAAGTGTTCTCCACGCTTCAGCAACAGATGTGGTTCAGCATTGGAGAGCTTTGCAGCAAACCGTCAGGCCGATGAGGGGCTGCTCTTAGTACCGATGACGTGATGACAGCCAGCTCATCCACTCATTTGTTTGTCACCAGCTGAGCCTGTGCCAGTTGGTCAGCGCTGTTGTCATTGCCTTGGTGTTCCCATTGCTAAAACAGGACTAAGAGGTTAAGGGTCTCGCATTTTCCATAGTGGATCCCAGAAAAACCAGGGCTGGACTGAGATGACTGGACTCTCCATTCCGGATAGGACATGAGAGGTTGGCGGCTCTAAAGCATGGCTGATGAAAGAAGGGCTTGAACAAAGCCTATGATGCCAAATACGCAAACTTTCTTGATATTTGCTCAACCTGATGACAAAAAGAAGGGAGGGGAGCACTTGTACCCATAGGATACGGATGCAGCAATTTTTTCATTTTTAAAAAATTTTATTGTTGTTCAAGTACAGTTGTCTGCCTTTCCGCCTTACCACTCCCCCATGCCAGCCATCCCCAACTCCCTCCCCTGATTCCACCCCACCTTGGTTTTGTCCATGTGTCCTTTATAGTTGTTCCTGACAACCCTTCACCCTTTCCCCCCATCATTCCCTTCCACCTCCCCTCTGGTTGCTGCCAGTTTGTTTTTTATTTCCAAGTCTCTTCTTCTATTTTGCTCATTTGTTTGTTTTGTTGATTAGGTTCCTGTTAAAGGTGAGATCATATGGTATTCGTCTTTCACCACCTGGCTTATTTCACTTAGCATAATGCTTTCCAGTTCCATCCATGCTGTTGCAAAGGGTAGGAGCTCCTTCTTTCTTTCTGTTGTGTAGTATTCCGTTGTGTAAAGGTACCATAGTTTTTTGATCCATTCATTTACTGATGGACACTTAGGTTGCTTCCAACACTTGGCTATTGTAAATTGTGCTGCTATGCTGGGGTGCATAGGTTCTTTTGGATTGGTGTTTCAGGGTTCTTAGGATATAATTCCATCAGTGGAACTCACCTTTCAACATGATTCAATGTCTAGAGAATGTATCGATGATCTGCATAAAGATAAAAAAGCAGTTTTTAAAACAAAAATACTGTTACCAGTTTTGAGAGGTGAGAAGACTATGTGTACCCATTACTAGTATCTACATGGGGATATATATTATATGTTTATTGAAAAAAGACAATATGAAGGATAGACAACAATACTAAGGGTGCTTCTGAATACGTTTTTCCTTTACTTATGATTTTATTATTATTATTATTTATTTTATTATTTATCATTTTAAAGCTTTCACAGGGAATCTTGTATATGAAAACATATTGTGTTTTAGCAAGATAAAAATAAATATTTTATCCAATGAAGGAATTAGGGATGAACCACTGTGCATAGTGCCCAGAACCCTGATTTTGCTATGTGGTTATAGGCACTTGCCTGCCGGCTGAGCCCAGGGCAGTACTCCATGAGTTCTTTTTGCTTTATTTGCTTACAGAAGCACCCCTTTAGCCACAGTTACACTTTCTGCAGTTCTAATTACCCATGGTCAACTGTGTTTCAAAAATATTAAATTGAAAATTCCAGACACTAACCATTCATAAGTTTTAAGTCGTGCACCATTCTGAATAGCGTGGTGAAATCGCGTGCTCTCCAGCTGTGTCCTGTCCCAGATGCGAATCATCGCTTTGTATCGCATCTCCACACTGTAAACACTACCTGGCCATTACTCACATAGTAGCCATCTTGGTCATCGGATCAACTGTCCTGGTATCGCAGTACTTGTGGTCAAGTAACACTTATTTTCCTTAAAAATGGCTCCATAGTGCAAGAGCAGTGACGATGGCAATGCAGGTATGCCAACGAGAAGCCATACATTGCTTCCTTTAAGTGGAAAGGTTTGTCTGTACAGGAAACAGGATAGTATATGTAGCGTTTGGAACTGTCTGTGGTTTCGGGCTTCCACCTTGGGTCTCAGAACACTTCCCCCATGGATAAGGGGGGACTCCTCTATTTCTGGGGAAACCATGAAAGGATAAAATTCACTTGCAGCTTGTATAAGACTTTGTTTTTAAATGTGGAAGGCAAGTTCGGTTTGCTCAACCCCCGTAGCTGGTGGAGCTGGAGGCTGTCCAGGCTGCTTTCCCCCTCGGCAGCAGACTTCCTCACGAGGCTTGGAATTCAGTGGGCATCTCCTTCTCCCAGAATTAGTTCTCTAAAAAAGCTCCCTCCTCATTTCTCTTTGCTTCTTTCCTACTTAGCCCTTTTCCTCACTGGTAAAGTGAAGATGTGGACTAGATGTTCTTAAGATAAAAGAAAATGTATTACCCACCTCACCAGGCCATTTTGATGATTAAATTGCACAAACAATATATGTAAAAGCACTTTAGCTAAACAATGCTAAAGTTCTTTAGCATGCATATACGAAAACCTTCAATAACTTCTACTGCTATTGGTTGTTTCTCTAAATCCTAGTTTCTGGACCTGGCCTTTAGCACCATATTGAAGATGTGTGATTGTATGGCTAACTCCAAGTGAGCAGTGTACCTTTTCTGCAAATAGTTCTAATAAGTGGAGAAAAGTCCAGGCATGGACATGGCTCTTGTCTGCTTATTATGTTTTTAAGTCTCTTCAGCTGGTCAGTTGTAAATATTTGTATAGAGTATTTCACTAATGTATTTATTTATTTCTCATATTATGGGGACATTAACCTGTCTCAGTGGGGAGAAAGAAGTGGATTTTCCAGACCAGAGGAGAAAGAGCCAAGTCACAAAACCATTGAAACCATCGCCTCTTCCATCACCTCCACAGTCCTGAGAAGTGGTCTCATCTCAGTGAATAGATAGATTTCTCTCTGTGATTTTATCTGTTGCCCCAATCATTTGAGTCTTGTAGCCTTGGTGCTAATGTCCCTTTATGACCATTCATGCATTCTCATAGTGTCCTGAGTTTTTCTTACCACTGTTAGTGATTATGTGTTTCGGGGGTCATTTATCCAACATCTACTTCCTCTGCAAAACTCTGAGCTCTGGGAAGCCAGGGGTGGTGTCTGTTTTTCTTCCCATTGTATCTGAGCACCCAGTGTTCTATCTGGAACATAGTGGATAGTCAATAAACACTTGTGTGGTGAAAGAATGAATTCATTAATTCACCCACAATCTTAGCACTGTGCGTATTGGGGAACCTGAGGAACCGAGTGGTTAAATGCCTCTGTGTGTTGACCTTCAGTTTATCTGTTTTCCTTTTGTTGCTCATGCTTTTGGTGTCATATGCAAGAATCCACTGCCAGATCCAAGATCATGGAGGTTTACCCCTATGTTTTCTTCTGCTTTCCTTCATTTTTAACCTTCAGGTTCTCATTCAGATTTTAGAAGTCACTCACTTCCTCCAGTTGACATCAGAAGAATGGGAAGCTGAGCTAAATAAGTCCTGTGTCTGCTGGAGGGACTCAGAGCAGTAGGGGAAACAAAACAAACCTCAGTGGTGACAAGATCTTGGTGACCTACGCCAATCATTCCCCCTAATGCCAGTGTGAGGATCTTTGCTGCTCCGCCAACATTTGTGGGGGGAAAAGTAACCTTATTGCACAAGGGGTTCCTTTCTGTGATGCTAGATTGTTCTTATGACCTGAGGCTGTAGGTAGATGGTGACATTTTCTTTAAATGGCTCTACATGGAAAATTAAGAATGATCAACTCGGTGTCAGACTTCCATGTTTACTGGTGGGAAACGGAAAACACAACTATGAAATTCAAGAGGTCAGAAGCTGCCACCAGTGCTAAGGCTGGTTTGAGTGGGCAACAAGGCATGCTGGAGATCCCTGCCTGGGGCTTTTAGAAAAGGCTTCAAGGGGAAACCTGATTCACTTTCTTCTTCCAATATCTGACCTATTTTCTGCTTCAATCATCATCTTTGTGCAAAATTTTTAGAAATGGAGAGTGGGGGAAAAAGAAGAGTCAAAGCTTAGTCTGTTTCTTAGCCTGGGTTCCTCTGGGCAGTCTCCAACTGATTCCTGTTATAGGTTTTGCCAGATGGTTTTTCTGTTTCTTTATTTAAGGTACATTTTTTTTAAAAGAAAAGAAATACAGAAATTTTACCCAGAAAGGAATACTTTTTCTCATGGGAAAGAACACTCAGTTGAATTTGGGGACTGAATAAAGTTCTGCCAATGAGTTCACCCTTGTAAAACATTGAAATTCTCCCAAACATACTAATTAAGATAGTTTTTGTCTTTTCTGTTGGTTTTAGCTTTGAAGATACCATAAAAATGGCACGCTGAAAAATGGAGGAGCCAAATTTGGAGGAAATGACATGGTCTCTATTTGGCAATCAGTTTTGCACTTGAATGGCCTAATCTAGAGACTGGTCTCCAAACTTTTTTGATGGCCTGAATCCCTGGGCTGTGCTGTACAGCTGTGCACTTGAGTAGTTCCTCCTGGGGTTGTGCAGTGTACCGCCTACCTAGTTGTAAGCAATTGCCTGATGCATCCCAGCAAAAATAGAAATGAGCATAAACCCTCAAAAGATGTATACTTGCTTATAAATTATATATGTGTGTATGTGTGTTAGTCCACTTAGATTATATAGTTATAAAACACGATTTCTTTTTTCATTAAAAAATAAAAATGAATAGCTGTTCTAACAAATTTTATCTATGAAGCAATGGGTAGTGTTGAATGCCCGTTGGAGGCATCGGCCTAGAAGAATGCAAATGATCTCTGTCATTCAGGGAGGGTGACACTCTCTGTCATTTGTAGGGCAAGGTTGCTTTTTAGTAGTAGGGTACTTATGGGCCTTACTCCTTCCTGCAGGACCTTTGTCCTTACCTGCTGGTTTCTGTTTCAGAGTACACAGTCATTAATGAAGCCTGCCCTGGAGCTGAGTGGAATATCATGTGTCGGGAGTGCTGTGAATATGATCAGATTGAGTGTGTCTGCCCTGGAAAGAAGGAAGTTGTAGGTTATACCATCCCTTGCTGCAGGAACGAGGACAATGAGTGTGACTCATGCTTGATTCACCCAGGTGAGTGTCAAATGGGAGACCTCAGGTTACCTTGTGTTTTCTGAGATCAGGGGAATGGGACCAGGTTGACACTTGAATTCTGGCGGGCAGCCATCAGGAGGCTGTGATGCTGTGATTGTTAAGAGTGGCATAATTCAGATCCTTCTAACTGGAGGAATTGGAGGAGTTAGTACCCTGTTTGGTGTTAAACTTGTAAAGCTCTGAATTCATTCACTCATTCTTTCATTGGACAAACAGACTGATATCAAACTATACTATAAGGCCATAGTCATCAAAACAGCATGGTACTGGCATGGAGACTGACATAGAGATCAATGAAACAGGATAGCGAGCTTGGATTAAACCCATACCTTTATGGTAATTATTATTTGACAAAGGAGGCAAGAACAAATAATGGGGTAAAGATAGTCTATTCAAGAAATGATGTTGGGAAAATTGGACAGATATGTGCAAAAAAAAAAAAAAAAAAAAGAAACTAGACCACCTCCTTATACCACACATAAGAATAAACTAAAAATGTATTAAAGACTTAAAAAGTAAGGATCAAAACCATAATAATCCTAGAAGAAAACATAGGAAGTAAAATTTCTTTGGGCAAGGGAAACAAAAGGAAAAAAAACAAATGGGACTACATCAAGCTAAAATATTTTTGTACTGCAAAGAAAACCATCAACAAAATAAAAAGACAACTCACAAAATGGGAGAACATATTTGTCAATCATGTATCTGATAAGGGGTTAATATTAAAAATTTATAAAGAACTCAACTCAACACCAAAAAACCAAACAATCCAAGTGAAAAATGGGCAGAGGACCCAAGTGGTGATGTGGGGTGGCATAAGGGGACTAAGCGGTAATGGAAAAAATGCAACAAAAAAAGAAAGAAATTATGAAAGAAGCTGGAACAAAAACAAAAAACAAAAAAAGAAACAAAAAAAGACGCATGTAGACATTTCTCCAAAGAAGACATACAGATGACCAACTGACATGTGAAGAGATGCCAAACATTACTCATCATCAGAGAAATGCAAATTAAAACCCCAATGAGATGTTGCCTCACATGTGTCAGAATAGCTAGCCTCAATAAATCAACAGAGAGCAAGTGCTCGTGAGGATGTGGAGAAAGGGGAACCCTCGTGCACTGTTGGTGAGAATGCAGATTGCTACAGCCGCTGTGGAAAACAGTGTGGAGTTTCTTCAAAAAATTAAAAATGGAACTAACTGTCTTAGGACCCAGTGATTCCACTTCTGGGAATATATCCGAAGAAACTTGAAACACTGATTAGAAAGAATACTTGCACCCATATGTTTACTGCAGTGTTACTTATGATAGCCAAGATTTGGAAGCAGCCCAAGTGATCATCAGTAAATGAGTGGATAAAAAAGCTGTGGTACATTTACACAATGGCATACTAGGCAGCTATAAAAAAAAAAAAAAGAAAAGAAAAGAAATCTTACCTTTTGTGACAGCATGGACCTGGAAAGTAATATGCTAAGTGAAATAAGCCAGTCAGAGAAAGACAAGTATTATCTCACTTACATGTGGAATCTAATTAACAAAATAAACAAACAAATAGAATAGAAATATTCTCATAGATACAGAGAACAGAATGACAGCTATTAGGGAAAGGGAGATTGGGAGGCTTGGAGAGAAAGGTGAAACAATTAAGCATGAAAAAGAAACCCCCTCAAAACTCATAGACACAGGCAATAGTAGGGTGATTACCAGAGGGAATCATAAGATGCTTCATGGTCTTCTTCAGCATTTTGCACCTGAGATCTGGAGGCAGCCATTTCTCCAAAGAACTCTAGTCTGAGAACGCAGTCTGGGCACGTGAGGTGTTCCTTGCTATTGGATTGTCCTTGCTACCAGGTTCTTTTGTTTGTGTTTTCTTTTTACTGAGTGGAGCTAGAGAGTATGTATTTTTTTTTAAATGAATTTGTTGATATCCAAGTTCAAATTTAATTGTATAAGGTTGTTTACTTCTTTGATTTTAGATTTGCATATCTTTTCTCCCATGGTGCACATCCTGTTTTCTAATACTGCTAAGCTAATCACTTATTTTCTTTATCTTATATTACAGCACAATACAATTGTGTAAAATAACAAGAGCCCTATTAGTACTAACGATAAGACCACTGAATGAAGTTATGGTTTCTTTGTGGTTTTTATTGACCTCAGAGATTATCCCACTAGAAATATACAAAGTGCTATGATTTAAAGCCAATCAACGTACAGGCATACCTTGTTTTATTGCATTTTGCTTTATTGCACTTCATAAATGTTGCGTTTTTTACAAATTGAAGGCAAAACCCTCCACCAGCAAAAAGCTTATAACTCACTTTATTGTGGTGGTCTGGACTCAAACCTGCAATATCTCTGAGGTGTGTCTGTAGTTCTTTTTTCTGTAACATATGTCATCTACTCGATATACAGATAGATTTATTATTTCCATCTGTTTTCTGTATTTTACAGTATAAGCAAATATATATGTATACATGTATACGTATATTACACATTTCTGTATCTATTTCCTTCTTTCACGAAGGGATAGCATACAATAAACAGTGCTAACTTTACCCGTGCTTTTTGCTCTTAACGATATATGCGAGAAAAAAGAGAAAGAGCTCATGGGCATGGACAACAGTGTTGTGATTGCAGGGGGGTGGAGGGGTATGAGGGAACTAAATGGTAATGAAAACATGCAATAAAAATGAGCTGTTAAACAAAACAATATATGCTAGAGATCACTCACTGACAGTGTAAAGCCATCATCTTCATCTGTTTTCACAGTTACTCATGACCGTATTGCGTGGATCGGCATAGTTTATGAATATTTGGGTTGTTTCCGGCTTTTGGCTAATGTCAATAATGCCACAGTGAGTAGCCTGAGGCACATATCATTTAGTAATTTTGCAGTGTGTCTTTGGGGTAGATTCCTAGGAGAGGGCTCACCAGGTCTAAGCATGCCGATGCCATTTTGCCAGCCTTTGCCAACTTTCCCTCCATGCCTTCGGCATTCGCAGCAGCTGTGTATGAGAAGACTGTTTTCCCAGAGCCTTGCAACAGAGTGTGTCCTGTGGGATTTTGGCCAACCTCATACGTGAGAAATGGCATCTCAGTGTGGTTTGCGAAGTTTCTATCATTTCTATCACTGTGAATGACAGCGATCCTCTCTGCGCTGGTGGCAGTGGTTGCAGGAGGATCGAGGTCCAGGGGTGCAGTGGCAGGGATGTGAATGGTGGCTTCCAGAATGTCCAGCAGCACCAGGGTCCTTGCTGGACCAAGCTTGCTAGATATTTCTGTGTGGCTCTAGGCTGGGTAGCTCTGAACTCGGTCCTCTGGCCCTTCTGGCAAATCTGTGAGTTACTTAGTGTCTTTTTTAAATAGAGCCTCATTCATTTTAATCCCCAGGCTGGTTTTTGTGGCTTGCACGTAATGGCCTGGATGTTCCAGTGCCAAGAGAGTTGGCAGGATCATTGTGGTTATACTCTGAGCCCATTTGCCTCCTCAGTGGCACAGCGGATAAGGGACGCAAAGAGGGACAAGTGGCACATGGGTGAAGAGGGCCTTTAGAAGGCACAGCGACCCCCTGGGACCCAGTTTTGGGGCACATGAGATTGAAGCATCATATAAGCAACTCTTCTCCGGTGGGAGAAGGGACTGGGAGAGGGAAGCAAAACCAGGCTGGTATGTGAAGAGAGGGCCGCTAGTCTCTCTCCCACAGAAACCACACTGCAGGTATTACCATAGGCCCACAAAAACCTAATCGTGGCCAAAAGCAAAGGAGTACGCTATCAGCACAAGGAAACACTGGTTATCTCAAACAGCTCAAAGCCTGTGTTAGCAATCCATCCATCCACCCACTCATCCATCCGCCTACCTATTCATTCCCTCTAACAATATTTATTGAATACTTAGTAGGTGGCAGATGCTAGAGCAGGCACTGAGGATATAGTATTGAACAACATGAAGCCTGAGACTTTATTCTATTATAGGTAAACAGATAATAGGCAGTTAAAATTGAGCATGATACAGGCTGCGGTAGCGATACGCCCAGTGGAAGTATGGGAAAGCATAATAATAACAATAGTTCATATTTTGAGGGTTCTTACTATGTGCCGTGCCCTTTACAGGGGTGTATTCAATTTTGGAAACAACCCTGCAGGCAGGTACTGTTTTGAGCCCCGTGTTGCGGATGAGGACAGACAGGCGCAGAGAGCCGGAGCCAGGTGCTCGAGGCCACGCGGCTGCGCAGAGGCAGAGCCAGAGCCAGCACTCAGCTGCCCATGCTCCGCGGGTTGAACGACCTCCACCTTTCCTCACCGTCCCCCAGGCCTCAAGGGGCCGGGTGTTAAAAATGAGCCCTGTCTGGGAACTGCTCAAGGCTCTCCGGTGTGGCCTGCTGCTGGGGGCAGCCTGACACCTTCCACGTGGAGCCTACGTTAGACATTAGGGTGGTTTCCAAAGGCATGCTGTGGTTATCGAAGTATATGACACAGAAGGATATGCAATAACATGGGGAGATATTTACTTTTATTAAATGAAAAACTAAGTTACAGAACCAGAATGTACAGTATGTATTATAAACCTAATTTAAAAAAAAAGAAGTGTGTTTGTGTATATATACAGATAAAGATTGCGACCAGTTTTCTCTGGGTGATGCTATTTTAGGTGGTTTTCATTTAATTCTTTCTGCTTTCTGAATATTCTAAATATTCCACAATAAACATGTCATACAATCATAAAGAGAAAGAACACACTATATTGACACATTCACAATGACCTTTGCTGCAGATTATCTCATGTTACTTGAAGACATCAGCCACTAACTAGAGAGATGGTTCTCCTCACCCTCCTTACACTGAATTCCGGTGACTTGAGCATTTCCCAAGAATGGACTTTGGCACCTGTCCAGGTCCAGGAGCCCCTCGGGACGCAAGGCCCTGAGAAGGCGCGGGCAACGGATCATGCAGCCGGTGCTGACTCGAACACCCCTCTTCTTGGACATGTTTCAGGTTGCACCATCTTTGAAAACTGCAAGACCTGCCGCAACGGCTCGTGGGGGGGCACTCTGGACGACTTCTACGTGAAGGGCATCTACTGCGCGGAGTGCCGGGCCGGCTGGTACGGGGGAGACTGCATGCGTGAGTACACCCCGAGGTCGCTCCGCCTCTGTTCTCCAGTGCGCGGGGTTTCAATGTCTCAGCTTGCCGCAGACCAAGGTTTCTTTTGCTGGAATGTGAGTTCTGGAAAGCCTGCGGCCTGTGGGCTTTCTAGGTAAGGCCATAAAAAACCCCAAATACGTGCTTCTCCATCTGCTGGTTGTTGATGGTGGACATCTGCTTGGAATTGGCCACAGGAGGTTCGTATCTGCCCTTAAATCCTCCCCTTTCTCCTGAGCGAAGCCAAGGCACTCCGCATGCAGCCGGCCTCCGGACCACTCCAGAAGCCGCTCCACATCACTGTCCATCAGCGCACGGTGAATGAGGCATCCACTATGCTCAGTCTGTAATGCACTTTAAATACGAATTTCTATTAATACATTTTTAAATCCTGAGTTAAATTCCCAGGACCCGCATCAGATTGCCAGCATGCCACTTGTCCCAGGACAGAGTCCCTCCCTCCCCTCAGGGTTCTACTTGATCTCCAAGGATTACTTAGTCTTTATTAAGGTTCCCCTATGAGTTTCCACCATCCTTTGAAAATGGAGTGGAAATGCCACCTCCCCCCCTGAGTCTGACATTCCCCTCTGCGGTGCTCTGATGGTGAACGTCCCTCTGAGGGTCTGGAGCTGGAGCAGTGTACCAACCGTTACTATTTGTTAAGCCTGTTTTACACGCTCCCTAGTTGAGTTCAGAAGTCGTCTGGATGGTTTTGCAGTCTGAGCAGTTTTATTCTTGCAATGATACTCCCGGTTCGCAGAGATGGAGGCTGGAGAGCTATTGGTATTCTTCGTCTGATCCAACCATAGCAAAGCACCATGAATTTTAAGAGTCTTGGAGAAAGGGTGAGGTGTGTGGCCTGCAGCTGAGGAACTCAGTTATACCTGGAGGGGGAGGGGTCTGTTGGTGCTTCAAGGTGAGCCGAGAGTGAGCTTACCCAGAATACGGAAACTGTATTTTGCCGGCTGTACTGTGCACTTTTTTGCACACATTTTGCAGGGAAAATAAGGATATGCATGATACATGGGTAGTGCTAATTCCAGATCTGTATAAATGCTTTTAAATTCTTTTATTTATGCTTACGTGTTAAAAGTGTAACTCTAGAAAGCAATAACAATATCCATATGCAAACTAGTACCCTGGAATACAATAATCGGTTTTGTTTCTAAATCTGAATAAATAAATAATTGAACTAAAAAATTTAAATGAAGGATTTTTTTCCCCTTGAAAATTTGGGCCCAAAACGTGGGTGTACACTATACATGGCAAAATACGGTGATTTTTAAAGTGCTGGTCTCAGGTGCAGATTTAAAACTGTAATGTCATTTTAGGTGGTTGCTGGAAAACTGAATTTAGTACTTTGGTGGAGTACATTTTCTAGGTAGATTGGCTGCAGGATTTCACCCTGGTCTCTTTCTGGCAGCTGTTCTCTGGAGACATTGTGACACAGTGGTCAAGGCCACAGGCTGTGTTACTACTACACAGGCCTGGGTTAACGGCGGCCTTGCCAGCCACTTGCATGGTGGTCGTGGCTCTGTCTCTGGACCTTGCTGACCTCAGGGTCCTTTTCTTCAAAATGGGAAGAACGCAGTCTCTGTCACGGCGCTGTTTCTAGAAGTAAAGGAGATGTGTGTGTGAAGCACTTAGTGCTTTGCCTGGCGTATAGCTCAAACTGATACAGTACGTATGTCATTGTTGTTCTGTACGCTCCTTAATTGCTAAGTGGATAGGTGGTCCAGAAATAAAACTATGTAAGACAGATACAATCAGAGCTATAAAGCACAACTTTGGAGTTCACACTGACCGTTGCAGTGTATAAGGCAACTTTGGGGTTTCCTTCCTCCGGATATGGAGGGTGGAGAGGGCTACGTGATGGGGTTGAAGCCACAGGCAGGAGTCGGAGTGTGCGTGGCCTTGTAGGTAAAGAGTTTAGATGTTATTCCGAGTGCATGGGAAGCCAAGGAAAACTTGTGAACTGGGGTATGGCACAGGCAGCATCATAGATAAGAGAACAGTTAGTCACAGAGAGTCAAGGGGAGGGGAGGTTTTAGACAGGCGTGGATGCTTGAGCTATGCCTTTGCTCAGGTGTGGGCAAACCAGGAAGATACCTAAGTTGGTGCAATTCTAGACCCATTGTGCTTAACCACAGGACTATGAGACCTTCACTGCAAAAGCTCTATTTTCTCTGAAAAGTGGGAAGTGAGATCTCTGCTGAGTGCAGAGTGGAAGTGAGGCTGGAGAGAGTGCCAAAGGTTTGAAACAGCCACGTCAGGAATAAGGAAAGGCACCAGCTAGTGAGAAATTAAAAAGCATGTCCAAGCAAGACGGAGGACCCAGTTCAAGCTGGAACTTCTGTGTGGGTGACTCAGGCAGGACAGGTGGGCGATGCTCTCCGGCAGTGTGGTAGCAGAGGTGAATTAAAGCAGTCACTTGGTTGATCCAAGAACTTGCTAAGACATGATTGTCCAGGTTGGGTACGACATGAAAACAGAAAGTCTGGAAGAGAGAAAACAGGGATGAATGTCTCTGTGTGGTAGAAAAGTAGGCTTAGTGGTTATAAAGCGGTGGTACACAGCACTGGAAGGGGTATTGTGTCAGAGAATAGAATTTCTAAGGTGAAACTTTCAGGGGTGGCAATGATAATATGTTCATATATAATAGTCAGTTTTTGCTGTATAACAAGCGCTCTCAAAAGGACAGACTTTTTTTTTTAAGTCATGAGCCTATGGGTTGGCTAGGGTTTGGCTGATTTTAGCTGGACTGACCTGGGTCAGAATCTCTGCTTCAGGGCCCAGGCCGAAGGGACAGCAGCTGCTTTGAATGTGTTCTTCCTGGGGGGGTTTGCAGAAGCACAAGAGGCCAAACCAAACACACAGGCATGTTGAGGGCCTCTTCTCACATCACATTCTCTCATGTTCCAAAAGGAATCACACATGGCTGAGCCCCAGATCAGTCGACTGGGGAAGTGTACTCCATCCCAAGGAGCAGGGGTACAAATATTCCCTAAACAACACTCCGGTAAGTCTGTGTGAATAAGTGGGTTTGCTTGGGGGACAGGGTAGAGAAGGAAAAGAATGTTCGCATGCAGGAGGCCAATGATAAATAGTAACAAGCACACAGTAACAAGACAGAAGGACCACAGTTGCTCAGAGAACTCCTGTATGTGTGTTTCCAAAGAGCACCCATTGGTTGAACCTCAGTGTGAGAGTCAGCTATCTGTGGCATCTGAGTGGTTGGACTAGTGATGCTGTGCATGTGTCAGATTGAGGTTTTGTCAAGGACAGCCAAGCTGGCTTATTGCTACAGGCTCTCACTCATTCATCTACCCATCCATTCAAAAAATATTTCTTGAATGGATGATCTTAGGTGCTGGACACACAATAATAAGCAGAATAGCTTTCTCCCATCTTGGAGCTTGCAGTTTAGACAGGAGAGACAAAACCAAAACCCCCCAAAAGACTTGGAGTAGGGTCATCAATGCTGTGAAACAAACAGAATAATGGTCAGATTCTGTCTCCTGTGTTAGTTCAGTTATGCTCGTTCAATTCCATGATGATGGCTCTGAAAGCCGCATTCCACACAGTGTGTATTATCCGTCCACAGTCACAGCCCTGCATGCACGGAGCATTTCTCTGCAGCACTGGGCTGGTCACCAGGGAAAACAGTGAGTCCTCCACGCGATTACCATCTATCTATGGAAACAAGGCTTGACCACAAGAAGACATCAATGTTATGTTATGATGTTATTAAGTTCTTATCACTGATACCTCGTATTGGCATGAAATTAATGTGAGGGGAATTCAAAGGAGGAAGTAATTTATTTCACTCTTTGTTGACTGCCTGCCTGGTGCTGGGTGCTGCCTGCCTGTATTAAGGGGATGCCACATTTGAGTGGCCTTCTATGGCTGTGGCACCAGGCTGGAGCTCTATGGCAGTGCAAGCATTTACCCAGTAGATGGCGCCCAAGTGATCCTTTCGGACCCTGTCATTCTGAAGGAGGGCTTCTGGCTGAACACCATCTGTAGGCTGTGGCATTTTCCCCTGTGTGCCATACAGAACCTTAGAAAAAAGGAGAAGTGACAGGCAACTTTCAGAAAGACTTTTATGTTTGAGTTATGGAGCATTCCTATAGAACACTGAGCAGATGTTACAGCACCTTCATTTGCTCGTGTACTTTACAATGTTTATGTAATTAGGATTAACCCAATTTATGACAAAGGACCTGAAGTCGCTAAGCCCAGGAGACCGGCTCTTCCTGCCTAGGAAAGAATGGTTTAGTGAGCTCAGAATATCCAGGCCAGGGAAAGGAGCTGACTCTTGTTTTCTTTTCCCCAACTTTTTATTTTGAAAAATTTCAA
Source organism: Glossophaga mutica (assembly GCA_039655065.1). Classification (NCBI taxonomy): domain Eukaryota; kingdom Metazoa; phylum Chordata; class Mammalia; order Chiroptera; family Phyllostomidae; genus Glossophaga; species Glossophaga mutica. Next base: position 21,742,318 of record CM077308.1, read on the forward strand.
ATCTACAGAGAGCTGGAGAATTAATTGTACATTCACATACCTTTCACCTGGATATACCAATGAACATGTTCCCACATTCGACTTTCTCTATGTTACTGCACTACAGACTGAGGCATTTATTTTCTTCCACATTTCATAACATTATCACCATTTTTCTTGTCAAATGCTAAGATTGTCCCGGACTTGGCCAGTGAAGCCCTTTCCAGCTGGCTTTACTGCATCATTCTTGAAGCACATCTTAGCTTTCTGGTCCTGGAACCAGCCAGGTCTCCATGAATCCTGGTTCCTTCCGTGGGGAAAGGCATTTAGGAACTGCAGTCCGTGTGCTCGCTCCAAGAGTGGCTGATGTCTGAAGCCAAAATCAAGGCTTCCTCTCAACGCTTCTTAAACCGGAAAATTGACTTCTTACGTGGAACCACTCTACTGACCTCCCAAGTGGGGTTTATTGAACTTGGTCCTCAGATTGAGTTCCGTAGCCACCGAAGGAGATGAGCACGAGACCCAGAGCCGCTCAGGGCGCCACACTTCTCACTGGCATCAGAGCGGTCCTCACCTTCCAGGCTCTGCAGGGTCTGGGGACATAAGAAGGTTAGGAAATCAACCCAGATAAGGGGGGACTTACAGGGAGAGATTATAGGCCCTTAATACATTTTATCTTCTTAGTCATATTTTGGATAGAGGCAGAAGAGCAGAGGACCTGGCTGTAAGCCAGGCCCCAACATGTTTGTGGGCTAGAATATCAGAGAGGAAGGTGATTTGTGAGGCTGGTCCTTGAGCCACAACCGTGTGTGTGTGTGTGTGTGTGTGTGTGTGTGTGTGTGTGTGTGAGAGAGAGAGAGAGAGAGAGAGAGAGAGAGCGAGCAAGAGAGAGAGAGCGCTCTTACAAAGCTGTGCTTACTGATTAGTGGAGCTTTCCTTTTGGGGAACCAGAGACTCTCTACTCCTTCTATGACTTTGGACAAAGTCATTCAATCTTTGTAAGTCTCAGCTTCCTCATTTACCAAATGGGGATACTAACAATGGCCTTCGGAGGATTTTTGTGAGGGTTAAGTGAAGTACTATCTATAAATCCTTTCATATGGAGCCTGGTACATAGTAAATACTCAATAAATAGGTCTGATATTCTTATTATTACTAAACCAGGGCTGGAAAGTGAGCTTTTTTTCCCCTCTTTCTTTCTTTCTTTTTTCTTAAGAAGGAAATCACTGTAGGGCTAGGGAGGAAAAGTAATAAAGTAGGGTTCCCCAAGCGACAAGAAAGCATCTACCAGACACGAGGATGTAACCGTCCCGGGATGAGCATTGTATGGTACGTTGCATTTTACATTTCATGTGCTGAAGCTTTTTGGCTCTAGGGAATGAATGTTTGACTCCTTGTAGAAGGTTTTATGCTGTCAAAGAACTCATCAGTCATTGCTCCACTTCTGCTTAGGGTATAGGACAGACCATTTGGTACAGAGGGGAGGAGGGGCTTTAAAAATGGTTTGATTGGGCAGATGTTTGATTTTATCTTGCATAGCCATTTATTCAGTTAATTAATTGAGCACCTGTTCAATGCATGTAAAGGTGTGAACATGGCAGACAAGGTCCCAATCTGCCAGAACTCTGTTATGGAGGAGGCAACCAATTACATAAAACAATCATTATAAAGCAGCATATTGATTGGGATTATCAGCCAAATCACAGAGTGAGCTCCGGAGTCACTTCTGGGTGTCTAATTGTTCCTGATGAAGACCTGCGCCCCTGGTAAAAGCCATCGCTTAGCCCTTTTTATGAACCGGGCGTTGTTCTATGTCCCTTAGTGCGCTACCTCATTGACTCTCACCGCAGCCATTTTACAGGTGAGGACTCTCAGTCTCGGTCGGTGGTAAGTAACTTTCCTGCTGCTGTGCAGCTTGCGAAGGCAGAGCCAAGACGCCAGTTCGAAGCCGGGCCCCAGAGCCCAGCCTCTCATCCCCCACACTAAATCACCTCCCTACACTAGGCACTTGACGTCCTCCCTCTGAGAGCCTGTCTGAGGGCTTACGGGTCGTGGTGGCAGGATGAACCAAGTCACGTGGAAGGTGCGCGCTTCCCTCTGGCTCCTGGCCTGGTGTTGGGGTCATCCCCATGTCATCGTCAGCCTTTGTTCTGCCATCCTTGTCTGGACTCCTGGGCCTAATGGGTTCGGAGCTCTAGCCAATGACGTAACGATGCTCTCAGGAGCCCTGGAGCTGTGGTCAGAACCTGGGCTGTCCCTGTCATTCTTGTGCCAAAACAGTGTCTCAGATCCAGACAAGACTCCAGAGAAATAACATTGGTTTCCACTTATTGAGTAATGTTTATGTACCAGGCACTGTGTATCCATCTCATTTAATTCTTAGGACAAACAAATAAGAAAACAACAATGACAGCGTGGTAGTAGGGGCTGCTACTATTATTCTCGTTTCCAAATATGGAAGCCCCTTGGCTGAGAAAAGCTGGGGAGCTTGTCTGCGCTCACACAGCTAGCAAAGGCCGACCTGAGGGTTGAACCAGTCCGGCTTCGCAAGCCGCCCCTAAACCACAGAGTCCTGTCTGCCGAGTCATCTTTGAAGAAGCAAAGAAAATGCAAATACCTCTCTGGGTCTGGATGGTTTTTTCTAGTACTTTTTTTTTTCTTAACAAGAAAGATTCTTTTTCTTAACAGAGAAAAAAAACACCCCAACTACTTCTTGGAGGTCTGTCGTGTCTCTCTCCTGCCCCGCTAATCACGCTGGAGATAACGAGACTTTTGTCTGAACCCTGGGGGTGTTTGTGTTTGGTTGGGAACCTTCCAGCTCTCTTACTAGTTTAGAAATTAACAAGATCTCCTTTCAGCTCTGTAGAAGCACGGTCTATCCAGCCCTCTCTCCTGTTTTGGCTCCTAGCAACAGGGAAGTGTGAGCAGGTGGGTTGGAGAGGAGTCCAGGATTCGGGGGACCAAATTCCCTACGCGCGCATACACACACACACTCCTCCTTCCTCTCCTTCCCCTCTTCCTCCTCCTCCTCCTCCTCCCCCTTCTCCTCCCTTGCAGCAGGACATTGTCAGGGAATCTGAGCACGTCTTCCGGGCCCATCGCCCACCCTGGCCTTTCGGACTCGGACCGCCTGCTTGGTTGGCCAGCAGCACTTCCTTGGCGGGGACACTCCGCTGTGTTCGCTGTTCTGCCCTAGACAGAGAGGTGCAGTCAGCACCCTGCACCCAGGCCCGCCAGCTCCCTAAGTAGGGACAGAAGTGGAAAGAGAGCTGAAGGAGCCCCTTGATGTGGGGTGGAAGCGGAGCGGGGCTCCTTCCTCCTCTCCCCTGTGCCTAATACCCTTCCCCCAGGCACATTTCTGAGAAGTGGCCTCTTTGTCTCTGGTTGGTTGGAACTTGTCCCCTGTCTTGGTGCCGACTCTGCTCTCCCTCCAGAGTGAGAAAGAAAACATTGTGAAGCATAACAGAGATGTTGCATGTGTTTTGGAATCTTGGCCACTTCTGAAGGATAGCCCCCCAGGAATACAGGAGCAAGTGGTCTAGCATCTCACGGGGCCAGGGGCTGGCGTCTGGGTGGGGTTGGGGGCACCCAGCCCTCCACAGGCTGCATGAGATCCTGGGGCTGGCCAATGTTTCACTGGTCTTGACAAGGAGACCTGACTGAGGATAGGCACCAGCTCCCCGGACGTGAGGAGGGGCCCGGGGACACTGCGGTCTGATTCCAGCTTCCATATGCAGGGAAGCAGCATTTGCTCTTGGTTCTAACTTGGGGTTGCTGGGGGAGCTGAGACTTAACACCTTGCTGGCTGGGAAGCTTCCCGTCCTGAGGGGTGGAGGCTGTGCAGGAAGGTTTCTTTTTTTGTCCCTCACACTCAGCGTTATCGTTTCCGTAGCTGGGCAGCAGATGGGCAGATGGGGGCGATGAGGACTGGGAGGTGTGCAGGAAGAAGAAATGTGCTCTCCAAAAACGTAGGGGGCGTGGTAAAGGTTCAGTGTATCTTTTTTGGGGAGTAGGGCAGAAAAATCCTGCTGCTTCAAAATGAAGTGGGAGAGGGCCAGGTCAGAAAGTCCCAAAGACAATTTAAGGTACCAGGTGAGACCTAGCATTGGTACTTGACAGCCTCAAGTTCACATCCATGCCCTGCCACCAGCTAACATTTACTGATTTTTCTGCTGAGGGCTTTCTGTGCCTAATTTGATTCACGTCTCACAATACCATAGGAAGTAGGTGCCAGTTTATTCCCTTTTGACTGAAGATTACTGAGGTACTGCGAGGTAAAGTAACTCACCCAAGGCCACACAACCGGAGAAGGTAAAGCTGAGTTTCAAACCAAGGGCAATAGGATGCTGAAGTCTCTGTTTTTAACCAAGGCTTTATAGCTGGAAGAGTGATTTACAGTCTTCTGACTTCCTGTCCTTCTGGCCTTGGGGAAGCCACATAATTTCTCCCATCCTTCTTGGTCTGCATCTGGGAAATGGGGAGATGAAAGTTATTCCCCCTGGTTTCTCTTGGGGATTAAATGAGAAAATATTTATTACTCTTCCAGCTGGTTTATCATCATTTCAATTGATATCATCATTTATTCAATTGATGCATATTTACGGAGCACCTGTGATATGCCAGGTACCATCTGGGAGTACAAGCTAGAAAAGGACCCAGCTCAACCAAATGGAGCAAACAAATGAACTAAATAATTTCAAACAGCGATACATATTATGGAGGAAATAAAATACAGTAATGACAGTGACCCTAGCCATGGGCAGGGCCATTTTAGCTGGGTGGTCAAGGAAGGCGTCTTTGAAGAAGTGGTAGTCGGGGTTAATTCCCAAAGGCAAGAGATGTGGAAGAAAACGCACCTTTGAGGCGAAGGCCCCCGAGTCAGGAGCAGAGAGGAGGCCTGTGCAGCTGCAGCAGCGTGAGCAGGGATGTGAGTGGCAGTGAGGACCGGGCAGAGGGTAAGTCTGGGCAGTCAGTGCGGCAAGGCCATGAACACTGTAGGAAGGTGTTTGCCTAGTGGACAGCCTTCAGAGGGTTGAAATAAGAGAGCAGTGTGATCTCGTTGTTTGTTTAAAAGTTGGCTTTGGCTGCTATGTGCAGAATCAGATGTTGGGGGACAAAGATGGGTGCAAGGAAACCAGGGGGGAGGCTGAGATTGTAGACAGGCTGGAGGTCAGGCCTAGACCTGAGCCCTGAAGGGACCGTGGTGGGAGATGCTTCCCACTGGTGGGTTGGTGGAGCAGGGCAGCAGCAGTGATGACAATCCTACAAAGAAATGATGTATCATCCTGGCAGTAGTCTTCACAGAGGTGACAAGCCTCAGACCTCACAGCTCGTCAAAATAGAGTTTGGGCTCTTTTCTTAACACTACACGAATATTACTGCCCTCATCTTGCCCCAGGGCAGTGTCTGCTGATATTAATTTCTTTTTAGCAATGGGAATTTATACTTTGGGGGGTGCTTATTGAATATAATTGCATGCCCACAGTTTATGTTGTCAAACTGGATTTCTGTATGGAACAGTGGTAGATAAACTTTTTCTGTAAAGAAGCAGATAATATTTTCATTTTGTGGGTCATATTGTCTCTTGTTACAACTACTCAACTTTGCTGTTATTAGCTTGAAAGCAGCCATACACAATGCATAAAAAAATGAGCATGACTCTGTTCCAATAAAACTTTATTTATAAAAACAGTCAGCAGGTGGGTTTTGGCCCATAGATCATAGATTGTCAACTGTTATAGAAAATATCATTTATTTACATGACCCAAATACATTTAAAAAAATAAAACCAATTCTAGACATTTCCCCCAAACTCCTTGGTAGAACTAGGGTGCATCTTACACACCTGCACTTTAGTATGAATTACATCAAATTTAATATGATATAATTTAATGACAACTCGGTCTAGTGGTTTTCAAATCTTGGGGATTCCTTGTAGGTAACTCAGGGGATGGGAGTGATAGTGAGAGCTGGGAGCTGAGTCTCTGCTTCTGCTTTAACCAAGAACCCCTTTTGGGGCCATGTTTTAACTGGTGGTCTTCATAGGAGTTTGAGAAAAAGGGGTTGGAAGGTAGAAGAAAAATTGAAACCCACTAATCCAGTCCAATTGGCTGGAGATTGTGTCCACCCTCTAGGGTCATGCATTAGAGAGGCCCTTGTTACATTATTGCTCATAGAACAAACAGATTTTTTAACCGGATATAGGGGGGTCAGCAGAGAGTTGCATTGGGGTTCCATGTGTGGGGCAGAGAATGTGCACGGAACACAGACCAAAGGGCCTTATGTAGGTATAGACTCTGGGCAATAGCCACGAGGCCCTATACATCGCTGTGGGGAAGGTCTGCTTTCCAGGCTTTTTAAGGTAGAGACAGCTGGCTGGCATATGGCAGCCTGGAGAAGGAGGATGACGGAGTGGCTTCTTTATAGTCTGACACCGTTAGGTTTGGATCTCTACTCTGTCATTCAGTAGCTAGGCTAGTTATTTCCTGAACTCCCTGGTTATCCATTTTCCCAGCTGGGAAACTGGAACACCACCACTTCCTTCCTCAAGCTGTTGGGTGGATTAAATAAATGAACGTATGCACTTGACTAGCACACTGCTAGATGCTTCAGAAATAGTAATTTCCTTCTCCATTCTGTTCTCAGGGTGTGGGATGCACTCAAATGCTCTTTGAGTCCTTTCTCCCTCTCTCTCCTATTGACTCAAATCCCCATGCTCCAATCTTCTCTTCTCAGGATGTGGCCAAGTTCTGAGAGCCTCGAAGGGTCAGATTTTTTTGGAGAGCTACCCTCTAAATGCTCACTGCGAATGGACCATTCACGCCAAACCTGGGTATAACATCCAGCTAAGGTAAGGGGCTGGGTCATAATTAGGGAATCTGAGATTCTAAGGAAGCAGAGTAACAGGACCAAGGGTTCTGGATCCTAGTGACCCAGGGTGCTAACCATCAGCACTTTATCCTTAAGGTAGAAAATGTATATCAGAGCTTTTTTCTTTACCTCTCATTGACTCAGTGGGATAAGGCCTGGTCAAAACTATGGCCAATCAAACGCTTGTCATTCACCCCACTATAACAGTTGGCCCAAGGATAACACAGCAAAGCAAGACACTGAGAGCAGCCTACTCCTGCACGAATCTTCACCTAGTCTTCCTGCTCGCCCAGCACTGGGCTGGGTTCCCTGGGAGGGAAGTGAGGAACTGAGAGGCACAGGTCCAACCTTCGGGAATTAATACTCTAGACTGGAGCGCATGCTTCTCACAGATCCATTCACAGCTGTTCTCAGAAAACAACCACCACCCCTGCAACCAATTAGCCAGTTCTCTCACGTGAGTGGAAGATAACTTTTTCTTCTCCGGAGCTTTGAGGTGCACATCAATGTTTCATTTATGCCCTAGTCCAAAGTATAGCCCTGGCTCGACTGTAGCTATAGGTGAGTAGACAGGAGAGTCCTGTTGGGTGTGAACTGTTCGCTGCTGCATCTCAGTGCCTGGGCAGTCCATGGTACACACTGTGGGAACTTGATAGATAGTCGCTGCGTGAATAGATGTGGAAGGCGCTGTTCTCTGTCTCCTGTGTATCTCCTCTTTGCTGGCAAGCACCTCTCCTAATCCTCACTAGGCAAGGGGTGTGGCCTACTGAGCCCAGGGATTTCTAGGGACATTGTCCATTAAGCTCTTCCCTTTTCTGACCAGCAAGGAGGTTGTTGGTGATGGAAATCTCTGATTGTCTAGGGCACAGGCTTCTAATAAGTATTTTCTAGATGGATCAATGTACCCAGAGGTTGCCCTTTGCCAGCTGTGTCCTCAAATAGCTCTCCATCCCCCAGAAGGGGATACAATCCACCCCACATTGGAAGGATCCAGCAAAACCATTCCCCTTCTTAATTGTCCTCATCAAAACTGACCCTTGGTGGCTGGTGTCTCCACTCCCTGAAGACCTGGGGTTGGGAGTAGGGCTCATTAATTGGACTTTTCTGAAGGAAGGTCAGCTCAAGGTGCAAGTGAGGGACCACACTGTTCTGCTTAATTGGGTCCAGGTGGGTCAGCCAGGAGTGACAAGGGCAGGACTTAATGTCACATGTTAGTATTTCAGCGACCGAGGGACGAGGCTGACTGGTACCCTTGCGGGTGCTGAAGAGCTGCTTCAAGATCCAGGATGCAAAATAAAATCCTTCCCCAAATAAAGACCAAAATAGCAGAGGGCTTGTGAAGTACCTCATCTGCCTGGGAAAGGTCCTAGGGAGGCTTGGGGGTAGACAGACTCCCTCCCTGTAGTCAAACCTGAACCTGCTGGCCAGGAACACTAGTAATGATGGAGATTCTCTGAAGCATACATACAACCATCAGCCTAAATGCTGAGCACTCAGCCCTGCTGCCCCCTTTCTATCACCTACCATGGCCAGGCTGCCCCCAGATATTTTTCTCAGCTGTAAAATAATCTCAAATCCATTCCCACCTGTGTCTACTGCTACTGCCTTACTTCACACCTCCACCATCTCTCACCAGGATTTTCTCGTGGCCTCCTATTTGACTTCCCCACTTCTACTCTGGCCAGCTCAGAGTGACTAAAGCAATCCTTTAAAACCCTATATCCAGTCATTATCCTGTTGTTGAAACTTTCCAGTGCCTTCCTGTCGAACTTGGAGTAGAGTCCGAATGCCTAACCATGCAGGATCTGGCTCGCTGACCTCAGTTCATACCACTCTCTCCTTTACTCACCGCCTTGCAGCCTCCCTGACCTTCTTTCGGTTCCTCAAACATGCCAAGCTCATTGCTGCCTCAGGGCTTTTGCACTCAGAGACTCCCCATGACCTGCACTTGACTGGCTGCTCCATCATCTAAGTGTCTGCCTGGATATCATGTCTGCAGAGACGTCTTCCTTCACCATATTGTGTAAGAAACTTACCCTCCTCAGTCACTGGTTCTGCTCTTACCAGGTTCATCTTCTTACCAGCACTTAGCATTCTCCGCAGCCATGGTGTTTTCTAGTTTCCTTGCTTATTTTCTGTTCCCCAAAGTGGAACTCACCTCCAGGAAGGTAGGCACTGTTCTGGTTGGGCCACTTTCAGTACGTGGAGCAGTGTCTGACACGGAGCAGACCTGTCATAAATGTGTTGAAGGAGTGAACAGATGAATGAGTGTGCAACTGTAAAACACAAGTTGTAATGTCTCGTATTTTAGTTTCAGGAAGAGCTCGGATCTCTGTGGGGTGGTGGCCTTGTCCCTGCTCCTCCCCTTTGCAGACAGAGATGCCGAAGCCCAGAGAAGGGACTGGCAGCTCAAGGCCCACAGAGAGTTAATGGTGGCATCCGGATGAGAAGCCAGGTCCTTAGATGTCTATCAAAGTGTGATCAATAGGAACGACCCTCCCTCACAAATGGTATGCGATTAAAAGGTTGTAAAATAAACAGCGATGACCCTTAGTTGTTTGGTTTCTGTTTACTGAGACCTTTGAGAGCATTTGAAGGGTACTGATTGCCTCTCTCTGCCAGTGCTCGCTAATTATCTGGCACTTGAGGTTTTACCCAAAGTGGTAGGAATAGCCCTACTCCCAACTCTTCGGACACCAGTTCTGGGCTTGTCTGTCTATTCTTCCTTCTCCAGATTGTGAGGGAGAAGACGGAGGTACATTTTGGGCACCCGAGTTGCAGGCATTCTGTGGGGAATCTTTTCAAAAATATTTTTTCCTCTCTTGTCTCCGCATGTTTCTTAGAAGTGGGAGCTTAGACTCATTTCTGCTATTTTGACCTGATGCATCCCAGTATTTCCAAATGCACAACCCCTTTTAGGTAATCGCAGGTTGATCAGAGCTCCCTCAGTTCTGACGTTCTGGTATTCTCTGTCCTTTGGGGCAAGAATTGTTGTTACCAAGAGCATAGTTACCTTCCGATCTTTTTCTCTAACAGAAGAATGTGCAGAGAGCCTTTTCCTTTACTTAGTCTTACAACACAACATACCTACTTTTTTCATTCTCTGATTGTAAAGTGACTGTGTAGTAACTACTCCACCATCTACTGAACAGTGTCTGCTTTGCACCTCTGCATGCCAGCCACAGCATCGGGCGCAGCGGAGTGAGACAGAGGTTGCATTCTACCCTCAGGGAACTTGCGGTCTAGTGGAAGAGACAGGCATGTGCTTGTGCACACGTGCACACGTGCACACTCGCACAGTCCGGAAGACAAAAATGAGAAACGAAGATGTGTGGACATGTTATGAAGAGAACAAGATCTCCTTCGGAAAGAGTTGTCAGGCAGGCCTCTTTGGGAAGGGGCTGTTTAAGCCGAGGCCTGCGGATAGGAAGGGCCAGCTTTGCCGACTGGGAAGAAAAGTGCTCCTGGAGGGGGCGACACGTGCAAAGATTCCCCGAGTGGAGTATGGCACCCCTTCACCCGGCATGCTCTGCGTGCGTGCACACGTGCACACAGGGTACATGCGCACCCACCCCTGACTACAAAAAATTTCATCCGACCTCAGGCCCTCTAGGACCCGATTCCTATTAGGTCAGGCACCCAGTTTCCAGAGGCCCATTTGTCATTTGGCCTTGAACTTGCCCAGGGGTTTCAGGGTTATGCGGGGCCTGTTGTCACCTTCTCTGCCCACAGATTTGTCATGTTGAGCCTGGAGTTTGACTACATGTGCCAGTATGACTATGTTGAGGTCCGTGACGGGGACAACAGTGATGGCCAGATCATCAAGCGTTTCTGTGGCAACGAGCGGCCAGCTCCCATCAGAAGCACGGGTTCCTCACTCCACATCCTCTTCCATTCGGATGGCTCCAAAAATTTTGATGGCTTCCATGCCACTTTTGAAGAGATCACAGGTAAAGGCCATGCAGGCGAATGCAGTGTTCGGTGACTGTGCTCCATACAAACATTTCCTTTTTGTGTACCACTTCCTTCCCTGCTCAGCCTTGTTAAAATCTAGCGGGCTGGGTTCCCAGAAGAACCTGAATATGGAGAAGGAGGAGAGAAATGGCAAAGTGTCCTGGCTGGTGTGGCTCAGTTGGTTGGAGCATTGTCCCGTACACCAAAATGTTGCAGGTTCAATTCCCAGTCAGGTCACATACTAGAGACAACTGATTGATGTTTCTCTCTCTCTCTCCCTTCCTCTCTTCCCCACTTCCTCTCTCTCTAAAATTCAATGGATATATTCTCAGGTGAGGATGAAAAAATTCTGAAAAATCTAAGAAGTGTTAAGGTATATTTCAGAAATGTTCATGAGACCTGACCTATAATTCGGACTTATTATCTCCCTTGTACAGATGCTGGAGCACAGAGAGGCAGGGGAATTTGTCCAAGGTCCCACAGCTGTGGGGCTGGAACCAGAGGTTTATACACCAGCAGTTTGGCTCCAGAGCTCACACTATGGGGCCTGTCATGGTTAAGAGCATTAGCTTTGGATCTCTAGCAGATTAAGCCAGGTGACCTTGGGCAAGTTCTGTTACTTCTCTGGGCCTCAGTTTCCTAACCAGTGACTAAGGGAATAACCATAGATCCCACTGCATTTAGGCTCTGGGGGACAGAAAGATGAAGAGCTGAGCATGGTGCGTGGCGTCTGGTGTCTGGTCCATAGGAAGCCCTCAACAGCGGCTGTACTCCAGGCGTGCTCCGAGCCTCCCTTTGTCATCTGTAAAATAGGTGCTCAGTGTTTCAAACCACCATGGTAAATGCCACTTACTTCATGAGTAACTCTAAGCCTCTCTTAGCCTCCTGCCCTGTTCATGTTAGGAAGTAGGATTTGGCCAAAGTGAACAGAGTGCTCAATCCCAGGGAATCATCCCAGCTCTCCTTGTTCTGAGATTGCATTGCATTGGGTTTTGCAAAATAAGCTCAGGCTTAAAGTTCTATGTTTTAAGGTACTGGATGTTAAAAAATGGAAATGGCACTTTGATCATTAAATCCTCCTCATGGAACGTGTGGTACAGAAGTCTCAGGAAAGGAGGTGGGTGGCAGAGGTGTCCGTCTGTCTTCTGCCCTGTTCTTTCTGCGAGACCAGCAGACGCCCCGCCCCCCACCTCTCCTTTAGAATGTTCCTACATGAGCTGTGAGCACCCAGCAGCTGCTCCTTATCACCTGTACGCCTGCCTCCTTCCGAGGACATCCCCGGGGTGCTGTGCAGGATCTGGGCATGGCTGCCGGTTCTAGGGGCTTTGCTGCTGTGGGCAGTCGGCCTGAGGCTGAATCCTTGTCCCTTGGTGATGGTGCCCTGTGGGCTGAGTCTGAGCGGGTCACACTTAAGATACATCTGTGGGTAGTTACGTCAGTCAGCAAGAGCTGGCCATCAGGGAAGCCAGATTGGAGCAGAGGTGGCTCCCCGGCTTGTGACCCTGTGACTGAGGGGAGGGTCAGGAGGGCCTCTTCCCCCTCTAAAGTGGTTACCTCGCCCTCCACTGGAGAACATTGGGAAACACTGGTCTGCATTGTCAAATACATGGTAGCACTTTGTTCCTCAAACACCTGTCTGTCCACTGTACTCAAGTTATTCTCTGTGACTAAAGTCACCTCTCCAAGTTGCCTTAAAATATTAAAACTGGAACTGCCTTTTGATCCAAAGAATCCTGAAACACCAATTCAAAAGAATACATATACCTTTATGTTGATAGCAGCGTTATTTACAGTGGCCAAGATTTGGAAATAGCCTAAGTGCCCATCAGCAGATGAGTGGATAAAAAAGCTGTGGTACATTTACACAATGGAATACTATACAGCAGTAAAAAAGAAGCAACTCTTACTTTTTCCAACAGCATGGATGGACCTGGAGACTGTTATGCTAAGTGAACTAAGCCAATCAGTGAAACACAGACACCATATGATCTCACTTATATGTGGAATCTGAAGAATAAAATAAGCTAATAAGCAAAATAGAATCAGAGGCATAGAAAATGGAACAGACTGACAGCTGTAGGAAGGAAGGGAGGAGGTGGGGACTGGCTGAAAGAAGGCGAAGGGATTAGCCAAAGAATGAATATGCATGACCCTTGGACAATGGTGTGGGGATTGCCTGAGGGAGTGGGGGGCTGGGTGGAGAGGGCACAGGGGGAAAATTGGGACAACTGCAATAGCATAAACAATAAAATATTAAACTTGAAAAAATAAAAAAACTAAAATAAAACCAAAAGAATAAAAACAAAGTCACCTCCCCACCTCTGCATGTCAAATCCTGACTTTCAGGGTCGTATCGGATTTTCCTCTTCTGCTAAACTTTTTCTTTTGTCCCAGTGGGCTGTGGCTTTGACCTTTTTTGAACATTTCATAATTCTTTTCTTCTTTGACCCTAACTGAATTATGCTTCAGGTTATAGTCCTCGTATAATTTTTTTTCAAAAAGCTCGATCTGGTTAGTAGGCTCTTGGTTCGTCTTTGCATCTCTTTGGTGCCTTAAACAGAGCAGACACCTGGCACAGGCTTGTTGAACTGGGTTGGGCAATATATAAGCGAGGAAATGAATGTAGGGTTGGGGGATACCAAGCAGACAAGTGCTCCCTAAAGTGTTCTTTATAGAGAAATGTTCCCCAAGACACTGTAAAATGCAGGTTCTCAGGTCAAATAAGTTCATGAAAGGTGGAACATTATACTCATTCTTAGATATTTGCACTGTATATGAGGGCACGGAATAACCTGAGAAGTTCTGCAGAAGGGTAAACCTGGTTAATATCATTTGACACAAGTTGTGTTTCCCCAACACATTGGAGTCCAGAACTTTCACCATCTCAGGAGGCTCCAGTTTATAGAGTGTATCTTTGGGAACTCTTGAGTACACTTCCAACAGGGTCCTGAAGATCATCTCCCACTTTCTTTCCTCCAGTACCCAGGATGCTGGGATCCCTTGAAAAGGATGATCTAAAGCTACCCGAGGCTTCTTCTGTCCCCTGGAGTCCCTATGTGAGGGTGAAAGGTGCTTCTGCTTTAGTCACGGGTGTGCCTGTCTGTGTTGGGCTTGGGCTCTTCTGACTGTCGGTGTCCTGAGCATCCTTCTGGAGCCTTTGAGAACATCAGATAACATCAGCATCATTTGACAGTTCACGAGTCCCTGTTTTTGGCATTCTCAAACAATGGTAGAACGCATTCAATAAAAGGAGTGAAAAAATAGCAAGGAGACTTTAATGGACAAGTGAAGGCCTCTGGTCAGGACCCCAGGCTTGACGAAATGGGCACACCACACAGTGGCACTGAGAGGAATTGCTTTTTCTCTTTCAGCATGTTCCTCATCCCCTTGTTTCCATGACGGGACTTGCGTCCTTGATCAAACGGGATCTTACAAGTGCGCCTGCCTGGCAGGTTTCACCGGGCCGCGCTGTGAAAATCGTGAGTATGCCTGGGGTGTGGGAGTTAAAGCGTCACGTGGCGCTGGCTTGAAGAGGGCTTGGGCGCTTTCTGGGTATGTTGTTTCTTGGTGTCTGGGCTGGTCTCCTCAAGGTGGCACATAATGTGGACGCTCCCATTCAGTGGCTCTCAGGAAGGCTGGGCTGCCTCTGAATCAGGATGTCTGGAACCACCCAGGTTTGCCCTTCGACATTTCCAGTCCTCACCTGCTGCACATATCTCTGAAAAACATATGTTTTCATTGGCCCAAATAATTCAGAGCTCAAAACCAACGTGCAAGGGTCAACAGTCGAAGCAACTGTCATCAGGGCTCCTGTGGCGCAGAGTCTGAACTCCCTGTCTGTCCCAAGTTCTGATTTGCAGCTGTGCTCTGCCGGGACACTGTCCCCAGACTCCAGTGCAGCTGGAGCAGTCTGAAGCCCTGCGCTGAAGATGGTAATTATGTGGGGTGATAATGAGCCCCAGTTCCCAGGAACAGTCCCAGTTTATGCATCTTGTCTGGGCATAATTATTAATAGCATGCTCTTTAATAATCGAGAGTTTCCCCGCCCTGGCCAGTGTGGCTCAGTTGGTTGAAGTGTCATCCTGTAGATAGAAAGGATGATTCCCTGTCAAGGCACACACCCAGGTTGTGGGTTCAATCCCTACTTGGGGTGTGTGTGAGAAGGCAACCAATTGATCGCTCTCTCTCTCTATCTCTCTCTCTCCCCTTCTCCCTCTTTCTCCCTCCCTCCCCCTCTCTCTAAAATCAATGAAAAAATATCTTTGTGCAAGGATTAAAAAGTATCCTGAATTGGATGCCAGATTACGTGATTATCCTATAATTATGGAATGAAGGTTAAGTGAGTCATAGATAAATCAACCAACATTTATTGAGGGACTATTATGTATCCTATGAATACGCAGAGAAAGCATTCCGTGTTTTTCTGAGAAGGAGCTAGCTTATCTTGAATTAGTGGGGTAAGCTTCCTGCTTCTCTGGAATGAGATGGGGTTGGAGGAAGTGGTGCAGATTAGAGGAGTCAGAGAGGAAAGAAATCTTCCAGCTATGAAACTTCGCCAGTATAAATCTCATCAAGCAAGTCCCTCATCACTCCCTGCCTGGCCATCTCTGGCTGTCCCATTGAATCACCCAAGTTCTCCAATTTCTGCAGACAGAAGCAAAAAACAGAACACTAGTAGCCCTTATTCACCTGGGGTCAACCAAACAGCAGGAGTAAGAGGAAACTAACTCAAAGGAATGACTCACTCCAAAGCAATGGGAGTTTCTAATTTGTGTTCTTGAAAGGCAGGACATGATTATTCTCTGATATTAGACTCAGACTTTTGCTGTAGGAGATAAACTATGTATCTGCTGAGTCTAAACATGTATCTGCCAAGGGCTCTGCCCTTGGGAAGAGTCGGTGCTGACCATGGCCTGCGGCGGCACCAGGACTGTGCATCGCGGAGGTGCGGTACCCAGCACTGTGCCGCTGGCAGAGAGGAATTCAAACACTGTGGCCAGAAATCACTTATCAAGCCTGAGCCAAGTCTGGTAACCAAGTTCCTGTATATGACATGTATCCTAACAGAAGTGTAAGACCTAAAACAGGTGTCATGGACTGCAACTATCAACATGGAATGAAGTATGCAAGAGAAGAATCAAAATTTTGGGGAAAGTGAAGGAAGGCAGTGTTCCCTGAAGCAGATCCTGAGGTGCAAATGTGTGAACAGGTGATGCATTAAAAATGTGCCCCCAGGAGATACTGGTAAGGGAATGAGGAAGCTGGGCTGGAAAGAGAAAGAAGCCAAGTAAAGAAAGGCTTGAATTCAGGCAAAATGGCCACCTCCCTGTTAACTGCAAGTGAGAAATGGAATGTAAGTTACATCTCAGAGTATGTCCTGGCTTTAAAGCAAGAGAGCTATGCTTTCATCCCCCCACCGCAATCAGTGATTGGCTAAGGGCTGGCCCGGGTAAGTAGGAGAACACGCCTCACTTCCTATGCATGTGGACCAAATGGTTGCAGTAGCCTTTGAGCAGCCAGAGAGATGGTAGGTGCAGGCCGTGGGAGGCAAAACAATACAGCCTTGGGGAGGGGCTGTGGAAAGAGGCCCACAGAAAGAGTGAAAAGACACCCGAGGGCAGAGCACCAAGAGTGTCTGCTAAATTTACTTCCAACTGGCACGCATGGGTATTTTGCAGCCGCGTATAAGTGGCCTGGTCTGACAGCATTCTATCAAGTTCATACATCTTTCAATTGAGTTTACAAATTTTCCTGGCAAACAAATGCAGACGGAAGCCATGGTTGCAAGTAACGTGTCCTTGCGTGTGCCATGGCGTTCTAGTCAAAGCAGCCCTTACCTGGGTTTGGCACAGTGGACCTGAGTGTGATTGTGCCAGATGCTTAGAGAATGGTGCTCCCCTCTGTGGTTCCTGCCTCGTTGGGCCCGTTGTGTTGTGTGCGAGGCAGAGAAGAGAAGGGCTGTTTTCTCTTTGTTTCGAGAATTTGTCTGTGGAGTGATTCCGGAGTCTTGACGATGGCAAATCCCGAAGTTTGGGGGTGGGGTGGGGGCAAAAAAAAAGAAGGCTCAATTTCTTGATGCAGTAACTACACAATATTGACAAACAAAAGGTAAACTTGGGTAAAAAGTAAAACGTCGCCAAATAAGTTAACATGTCTTTAAGAGCTAAGTCTCTAATCAGGGAGGAAAAAGAAATTGGTTCA
Source organism: Glossophaga mutica (assembly GCA_039655065.1). NCBI lineage: Eukaryota > Metazoa > Chordata > Mammalia > Chiroptera > Phyllostomidae > Glossophaga > Glossophaga mutica. The sequence continues at coordinate 21,759,322 of CM077308.1, forward strand.
AAAATTTTGAGTAAAATGTTTATGAATAGTTTACGAGCCAAAAAAGGACTTCTCAGCATTGTTATTCTTTTCAGAAAAACAAAACAAACCGAACATAATGAAAAAGAAAATAAAATGTCATTATGAACTGATTTGTACCTTGATTCACAAACTGTCAACTCGAAACACCAGCATGCAGGGAGGGAATTCTTCCTGCTACTTTCCAAAACACTGTTCCAAACCCATAATTCCCTTGGTCCCCTGTAGTAACTGGGTGGAGATATCGGTGGTGAATAGTTATGTCATTTGCTGGCACCGTTGTGGGGACCAAATGTTTGATTATTTTCTATAAGATTTAGATTTTTATTTCTTCTAGGCAATTCAGCATGAGTTCCAACTAAATCAATGAGGGAGGTGTTAGAAACCTTTTCTCTGCTACTTTACCTTGTCATGTCTGAACAAACCTTAGCCATTTTTACCATTTTTTTCTCAGAGCAATCTATCATCTAGAAAAACAAAAAATATGGGGGAAAAAGCTGTATTGTTTTTCTCATGAGTGTTTCAATGAACGGAAAGTATCTCCCTGGAGGTAATGTTTTCAAGCTTAATAAGAAACCCAAGCATGCTGGGATTCTCCAAATTCTGAAATAATGTTTTTTTAAAGTAGCTTTAAAAGAACCAAACCAAATATTAATGAGAATTCCATCTTTTATTTATGAAGTACCAAATCTGATCAAGGGAATCCACTTCTTAGCCATCGTTTTAATGCTCTGTCCTCCTAAAGTCCTTGTGGAGAGAGAGATGCCGCTTTGGGCGGATGAAGTACTGGAAGCAGAGGGTGCCAGCCACTGGTTCGCATCCAGTTTGAAGCTGGAGGCTAGCCTCTCCCATTTCCCAAGTCGTTCACAGCCCCTCAGACGTGACTCGCACCATGGGGCTCGGTGAGACTTGATGTGATCACTTGTTGCGTCTGGTTGTACCGTTGTGTCTCATTGTCGAGTCCTCTCTAAGGACTCATCTCTCCTTTCCAAAGAAAATCCCAATTATATGTGTACGCCTGTGAGTGGGAGTGGAATAGAAATAGAAATATTCTACTTAATTATAGAAGCAGTATATACTTGTAACATCTTGCATCTTGATAAGCAATAGAGAGATGCAAGATAAAAAGAGAACATTGCTTTTCTGCACCAATCCAGGTTCCCACCAGTGAACAACTTAGTGGGCATCCTTCCAGACTATTTTCTATGGTGTACAAACATAAGATGTCTATAAATCATTCTTTGAAACCATTGTGTCTCAACTGGGGGAAATTTTGTCCCCTACTCCCACTTCCAGGGGACCTTTGGCAAGGTCCAGAAACAGTGTTGGTGGCCTTGGTTGCAGGGGAGGGTGCTACTGGCATTTCCTGTGCAGAGGCCAGGGGTGTTGCAGAGCATCCGGCAATGCACAGGGCAGCCCCCACCACCGAGAATTAATCTAGTCCAAACGTTAGTCATGCCACAGTTGAGAACCCCTGTTAGAAACAAAAGCACACACACAATTTTTCAACTTGTTTTCAGTGCCTGTGCCATGGGTATTTTTTCCAGGTCAGTCCGTGCTGGTCCACCTCACTTGAAAAAACAATACCTGCATATTCCATCGTATGGATGTAGGTACAGTCATATATCCATCCCGCTCCTTGTGATCAAGTTGTTACTGTGTTTAGTTTTTCACCATGGTGAAGAGGGCTGCAATGAATGACCGTCCTGACATAATTCTCGGTTCCCAGGTAGAGGTTATTTTTGCAGGATAAATTCGTAGATGCTGAACTGTTAGTTCAAAGGGTGTGGATAGTTAAACCTTTAAGGGCTGGTGCCAAAAGGATCCCTGAAAGTTTGACTAGTTTTTGGAATGAGCTGTTGTTAACTCCAGTCCTCAAAATGAGAATTAGGACTTGCATTTCGGAAACTGGGCTCAAACTGGACGTGGACTGATTTTCAAAGGCGTCCCGTGGGTCTGAGGGGAGATTTCTCACCGGGACTTCCTGGGGTGGCAGATGGAAGAGAAGAAACAGTTGGTGAGACGGCACAGTATGTAAGTGCTGCTGTGTTCGGGCTCCCCTTGTTTCCCAAGGAAGAACAACTCCCCCCTCCTCCCAGGTGACCTTCCCTGAGAGGGAAAAAACAGGGTGCGGGAGGAGTGGCTCCCCCTTCAGCTTTGGGGTCAAGCCAGCCTCCTGCCAGCACCCTCAGTGACCCCAGCCTCCTTGGGCCACTATGTAAGACACTGGGGCCCCCTTTTCCCTCTGAAGTTTCCTGTTTCTTTGTGTGGGACACAAGGACAAAAATCAGTTCTTGAGTAAATGGTCAGAATCTTGTTTTGAACAAGTGGAGAGCGAGGGATTCATTGCCCTGCTCCAATTTCCACGTTGCCTTTGTTCCTCTGGCCCAGTTGAAGATGCCGGGGTTCCCCCCTGCATCCTAATGAAGCACGATGAACCAGGCCACTCCGGGCACAATGCTCGCACTGCGGGCTCTGACGCGCCTTTGAGCACCGCAAATCGGCTTCCACCAATTACAGAGGAACGGTGAAGCTGGGTTCACTCGGGTTTGGGAGCATCGGAAGGTTTCCCACTCGCTCGTCCCAAGAGCTGGGAAGAAAAGAGCCCGGGATGAGAGGCGCGCTTTATAATTTAGCTTCAAAGGGGCGACCGTGAAGTTCCAAAAGAAGCAGTTAGGAACTTTGGGGTTTTCATGGTAACGTGAACACTGACGCGGTGAGAATGTGCTGAGACCCACCCCTCCCCCACAGTGAGTCGCAGATAGATACTAGGCCAGGCGTCTCGGTGGGTTTCATGCACATTGTTCTAGGATCTCTCAGCTAAGGCATTGTAAACATAGAATCGATTTCTGGCTTTTTGTTCTAGAGTCTTATCTTATCCTTAGTATATGGAAGACAGGTACACCTTTGCTTGTGGGTGCATTCCAGGGAAGGAAGAGCTTGGACCTGTGTTCAGAAAGACCTTGGTTTGACTCTGAACCTGCAGTTTACTAGCCAGGTGACCTTGAATTCCCAAAGCTCATTTAACTCCCAAGAGCCTCAGTTTCCCCATTTATAATGTTCAGGAAAATAATGCCAAATACTTCTCAGAATGTTGCTGGGGAAGGACACGACCCACAGGAGGTACTGAGACAAGTAATAGAAGCCATTATTTTTATTACCACTCTGGCCCTGTTATGGCCATTTAAAAAGTTTGGCAGAAAGCAGGGGATTCTCCAGGGAAGGGGTTAGGGCAACGACACTATTTTCTACAAACTACACAATTATGACACACTTTCCTCAAGTTTCCTTCCAGAGTTTAAGAAGGTTCTTCCACACTTTCTAAGTTTCCTCTGTGAACTGTTCTTCCCAAATCATTGCCAGACACTTAGCGTTGCTACCACTGCACCTGCATACAGGCACGAAAGATCTGGTTTTAAAAGGGGAGGTAGACACTACTAATGTCATTGTCATAAAGGAATCCTGGATCCCGGGAGAGGATGCCCATGTTAGGCACGATGGATGGGGTATCTCTGTAGCCAGGACAGCCCAGCAAGGGGACTGTTAGAAAGGATAAATGGAATAATGGTGGGAAGAACTGGAAACTCCAGAACATGTTACCCAAACATCATGTTGTATGGTTAGCCTTCATTTTTTCTCAATTTTTTTTTTAGCAGTCACTTGTTGAACACATGGTGGGCTGTATGTCAGTCCCCTGGTGGTCATAGAGGAGACTGGGACTCCAGAGCATCATTTACATATTTTACTAGAGGGACAAGGCCAAAAAGAGAATGAACAATGTGGATTGGGAGTAGGGATAATTCCTGGAAAATTCAGGGTTGTTACCCACAAGCAAGTGATGACTCAGAGCCTTCAGGGACTGGAGGAGCCCCAGGAAGAGCATCAGCTAGCGGACAGCTAGTCTCTTACACACCACCTTCCACCTGAGCCTCTCATCTAGTCCCCCTTCCTAACATGGAAATGAATCTCTGACATCCTTCTTGGCATATTTAGAGGGATGCCATTCCATTTGAATGTAGATCTGAACAGCAGAAGTTGTCGCTAAGCACAGTAGAAGCTGTGGTTATCAAGGCATTTGTCACTTGTTTTTATAATTCAAGGGAAACTTTTCCTTTTCACTTGGATCAGTCCTTGTTGGATGAACCTGAGTCTACATAGATCAAGCAACATTTTAGTGTTAACTCTGCTGGGCTCCATGGGCCTGTGGCCTCTTAACCAAAGCATTGCTACATCCCATTCAGGAAAGATGCTTGGGGGTTGTCATATAAGGGGTGCGTTTTGCTAGTTGGCAACTATTTCAGTTATGACAGCATTCCAGCCCAATAATAAGAGGACAGGTAATCAACTCTCCCCCCCTACTGTCTCCAAGAGCTGGGGATGGAGTGCCCCTCGGTGCGGAAGGGGCCAGGCCGACTGTTCTGTTATTAACCATGTGCTTCCCCTGGCCTGCTGCTTGTCAAGTCTCTCTTGGCTTTTTCTTTGGTAGATGAGGTCACTGAGGCAGGACTTAACATAGGAGGCAGATTTTATTTTGGTTCTGGATTAAGAACTAATCCATTATTACTCGAATGGGCTGTATGCCCACCAAGGGAAAGGGTGCAAAGAGTAGAACATAAGCGCAAAGCACAATTAAATTCTGATGGAAATAAACATCCCTGCCACCATGGACCCCAAGTCTGACCCCGGCCCCTGGACAAAGGCTGTAGAGCCCTCATTTTCCTTAAAGGCTCCTGCCTTGTGGGACATTTGCTCCTTGTTCCTCACCCTGATTCAGAAGATAAAAGCTTCCTCTTTGTAAAACTTAAAAAAGCATTTCTGTTAGTGTCCAAATATTTAAAACAACAGCAATTGGACTGAGTATTATCTCTGTTCCCATTATCGCCAGGCTCGGTGCTTTATGTGACGTTGTCTTGTTTAATTATCACAACATCCCCACGGGTGAGGTACCGTCATCCTCTCTGCTTTGCAGATTCATTCAGCCAAAGCTTCTGAGTGTCTGTTAGGTACCAGAGGAAATAAGGCAGGCCTGTACAGTATTGATATTTTTTCTCCTCCATGGCAGACCCATAAAACAATTCCAATCTTGGCTCCTCAAGTGTGGAGAATGTCACATGCCAAATAGTTCCCAGAAACAACTTCTTCCAGTGAGGTCTGCAGTGATGGTAATGGTGAGAATTATTAACCTCTTAGGACTCAAATGTGCTGGGCAGCTCCGGACTCTTCCGACAGGTCATGCTCTTTATTCCCAAGGCCAGAGAGAGCAGAAGTCCTCCGTGTGGGCCATTGTCATGGTGAGCATTTCTTGTATTTTGAAGGTTGACTATGAATACCGTGGGAGACATTTCCCAGTTGTTTTGTGTTCTTACCCACTCCCATCACGCACACCCAGAGCTCACTCAGAAACCTTCTGAGATTTGGGGGCACCCCAAGAAAGCTATAACCAAGCAGATCTACTAGGTAGAGGACAGCGAAATTTCTAGGGGTTACCTAGGTTGTCATCACTACCAAATGAGGATGTGTCGGGTGATTTTGAACCAAAGTAAAATGACCGGGAGTCTCTGTCGCTTAGGCACAGGTAGTTTCAGCTGTTCAATGAACTAGGCCATCCAAACACTGGAAAAGCGGGATCCTAGAGGCACAGTGTACTGGGGGCCAAAGACAACACCGATTAAGATCCAATTGCTAACTGTGAGCCTCAGCCTCCAAACCGCTCATGGATGAGTAAACAGCAGTGAGTGCAATCCAGGCATGATTTCACATGGATACTGTCTCTTTCACACCCGCTGAGGGCTGGATAACAGCAGGGGGCAGGATGCCGTCAGCTGGAAAGGGATAAAAAGGGTTTTCAGTGGAGATTACATCACCAGTTGGTGTCATTATTCCTGGTTGGGGAAGACCCTTGTGGGAGTAAAAGATAATTGGATTTGGTCCAGAGGCACCAAACTCAAATGAAGACTGAATGGGAAAAAATGAGGAAGAGAGGAAGCCCATCCGGGGGGTTGGCCTCATGATAAATCAGGTTTGCAGAATGAACAAAGCCCCAGTGAGAAAGTTAATGCCTTTTCCAAACACGACCGAAATTCTGTCACAATTTGTTTCCTTGATTTTGGTGATGAGTGAGAGTGAGGGGACACCGAGAGCATGTGAAGAATTGAGAGTCACATGCCTCCGGCTCCCAGCTTCCAACCAGCTAGATAGTGGGGCAATGAATTTGTTGACTCTGGATCTGTGTTCTTTGCTCACATTCTCAGCTAATCTTACAGCTCTGACGGGCAGCTCCTATTAAAGAGACATAGTGCTCTGACTTTATTTTCCCCCTCTGGTGTCTCTCTGGGTACCATGGATATTTCACTAGTATGAAATTTTAGAAAAGGAATGTATGTTTTTAGTGCAGCTTTGCAAATGACATCAAACTATTTCTCAAAGCAAGCAGGTATAAATAATAGTAATTAAAGGAAAACAAAGTAATGTAGGAGCAGGGCAAGAATGAGCAAACAAGAATACTAGACAGGATGAGAGAGGTAAATTCAACTTCGAATTTTGCATCAGGTGAAGTGATCAGCCTCATTTGAGGACTGATAACTCTGATTCTGAGCTTCCAGGCAGCAAAGGCAAAAAGAGAAGTGCTTTAGATGCTTTGGGTTCTAATTGTGTATTGAAGGAATGTAAACACAACAAATTCATTTGGAAATGCAAATATTATTCATTTTATTATAATTTCTTTCCTCTCTTTGTCTAAAAGTGGGTTGCTGGGAAAATGTTTTCCACTTCAGTTTTGTAAATAACAAATATTTAGCCTGATTTTATACCAAATATTTCTAAAAACTAGATTCTTTCACCTTCCCTGAAAAGAAAAACAAGGCTTTGTTATGCTTACACCACTACTGTGCACACGGCCCCACTGGCTCCAACCCCACGCTCTGGCACCTCCGCCAGAGGGCTCTTGATACCTCTCAGAGCCCACTGGCTTATGCATGTGGGCAGGCTGGAGGCGCTGAGGAGTCGTTTATTCATCACTTTCCAATAACAGGTTGAGAGCTATTGGTAGGTAATAACTCATATCCCTTGCTCCTTGGGCAGGATGACTCCGTGGCAGGTTCTGTACTGTCTCCCAGAGTTTCCCAAAGGCATTGAGCCTCAGTTGCTTCCGGTGACAACCTCCTTGTTAATGTGAACTTCCCTGTCTCACTTCCCCTACACGACGTTTGGTCTATCCTGGAATGTGCACCTGGAACACTACCTGCACTCCAACCTCATCTTCCAGCCTGCTCCTGGGGGAACCCAGCCCTCGGCCACTCCATGCAAGCATTTCTTTGAGGAGCTAACTCAATGGAGGGCTGGAGCTCAGGTTCGCTCGATCACCACTGCGTTGTTTCTTTAAAATATTACATGAGCCCTTGATCAATGCTGACTGATATCTATTTCAGGGTTGGGTTGTCTGAAGGATGCTCAGAATATGATTTTCTGTATATCAGTGAGAAAAATCCAAGAATTGATATCTCACACACCTCGTGTGTGTGTGCGCGCGCACACACACACAAGCACACACACTCTTCTCTGTGCATAAGAGCCAGCCCAGTTCTTCATAGGGTGGGGCGGTGGAAGTGAGTGGACACGCCGGTGCTGTTTGTAGAGCAAGCCTCCAACGCCTTCCAAAAAGGACTTTGCTCTTCTGGAGGACTCGGTCAAACACTGCCGTCGAGCATTTTTCAGACAGGGGTTAGAATGTGGCAGCTCCTGTCACAGGGAAGGGTCACTGGGCCTTTGCTAACCATCTCATCTCATCTTTTGTAATTGTGCCCTTGATCGACGGGTCACACTGCATTAACTTCAACACGTGCCCTGATTAAACAGTAATCTCCGTGTCCACAGCGCTGTCCAGTACCGCAGGGAGAACACAAATGTGATGAAACAGGGTGCTTAGATTCTAACAGATCTCCAATGGTTCTTCTTAGCAGGAACATCTAAATGAGTTCTGGTTCCATTTCACCCAGGCTTCCTCCTGCAGATTAAGAGGTTTTCTTTCAGAAAACACAACAGGCTAGGTGGTATCAACCCAACTCTATCGATTGCACCTGATGAAATCTTTGTTGCAACTCAGACTATAGTTAACTGCTGGGGTTGGGTGATATTTTCTGAGATGCCTTCCCCATTCAAATTCATTTAAGGCCCCCATGATTATCTTTACTTTATTCCTTGGTTAGGGTCATAAGTTCTGGTGTAATTTTAGAAGTACATTTCAGGAAGGCACTAATCACTCAGGATAAATTGATGCTAATGAAAAAATACGTTTACATATACACAACATCTATATCTACTCCCCTGATGACCTGGGGAATAAATAATTGGAAGGAAAGCCCCAATCCATATTTCTGTAAGTACTTAAGTGAAGCTCAGGAGAACTTTGAGAAGTCTCAAAGCTTAACTGTCATCATTTCTATTTCTGGATTTAAAATGAAAATTTCTGTGTTAAAGCTACAGAAAAAAACATCTTCCAATGCCTTATCCTGCTGGGCACAGAGATGCTCTCATTAAATACAAGGTGCAAGAAAATCAGTGAAATCAATAGCTCACAACATTTCATAGCCTTTCTCTATAGAAGCACATGCTAGACTTCCAAAAGGCAAAGCAGTGACTGGATTCTTTGGTTCCTGGGGGCTTTTATAGATTTTTGTCTCCAAATGTAAACTGACAGCTTTGAGATGGAAGCAGAACGAACAGACAAAGGTTCACAGGAGTCTGGTGTATCAAGTTAACATTCTAGATTCATTTTGAAAAATATATTTTGTGACAAGGGCATAGTTGGTGGACAGGGATGTAATGGAAGAAGAGGTCTGTTTTCTTGCCACTGCTGGGATGTGCCCCCTGAGTTCATGGCCATTAGAGGGAGGGTGAGGTGAGTCCACCCCCCAGGTTAGGGATGAAGAGCGTAGATTCCTTTTGCCACGTTCAGTATGATTGACCTGGCTCCAGACACAGAAGAAGTGATATTTGTGGGCACTGAATGGCCACTTTTCCTAAAAAAAAAATGCCTCCACATTTTCCCGACATGCTCCCTGATGTTTCCGTCATCATGTCCATTTCTTGTAGTTGTTCTAGACCTGGTCATCTTGGCTACCTTGCACTGAGTATGAATCCTAGTGTACCAGTTAGCTAGGAGAGCAAAAGATACACTAACTTTACTTGATTTAAATCTACTTAAATCTAATTCTAAGGCCCGTAGTTCAGAATCATAAGAAATTCAGTCTCAGTCGTTGTTGAGACCTCCTCTGTGTCCCAGGGTTGTGCAAAGTTCCCTGGCTTTACTCAGACTGCACCAAATTGTTAGAGAGAATCCGCTGATGGCGGATTCTAGGTCCACACTGTGTAGGTCAGGGAAGCCCATTGTCTCAGAGCGTTGGATCCCTTCAGGTCAAACAGCTCTCCTCGTGTGTGGCTGGCCTGGAGCCTGAGCGTATCTGTGGAGGCTGGGGGGCCCTCTGATGAGCTCCAGCCTCTCTAGTTGCCTGACGACCTGGGTTAAGCTTAGTTTCCTCCCAAAACAGATTCTGATTCAAGCATTTGGGTCCAAGTGATTTATTAAAGGAAGTACTCCCAGGACCAACCAGTACGGCAACTGGGGAAGCAAGAGAGGGAAGAAGAAGAGATCAAGCCAGAGAGATTTCAACTGAACTCTCAGCCTCAGCCAATCCTGCGGGGGTGCTGGGGAGTTAAATGACACCCAGGAGAACAGGAGTTGGACTTTTGTGCTTTCACACCCGTCAGTCATTGGCTATGACAACCCTAAGGTGTGCGTGGTGAGCGAGGGGATAAAAACGGAGGCATTTCTCAGCTCTTCATGAGAACGAGATGGTGCCCGCACCTGGGGGCAGGCTCTGCAGGTGGCAGGGCCAGCTCTCAGCAGTAAAGCTCACGTGGGGAAGTCGAGTTGGTGACAGGATGCGAAGGGCTTGGGGTGCAGCACACCAAAAGCACAATTGCGTTGCATGGAGACTGTTTTATAGGAGCGAGCCTGTGTCCTAGAAAAAATGTTTAAAAAGAGACTAGGAAGGCTAATAGAGTGATTGGTACCCAAAATCAGGAATTAAAGGTTGGATTCCTCAGGGAACTTGCCCTGTGTCCTTAGGCAAGTAGCATTCAGTATTGTGCTACAACCCATTTGAGAAAAATATGTTTGTTGTCTATCTGATAGAATATTTTCAGGATATATCTAATATCCTGTGCAGTGCTCGGAATAGCTGGTGCTGCTATTTAAGTAGCTGTCCATCATGAATTAGAGAATAGAAATACCTTTGTAATGAATATTGGTCAGTGTTTAGGTGCAAAGTCATATTTGGACATCAAGGGAAATTTGTTGTATCTCTGAATTAATATTGTGTTCTAGTATTTTTAACAATTACTTTCAACACATTTATATTCCTGAAGATGAAATATAAAACCTAAATTCATTTTATATGTGCACTCTTTTTTTTTAAATCAGTTCTATTTTCTGGGTACAACAAAAATAGGAAATGGTCTAGTTTAATTGCCCAAGCTTTAGGGAACAAAGGAGATAATACAGAAACATTGAAAAATAATAACCCTTGTATGCTGGTCATAAAATCTAGGTGAAATGTTTATTTTATCCAGGCCTGCCCAGCTCCCACGCTTTGAGAAAGAAATGAACACGAGCCAGATGTGGTGTTAAATTTCTTTACCTAGAGAATGAAATACTTTTTCATTTAAGACTAAATCATTTAAAAAGGGAGTGATACGACTAATGCATGCATTCTTTCTTATAAGTTTTCTCTTGGTAATTCCGTTGAGTGCCTCTGTTAGCAGGCTCCATATCACTGCCCTTTCCATTCAATGAAACATGAAGAGATTCAATTCTACAATGCGATGCTTCAGACTTTTAAATGCTTTTCTTTTTATTCTCTCTCTAGTTGTTGAAGAAAGAAACTGCTCAGACCCTGGGGGCCCCGTCAATGGGTACAAGAAAGTCACAGGAGGCCCTGGGCTCATCAGTGGGCGCTTTGCAAAAATTGGCACTGTCGTCTCCTTCTTTTGTAACAGCTCCTATGTTCTTAGTGGCAATGAAAACAGAACTTGCCAGCAGAATGGGGAGTGGTCAGGGAAGCAGCCCATCTGCATAAAAGGTAACCACAAGTGTTTCTGAAGTCTGTTGAAATGGAGAGAGAGGTGCTGGACTTTTTGGTAGCTCCCATACATGTTTTTGAGTCCCTGGAAAAAGTGCCTTTCTCTCTTAAGTTCTCCCTGGAACCGTACGTTTATTAATCTTAGGTTGGAAACCATCCCTGAAACCATTTGCCTCTGTTTTGCACCACCCAAAACACGCTCATCCTAATCACAACATCCCAGTGTGATCAAGAAAAGTAATGTAGTTATCAGAGCAGTTTAGGAAAGATGGCAGGGCTGAGTTCTCACATGCAAACCCAAGGACAGGACTGAAGCAATCAATATGCATTTTTATAGCTACATTCATGTACTCTCTATGTCATACAAATTTGTGCAGGAAATAAAAGAACAAAATAGACACATCATTGCTGCCTGCCTAGGTGGAGAGAGTTTTAAGATGTTAAAATGTTTAAAAACATCTTAAAAAAAAAAAAACAGGAAACCCTTGAGCACCCAAAGCAGAGTTTTGGGAAGAGATGAGTAGTGTAAGTTCAGAGAAAGGAGCGATTCTATTGCCAGAAGTATGGACAAGTACGGACAATCCTGCTCACTAAGCGAGGAGGATTGGAGCCAGCCTGGGAGGCTGAGGAGGCTTTGTTGGGGTGAGGAAGAGCTGGGATGATATTCCAGTCGGAAGACAAAGGAGAAGAAGAGAGGTATAGGCAGAAGGGAAAGAATCATGTCAACTCAAAGTGAGGCAATCTGGGAGGTCAATGAAGAAAAAGGTGGTTTGGGACCTGAAACGATGGAATGCTCTCCAGAGAAGTTTGGCCCTTACCCCCTGGCAGTGGGGATGTGCAGTTTCTCACCATTTGCTCCAGGTCAACAACCCCTCTCTTTGGGGGGCAGGTCACAATTATCTGGTTGTTTCCAGAGAAGAAAAGCATGTCCTTGGCCTAGATTATCCAGATAATTGCCTCAATCCTCCACTTTCCCTTCTGGGTATTTGTCCACAACCCTAATCATGGGAAAGGGAATGAAAGAGAATGGTTTGTGAAAGGAATAAATCACTTTAGACTTTAGCCAGAAGCGACTTTCATCCCCACCAGCACAGACTCTGATTCTTGGTTTCATTAAGTATGGAAATGGTGTCACATATGTCCTTGGAGATGTCTGTCCCCTCTTCTCTTACAAGTTGTTAATACAACTAAAGTTCTCTAGGTTGCTAATTAGATGAATGTTGGCTGCTTGATTGAGAAAGTGAGATGGGTCAGATTTCTTTTTACTTGTAAAGAAAAAAAAGACTTCAAAACGAAATGGGTTTTGAGTTGCTCTCAAACGATTGTGAGGAGCTTTAGCGGCAGAGAACGAACGTGGAGGAATCCGTTACTCGAGACTTACTGGGGGACTGCTCTCCACTTTTAAAGGAGAACCTTGTGATTCCCTCTGTTGGGCTAGATTTCAGAACCTTCACTTCAACTTTTGATTCCATTTTGACCAAGTTTGCTGGTACGACTGATGTGAATGGGTAGACCTAGTCTGTTAGCTGCTATTGTTCCGAATCACACAGGCGGAGCAGCACTGGAGAAGCGCACCCCTGGGCTCTTCGGGTGTCAGCGTGGCTGAAAGGCAGCATGCTCTTTTGTGAAGGGAGCTGCCCATGCTTGGCTGACACGCCTCACACCTCCGAGAGCCTGGGGAATGTGCAGCCGGTGTCCAGGAAGGGTGGTCAGGTATGAATCTGAACTGAATGAATGTGAACAGTTCGAATGGGAAAAAAATCACCCAGCATTGCCTCTTGTTTCCTAGCCTGCCGAGAACCAAAGATCTCTGACCTGGTGAGACGGAGAGTTCTTCCAATGCAGGTTCAGTCAAGGTGAGGTTGACACACCTGAACTCTGCTTTAAAGGTGAAGGCCAAAGAATGTTCCCTTCCCACCCCTTTTCCCACTTGTGTTTGGCCGGTCAGCCTGGGGTTTCTTAGGGACACTCTGTGCTGACTGGCCATGAAAGAATAGGGCGTGTTAGATGGCTTATTAAAAAGCCGCCTTTAGCCAAGAGGTAGAAGCTGTTGGAAGATGTACAGATTCCCCTGGATTGTGGGAAAGTAGGTGGCTCGTGGGAAGCAAAACTTTAAGATGATCTTTGATAAACTTGATTTCAATACTCTATTTCTCCTAAGATTTCTATGCATTTATTTTGGCAGCTTCTAGGGAGATGGCATCCCCGCCAGATTCAGCCAGCTGTGGTTCAGGAAGATGTTCTTGGTAGGAACCAACCAAGTGAGACAGGCTGGTGGAGCCCAGAAGCTAGAGATAAATGCCCAGCCCTGAGGAGGGCTGTGGGCCCTCCGGTGCACCCTCCCAGCCTTACTCCTGGACAGACAGAGGCGGCCACCCTGTGGGGAGAGGATAGACCCATTTCTACTTCCCCTTCCCTTATATGTAGGAGATACTTTTCTCTCCTGATCTCCCAGCATTCTTTCCCCTCTCACTTCTCCACCCCAGCCACGCACAGCACCTTGCTTGTCCTGTATCCCTCCAAGCACAGTTCTGCCACGGAAACTTCTGTCTGGATACTGCTGCTACTGAATTTCAATGAGGCTTAGTGCTTTGCTGCCTTCAGTTCTCTGCTCAGTTTTTACCTAGCAGAGAGACCTTCCCTGATGTCCTTCAAAAAATAGCAACCTCATCTCCTCCACCCTGACTGCCGAGCTGACTTCTTTACCCAGCATGCTCTGGCCTTTACTATGCTTCGCTTTTTATCTTAGTATCCTGTAGGCTAAGGCATCTTAGCCTGATGTATTACATACAGTTTTTTGAACAATCTGTTCCATCTCTTCCCAACCCCACCAAAAAAATGTAAAAGTTACACGTGCGACAACATTATTTTTGCTCATGCTAAAGTTCCAACGCCTGCCTCGAAGTTGGCACCTGATAAATACTGATTGAATGACTGCACTGGATGGACAAACAAGGGTTCAAGACCTGGTTTATCTCTCCTTAGTGCTGGGTATTCTGGGGCAAGTTCCTAAACTTGCTGAGCTTTTCGTTTCCTCTTTTGGAAAATAAGGGTAATCATAGTAACATCTGTCTCTGGGGATCATTGTAAGGATTAAATGCAACACGAACTCTTAAGTGTTTGTGATGTGCCCTTGCTCTTCTGAGTGCTTTGTATATATTAGCTTATTTTATCCTCATGACAACCTCTGAAGTAGGTCTTACTATTATTATTGTTTTATTATAGATCTTATTAGCATTTTTATTACTGGTGGGTAAACTGAGGCTCAGAGAGATTAGTAACTTGCCCAAAGTCACACTGCTAGGAGAAATGGCAAGGCCAGGATGCAAATCCAGGGTTTTGAGGGTCTGAAGTCTTCAGGGTCTGCTCCCTGATGCACGCAACTTTAAGTCTTTGTAAAGGCCTTAGCAAAATACCTTACACTTATGAACATCTGTCAGTAATAGCTATTGTTTTTGGAAATAGTAACAAATATTATCCTCTTTGATTAAAATCCTGGAACTGACCCCAACCAAATGACCCGAAATGTCCTTCCATCAGGATATTCATCAGTGTCTCACCCTTCCTCCAGCTGTCTCATTCCATTTCTGTCTTTCCCTTCTCAGGCATGACCTGTCCTTGGGAGTGGCCGTGGAATCCAAATGCCGCCCCCTTTTCTGATCTTGTGATTCACCTGGGCTGGACTCCTACAAAGTGGGAGAAGCCTGATACACCTGTTCTTCCCAAGGAGCCATCTTACAAAGGAGGGCCTGAGCTGTTAAAAAGACCCCTGGCTTTGCATTTTAGAGTAATTGTTAATGGGAGGTTAGGTGCCAGGGTGCCACGTGTTGCATGTAGATGAGGAAGCGAGCCTAACACTTGGTTTTAAGGATCTTCGTGGAAGACAGGCTGCTGGAGCGGGGATATGCTTATCTCCAGCAGCCTTACCCAGGACCCCCAAAGACAGTGTTAGACCTTCAACAGATGGGCCAAGAGATGAGCTTGTTTGCAAGTCTAGAAGCTCTGAACTGCAGACCTGGTTCTGAACATGAGCTGAAGATTTGTTGGATGACATCAGTGTGGATGGAATATTTGCTCTGAGCAAAGCACTGTAGAAACACATGAACTAGATTGCTTAAGATGACATCAGACTGGTGCGGTAGAGGCACCAGGGTGGGAGTCATGCCTGCTAAGTGCTGCCTTGGGTACCATCTTTGCTTCCTGTGCGCCCTCAGGCACTCCCACTTACCTTTCTGGGCTTCCTTCCTCCATTCATTAAACAGGATGAGAACACTGATTCCTGAAGGAATTCTAACTTTTCAGTTAACAGTTATTATGCACCAATATAAAGTGAACACAAGCTGCATGATGTGCGAACATCTCCCCTGAGGCTCCCTGAGTGGTCTCTGGGGGCTTCAACTTCAGGGCTCATTTGAAAACTCTTTTGACATTTACACACAACGCTCCATAGTTTTCCCAGTCAATGTGCCCGGAGAGAAAGTTCTATTCTCTGAGGTGTGCTAATTATATCTTCTAATTGCTAAATCAAACTACTGTATCAACACAGTTTAGTTCAAGTCAATTTCTGATATTGCTCCATTATGATAATGGTTAGAGAGAAAAAAAGACGCCTGGATTTCTTTCATTCAAATTAACTTCCTTTCCTGTTTAATTTCACAATTAATTTTTGTGTGTGTGTGCATGTATAATGTTCCTTTGGATGGCAGCTATTATGTCAGATATTATCCTCTTTGGTTAAAATCCTAGGCAGCTGGAGACATGCCAGGAATGGAAATGGAGAATAAAAGGAAGGTTGAAGTGTGCAAGACAATTTGCTCAATGAAACAGGGGGAGCACGCGTGTGTGCGTATGTGTGTGTGAGAGAGAGAGGTGGAGGAGAGAGGAAGGGAAAAAGAGAGACGGAGAATAAGATATCCATTGTTCTCTTGCTCTTTAACCAAACATCTACTTGGGGACCGGCCTGGCACTAAAAAGGCCACAATGACTGCCTTGCTTTGCTCTCTCTGGGCCCATGTGCCCCGATGCAGGGAGACACCATTACACCAGCTGTACTCATCAGCCTTCAGCAAGCAGAAACTGCAGGGTGCCCCTACCAAGAAGCCAGCCCTTCCCTTTGGAGACCTGCCCACTGGGTACCAACACCTGCACACCCAGCTCCAGTATGAGTGCATCTCGCCATTCTACCGCCGCCTGGGCAGCAGCCGGAGGACATGTCTGAGAACCGGGAAGTGGAGTGGGCGCGCCCCGTCCTGCATCCCTAGTGAGTCCAGGCTTGTCCTTGGCTGCAGCAGCTTACATCTAACATGGCTACCAACCAAAAGCCATTAACCCTTTTTTGGGGGGAAAAATTCCTTGCCCCCAAAATGGTAATCCAGTACTTTCTCTAGCTTGGTGATGTCTGAAATTCCACAGTTAGAGCTTCCTTCCTTTGGCTTAAATTTATTACCCAGCAGAAATTAACTCATTAAATCCTAGATAATTTTTTGGGGGAAGAGGACATACTTTCTTGTGGATTATTCTACTATATTTACTTGGAGAAGAGGGAGAAAAGAGTCATTAAACACCAAGTGAGGGAGGGGTTAAAGGTGCCAGGTAGCTTCTAGTTATGTCGCCTTTGTTACTCTGTCTATGCCCCAGTTTTCACCCTCATTATCCAGTGGTACTAATTATAGTATCATTATTAATTAGGTAATGAGGTATTAATTGCTCATAAGGTTCTAATGACGATTACCAAGGTAGTACATGGAAGTATCTGGAATAGGGTCTTACACAAACTAAGCTACCTTCCCCATTCTCGTTGTCAAAGGAAAGCAATTTGGCTTAGTTCATGGTGGTCATCTTCATAACGATAGTCATAATATTTTGAGTGTAACTGTTTTTGTACATCGTGTCACCCTATGAGATGATTGCTATTCCTCTTCTCATTTTGCAAGCAAGAAGACTGAAGCTATAAGAGATTAGGCAACTTGCTCAGTAAGTGCCTGGGATTGGAGGTCTCCAAGCTTAACTCTAGACTCCAACCCAATCGAGGTGATTGATTAATACTTCATGCAGTGAAAAGAAAAACAGGCTACCCTGTAATTTTTGCTGTGTATAATGTGCACCCATGTTTTTGGCCCAAGCTTTCAGGAAAAAAAATCTTTCATTTTAATTTTTTAATTCAATTTTTTATTTATATATAAAACCGATGATCATGTTCCAGGGTATTATTTTGCATACGGATATCATCATTGCTTTCTAGAGTTACGCTTTTAACACATATGCATGAATGAAAGAATTTAAAACATTTGTATAGATATGAAATTAGTACTATGCATGTATAATGTGCATCCTTATTTTCCCCCTCAAAAATTTGAGCAAAAAATTGTGCATTATACACGGCAAAATATGGTAGATGCTTAGTGGTCATGACGTACCAATGGGCTTGTGCTCTCCTGGTTGCGTGACACATTCCCCTGTGGACGGGAAGGTCTGAGTTGATCTGACTGAACCAGCGTTTTCTCCGTAGTCTGTGGGAAAACTGAGAACGCCACTGCTCCGAAGACCCAGGGGCTGCGCTGGCCGTGGCAGGCGGCCGTCTACAGGAGGGCCAGCGGGGTGCATGGAGGCGGCCTGCACAAGGAGGAGTGGTTCCTGGTCTGCAGCGGTGCCCTGGTGAATGAGCGCACCGTGGTGGTAGCTGCCCACTGTGTAACGGACCTGGGGAAGGTCACCGTGGTCAAGACAGCAGACCTCAAGGTCGTCCTGGGAAAATTCTACCGGGATGACGACCGGGATGAGAAGACCCTCCAGAGCTTGCGGGTGAGAGAGGGTTGCGGCATGGAAGCTGGGTCTCTGGCTCAGCGAGCGCCCAGGGTTGGGACAGTAGTGCCTGCGTCAGTCCTGTCACCCTAGCACTTTCGTGCTTCAGCACCTGGCACAGCACCTGGCACGTAGCAGGGGCCCACTGTTTCGTATTGACAACGACAAGAAAGGGGGCATCTAGAAAGACTACAGTCTTCCCCCTGCCCCTCCAATTGTTCTAAAAATAAGATAGTAACAAGTACCTGTCATTGTGGTACTCAAAAGTGAATCACCTGTTATTGTTTAGGGCAGTGCACTAGGAAGGCTTTGAGGACATAGGGAAATTTTATCCAAGATATTCCTAATCGATTTTAAATATTCTCTCTTTCCATGCCTGCCTTCTTCCCCCATCTCTTCTATCTACCTACCCTCCAGTCCATCCATCTATCCATCCATTGTTGAGCTCGCAGAAGGCTATTCACCAGGAATGGACATAGAACTGAAAAAAGCATGGTTTTTACCCTGAAAGTCCACAGGCTAGTAGTGGGAAAGACAGAGTAGTGTATCATGATCACTTCAATTCAAGAGAAGCCCTGAGGAAACGCACCCAAATTTGGGTGAAATAATAGAACATATACATAAAATGTTAGAAGGTATCACAGATGGAAGCTCCTAGAGCCCCCTGTCAAAGACAGTGATCAGCAAGGACTGGGACAGTCAGGGAAGACTTTGTGGAAAAGTCTTGTGGAACATTCTGTCTTACGGGGTTGAAGATAAATGAAATGTTTAGAGTGGACCAGGTATTGCAAATTGGTAGCCAGTAGGGGTTTGTGTTTAGATAGTGCTAACATGTCACTTTTAAATCAGTTATTCACCAATGTTTAAAACTCAGGTTTCAGATAAAGATCTGGACTCTACTCCCTGGCAAAGTGAGAATGCTGGCTCCATTACTGCAGGGCAGAGGTCATCTGGAGCGAGGTGGCAATTGCCCACTTCAGACGGAGTGTGCGCTCTCCTTCTCTGCAGCCTCTCCTGCCCGCTCCACTCAGTTAACACCATCTGCCAAGCCCCAGCAGGCATTTCGGTTTGCAACCCTGGAAATAGAGCAATGGCCTTCTGGGATGCCATAGCATAGTGTCTCCAAATAATGGCAGCTGTCTCTTAGACATTTTCTCCCCAGAACTCAGCCCTGGTGCTTGCCTGCTCTTGGCCACTGTGGAGTTGGCTGCTCACCATTGCTGTCCTTTCCTTGCATGTGTAGATTTCTGCCATCATTCTGCACCCCAACTACGACCCCATCCTGCTGGATGCTGACATCGCCATCCTAAAGCTCCTGGACAAGGCTCGCATCAGCACCCGCGTCCAGCCCATCTGCCTCGCAGCCACGCGGGACCTCAGCACCTCCTTCCAGGAGTCCCGCATCACCGTGGCTGGCTGGAACGTCCTGGCAGATGTGAGGAGCCCCGGCTTCAAGAACGATGCTCTGCGCTCAGGGGTGGTCAGGGTGGTGGACTCGCTCACGTGTGAGGAGCAGCATGAAGACCACGGCATCCCAGTGAGTGTCACGGACAACATGTTCTGTGCCACCCGGGACCCCGCCGCCCCTTCTGACATCTGCACGGCAGAGACTGGGGGCGTTGGAGCTGTGTCCTTCCCGGGGCGGGCATCGCCTGAGCCTCGCTGGCATCTGGTGGGGCTGGTCAGCTGGAGCTATGACAAAACATGCAGCCACGGCCTCTACACGGCCTTCACCAACGTGCTGCCTTTTAAGGACTGGATCGAGAGGAACATGAAATGAGCCTCAGGCCCGCTGAGAAGCTTGTCTGTGTGTCCATCCGTGCGTGTGTTGCATGAGGCAGTGTGGGCCCTGAGGGGCGAGTCTGCCCTTGAATTTGGCTGAGCCAGGTCTTCTGATTTCAAGGACAGATCTAGCGAAGGGTGGGGAGAGCTCACTTTTCTGGTAGGCCCCAGCTTCCCTACTGCTCGGACCATTTGGTAAACGTGCTTGTAAGAACTGAGTTTCTTCAAAAAAGACTATGACTAGCAAAGAAAATATCCCCATTCAACTGACCCGGTGGGCTTTCCCACCTGCCCTTCAATGGTATAAATGTCATGGTCAGCTCTGGTCGACAGAAGGCTGACCGGGAGGCCTGGGCTTCATGAGGTGTCTTCCAAGGCTGCAGCCAGACCAAGTTCCAAAGAGCTGCCTATGGGCCAGCGCAGGACAGCAGAGCCTGGATGTGATATTGATGCTGGCATTTGTGCACGCTGCCACAGTTCAGCGTGGCCCTGTCCCCTCCTCCTCTGTTGTACATGTTTTAATAAAACAAGGGTCGGCTTCTGACCTACAGAACGAGTGTGCTACGGCTTCAATTCCTGCATGCTGCTTCTCTGAGCTACACGTGTCAGGGCCAACAGCTGGGTGACAGCCCTTTAAAATAGATTCTAAAGGTAAAATTGCCAAAAATGCACATGGCAGAGCTGATGCCATCTTTCCAGTTCTAGCCCTCGGAGTTTTCGGGGTCATGGCTGGGAGAGGAGGGGCATGGGTGCCATCAGATGGGTACAAACGGAGGGAAATGGCAGGAATTAGATTATTTCTAGTGTTTCCTCCAGTTCTCATGTTCAAGGTCTGGCACAGACCCCTGTTTGAACCTCTGTGAATCTTTATGACATGTTTTCATAGTGTCTGAATTGGAGTCACCTATTTACTAGATGGAGACATGCCAAGAAACTGTAGCTTCACTGTTTTCTCTAACTTCAGTGATTTTCCTTTAAAGCCCCACCCCTGGCTCCCAATGGACAGTGGAGATAACGAATGAACTCGGTCATGCCCTGGCCAGGTGGCTCATTTGGTTGGAGCGTCATTTTGTACACCAGAAGGTGGCGGGTTTGATTCTAGGTCAATTCTAGGTCTAGGTCTGGGTTGTAGGTTTGACCCCTGGTGGTGGTGTGTATGGGAGGCAACTGATCAAAGTTTCTCTCTCGCATCAATGTTTTCTTTCTTTCTATCCCTTCTTCTCACTCTGAAATCAATGAACATATCCTCGGGCGAGGACTAAAAAAATAAATGAATAGAAAATAAATGACCTCAACCCCCCAAATCCCTGAAGTGATCTTTACAGTAACATTCTTTTTGGGGGGACTCACATCTTTATCTTTTCTCCCCTGCTCCCCTCACCAGCTTCTTCCTCTCCAAGCTGCTGCCCTGGGGGCTTGTGTGACTTTAAGTACCGGGATGAAGTAGGACTCCTGAGTCCCTGCTGGCTCTTGGATGTGTGTGATGAGTCTTTTCCATTCCTGTGTGTTTTGCTGACATTAACATTGGGTGCTGGGGTCTGTAACTACTGTAACTCATGCTATATTCTCTCTGCTTCCCTGGGGCTCAGAGGTCCTCCCTGCTGACTCAGTTGGCTTCTCCTCAGCTCTGCCTGGCACTGGTTCTCCTGAGATGTGGGGGTGACATCCCTTTGACCCTGATTTGGGTCTCTCAGCCTCATTGCCACAGTGATGACCTTCTCTGGCAGCTACCCAGCCAGACTTTCAGTGACCTCCTCCTCCACTCTAGGGGACTTTGGGAACATCTCATTTTTTCCTGTACACCATGAGGGCTGAGAACCCAGGGTCAGTACAGGGCACCGGGGAGACATTCACTTCCCATACACCCAGATAGGAACTTTATTCTTCCTCAACCTATCAGAGAAATTCGATCTCAAAAACTTCAGCCCCAAGACTGGAGGTCGGAACACATTTATCTCCCAGTCTGCCTCTTCATCCCTGTGTCTTTGTATAATTCCACACCAGAAGAGAATTTCTGGTACTTTCTGTGTCTGTCAGGCTTTCTTGGGGCCCTCTGTAAGTCCCACTGTTCTCCTTTTACTCCTTCTCCACATCCTTATGGCTTAATCCAGTGGTTTTCAACCCTTTTCATCTCATGGCACACGTAAATTAATTACCTAAATTCCTCGGCACACTAAAAATATATATATGTTTTACCGATCTGACAAAACATAGGTATAATTTTGATTCATTCATACTGAACGGTTATTGTGATGTTGGCTATTGTCTTTTTTTTTAATTTGACAATCTAAGGGAAAAGTGGTCAGTGCCTGTCCCTAAATAGCCAGGTAGTGCCTGTTTTAAAAATGCTTGTGGCACACTGGTTGAAAATCACTGGCTTAACCTAACAAAAGTATGTTAATTATCCATTTCTGAGTAATAAACGTCCAGCACGGAGTGGGTTTAAATAAGAAATGTTCATTCTCCCAGTTTCAGTGGGAGAGAAATGTTCATTCTCTCCCAGTTTCGAATGTTCAGGAGTTGGGGAACTGAGGTTGACAATGAAGTTGACATGAGGTTACAGTCACCTTAGGCCTAGATTGGAGCTGGAGCATTAGATTCTACAAATATTTATCAGGTTATTCCAAGGGAGGTTTTTTCTTCCTTTTTTAACCCTAGAAAGCTTGGATCTTGAGAGGTATAATGGAACTCTGATCAAAGAGATCTAAATTCAAATTCCTCTCTTTCAGCCTCTTTTCTAAGTGGTCAGGGGCAAGACACCTAACAGTTTCATCATCTGTTAGGTAGGCATGGTAACATCTGTCTTTTATGGTTGCTGTGATGATGGAGAGAGATGTTATGTGAAGCCTGGACATAGTACCTGGCGTATGGCTGCTGCCTAGATTACCCAGCAGGAGCAGGGCTGTGCAG
This sequence comes from Glossophaga mutica, assembly GCA_039655065.1. Taxonomy (NCBI): domain Eukaryota; kingdom Metazoa; phylum Chordata; class Mammalia; order Chiroptera; family Phyllostomidae; genus Glossophaga; species Glossophaga mutica. The sequence goes on from CM077308.1 coordinate 21,781,971, forward strand.
CTGGGCACGGCGCCACCACACCTGCATCTGTAGGCATATCTCACATGGGTGCCAAGCTCATCCTCTCCATTCTGTAACTCTATCCTGACCCCTCCCCTGGACCATACATTTCCTACTTTCCCCACATCCTCTCTAATATTTAGTGTCATTTTTCATCCTTGTCTCACCACTCAGATTTGATTCATATTTATGTCATCTCAGCAATGACTCTGCTCCCCACAGGAGCTGGATCTGGCCCCAAATCTTGGTGACACCAGCTTGGACTGCTTGGTTCATTATCCTATGACCATTTGCCACCTTCTCTAGATCTTCATACCCTAGCTCTGCTCTCATGAACAGCAAGTACTCAACCACACTGACCTAAGACTCCAGATCAGGGCAAGAAGGTGAGACATGAGCCTGTTTCTTGGCCATGTCTGATGCTATAGAGATAACTGTTCATCTCCCCTCATAGCATGGCCCTTGTGTCCTAAGATAGAACTCCAAGGATGAGGAGTCTCCTTTCTGCTTAAAATATGGAGTATATGTCAGGGTTTTTGTTTGTTTGTTTGTTTGTTTAGAGAATTAGAACTTACAAGAGTCATATAGAATAAGGGGTTACAATGACCACATACACTGTAGGCCCTGGGGAGACATCTGTGAGAGGCTGTTGCCTTTGCATCTGGTGTTGAACCTGAAATCAACTGGGCCAGCAGTTGGGAAGGAAATCTGGATATGAAGTCGGCAGAGCAAGGAGAAAGTAGAACCCCAAGGTCAACAGGAATCCCAACCTCAGTGATGTGAGTGACCTGCAGGACACCCCAGTAGTTACAGACCCCAGTACCCAGTGTGGTTGCTGTGGTTCTATTGATGATCAGTACTTTCACAGAATGCTAACATTAGTGAAGATCATTCTGTGACTGTGATGGATCAAGACACAAACGAGACCACTTTATATCTTGTTTATGAATAGACAAAAGCAAGGTCACTATACAAAGCACTAAAATCACAAGGAGTGATTGCTGCTTCTTGACCAATTACAGCTTTAATTTCCAACTATTTCTTCTTTCTCCAGATATGACCAAGGTACCTGAGTATAGAATTACCCCCTGCTTGGTATGCTTGGGATGCTTCCTGACAGCATCCAATCCAAAGTAAAGCCCCACTTCTTGAACCCCCCAATCTCCTAATAGAAGCCCAAATTCTACAATAAGTTCTTTCTAATACTCTGTTAATGACACACCACAGTTCTTCTTGATATGTGCATTCTCCTTCATTTCAAGAAGCAACAAATCCAAGTTGTTCAATTGTAGGTATGTTTCTGGTGATCTTTGGCTGGGGAACATTGAAAAAATATGTATACACATATATATATGTATATAAGCATATAATTTTTGTTACATGGTACATAAAATTTAAGTAAAGTCTACATGATTTAGGCAAAACTCTCACTTTCCTTAGGAGTGGCCAGGTTTACACATTATGTAGACTTTCAAGAATAACCAAGTAGTTAACTCACATTATATTCTCTTACAGAAACTCCAACATGAATTGAGAGGAAGGGACCATCCAAGTAGGCCACTGTTTTCAGTTAACTTGTCATTCATAGGCTAGACCTTCAGCTGAGGCTTTGGAGTGGTAGATAGGAAGGAAGTAGGATACTGTTAAGTGAAGAAAGACCTTGGAAAGTACATAAGATTAAGCATGGAGGAAGATGGTTTGGAGAAGGGCCTATTGTTTCCCAGGATGAACCCTGTATTAAAACAACAGTTCAAGTTGGCCAGTCAAGGCGAAGCCAGTAAAGGTGATGCCATTTGGTGGTGGATCTCAGATGATAAGATTAATAATTTGACTTCTTATTGCAAACATCAAGTTCATTTTGATGTCTCCAGGAGAGTGAAAGGATAGAAGTGGAATTCGACAAAGGCCCATCAGGTTGGCTGTGTTAGAATGAGGCAGTGGTTAGAAGACCCAGCCTAAGCTCAAATTCCAGCTCTGTCACTAACACACTGTGACCTTGAGCATGACACTCAATTGCTCTCCTGCAGTTGCCTCTTCTGTAAATGGGAGTGAAATGATCTGAGGATTCAGTGAGATGATGCGTATATGCGTTAAGTATGTAGTTAAGTGTGTAGACCAGTGTCTTACCCACTGCACTCTATAAATATTGGCCACTATTACGGTGATGGTTGTTTGTCATTTTTCTCAGGACAAGGAGAAGATTGGAGATTGGGAAGCCAGTTATGTAAAACCTTATGAGGGGCAAAGGGAGGAAGAGAAGTTTTAGAATGCTGTTGAGTTCCAAGCATGTGGAAATAAATTTGGCCTTCCATGGAATAGGGTTGGTAACATGGGCAGAAAGCAATGGATCCACGGTTTACAAGAACCAAGAAGGCTGACAGCAAGGAGCAATGGGATTGTGTCAGTGGGAGTTATCTTGATAAACTTCTGCAAAAAAAATGCCATGGTGATGTTTTCCTACATTTCCCGTCTCCGTGTGTGTGTGCATGTACGTTGGGTGTTGTGTACCAGCTGAACTTATTAAAGGGCACCAGGCTCATCAAGATGATTACAAAGTTGCAGTCATCTTATCCTGTCCTTTTCTCCTTTCTGGGGTAATACACATTGTCCCCCGGAGTTTCAGGTATGGGTTTTGACTCTGAATCTTTATAGTTCTTTTGGATTTAAGAATTCTCATGCTGTCAAATGTGCCACCTGCTCAAAACTTCATGGGCATTCTCCATCTACCTTCTATATCCGGATATTAGTAAAAAAAAAAAAAAACAATCTCTTCCATCCTGAATTCAATTAAGCATTGTGATTTCATTGACTTTCTACTGGGCTATCATTTATTCATCAACAAAAAATTTTAGAGTGCTTACTGTGTGGCAAGGACAAAAATATTAAAGGTGGGCAAAATAGGCCTGGTGCTGGCCCTCAGCCTATTCTCCCAGATATACATACGTAGTCAGAGATCATGATAAGTGCTGGGAAGGAAATCACAGCACGCTGTGAGACAAACGGCAGGGGTAACTGATTCAATCTGGAAGCGATGACGTGAACTGTTTGTCTCCCTGAGGAAGTGGTGGCTGAGGTGAGAAGGAGTTGACTACTGTTGTGGACCGTTCAGCCTGGTTTCAGGAGTTGTAACCCTCACCCCATGGTGGGCTGTGTAAGAGCCCAAGGGACCCACTTCATCTAGGTCTGTTCTGTCACAAGGATGTGACCTATTAAGGAGACAAAGCTTATCTCCCTGGCAGGAGTGCTGCTTCTGCCTCTTTGGCCCTATAGCTTGGTTGGCAGTCAATGACGGGTAAGACTCCTCATGGGAGGGGCAACCCAAGCCAGACGCGACCACTTGGAAGGCCTCATGGAAGGACTCGAGGGGTTGCAGCAAAGAGGATGTGATGGACCCTCGCCCCCCGGCTATTCTGACATAGCCCGAGTCCTCATTTCCATCTGGGAGATGTCTCCTGCTTCCTAATTGCCTTAAAGCCTGAAACTGTGGGGGTGAGCGGTGCAGCCCTGTCCTGGCCAGGATGGCTCCTTGGGTGATTGGCATAAGAAAGAATTCCTAAAGTCCTGTGAAACCTGCTTTGCTAAGAGTGCTCTTCCTGAGGTGACAAGTGTCCCAGGAGGAAATGAGCATGTCTCCCAAAGTCTGGCAACCCCCCTTCCTGAGAAACACTGGCTCCGATTAAGCCCTCAGATTTCTTTGACATGTTAAACTTGTATTCCGGTGTATTGGAACCCAATAAAAGCCTAGTGAGGAAGGGGCTCTGGGTCATTCTCCTCTGAGAGTTTGACCCCTTTCCTCCCCAAGCACAAGATGTCTTGGTAGTTTTTACTTTCATCCGTGACGGAGGGATGGGGCTCTGCGGACGGAGCCCCCCCACATCTGGCGCCCAGGCCAGGGTCCCCATCATCTGGCGCCCGGGACAGGGACCTGAAACCTGCCTGACCAGAGGCTACGAGCCATCGGGACCTGAAACCTGCTGGACCAGAGGCTACGAGCCATCGTCATCGGACAGCACGTCTAAGTGGTATGGAAATTAGCGCTTCATCCCCATAGGGACCAGGGGCACCTTTCGGTAAGGCCCCCAGACGTGTTACAGATCAGAGGAAAGGTACTCTTGCCACCTCTTGAGTGGTTTTCTTCTCATTTCTCTCCCCTGCACTAAGGAAGTTAAGGAAATAATTCTTTTGTTTGGGCGTGAAGCAGGGCTTCACCCCACTCTTTACTCCATCCCCCTCCCCGGCGCCGGCAGGCCCCAGTGGCGGGCTGGGGGCGGGGGCACTGAAACTGGTTTTGTAAGCGCCACACTCGGCGGGAGAAATTTTAGAAAGAAATTCTTTTGTTCATTAAGGAACGAGCTCTTCTTAGACAGAGAGCAATGTTTTAGGTTCAGCAGTTACAGGGCTGCTGTCTCCCCCATAAGGGATCTTTACATTTTGGAGTTATGGAGGAAAGATGCTACTAGCTACGCCCTTGCCCCACCTCAGCTGTAGCTAGCAGCTTGAGCCCGAGGGCCCACAGGCGCGCAGCGGACCGGTGACTCTTAATGTGGGCCGCAGCTTCCCGCAATTTGCCCAGATTAGGGCCTGCATCGAGGCCGCACCTGGGACGCCTGTTCGCGCGGCGACTGGGCGCGCGGCGACCGAGCGCCCGGGACCTGCGCTGTGCTACGCGGCGCGGATCCCGGCTGGGTTGGAGTCTATTTTTCTCCCCAGCTTTTTCTCTCTCTCCCTGCGTTGCTGGCGCCGGGCGCTAGGCACGGTTCTGGACCGTGGGGTCTCGGACCGCGGGCTCCCGCCCCGGGGCTGGCTCGGTTTTTCGGCCTAGTAGTGCCTTGCAGCACCTGGGAAGGCCGGTGGGCGCTCAGCAGTCTGGAGAAGGAATCTTCAGCCAGGTCATCTCTGAGACAGGAACAGCAGCTTCTGAGTTTTTAAGAAGCTGCCAGCATGCTTAATTTCAAACAGCAGATTTTTTATTTTTGTTTGCATTTCTATACCTGGGATAGGGAGCATTTCTCAGCCTTGCAAAAGTGTGTGGATTATGTATCTTGCAGAAAGTTCAAGTAAGCTGTAGATGGTCAGTAAGGAAGGAATTAAGAAAGTGAAGGAAAATACAGGATTGAGTAGGAGAAAAGTAAGGAAGGAATTTAAAAAAGGAAAGGAAAGGAAAGGGTAGAAAAGTAAGAAGGAAAGGAAAAAGGGATAGTACTACATTCATGTGTGGTTTGGAAAGAAAGTAACAGCAGGAGGCCTGTTTTTCCAAGCAGGCATTTACTCAGGTGTTGCATATGCGACCTCCCCCTCTCTGGGGAGTCAGTGGAACAATATCAGAGCTCATTGACTTAAGGCCTTTAATCATTTAGGATGGCCTCAGCAAAATAAAACTGATAACAGCCCAGGATATTTTGTGCAAGGCTCAGGTTTTCTTAGAAAAGTAGGGGAATTTGACATAAAACAGGTATTTCTTATAACTCTAAGGGCCAGGCAATTATTGAAAGAGCTCACCAGACTTTTAAAACATTATTAAAAAGGGTGGAGTCAGGAGATACCCTCCAGAATTTAAACATGCTAGCAATATATACATAAAATTTTTTGAATTTTAAGGATAATCTGTAGTCACCCATAGCAAGCACCTTGTGCAATATAGGCCTGCCTTCCCCACACTCTTTGGGTCTTATATAAGACCCTTTAGGGGAAGGAAAATGGAAAGGCCCAGTTGAATTATTAATTCGGGGAAGAGGGTATGTCTGTATTTACTCTGCAGAAAGATCTCTGGAACTGCAGGCGAAGAAGATGAAGCCATATCACAGAAAAGGCTTCCCTGGCCTCAACCCACCTCCACCCATTGGACCCTCCTGATCCAGACTTCTCCAAGCTATGTGTCATCACACTCCAGTGGAATTCCAGCCAGCATTCCTGGAGGATATTCAACATCACCTAAGAGGGACTTTTTCTTAAAGGGACTTTAAATTGCAGCTAAACAGCTGCAGGACTTTGAATACCACTGGTTGTTTACTGATGCTAATAATGTTTTCTGACTTGCCCTTGCTACATATCTTTAAAGTAACTTCCTGAAGTCTGTGCTAATTCTCCCAAGAACTAAAGACCTGTTATTATTATTGTTCCCTTGCATTTGCAACATTTTTCATTAGATTGAATTTACAAGTTTGGGTTATGGCAATCCTTGGGTACCTCCTTGTTTTAATCCTTATTCATGCTTTATGATGTATGTGGAAATTGTTTTCTTGTGATTGCATTTGAAAATAGCAGATAGTAAGTTTCACAGGCCTAAAAATTACAATTAATTTTAAATAATCTAAAAATGGGGGAGATGTTGTGGACCGTTCAGCCTGGTTTCAGGAGTTGTAACCCTCACCCCATGGTGGGCTGTGTAAGAGCCCAAGGGACCCACTTCATCTAGGTCTGTTCTGTCACAAGGATGTGACCTATTAAGGAGACAAAGCTTATCTCCCTGGCAGGAGTGCTGCTTCTGCCTCTTTGGCCCTATAGCTTGGTTGGCAGTCAATGACGGGTAAGACTCCTCATGGGAGGGGCAACCCAAGCCAGACGCGACCACTTGGAAGGCCTCATGGAAGGACTCGAGGGGTTGCAGCAAAGAGAATGTGATGGACCCTCGCCCCCCGGCTATTCTGACATAGCCCGAGTCCTCATTTCCATCTGGGAGATGTCTCCTGCTTCCTAATTGCCTTAAAGCCTGAAACTGTGGGGGTGAGCGGTGCAGCCCTGTCCTGGCCAGGATGGCTCCTTGGGTGATTGGCATAAGAAAGAATTCCTAAAGTCCTGTGAAACCTGCTTAGCTAAGAGTGCTCTTCCTGAGGTGACAAGTGTCCCAGGAGGAAATGAGCATGTCTCCCAAAGTCTGGCAACCCCCCTTCCTGACAAACACTGGCTCCGATTAAGCCCTCAGATTTCTTTGACATGTTAAACTTGTATTCCGGTGTATTGGAACCCAATAAAAGCCTAGTGAGGAAGGGGCTCTGGGTCATTCTCCTCTGAGAGTTTGACCCCTTTCCTCCCCAAGCACAAGATGTCTTGGTAGTTTTTACTTTCATCCGTGACGGAGGGATGGGGCTCTGCGGGCGGAGCCCCCCCACATCTGGCACCCAGGCCAGGGTCCCCAGCAGACTACTAGACGGAGAGTAGTCATTCCAGGTGGAAAGATGAGCATGTGCAAAGATGCTGAGAGGGAGAGCTCCTGGCATATTTGGGGAATGTCTAGAAACCAGAAAGGTTGCAGTGAAAGTGTGAGGAGGGGAGCGGTGTGATATGAGGCTGGAAATGGACTCCCATGGTGCACGGCCACTCGAGAAACTGGGAGAGCAAGGGGAAAGGGCACAGTCAGGACCGTGCTGTACCTGTCAAATGCCATAAATTCCTGCATTTACACTAGGAATTATTGCTGAGGGGGGTCATCAACTCATCAGGTATCGCCTTTGGCTTTGACTTAGGGCCTTTGTTGTTTCTAACCTGGACATGGATGAAGACCTTGAGTCTCATTGCACTCATACAAAGGCATGAAGTTCTAACAGAGAATTCTCTCAAACGAAGATGAACTAAAAGAAGAAAGCTGACAGCCAATGTAAGATGCAAAGAAGTGAGATACTTGTATCTTCACTCCTGTCTTATTTTTTTCTTCTTTAGCATCCTGTGAAAATACTGAGTGAAATAGTTCGGATCCCTCGGGCTTGGAGAAGTTTATCTTTTCAGAGCTGTTGGAAAGATGAGTGCATTTTGGAGTGGTTGGGTAGCAATTTGTGGTCTTTTTTTGCTTTTCTTGGCAGCAGGGCCTGCTTTCCCTGGCAGGGCTCGGCCCGGATGTGCTGTTGAGTCCCAGCATTTTAAGGAGATGGCCTCAATGGCTGAGTTTGTTAGGGCTCACTTCCCATTTGTATTCCAATTCAACGAGTGGCTTGTGGGCTAGGTTTGATGGAAGGCTTTGTCAACAACAAGGAGAAAAAGTCAGATAAAAATAGGAAAGAGCTTTTTCAGGTGAAGAATAATATTGGAAGTTAAATTAAATTCCCAGAGAGAAAAAAAAAACAGCATTATATTCTCAAACTCATGGATTCTAGGAAAAGGTAATTCCAAACCCAAGAGAAAGAATGTTATTCACCCTTATTTAGAAAGGTGACCAGGGTGTTACAAATCAAACAGTATCCAGGTGCTGATAAATGAAACCTCCAAGTGAATTGGGATCCTTCTCATTTACTGTCATCATGCCAAGGCACAATTCAACCTTTGATTAAGAAAAATCTCTGAATCTACAATCTCAATTGTGAGTAAATTGCCTGGTTGATCTCCCTCTCTTCCTCTTAATAAAGAAAGTAACCTCATAAGAATAATAATTTTGGAATTCGGTACAAAGCCTTCCTCAAAATTACAGTGTGATTTGATTAAAAAGTGAGTAGAGAAAACGAAACAAGAATCACATCACTGGATTTTCTCTAAGGTCCCGAGAGCCTAGTTTGGGCCCTTGCTTGGGTCTTTTAGCCAAATCATTTAGCATTTAACCACAGTGAGCTGGTGTCAAGCAAAGAAATCCCCTCTGAAAATAAAGTCAATTTTCTCTCCATCCTTTCGCTCATCGTAAAGATGTCAGTACTGAATAATGTCCCTGCAGAACAAAGGGAAGGGAAGGGTGCATAACTGGCATTCTTTGCTGTGATTAGAAGAAACCGGGGATTAAAATACCAGCGGCCACTCTCAAAAAGTATTTCACTTTGTATAGGATCAAGCTACTAAAAAAAAGAGACAGTCACTTTAATTCAAAATTGTATGGTTTTGTGGTGGGGCTTAAAGAATTCGTGCCAAACCTGACACTTAGCCTCAAGTCGTCTCGTAGCAGAAGATGCTGACATATAGAAATGATATACCCAGAACTCACAGTTCATCTTCCATTGTGTCCTTTCCTCTTTCATCTGCACTAAGAAAATGGAATGAATTCACACCCTTTCCATTAGAATTCATCAGGCAATGAGCGTAGCTAACAAATGTTCTAGTCTTCCTGAATTCTCTACTTAATAAGATCTTTCTGCCTGAAGAATGGGTTATATTTAGAACAAGCTCTCAGTCTGAACTGAGATTTTGATGAAGTACATCTCTTTTCTCATCAGCGCAGAGAGGGAGGTAAAAATAGACCTCCCTTGCTTCTCTTCTGCTCTTGTGTGTTAACAAGAAAACAGTGAATGAACTTAACATGTATCTTCCCGCTCCAAACACCCGAGCGTGGGTGGTTCCCTTTACTCTCTATTCGGTGACCTCAATCAAACAGCGCCATAGGCTGATCTGTAGCGGTACTGTGTTGTTGGGTCCCAAGCGTTCCCACTGTGATCATTTTTGAGTGACAAGAGCAGCAGCAGCAGCAGCAGCAGCCAGGAGGCAGACTTAATAAAGACGATAATAGCTATCACGGTGTGCCAGGAACTGTGTCCTGTTCCCTTAATGTGACATTGCCTCATTTAGCTCTCATCTGAGCCCAGTGGATGGGATCATTACTATCCCCTTCGATGCCCAGAGGGTTAAGTGACTTATTCAAGGTCATTCGAAATGGAAAGAGGGAACAATGAACTCAATTTGAAACTCACTGTTCCAAACACCGCTGACATGGGTGGTCCAGGTCAGCCTAATTCTGAAGACGGTGTTGTACCTTCTGTTGTGAACACCTGAGCATTTTTAATACAGAGATCTGGGTCTTCTCCTGGGAAAATTCTTCTCTTACCAGTTACCACCCTAAAACTCCTTTTCTTTCTAAAACCTTTTCTTTTTAAATTCAGCTTCAGTCTCTGAGATGATTTTGGCTTCAGGGGCAATGCTATTGAGAATACTATCTTTCTATGACAGCAACATTATACAATAATTTTCATTCATGTTTTTCATTCATCCTAAAAATAGCTCACCTTTTTTGAAAAATTAACATACTCATCTTAATTGGATGAAAGGTCCCCAATATTCCTTTTTTTTTTTTTTTTAATTAAAAAATACCCCTTAAGGTGTCTAGGCTTGTAGTCTTAATGATTGGGCCAAACATTTAAATGGCAGACAGACCCAGAATTGATGGTTTCTTGGTTATCTAGGAGAGTATGGGACAGACATTTAATATGCTCACACTATGTGGCAGGCCCTGTGATATGTGCCTTGCAGATACAATTTTTGCAGCTGCCAGAACTGTTTCCATTTTAAGGATGAGAGAGTTCAATCTCAAAAGGACTGGGTGGCCCACTCAGTGCCAAGTGTGGAGGAGGTGGGATTTGAACACAGGCCTGCTTGCTTCCCAAGCCCAGATGTGCTTTATCAGAACAACTACATGGAAACTGAAAGGACATTGGTTCCCTGGGTGGTTCTGACTTTGCAAAGAACCACAAGTGTAAATGTCCCACTTAATGAGCTGGTGGTGGGTGGTTTTCCTCATTCCCAAGTTCTGGAGAGAATCGCTGATCTTTAAGAGCAAGGTAAATGAAATGGTTATTGCATGCAGGGGGAAAGAGTCAAAATCGTATTTCTCAGACATCGCTAAGTGACAGTCCCTTCTGGAGTCACTTGGCTGCTATTTCTCTCTCTAGGTCACTTTCTTCTGATAAACTTTGAACACTGAGACATTTCTCCTCTGTTGTCATCACAAAGGGGAATGGGCTTATTTAACAGTCTTTTATGGGAAAACAGTGTAGGACTTTTTTTCCTTTTCCATATTAGGAGTCTCCCCCCACCTCCCATACATGCAGATGCAATAACCAAGCTCGAGCAATCTGAAGGAGGACCAAGACAGGGAATGAGTCTCTTAGAAGAGTACAATGGGAGAAGGGAGAGTCTTTATCCCTTCTTCGGTCCAACTAAGCTCCTACAATGTTTGGAGGAGAACATTGAGACTTACAGAATTTTGGCCTGGAACATTTAAGACCATCTGGTGGCTTCATCCATGGTATAAATATACCATCTCCTACTCCCTAACAAATGCTCTGGCTGAGTCTTCTTCTCTGCTGAAAGATTCTCTCGGGTGGAGCAGGTCCTGCAGGCCATGGGAGCCACCTGTTCGAGTAATGATGACATTATACGCTATAGGTTGCATAGCAGAGAGGTTACAAGCAAGGTTCTTCAGGAAGACTTCCTGAACTCACACCCCAGCTCATCCCTGTAGATCCTTTTGCCATCTCTCTCCTTCCTGTTCTGTTACCCCTGAGAGGCTGAACGGCAAGGAGTGCATATGAATTGTATCAGTGGGCTTTCCTGCCCTGCTTTCTCTCCCTTCTGGGCCAATAGGGAGGCCCAAAAGGGAGAGAAGAACAGGAAGGAAGTGTAGTTGAGCTATTTATTCCCAGCCCCGGCCCCCCCCCCCCCCGCCCCCGGTCCAGCAGTTCCAGCAGTTGCTGTGGCAACAAAGGTCTCCATTCCTGAAAGGTGGTCTTTTCCATACAGCAGTCCCCCCTAGATCCCAGAAACCTCCCTTCAGGCTTAGGGTGGGTAATGGTGCCCCACTGTTACCAGCCCAGGGGGTCTGCGGTGTCCCTAGGGTTTCCTTACACCCTTCCTGTACCCTTCTAAATAATCTCTTTATTAAACTTGGCACAATTCACTTGCACTGTCTTTTCCTAGCTAGGACCTTGATTGGTGATACAAGCTCATCTGTGTAACATTGGGCAATTCCTTAACCTCTCTTGGTCTCAGTTTTCTCCTCTATAAAATGGAGGTAATAATAATATTTCCTGTAGTAGGCCATTTCAAGAACCAAACAAGGTTATACATATTTAGATACTTTGAACACACACAATAAGGACTCAGTAAATGTTAGGGTAATGTTACAACCATCATGAACTCCCAGCCAAAACATTGCTTTAATTCAACTTCTCATGACTGTGATAGGCTTTTGATTTAATTTAAATAAAAAAGACACCAGGAAAAAAAAAAAGAAATTCCAAAAGTAAAAATTAACTTTGAAAGTCCCTTCAGTCACCTATCAGAGTTATAGTGCAGTTATCACTATTTTTTCTTGTATTTGGCCCGACAGAGTAGTCCTTACACTGAGTTTGAGACTCAGTAAGCTGGACTTAAGAAAGGTAAATCTGTGTGCCAATGTCAGAGCATCCCACCCTTTCTGCTTCTGCCATAGCCGTGGGCTCCCGAGGGGAGACTGAGGAAGGGCAGAGAGTTCGACATCGTTCCTGCCGGCTGGTAGGGCTGACCCGGTTCTGTTCTCATCTCAAGGCTCCGTCCACTTAATGCTGGCTGGGAGACTTACACAGTGTTCTGAGGATGAAACGGTGTGAATCGGGTCACACTTGAGGTGGCTTTAGGGGGGGCTAGGTGTTCGAGGGAGCTCAGTGGTAAATTAAATTGGGTGCATGTTGCCGCTCCTACACATCTAGGATGACCCTGTTACGTACTCATGACACGCCAGGCTCAGAGCTGAGCATTTCCTGCGTATTATCCCACTGAATCTCACAGTGACTCTGAGGTGGCCGTGATTATGTTCTCCAGTGCATAGATGAGGAAGCTGAGAACCTGAAGTATGCAGCCTAAGGTAACACAGACTCCAGCACATGGTAGGGCAGGGTCTGCGGCAGGTCTGCCTGACCCAGAGGTGGGCTCCGATCCGGCCGAGGCGGGGCGGGGCGGTCTCAGGGGCTCACCCTCCCGGTTCCATGTGTGTACAGCCTAAGGAGAACGTTCTGTGTTTCTACAGCTTCTTCTGTTAGTTGTCCAGAGGAACACACAAGTACCTGGATAAAAAATTTTGTTTCCCTGTATTTGAAAAGAGGAGGGTCAGCCTTGTATCGTGTCCTCCTTAGTTTTGCCTTTCCAAAGACTAAACACTCCCGTCTTCTCCAGCTACTTCTAGGGACCCTGTTTCTGAATCCCTCTCCATCTTGTTGAACTATTTCTAGTCCAGTGGCTCCTGATGTTGGCTGTATAGTAGGTTCAATCACCTGCGGAAGTCTTTAAAAATACCGACATCAGGGCCCCATCCCAGGCCGATGGAACCAAAATCGAGGGAGAGTGGCCTGAGCATTGTTGTTTTGTAAAAAACTCTCGCAGTACATTCTAATGAGCAGCCAGTGTTGAAAAGGGCTGCTCCAGTTTGCTTTGGAAGTGGGGCCTTGGTGGGGATGTTGGCAGGAGACCTCTGGTGCGAGCGAAGGGAATCAGCTCCTCATATCTGCTAATGGATATTACCCAGAATTATCTGTGGCATATCCCTTGCACATGATTTAATAGGCCTTGTCTCCAAGGGCAGCCAAATACAAATGTCTCTCAAGTGTAGGATGGGATGTCAGGGTCCCAAACATGGTCACTTCTAGAGATGGGGGCAGAGTGACATCATGAACTCCCATCTAATCTGACCATGCTTGATAAGTCACCAGAATTCTCTCGGGTCCTGAACACTGGAAACACAATTGAGTACTTTTAAATAATTTTTTATATTTATTGAAGTACGATTTTATTGGCATATAATATTGTGTAAGTTTGAGATGTACAATGTGTTGATTTGCTACATTTATACAGAGTCTGGCAGAAGTAACACCTGCGTGAGTGCGGTTGGTGGGGTAATAATATGAGTGTAATAATTTATAGTTTTAATTTGAACATTTCTCCTAAAATGTCATAGGGTGTGCTCGAGTGTGATATCATTATGTTACAAAATTACATGCTAATGATTTTGTAATAAAAAGGGGACTTTATTTGTGCTGGACCCTGTATATTGAAAAATAATTGCCTCCATAGTTCCAGCTAACCCCTCTATCATGTCGCAGAATTATCTTCTCTTTTCATGGTGGGACTGAGTAGCATCAGTCTCTTAGCCACTTTGAAGTTTATAATACACTACCGTTATCTGTAGAGATCTCTGGGACTTATTGATCTACCGGTTGCAAGTTTGTACCTTAAATGCCATCTTCCCAATTCCCCCACCCCCGGCCCTGGGTAACCACCATTCTACTCTGATTTTACAAGTTCAGTTGTTTCAGATTCCACGTATAAATGATATCATACATTGTCTGACTTATTATCTCACTTAGCACAAGAGCGAGAGTCTTTTTTAATTGGATGGTTTAAAAACAGCCCCACCCCTTTTCTCTTTCCTTCTACTTATCCTGTTCATGTATCACTGGCTACCTCACTCTTGGCAGGGAGTGCAGCCGAATTGCCTGCGTGTAGATACAGAGGGATTGTGGTGGGGCAGTTCTTTCAGGGTCATCTGAAAGGGGGTGGCAGCAGCCCTGCTGGGACCATCAATGTCTAGGCCTGGGAGAGGTCCCCATGGCTTTGTTCTCCACCGGCCGCCTCAGCAGAGGGGGAAGCCAAATCCCTAACTGTGAAGAGAAAACGAGACTTCCGGGGTTTGCACCTGACAACTGCAAATACAAGGTCATACACCCGCCGCTGGCAGGACGAAAGAGAAGGCAGTGCAAGTCTAACACCAAGGTGCAAGATGGCAGCATTCCATCTGTGCATGTCCCAGGTCACATACATTTAATACAGGTGTACGCATTAATTTAATAACTAAAATTTAAAAAGGAGAATGCAAACTGAGAGGGGTTGTGAGAGCCCTAAGATGGGCAAGATATAGATCTGGTCGATCTAATGGGGCAGACAAAAAAGGCAGGAGGGGAGGGGAGGGGAGACTTGGAGGAGGTGTGGACGGTGGAAGGTGTTCGGGTGCTGATTTTGGGAAGGTCGGTGAAGGAAGGAAGGGAAGCAGAGTTTTAAAAACACTTCTATTTATTTCTTTTTTCTTTTTTGGCTATTTCTCTCATATGCCTATTCATTCTTGGATATTGTGTTCAAGAAACTATCTTCCAAGAGCCCTTAAATTTAACCAAACGTTTTTTGAGGGTTCTCTGGGTGCAAAACTCTAGTTTAAGACTTTGCCTTTCTCGTTTACATTTCATTTCATTCTTTGCACTGCGAGGTTGAGGCCGTTACTCCCATTCTGTAGATAGGATGAAGAGAAGTTGAAGACTTCGTGCACGATCACTGGACTGGAAGGTGGTGAAGAACTCAAGCCAGCTCTCGGATACTAGAGCTTGGCATTCAACCACTTAGCGGTCCTGCTGGGACTCTGGAGGCGCCGCCACGGTCCCCCGATGGGCTCCGCGATTTTCCACGTGGCCAGACGCATACCGTTCCTCTTACCATGGTCAGCACGGCAGGAGACTTAAGATTGTCTCCCCCAGGAAAGCTGAGGGGGGAGACAGGCGTCTAGAAGACACCACCGGTTCTGAGACCCCGCCTGGAGGGAGGGAGGGAGGGAAGGAGAGAGAGAGAGAGGGAGAGAGAGAAAGAGAGAGAGAGAGAGTTTAATTCTCACCGAGGCCCTGCTAAGGGGGGTATTTTTGATCCCCCTTAGCAGGCAGGAAAAGTGAGGCTTTTCCTTCCCGCGGCCGCTATATCCGGCAGGTGGTAGAGCTGTAGGTGTCTGCTGGGTACCAAAGATAATAAAATCTGCACGGATCTTTTCATTATTATGTAAAGCCGGAGGGGAGGCTCAGACCCTCCCTTGCCCAAGCCCATCTGTCTGCACGCTGTCCCCGGGGCTCAGAAGCGGGTGGCGAGCCAGAGCCCAGCCGGTGGAGACGCGTTCCCGGCCACTAGCCTGGGCCATCTTTCTGCGCCTGGCCAGCCAGCACCCCCAGGCCGATTTCCCTTGGCTTAAAAATACTTCGTCCTTCCAGCACCCGCCCGCCGCCTCCAGGGAGCTGCATTAATATTAATCCCTATGAATAATAGAAGGCCAGAGATTTGTTCGGGCCGCTACGGGGGAGGGCGCGCAGCTGGGCTGCATTTTGGCCCCGCCACCCGCGTTTCAGTCGCTTGGATTCCACGGGCTCGATACCCGGGACGTGGGAGGATGGAGTGGGTGTGCCGCCTGTGAGCGTGAGCTTGGGGGTGAGTATGAGCCAAAGCAAGTCAGCCAAAGAGTGAGACGGAGAACTCGAGGGAGGCGGGGAGCTCGAGGGAGGCGGGGACCCAGGGGCATCCCAGGTCTCAGAGCTATAACCTGTGCTTCTCCCCGCGCGGGGTGACCCGGATCCACGCGGGCTTGAGCGGGAACAATAGCGACTCCTCAGATCCTGGGCTCCTGCCACGGGCTGCTCAGGCCTTCCCAGGCAACTAGCGAGGTCTCTTTTCTTATTTGGCTAATTTATGGTGAGAGGCTGGGGGAAGGGATGACAGGAGGGGCCGCGTCTTGGAGATGGGGGGCTAGGGGCGGCAATTAAAGGAGTCTCCAGAGGCGGCAGCGCGCGTGATGTCAGCTCTCGACGAAAATAGAGAGGGATCGCCTGCAAATCCCCAGCTCCGACAGGGCTAAACCTTGCAATCCCTCCCGGGCCGGCGCCGAGCCAGGGCGCAGCGGCCTCCACCCCCTCCCCCGGCGGGAACAGACCCTCACACGCGCGCACGCTAGCACACACTCTTCGTGCTCCTCTGCCACCACCCTCCGCTCTCACCCTCCGCCACTCGCCGCGCCTGCAAGCTCCGCTGCAAGCACAGGTGTCTGCGGTGGCGGCGCACTATTCCTGTGAGCCCTCCCGCAGCCCCGGGGCGGCGCTCTTTCCGGGAAGCCACCCTCTGAACCCACCGAGCGCCCTGCCAAGTGCTGCCGAGGCGGCTGGAAGGGAGAGCAGGAAGCGCACAGAGGAGAGCCGAGACGCAGATTAGCGCCAGCAGAGCCTCCCGCTCCCCTTGAGGCGCTAAAGGGCTTACCCAGGAGGCGGGGGGGAAGGGCGGGGAGAGGCTCCCCATTAAATACCGCTCTCCGCCACAGTCGCGCGCTCACCCCGGCGCCTGCCTACTCCCTCGCCCGCCGCTGCCGGATTGAGTCGAAGAGGAGGGGGCGTTCCCCACACCATGGCATCCACGGAAGGGTGAGGGGGCTTATCTCTGTACCCAGAGGAAAGCAGGGGCCGCTCACGGGGTGATGGCCCCCTATCCAGGATGGGGACAGAGAGACGTTGGCACCGGGTTTCGGTGACGGTGTCGGAGCTATGGCTGGGGTTGGGAGGGTGGCGAGGGGATGGATTTTCTTTTGCCAAGCTTACTGCTTAACCCTTTGAGGATGCGAGATTGAGGATTGTTTTATTGTATTAAAAGGGTACGTTGGGGGTGTGAAAAGTGTGACGCTAAAATTCTCCTGAGGTTACTTTTGAGATTTAAAGCAGCAAGGGATTGGGCTCCGTGCGAGCGACAGACATGGCCTGCGAAGCAGCGCTTGGAGCGCTGCGCAGGCTGGAAGGTGGGGACCCGCCGGAATGAATGAGCCGGTACCAGGGCGGGGCGGGGCGAGGTCTAGCGCGCGAGGCCTTGAATGTCAAACTTGCAGAGCCGCTGAATAGATAGATGCCCGGCCTGCTCTGATCTCTCCTTGACCCTGGGTGGCGGAATCTCCCTGGCCAGCTCTAAGGAAGAGTGGAAGAGATTTGGGTGCTTCCCGGGAAGAGGAGGGAAAATAAGTGGTTTGGGGCAGGGACAGGAGTCCCTCCCTAGACTCCAGCGGGGAAGCGTTGGCTTTCCCATTCTGCCCACAGCTGTGGAGTTGTCTCCTGCCTTCAGAGGCTGCAGATGGATGGCGAATGTTCTCAGCGATAAAGACCCCAGGGAGATGGGGTTGGGGCTGGGTGGGGGCGGGGGGCTAAAGGATCCCTCCAATAGTCAGATCACGGTGGAAGAGTCAGAACAACAGCCTTGGACCAGTGCGTCCCAGGAAACTTTTCCAACTCAGGGAAGACTGAGTAGGGATAAAAGGACTGTTTGGGGAGCTCAGCCTTTTGGTTAATTCACAAAATTGCACTAGCCACTTGCAGGCGATCCCTGGATCCATGTTATGTGGAAGGCAAATGTCAGCGGGTCTCTGGGCCCGTGGATGGACACCAAGGACAGTGCTGGCACTTCCCATAGCTTCTCTTTGATAAATGTCACTGATGTGGCAGGTTTGTTTTGGGGGACTGAGTTTCTAAGTAGGAGTGAAGAACTGGTCCCATGTCAGATTTCTAGACTCCAACCAAAGGGACACTATTCCTAAAACTGTCTCTGCGTTTAGGACACTTGTCCCTTCTCTGTCCCCTGAAGTCCTTCCAAACGGGTCTGGTGTCCTGGGGTAGCACGAGATTTCTTCTCTCTTTTCATCCTAACCGTCCGGCAGTGTGGACCTTTTTTATTATTATTTCTCCAAAAAGATGCTGTGGAAAGACACTGTGTAGGAGGAGGGTGGTGTAATGTTCCAAAAACAGATTTCTAGAATTAAATATCAAGGGCCCATCTGGCTACACCTCAGTGCCTTCCCTGTTTGATTAAACAGTCTTTCGTATTAGAAAAGATATGAAGGCATTTCTGGCTGCCTTTCAGGGCCCTTCTAGATTGGCCCCTGCTGGTAAGGGCTAGGTTGGAAAACATCTGGGAAAGACATGGGGGATGGCAGCCTTTCGAGTCCTGCACCCAACTCCTTATTTCGATGGCCAGGCAGAGAAAGGAGAGGTTAAGACCAAAACAGAAATCCCCAGACTAAGTGTGTTTGTCTCATTTTCATCCTAAATGAGAGCTGCCAAATGATGTGACATTAAATATGGAGCAGAACTGATTTTCAGGATCTTTAAAGAGACTCACTCAGTTAATGTCGTATTTGTACACTGGATGACTAAGAAAGGACTGCTCGGGGGAACGTGGATGTAGGAGATGAATGAGTTGAGAAAATTTGAAAGACTGGGAAACAAATACAGAAAGCCCCATGGCCCATTATCATTTCAGAGCAGTAACTGATGGGCAGGTGGCGTTCTCCGAAGTCCTGGTCCGTCCTTTCTTCCATCTGTCCTTCCTGAGTACTTGCTGGGTAGACCTCACATGCCAGGCTCTGCGAGGGGGTACAATGATCTCAGGGGTCTGGGAACTGGCTTTTGTAGGTTGGCTCCCGTCGAAGACTTTGATTGGTAAATTGTTCATATGGTTTGGTGACATACTCTTACCTCTTCTGATGTCTTTGGTTAATGCGCATTGTAGAGGGAAGTTCACGAAGCCGCCTCAGGCTGTTCTCCTTTGTTAGCCACTGTACAATGTTAAAACTGTTTTCTTGAAACATATATTGGTGAGAAGAAAGCAAAAATAGCGATAGAGTTACTACATGCTTTCAATGTATGTATTTTCAGTTCAACTCTGTTTGACCCAGAATGTTTGAGGACTGAGATAGTACCGTAAACTAACAATTCTGGTTACCAATTATTTGATGATACAGAGTCTACAACATGTTGATTGCTGATTTTAAAAGAATTATTCGAAATAATAGTGACATCTGATGTTTAGCCCTCCACATTCAAAGCTCATTTGTGCACATCACCATATTTGATTCTTTCAATAACTGTGAAGTAGGTGGTCCAATGAAAATGGGCTTTAAGCATAAATGACATAGATAGACTGTAATGTTATCTTTCCAGGAAGATTCCAATACTTGGCAAAACTTTGAGGTTATCACCTGGGAATATCAGTTACCACCGAAGTGTATACTAGGCATGTCTGGTGCTGCAATTTGCTGGCTTTCTCTCAAATCTTTGGCATATACAAATTGTTTTTTGGAATATTCTTAATATCAGCCTGTGCACTTGGCCTTTGCAAAGCATGCTGAAACACGGTCTGGTTATCTGAGGTTTCTCATTTGGAACTGGGATTATTAGCATCCGGTCTCTATAAAAGTCAGCAGTGCACTCTGGTTGTTCCCAGGCTCTGAGAGGTTTTTTTTTTTTTTTTTTTTGCAAAGCAAGGTCCAATTTGATTGTTGAGCACTGCTTCCCCCCCCCCCCCCCCGAGCCCCCTGACATGGCTAGAAATACAATTTTAGGTCCCTGACCCAAATTAGAAAGAGATTATAAGTAGTTGGTGGCAGACAGGCTAATGTCCACCACTGACTGAGTTATAGTCGAACACCCGGGGGCTGCAGAGGAGGGCATTTTAGAAATACATTTTCGGGGTGGAAGGTGGCTAAGTCATCATGTATGTCAGGGACCCCAGGCTATCTGTCTTCTGATCAGCTCCCAGGAGCAAGGGGTCAGGGCGGAAGCCAACCAGGAGGGCTTGGGTTTCAGTCAGACTTAGAAAGCAAGTGAAACAGAAAACTGCTGACAAGAGAACTCTGGCAAGGGAGGCCTCTGGATTTATTATTCCAAGCAAACAAAAGCAGAACAGAACGGATTGCCTTCTCTCTCCTCCCCTCGGGAACGAACGAGGTTGAGGTCAGCTGGAGGAAGAGCCTGGGGGGCGGGCTTATTGCTCAGGGAGTGGAGGGTGCAGGGTTTGGGCGTCCAGAGGGGTTTGCATATTGCACGCCTCAGGCTTGGTTCCAGTTTTCATTTCTCATTTTCTCATTTTCAGGAATATAAAAATCAGCCACCTTGGGTAAAATAGCTATTAGTGGAACCGGGAGAAAGCCATTTCATGTTGACTAAGGCAGCCTCTTGTGAGTGCTTCAAAGCTTAAGTCTCAAGAAATAATTTCTAAATCCAAATGAAGCTTGTAAAGTGGAAGGCCGGGTTGTTAAAAACTGAAAGGCAGGTCTGAGCATCGCTCTGATGGCTACTTCTTATCCTCGCTTATGCAACATGAGTGGGCGCTGTCCCTTTCTGTCAGGTTGAAAGAAATTATCAGACAAGGAAAAGTCCTTTAGAGACGGTGCTTCAGCTACAGGAACAAACCACACTTAACAGCGAAGTGTGCGATTTCTAGGTCAGTGTGCCATGGATCCTACAGACCCAGCATTGCGAAGCCTTGTCACAGCTTGAAACACAACACAGGTTAATTTCAGTGACAGTCTCCCCTCCCCCGCCTCCTCTATGGTTGTATCACACAATACCCAGTGTCTGGTTTCCCCCCATCACTTTAAGGGAAACTAAATTGTTTTCCATACTGATTTTGATCCCCTTGGGACTGGCTTGCCTCTCTGAATGAGCTGACTCTAGTCTTCATTTCTATATGAAATGATTGCTACAATTATTTTAATCAAATAAGACAACGATAAATTTCAAATCTTCCAGCCATAGGCCGCCGAAGAGTCCTTCCCGAGATAACATTTTAGTTCGGTTTGCGTTGGAAGGACTTGTCCTGGAAGTCCGCGGCATCTAACACGCCACGACACCGCCTCGCTGGCCGCCTTCCCTTCCGTGCCCTTAACAGCTTGTTGGGGGCAAGCGGGAGGTTTCAGAGCAACGGTTTTAGAATCCAGATTAAGGCAAATCTCTTTATTTACCAGGATCCTGTGCCTGCGCTCTCCTCCCGTTGCCTGCCCCTCACCCATCAACCGCGCCAGCGCCAAGTCCTTGGAATGAATTAATTAAAGGAGTGTTTAAAAATATCTCACTACTCCATCTCCACGTGCTCCATCACTGACTCAAGGCAGATGGGCCGCACATTTGTCAGTGGGATAGGAACGGACGAGCATCTCGTTATAAAGCTGGCTGGCTTCACTCAATGGCAGGGAAGACGACGGGTCAGCTGCGTTAAAGGAGAATGGAGGAAAGGGTGGATCGTAAACTTGAAAAAAGAATGCCTTATTTTCTCAGGGGCTTTCGTTTGTTTGATGGTTGTTTTTCAGCAGTGTTGATATTTATTTTCTTTCATTCACACATGTATCGAAATTCTCACTCAGCAGATAGGACGGGGCCGGCTGGTGTTTTGGGCGATCTGGGCAGCTGCTTTGGATTACAGGCTCACCGGGCAAGGGCGGCCCTTTCCAAATGGCACGGAGGGAACGAACTCCATTTTGGCAGCTGGACTTGATCTGTATCAGTCCCCGCTGCCTCTGGGATAGAGGACTGTGCATGTTGAACACCTTGAATGAAGTCCCTGGGTTCAAGCAGGGAGACAGTCTCCCCCCACCCCCCACCCCCGGCCACCCGCCCCACACACACCTCTGTATAGAGGCTGCATTTAAGTCGCCAAGAGTACTTTCTTGAATTACATTTGGTCAGAAGGGCCATCTGTTACTCGCTGCTTGTAACCTGGCACAGGACTTTCTGTCATGGGCTCCTGCTACCCTGGTTCCCAGCCACTGTGCTGCCGGGACCTCAGCGCTGGTGGCAGCGATGGAGGTGGGTCTGAGGTTTGTCTGACTCCCTGGCTTTGCTCTGCCCACAGCACGGGGCAGGGGGCACTGGGTGACTGGGACCCCCAGGCTTATAGTTTGCGCTCCCACGGGATTTTGACTATGTTTAAATTTTAATTAAAATTATAATTGCTTATAATTAAAAACATTTCACCTAAAAAAAATTCCTGATTCCGGCTTCTGCAAAAATTGGGAGATTTGATGATGACAAAGGCCCTGCCCTTTCATCTTAGTACTACGTATCGAGTAATTACAACCCAGCATTATTTTAAACGCTTTTCACGTATTCATGTATTTAATCCCCACAACAACACGATGCACTGCTACTATCATTACCTCCATTTCACAGGCATGGAAACTGAGGCACAGAAAGACTAAATAACTTGCCCAAGACTTCACAACTAGTAAAGGGCAAAGCCAGACCTTAAACCCAGGCAGCCTGGCTCTGGGTCCCTGGTCACTTGGCCACACTGTTTACCCCTGCAGGGCCGAGGCTGAGTAGGGGCTGTCCGCTGAGACAGGGCATGCGCCTAACACTCACGTCACCTGCTTGACCCCTTACTTTTCTCAGGCAGCCATTCGGACACCGAGAGCTTGGGCCCCCTCCTCAGAGGGTATGCCACCTCCTGGTGACTGTAGATTGGAGAAATTCTTCGAAATCCCATTTCTGTGTCATGAAAGGCAATTCCAGCTACTTCTTCTTTTCTATCCCTTAGCACTACCTTTTATTATTTCTTTCACTTTGCTCTGGGTCGCTCTTAGTGCAGAGTTCTCATGTAACTTTTGGTGGTCAGGAAACCACTAGCATTTACAACAGATGCAGCACTTTGAAACAGCCCAGAGCATGACCACATGGGTCCTGTTCTTTGGAATATCGAGCCTTAGAATACTTCTTCTGGCAAATGTAGCTGAGCAATTATTGACCCTGGAATCTTCCCTTTCTGATGTGACTTTCAAGTGTGGCTGTTTGGAGTTGTGATTTACCCATTTTCCTAAAACAGCTACTAGTCCTGTGGGGCTGATGTTGTTGGTTTTTTTTCCTTTTTCTTCACAAGACTTGCAAATAGTGGCGGCTAGGAATGCCTTTTAAATTGAGGAAGGAATTTTTCAGATGCATTTCTGTGTACGAATTTTTCAGAGTGGCACAGTTTACTGATCACCCAGTAGGTGGCAGTATATGTCAGCCCTTTGTTCGAACTCACTGGTCTCCTTGACTCCCTTTGGGAATCTCTGGGCCTTAGGGAATCCCAATTCCCACAGCATTCCATTCTCTTTTGATTTACAAAAAAAAAAAAAAAAAAAAAAAAAAAAGGTCTCCACCAAATATATTATTTGGTAATCATGAGAAGATTGTCATATATCAACGGTTTTCAGAGATATCACCATATACAAATATAAATAAAGCCATTCATTTTAACTTATTCCAAGTCTGTGCAACTATACACATATGATTTCATTGAATGTTTGGAAAACTCTTATGAAATATTATACTCATTTGACAGATGTAGAAACTGAAGCTTCAAGAAAATTTTATTTTTACACTGTTATTGGGTGCCTTTTTCTTGCCATCTCATTCTACAGTATTTCATACTATCCACATTTTGTTCTTAATTCACATTTCCTTAAAACTGCACAAGCTCTCCCTTTGTTTTTCGCTCCAATGGGTGTCTCCAATCATTTTGATCAAAGGGAGTGAGATAGCCAAATAGAGATGATAAAGAATTTAACAGGCAGTGCATGAGAAGGACAGCAATGGTTACAGAAAGAAGTTAACTAGCCCTGGCTGGTGTGACTCAAAAGATTAAGTCCCAGCCTGTGAACCAAAGGGCTGCCTGTTGGATTCCCAATCAGGGCACATGCCTGGGTTGTGGGCCAGGTCCCCAGTAGGTGGCGCTTGAGAGGCAACCACACGCTGATGTTCCTCTCCCTCTCTTTCTCCTTCCTTTCTCTTCTCTCTAATAAACAAACAAACAGACAAATAAATAAAACGTTTTTTAAAAAAGAAGTTAAGTAGCCCTGGCTGGTGTGGCTCAGTGGATTGAGCGCGGGCTGTGAACCAAAGGGTCACGGTTCGATTCCCAGTCAGGGCACATGCCTGGGTTGTGGGCCAGGTCCCCAGTGGGGGCCATGTGAGAGGCAACCACACATTGACGTTTCTCTTCCTCTCTTTCTCCCTCCCTTCCTCTCTCTCTAAAAAAAAAAATAAAGAAATAAGATATTTTAAAAAAAAAGAAGTTAAGTAATCTTTAAGTAGAGATGTGACATTGCAAAAAAATGTCACCATAAAAAAAAGTGAGACTAGCTTTGGGCAACCGAGAAAGATGATCAGACCCCAGTTTGTAGACATGAAACTAGAGAATTTCAAATAGAAGTAGTTACGATACATGAAGGTAAAAGAAAACAGATAAAACAAGGGAGGCATTCTCCATCAGGTGTCAGGCGAAGCCGAGTGCTGCAGACCAACTTGTGTTTTTGTTTTTATCTCAGTCCGCTCAAAGGGACAGTTGTGATCTGATCACCAGCGTTGTCAGGACAGTAGACGGAAGTCCACAGGAACAAAGCACCCGTAGATAAACTCGTCCAGGTGTGAAGCGGATGGATATCAGCCGCCACACTCGTCTCAGACACTCTCAACTTCCATGCAGGGAGAGGTTCAGTTAGGATTTCTTATATTTCAATGCAACATACAGGCTAGAAAAGTGTCAACAATAACTATGGGACTAATTTCTAAGACTAGAATACAGAGTAGAGGCCTCACAGACTGAATAATGCCCCTAGTGTGTTTCTGGGATTCAAAGTCCTCCGTCAGCAGACGGCCGTGACATCCTCACAGAGAAGTGCTGATTGGGTCATTGATTTCTGGACCATGATTAATTGCTCCCATTCTCAGTGAAGGACTAATCATTTGTGGATCTTATCTATTAGTTGGAGAGTACTCAAATTTGGATTCTTTTCATGATGTGGATACACTGGGTTTAAGGCATTGCTGCTGGCTGGTCCTGGGAAACTTGGGTGCATGAAGTTTATTGAGGAGAGCTCCCAGCCTAACTGCCTGTGGGAGAGAGGAGGAAGCCAGGGTGGGCCGAGGGACAAGCTGACACAGTCACAGGAGGCTGAGGTACAGGACAGGCCCTTTGGGATGGCCCAGAACTGGGGGAAGAGTCTGGCCTTTCTACCACTGCTGATCAGCCACTGGACCCAGGCTGTGCTTGGGCAGTGGGGGTGGCTCTGGGTGAGTACAGGCCAAGGCTTTGGAGGGTGATGGACTTGGTTACTACCATCACTTATCAATACTCCCAGCAGCTGGGGGAATGAATGCCTCAGTCCTGAAGGTGAGGGGACGAGGGTTTGGGCAGCATGCCAGGGCATCCATTATTGACTCCAAATCCAAATGTTTGAGAGATAATAAAATAATGGGTAGGTTGCTTTCAAGCTGAACATTCATGTGCCCATAAAGCTATCATCTACAATAAAATACTATATCTTAAAAGAAGTGTGTGGTAGGGGGGAAAGAGTGGGGGAGGTGGATTCTGGTGGACAAGTGTGGGGAGAATTAGCAGGCCTTGCGTTCCTCAGTGTTAGCTGTGACCCACACGGTCCCCAAGGACAGACCACAGAAGACTTCTCATTGCTCCAGACCTTCCAAAGGCATCTGGTCCAGTGGGAGGATGGTTATCTGAAATTGCTGCCTTATGAGGGGAAATCAACTTGAACTAATGGGAGGGGCCACAAGGAACAACGCACAGATACATTGGGAAGCGGAGTATAGCTATTGTTGCATTCCCCAGTGTTGACAGCAGCGGTTTCTATATCTCCTCCAGAGTTCTTTCCCATGGAGTCCTCACCTTGGGAAAATGCAGGCAGTGCACTGGATAACCCCCTTCTGCCATATCCACTGCATTGTTCTGTTGACTCAGAGAGTCATGCATTCTGTCAACCTCCTGCCAAAGGTGATCATACGTTGACATTTCTCTGCTCCATTCCCTTGTTAAATATTGAGATATGTTCGGAGATGAAAGAACACTTTTGTACATCATCTGAGGCCTTGTAAATGATACCTGTGGGTATTTCCCCTGATTTTCTCATAGCAGTCGACTCTGTTCTCTGAAACCAGGACATCGATTATCAATGTGTGTGTGTGTTTTTATTAGCACAACAGCTTAGTCCAAGTGGCTCGGTTGGAGAGTAAAGAAGGTGAAGTAAGCCAACATTGAAACTTGCCTGTTCTTCTTTCTCTTACCTGTTTTTAAGTTACAAACCTGGTATTTACTATGGCGGATAAGACATTGTCCATGTTTCCAGTACTCAGGTAAAGACCGACTGGTTGTATTCAATCTACATTTAGAAAATGCATTGTGCACGCAGGCTTTGTCAGCCAAATAAAGGGGTATGAAGGATTCACTGTCCGCTTTCAAAGAAATTACCTTGGACAAAAAACATTTTTAACCTTTTTTGTCCCTTGAGCTGGTGGATCTTTTCTCATAACAAAACACATGACATCATTAAAAAACTAGAACAAAAAAAAGAAAGAAAGAAAGAAAAGAAAAACCCCGCAACTTCAAATACAACAGAATGGCATAAAATAAAGTAAAAAACTGGCTCCCAGCCCAATCCTGTTCTCTAGAAAGACTCATTTTTTTTGGTTTATCCTTTGAGACATTTTTCTATGCCACGCAAACATCCTCCTGTTCTTGATCTGGGACTTGTCTCATCCTGTACAGACAATCCTACAACTTGCTTTTTCCTTAACACCTCTAGGTATGCATGCGAGTTCCATGTATCTGATAACAGTCCTCGGTATTGTCAGAGAGTAACTGATTTAAGCAGTCCCTGATTGATAGGCTGTCTCCAAGTCTCTGTTCCTCTAATAACATTGGTTAGAACACGAACTGGGGGGAGTAGATGAGGCAGGACACTGAGACCAGTTATGACTTAGGTGAGCACATGATTCGGGTGGGAGGTAATAGCCTGAATCAGGGCGTGGGGCTGGGTATGCATTGCCAGATTCCGGAGGTATTTAGAAGGACTCAGTGACCAAATGCCTGTGATGGGTGAGCAAGAGGGAGGCATAAAGCTGTTTCTCGGTTTCTTATGGAGCAAAGGGGTGGTAGGGAGAGTGCAGGAAAGGAATTCAGAAAAAACATGGTAAGTTTGAAAGAGAAGGTGATGAATTTGGTTAGCATACTGGGTTAGAATTTTTGGGGTGGAGACGTTCAGTGAGCAATTGGATGCATGAGAGCCCGAGGCCTTTATGGAGTGATACTTACGGTCACAGAAATAAATGAGCTCATTCAGAGAGATCATGAAGCTAGAAAAAACAAATCAGGCTGCAGGAAGAAACCTGGAGAGCTCTAGTGTCTACAGATGGGCAGAGGGAGGTGACGTGGGGTGCAAAGATGCGGAGAGGTAAGGAGGGCAGTCAGGAGAGAGTGGGCGTCTTGGAGTGGGTGACAGCGCCACATGCTGCAGAGAAGTTAAGTAATATGAGTCCTGAAAAGTGGCCTTTGGATTAATCAACTTCAAGGCCATCACTGGGTGTGCCAGGGGTGGGTCAGCAAAGGGCTGACTACTTTGCCATGCTGGTGTGGGTTGAGAATACGTGTAGAGAAAATGAATGTAAAATTGTTTTCAAGGCTGTCGGTCAAGGGGAGGATGGACGGACGTAGGGAAGTAGAGAGGAGAACAGGATTACATTTGGGCTTGTTTTAGTTATGGGGTGGGTATGCTGTAAGAATGTCCGTGTGCTGAGGAAAAGGTTTGATCAGTGATGGTGAGGTCCTGAGTACCCTTCGTGGAACAAGCTGGTGAAAGAAAGAATTAGACCCATTGCTTGCTTTAGAGATTCCTCAGGGCAGGGCAGGGCAGGGCAGGGCAGTACCCAGCTGAAGCATCCCACAGTCTTCCTGACCCCACAGCATAGGGAAAGACAAGTCAGAACAGTGAGGGAGGAAAGGGTCCCCTGTCTAGACTGCCAGATCCCTGCAGTCCATGGTGATTTGTAGAGCGACAGGTACTGCTACGAGCTCCTCCTTATTTCTGTAGCTTCATTAGTCAGCCAGTTGGAGCTGGATCGAGTTTAGTAGGGGTTGCTATTTTTTTGATGGGGTCGGGGCACGGGGACTTACCTTCCACAAGGCTTTCTAAGCCCGTAGAGGAATTCTCCCCTTTCTCCTCCTTCCCTTTGTTTGCACTCTCGCAGAGCTTGTGACACTTCGTAGGACCCGTTCTTGATCCCCATTATCTCAGCTCTGCGTTCTCTTCGGATCATTTCTTGGGTGTTTATATGGCATGTGTGTCCTGAAAACTCGCAAGTGTATATTCCTATCCTTTTGTCCTTGGAGACCTTTTCTCCAAGCTCCCCCACTGACAGCTGGAATCACTATGGCTACAGTGGAACTCTTGCTAGTTTTCCCTGCAGACACATCCCTACTCACTCCCAAGTTTCCTCGATCTCGGTAAAGGGCGCTACCGTCTGTCTAGATGGTCAAAGCCAGAAATGTAGCTGTCACGCCTGTTTTTTTTCTCTCCTCTCAGCTCCAACTTACAAGCTTTCTCAGTTCTTTGCCAGAGATGTCCCTTAGGCCTGGCCTTTCCTCTCCATTGCTGTGGCCATCGCATCAGCCCAGACAGCTCTGTTGGAAGCCACACTGTCTCCTGACTGTCAGGGCCCCAAGTAGCCCACGTCAGGACCCGGTCCCTTTTCCTACCCTCTTCCTACTGCTGATCTTCGAGCATCCCTCAGTTCTCAGCTTGAAGGCCATTTTCCAGAGAGCTCTTAGCTCGCCACTCCTTTCAAAATAGGTCTTCCTTTCTTAGTCCTACCTCACTCCCCGTGCTTGTTGCCTTTGTGGCATCAGTCGCAGTTTTAAAATATTTTGTGCGTTTCTCTTCTTGCTGGTGTCTGCCTCTCTCAGGAGTGTAAGCGCTCCGAGGGCTGGTTCGTTGCTGCATTCCCCTGGACCCTGACACTGTGCACTCAGACAGCCTTCCTTGGTTGAATACTCATCCACCTCAGCCTGGGGACATAGAGGGGTCTCTCGGAAGAGGTGACATTTGAGCTGGGCCTCTTCCAGGGACTTTGTCCCCATGGCACATTTTTCAGACCTCTTTTGAGCATTTCACTCAAACAGGGTGTGCTAAGTGCCTTCTTATCTGTCTGCTCCTGATTCCCAGTATCTCTCTGAGGATCGGCACCACATGAATTCCTTTGTGCCCCGACTTATTGTCATTATCGCAATGCTTGTTAGTGCAATTAAGTTGTCTACCTTCGGAAAGAGACACCAAGGGCATGGAGAGGGCAGAGGGGATGGTTTTAAGGGGGCATCAGGGCCAAAGGTGAGAAATCCCTTCCTTTCGCTTGCTGGGTACTGTTGTATTCAAGTAGCGAGTGAAAAGAATCTCCGAACACTGAGAGCAGTTTGATGGTAAATTTATTGGCCAAGTTTAACCTGCGCAGGGGCGTACTTCCCAAATGAGACCGTAGTCTCGCAGCTACGCAGAGCTGCCAAATGGAAGTCGCACCTGGCTTACAGGCTAAGGGGCTTTTATGGGTTGCCGAGAGCAAGCAAGCAAGCATTCTCCAAAAGCAGAGTTAGCAGTTAGCGATTGGCGCATTCAGTATCTGTTATAAAATGATTGGTCCTGGGGGCTGTTATTGGGCAAATTTCATTTTTCTTGGTTCACTCGCTTTGTCTATTCTTATCTGACCTAGCCTTCTGGTAACTGCTAGCTAACGCCCCTTCATCGCATAATGTCAGCGAGTGCTTTTCTACTGATTAGGCTGATCACTTTACTCCTGCTGAAACTGCATGTCATCCTGTTGCACAGTTTCAGTACTTTTCCACTTTCTTATTCCAGAATTAAGCCTGCTTCAGGCGGTTTTCTAACTCTAACAGGTACCTCCTCTCTTTAAGGTTGTGGTGGTCAGTCAGACTTCCCTGCCTGTAAGTCAGTAACCAGCCTTCGACTGCTAAGGACTGGTAGGGTTCAGGCGGGTTACAAGAATAATTTGTTGGGCAGCAGCGCACTTTGTGAAGCCAAAAATGTATTTGTCATAGTCTATCACGTTCCCGTGCTGCTGTCTGGGAAAGATTACAAACTCCTAGAGCTGCTGTTATAAAAAGCAAAGAAGTCTCATCAGACGAGAGCTGGAGCCCACTGCCACCCCGCTCCCCCCCCTCCCCAGGGCTTCCTGCCTCCTCTCCGAACGTTGGCTTTCTGCTCCTCTTCCTCACTCCTCGGGAAGGAACTCCACGAGAAGCTAGCATGAGTTTGATATTCAGAGACGCAGAAGCATTTCTTAAGTCAAAGATGATATTTAAATTGCGTCAGTGAATAAAATCCAAGGCTCAACAGTTCAACTGCTTGTAAAACTGATTTAAAAAAAGGAAAGTGCCCGGAAGCGGACAGCATTGTTAAATGGACGCTGCTTTAACTTTTGAAGAGATTCTGAATGTTTAATCATTCCCAACAGAGTTCTTTTGTCTGGCTTCCTACTGTGGTTGGGGAAAAAAAAAGAGACATGCTATAAATCTTACCCTTTGCGACAGCGTGGATGGACCTAGCGGGTATTATGCTAAATGAAATAAGTTGGTCAGAGAAAGAGCAATACCATATGACTTCACTTATAGGCAGGATCTAAGAAAGAAAAGAAATGAACAAATAAACCAGAAACAAGCTCAAAGATATGGAGAACAAACTGATGGTTGCCAGATAGAAAGGGGTGGGGGGTCGAGTGAAAAAGGTGAAAGGATTAAGAAATACCTATAAACTGGCAGTTACAAAATAGTCATGGGGATGTAAAGTACAGGTTGGGGAATACAGTCAATCCTATTGCAATGACTATGCATGGTGTCAGGTGGGGGCAGACTTTTCAGGGGGTCACTTTGTAAGTTGTGTGAGTGTCTCACCACTCTGCTGTACACCAGAAACTAATACGATATTGAATGTCAACTATAATTGAAAAAAAAGAGAGAGAGAAAGAGAGCCATGGGTCGAGAAATAATGTCTCGTGGCTGTTATGTGCGTTTTCTGGCAAGCTAAATGAAAATGTTTGGTATTTCTGTATTTTCTGAAGTGGATGCTTCCCTGGAGTTTTCTCCTGGCGGGACAAGTTGAGGGGTGTTTGCTGTGTCCTGGTAGGCAGACGACAGAAACTGTGCCCGGCGTCTTCCCTCTTAACGCTGAGAGCTCTGTGATTGGATGAAGGGCCGGTGGATGGAACCCTCTTCCTGAGCCTTACCCGAAGTTCTTGCAAGCTGAAACCACCCTCATTGTCCTCACTACTCATGCTAGATTCCTCCAGGGCAATCAAAGCGCTGTTTTTGAGGTGAAAATAGAATCCAAGGAGAGACGCTGTGTTTTCCTTTGTCGGAGAAGTCTTTGTTAGTTGGGAGAACCGAGGATACACGGATCATGTTTTTACTTGATTGGCTTCCCCTCTCCCTGGGAAGACTCTCAATGGGTTCCCAGGAAAGAGAACTCCAGTCCCCTAGGCCCAGATTCTCAAGTCACCGTTCAGGAGTCAGGAAGATGAAGCCAGTTTGTCCAGAAGGGGGCACTGTGGAGCCTCTCCCAGCAGCTACAGACAATGGTGATTTTCCTGCTGCACTGAAGCGAGCGCCCGAGGGCGAATTGCCTCTTTCCTAGGCCAGCAGCAGCTGTTGCCTTGGTTTTTAAGAAAGGAAGCCCCACCCATCGATTATTTACATTCCAAGTGACCTAGAGTTGTCAAGTCAAGCTCTCCGGAGCCTGGGACAAGTGGGCGGAGGAAGAGAAGTGGGGTGCCAGTGGTCACCATTCACCAAAGTGGTCCTGGCTCCTTGTCCCCGTCCTCCTGGCTTCTCCTTGAGTCACCAGCAGGGTTTCAACAAGAGTCACTGGTTCCAGAGCTTGGGTATGTCCAACCTGGTTTTGCCTGATTCATGACAGATTTTTAAGGTGAAGGGGCAACAGTGGGGATGCAGAGAGGCCTTTGAAGAGGGAGAAAAAGATGCTTGAGGGATTGAAAGGTATATTTTGCAAAGGATGGAAAGGCCCCAGAATAAACGACCCAAGAATGGAAGCATGAAAGCAGATATTTGTCTTTTCAAAGGGACTATCCAACCACTCCAGAAGTCTGGTCCGTGTTCCAACCCAGCTGGAAAGAGGCAACAAAATTAAAAGAGGCGTGAAAATGCGCTGTTTTTGTTGCAGGCACGCTCCCTGGGAGGTGGCCATGGAGGAGACAGGGACTTACCTTTGTGTCCATATGTTTGTCCAAACAGGACTTGATCTCGTCCCCTTTGAGCTAAGCCAGGCTGAGGGCAGCCACGAAGACTGCTCCATGTTTACAGGGAGCAGGAGGGACACTTCAGTGTCTACTTGGGGGGTTTGGAATTCACCTTTGCGTTTTTTGTGTTCTCTGGTCATGCGACATGTGTTGGATAAATGCCTGAAAGCAGTCAAAAAGCTCCCTGGATGGGTTCTTTACCACAGCATTTCTGATTCCTCCTTCGGGAGGATCTCAGATTCTTTGAGTGTTAGTGCAGGAACACAGGAACATGGGAACACAGGAACATGGGAACGCAGGGCCAGCTTCCGGGCCCTGAGCTCAGAATGGTCCCGTCCTTGGTTTAAGGCTCTGCAGTCGCCCCATCTTGAAATTCTTAATAACAAGGGGCCTTGTGTTCTTATTTTGCACTGGGCTCTGCAAATTATGTGGCAAGTCTTTCAAGGAAGCCACACCTATGCAGGCCTCCATGAAATGCTATTAACGATGACAGTGAACAGGATAAAAGATGAGAACTTTGAGAATATCTGATCTGTTGCAGTGCACTAGAATGTTCCAACAATGAGGCACTTTGCATAAAACAGCTTCTGGGAGACAGTGCAGCTCAGAGGTTAAAATAACGTGGTTGATATTCAGAAAAACCCAAGCAAAATGCCCCGGTCCTTTACTTACTGGCAGTATAACTTCAAGGAAGTTAATGAGCTTCTCTGAGACTCAGTTTCCTTATCTATGAAACAGGGACAATATTGCTCACCAGATAGGATTTTGGAAAAAAAAAAGTTAAGGCAGGAAGGACTTTGTGGATCATTCCAGTGCCTGGGATGTGAGCGACACCATGTAATGATGACTGTCAGTCATTCTTTTCCTTGGAATAGCATGAGTGGATTACTTTTAGCCAGCTGAACTTAGATGGGGTTATCCATCCGTCTCTTGACTTTGCAAATTAGATGCTAACATTTAGTGCACAACCATGGGTATGTTTGCTAATTCTTTCCCTTAGAGTCACAGGTGATAAGATTAGAAAGTACATCCCGGACTTTCTTGATCTTATGAGTGGTGTAATTGCACTAGCAAAAGTTTCTTAGAAGATTTTTCTCTTATGAGCTCTTAACCCTTGAACTATTTTCCCTCGAAACATTTCTAACTCGAAATGCATGGTGTGTTTTCTACTGTCGCCAGCTCTCTGACACCAGTGGGTGTCTTACAAATTCAATGTAATCCAGACACTGTCAACCTGGAGTTAGTGTCAGGTCCCCTAAGTTAAGGCTCAGGCCCAGGAGACTCCCCCCACTTCAGGTGCCAGTCACGAGCCCAGGTTGGATTCTTGACAGACAGGCTATAAATCCAGCAGGTTCCCCCAGGCCCCTCCTCTGGTGTGAAAATTCACTGGACTGATTCATAGAAGTCGGGAAAGTACTCTACTATGGTTTCCCAGTTTATTGTAAAGGCTACAACTCAGGAACAGCCAAATGGAAGAGGTGCATAGGGCAAGGCATGGGGGGAGGGGCATGGAGCTTTCCCAAAACCTTGGTGCGTTCACCAGGCCAGAAGCTCCCGAAGCTGTCAAGAGCTTTTTTGGGAGGGATTTTTGCAGGGATTTTTAGGCATGATCGATTGACTTGCCAGCCATTGGTCATCAACTCAATTTCCAGCTCCTTTCCCTTCCCCAAGGGTTGGGGATGGGGCTGAAAGTTCCAACCTTCTAATCAAGCCTTGGTCTTTCTGGTGACCCCCACCCCATTCTGAGGCTATCAAGGGGCAGAGCCCAAGGCCACCAGTCGTCTCTCCCTGCCAGCCTACAAAGGACTCTTACTGCTCTGGAGAGTACTGTGGTTTGGGGAGCCGTGTGCCTTCCAGGAACAAGGGACGAAGACCAACTGTTTTTTTAATTACATCACCCCCATAATATCAGGGTCTCCCCAAGCAAGAAGAATCCTGCTCAAGCTCATTCATCTGTCCTGAAACTATATGAAGATAAGACATAGTTTCAGGAGGTGCTGGGCTGAGAGATGGGGGCAGAAGGGGGATTGAGACCCAGCTCAGAAGACCGGCAGGCAGGGCACGGTGGAGGGCTGCTGGGCTTCAGAAGGAGGGCTGATGACTCTTTCCTCTAACACAGAGAATCTAGGATTTCCTCTCTGGGAAGCTATCCCACCTCCGACAACTGGTGGGTCACTATTTCCAAAACCTTAAACCACCTTAAAGTGTGTCAGTGGGTGTTTGAGTGGTAATCTCATGGCACGTGGCCAGTAACGGGTAACCAGATGTCACAGTTTCACCAGGTAGGCTGCTATTCATGGCGAAAGAAACCTGTGTGTGCTCTGGAAGAAAATGCCTGTGTCTTTAAGTAAAAAAATAGGCAGGTGGGCACTGAAAGATTTCTCCATAATTATTTTTATGGGAGATCACGTAGGAAGACTTGTGTGTTTTTTTCCTTTTCTTTGTAATGTTACTTTTCTTAAATTCTCATGGGACTCGGATTTTTCAGGAGTGCGCCAATACGAGTTGCGGCAGGAGTAATCCGTATTAAGGCGCCATTCCGTAAGGGTGGAGAGTGTACTCATCACAAGTCTATTCATCATGCACGAGAGCCATGCTGGTCAGACACACTCAAGATCCCGAAAGCTTAACACCTTTCATGTCACTAACCAGCAATGCGTGTCTTTAACGTGGTCCAATGTCATTTTGGACTTATGCTTATACACACGTCAAAACATTTTTAAGAAAAACGAAATCACAACCTATAAACTAATTTTCCCTATAGAATAATTTTTATAAAAGTTATTTTTTTTGGCAACGTGTTATGAACATCTGTCAATAAGTAGCCCTATAATCTTGTTTAGTGGATACGGTGTTTTCGTGGTTGTAGAATGGCTTTTAGAAGCAGTATGCTATGTCATGGGTTAACGTGTTTCTCACTTTCACTGTTATAAACATCCTCGTGTATTTACACAGACAGACCTGTCTCAGTCTTTCCTTAGAGTAGATCGCTAGAAATGAAATTACCGGGTCAAATGGTGCGTGTACTTATTATTTATCATTTGGACACATTTTCCCCAATTGCGCAGCCTCAGGGAGGGAGGACATTGGAAGGCAGGGGTGCAGTTGTCTCTTGAGTCCTCCTCCCTGCAGTGTCTGTCATCGGGGCGCTCACAGGGAGCGGCTCTGGGGTGAACTTTGCGTTCCAAGCCAATACCTGAGACAGCTTTACACTAAGACATGTCTTTCTCTGTGCCTGGTTAAAAAAAACTTGTGATGGCTTCAGATTTTACAGACCCTGCTTAGAGTTCACACTAGTCTGTGTTGACTGGTCACGTCCTTTTGTTTCAGGGCCTTTACACGAACTGTTGGACATTCTCATTATTTCTTCATCGTTAACTGTGCGGAGTTCATGCTGCATTTCTGAGCGTGAGCTCTTCTCTATCAGCAAAAAGGCGGCTCCCCCCTTCACTCCAGGGGCTGGCTTCTCCCTTTCGGCCGTGTCTTTTTGCTGCCGGTAGAAAGCGCTGACTGCCCCCTCTACGCTGAGCAGGAAGGGCTTGCCTGGCAAGTTGGCAAGCTGCACGCACGGGCAAGGGCATCCCGTACAGGGCCGTCCTGCAAGGATTGTTCTCGCATGCTGGCCCTTCTTGTCTCAAGACCCAGCCTGGCCCCTCCCCACTCCAGCTGTGGTCGTTCTGATCGGGTTTTTTACCTAATCCCTGAAGATGACATGTATGTAACAATCAAAAACTAGACCATCCAGTTTGGCCTCATTATCTGGGTAGGTCCAGCTCAAGGTTGTTGCTTTATTCCATTTCCCAGGTGTCTTGGGAGATGTCTGTCAGGGCCTGTGTCTGTGAAAGGCCAACCCTTGACTTCTCCAAGGATGAAGGGAAACCATGTGGGGAGGGCAGCCATTCGGTTCGGGAAGCAGAAGGAGGCAGAAGGTCTTGCTGAAGGTCGGTGTGGGCGGGGCTGCTCTTTCCAGGCTGGTAGGAACAGATTGTGGCTGAAATTTTTCATTTCGTAAGTAACTTGCAGGCGGATGCAAATCAACTCGCCCAGATGAAGTCTCTCCCCAAACTGGGCAGAGACCCAGCCATGGGCAGGCTCCGCAAGGCTGCTGCTGTGCCCTTCCTTCGAGTTCAGGGGGCCCCGAGCGGGCTCACTGCAAAATGCAGGACATTTTCATCTCATGGGATTCACAGCCCCATGGAGCTGAGTAGGAGGCTAAGCCTTCTGTGCTTAGGGGAAGACTGCCTTTATTTAGCTCTCTTAAGATTGGGTAACTCACATCCACCCTCTGAGCAGACGTGCTGTGGTGTTGCTTGTTACTACCTGACCAACGGTGGCCCCCAGGTCTCAGTCCGAGCTTTACTTGTCCCACTGTGGAGTCGCTGTGGGCCAGGACCCTTAGTGACGGCTGCTCACCGTAGTTCACATTTGGGCCGTGTTTCCTTGA
Organism: Glossophaga mutica; assembly: GCA_039655065.1. Lineage (NCBI taxonomy): Eukaryota > Metazoa > Chordata > Mammalia > Chiroptera > Phyllostomidae > Glossophaga > Glossophaga mutica. The sequence goes on from CM077308.1 coordinate 21,818,769, forward strand.
CCACACTCAGACCATGCTTTTGTTCCACCCCTTTCCAAAGTGAGAGTCATCGGTGCTTGTGCAAGTAGGAAATACATCACGACCAGGTTTCTATGTCACGTGGAGGATAATAAGCTGTCTCTCCTTGTTGTCACCATGGACTCAGAATGTTCCAGACCATTTGGTCCAGCCGGCTCCTTGTTCTGAGGCCCACAGGCAAAGCAGGTGGAGAGACCTGGGCTGTAGTTCGTGTTCTGCCTTCAGCTTCCAGATCGGAAATCTGTCCATCATATCTCATCATATGCTCTGTGAGTGTTAAAGATTGGGAGAAAGAAGAAAGTGAGGTTCTTCGGCCTGAAGTCAAAGACTAGGGCTCAGGCACATTCTGAGCGTTCCTTCTTCCTGCCCCGCACGTGAGCTTCAGAAGACGCGTTGCCTGTTTCACCTGCGTTCTTCCCTTCACCTTGGGCCTCCACTTCCTGGACACTGGCCCTTCTGGGGTCTCTGGGACTGAACCTTGGCAGAGGCCACTTCCTCTAGTGGTCTCAGTGGAGGGGTGAGGTGGGGGAGAGCCAGACTTCTCCTAGCTTCCCTGTGCCTGAATTCCCAGAGCCTCTCATACATGAGGGGGATGATATGGGACTAACTAGATGGAGTAATGATTTACAAAAGAGATAAGCATAAAAATTACTATTCTCGGGGCTTCTGAATTAAAAAAAAAAAAATCCTAAACTTTTGATGAGAGGTCTCCTGAGAGGTTAGCTCATTCCTGAGGCCGACTCCAGGAAAGAGCACCTGGTCTTGTCTTCCACTCCCTTTTGGAAACCCCCACTGCTGCCCCCAGGGAATGGGGCGATGTCCTTGGATCCCCAGGCCCTCCCTGCTCCGAGAAAGCCCGGAATTGTCTACATCAGGGTGTCCCTATCACTGTGTGTGGTACAGCCAGGGCATCAGCAGGGGCAGGGAGGGTGCTCTCTGGCCCTTGGGGAGGTGAGAGGAAGGACCCCACCCAGAGGGGCTTTATACAAGACAGAGGGGTTTCCCTTTAGAAGCAAGTTAGACCCTGGGATTGAGGCAGGAGTTGGTGGTAGAAGGAAGTAAGCTTTGCAGATTGCCAAGGGAGGACGGGCTCCGTTGAACAAAGAAGTGTTCTTTTACGGAGGGACTGGAGAATGCTCGGTCATCGCTCCAAAAGAGTTTCGCGGGGGCTGTGGTGCTGCCTTGGCCATTCCCATGAGAACACAGCCACAGGGGGTGGGGAGGGAGGAAGAGGCTCCGTGTGAAAGCAACACACGATAATAAAAGGGAGCCTCTATTCTCTCCCGTCTTTTAAAACCGGAACATTTTAGGCAAACAAACCTCTATACTGTCTGCATACCATTTAAGGCATACGTTTTATTCATAGGTATGATGATTTTTATTTGGTTATTTGGGGTGCTGGGGCTGCTCACAAATCCCTAAAGGGAAGATGCTAAGCTCAGAAGAAAAGCGGTTGGTGACTTTTTTTCACCTGCGTGAAGTGTCCCTCATATTTTGTCTGACTGCCTCTTTCTGGTTACCAAGTCCTAATTTGAGTGAAGGTTTGCAGTGAACACCAGCTTTGGAGTTATTTTTGCCATCTGTCTGCTCAGGACAGTAAGGCAGCAGGAGGAACAGAAGCATGGGCTGTGAGTCACCTGCAGCCATGTCTCTGAAGTGGCCAGGGACTCTTATATTAGCTGTGGGCGGCAGAGGCCAGATCAGGGGCGAGCTGGCCTCTGCTTTTAACATGGCAGCTTTAGAAGTCAGGGGGTCTCTTTTAATAGACCCTCAGCTCCAGGTGCAGTAAACTGTGCTGTCATTCATTGGCTTAACAGATGCTTATGGGGTGACTGGCCCTCCTCGAGTCAAGTCTAGCCATCCAGTGGGGCTGGCAGTCCAGTTATTGGGGACAATGCATCAACCTGATATCCCTATACCCTGGCCAAGACCTTAGAATAGGACACCTGGCACCAAGAAGAAGGTACAGATGCTTAAATCTAGGACCAGCTACTTTCTTGGCGAATGGCTTGGCTTCTGGGAGCTTCAGCTTCCTTCTCTATCTTTATTATGGCAGTAATAGCATCTGCCTTGAAGGGCTGTGATGAAGGTGACCTGTCATTTGGCCAGTGCTGGAAGAAATAGATGCTCAAAAAAAAAAAAAAAAAAAAAAAAAAGGTGGCTGTTTAAAACATATTATCACTGTGCTCATACCCCCCTGGAACACCTAAAACTGAGCCTTCAACGTGTACAAAACCTTCAAGGTATATTAACGCTACACTTATGCATCCTCCCCTTCCAAGCCCACACGCACACCCAGCTGCTGTGGAACCATGCAGAAAGGGAGACCACGAAGACGCCAAGCCTGGGCGGCTGCTGTGCAGGACTCAGAGCATCCCCCTAGGGTCTTTCCCCAACCCCTCCTCTGCCACTGGGAAAGGAGCCTGGGAACCTGGGAAGCCTGTACTAAGGCACCCCAAAGAAGTAGGAATAACAAACTCGCTCAGCATGAATGCTCTTTGGCCCTGGGAATTCCTCATACTCTGCGTGGGATTGCCCAGCAGGACGCCTGGCCCGCAGCCCCGGAGGCAGGATTCCTCCGCCCAGGGCTGGTGGCTTCCGCAGCCCTGGACTCGAGGGGGCGCTGCAGCCCCACTTTTTCTCGAAGATGGCTGGAGCCCTCCCTCCTGGGCTGGCTGAATTAAGCCCTGAAAGATCGTCCAGGGTTTCCTTTGTGCTTGCCGGGTTTCACCTTCTCTGTACCTTCTAATGTCTATCCGTGGAAGGCCGGCGGTGCCATAAAAAAAAAAAACATAAATTGTGCGTGGATCCTTCAACCAGGAAATTTAAAACATTTCCAACCAATACACTTTTTATTGTAACAAACATTTAAAAGCACATAAGAGCAAAAGGAATTTCATCTACCTCTTGAGAATAATGTTCAACACACACACATAAAATGATTATAAAGGATTTTTATTTATTTACCAAACTAGGGTATTCCTTAGAAAACTCTTTTATTCGCTTTTGCACTTACCAATAGCTCCAATGAGCTTTTTTAGACATTCTCATTTATTATTTTTTTCAAAGGGACTTTAGATATTGGGGACTACCAAATCTGATGTTTGAAGCCCTAAGTTAGTGGGGTGGAAATGAAAAACAAGGCATCTTCATGAACATTCCTGTTTGAAGTGAGGACAGACTTACAATGAAACAGAGAGCAGCGTCTGAGCAGTTTTAATTGTCGTGGTGGGTAGAAGGCAGTTGAGTCCTCCTAAAACTGAAAGTGCAGATCCAACCGTTCAATTCCCTGAGCGGAGGCCTTGTCTTCAAACCTGGCCCCATCGCCTTCTGGACTGGTTGGCAGTCAGGTGGGCTGGTTGGTTCTCCCAGCGGCAAAGGTGGTCCTTAGCCGAATACCTAGTAGGAAGGGGTTCTTTGGGGCAGGTGCATCCAAAGTGGAAATTGATAGCACAGGCTTTGTCATCAGACGGGCACAGGTTCAGATCCCAGCTCTGGTATTTGCCACCCAGCTGCGTGACCTTGGGTCAATTACTTAATCTCTCAGAGCCTCATCCGTAAGTTCAGTAATAAAACTCCTCTAGCAGCATGGTCATTGGTATCAAGTACTACATATGTATATGCATGTACATGTGTGTGTGTGCATGTATGACTGATCTGGTACACGGCTGGCAGATAGAGGCACCCACTGCTGTTAGGGATCAGGAGACTTTTTCTGCAAAGAGCCAGGTCGTAAATATCTTTGGCTCTGCAGGCCATTCAGCCTCTGTGGCAAGTACTCAACAATACGTAAATGAAGGACAGTGACTATGTTCCAGTAAGAGTTTATTTACAAAGACAGATGGCAAGTTGGATTGGACCCCCCCGGGCAGCAGTCTGCTGGGCCCGCTCCAGGTCAGTGCTGTCCAGTGGGAGCACAATGTGAGCCACGTGGGTGACAATGACTCTTCTTACAGCCACAGGGGAAAGAGAAACAGGTAAAATTAGTTTTAATAATATATTTAATTTTTACTTCAAATTATACAGACCATTATTCTTTTGAATTTTTAAAAAGATTTTATTTATTTATTTTTAGAGCAATGGGACGGGAGGGAGAAAGAAAGGGAGAGAAACATCGATGTGTGAGCAGTTGCCTCTCGCACACCCCCAGCTGGGGACCTGTCCGGACTGGGAATCGAACTGGCAACCCTTTGGTTTGTAGAGAGGTGCTCAAGCCCTGGCTGGTGTAGCTCAGTGGATTGAGCTTGGGCCTGAGAACCAAAGGGTTGTCGGTTCGATTCCCAGTCAGGGCACAGGCCTGGGTTGCAGGCCAGGTCCCCAGTGGGGGTTGTGTGAGAGGCAACCACACACCGAGAGGTGCTCAAGCCACTGAACCACACTGACCAGGGCTGTACACACCATTATTGCTTCAACATTAATTAATATGAAAAATCATTAATGAGGTATTTTATTTTAATATTTGGTACTGTTTTTAAAAATCGCCTGTGTTTTTTAAACTTAGGGGTACCTCTTGCTTCCCACTAGTCACATTTCAAGTGCTCTGTAAGTGTACTGAATAACAGCTTTGAACAGTGCTCCTTAAACTGCAGGTCATAACCATTCAGTGGATCAAGAAATCCATTTAGTAGAAAAAAGTCAAATTTTAAAAATGCAGCAGAGAAGAGAAACTGTCAGAGTACACCGAATATGCAACAGACATTGGTTGTTGCCTGCAGTTGTGTGTGTGCGTGTGCATGTGTGTGCACGCGTGTGCTGGGTCATGATGAGAAGTGTAAGCTATTTCTTCCTGTGGATTGTTGTGAAACATGTTTGAAACTCACTGCTTTATCTATGAAAGTCAGGGGTTTTGTTTGTCTGTTTGTCAAATGAGGCCGACTGAGGCGTTTGGCTTCCTTCTTGGGCTGCGCCGTGGCTGTGTCAAAGCCCCCTGTTGAGCGAATGAATGAATGTCTGAAATCAGTCAAACCAGTTACCACATGGCATGCTGACCGTTTAAAAAATATTCATGCAAATTCCCAACTTTGTACCTTACTATCTCTATACGCAGCTTCAAAGGATTCTCATTTGACAGATAGCAAACTGAAACCCTGGAGAGGTGGAATGTGTCACCAAGACCCACAACCTCAGTGGTGGTTTGGGATGAGACTAAGGAAGCCATGAGCCCCGTGGAGAATGGCTCCCGCCTCATCCGCTGGGACTCCACCTGTGCACTCGGAAGGGAGCCCGGGTCAATGCACCCCGTGATTTAAGTGTCACGGGTCATTGGATGCTTAGAATTTTTGAATATGTGAAACAAAAGGTAAAGAGATATTGCTTTACAGTGCTCCATTCTTGATGTTTTTTTTTCATTGATTCTTCCCCCAATTTTTCTGAGCATCCAAAAACAAAGGTGACGAAGGTGTAGGCTCTGGGATTCTACAGCTCCCAATGCAGAGGGGAAGGTTTGTTTCCTGAACTCAGCTCTGGGTAAACCTCACCTCCTAATTGGATTCAGTTGTCTTCCTCTCCTGTAGAATTGATATGTAGAAAGAAGAGATTCAGGCTGACTTGGGTACAAATCCTGCCGGTACCACTTCTAGGCCGTGGGACTGAGGCCATCATCTCTCAGAATCAACTTCCTCATCTGTAAAACAGCGATAATAATTTTAGCCTTGCTCTGGCTGGATAGCTCAGTTGGTTAGAACACTGTCAATAGTCCAGGAATGCAGGTTCGATCCCCTGGCAGGGCACATACAAGATGCAACCAATGAACGTATAAATAAGTGGAACAACGAATCGGTGTTTCTATCTCCCTCCCTCTCTCCCTATCTTTTCTCTCTAAAATTAGTCAATAAATAATATTTTAAAATGATTTTAGTCTTATAAGTTTGTGGTAAAGATTAGTTGGGGGAGTTACATGTTAACAGAAAAAAGGTTTGAGTGTGGGAAAAGGCTTTTATATATGAATTTTTAAAAAGATTTTATTTATTTATTTTTAGAGAGAGGGGAAGGAAGGAAGAAAGGGAGAGAGAAACATGAATGTGAGAGAGAAACTTCGATCAGTTACCTCTTGCATGTGCCCCAACTGGGGACTGAACCTGCAACCCAGGCATGTGCCCTGACTGGGAATTGAACCTGTGACCTTACAGTTTACAGGGCAACATGCCAGCCAACTGAGCCACAATGGCCAGAACTATATATGAGTTTTTGCTATGAATCAATTTTCATAATACTATAGCAAATTGATTATGGAAATAATTTATTCTTTCACTTCCACCTCCTTCCAGAAGGGTGCAGTGTGAAGCCAAGAAATGCATTGTTTCCCCTGTCTTAGTGTCCTGATGTTTAATAACTTACGGGCTGCATCTTTAAGATATCTTCCCCCTCCCATTTGTATCTCACTCTCATACACGCACAGTTTGTGTCAGGAATTCCACATTCACGACAAAATAGCCACATTTTTGGGACACTTTTTAAAACAAACAGGGATGTGTATCGTTGTTGCCATGGCAGCCAACACTACCCTGTCAGTTACCCAGAGGGAATTATTAGTGAGCTTTGTGCAGAACCGGTCAGCGCTCACACCCATTGTCCTCCAGGGGAGGGAAATGCGGCTCTGACAGCCGCAGAGGTCACCGCATGGAGGAGAGGGGGGGGTGGTGAGCCTGCCCACTCATGCCGCTTCTGGGGAGACCTGAAGGGCCCAGCCATTTGCGTGGGGTCCTCTTCAGCGGCCAGAGACCCTAACCGGCATGTTCTTTCATTTCCAGAAAGATCTGACCCATTCTTGCTCAGGGGGTCCTTCCTACAAATTCAGACAGACACGTCCGGCGATTGGTGGACCAGGAATAAATGCACGTGCCGATTCCACGGGAGAAGGAGGGAGGCCACGGGGAACCAGGGAAGTGAGAAGGGGCATGTGGGCAGCCCGCTGAGATTCTGGGCCTCCCTTTCCCCGTATGGAAAATGGTTCAGTAACAGAATCCCAGCTTTTAGGAGTGGCTGTGAGAATAAATGCCCGGAAAGTGTGTGGGGAAGATCCCGGGGCGCGGCAAGCCCCCTGGCATGTTAGCTATTATCGTTAAAATGGTTGGTCCGGAGCCATGTATCAGTAATTCTGTATTGTTGTCCTATATCCTGAAATCGGTCAGGATATTCAAAACACAACATTTTAAAGCTAATTTTTTTCATTTTCAAAAAATAAAAATTGATTTTTTATTTTTCTTTCTTTTAAAAGAAAATGTTTAAAATAGCCACCCTTTTAATAGCATGTTTTTCCCTCCATGTTGAGTTTAGGTTTATACTGACATCCCTGAATTTCATTGCAACGGTATTTAAGGGTGTCACGTCCGAAAGTATCTAGAAAATATGTCCATTTTAAGAGACATGTGCCCTTTCTGACACAGTAGAAGAGCGAAGGATGAGAGAAGGCAAGGCGGGCCTACAGATTGAGCTATTCCGTTGAAGAGGAAAACCTGGCGGTGTGCGAGAAATGTGGCAAGGAATATGGTTAAGGGCCAGAGGAAATAAACTCTTTAAAGGCTGGTTTTGCTCCTTGCTTTCCGTCTCCTCTGAATTCTTCTAATTCTGAGGAGGCACATTCCTGTAGGGTCAAGATTGTAAAAGTTTATTACATGAGGTGGCGGGAAGATGCTAAGGTGGCTGTAGGGAGCCGGAGAGGAATACACTCTGCGTCTCTGAGGGAACACGCCTCGGGGAAGGACCAGGCCGGGAGAGCAGGCGGCTGGCCTGGCGCATGGTGCACTGGTGTTCTCAGAGAACCCCCGCGTCCCGGACAGGATATCTTTGAGGTATTTCAAAAAGACCATTTTACTGCCCACCACACCTTTCTGCCTGGAAAGACCAGGAGGGAAAGCCCTGCAAAGCCTCGAGGCTTTAGGAACTCAACAGGCTAGCTGTGTGACCAGGGAGAAATTGCCTAACCTTCCTGAGTCTCAGCTGGCTCCTCCAAAAAACAGCAACAACAAAGAAGGGAGATAACATTTTCCTTGCAAAGTTGTGATGAGGATGAAATGAACCGTTTGCGAGGCACTTGGCATGTCCTAGGCTCTCAGCACCTGTTATCCCCCTTCTGGATACCGGAAAAGCTACCCATTTCTCTGGTTCATAAAGAGGAGGATAAGGATGGTTTGAGCGGAGAGGGTTACTGGCATTCTTAAGTTACAGCCTTGAAAGAGGCAGGGGAGAGCTTTTCTTTCTGGAGCTCTCTATTTCACTCTCTCGTCCATATACTCTGAGGCCCACATGGAGAATGATCTTGTCAGTCCTTCAGCTTGTGGGTAAACCATGTATTTCTGGGAAATTTTATCAGTGCTTCTCTAACAATTGTGCCATATTGAGGCAGATGGTTGCCTTTCGGATACACAGTAGTGTCGAGACAACCACCGCCCACAGACTCTGTGACTGTACGCTTCCTGACCTTGGCACATCACCTTCACCTCTCTAGGCTATTTTTAATTTTTTTGTAAAATATAAGGTTGACAATTGGGTTTTTAAAATCCCTTTCTTGCCCCAAATTCTATAATTCAAGTTCTCAGTTCTTTGTGTAATTATCCAAAGCACAAGCAGATAAGTGGCCAGACTTTTGTGAACGTAGTTTTCTCCCCCAAAGCTGGTCAATTGCCTGAAGCTTTGGAAGGGTACACACTGGTGAATATGCCACAGTGGCAATGGACAGGTAGCTCGGCAAACAGGTCAGCTTCAATGCGAATCGATGTTCTCTCGCCCACTGGGCCTGAAGCCGAAACTGCTGGGGACTCGTTCAGGATACTTGGACCTAATGTGTACATGTCACTTTGAATCATGGGCTGATGCTGTGCAGACGGCCTCTGGGTTGGTCTTTCTATTTCGAGAAGGAGGAAGGTCATGTCCACTTATCTGTACATTACTTTTCAAAGACTCGTGGGGTTCTAAGGATGAGGTCAGAACTTAGGCCAGGAGCAAGCTACGCGGGTGGGAAGAGTCACTTTCCGCATTCCACGGGGGATCCGGGCTCACCCGGAGTTCGGCAAGTGCATGTTGTTATGCGTTTTCAGTTCCAATGTTTATAGTATTATGGTATCGCTTTAAAAAATCATTCCCAGCTCTCACCAACATTGTCAATTAGTCACCCAACCACTGGTTTAAATCGCAGTTGACAAGGAGCTTCTATTATTATTTTGTTTCTTGCTCTTCGATTCCTTGGGATATCTGTACCTAACAACATCGTCCTCACCTCTTTTGTTAGCACATGTATGAGTGCTTTTCTCTTTCAATCGACCAAAAAAGCTCTGACGAGGACAGGGGAGGAAGGTGGCAATAGTGTCTCAGTGGTCACCTTTATCCTGTTAACCACCCATGCTCTCAAGATTCCATCAGAACAAATGCCGTCTCAAGGGTTATGGGCAGGGTCTGGAGGGACGTGTCATGCAAAATGTGTCATGAGTGAGATGGTATCATGGTGGCCACTCCTCAAAACATTATCACTGGCCTCTGAAATCCAAGTGGGCGCCACTCAGCAGACATCGATGAAGCACCCACTGTGTCAGACCCTGTGATGCATGCTGGGAATGCAGAGAGGAACGGGGTGGGGTGCTTGCTCTGGAGTAGTTTCGACTATAAGGATAACAACTTATAGAGAACACACTCTATGCCAGGCATTGTTTTAAACGTGTCATATGTATTAGCTCATGTGGTCTTCAGAACAACCCCATGAGGAGGCACCACTATTAACATCCATGTCTCCTAGACAAGGAGACTGAGATGCAGAGAAGTTTAGTGATTTGCTCAGTGACGTAGCTAGGGAATGGCAGGGCTAGAGCCCAGGTAGCGACTCCAGAGTCTGAGCTCCTGCCCGCACATATTCTGCTGGTACTTTCCTATTCTCTGATAACCCCAGTAACATCCTCATCTTCCCACTCCTTGCAGCCTTTTTCTTAAGGCCTATCTCTTCCATAACAACCTTCGTAAATGTAATGTCGTGCAAAGCAAAAGAAACAACAAGAAAACCTCTCAACCCAAAAAGGCACAAGGTAAACAAAACAAAAACCAAAAACTAAAATCACCCATAATCCCACTGTTGTTATAATTTTATGTCCTTTAAATTTTCAAGCTTATATACTGTTTTAAAAGCCTAAAATTTTCATTTAGGATTATGTTAGTTTTTTCCCCCAATGTTTTTACTTGACATTAATGACTCGATTAGTTGGCATATTTTTAAATCATTGCTATACCATAAAATTGACTGAACTAATTTCTTATTGTTGGTCACTGAGGTTAGTTCTAACATTTCACTGTCATAAACCACATGTCTTTATGTATACCTTTTTCATATATATTTAATAATTTTTAAGTAGTTATGGCCTTTTAACTTTGTGGTCTTTAGGTGGGGAAATCAGAATCAGATTTCAGAGTCAGGTTCAAAAGAACCATTTAAGTTCCTTTCACTCCCGGAGACCTGGAAACAGTAACACCTTAAGTATCTAAACGTGACCTGAATGATTCACCTTCTGCTCTTTAGGAGAGATGTTAAAACTGATCACTTGTTCTTTCTGACAAAAGGTGCCCTCTTCCTGAGAAATGGGCCCACCAAGGGTTAGCCGGCCTGCCTGTCCCTTTACACCCGTCTTCAAGGAGCCCGTGGGGTTGTGGAGAGTCACACACACTGGGTCAGGAAGACCCAGCAGGTTCAGCAGGAACTTGGGGTTGTGAAAGTGTGGACAGGCTGACAAGGCCAGGCGGGAAGCCGGTGTGGGATGAGTGGCAGGCACAGGTCCTTCCGGCGGAGGGTGATTCGGTGGAGAGAGAACAAACATGGTGGTTCGACACAGACCTTGAGCGTGCACGGAGTTGAGTGTGAACACTGACTCCACTTTTTACTGACTGCGTGATCTTGCACAGATCACAGGTTAAATCCTTCTGTGCTTCAGTGTTTTCATCTTAAAATGGGTGTCTTACAGCACCTGCTTTAAATGATGATGTGAGGGTTTAACCAGATCGTGTAAATATAATACCTGCTGGTTGGCTTCTTCGTTTAGGGCACTAGGCTAGATTGTTTCAAGTTCACCAGCACCTCCATCAGCACCCTCACTCAGGGGAGGGGATGGTGTGATAAGAGGTGAGGACTCACACACTGTTTCAGAGTACGGGAGCCATCAGGGGAGTTTTGCTTTTCTGGGAAAGACAACAAGTTAAAGGGTGCAATGTGACATTGATGAGAAATAAATGCTGCACTTTATTTTTCCTGAAGTACAAAGCAGCTCTGAATTAACATACTTTGGAGTGCCCTTGGTAGAACAGCAGCTCAAAGGGAAAGGAGAGGGACCTTTAGTGGCTAAGGTAACTGGGGTGTCTAGGGATTTAGTGGCCGCAGACAGAGTGGGACCAAGGGCAGACACCATCAGGACATGTGTTCCCCTTCCCGCCTCTTGCTGGACTTTCCTGGGCTGTCTGTTTCAGGCAACGATGGCTTCTGGCAGCTCAAGACTTACATACAGCATCCTCACAATTAATGGTCCCAGCGGTAAAAAGTGCCTCTTTTCTGATACTTTAAGGAAAAAGCCCAGGGAACAGTTTCATTCACTGGGCTTCAGTTATGCTTGTTCCTGGTCTGACTGTTGTAGAAAGCTTGTCGGATTGGCTAGGTCTGGGTCTCAGGGTTCACTTCCATGGAGCCTAAAGGAAAGGGGTGGTTCTCCAGGGAGATGCTGGGCAGATGAAAAGAAAAGAAAGAATGGAAAAGGAAGGATGAAAGGAAGGGGAGGAGGGAGGGAGGAAGGGAGGGAGGGAGGAAGGAAGGAAGGAAAGACATATGGCTACTACAAACTCATAAAAGTCTCATAATTAGGTGACTTTTCCCTGAGGTCTGCAAACTTAATTCCAGTTAGTTCATAAAAGACTTTCCCCCTCCCTTTTCCTTCCACTCTCACGCAGGCGTGATTTTTTAAGTCAGGTGTTGCTTTCTATCACCTGAAGCTCCAGCAGTCATGTGAATCCTGCTTCTCTAAGCTCAGGGTGTCATTAGCAGCATAGCTGTCACCCTGTGAGGCTTAACCTCTCCCTACAGGCTCTAAAAATACCCAGAGGCGGCACTCAGAACAAACAGGGACCGCCGTGTGCTCAGGCTCTCAGAATTGCCTTAGCACTCTCGCTGTCAAGAGCGCCATGGACTCAGCTGTTGTTTTTACTTTTTTATTTTCACTTTCGGCTCACCTATACCACTGTTAATGCAGAGGAGAAAAAAGGGGTCACTGATGGAACAGAATTGACTTGAAAAAAAGGGACAGAGACAGACAAACCCAACTTGTTCACACTGTCGTTTTACAGCTCACTATAGACCTGAACTATGTTGTGTCAAGAGATCAGACCAGTCCAGGGAGCAGCAAAGATTAGCTGGGATTTAAAATAAAACCCTTTGACAAGAGGTCAACTAGAATAACTCACGTATGTATCCATGAAGAGACCTGAGGACCATATTTGGAGGTTAGTGCTCAAAAATGACCAGGGCCACCACCTGGGTGACTTTTCCAAGGCAAAACACAATCCCCTTTCTGAGGAATTCTTAGGCGGAGGTGAACCATCCAGGGAACTGAGATTCTCTTGCTTCAAAGTGGTGTCCCCTTTGATGGGACTGAGGAGCTAAGGATACTGGTGTTGTATGCCCTGCGTGTAAGGCTTAGGAACCTGCTTAGTGTTGGTTGTCTTATCAAACCAGTGAGCGCTGGGGTTTTTTTTTTTGAAACCTAACGAAAGGATTAAATGATAAGATCAGATAGATTATGAAAATATGTGTGTGATTACAGATCTGGCCCTTTATAGATTGCCTGCAAGAGTCAGATGTCTCCTTAATGAGATAATGAACCTGAACGCAATGTAAGCGTGTGAGTCAAGTCTGTTACTGTTGGGGCTTAAGTGGAATTTATTACATGTCACTGGGGGTGATCATGGAAAACAGGGAAAAAATCCCCAGCTTTTAATCAACTCTATGGCTGCCTGGGCTACATGAAATGTTTGTTTTAGCTGTTGGGAATTGCCGTGCGGTTAATAGATTGTCCAGAAGTAGTTCTCAAAGCAACCTTTCAGTTGGCTGCTTCAAGGCAGGATTCTGGGGTTTAAATTAAAAAGTTAGTGCTAGAGTAAGCATGAGTAAGTTCTTGGGACAGAATGTACTCCACATTGTTTCCATCCATACGTGAGTGCAGAAGCGTGTGTACCCTGGACATATGCTTCTCATTGGAAAATGCGATCAAATGTCTCTCTAGACCGGTTCTTGTGGAAAGTCCTTGGCATCTTCTCAAGCCTCAAAGAAAGCTTCTAAGCTCCCAAATTGCTAGGTGGTCTCTCCCAAGGAACATGTCAGAGGCAGGGGAGCCTCGCTCTTTGTGGGTGGGAGTTTGCTCATTCAGGATTTCTTACCTGCCTCCTCAAAAAAATCTGCATTGCTTTTTTAAATTGAATTGCATAGATGCCACAAAGGATTTGAATAGTTGTGTGAATCTGGGCAATCTAATAACAATCTTAGTAATAATAATAGCAGCATCAGCAGCAGTAACAACAGCCAACCTTTTTATAGCATTTCTTATATGCCAGATCCTTCCCTGTCACAGATTTTAATGTGTTTATTCCACAGACAGTGGAGTTTCAGATTTAACCCCCTATCTCCTCCTCCTTCCAGAGCTAAATAGCCAGACTGGCTGTGCACTCCTAGCGGGATGGCCAGGCAGCTGCCAACTTTTAACTGCATCCCACAGACTTGATTTTTAATAGAGTTCACTTGAAGAGAACCAGGGGTTACATGTTTGTTTGGACACTTGTCTTTTATATCCTTTTTGGTTTTGTGGGGAGTAAGTTCAAAGCACACCATTTATCGTCCAATCAAGATGTTCAGTTACAAAGACCTATTTTGTTCCCCCACCTTCTTGATGCCAACATATTCTAAAGGTTCTTCTTTCTAAGCTAAGTAATTCAATTTCATGAAAAAGAAGGGCAGGGGACTTTTAGAGTTGCTCAGAAAGACACAAACAGCTGGTGTGAATGGAAAGGGTGAGCTCTTTCAGGGACAAAGGTTTTAATAAATCAGTCCGTGTATGTGACAGTTTTAAAATGCTTCAGGTCAGTCAGCATCGATGTTCCTTTTTGGCTTCTTCTCTGTCTTCAGTGAGAGACAGGTACTAAGTAGAGGTGAGCGGCTCTAAGATTGTTGTCTTCCCAGGAGGCAGGGTCCCCCGAGTGTTTTGGGTATCATCACCCAAACAACATTTCGGAATAATCAGTCCCTGAAGTAATACTATGCAAAGGAATCAGGCCGCTTACACTTATTAAGCCTGCTCTTCCTTTCAGAATGTCGAAACCCAAACTGGAAATGTACTTTATGGGTGGGAGGCAGTGGTATCACTGATCATATTTCCAAGTGTGGAACCAAGGGATCGGGTTGGGGTTCAGGGGAGCTTGTCTGGTTCAGTGCGGCTTTATTTTTCTGGCTGACACTACCAAAGGAACACCCCAGGGTAATGCTGGTTCCATTTGCCTTGTGAAAATGTTTTCATTTAGCAACTCATTTTGCGAAAGGGATTGTGAATCTGGGTTTCTTAAAGAAAAACCCACACTGGAATGAGGGAAAGGAATGTTTCAAATTTTCTAGATAATTTAGATCACATCGGTCTCTAAAATAGGTGATTTAGGCCAAAAACAAAAGAAACGAGCAAAACAAACAAAATAAAATTGACAAACCAAAACAGCTCTAGTTGTTTCAGGTCTGAATTGCCTGGATTTGATCAATATGAAGACAAAGTCAATCAGATGATGGGAAAATCTTCATGAATAAGCCTTTCCAGGTCTGTCTTCAAGGGTTACTTTTTCAGGGGTTGTTGAGAGGAGGTCCATTTCTTCTAACCTGCTTGTGATCCTTTCACCTTGTGAGTCTTCCTTGGGAACTGAATGAATGGAAAGAGCACTGGTCTTGCCCATCAGGAGGATCTGGGCTTGGATCCTGGTGCAGCACTTAGCTATCTGGCTACCTACCTTCTCTGAGCCTCAGTTACCTCACTTGAACATGGAGTCGATAATCCCTCCCTTTTGTAATGATCGGATAGAACGATGGCTGCAGAGCATCTGGCATATAGCGTGTGCTATGTGACACTCTCTGGTTCACTGTATAGCCCACTCTCTGAGTGGAGGACAAACCAGAGGATGAGTTGTTACAGACAGCCAGTCCAGTATTGGTTGAAATAAAAAAGTCAGCAAAGAAGAGACGCCTACAGATGTCACGTAAGATGCACGGTTTTCTCGCTATATCCCAACTCTTCCGCTGTGAACCTTGGGAAGTTGCTTAACCTCTGTGATCTTTGTTTCCCTAACTGTAAACTGTGAATAGTAATAATGGCTCCTTCCTCCCAGAGAGGTGGATTAAAGGAGCTAAGGCAGGCAGAGCGTATACCTCAATGCCCTGCACTCAGTTAGGGAAACTGTGCCTCTGTTTCTCTTTCGCCTTTCTGGCTGCCAGCCATCCTGACCGTCATGAAGACATTCGGGGCTCCCTGGCTTGCCCGTTTATCCCTGTGTGCCAAACCTGCGGTGTTGCTGGAAGCGCACCTCTGCCTACAAGTTGTCCTTTAGCCTCCCCGCGATCCAGTCCTTTCCTGGGCAGCAGCCATCAGCATGAGTGGGCCGATTAGATTTGTTGAACAGCAACACTGAGGATGCGAGTCAAAGAGAGGAGAAGATGAGAGGCATGTCCTGAAGCACATGCAAGGAATTTGTTCCTCTGAAGCAGGTCCAGGTTTCTAACTTGGAGTATTACCGGCTTTTGTTCGTTATTCCCAATTTCAAACAGACTCGATGTCAAGCCAAGATGAGTGCTTATTCACGTAGAGAGGTGGGAATAATATCATTTGATTACAATTACACAGATATCAGTTTATAAACTGAGAGTGTCAGTGGCTTTGATCCTTTTGTCATTTTAACTTTTTGTTTTTTCAATATTTAAAAAATTTTAAAATAACTTTAGACTTCAGAACTATGAAAAGAACACAGATGGTTTCCATATACCCCTCACTCAGCTTCCTGGAATGGTTACATCTTACATAACTCTAGAACAGGGATTTTTCAGCTGGTGTGCCACAAGAATTTTTAAAACATGCAGTACCTGACTATTTATTTAGGCAGGGGCACTGACCTCTTTTCCCTTAGATTGTCAAATAAAAACAACAACAACAGCCAACACAACAATAGCTGCCTGGTGTGAATGAATCAAAATTATACTTTTTTTTTGGGCCTCAGAATTTTAGTAATTAGTTAAGTGTGCCATGAGATGAAAAAGGTTGAAGCTCACTGCCCTAGATTATAAAACTGATTAAAACTAAAAAATTAACCTTGCTTTGATATTATTGGGTTGGCCAAAAATTAACCTTGCTTTGATATTATTGGGTTGGCCAGTTGATTTGATCTGTTTCATGAAATCAAAATTGGTTTCGTGAAACCAAATTAGTGAATTTTTGTGTAGCCATTGTAATATTGAAGATGGAAGGAAATAAGCAACACATTCGGCATATTATGCTTTATTATTTCAAGAAAGGTAAAGACATAGCTGAAACACAGAAAAAGATTTGTGCAGTGTATGGAGAAGGCCCCGTGACTGATCCAACATGTCAAAAGTGTTTTGCGAAGTTTCATGCTGGAGATTTCTTGCTAGACAATGCTTCCCAGTTGGGTAGACCAGTTGAAGTTGACAGCAGTCAAATCGAGACATTAATTGAGAACAAGCAACGTTATACCATGGGGGAGATGGCCGACAAACTCAAAGTATCCAAATCAAGAAAGTTATTCATGAAAATGAAAAATGTGTCTTATTTTCTGGGAAAAACCATATGGACTTTTTGGCCAAGCCAATACTAACTTAGAACTCTTTGGGTTTCCCCAGTTTTTCCGCGGAGGCCCTCTCTGTTCTGGGATGCGATTCAGCATCCCACTTGCACTGAGTCATCGTTTCTCTGTGGTCTCCCATCTGTGACGGTGTCTCAGTCTCTCCTGGTCATTCATGGCCTTGACACTCCTGAAGAGAGCTGGTTAGTTATTTTGTAGATGGCCTCTCTATTTAGGATTATCTGATATTTCCTCCACTTCTAGCTTTTGTAGTTCACTGCTCTACATACACTTTACTGGCTAGACCAGGGATCTACTGATACATGGAAGTTTTAAGGCCTAATAAATCATCTAGTTATTTCAGCCTGGCCGGACATTTTTAGTTCCTGGAGGTTGAGAGTTTGGCCTCTGGAGCTGGACAGCCTGGGTCCTGCTCTTGGCTCTGTGACTGACCTGCTGTGTGATCTTGTGAGTGTTATTTGACTCTCTGTGCCTTAATGCTCTTGTCTACAAAGTGGGGATAATACAGACCTGACCTCCTTGGGTTGTGGTATAGATTAAGTGAGTGGAAGTGCGATGCACATTAAAGCAGCACCTTGCATTTAGTAGCCACTCGGTATGTTTTGGCTGTTACCGTTAATACGCTCTCCACAGCCCTCTCTAGTTCCCCCTCCCCCGATATCCAAGCCTAGTGACATCCTGCTCTTACTTCTCAGGTCTGTGAGTACAGGCATGATGCCGTTGCGGCAAAGCCCTAGGGTTTGGGCATGGTCCTCGTGTTGCATCTAGGAAACCCATTTCAGCTGGAGGGTTGTGTCTGGGCTACCACAGCCATGCAGAAGTTCAGTCTGCATGGCCTTCTGGCCATGCTCAGCTCTTCCAACGCACCTGTCTGCGTATCCCTACCCTTAACCCATGCCAGCAGACCTGGGATCTGCTCAGAAATTGCTCCAGGCCCCATTTTTCGACACTGATATTCTCTTTCTCTTGTTCCACATTCTTTGAGCCCCTCATCTTTGCCCCCCTCTCTTCACCTGGCTGCTCTGAGTCTATGGCAGGCAGCAAGGAGGCACGATGGTGACAGCCAGTGGGAAGGCTGGGATCATGCAGATTGAGGCTCCATTCTTAGAGCTGTCACTTGCTTGACCTTCTGGAAGCTCAAGCCTCAATTTCCTCATCTGAAAAATGAGATTGGTAACCTAGTATTTCCGCATCAAGGTGTTGTGCAGATTCCATCAGAAGCTCTCTATGAAGCCCCTTGCCCTGCTGGCAGTTTAAATGTGTGAGCGTGAGCGATGATGGATGCTGGCGCCTGCCTTTGCTCCGGCCTGATTGAAGGTAGCATGTACCTTCCCTCCATGTGTTGCCGGCTGTTCCTTCTGCCTGAGGTGTCCTCTGCCCTCACCCCCATCCAACTTTGCAGTCTGCTAAAATCTTACCTTACCTTATCACAAATTTTTTATTTCCACAACCAGATGTATTCATTACTTCATCACTATATGGACTGTTCCTTACTTTTCTAGCTTGCAGTACTCATATTCCAATTTTTGGAAGCAGTGGTTATGTACTTGAATTACTGTCATGCCCTCCTACCCTGACCCTCTGCCTCACCATGTGTGTCTCACCATCAGCTCCGATGATCGGTTCTCAGAGGGCACAGTCTAGTCCTGGATGGCCCGCCATGGGTAGCACAGAAGACAAGCAGTGGAAGTTCAGAGTAAACGTATTAAATCCTGAAAGGAAAAAGCCAAGCATCTTTCAGACCCTCTATCTGGCTCTGTCGTGCTCTGGTGGGTTTGAGGGATCTCGTGTTAGGGTCAGTGCTTTGAAAAGCATCAACAAAGCCATTTCCATACACAGGAGAACACAGTTTCCACCCA
This sequence comes from Glossophaga mutica, assembly GCA_039655065.1. Lineage (NCBI taxonomy): Eukaryota > Metazoa > Chordata > Mammalia > Chiroptera > Phyllostomidae > Glossophaga > Glossophaga mutica. The sequence continues at coordinate 21,837,503 of CM077308.1, forward strand.
AATTTGCCCCTCCTGCTTCCCACAAATACCCACCTGCAGCCTGGGTGTCCGCTCCTTAGTCTGGCAGCCAGCCCACACCCTCCCGGGTTTCAGAATCAAGGGACCAAGTCCAAGCCATGCAGAGTCTAGCATGCACTTGAGATGCAGAGTGGCTTTCCTGGACTCTTACGTCTGTTCTGGGGCCCCCAACGCAGGCTCGCACCTCCGCCAGAGTCTTGGGGTGCACGGTGGGCATGACCCCATGGTGGGCAAGCGCATCCCAGTCCTGCAGACACATTTCCCTTCTCACCCCCGAGGCCCGTGTCTTTCCCCATCCAGCCTCCAGCACGGCTTCGCATGCACGCTTCGCACATTTGCTTTGCTTCGTATCGGGAGGGGGAAGGCACAGACTGCTGATACGGAAACTTAGCCTTGTGAAGGGATCCAAGCCTTGGATGGAGGATCTATCACACAGGCAGACCTGGTGGGCAATGCAGAAACATAGCTGGTAATTTTTATGCTAAGAGTGTCTGAGGGTCCCCCTCCCCTGCCTTCCTTGAGTTTCGTGAAGGAAGACCCCTCCATAAGACTTCAGTCCCTGGAGTCTCCTGTCTCCGGGAAGGTAGCAGAGAAGAAAATCCTCTCGGTCAACTTCAGAGGACTTGATATTGACTTTTTTAAAAAAATATTTCTTTTTAGAGGGGAAGGAGAGGAAGAGAGGAAGAGAAACATTGGTGTGAGAGAGAAACATTAATTGGTCGCCTCTCACACATGCTCTGTCCAGGGACCAGAACCCAGGCAGGGCCCTGGCTGGGAGTCAAACTGGTGACTGTTTGCTTTGAGAGACGATGCCCAACCAACTGAGCCACACTGGTCAGGGCTGGTGTTGATGTTGTAAGACCTCGCAGGGACATAGGAAGGGAAACCAAGCAAGTGCGCTTTCTCTCTCCCAGACTCGTGCTTTTCTGCGATTTTAACATGTCCTCTGCAGGTGGTGAGCTGAAGTAGCGTTTAATTGAGATCAGGTGAGAAATGTATCAATGGAACATTAAAAATGAAAAGGTACAGGAGTGAGGACATTACCCACACTCATCCCCATCACAATAGGTGTGGCGAGGCTCTGCACATTGTGATGCGTGTTTGAACGGCATCAGATGAGGTCTCTGCCCTCACATGCTTTCCTCCATGAAGTGCAGCATCCCAGGGCCAGGTGGCCCAATCTGGGGGCAAAGCCCTGGCCGGACCTTACAGCTGGGCTTGCAGCTGCTCTGACTGACTGCTGTGTCCATGCACTGATGCCCTCGGCATTTTAGTGGGAAGCAACTCAGCAAGCCAGCAGAGTTAGGAAAAACGAAACAAACAGGAATAAAAATACTCCATTTAAAAATAAATGACAATCCTCATTGTTCTTTAAGGCAGTTGCTTAAAGAGAATTGGGAAAAGCAAGGCTGTGTGACTTGGACAGGTTACTGACCTAGGCCTTAATTTCTTCATCTATAGAAGGGGTATCAAAATACTTCCCATACAGAGCTGATGACAATCAGTAATAATGACAGTCATAATTTATTGAGCATGACTGTGGGCCAAGCATTTTTCAAAGGTCTTCACATTATGAGGTAGGGACTATGAATAGCTCCATTTCACAGATGAAGAAGCAAGCTCAGAGACGTTTAGTGACTTTGCCAAAGTTGCACAGCTAGGGAGCAGTAGAGCGGGGAGGACTCAGACCTGCATCCGACAGGCTGTAAAATCTGTGCTGTGTTCGTAACTCAACTGTACTGTTGCAGGACTCCAGGGGAATAATATAGCTTTACGCAGAGTGTGCAATGGGTGGCCCGATGAGATGAAGGATGATGTTAAGGGGCCATGAGGTGATGGGGGTACACGGATGCCGAATTAACATCAAATCACATGGTAAGGAAATTACTTTTCAAACGTCTTTCAGTCTTCCTGATTAGGACAAGGTTCACTCTTTCATTCGGTGCTGCTATGCCTATTCATCGCCATCCTGTGACCTTTTAACTTCCCTTTTTAAGCAAAGAGGCAAACGGGCCACAGGGGCTTCGACAAACAGCTTCTGTCTAAATGTCGGTAAAAAGGTTTGTTGTCACATTCGTTTTCACACCTACCTTCTATTTATGACAAGTGTTACTGGTTTTTCCTCGGTAGTGGTGATGTAAAAATACCTCTCCGAACACATTTAAGTACAAAGAGTTGGTCAGTGTTAAACATCATCGAGTGGATACTAGTCGAGGCGGCATTCAGATACGGCAAGCATAGCGAAGGCCGGATGTGAGTGACGGGTCACGAGAAAGGCTGTGACAGACCGTGGGGAGTTCCCGGCCTGACACGTAGCACATGGTCCATGCTCACGAAATGTCCAGAACAGCGGGAGGAAGGGTGCAGCTCCTTCTCCCAGTCTGCTACTGGGAGAAATGACCTGTTGGGAAGCTGCTGAGACCGCCTTGCCCTTGTGATCTTGGATCTGAGTTTCACTTTTCCTGAAGGCTGCTGGAGAAAGCAGGAGATGGAGACAGTGAAGTTATTCTTGGCCCTCACTGAACCGCAGCGGCTGAGCGCTGGGGATGGAACTTCAGATCTCAGGGTCAAATCTTCCATTACAATTGGGAGGCTCCATATGGGGGAAGGGGTTTCCCCCAAGGTCACCCTGGCTGAGAGCAGCCGTAGTGTGACTGGTGCATTCATCCATTGCCAGGCCAAATTTCTCATTCTTAATCTCTTCCCAAAATAGCCACCAGGCCCGAACTGATCCTTGGTAAAACCCAGATAGCTCAGGGTTCAGTCTCCTAGTCTCCAGATGCTCCCCAGATCCCCGGTACTACACAAGGCACTGAGTTACCTGGGAAGAAACTCCACAAAGGGAAGAAGGTAACTCATCATCTCCAACCTTCAGGAGCTGACAAGGCTATGCTACAGGATTTTGCCCTTAGACAAGGATCATTTGGGAGGTAAGCAGCCAGGTCGTCTACCACAGAGTCAGGTGGGGAGGTTCTCTCTAGGAGTCACAAGCACTGTATTAGTCAGCTCTCACCAGTGTAGGCTTCAGTAACAACAACCTCCAAATCTCTGTGGCTTACAACCTCAAACATTTGTTTCTTGAGCCAGTTACCTGTTGGTTTCAGGCTAATTGCAGGTGTCCTCCATGCCTACTCCATCTGGGACCCAGCTGAAGATGCAGAGGGAAAAGAGCAATGTTAGAACCATGTGAAGGTTCTTGATGCTTCCTCTGGGAAGGGGCACATGTTAACTTCTATTCTGTGCTGGTCTGGGTTCCTAAGAGCAGATTCTAGAATAAGGATGCCAGCACAAGGTGTTTATTTGGGAGGTACCGGAAACACCAGCAGGGAAGTGGGGAAGGAAGAGGTCCTGAAGTCTGCTACCATCATGGGCAATGCAGTTTAATCCCCTGGGGAAAGTTGAGGAGACAGGACAAATCGTATGTCCTGTCATCCTCTGGAGGAGTGAGAGGAGTGGCGGATTTAGACATCTAGATCTGCTCGTAGTTGGGTGGGAGCTACTTCTGGCTTGTGTGGGTTCAGAGTAGGCTTCTATCTTCTGAAAAAGCTCTCAGGCAAGAAGATAGAGCGGCTGGCAGTGGGACGTTGGCTGGAGGGCGTAAGGGAGATGCAGCCAGTGACATGGGCGGAGCCCCAAGTACATCTGCCACATGCTCGCAGCCCATTGGCTCAAGGAAAATCCCAGGCAAAGCACATCTTCAGGGATGATGGGCAACTATAATCCTCCCACAAATATCTGAGGACCAAAACACAATTTCCAGCAGGACCTGAGCCCTGTTGTATGAAAGTCACTGAACTGTTTAATTAGCAATGCAGGTGATGCTTAATGGAGAACTACCGGGTAGACTGGAGTGTCTCGACCTCAGGACCATCGGCACTTTGGGCTGGGTCATTCTTTGCTGTGGAAAGGCTGTCCTGTGCGTACTAGGACGCTTAGCAGAGTCCCTGACCTCTACCCACAAGACGCCAGTAGCAACTTCCCACTTCCAACGGTGACAACCAAAGATGTCTCCAGATTTCCAAGTGTCCCCTAGGGAGCAAAACTGCCACCATGGAGAGCTACTGATGTTGATCATACATGCATTGCTGATTCCCAAAGAACTGAAATAAATCATGGGTGCCTGAATGGAGAAGCTCACAGCCTAAGGGAGGAGACAAATGCATATAAACTATAATGGCAAGTCGGTCTGCGTTGCAACAATTTGAACTACGTAAAGGAAGCAGAAATAATTTGGAAGTGGGAAATATTGCTTCTGTGGCGGGGGTTGGGATGGTCAGGGAAGGCTGTATGGAGGCAGAGACAGCTGAATAAGGTTTTGAAGGATGAAGAGGAGTTTTGCAGATGAGCGATACCACATGTAGAAGCTAAATATACTCTTTGATGATTGTGGAGACTTGGGGATGCTGTAATAGCTGACGCTGGAAATGCTGACCTCAGAGCCTTCTCACATTCAGAAAGGCCAGGTTGCAGGACTGTCATTAAATTAGCTGTATCATCTGATCCATCATGTGATCTGTTGTGTATAAGGAGCATTGCCAAGGGCTTTGGGGGCTCTTACTGGGGGTGCCCAGATGGGCACCAGCCACTTACTGGATACAGCCCGTGCTCAGAGGGACCAGCAATGCCTCTGCTCTATTATTTTGGTTAAGAGAGAAGGCCAGTTATTTCTACAGTGTCCCTCACTATCCTTTCCTGTCCCAACCACTTTGATGTGTGTTGCCTGTTATTCCACAAAGAAAACTGGATGTGGTTGCACTGTTTAAGCTCTCTGCCTCAGTTTCCTTCAAGATCATCAGGTTCTCTCTCCTGCCCACCTCATAGTCTTGCTCTAAGCAGACAAGGGGATTACACAGCATTGGCTGTGGATTCAGATGGATCTGCGTCCCAGCCCTGCTCCGCCATCTGCCAGGTGCGGACTTCCCTGCCTCTCCATTTTCTCCTCTGTGAAACGGGTATAATACCCGCTTTGTGGAGTTGTCTTGAGGACTAAATCATGGTACGTCTGTAAGCTCTCAGCTCTGGGCCTGGCACACAGTGGGAGAGGAATACGTGACAGTTACTCCTTCTCATCAATATCATGCATGAAGCTGGGTTTGTGTGATGATAGCTCCCTTGTATTGAGTGTGTGTTATGCCCCAGGCACCATCCTAAGAGTCTGTACGTGTTAACCTACGAGTACAGTAGGTGTTGTGGTTGTCTCCATCTTACCTGCGGGGATTTGGAGGCACAAAGTAACGTGTCTGGTTAGTGAATGGCACTCAAACGCCCTCAGTCTGTCTGAGCAAGTAACTGCTTTCCTGGATGGTTTAGGACAGGGGTGTCACACTCATTTTCACCGGGGGCCACATCAGCCTCGAGGTTGCCTTCAAAGGGCTGAACGTCATTTCAGGACTGTATAAATGTTACTACTCCTTAACTAGGGGCAAGGAGCTTGGTGTTGCTGCCGGATAGAAACAAGGTGCCGGCTGGATAAAACAAGGTAGAAGGCTGGATTCGGCCTGCGGGCCTTGTGTTCGCCACCTGTGGTTTAGTACTTAGCCTTTCTCCATCACTTTATAACATGAAGTCAAGGGCTTAGCTATAGAGTTACTTTTACCAATTTATTAGAGCCAGTGTAGCAACTATAAGCTAAAATGAACTTTTCTCGCTGTTGGCGGAAGCACCTTAGTACACTTATAGAATGTCAGTAAGAAGGTGGGTGAGCAGAGATTTATTTTTAACCCCAGTATCTGAGCTGGCTTCTCAGTGCGAGTCATCTTGGGTAGATGATGAATCACCCGAAACTGACCCCTTCCAGAAACTTCTGTGAAAGCCGCGCAGAGGGAAACCTTCAGTTTCTCAGCTCTTCCCCCACCCCACCCCCAGGCGATTGAAAGGAAGTGCTGGGGGGTTGTTTGCCAGCAGGGTGGACATCACCTCCAGAACAGCCAGCGGCCCAGAGTTTGTCTTCTCTCCCTTTGTGTGGGGACACACACGGTGTCCCCGGTGTGAGAGGGAGCCGCATCTGTGCCAAGAACTCGTTTTAAATCCAGCCTCTGAGTACAGAGTGGCAGGGTCCCAGGGTCCCGGGGACGCCCTCCTTCTGCCTGCGTGCTCACTAAACCGTCACCTTGGACGGCTCTCCTTGCAGGAACAGCAGCGATAACCCATGAGGGCATGCGCCGGGTCTGCCGTGTGTAGCTCGACACCCCGCGCCCGTCACAGGGCTTCCAAGGAGAAGGATTCCCTGAGTTAAAGGTGCGGATGCTCCTCCAGTTCAGACACCACCTGTTAAGTGCCGAGACTCTGCCTGGACATCAGTTTCTCCCAACTTTGGCTCAGGTCCTGGCTCCCATCCTTGATGGCCCCGTGTCCTGGGGCAAGTCACTGTTTCTATGCCTCACCAGCAAGGCTGAGGTGACAATTCTGTGCAGAAGGTTGCTACAAGAATTCAGCCTTGAGCACCTGGCTTATAGAAAGTGCTCTAAGTGTTAGTTCTTCTGTTTGGTGTTTTGAGATCCAGCCAGATCAGTTGGCGATGTCTCTGGGGCAGCGGGCATCCTGGAGTTCCACAGCTCGGAGGGATCCTGAGGCACCCTCTGGTCGTGTGTCCCAAATAACATTGAAAACCCTCTGATGGGTTTTCAAATGACAGGAGTCTTCGGCAACCCAGAAAAGGAGGCAGCTGTAGCAGTTGTGTTCTTATTAGCTGTGTCCCAGGCTTGCGCTGGGCGCCCTGCTTCCCTGCAAGGCAGCAGCCTGCTCTCTCCCTCCCACTCTGACATCCACGGGTCCGTAGCAGCCCCAGAACATTCTGGGGGAGAGGGTGAGTGCTGCTCAGCCTATGCCTGACTAATTGACTAGCTGGCTGTTTTCTCTACACGACACCCAAAAGAAGGCTTTATTCTCTGTGCCTCCTGCCCACCCCCACTTTCCACCCCTTCTTGCATATCTTGCATCTTCACACCTCACACCGCCCCTGCCCCTTTCTTGAGAGACAGCGGACCCCTCCAGGGAGAGGCAGGATAATGGGACGACTTCAGGCACGGACTCGGGAATGCAGCTTTGGGGGTTTGGATCCCAGCTCTGCTGGTGAGCTGCTGTGTGAACTTGGGTAAGTTGCTCAGCCTCTCTGTCTCTGCATCTCCTTGTATACGCACGGGAGTAACAGTTGTTCCTACCTGACTGGGCTGCTGAAAGACTTAAACATGCCAAATGCATGGAAAGCCCTTAGGATGTGACCGGTATAGAATAAGTCTTGAGTGAAGGTTCGCTAGAACCAAAGGCCTAAGTGATGATGTCACCAAAAGAAGGTGGGGAGGCTGCAGCTAGGAGAGCTGGATGGAGTCCAGCTGCCAGGGGCATCACAATGCCTGCAGATCCCGTGTGTCGTGGATTTGCTGTGCCTTCTAATGGCAGCTCTCGATAGCAAACTTGCCGAAAGGGCTGTAAGGGCTCACAGAGGCCATGACTATTTTGCCTGAGAAATACTTGTGGAATGCAGAAGTACTGATGATAATAATAATAGTTACCATGTGCTGCATGCTGCCTATGTTCTAGGCACTTTCATAGATACTGACTGATTCAATTTCCACAACAATCCCATAAGGTAGCATTAATAATTTTTATCTGTCTTCATGAATGAGGTATTTGAGGTTCAGGGTTGTTCAGTAACCTGACCAATATCACGCAGCTCATGAGTGGTGGAAGTAGGATGGGAAACCCCAAAAGATATCCCCTGCGTGCTGCCTACTTATCTAGGCAGCAATGAGGGGGTGACTAAAATGCAGTCCTTTCCCAGATGCAGTAGCTCATGTGAAAATTTCAGGTTGGGCTTGAAATGGGGCCAGGAGCAGCTTGAGAAGGAGCCACAGGTGCCGTGTGGCTCAGGGCGCCGGAAGGCAGGCACCCCGTGAGGGCCCCGCCGTGGGGCGCTGTCCGTTAGGGCCCCGGCAACACGGCTTGGATGTCTGCACCCAACATCGGGGCTGGGTGACGGTTCCGATAAGCCACCTGGCCCCTTCCCCACCGCCACCCATGCCAGTTGAGAAGAACTGAGTCTCCATTCTCTACAGCAATCTGCAGTCAGATTACAATTCAAGGAAGCCTGCATCCTGCTAATATTTGACCCAAAGCCTTTTGTTATTCCTCCCTAACACAAGAATAAATCCAACCGTGTAGCATAGGTTCAGAGCTCTCTTGGTCTTCCCATAGCAGATCATTGCTTCCCAGAGTGTGTTCCTTGGATCTCCAAATCTGTACTACGTATATAGTTCTACGTAAGAAAAACAAAACAAAAAGTAAAACGTGTTCTGGGTTCCAGGAACCTTGGTTATGGCGTGGCTGAGCGTGTTTCTTCCCTGCCGAGCTTCTCAAAGCCTTTAACGCACTAAGACACATTGTGAGCCTTCAAGGGGGAGCAGCTCTTTCCAGTCTTATTTGGCACCTTCATCTTTGCATCCAGGAGCCCTCTTGGGGATTGGTGTTTGGAGAGGCACAGCCTGAGAAATGGTGCTGTTACCCATGGAAGCCGTTGAAGGTGCTGTGTGTTCAAATCTACTTCAAACAGATCAGTCGATCTTTCATTTTACATTTAATTAGAAAACAAGGCAGAGGTCCCACAACAGAATCCATGACTGAATTAAGCTACAGAGCATTTAGAATTGAAGCACAGAGAAATGATTAGAAGGCCGGGACATCTCTGGACCTTGAAAGCAAAGGGCTTCTTTCATTTGCATTGGGAGTTAGAAGTTAAAGACAAAGTACTTTGCCGAGTCCAGGTTCAGTGCCAGGGAACAAGGCTGCCAGGGTGAAAATGGATAATTAACGATCACGGGTGGCTGCAAGGATGGCGATGGCAGAGGGAAGGTAAGTGGCAAAGGAGGATCACCTGGTGACAGAGTGCCCAGCTGGGAGGGGCACCAGTGAGCTGCTGCGAGAGCAGAGTGGAAATTCGCAAAACTTGGGAAGCAAACAGCTGCTGTTCCGTTTTTAAAAACCTGTTATTTTAATTGAATTTATTGGCGTGACACTGGTTGACAAAGCCATACAGGCTCCCAGTGTACGACTCAATAAATCATCATCTGCACACAGCATTGTGCCCATCACCCCAAGCAAAGGCTGTCTTTGTTTGCATTCCTGCGCCCCACCCCTCTGCCCACTTTCACCTCCCCCTTCCCCCCTCTTCCCTCTAAATAGCCCCAGTTCTGGCTGGAGGAGAGGAAAGGGACCTCAAAGGCCTGGGATGATCCCGCGTGGTTTCCCAATGTTCAAACAAACGCTTAGCGGCCTTGAGCTCACCAGTCAAATGACAGCAGTCAATAGTTTGTTGCGTCTTTGACATCAGAACACTGGCTCGGTAAACTTGAAAGCACCTGACAGATTTTCCTCCGAGGTCCCTCAGACCCTGATGAAAGACCGCTCACTGCAGCCCCACAGGGTGGCCAGCGTGCGCCTGGAGACGATGGGATGGCCAGGTCAGAAAGCCTGGGTGGGGTGCGGTGGGCTGTGAGGGCCGGTGGGAAGGAAGGGATCGCTTTATATTCCTGGAGAAAGAGGAGATGTGAAAAGCTGGGTGGGTAGGTTATTATAAAACATGGAGCTTTTCCTAAGGGAGGAAGTAATGTGAGCTTCCTCCTGTGAACCCAGCCGTCCCCAGAAATGTAAAGATTCAGAGAAAAAAGTAAAAATGGGAAAGTATAATACGGTTATCAGAAAAACAATTGATTCTGAAATGTCTCAGGATGGTGGATAAAATGTGTAGGTCTCCATACCCCAGTGTCTAATAATATACCAGGCACCTGGTGTGCTTCTCAATGAATGTACATTGAATGAGTGAATGAGTGGATAAATGATACTTATATCTTTCCATATGGAATTGCCCACCTGTCAGTGATGGCTTAAATGACACATTGATGACGTGTTCAGTGACAAGTTGGAAAAGCTGTGGCTTGTACAAAATCATCATCTGTGATTGCATCTTGAAGAACCTTAGCACCCAGGAAGTATGGGACCCTGCCCTTAATGTGACGTCTTCTGCACTCAACCCACAAACCCCACCTCTGCCATTTACCTGTTGTGTGATAGCTGTGCTCCATTTCCGAGAGCAGGGTGCCATGTGTGACTTCATTAAGATTGTGCTGTCAGCCTGTTAACCGTGCTGCAAAAGCTCTCAGGTGCCCATTCAGAGGCAAAGGTATGAGTGCTGTTGCATTGTTACCTGGGCTTGGTGTGGTGGGAAAGCCAGCAGGCTTGTTTTACTGTGGAAAGGTATCTTGTGATGTTGCTAAATCACATGAGGTGTGTGGTCCAAGGTTCGACACGGGGCCCCTTTGCATTATTACTCTTTCCTCTTGCAACCAAGTATGGGTGTTCCAGTGATCATCAGCTCTTCTTGCTGTTCATTCTTTTCAAATTGCTTCTTTTCTCCTTCAGAACTGGAAAGAAAATGGCTGATATTCCTTTAGTCCTTCAGGACACACCTATTGTGTGCTCACTATGTTTGGGGCACAGTTTTCAGGTTTACCGGAATTGGGACAATACTCAAATGCTCCATCGTTTGCATGTTGATTTCCATTTTCAGAAGCTCAAAAGATGGTAAAAAAATAAGTCAAAGGAAGCTGAAACTGCTGATAGTCACAATTTAAGTCAGAAAGCATGGACAAGTTGGATTTTGAGTGAGGGTTTTTGGTATGTGCTCGGCACTGTGGATGATGCGGAGTGTTGTGAACAGCCTGATGCTGTTCCTTTGACAAGAATATAAACTACGTATTCCGTTCGCATTTGTGCCCATATCTTCCCACTGTTTACAACCTACTCCTTAAAGTTCGTGTGTGTATAGTTTTTAATTTCATTTAATTTTATTGTCGATGCTATGACAGATATCCCCACTTTCCCCCCATTGCCCACCTCGCCCATCCCCATATAGTTATCTTTTTTAAAAGGCCATTGTTATTACAATGATAAAAGTTTTATATGCTTATTAGAGAGAATTGTTAAAATGTTTAAAAGCATAAATAAGGGTGGGGGGAATCACTTTCAACCAGAGATAATCACCATTGAAATGCACCCCCTCCCGGTCATGATATGTGGCAACACGTAGTTGACATCATGGTACATGCCTTTCCTTGTATATTTGCTTTCTAGGTTGCCAGCTCCCTCCTTTTTTCCAGAAAGAGGACTTAAACCATTTTACTATAAATTCTTGTTCTAAGTTCCTTTCTTACGTCCACTCTGCACCTGCGGGCCTTGTACAGGACCTGCTTTTCGAACGTGCACTAGGTTGCCTGGGGGCGTAGGAGTGGGATCACACCTCTTCGTGGCTCTGTCATACTTCACTGTCGCTGTGGCATCCTTTGCTCAACCTGTTTGCTGTGATTGAACTGGCCTATTTCCAATTCGTTTATTTTATAAATAGTGCTGCGAAGGATCATCTCTGTCTGAACTGATTTTATTTTTCTCGGCGGCCATTCCGCGCACCGTATTTCTAAAATGAGGTACCAGGTCCATGAACAGAAACAGATTTATAACACTTTTTACCAATTTCCAGAAAAACTGAACCCAGTTGCTCGTGCCACCCGCGATTTCCAAATGCACTTGTTTTCACGAAGCCCTCATCGTGTCGGAGGAAAGCCGTGGTGGTCACAGCTGCTGCCTTCATAGGGGTCTCAGACTAAGTTAAATACGTTTGGTTTTACTTTGTAAAACTCTTACCCGTTTGTAACAAGAGATCCATGTAATGCTGACAATGAAAATGTGTGCGTTAAATGAGTAACAAGTTAGTTATTATCTAAATAAGCAATGTACACAATGCATTGTTAGAAAATAAGTTTCTACATGTGTGATAAAAGTAACATAGTGACTTTAAGTTTGGGAAAAGTTCTGAAAAGACAAGGATTGTTTCTGTTTTCATTTCCCTTCATTTGTTTTTCTTTTTATTTTCTTCCCAAACTGTCAGAAACTTTATATCTCTCAGTGCCTTTCACTTACCCTAAATGTTTCCAGACAAGCCTGAATAAGAAGAGGAGTCGTATACCTTCAGAACCAATTTCCTTTCCAGTGATGGAGAACAGTCCTTGAATTTATTGCCCCAGACAAAAAAGTTGCACTATGTTGCTGATGGAAAATGGCTGTCTTGGAATGCTCCCCATTTCTGGCCCCATCCCGACCAAAGGCATCCTGCCCGGAGGCCCAGGTGAGCCCTGGGGACGCCTGGAGCCTTAGCGACCTTAGCACGTGCACGGCCGTAACACGCGGTCCAAGGAGCTCACCAACGTTAGTGAATTCTTTCCAACTGAGCCTTTTTCCCATCCAGGGACACCGGAGATACCAAGGGCATTATCCTTGTAAATTTTATAGAATAAAGCAACTCTTGCCCATATTATCCCTGTTAAAAATCAACTTGTGATTTCTATGGGTTGATTATAGGTTTGTGAGGATGAATTTGGAAAAAAAAGTCACAGGCTCCCCTAATTCAGGCGTACTTGATGGCACCCCACCCATTCGGGAACACCCACCCAAGGCATGGCCAGGTACAAGGCTACAGATGCTTTAGAAGCACTGAGACTGGTTGTCTTACAACCTGCTCAGAAGACCCAACGAAAGGTAGTAGGCAGTTGGCCACATGCTCTGTATTTCACATGATTGTATTATTTATATCTAAAGAGAAAAACAGCCCTGGCTGGTGTAGCTCAGTGGATTGAGCTCGGGCCTGCGAACCGAAGGATCGAGGTTCGATTCCCAGTCAGGGCACGTGCCTGGGTTGCCAGGCCAGTTCCCGGCAGGGGACATACAAGAGGCAACCGCACATTGATGTTTCTCTCCCTCTCTCCTACCCTTCCCCTCTGAAGATAAATAAATAAAATCTAAAAGAAAAAAATTAAAAAAAAAGAAAAAAGAAAAAAAAAAAGAAAAACAAGCCTGTAGTGGGCAGGACTCTTGTTCATCCCCTGCCACGCTCTACGTGAGAAAACCGAGGTCCGCGGAGTTACCTTGCTCGTCCAGGGAGACAGTCAGTGGAGGTGTTGAGTCTGCATCTATGGCCGGCCTTGCTCCCAAGCTGGTGTGCTGAGCACGCACTGCGGATGTGCAGCATCCCCGCAGGGAAACAAGATGGTCAGCAGGTGGGACCCAAGGGTGCCTCTCTCTCAGTGAGCCTCACGATGCCCCCAAGTACTAATCACCAACAATGGTGGGAGTTTTGGGGGAGGACAATGGGAGTGGGGATGTGGGAGGAAGGCGTGGAGGGCCAGGGCGATGGAGACAGACCTCCAGGACGCCGAGGTGTGAAGCAAGCCCTCCAGGGTCAGTTTCAACCCCTGACCCTCTGGCCCCTGGTCCTTTTACATCCCGAGGGCAGAGTCTACACTTGAAGCCTTTCTACCAACCAGGTGGGGGCATGTGAACTCACACTGGCCGAAGGAGCCTGCGCAAGGGAGAAAGTCTTTGAGGCCTTGTGCCTCGTCCTTGGCATTCAAGCAGATTTTACATCACACTCCATTGTCTACTTGTGTTTATTTCAGTATCAACATTATGGCTTAAACTACCGTGTTTCTCCGATGTATATGTAATTATTTATAAAACTTTGTTGATTTCACAACAGCCTTTTGGGGGGAACTAATGATAAGTTCCATTCCGTTTTCAGAAATATTAAAGTGTGGGGACAGTGTGTATCTCAGAATCAAGGCAGTTTGGCATATTCTGAGTAAAACTGCGGCTCGTGGAAGATGTGGCGTGTTTCTGGTGGGGCTGGGCCTGTCTTCTGGTACCTACTCCTGTACCTGTCAGGGTAGATGAGTACCTTGGCCTGTGATGCATAGCCTTAGGTGTGTCGTGGGGTGGGGGGGATGTGCTGTGGTCAGGGCTCAGGAGTGGGAGGAATTGCCTGTATTCTCCTGGGTCCTCCTGCCTTCTCGGACTTCTAGCTGGGCAGTGTTTTTCCACCTGGCGCTACTGGCACCTGGGGCCAGATACTTCTTGTTGTGGGAGGTGTTTGATGGTGTCCCTGTCTAGGAGTAGCATCCTGGTAGTCTCCCAGGTATGACAACCAAAAATATCTGCAGATATTACGACCTTGCCCCTGGTTGGGAACCATGATGCCAGGGAAAAAGAGACACGCCCGAAGAAGTGGGCCAATACAGGGCCTTTGCCTTCATGCTTTTCTTTTTACTGCAAGAGGTCTCTCATCCCCGTGTGCCACCAGTAGGACACCTCTGAAATCTCACAGTTGCCTGTATCGTTGGCCCATTATCTGTGAAATGGCCACACCCACAGGTTTCTAAGGACCTTTCTATGAGTGAAATTTTTCTCAGTGGTTGATAAGCTTATAGAATAGTAATAATGACAACCCAGATCGCCATTCTAACACATCTGTTGAAGTCTTCCTTCCTCGGTTGACCATGGATACTAACATTGCACTCACCGCTGTGGTCATGTTCTCTGTTTATCTAACTAACATCCTTTCGGGTGAAGCTTTGGCTTATAAATGAAATAGGAGTCAAAAGGCACAGATAATAATAAAGCCTAAAATGTTATTTACCAGGAAGTGGGTTAGATACCAACATGGTCCAGTGGTGGTAGAAAGATGACAAGGCTCCTCCTCCTCCAGAGGACTAGCTCCTGTCCGCCCTGTCGTTGGTGACGTTTGCCAAGGGCGAGTGAAAGGAACTGTCCCCTTCCATTTCTCCGGCAGTGCGGGTAGCATTATCTCACTCCCACCCTCCCAGCCTCGTCCTCAGGGTGAACTGGGCCCACTGCGGCGCATTAGAAAACAAGGGCAGCTCCCTCCCTGTGGTTGGGTACACCACCCTAAGGCATTTTACAGCTCCAGCTGGGAGGCGCCCTATCAGGGGGAGAGGTTGTGTGAGTCCTTCGGAGGAGTGCGCTGGAGCCTGGTGGGCTTCTCAGGAGGCAGCAGTGGAATGGCTTCCAGAACGACGGGGTTGGCTCCAGGACGGGATGGAAAAGCCTCCTCCCTGTGACCTCGGCCACGGCGGGAGTGGATAAAGAGCTAACCTGCCCTGCCTGCCAGCCAAAAATAGTCCAGCCACGTCACGGGCTTTCAGTCATTAAACCTTCCCTCCAGGGACGGCTGTGGCTTGGACTGGAAAGGGGCCATGGATGGGTTAAGGTAATTCACTCCCCCTGCTGACATGCTGACACTCCCTCTCACATCAGAGGCAGGCCTGAGAGTCGCGCTGGATGGAGGTGTGAGTTCGTAGCCAATGCATGGAGTGTGAGCGGCAAGGCGGGGTCACATGTGTCAGTGAAGCTACTTTCAGATGAAGCCATTCTTTGTCTTTGCTCTGAGTAATGTAGACATTTGTTACGGTCAATCAGCTTATTTTGGTAACTTTTGGCTTCTTATTATAAAGGTCAATTCATGGTTGTTGTAAGGAGTTTGACCACAAAGAAAAGAATCAATAAGGAGGCAAAAATCCATCCATCACCCCAGCATTCCAAGCAGCCACTGGAAACCTTTCGTGCCTTTTTATTTTGTACCTCGATACGATGGGCGGTTTCTGTAAAACTGCAATCCTACGCAGCTTTTTGTCTTGCATTTTAAATGTACGTGCAGAGTCCTCTCAGTGATGCCGTGTCTCATGAGGTCATGATATATTACTTGAAAGCCAGACTGGTTTTAGCTTATTAAGCCCCTTGGGGCCAGGGCTGAGGGGGAGGGATGGCGGCACACATGTCCATGCGGGCGGGGAGAGGCTCTGGTCCGGAAGGTTCCTCAGGCAGACTCGAGGGTTCCAGAAGCAGCTGCTGGGCTGTCCCTGAGAGGGGAGGAGGGTGGGTCGGCGAGGGCGGTGGGGAGGGAATGGGAATTAGGCTGGCCTCCCCGGGGAAAGCGGTAGACAGCGGGTAGAGCCGGGGCTCCTGTGGAAAGTATTCTGTGTTGGATTCTGTCTCTGCCAGCAACCAGCTGCCTGACTTGAATTGAACTAGCTATCCCTCCGAAGCTCAGTTTTCCCATCCATGAAGTGGAACTAGTGATAATATCTATTTCATTGGGTTATTGGAGGAGAGCTGACTATGTTCTCAATAAGTGTTAGTAATCATTAGTTTATGATTTTGATTCATCTCTCAAATGAAGACTGGGTCAGCTGATTCCATTATACGAGGATAGTGGGTAGATGGGTTTACTCCATAAGAAAATCTTTATTTGGAAATAAGAATGTTGGTGGGCTTTAGCAATGGTTTTCCAGAGAGAGGATGGGGTCAAGGTTTAGGGGGTCAAAGAATGGAACCTGAAGGCTCCTTCCATTGGTATTTTCCAGGTGGTGAGCTGAGGGTGCCTTCAGTGCTGGGCAGGGGGTCATTGCCCCCACCAAGGTCTGCATCCGGACCAGGACGCTCCATCCCCAGCCAGACACCTTCCCAATCGGGTTTGATGGGGCAGCTAGGAGTTTTGGAATAAATCACCAAAATGTTTGTTGCTTCCGCCAAGTGCCTCAGATTCAAAAGCTGGGATAACATCCCATCCCAGTGGGCTTTTGCGGAAAGAGCCGCTGGTGGCTGGGGTTCAGGTCTGGCTCAAGTCAGGAGCCAGGACGCAGGATGAGGTGGTCAGAGAGACCTGGGTAGGAATCCCCGCTCGCAATTCGTTAGGTCTGGGACCTTGGCCAAGTCTCACAACTCGGCCCCTCTTCACCTCCTCTCTTCATTCAGGGTAAACATTTGTACCTTCCGAGTTTTTATAAGGATTAGTAGAGGTAAATAAAGGCTGTGATGCGGTAATGCCATGCTGCCATTGACGTGGGTGCTCAGGAATGTTGATACCATCTTCTCTCCACCCCCACCGCCCTCCTGTAAGATAAAACAAGGTCGAAAAGAGGTTTCTGGCGTCTTGATCTGTGACAAGGAACTGGAACTCGAAGAGTTAATGAGTTACAGGCTCGCCCAGGCTTTTGGGTTCCTAGGAGACTGACAGCTGGTCCTCTTCTCATTGACCGTCAGTCAGTCAGCGTTTTCTGAAAATCAGTAGTGAGCTTCCAATATTTCCCGGCAGGTCCTGGCAGATGGCCACTGAGCTTGCACTACGTGAGGGTGCCCGACTGAGCCCTTCGCCTGGTGAGCCCCTTGAGGGCTTTCATTTCATAAAGGAGAAAAGCCAAGGCTCAGAGACATTAAGAAATGCACCTCAAGTTTCTCAGCTGGTAGGGGGTGGAGCTGGGAGTGGTCTTCCTGCCTCCAGAGTCCCTGTTCATGCCCACCCCAACTACGGGACTTCTGCTCTCTCCTGGAAAAAAACAGGACAAAATGGACTAGACTGGTCCTTCAACTGCTAAGTTGGGAGCCCTCTAAACCCAAGGACAGCATGCTGCCCTCTCCATCCCCTCCCAGGCATGCAGCAAGCAGGAAATCATGGAGGAACGTGCTGGAAATCCAAGCACCTGGGCCAGGCTGCTGCGAAATGCAGACGTCCTATGAGGAGCAGCAACCGGATACCTGTCTCTGATATGGAGAGACCAGGACCTTCTCGGAACTTTCCCGGTGGGCGCCTGGAGAGGAGGGCCCTGAGAATCTAGAGAGGAAGGACGTTTTTCCCTCTGTATGCCCCCACCACGGGGCAGGAAGACAAGGCGGAGAGACAAGGTGCTGGGACGTGGAAGACAGCTCTGCTGGCTTCACGGGAACAGACCGTCTGAGTCACTGATTTCCAAGCCCTGGGCACCTGCTGGAGGCAGTTTGGGGGTCTGCAGTTCACCGAAAGAACCCGTGTTGCTAAGGACACTTGGCAAATTGCCCCGGCTCCAGCGTTCCCTTTCATGTCTTGTTCCTGGTGGCCTGCGGGCTTTTGATTCCCCCTGCATCTTCGGCTTCTTCCTGACTCTCCCCTTCAATGTGGCCTTGGTTTTTCATCTTTCTTTTCAACTGTATAGCTCACACCTCAATTCAAGCTTCATACCTCACTACCTGGGTTCCTGCGACACTACCCTCCACGCCATTCATGTCTCTGCTTTGAACCTCGCTCCCAGATTCACCTCCCACCATATTCCACCTGTGTCAGAAGCTTGCCTTTCCCATCCGGTCTCTTAGCTTTGTTCTCTATTTCCTCTGCCTGGTGTCTCCTCCCGCCTTTTCTCCCCCTGTGGGGGGGTCTACCCACAGTCTCCAAACCCGGCACACATCCTTCCCCCTTGGCACGCTGTTTCAACCTGTCCATCAACCTCTTTGTCGTCACAACTCCAGCAGCCCTGCTGTGCGTCTACAGCGGCTCCTTGGGCAATTAATCACACGCTTCCTCTTACCTCCTCCTAGACTGTTATTTATCTCCTGGACCCTAACTTCTCACCTGTTTGCCTTCCTCTCCATATATTGAGGTGTTCTTTAAATGTAATGTTTCTGTCTAATTTACTGTGTGTTTGCTTCCTACATGGCACCCTGCTGAGGGTTGGGCAACAGCGAAGAGGAGTATGGGGTTTGCTCATCAATAACTACTTGAGAGGCGACCCTCAGAAATGAGTGTTCGCTGGCCCAGCCCAGTTCGAGACAGTTCCTTCACCAACCCCAGGGGAGGCCAAGCCAGGCCTGCTTCTGCTGTTTGCATTCACGTCTCTCTTCTGGAAAAGCAGATGCCTGCGGAATGCTTCCCTGTTGGCCGGGGCTCACAGCTGCTCCTACTGTGGCTCTGAATACATCAGTGCCAGGATTCAGTGGCTGTGTCCACAATTCCTCCTCTGGTGACCCTGTCCCGATGCTGCCCTTGGGCTGGGCACTTCCCTTGAGCAAGATGACCCAGTCCGGATCCAGGCGGAGCCCAGGCCTGTCGCAGGGAGCCTGCCTCCAGGGAGGGTCAGAATGGGAAGCTGGCGTCAGAGAAAGCGGCCCTTCCGGCCTTTTCTGCATTTCTCAACCTCACGGCATCCGGCTTCTCTGTCTTGGGTTTGGTCATTTCTTTAACAAACATGGGCTGAGCACGATGATCTGTTTTCCCAGGGCCCCCCTAGCAGGGGCGATGCAAAGGTACACAGGACAGTCTCCACTCTCAATGGGCCCTCATCTAAGAAACAAAGGAAATGCTAATTGCTGAACACAAGGATGGCAAATGCGGTCACAAATGTGGCCACGACACAGTTTTGTGTCCATGGCAGCTACTGCTAATCTACCACAGAACTCATGCATTTTGAATCTGGATTCAGCTTCAGAATCCTTCTCAACACACCGCTCCAGGAAGAAGCTCCTACTGGACTGGGTTTTTCCCATGAGATGAAATGAGCTTGTAATCCATTCTCGTCTTTAAGGTGGTCCAAAGGCCACCGGGTCGGAGGGCGTTCAGAAGAGCCATTGTGCGGAGCTGCCACCTCTGTCCGGGGCAGACGAGGGGACTCCTTTCTCGGGGCGTTCCGAAGTGACACTGCTGTGGGGAGCCCCTAAGACGGCTCCTTATGACACCTCCATGCCTCTTCCACTCTCTCGTGGCTCCTTTCTGTCCGCGTCACAGAGGGTTCTTTGCCCCCCTCTTTCCCCAGAGGTAGCTATTTCTCAAGATTCAACTCTCGTCCTTCTTAAGGTCTTTTTTCTTGCTTGTTCTCTCAGTTCAAGTAGTGAACTCTCTCAAAGCTTTGTCTTTAGACACGTCTTTTCCCAAAGTCTAACTTCCTGTGTTTGGCATCGGGGCACCTGTATGATCTGAATCTGTTTATCTCTCCAACTATCCTGCAGGCTCTACCCCTTGCCCACAGAACCTCTACTGTGGACCATACGCTCTTCTGGCTGCGGTCCAAGGCGTGTGGAGTCAGTGTGGGGCGTCTTGCCCCCATTCCTCGGCACATCCTCTGCCCCTTCTTTCTGCTTTGTCAGATCTTAGCAAGCCTCGCAGTCTCGGCTGAGCTGTCCCTTCACCTGGAAAGTCAGTTCTGACTTCGTTATTTCAGAAGAGAGCCAACATCACGGGCTGAGGTTCTGACCATCTTACTCTCTCAGTCATTCAGCAAACAGTTCCTGAGCACCTCAGCAAATTGAATTTGCAGCGAAGACGATAGGAACCTGCCCTCACGGAGCCTAGAGTCTGGTTGTTTTGGTTGTCGTTAATCTGGTTTTTATGTCACATCTCTGCTTGCGGTTGGGTCCCAGTCTCTGTGTCCAGCCACAGTCCTGGGGAGCTACTAGATGCTCAACACATTCTGAGCGGGCTGCCGTAGACGCTGGTGAATATGTGGTCCTTAGGGAGGCTCACCAAAGGTTGGAGGGCTGGAAAAAGCAGGGCCAGCCTGTGGAGGCTAAGGGAGGGAGACATCTTCGCTCTACGCCAGGTCCCGGAGCTGCAGGAGCTGGGAAAGCAGTCGTGGTCAAAATGCATGAAGAACATGGGTCTGTGTTTGAGTTCCAGATCTTCTTCTTACTAACCATGAGACCTGAGCAAGTTATTTAACTTTTCGGTGCCTCGGTTTTCTCATCTGCAAGATGGGCCTCAAAATAATGCCACCCTTACCCAGTGGTTGTGAGATTTCAGTGAGAAAATGAGTTCAGTGAATGTAAAGCACTTAAAACAATGCTTGGTACAAACATTGGCTATTAGTTAGACTTCCCTGACAACAGGATTTGCTATGATTTTCACTTCCTTTTATATATCTTTCTCTAAACAAAGTGCATGCTATTTATATAATCTGAAAAACATACCATAAAACTATTTTTATTTTTTTCTAAGAGACCGGGAAAGAGTCTGGTGGGTAATGGGGTCATAGTTACCCCTGCCAGCCCCTGCCCCTCCCCCATGCATATTTCTTGGGGCCCGTGGTGCAGGAGGAGGGAGTGGGGTGTAAGCTTCAAAACCGTCCCTCCCAGTCCCAGCAGCCTCCCAGGGTGGTGTCAGAATTGGCACCCGGCGCGTCTCGCAGCGCGGTCGGGAAATGAAATCATGGGCTGCCCCTCCGCGGGGCGGATGCAATCATCACACAACACAGTAGCAGGCCGAGGGCCGGGGTTCCTCGGGACTCGGAGGAAGGAGGGAGTGCCAGACTGCGAAAAGCAGGAGCCAAGTCCACACGTTTTATGAAGTGTTTTATGGTGAAGCAGTAATTGGAACCCAGTTAGTTAGCAAGAATTATTGGGCGTGATGGTCTTAGCGCGGCGAGTCCGGTGGGGCCTCGGGCAAAGCGGGAGTGGAATGAGAAACAGGTTCCGTGAGTGTCGTGGAGTGGGTTGCTTGGATTCAGCACGCTGTTTAAATCAACTTATTTGTTGTTTTTAAAATTTCTGTTGTTAAGTCTGTGGCTTTTGGAGCATTCAAAACCTGGAGTCGCAAAGTATTCATCAGTTACTCACTCTGGGTCTGAAACAGGGCTACTTAGCTGAGTGGCGTGTGGTTCGATTCTCTGACTGCCCCTGGAGACTATAAATGCCTCCAGGTCACTTCCAGCTCACAACAGGGGTGGAATCTGATCTGATCAGGCGCTCAGGTCTCCTGCAGACAGAGGGGCAGCAAGCAGTTCCGGGCTGTGCTCTTCACTGCCCCAGGTGAATCTCTCAGTCCCCCGGACTGAGGGTAGGGCCTCGCATCCTTTTTGAAATTCAGAACCAGCAGATTTTCTAAGGAATGCATGTGGCTTCCTCATTGTCTCTCCTGTGCCCATGGCAGCCAGGACTCGGCCTTTTGGAGCTGCCATGTCAGAGCAACAATCTTAGGTGGCTGGGTGAAATCAAGGTTCTTAACTAAGGGCCCAGGATAACGGGCATCAGGGGTCCTAAGTTGCAAGGGAAACTTTTCTGTACTTGCATTTTCAGGGAGAGTCCCTTAGTCCCATGAAGGAAGCACTCACAGAATGTTGTCAGTGGGCAGAATAGTAAGGAGGTCCTCTTCCCTGTCCCTAGAATTCACCAGATTGCCTCTGCCTCAGGGCCCTTGCACATGCTGTTCCTACTCTCAGAATGCTTTTCCCCCAGATCCCACATGGTCACCCCTACTTTCTTTGTCACTGACTAGATGTCACTCTCTGGACTACCTTGTATAGCATAATGTTCTCTGGCCCACTCACCATTGCATCGCTTCATTGTTCTTTATGGCACTTACAATATTACATGACATTATTTGTTTACAACCGCCCTTTAGTGTTTAAGCCTCCATTGTGTCCATGGCTGAATCTGTCGAAGGTAAACAGTGCCAAGCCCAGCTCAGCAAATATTTACTGAATGGATGCGTGATTGAACAAATTAATAACTCTGATCGCATTTGAGTCTCAGATGTAAAAAAAAAAATTTTTTTAATGATAGAAACAAGGGTCCGAGTTCTCTGTGGAGCCACGTCTCAGGCGTGAACCTTGGGTCCCAGATGTTTCACCTGCTGTGAAATGGTCCCCGGGGCACCGCAGTAGCTGTTTAGGCAGAAGTCTTCTAGGAATGTCACAATGCTGGTGCATCTATCACTAAGGTCATCAGTCTTTCGAACACACTAGATTTGTGTGTGTGTGCATGTGTAAAAATGGAAGCCTCAGGTCCTGGTGCACAGATATTATTATTATTAATTGTTATTGTTTTTCTGTGCAGATGATGGGCTGTCCTCATTTGAAGATGCCGTCCTGACATGACAGAACACATCGATGTGGGTTTTTGTGCCTCATTTGAGGTTGCACAATGTGTCAGGGAGAGGCAGCAGTGCAAGTCCTACTTGCACCCTGCGATTATTATCACATCTGGAGAAGATGTCCCAGGGTTAAACGGCACTGGCCAGGGCCGGCGTGGGCTGCTGTTTCTGATACATGGACACCCATGCGAATGGGACACAGGTCCCTCTGTTTCTGGTCAAGGGGAAGTGGAATTAGACTGGGGAAAAGATTCCACATTTCATCTAATTTTAAAGGAGAGAATGAAAGGCACCACACTCCTCCAGGAGATACATTCCCTCGGAGAGAAATGAACCTTGATCCCTTCTGGACAGGTTATTTGCTTTGTCTCTTGAGTGTAAACCTCAGAATCACTTCAGACAGAGATTGGGTTTTGTCAATCTCTGATGGGTGAGCTTGAAAGTCACTTCAGCACACAGAGCTGAGGACCTTCCTGATAACTTTTTAAATAAACAACAGCTTCTTTTAAAAATTAATGTTTTCCTGAATTAAAAAATATACTGTTCTCTTCCAAACTTTTAGATAGCTGACTCACCATGCCCCAAACTATGATTTAATTATACAGCATGATACTTGAATACAGCTTTGTTTTAAAAGTCAAAATCTACAAAAAAATCAACAAAAATACGAGGTGGGGCAAAAGTCGGTGTACAATTGTGAGTATTTTCCATACTTACAATCGTGAGTATTTTCCATACTTACAACTGTACACTGACTTTTGCCCTGACTTTTGCCCCACCCTATATTTTAAAAGCCCCCTTTCCTACTGGGCTAAAACCTTTCATTCACCAAGTTAATCCCTGCAAACAGTTTTTTGCTTCTTCTTTCAGAATTTTTCTCCATGTGTAATGAATGTACAGGCACATATAGAATTTCTATATATCTATATCTTGGTCATTATTCCATGTCAGTCAATATAGTGATATATCATGCTTTTTAACAGGCACATTAGTCTTTCAGTGCTTCAAAATGTAGCAGATATTCAACCATCCCCCTATTGATGAAATTGTGGTTACTCTTCAGGTTTTACTTTTACAAACATTCCACAAAGACTACACATCTGTGCACACGTACATATCTTTCGGACAGATATTAAGAAAAATTTTGTGGGGAGGTCAAAACGTATTGCATACTTCTAATTTTGATGGAAACTGCCAAAATCAACCCTCCCTCCACCCCTGCTTCACAATGTAGACTTCCACGTTAATTTTCCCATGTCCTTGCCAATCGTAGATGTTATAACTAAAAAGAAAAGTTTTGTCAATCCGATGTGCCAAAATTGTTTTAATTCACTTTCCCCTGATTTCCAAGGTGACTGAGAACCTTTTCGTGCATGGCTTGTATATGTGCTTCATATGTCAGTCTTTCTGTGACGTGGTTTCAACATTTTCATTGCCAGGACTATTTCCGAACTGTCTCTCCTCCAGGGCTGATTGGCAGCTGGTGGTTACAATACTGAAAGAGTTTCATACTTGTTGGTAATGTGCCCCTGCCCTGTGTGTCTGTTCCCTCGCTCCGCCCCCTGCATCTCCGGCCCCTCACCCCACCTCCCTGGGAGGCAGCACTTGAGAGGTTAATTGCAGCCTCGCAGGTGACCTTCAAGACCTGGTCTCTTGCAGTCCCAGCCTCTATTCAGATTGTTTGGCACCCTGATGTACCATTAAAAAACACTTGGCAATCTCCTCCTCGACTCTCAACCAAATGTACTCAACTTGTACTTTATGATGCTTAGCAGTTTCTGGCCTCTGAGAGATTCTTGCTTGCATACTGCTGGTTTGCTTCTTGAACTGGTCCTTGCTTTGTGTGCTGATTTCCGGGGATTATGCTTACATAATTTCCTCTGACCTTAGCCTGCACAGCGTAATCCGAGAGGGTGTGATGGGGAATAAGATGGCCCTTATGTAACTTGTTATGTAAGAGTGCAGAGATCAGAGTCTCACTGGAGTGTCTGCGGAGTTTTCTAAGTCTTAAAAGTTCGTTTGGACAGAGGTTTATGTTGTCATTCAGTCAATTGAATTCTTTACAAAGCATTCCTTATTTCTGAAATAGCCGCAGGGAAAAGGGAAATAAGAAAGGACAGGATGGCTATTATGTGGCAGGTACGTGGCAGAAATGATTGCATCAGTATAATCTTCTCTACAATCCTCTCGCCTTAGGCAGAAAAGGAAACTGAGGCTCTTAGGATGAAAGTGAGGTGCTGAGGATCATAGAACAAGAAAGGGGTACCACTGGGCTCTACAGGAGACCCATGTTCTTCCCATGGAACATGTGTGTGTGTGCACCCGTGTGTGTATCTGGGTCATGGGACGTGGACTGATCATATCCCATTCTTTTGATGTCTTAAACGTTGTTCACTGACTGCTCTAAAGTCAACAAGGAGCTCAGACCTTTCTGAGGACTTTGAGTGTCTTGGTGGCCAGGCCGAGACCAGCCAGGGAAACAAAACCCTGTCCTGGACCTGGCTGTGCCCAGATGGACTGGAGGCTTTGTGGCTGGGACTTTGGACTCTGATGCCACCCTCTTTCCTTTACCTTTGAGCTGGGGCAGACCCCCAAATAGCAGGTCCCATGCAACTTACTTACCTGGCACGAGCTTCTTCTCTCTGCTCAGAGAAGTGGCACGTGCGTCGAGCTCCCGTGAGGGTGAGTTGTGCAACAGCCCATGAAACAAGGCCTCAGAGGGAAAAGCTGAACCAGGAAGCCTGAGGAAATGGGGTTCTGGTCATTAGGAGAAGAAACCAAGAGGGGCTGTCATGGAAGATTTTGGTAATTCCCTCTTACAGTTAATTCTTACGTCGAAATAGTAATAAACTCATGGCAGACCGTGCAAGCTGTGTGTGAGAGTGTGTGATGATCAGTGAGTCTCCCTCTCACCTGAGATGCCCTGTTATTCATTCTCCTGTGAACCTTCCAGAAATATTATCCGTATCTTTGTAGACACAAATATGTGTGTAGTTTTTATATATCTATCCATCTGTGTCTATCTACCTAATCATCCATCCATCCGCCCACCTGTCCCTTCTTCCTTTCTTTTCAACTTATGCTCATGGTAGACCTGGGTGCTAGCCTTCGCCACAACTCATTAGCTATGCGACATTGGGCAGGTAAGTCTTAGTATGGAAAATAACTATGTCTGTTTCAAAGGATTGTTTTGTTGTTGCAAGCGATAGAAACCTAACTTAATTTGACTGAGGCTAACAAGAGAATGTATTGGCTTACTAGCTGAAGAGTCTAGAAGTAGCTTCAGGCGTAATTGGAGCCAGAGGCTAAAATCCTATCATCAGAACTCTTTCTTTCTCCATCTCTCTTTGTCTTCAAATGCAGGCAGGTCATTTCCATGCAGGCTCTTGGCAGCTCTGGACTTGCATCCTAGCAGCTCAGAAACCTCAGCAAAAAGTGACTCTCCTTGTCATTATTTCTGGCAAAATTCTGAGGTCTGGATCTCATACTCCCACCCCTGAATATTTGTAACCAAATCAAAAAACATTGATTTCCCAGGCCTGAGATGGGCAAGTGGGTGGGATGTACCAAACCACAGAGACGAGAGGGGAGGTGCCTTGGGGGAAGCCCAGGGGCTCCAACCAAAAGAGTAGTAAAATGACACTAGGTAGGCAAGAGCAGCAGGTGTGCAGAGAAGGGGTCTGCAAGGTGTTTTTTTCTTTTTTTGGTAAGGGGCCAGAAAACAATTTTAGTGTTTCTGCTGTAACTACTCAACTCTGCTCTTGTAGTACGAAAGCAACCGTAGACAATAGGTAAATGATGGACCTGGCTGTGTTCGAATAAAACTTTATTTACAAAAACAGGCCATGGGCTGGATTTGGCCCACAGCCATAGTCTGCTGACCTCTGGTCTAAGAGACAGAAAGCACAGGCAGAGCACAGGACGCTCCTCACCCACCTGTTCCAGAGACCGCAGCAAACGACCTCTGGTACCTGCAAAGTATTTAACGAATGCTGGCTATTAGTACTATTACCTGTGTTGTAAGTAAGGGTGATAACAATGGTAACATTGATGAGAATTGTAAGAACACTGATAGGATAAATGAGCTATAGTGGATTATGAGTAGGAGCCAGCAATGTATGCCCGGATTGTTTCTACACGGTGAGTGGGGCTCCCACTCCACGCACTCGTAGAGCTGGAAGGAACTGTAGAGGTATCCAGTGCCAAGGCCTCGTTATTCAGATAAGTCTTGGCCTCATAAAGGGAGTCAGACAATAAAGATTCATTGATTTTTTTTTTTTTTAATTTTCACCAGAGGACTTTTTTTTTCATTGCTTTAGAGAGAGAGGAAGGATGGGAAGAGAGAGAAACATCAGCGTGGGAGAGAAGCATCTATAGGTTGTCTCCCCTGTGCACCCACCCAGGGGACCAAACCTGCCACCCAGGCATGTGCCCTGACCAGGAATTGAACCTGCAACCTTTCAGCTACAGGGCAATGCTCCAACCAACTGAGGCACACTGGCCAGGACAGATTTTTTTTTTTTTTTTTTTTTGACCCAGACTAGATGGTGTGATGACTTAGTATTGGTAAGATTCTTGGCACATTCTTGCACCAGTGGAAAGACCTGATTCTGGACCACCCTGTGTTTTATGACTCGAGAACTCCCAGCGTCTGGGATGACGCACACGTCTGTTTTACATGAGGATTACCAAACACCTCTGTGTACATTTGAAAACAATGAGTAAAATGAATAGTTATTCATTGCCTTATTAACTGCCCTCTTTGTCACTGTTGCTATTGGCTTAGCAAGCTGGCAGCCATCTAAACAGCTAGTTTTCACTTTGGCTGCGTGCTGGTGAAAGGGTGCCCTCAAATCCCCCATCGTTGTGGCCACAGAGAAGCCTGTGAGCACTTTTATCTACACTCAGTGGGTCAGCGCCGTGGGCCAAATTCTTCACGACTGGCAAAGCCCTCCGGGGTTTTGGTTAGCCAATAGCCCTGCAATGATCTAGGAGGTAAATATTTGAAACCACAGCTGTTTAGCTTTTATTGATTTCCCCCAAATTATTTTATTACGTAGGGTCAATAAAAAATATTTAGTGAATCAAAAACAAGCCATAGAATCCTCTTGTCCCAAGCACTATAGAGAACTCAATAAACAGAATGGAACATTTGGGACTTAGTTTACCATTCCTCTAAGCCAAGAATCAGCTAACTTTTCTTTTGCTTTGTATAGGGTCAGATAGTAAATATTTTAGGCTTTGTGGCCATCTGGTGGGCCATGATTTATTTGCTGGCTCCTGCTCTAAGCTCTCATTAGTTAGAAAGAGCAGATCAGAGGATGGAGTATTTGAATGGGCTGCTCAGTTACTTGATGTAGTCTTTAACACTTGGGCTTCAGAGCTGGACATGCAGGCTTGGCTCTGTGGTTCTGCTGCTTCCTGGGTGCTTTTAGGTTTGTTAATCACTTCAGTTTCCTTGTCTACAAAATGGGGGTAATAATAGTCCCCCTTATAGACACTATAGAGCTTCTATGCTCTCTGAATGATAGCAGTATAATCAGTAGTTATTGATAATCAAGCCCAATGGATAAAAGAAACTGTTCAATAGTGTACAGTTAAGCAACTGACCTATCTTGCCACTGCCAAAGGGAACTAGGTGGGAAGGGCCAAGAAAAACCATATTTTGAAAATTTGTATCATTTATTAAGAATGACTGTTTGGGAACTATTAATGCCAACTTCTCAACAAGGGAAACTCTGCAGAATCTAGTGTAGTTCTTATTTTCTTACAAAAATGCTATATAATTGACATATAACATTATGTTAATTTTAGGTGGACAACACAAGGATTTGATATTTGTATACCTTGCAAGATGATCAGCACAGTAAGTCTAGTCAACACCCACCACCTTGCATAGTTACAAAAAATTTTTTCTTGTAAGGAGAACTTTTACGGTCTACTCTCTAGCAGCCTTCAAATACGCAATGCAGCATTGTTAACTATAGTCACCGTGCCATACATTAACATAAGTCACCATGACTTATTTATAACCCCCTTCACCCATTTCCCCTACCTCCGCCTCCTGCCTCTGCTGGAAGCCAGCAATCTGCTCTGTTCTCTTTAGTTATTTGTTTATTTTTAGATTCCCCATACAAATGAGATTTTACAGTATTTGTTGCCTGTGCGATTTATTTTACTTACCATAATGCCCTCAAAGTTCATCCATCTTGTTGCAAATAGCAGGATTTCTTTTACCTGGCTCAACAATATTCCATTGTACACGTGTGTGTATGACACATTTTCTTTATCCATTCATCCTTCAGTGGGAACTTAGGTTGTTTCCATTTCTTGGCTATAACATGGGGATGCATGTATCTCATCAAGGTAGTGGTTTTATTTTCCTCAGATAAATACACAGAAGTGGAATTGCTGGGGTCATATGGTAGTTTTATTTTTTACTTTTTGAGGAATGCCATACTGTTTTCCACAGTGGCTGCACCAATTTTCATCCCCACCAACAGTGCATGAGGGTTCTCTTTTCCTCTCCATCCTCACCAACACATCGTTACTTACCTTTTTGATAATAGCTATTCTAACAGGTGTGGGGTGATTCCTCATTGTGGTTTTGATTTCTATTTCAACTCTTTGTGTACCTGCTGGATATCTGTGTGTTTTCTTTGGAAAAAAAATATCTATCCAGAGCTTTGTTTTTTTTATTTAGATTTTTTTTTTGCTATTGAGTTCTTTATGTATTTTGGATATTAACCTGTCATCAGACATGATTTGTAAATATTTTTTCTCCTTTTCAGTAAGTTGCCTTTTCATTCTTTTGATGGTTTTATTTTCTGTGCAGAAGCTTTTTATTTTGATGTAGTCCCACTTTATTTTTGTTTTTGTTGCTTTTGCTTTTGGTGTCAGATTTTAAAAGCCATCACCAATGCTTATATCAAAGAGCTTACTTGTTTCCTTCCAGGAGTTTATAGTATCAGGTCTTATGTTCAAGTCCTTAGTACATTTCGAGTGAATGTTTGCGGTTGGTGTAAGGTAGTGGTCTGATTTCATTCTTTTCCATGTGGCTGTCCAGTTTTCCCAACACCATTTGTTGAAGAGATTCTCCTTTTCTCATTGTATATTCTTGCCTCCTTTGCCATAGATTAATTGACCATGTAGATGTGGCTTTATTTCTGGGTTCTCTATTCTGTTCTCTTGATCTTTGTATCTGTTGTTATGCTGATGCCATACTGTTTTGATTACTACAGCTTTGTAATGTAGTTTGACCAAATAAATTTTTTTCCTTATTATCTTCTATGGGGAACAATATGAGCCCAGATCATATTTCTTTGTATCATTGCTGAGACCCTAATGCTAAATTATGACAGACTATCTTCCTTTCTCAAAAAAAAAAAGAGGCCTCACTTTCTTCAATGAAAAATCTCAAATGAAAAATTATTCTCTGAACATTTTCTCCAGTCATAGAGCTAAGCCAAATGATCTGTCTCAGGTCAAAATTATCAACATGGGCTGAGATCAACAGGTGAGGAGTGACTGTAGGCCATAGGAGCTCTGGGGCCTCAGCTAATGAGTTCCCTCTGACTTCACCCTGCTGCCCTCGATTTTGCAACTCCTGCTGCTATGGCTGAAGTTGGAAAGAATTTGGCCAAAAGCCACCTATATGCTCAACCTCCTGGGGGAATCCAGCTTTTAATAACTAAGTTTTATAAATATTTCTGAAGAATGATGAGCTATGAGGTTGAGGTTGGCCATGTCTAGGATGCAGTAACTGAAGGAACATCTAAGGTTTATATATTCTCACATTGAATTTCCAGGCTCTTGCAGCCACTGTATTGTGGTGAGAAACAATTGGGCTTTTGATAGAGACAGACGGGGTGTGATTCTCACCTCTGCCCTTTCCTAGCTATTTTACAACAGACAAAT
The DNA here is from genome assembly GCA_039655065.1 of Glossophaga mutica. Lineage (NCBI taxonomy): Eukaryota > Metazoa > Chordata > Mammalia > Chiroptera > Phyllostomidae > Glossophaga > Glossophaga mutica. The sequence goes on from CM077308.1 coordinate 21,867,942, forward strand.
GACTTAATCATGTTTCTTCATCTGTAAAATGATTAATAATCACTCCTCACATTGTATAAAATATGTGTTAAGAGATGCTGCAAGGAACTGCTGACCAGCCTGACTGTACAGGCTGGGGTCCAAATGACTGCCTCTGCACTCCCCCGTCCCCCACTGTAGACTTGTGAAAAAGAAAAGGCTGAAGTCATTCTCAACATTCAGCACTTGCTGAGTCATTACTCCACGGAGTTCTAACCCTGGGGTTATTGATAACAAGGAGAAGACTATGAAAACCCTCCTCCACCCCCTGTCATTGGCTAGCCAGTCACTGACTGTTCCTCAAGCACTTGCCTCTACCTGCTGTCAAGGAAGGTGAGCTCCCAGATCACTCACTTTCCTGTTTTCACACTTGTCCCTGGGGAAACTTTGCTCAAAGTGGTGAATTATGTGGCATCTTTAGTAACGACGTGATTCACTCTGTTAAACCTTACTATATCTACTTCCCTGCCTGGTAAATAGATATTATTCTTGTTTGGGGATTTCACTTAGGCCACAAGGAAAGCCCCATCTATACAATGTTGCCACTGAGGGGGACAGGGGCTGGAACTCAAAGGAGCCAGGCAGGTGTGTGAACAAAACCAGATGGTAGTTTACTCTCCTTTTAATACTTCTTTCAGGAAAACAGCAGTGCAAGCATGATGACGAATGATAGTTGACACTTGGCCTCTGTGTCAGTGAGCAGTAGGGATTGGAGGGGACTGTGGCAGACTGGAAAAACCCTGTCTGTCTAAAGAAATCACTTCTCAGTTTTAGCTGATTGTTGCCACTAAAGGAATCAAGATTTAAAGACAGCTAGATTTTCCAGTACTTTAAGAGGTTGGAAAAATATGGATTTTAATGTAAAATCTGTTAGGTTTTAAGTGTTAGAGAATTCAATTTTTAAAAAGTTTCTGTGTTACCCCTTGAGTTTATAAGCATCTACATAGACTGAGAGGGTGAATTGGTGGGGGAAAATGGTCACGGGACTAATACCTCAAAAACTGTGTATTGCATTTATTGCAACACCCGCCAAGAGGAAAAGCTGGCCTATTTCACTCAAGTTTTATCATGTTCCCTAGACAGAAAAGTGGAAAAACACTTTCAGTAGTTCTCAATAACAAGGTTGAAACAAAGAGCCTCCATGCTTCATTAAGGAAACTTTAAATGATTAACAATTTACTGGAATTTTTTACTGCAAATTAAAAGAGGTTTTAGAATTAATTCCCAACTTTTTATCATTAACATTGCTAAAGCTATTGGTTGTTGAACTTTGCAATAAAGAACTCTGCCTACAGGGGGCGAATGGATCCTGTGACTAATCAGTTATTTCTGGTGTAACCCTAAAGAAAAAGTAAACTTTTTCTGGGTGGCGAGGAGCAGACTTCTGTGGGGGTCCTGGATAAGCTGCGTAGGGATGGGGAAGAGACCCGCTCCAAGGAGCATGCTTGAGGAACAACAGCTGGGCAGCTGTCGGATAATCCACCAGGCCTGTGTTTTGCTCCATGGGCTGAGGAAGTTGAGAGTAAGAAACTGTAGGGAGTGTAAGGCGGAGGAACAACGATGCTTACAGTGACATCTTATCCCGTTTGCTGGGTGGCGTGTGATGTCAGACCTCTTTCTCTTCTCCCGATTCCATACAACGATGAGTTCTCCGTGATGGACTGTGGAGTTGGATCTGTTCTCGAGTAAGGGATGGTGGGCTGAGTGGAGCTAAATGTGGGACTAGGGTCGACAGGGAGGGGGTGCGTAGAGGAAGGAGGCAAAACGGCCCCTGGTAAAAAAAGCCTGTGTTAGCTCAAAACCCTAAGGATGCCCCTGGAGTCCAGGGAACTCATTTCAAGTAACACCGTAGATTTTTATCTAACCCTTATTACTGCATTTTGCCCTAGCATTTAATTTGATCTACTAGTTTTTACCAAACACCTATTAGGTGCCTGGCATTGTGCCTGCCATTATATAGCAGATTCAAGTAAAGACAGGACGTGGTCTTTGTTTTGATGTTATGATTTAAGAGCCACCCAGACAACACCCTGACACAGGAAGAATCCATGATGAAAGATTTTACAAGTTGAGCAAGATTGAGCCTTTCTTCCCAAGCCCCTGGGATGAGGGGCTTTCGCCTCAGTGGCTGTGGGGTGAAGGGGTGTCGATGGTCCAGTGGCCGACATTAGCGGACCGCTCCCAGGGGTGTGAAGGACAGGTGGTGCTGGAATGACTTCAGGACATGCATAAAACTCAAGTTATGACTGCGCGTGGTAATTAGGAGCCCTGGTTTGTTTTGGCGAGGTCCTCAGACGTTAGTTTCAGCTTCTGGTAGGCTTCCAGGGTAAGGAGTCCCTACATCCTTTCCTCCTGCTTTGTTAGGCTCCTCTCCATACCCACGTCCAGAGGAGGAACCTTTTATCCAGCACCTGAGCTGGCAAGGCTCCCGCCTCTTGCTGCCTAAGGCGCCTCCCAGTCCCTGTAGACTTGGGTCCCCCTGGTGCCTGCAAATCATGCCTCTCGACAAAGTCTTACAGAGCAAGTGCTGGGTCCAGGGGCAGATACAGGCCCTTCCCTCACAGTCTAAAGTCTAGTGGGGAAGACATTCAGACGTTGTCTGCTGTGATGAATGGGGTGAAACTCGAGGTGCAGCATCCAGGGGCATGAAAGGAGGTTGGAGGCTCAAGAAAGGATTTTTCAAAAAGCCACATCAAAGAGTCCATTAAGATTTCAGTCCTTGAGTACGACGAGCTGCAAATGGCTACTAAAAAAGGGGGAGGAAGGGGCAATACAAGAGGATATAGTCCACTGCGGATCTAGGCTTACCCGAAAGGAAGAGCCTTCCAATAGTCAAAGCTGCTCAACGGTCAGATGGTAAGTTGTGTGAAGTCACAAGCCCTGCTTCACTGCGCTGTTCTGGCATTGCCTAGATGTGAGCATGCGTGCTGACCACAAAAGAGGCACTGGGTGCTTTTAAAAAGTCCAGGGGAACCAGCCCCACCCAGACGTACGGAATCGAGATATACAGGGATGGGCCTTGGAGATATGTATTTTTTTAATAGACTTCATTTTTTTAGAGCCGTTTTAGGCTCCCAGGAAAACTGAGATCTCCATCTGCACCCGGCCCCCACACGTGCACGACTGCCAGCATCCCCACCAGAGCCGTGAGTTTGCTGCGGTCGGTGAACCTATGCTGACCTGTCACTCTCACCGAGGGTCCGTTGTACACGCTGGGGTCCGCCCTTGGTGCTACACATTCTCCAGGTTTGGGCAAATGTATAATGACATGTAACCAACATTGCGGTATCATTCAGAGTACTTTTACTTCCTAAAACTCCTCTGTGCTCTGCCTACGCATCCCTCTCTCACCTCTGATTTCTTTTTCTACTGTCTCCATAGTTCTGCCTTTTCCGGAATGGCATGTAGTTGGAAGCACACAGTACATACAGCCTTTTCAGATTGGCCTCTTTCACTTAGTAATAGGCATTTAAGTTTCCTCCATGTCTTTTCATGGCTTGGTAGCTCATTTCTTTCTGGTGCTGAGTAGCATTCCATTGTGCAGGTGTACCACAGTTTATTTACCCATTCTCTGACCCAGGACATCTCAGTCACTTCCAAGTTCTGGGTACTGTGAGTAAAGCTGCTATGAACATTTGCGTGTAGGTTTTGTGTGGACGTAAGTTTTGAAGATCTGCAATTATAACAAGTGATCCAGAGACAGATTAGGGCCCTCTGGTCCAGACCCTCATTTTTCCATGGTTCAGGGGGGACTGGAAGCCTCTCGGGGCCTGAGATCCTAGGATTCTTGACGACTGTGTGGAGCTCTTGCACCAGGCTCTGGCACGGACTAGGCGCTACCCTTCTTGTCTCTGAACTTTTCTCCCCCAGAGCAAAATCACTCGTTCGACCAGATGTTCCAGTCAATGTTTGCTGCTAGCACAAAGTTACCTAATATCAGAGAGCAACTTTTTGGGAGCTGGGCAGAGAGAGTGGGCTGACCTGTTCTTCCAAGTTCTTCCTGGGTTCATATCCAGACTCTACCACCTACGAACTGTGATGTTAGGCCAATAGTTTAACAATTTAACGCTTTAGGTTCCCCTTCAGTAAAAGTTGCTAATAGTAGTATTTCCCTCATGAGGTTACTGTGAGAGTTAAATGAGTTCGCACATCTAAAACACTTAGAAAAGTGTCTTGTATGATGTAAGTCCTGGATAAATGTTAGCTGCTCTCATTATGGTTTTCATCATCTTTTTTATCCTTATCATTACCAATTAGCAGACATTTGAGTCCCTCTGAGGTGAGGAGTCCTTCCCGGTGAAGACCTGGGGTTAGAGCGAACCCGTGTGGCTGCTGCACGTCAGCTTGTATGGGCTGAGTCTGCAGGAACAGGATGGGTCCTGCGCACTCTGGCTGTGTGAGGGGAGGAGCCAGGTAAGTGGACGCCACCCTCCAAGATGGTGCCTCTGAGGCCAGGGAGGCAGGAGCGCAGGTGATTGTCTGAGGCAGGCAACAGGTGATGGCTTCCCAGGGCTCTCCTCACCGTCTCCCTCACCTAGCAGCCCACTCCTCTCTCTCTTTGCCTTCTCCAGAAGCTAGGACTGCCTATCTCAAAAGTCACCAGTGACATAGTGGAGGTGGACGTTTTCAATGTGTCTGTCACTGTGCAAACACCCCTAAAAAGGATCTACCCTAAGAACTCTGGGCTCAAAGGCAGGGGATAGACAGATTTAGTGCTGGCTGCGGAGCCCTCTGGTTGGAACCCCAGCTCTGCCGCTTCTCTGCTTCGTGAGCTCAGGCAACTTCCAGACTCTCCCGGAGCCTCGGTCTCTTCATCTCTGAGATGGATCTATTTTGTCACGGGGACAAAATGAGTTAATGGGCATGAAAATATTCTGTGAACACTGCAAATGTGAAGTTATTATTAACTTACTTGTTAATAAGTTACACTGATGGATTGATGTAGCTTAAAAGATCAACACAAGGAGAAGAGCCTGCAGGGACTCTACTTGTGGGAGATAAGCAAGGAAATGTGTGAGAATCATTCGCAGTTGTAGGCACGGGAGAACAGAAGGAAGATGAGGACGACAGAGTTCTGCTTTGGCCAGAGAGATCGCTGTCTTGTAACCTGGGTGGTTTCAAAGCCTCACTGTTTCGTTTCCTCGGAAGGAGAGTTACGCATTCCCGAAGTACAAGTGGTTTCTTGGACAAACTTAGCACCCATTCTTTTGCTGGCAAATCATTAATATGGGAATCAGCCGCTGGAAGGCCAAAGCTAAATAAATTATATATATTTACTTCTAACACCAAATTTAGTTTGCTGGTTTATTTCAAATGCTTTATTCAAGACTAACATGCATAGAAGAAAGCACACAACTTTTAAGTGACCAGCTTGGTTAATTTTCACAAATTATACACAGGTGAAACTTGCATCCAGATTAAAAACAAAAAGAAAATTGCTAGCTTTCAAGAAACCCTGTTGAGGTCAGAGAGTTTTAAACACAGTTGACTTTGGAACTGACTGGGCAATAGCATGGAGTTGGCAAAGTTTATGTCCAGTGTTCTGACTTCCCCTCCTCTTTTTTGGCTTTTGGGTGTGGTTCTGGCCAGGACCCATGACAGGGGTTCCCTGTAGCAGGTCCTGCTCTTAGGGAGAGATCAGAGAGGCTCTATAACACTGAGGTCAGTCAGTGGGTCGCTTTTCCATGGGTTTCTGGCTTCAATCTGGGGCCCCTGCTGGGATGCAAAGAAACAGGTCTCTCAGGATATCTCAGGCCCCTTGGAGCCAGGAGTGAGGGACTTCAGAAGTCCTGAAGCATCACCCCTCAAAAGCATGGTGTGGCCTTTTGAATGCCAGCCCTGGGGAATCTTACCATTTGCGCGGTCCTGATGCTGACTTGTCTTCTTGTTGGAACAGACATGGGAGCAAGGCTGGCTACTTAGTCTAAAGGAGAGAAAAGACAGTCTGCTCTTCTCAGGAAGGGAAAAGCAATTGTAAGGTGTGACCAAAGTGCCCAGAAAGTCCCAGCTATTGTACACCTTGCCCAGCTTCTGCAGGTGCCTAAAGGCACTGCAGCTAATTAATGTGCTCAGTCCACATCCCAGCCACTCCCCTGTCCCGGAGACTGATGGGGAAGGCTCATTTTGGGAAGCTTCCTGGGCCAGAGAAAGACCCTCCCAGGCCTGAGGTCAAACCCAGAGAGCTCCGTCAATCAAGAGAGCAAAGTCAGAATTCCATCGAGTCCTGGACAGACAGTGAGTGTTCGTGCTCTTTGGAGGAAGGACCACATGTTGGAGGGTCCAGATTTAGAGAGGTTGATCTTGGCCACTGGATGCTTCCCCTGAAGGCCTCACGAGCCGAGCCCAGACTGGTTCATGGCTGCGTCTTCTCCTGAGCTCCGGGGCCACCATGCCCTGGGTGGGGCTGGGTCAAAGCCACGAGGAAGGAATGGTCAGTTCTGTGTGGTGCCGGCCCGGGCCTTCCTGCCACCCACTGGCTTTCCGAATGCAGCTGTTTGTGTTTTTGCTCTCATTTCTTGCTCCTTTTCAGATTTTCTAGTCTGTCAGAACACTATCCACTAAAACCAAATGTCACATAGAACCTGTGACTGTAACATGCTTTTTAAAAAGTCTATTTCCTACTGGTTCATTTAGTCATTCAACATACAATAGTGAAGCATCTATCGTATGCAAGAAACCATGCTGGATGTGGGGGAGACAGAGTCAAATAAGTCAAGCCCTTGCCCTCAAAGAGTTTATATTCTAGTGGGGAGAAAGGACAAGTACAAAAACACCTTGAGAGAGGTAAGCGCAGGTACACTCAGGTAAGCTACAGGAGGAACATCGAAAAAAAGCAAACTTGGGACCCCACAAAGACTTCCCAAGGGAAGTTGTATTTGAACTGGGTTTTGAAGAAGAGGTAGAAATTAGTCTAAGAACTGGGTTGGAGGGGACAGCGGGGAGGATGTTTTAGCTAGAGGGACATAGTTCGCTTCAAGGCAAACTGGAATGGGGGCCAAGTTCCCTGTGGCTCAAATGCAGGGCGCATGCCAGATAAATCTCCCTGAGTTTATTGTAGTTGTGTGAGGTTTTCAAACACAGTTTCATGTTCCATGAGCCAGAGGCGGGTAGAAATGACTTCAGAACCAACACGCCTACAGGGACTGGGCTGGCCAGTGTGGCCTCAGCCAAGGCATAATCTTTATTTTTAGAAGAGGTCCCCAATTTGGGCTGATCAAACACCCCACCCCGGTCTTGCGCCTGGGCCTGAAGTTTCACTTTTCCTTGGTGTCTTCTTACTTCTGCTTTGGTGGTGAGCCTTTCTGGAAATGGGCAAATCTGTTGGGTCAAGGCCAGCTCAGGCCTCTACCCTGGGGAGGATATTACGAAAGTTCAAAGGTGTTATCCTTAAGGCGGTACTCCTGATGTTCCGTGAGAGGTTCTCCAGCCATTCCATAGTATTGAAGCTTACAGCATTGGGACCTTCCAGGTCCCCAGCCACTTGGACTCTTCTGGGACTTTCTTTTAGTAAAAAGCACAAATATCCTTGGTTGTCCAAGTGGTTTCCAAAAACTCAACTGTAAATACACCGTCTTAATGGTGTCTTGCACTATGTTAGCCATTTAAGACAAGGAAAAGCAACTAAAATTGAGTGTCAGTTCTGTTACTGTCGGTGCTTTCGTAAGTGTTACTTAAGCTTTGTAATGACCTGGTGGGTTGGGTATTATTGTCCGAGAGAGCAAACAAACACCTTGTCCCGGCCACGGCTGGAACACAAGGATTTCAACCAAGAATCCAGTGGCCATGCAACCGTACAATTGTAGTCCGCGCAGTTGTCTCCTGACGCTGCTTGTCGGTGCTGGTGTTTTCACTCCTGTTCCTGGGCAAAACGGACGCTCTCTTCATTCATTGATCCTTTCACAGTTCCATCTCCTACTGCTCCCTCCTTCCCCCTTATGTGAGGACACCCAAAGGCCCCAGCTGCCTCCATTTTTGCCATTTAACTTAGTAGCCAGTTTGGGTCCCTTGACTTAGAAAATGATTTGGAGAAAGGACCTCTTTCTCTCCAATCTTCATCTTGAATGTTTCTGGCGGTGCTGCCTCTCCAGGTCCAAGCGGTCAGCTGAGAATGCAATGGGTGGCTTTTTGATGACGTAGTGGTGGGTTTGGCACTTGGCTGGTCCCACTGCCCTGTCACCTGTGCGTCTATATTCTCATGGTATTGACCTGCCCATCTAAGAAATCTAGACTGAGAATTGGTCAAGTGTGGGTGGGGGTTAAGAAGATGTCCGTGTCTGAACCATGCAGTGAAATTGACCCCTAATTCAGCTTTAGTAGTGCTAGAAAAATAAGCTTTTGTAGCAGAGATAGGAGAGGTAAAAATGGAGGTGAAGACAAAGAAGGGGTGGTTATTGCTGGTTTCTCTCTCGTCTCTCCGCCGCCTGTCTGCCGCCGCCCGGGAGGGAGGGCTGTGATACAGTGGCTGGGCTGTCCCCTTGTGGTTGCCGCGGTGATTTGTCTCACAGTCGGTTCTAAGCTTTCTCAGTCCTGGATAGAATGGAAGAGAATGGAGGCTGTATCTCTGGAACTGAGGGCTATTGATACCCCCGTGAACACCAGAATTAGAGAATTACAGAAATTTAGAACGTTAAAGAATTTCTAATCCAACCCTCCTTTTTAAAGATTGAGGGCCTGGGACCTAAGAAATGAAAATCAACCAAAATTGATGCCTAAATGCTATTGGGTTCTTACAGTAAGAGTGTGTTTTTATCATTTCGTAGCTCTTACCCTTCCATCTGTTGGTTGTTGTCAAGTAACTTTCCATCCGTTTTATGCACATACTGTTTCTGACATCCCAGTTAGCAGGAGCCCTGGAATCAGAGCCCAGACACCCCAACTCTCAGTCTCCCATTACCCACCGGTTCTGATCCCGTCATGACTCGGGGTAACCACACACCATGCCCTTTAGCTGGGCATCCAGTACTCAGAAAGACACTACAGAGGAGGTTTATCATTCGTGAAGTCTGGAGTTCCCTGGCAGGACCTTTCTCGCATGTGTTCTTGTGACCAAGAAATGGACACGATGGCTAAACATGAACAGAAGACGGGACTAAAGGAGATGCGAAGACTGTGAACCTCTAGGTTTCCTTCACAGGATCTGTGAGACACGACAGAGTCAGAGAGAGATTCTGACTTCCTGGTCAATGAACGTTCTTGACATTAACCAGGTCTTCTCCCAGGCGCTAGTGGGGGCGGAGGAACTGGGGGGCTGTTGGAAATGCCCAGCTGTCTTAGAATTCCAGTCCCTTTCACAGCAACAGTAGCATTCTCTCGGGAGCTGGGAAATCCCAGAGGTGGGTTCCTCACAGCTATCATCCCTGCTTCAAGGTGCCCAGTGCTCAGAGCTGACACCAGTGGTATTTCCAGCATTCTTTTCCCAACATACCAAACACCTTAGGGGAAAGTCCCTTCAACAAACACAAGTTTTGTTCTCAAGGATCTGACCCATTCATTAGGGCAATTTCTGGGGGAACTGTCTCCTGTTTCCTCCCCAAGTTCTTGGACTTGAGCAGCAGAAGGCCAGAGGGGTGATGCCCGTTGCAGACCTCGAATCCAGTTGCTTTTAGGTTCCCCAGGGAATGTTCTGTTACTACCTCCCCCAACCAGTGAAGGAGGAATAAAGAATTTGGTGCCGATCAGGCGATGCGGAAGTGTGCAGGCAGGAACTTTGAATCCGACCCCATATCTAATGAGCCTATTATTAGAGGCTCTTGGCAGAGCGAGGAATATCAGATGCTAATAAAAAGCAGGTTCTGAGAATAGTTTAAAACAGCACCCAGCCCCATTATGTGTTCCTTATTAAGTAAAAAAAAAAAAAAAAAAAAAAAAAAAGTGTCCAGCTTGTCATGGGAGCAGGACTCATGGATTTGTGTGAGAAAGAATGGGGCAGCGACTGCAAAATTAGCAGCTGTTTTAATAATTTAATGGAGAAGTTGTGGCTGAAGGAAATTATAGGCTCATTGTTTAAGCTTCTAATTCTCCAACAGCTGTCCCATCACGTGGCCTAGCTCTGCTGGGCAATGGAGAGAGATCTGGCAGTGTCGCCCCACAGAAACTTCCACTATTAAGGAATTGCTTTGCTCAATTTTCCATTCAGAAGGTGCTCAGATAGAACTAGACACGGCCTGCAGCGTTGGAAAGCGTTAGGCTCGGTGCATTTGGTATAACCAAGCCACACCTGGGCTTTTCAGTTCCCCAGCGTTCAGGTCTATCTGCAAAGCCACAGATGGTAGGGCGGGAGTATTCATAAAGGGTAATTTGCTCACTTGAAATAATTACTGTATTTATCCAGTGTACTTACCCAGGCCAGCTCCTGCCCTTTCTGCTCATTGCCAGGGAAGGAGACTGCAGGCCGCTGTGACCTCAGACCCCCGCCTGTGTCCAACTCTCTTCTCCCTGGGACTGTTTTTCTTTCATTGGGAGCTGGGAGAGTTGTTGAAAGTCTAGGATATTCAGGGTGGTGATCGGGCCTAGCGTTACTAACGTGTCATTCATTTGAATCAGCACCGTGCGAACAGCCAACACATGGACACCAGGAGTTACATCTGGTGGGAGCTTCAGGCTCTAATTTGGGTATGCAGATTTCCAAACCATGTGTATTCCATTTATTTGCTAAGCTCTGGACATATTACACAATTAATTTAGGAGACCTCTCATCCCTTTCAGGTTTCTGTTCAAATGCCTCCTTATCACAGATGCCTTCCCTGGTCTCCTGATGCGAAAATACGTCTGCGTTCTTCCCACATGTCCCCCTCCGCCTAACACCCATCTCCACTTGAAACATATTTATCCATTGGTTTGTTCTTCCACTAAGATGCTCACTGCGTGAGAGCAAGGGCTTTGTCTGTCTTGTCCGTCTGCCCTGTCATCAGCTCCTGGAACAGCATGGGGCCCGTAATAGGGCCCAGTAGAAATCTGCGGAACAAAGGCAAGAAGGCCAGGGGGCTCGCTGGAGCGGCGTGCTCCGGGCCACCACAGAAGGGCCTCGCTCCCAGCAGGAAGCGAGGTGCCCTTTGTGGCTGCTTTCCAATTCTTCATTTCTTTGAGCAAACGTTTATCAAGCACTTGGTACCGGGTGTTAGAGATCACAGACACGCACGCCCAGGGTGCACGGCCGGTGGGGGATGTACACATTTAAATTCCATCCATCCTTTAAGATCCAACGCTGGCATCAGCCCCTCTTTGGAAGCCTTTCTGGAACACTCTTCTTATTCCCCAAATCTAGGTTAGGCACCATTCTGACCATTTTCTACGTTATCCTGGGCAGAACTTTTCCATGGCCCGTATGTCAAGCAGACAAGTAAGGTACAATGTAACTTCTGTTTCCCCTTGTAAGTCCTGGAGAGCGAGGGTTACACCTTCCTCATTGTCGAGTACAGTGGCTGACACAGGTTCTCCTTGTCATCGCCGCTGTTGCTATGTGTGCCCGGCAACCAGCACTTCCATAGCTCTGTGTGTCTGTGATCTCATTTCAAAAACTATACCTGTCCTGAAGATGATGAGGCTTAGAGGCATCTCTATGTTATGTTATATAATATTATGTAACATTACATTCTATAATATTCCCCAGTTCAGGCTCTCGGGGTCCTGGGCATGCAGGGGTCACTTAGACTGGCACAGCATCTTTACAAAGAGTTCTCAGGAGACTCCCTGTGTCCCCAGATGCAAGCTGAAGCCATGATGTACTTTAAAAATTATTTTCTATGTGCAGATGTTAGGAACTCCTATGAGCCTGGAGCATTTCTTTAATTCCAAGAGGGCATGTTACAGGAATTCTCTCAATAAATACTTGTGGGTTCATAGCATTTTGATGTTGCCACTTTGATGTGGCTGTTTTGATTCAGGGCTTCAGGGACATTTTGTCATGGCTTAAAAAACACACCATTAAATGTGTTTTGCGCCACTTGGAACTGTGTGCAACAGGCATCCAACGCGTTGCTGAGTCGGGTGTGTACATTAACCTAGCATTTGTGTGTTTTCTCCTTGACGTGGCTGTTTTGGTGCCTGGCACTTGCATTACATCATATGGCTCTTGCCAGAATGTTTGCTTTAAGTACTTGTTAGTCTCACTTAAATACCAACCACGTGCCTGCTTCTAACTTCAATGGCAGGAGGGATTCAATGGAAACAGAAATCGGGGCGGGGGGTGGCAACCTGAGGGGTTTCCCAGAGCTTTGCCAAGGGCTGGCTAATGGAATACGATCACCATTTCAAACACACGTGACCCCTGCTCTTTGCTGCCAATTTTCTGGTTTAGAGCCTCAGCATGCTGGCTAGGGTTGCGTTTAAAGATATAAAAAGATCCCAATGCAAACATAAAAATGTGGTCTATCCATGTTGAAAAGACTGTTTTGATCATCTCCCCCTGCTCTGCTGTAACAAGGACTTTTCTGTCTGTTTCACTTGGCGATGAGAGGAAGTGGGAGTCACCGCTTGCGGATCAGAAAGAGCCGCTGTGAGCGGCCCTCTCCGATTTTCTTTGTCAGATAGTCTGAGGGATCATTAGCACACACATGTGCTAGACAGTCAGAGGTCGCCTGGAAACGAACAAAATGAGTAGAAAATTAGGCCATTGAGGAGGTGGACACAAAGAAGCTTATAATTTCGACTAACAATTTCCTCTGGGTATTTTACCCAACCTTGCAACATTATTCCCAATTTTACTGCATTTTTGTAGCAAGTATATTAAGCAGCCGGTATGAAAAAGTAAGTGTGTAGTTGTATTTGGGTTCCTGGACTTAATTCTGAGACTGGATGCTGAGCACCGTGTTTAATTGGAATGGTGGTGCCCCTGGGTGGATCCCTGAGTTAAAAGGCACCCTTGTCATGAACTTGGCAGGTATGGCGTGTCTCTTCTTCATAGTCTCTGGAGAAAGGAACTACCTACGTCGGCTGCCATGCCAGGCCTCTACCGTATGCGGTCGTGTTTAATTTCCACAAGGCTGGCATCACACCCTTGTGTTTCTACACTCCACCCAGCTGGCCGATGATGGGGTCAGGATCTGACACCCAGGTTCTCTGCCTGCCAGCCCCATGCGATTTCCATTATAACCAGTGATGGCAAACCACAGGTCCGCAGACCGGTGTTGGTTCTGAAGGACATTTTCTCCAGTCCGTGGTGAGATCGTCTGGGTGAAATTAGCACCCTCTATCTTACAAGGCACTGTCATTTACTAAGAGATCCTGGCCTGCCTTTCTAGGTGTTAAAGACTATCTTTTTCTTTTATCAAAGGATGGTGATTGCAAAGGGCAGCTAACAAAAGTGCTCTAAGTTGTCAGAGTAAAAAATTGGCCTCTCTGTGTCAATTCTCAAGCTTAAATTTGAAGTCTTGTTGGCTTGGGAAATGACAAAGCTCAAAAAAAGAGCAAGTATGGTCCTTATCCTGGCCAGGGCTCCATTGCAGACTCTCGGCACAGCTTGGGACCACATGGGTTTATCTGGAAAAGGGCCGGGCTGCATCCAGAGTGAAGGGGATCACATGCTTCTTAAGACCCTACTTCTCTGATGCTGAGTCACATTGACTCTTGGGGGGGCTTAGCAGAGCCCTGATAATGCCAGCTATCTTTTGAAAGCCACAAAGGATTACATTTTTAAAAAACTGGATAAACCATCTTTTCTGAAGGAGAGACAAAACTTGGAGTACCAACATTTATGACTTTTCTGTGTCCAGGGTGGGGAAGGCTTGAGCTTAGAGGCATTTAAATTTAGTATGACTTAGGCCGTGACTTCAGTTATTTAAAAGTCACCCTTTTGTAGCTGTTATAGAAGGAAAGAGCTCAGGTTTTGGAGCCAGACATATCTGGGTTTGATCTCCATTTCTTTTAGCCTGTGACCCTGCGCAAGTTTCTTTCTGTCTAATGGGATGGGGATACTTGCCTATGAGAGTTATGGGGTAAATAACTCTTGGAAAAACCCTCCCTCTCCCTACAGTCTTTCTTTTCTTTACTGTGATGCTCCAAGATCATGGGGACCCAAGCATCTGGTGCATAGATATTCAGCGTGTCCTTGTGTCCTGCTTATGGGTGAACTAGAATTCAGGGTCACCTGAATGCTTTTTCTGTTTTGACTTTCTTGCCAATGTTTCCAGATCCCCAACTATGCCTGGAGGGAAGCCTGTTACTCCTCCTCCGGCTGGTGCCCCTCAAACAGGCTCGGGGTGGTGCCCAGCGGTCTCTAACCACGGCCTTTGCTTCTGTTTCAGTGCCAACATCATGCCCAAGCAGGTTGAAGTGCGAATGCATGACAGCCACCTCAGCCCGGAGGAGCCGAAGCCCCGGCATCTGGGGCGGCGGCTGTGCGACAAGCTGGGGAAGAACCTCCTGCTCACTCTGACAGTGTTTGGTAGGTGACCGGCACCTCCTCACCTGCCCCACTTCTCTCAGTCTCTCCCGGTTCTGTGAGGGAGCTGGTTCTGGCGGCCAGCCCTTCCGCACGCTCCGGCGGGCCCCAGCACGGCTGCCGCCTCAGCGGTATCACTTCCCCCTCACCTGCCCTGGGCATTGGTGTCCCTCTCTGGGATGCTAGTGGTTCTCCAATTTCAGTGTGTGCAGATATGGCCCGTGAGGGCTGCCGATCTGTGGAAACTTGCCTGGGGGCCACCTGCAACAAAGGCCTGAACTCTGTATCTTAACAAACCTTCTAGAAGATTCCAAAGCAGGTGGTCAGTGTACCACATTGAGAAAAATACCTGCATCAAGATACAGGCAACAGTTGCAGAAAACCCCACGGAGATAGTGTGCAAGGTCTAATCGTGTCTGAAGTTTTATTAGCTTAGATCAATTTAGCACATGAGCTCAGCGAGGTCAGTGTGAGAGAGGCTTGGACTGAAGCCTTGATCGCTCCTGCGCTCTCGCAAAGGTCTTATTCCCCGGCTTCAGGCCTCACCCACACCACAGCTGTCCTTTTGTGTGACTATTTTGGTCTTAGGTTTTCAATCAGGGTTTATTGAAAATGTGGCAAATTGCAGTTTCTTGTAATGGTAACCACACCATTTCCTCTCTGGGCCCCTCCCTTGTTCCTCAGCTGTCACGCAGGCTTCACAGAGAAGCAATGAGCGGTTCATCTGCCCACCTCCATGCACCTCCCTGCATCCTTCCTGCCATGGCTTCTGCTCTGAGCAGTCATCTCGGATCTCAGTGGACCAGGGCCCGCGCTGGCAGCTTGCCGTAGCTCAGCTCCCTTAACGAAAAGAAGCCACAGGCTCGGCATGGTTTTCCAAGGGTTAGCCTCCACACGAGTACATGTCATTCATCATAGGTCTTGAAGAAGTATGTTTTTCACCTGTGGAAGAAGGAAAGCCCAGGCTTTTGGCCACGTGACTCCCTTCATGCCCCCAGGGTGAACACTATCACGCACAGACTGGGAACTCCCCCCTCGCTCGAAGTCAGGGATGTTATGACCTGATTTGTGGTTTCCACTAGGGTTGTTTATGTTGGCTGCCTGATCAGAGAAATCTGAACCTTTCCTTGTGGAATCCCTGACCATGCAAAACAAAAGGCTCCTGCCAGCATCTTTGCCCAAATTGTTTCCTCCAAAGTGATGTAATTTTAGAGACCCTTCTTGATCTCCCGTATGATCAGTGCGTCTGAAGATTATATAACAGGCTATAGCAGTGAAGGACAAAACTTCTTAAGGGTAAACCATGGGGAAATTATTGGAAGTTAAAGGAAACAGAAGAAAAAAGGCAATTCATGTTAGCTTAGTCAATCGAATATTCCTTCTATAGGGTATGCAATGAAAAAGGGAAGAAATGCACAAAACATCATGCCGTGTGGCCAGGATGAGAGGAAAAGCTGTCTCTGGCACTTGGACTGTTTCTCCTGGCAAATCTCTGACTCTACACGTGGACAATAGTCTCAAAAAAGTTGGAGTCCAGTTGCCGTGACATACTTCCCATAAAACCTTTCGAAGGCTGTCCTTGCCTCCTCCAGAGCTGCCTTTTAGAGTAGTTGGAGGTACAAAATATTCTCTTATGAGTCATCAACATCAGCTTCACTTATCTAGTAGTATTTTTGTTACGTGTTATTCATCATCTGATAATAGAGAATCATGGGAAAGGTCAAGATCACTGAAATAAGATCTCAGAGCTATATTTATCCAACTAGGGTAAAAAATAAATCCAGATTTGTCCCCCCTTCCTTATTTATAGGTGTCATCTTGGGGGCAGTATGTGGAGGGCTTCTTCGCTTTGCGTCTCCGATCCACCCTGATGTGGTTATGTTAATAGCCTTCCCGGGGGATATCCTCATGAGGATGCTAAAAATGCTCATTCTGCCTCTCATCATCTCCAGTTTAATCACAGGTAAGTCCACCTAGCTCTCTGGTGCCTGGCTGAAGTGGGACCCACTCTTGCTTCAGCTTTTGGATGGACCGTTACGTCTCAGTTTAGTTGAAGGAATGAATGCGATCATCTGTGTCATTTCACACTAGAGCCTTTGTTTTCCTGTTTGTAAGGCAGGGACAATGAACCCTAAAAGCAGTTTGCCATGTATGGGGCAGTCCCTCTGCCTGTCCAGCAACTAAAAAAGGGAACAACCTTATGTTAAAAATGCTAATATCTGTAGTGATTCTAATTTTAATGTACATTTTTCTCACTTTCTAAATTATAATTTGTTCAGAAACTGATAAAGGTAATAAGTAGAAAAGAAAATGTACTGTTTAATTGGGTGTAGAGGGAAATAAGTATTAAAATAAATGAAATACTAGATAGAAAAGCTCTTTGACTTTTTCAGAAGAAAATTAGCCTTATGCATATCACAACGGTCACTTGTTTTGGTTGAAAAATTGTTTTATGTGAAAGAATATTTTTTCTCCATGAGTTTATACTGGTAGTTTCCTCCTGACTGAATGCTATTCCTAGAACAGCATGTGAACTGTTGTAGTTTAGAGACTAAGCTCCGAGATAAAGGGAAGCTCTGGGCTTCGGTCTGTATTTAGATGCCGGCAGGTTGGGTGACCTTGAGAAAGTCGTGCCTCTGGACTGTCTACTTTAAAAAGGAAGCAAGCCTCTGATAATTCCAAGAGACTCAGATGCCAAAGCAGATCATCCTAAAGTCTCGTAGCTTTGACCAGTGAACCCTGTGACTGGAAGTGCTGGGTCTTGGTTCCAGAACATCTTATTATTTTGTTCAACCTCAGATTGAGTGAAGCTGTGCTTTCACCTTAAATGTTCCTTTCCAAACTAGAGAAAACGTTCTCCACGCCTGTTTAACAGATTGTACGCTGGCGGGCCTGGAAAGGAAGCCTAGCTTTTGTTGGCGAGAACTAGATTTTAGGTTGTAAGAAATGGGTTATGTCATATACAGGTGAGCTTAATTCAGAGAAATTAACACCAAGGACTTCCTCCCCCATGCCAAAAATGGGGTGCCATCTCTTTGTTTAGTAAAAACAGGAACTGAAACCAGGAAGTAGAAAATTGAAGAAGCAACTGGAAAAAAAAACCCATGAAGGCTGGAGTTTTTGTGACTTGCTTGGAATTCCCTCCAACAATTGCAGAACCTCCCACAGTACCGATGAAGCACCCATCTTTTGGGGGTGCCTTATGCACCTGTTCTTTAATCCCTACACAAGATGGAGAATGAGAGGGATCTCCTACATCACCACTCCAGACTCGGTTTCAATGGCCGGCAATATAGTCAAGAGTTCTGAGGCTTGACATGCTGCTACCAACGTTTTATTTTCCCACGTGAGGACATGAAGAGCAAAAACAAGAAAACAAGTAAAAAACTAGCATGCACCAGCACCATCACTTCACAAAAGGATATTTTGATACCAAATAAGTGGGAAGGACATACTCTCAGAATTTACAATTAAATTTATTCAACTTTCTTTTAACTCACTATTGCAGACTGACCATTAAAAGTAGTCACCAGCCAGTTTATAAACTCTGGATCAGAGATCGTCATTCTTCCAGTTTTATAGAATCTCAAAAATGTCCTAAAAAATAGAATTGCAAACTGTGGGGTTGACTGGATATTTAGTAGGAAAAGGTTTAATTAAGCATTAATGCATCTGATTGCTAGGAGGCTAAGTTACAGGTATGCGGAGATGGGTAACTAACAGAAATGACACAGAATTAATTCCTCTGGCTTTCTTTTCCACCCAGGGTTGTCAGGCCTGGATGCCAAAGCCAGTGGGCGCCTAGGCACGAGAGCCATGGTGTATTACATGTCCACGACCATCATCGCCGCGGTCCTGGGGGTCATCTTGGTCTTGGCCATCCACCCAGGGAACCCTAGACTTAAGAAGCAGCTAGGGCCTGGGAAGAAGAACGATGAAGTGTCCAGCTTGGATGCCTTTCTGGACCTTATTCGAAATCTCTTCCCGGAAAACCTGGTCCAAGCCTGTTTCCAACAGGTAACGCAAAGTTCCAGTTTTCCCGCCTGTCCAAGCTCCCAGGTTCCCCAGGTGCTAACAATGTAGAGTCTATTTCAATGAACCAGCTCTGGGGAGCGATTTTCTTAATATTTAGTTAACTCTGTCTAGGTATGTATGAGGTGACTGGGACAGGGTTAGGGACTTGAAGTCATGTGGGGGTTTTTATACCGCCTTTTTTTTTTTTAGCTCACAATACCACTTCTAGTTGTTGTTTTTCTTTTTTGTCTGTCTTTTTTTATTCCCGCCTCAGCATCGTCCAAGGTCACATTTTTATCGCCCTAACCCACAGCCCTCGAGGATTCCCAGTGGTTCTAGATCTCGGCAGTATAGCCAAACCACATGTGGTGTGTTCAAAAAACACACATGCTCTACGAAGTCAAAATCTCCAGGGCGGGTCTGGGAATTGGGTATTTTTTAAATTGTGGAAGTAACACATGGGGCTTGTGAAATGTTTAAATAGTGCAGATGTATGGACATGAAGGAAAAATTCAAGTCTTCCCTTCCCTCCCCTAGAGCTGCTCACATTGATAATTGTGTGTGTGTGTGTGTGTGTGTGTGTGTGTAAAATGCATGTGTCTATAACCTTTAAAAAAATGCCACCCAAGTGTTCCTGCATCGTATGTGCCGCGTTGCCCCTTGCTTTTTCATTTAAGCGTGTTTCAGCATTCTCTCCCACTTGCTTTCTTTTTTATGTCTGCATAGCATTTCTAAACGATAAATTCCTAGAAGCTAAGATGTCCTGCCAAGAAGTTTTATATTTTGAATTTGCTGGGTGTTGCAAAATTGCTCTGCAAAAGTTTGCAGCGGCGAATACTCCTACCCACCGCATATAGGCATATCTATTTTTAAAACCTTGTGATTCTTAGAAACAGATGAGTCTGCTGAGTGGAACCTCTGAGCCAGCTGCCTGGGTCCCGTTCAGCCACCTGTTGCCTGGCTCTAAGGCCGGCTCAGGTTAGAATACACCTCCGTTTTCGTTAGCTCAAGTGAGAACTAAACTAGAACCAAGAAACTTCCTTCAGACATTTCCAGGAATCCCAGAAGTATTCTGGGATTAGGAAATAGGTCACTGAGAGGAACATTCTGGATTCCCAGCTGCCCCCCAGGTGTAATTGCCAACCACTGCAAGCGCAGATTACTCCAGGTTGGGGTATGTTCCCTGATTCCCAAGGTCACTTTAGTGCCCCCGTAGCAAGGAGCTGTATTAACAGGAGCCATTCCAGGCAGGGGCAGCTGGGTGGGGAGTGGGCAGAAAGAAGCTGGTGCTGACTGGCCCTCTCCTTGTCTGCTTTGTTTGCCCCTCAGCCAGCCTGCTTAGAAGATGAATTCACTTGCTTTGAGGTGATAGACACAATTGGGTGCCAAGTTTATTCTTACTGTTTTGGAAAGAGCATTCATGAACCATAGGTGAGCTGGTAAAAGAGTTGGGGGTGCGGGCAAAGGAGAGGGACAGGGGAGGAACAGATCGGAGCCTCCTTCTAGTTTTAGGGTGACCGTGGGGCGACCATGCCCCATGCAGGAAGTCCGTGGGTGAAGCAGGACTGAGAAGCAGGCAGGCACTCAGCGCTGTTGCTCTGGTCTTGGGGTGAGTTTCGGTGGCGTCTGCCTCGCTTGCCCTCGGTGACCTCTCTGGTCAAGGGGAATTCTCTGTACATGGCTGTGCATGACCAGCGGGGTGGGGTGGGGGGGGCGGGGGGCGCTGCATGACACTAAAATAGAGAACTGTGGCATTCTCCATCCCAGGCTCATCCTGACCACCCCTTCCACTGGCAAAATTCATATGAGGGATGAGCCCTTAGTCCACCCGCTAAGCCCAGAGTCACATTCCCTTTGGTTTAGGACAGACAACAAATTGGGGGAATCTTTCAGCTCAGGGAGAGGGAAGGTACAAACTCCTTATGCCAGACTTTAGGCAGCCCAGAGGAAGGGCATCTAAACTAGCCGCCCTGCCATGGACTTAGGCAGACCTTGAAGAGTGTTAGAAGAACAGGAACTCCTATAGGGTGGCATTCCATTACAGAGAGGAAGGGTGCTGGAGAGGCGCCCTCCTGTCCACAGGTAACACTCAAAGTGATTTCAAATCGCCTCTCTGGATGGAGGGGGCTTCATGACCGTAGATAACAGTGAGGTGATTGCTGGGGGAAGGAGGGTATAAGGGAACTAAATGGTAATGGAAAATATACTGTAAAGATTGCATTGAAAAAAAAAAAAAGAAAAAGAAAAGAAGAAGGTGGGTTGTCCCCAGAGCAGAGTCTGTCTCACCCAAGGTGCCAGGACCTGTGTCTTTGAGAGCAGGGAGGCCTCCTGCTTGCTGCTTAAGGCTGACTGGGAACCAAGGTGAGGTTGCCAAGAGATCCATGGCTGCACAGTGTAGCCTGAGCATATTCAACGGCACCCGGCAACAGGGACCACGGTGGGTCTTCTCTCACCCGGAATTCAGTGATCTGTGCGTGCTCGCTCAGCAGATGCTGCGAGTACCTCTCAGGTGCCATGCTCTCTGCTGCATTTGGGAGGCCAAGGGAGTGAGGAAGTTGGAGTGCCTGCTCTGTGGAACTTACTTCCATTGGGTGAGGGCGAGTGGGGCTGGATCAGAAAGAATATCAGGTAAACATGCAAGATACTTAGAAATTAAGATGTGTGCTCTGAAGGCTGGGGGCAGGATGGAGGGCTAGGCAGTCACTGGGGTGGGGGCAGGGTATCTGAGCTCCGAGGCACTGGGGGGTCAGAATGAGCCAGGTGAGAACTGCGGGGAATGGCCTGCTCAGCAGAGGCCCAAGCGTGCAGAGGCTGGAAGGTACGTAGTGGGTTCAGAGACAAGAAGAGAGGCCAGTGTGTGGGGAGTGGGGTGAGTGGAGTAAGCAAAATCCAGCTCAGGCATGGCCTGGGGGGCTGGGGTCAGACTTGGGTTCTTATTCTAAGAGAGTTTTAGGCAGAGAGATGACTGTTTTTTCTATTTAAAAAAGCAACAGTCTGACATATAGATATAGACCGAGCTCGAGGTAGCTCTACTGACCTGGTGATTGTAGGTAGACAGGAGGAGAGGTGCAAAGGTCACTGAGCAGGCTTTGGCAGGTTTGAAGGGGAGAGACCCTGGTGGTTTGGATTCAAGTAGACTGGACTTGGCACCCAGGTGGGGTTGTCCAACCCAAACAGACACTGAATGGAGAGCCCAGCTAGAGAACCAGGCCTGTGTTTTAATATCCCAGTCTCCCTATGTTCGACTCCAGCCACTGCTCTGTGCTACTTGAAAGCTGGGCTTTCCAGTCAAACACCACTCATTTTGAAGCCTGCTTCAGCATCTCCTAGCTGCCAGTCCTGGGGCTGGTTACTGAGCCCTGTGAGCCTGAGGGCCTACTCTTGACCGAGAGGTAATAGGTGTCAAACGTGGAGCGCCTGCTTCCAACATGATCCGGAAACCACCACTTATTTGGGTCTATGGCCATTACAACTTTGAATTTCTGAAGCTTTGGTTTCTTTAGTATTCTTAGGATAGGTCTACAAATGGCTTTAGGTCCTCAATTTGTTACTGGGCTCATGGCTCTACTGCTCATAGAATCTTCCCTTATGATTACTCCTGAATTCTCTCTTCATTCCAACATCGCCCAGACCAAGGGGCGCACATCTGCCCAGTTCCCACCTCACACACTGAGCCTGAACTTTCTTCCTCCCTGCACAAGAGCAAGCATGTGGCCGGGCTAGAGTAGAGAGCACCTGCCTCACCTCGGAGAACACTGCTTTCCTCTCGGCCATTTCCGGTAAACAGTCAGATGAAGCATTGCCTACCCCCGGGCCCAGCTGCAGTAGGACTGGGCCCATAGAATTTATCACGCAGCACTTGTGGTGCCAAGAACTCAGTGGTGGTCATGTCATCTGAGTTGAAGTCCCAGCTCTGCCAATAGCTCTATGATGTCTGAAAAGTCACTTGAGCTCCCCATGCTTTTCCCCCCATATCTATTGAGGGTTCAGCCATCTGTTGCCAACTCCGTGCCGGTGCTGACATTCTAGGATTCTGCGTGAGTTCTATTTTCAATGGCCCTGGAGGGAGTGTTTCTCTGGGCTCGGATGTGAGTTTTCACAGCACCCTGCATGCAGGGTGCCAGGCACCTTTAAAAATAGGATGACTGCCGCAGATGTCGAGGAATAGCATGAGAGGCTCTTGGGAGGCCGTTTGCACAGAGATGCTTGGGGAACATCGAGGAAGGCTTAGCATCAGTATCCGGAGGAGCAGGTGTCTTCCCAGCTTACGTTTGGGTCTGAAATACAAGCCAACGCTCCTGCTGCAGCGGCTGCTGGTGGCTGGCACATCTGGCACCCGGATGGAGATGCCAGCAGAGCCTGGGCCTGGAAGGACCCCCTTCACAAGTTGGTCTGTGAAGACTGTGTCCCACAGGAACCAGGCAGGCAGGAGTCAAACAGGCAGAGCATGAAGTGCTGACCCTCGTCCTCTTCTTCTTGACCAGGTTCCATCACAAGGGGTCTCAGGGCCACCCAGATGGGACTCACAATTATGAGGAACGTCCATGGTGGACGTCTGATACTGTCCTGAGGCACAGAGCTACCATCGTGGGACTAAAGACGCAGACATCCACCCCCAGCTTGAAGCTCGTGTCCCCTGACCGAGCCGTTCTGTCTGTAGCCTGTCACGAATGAGTGCTACGAATCCTGTAGTTACCATGTGATGAGGACAGTCACATCCCACTGTATAAGGATAAAGCCTCACCTTGTTAAACACAGACAAACTATTCCCCTGTTTCCATAACCTTGTTTTGGCATTTGTTAATTTTTTTTTTTTTAACACCACTAGGAGCTTTAAAATAGGTAAGTGGCCAAGCTTAACCTTTTGGACCAAGCCTCATCTTTATGTGTTTCTTTCACTCCATCAGATTCAAACAGTGACGAAGAAAGTCCTGGTGGCACCTCAGTCAGAAGAGGAGGGCAATGTCACCAACTCTGTCGTCTCCCTGTTGACGGAGGCTGCGACGGAGGCACCTGAGGAAACGAAGGTGGTCATCAAGAAGGGCCTGGAGTTCAAGGATGGCATGAATGTCTTAGGTAGGCAACTTGGTATTCAGCTCCCTGGGGGAGGATCCTTCGCCTCCCCAACAAGGGGCAGCCTCGCCTGCCTCTCAGCCCCTGGCATCCCTCACTGGCTCCTCAGGAAACCAATGACTCTGCCGTCCTCTAGGGGGAGCAGGAGGCTCCTGGGGAGCCGTTTGACGGTCTTTGGGACTGGTAGGTAGCTGAGGGACTGAGGGAGGGGGAGATGGGCAGAAGCAGTGGCCTGAGGGGCATGACGACGAGAGGTCAGGCCTGGGAAAACGGACAGGATGAACATTCACGGGCACATTCCCTGATATTCTGTGTGGCACCAGCAAGTCACTCTCTGACGTGCCATTCCATAAAGTGGTACATCCAACTCTTTCACTCCCTAAGCACTTTTTTAGCTGCCCTGGTATACCAGCACTGTGCCAGGCATGTGCGGTGCCCCCACCCCCAGCTCTCACAGTCTATAAACAACGCGGTGCTATCAGGAGGACAGCATGTTGGTGTCCAAAGCAGCTTCCCAAGAGGAGATGACCTTGTTTAACTTTCCGGACTTCCAATGAGCGCTTTCCCCTAGCCTGGAGCCTGAGCGTGCCATCCTAGAAGTTCTTCGGCTCTGGAGCTGGACGGGCTGGGCTTGGGTCTCTCATGGACCGCTCTCTGCTCATCTGACTATGGGCGGTTGCCCCACTTCCTGAGCTCCATCGGTAACGTGGGATTGGATTGGCTTTCCCCTTGTAGGTCAGTGTGAAGATGAAGCGAGACTGCGCGTGTACAGCACGACTGTACGTGCCACGTGCTTTATTCATGTGAGCTACTGTCATTATTAGAGGCGAGCTGAGGAACTCAGTAGGGAAACACCCTCCACCAAGGATAGAGACCCCTCCATACTGTGAGTGACTCCAGTTTGCTCAGCTTACTCCCTACCCATCCCCTGGGTCCACTCCCGGCCCTAACCCCTGTCCACTATTAGAATGGTGTCCCCAAGACAAGAAAGCGGGACAGATGGCCATAAATGGGGGAAATGGGGAATCTGGGTGGGGGAAATGTGTTGAGCCATGCAAGCAAGGTCTCTCAGGGGTTGAGAGAGAGCTGTTTAGCAACAGATGGGCTCAGTGGAACTTGCGCTTTGCCGTCTAGGGGATTGGATACCCTCGTCTCCTCAGTAAGCTTGTCAGATAAAGTACAGAATGCCCTGTTAAATGTGAATTTCTGACCAATAACAAATAACTTTTAGTGTACGTTCCAAATATTGCATGGGGCATACTGATATTAAAAAATGTTACTCATTGTTTTTCTGAAATTCAAATTTTAACTAGCTATCCTGCTTATTCGTTTTAAATTTGGTAACCTGACTCCTTTTTATCCAGAATAGTTGGAAGAGGTAGAGGGGGCAGGATTGTTCAACTACTGAAAAGCAGAAGCTTCAGTGAGGCATCTTTTTTTTCCGGCTTGGCAGGAAGCAGGTTGGGTAAGCGGGGATCAAGGGCGGTGATAAGCTGACTCGGTTGCCAGGCAATGGAAAAATCAGTAAACACTGTTGCCATCAGTGTGAGATGAAGGAGGAAGGAGAGAAGAGAGAATGGGAGAGTCCTCTGAGAAGGAAGGTTTACAAATATCCTCACCATTTACCCCCAAGTAGCTTTTGTCTCCCACTGCCGGGATATCTGTGGCCCTTCCAGGACCTTCCCAACTACCCTTGCTTTCCCAAACCCTGTGGTCAGAGTGGCTCCCCAGTCCTCCATACACTCTGGAGGAGGTTGAAGCCATGAGTAATGGGGCCAAAGCTTTGGAATGAATCATTCAGAACACTTTCAAGGTCATTTGCAGAGTCTTGGTGGATTCTGGGAAGACGCACGACCTTTGACTGTACTGGGGAGTTTCAACACTACTCTCTCAACCCCAAGGATGGAGTCTTAGAGGGCTTTGTTCAAATGAAACACCACTGTTCCAGAGTGAGTTGAATGAGTCAGTGTTTCCAGAGGGAAATGACAAGCTGGACGTGGATTTCCAAGTGCAGTTTTCGGCTCTGGAAAGCCAAGGGAAGTTAGACTGTTGAGAAACTACCCACTTACAAATCATAGCTGAAATACGGTTCTTTCCATGGTTTTCCGAAGGCAGAGATGGTGTCTTTTTTGTGTTTTGTTTTTGGCTTTGGAAAGTCCCAAAGCATTGCAATAAGTAAAGATAAAACCCTGGCTCTGGCCTTGCACTTCTTTAAAGTTTCCTTTCTTTCCCAGAAAACCTGCAGAGCACTTCTGGGCTCTACTCTAATCCCAGCTGCTTAAATCAACAGTGTGAGATCGCCCCTAACCAGCTCTCTCTGGTACCTATCCATATGGCCAGTTTCTGCTGACCCTGCAAGGGGAACTTTTTTATGCCAGTTCTTTGGGACCTTGAGACCTTGCTCATTTTCTCTTAAAATTTACAAATGCAATTAACCAAGGAATACTAGCTATTCTAGGCCAGAATGCTCAGATTATTTCTCACCGTACACCTCGCAAACTCCTCCCTATAGGCCCAAGAGAAGGGCTTGATAGTAGCCTGGATTTGATTTCATATATTACTGCAGAATGAGGCCACTCTGTCCTGGATCTAATTCTTATTGAGCCTTTGTCTTCATGGCCAGTAACTCCCTTGTAAGTCACTTCTCAATCTTTCTGGCCAAGAGCAGAAAAGGGAAAATATTAAATATCAAGGATTAACAATCCTGAATGCAAGTACTGGATTCTTTTTGCTGAAGATGGAGAGGTCCATTGAAGGGCCGCTGAATAATCTGGGTTGATATGTGCGTGGTGTGGGGTGGTAAAGGTAAAATCAGAGGTTCAGGGAGAAAAAAATTCCCCTCTAAGAGAATCAGATTATAGTGCTATCATTTCCCGGATCTAGCCCAAGACTTTAGGCACAACTGGACACGATGGGAAACTGGGTATCAGAGGGAGGAGTATAAATTAGGCCCACCAAACTGAGTCAGGGTAGGGTGGGAAGGAAGAGGAAGAGAGAGGGGAGAGAGGCTGGCCCGTGCTGCAGATCAGAGAGAAGCGTCAGATGGGCAGCAAGGTCCTGTGGCCAAGGGACATCAGTGGATAGTCCACGCAAGTCATCAGCATTGGACCCGCAAGAGCGGCGATACTGGGCCAGGAGTTGGGGGAGGGGGCACATAGTGATTGGCCATCAGAAATCCAGACATTCCCAGGCAGGTATGGGGACACCTGTAGCCATGGAGTGTGCCCAGTCCCAGGGCGGTCTGAGTGAGACCCCAGACCAGGCATGGGGTGGGTGAGGAGAGAAAAGCCGAGTCTCGGAGGCGCTAAAGTACAGCGTGGGTTCCCAGAACTAAAAATTGAGGCACAAGGAGTGAGGAAAAAGCCGATACAGAAACAAGATGCAGGCTGAGTGTTGGATTTGGTCCAGGCCCGCATGCAATTCGATGCTGACATGAAGGAGCTGTGACAGAGCTCCCCGAATCCTTCTGGCCTCGATTAGGGCTGACGCTGGAGGCTGAGCCGGGGCTGGGCTTGTATGTAGGTTGGATGCTACCAAGAGAATGGAGAAGGGCTGAGGGGCTAGGAAGTGACGGAGTCTACATGTTGTCTTTAAGATCTTGAAAAAAATACAACTTAAAAACAGCATTCTAACATTTTGACCATGAAAAGAATCATGATAAATTAATAAATAAGAGTTTAAACCCAAACAAACTGGGTCGTTTGGGGTTTCCCAACTGTTTTGGATTTCTTTTTGATTTCTCAACAGTCCTTCTCCTTCTCACATTAGGAATGTGGCCATAGAAAAATAATTTTTCATTTTGATTTTCCAACAGTGAAATATACCAGCCATGCGTTAATTTGGGGTGACACCACAGCATTATAAACAGAACCCTGGCAGAGACTCTTTTGGTTACTTGATCTCTGCTAGTTTCTATATTGGCTCCAAGTCCCAGCAAGCCTTCCTTCATTCATCTGTACACTAATAAATCTGCTTATACATGATTTCATGAGCGAGAAGAGGGTGGAGAATTATGTTTTAGTTTGGAATGAAAACGAATTTGTTTTCATCAGGGAACTAACACTGCTGATCATTGCGCTTGCTCAGGGACAGTGTTAAGGAAAGCCATTATTCTCAGGGGGATAGTCTTTTCAGTGTGACATCTAGTGCTCTTGCCGTGTCATGCCTCATCCGTAGGGTGGGTAGCAGACGTGAGCGTGTGTCTCCGTGCATCGGGACTGGTGAAGAGCAAAGGGGAAGAAACACATGCTTTATAATGTGTTCTTCTGTACAATGTGATTCACCCAACAGGTCTGATCGGGTTTTTCATTGCTTTTGGCATCGCCATGGGGAAGATGGGCGAGCAGGCCAAGCTGATGGTGGACTTCTTCAACATTTTGAATGAGATTGTAATGAAGTTAGTGATCATGATCATGTGGTAAGTGGGCTTGTCTTTGCTTCATTGTGGTGGGGGTGTCAGAAGGTCATGGGGTCCCCAGAATATCTCTTTCTCTCTTTTTGGAGCTTTTCCTAGAAAATGGGATGAAAAACTATCCCACACACCAAATTTTATCTGCTATTTGTTTTGTATGGCCTACAAGTTAAGAATGAATGGGTTTTGTGTATTTATTTTGCAGAGAAAAGAATTAAAAAGCAATAATATTCTACAACAGATGGAAATTATATGAAATTCACATTCAGTGCCATAAATACAATTTTATTGGAACACAACCATATCTGTTTGTTTGCCTATTGTCTAGGTTGCTATTGCGCTAAATAGCAGAGTTGAGTAATTCTGATCAAGACTGTGCAGCCTGAATATTTACTCTTTGGCCCTTCCCATTAAGAGTTTGCTGATCCCTGCCCTAGAAGGGAAAATGAAAACAAAACAACCAAAAATACTAAGAGAGAGAGAGACAGACAGACAGACAGACAGACAAGCTGGAAAAACCAGTCAGGAATACCGAAACTGAGCAGTATCGGGAAACTAAAATAAGCCCCAGACACAAGGAATATGGCATGACCCACTGCTCCAGTTCTGTGCTGTCCACAGCAGTGTGTCTTTGACCTAGTTAGTCATGACTCAGAAGAAAAAAGAGGCAGTTCTCGGATCATGCAAGCAAAAGTGAAATCACAGAGGTAAATTAGAACTGTATGTAAGTGCTCTTAGGACTCTGGCCCCTCCCTCTAGTTTTACAGAAGAGAAAACTGTGGGCCAAACACACTAAATCTTGATTCTTTAACATCATGATGATGATAATAAAAGCTATCATTTATTGACTTTCCTTTACCTGCCAAGAGCTACTATTGTTGCTTAGCACCAATTGAATGTAATCCCAACAACCCTGCAAGGATGAATGATTATTCCCATTTTATAGAAACAGCAATGTAGGCTCAATGGGGTGAATTAACTTGCCTAAGATTATATAGCTAGGGAGAGCTGGAGTTCATATTGATATTAAAGTCCTTAATGGGTAAGTGGGTAGGGGGTGTGTTTGTCTGTTTTTTATCTTCACCAGAGGACATGCTTAGAGGAGAAGGGAGGTAGAGAGAGGGAGAGAAACATCGATGGGTTGCCTCTTGCATGCACCCCAACTGGGGACCAAACCTGCAACCCAGGCATGTGCCCTGAGTGGAAATCAAATCTGAGACCCTTCTGTTTATGGGACAACACTCCAACCAACTGAGCCACACCAGCCAGGGCCAGGTAGGGGTGTTTATGTCTGAATCATCCAAGCAACATTGTCTCCACTTCACGACATGTGTGTCTATAGTCCGTGGTTCTGAAATCTTGGGTAGCCCGTGAGATCATGACTGCCCGCTCCTTTACTAAGGAAGCTGTGCCACCTTCTGTCACTGGAAACTTCTAGCGGTCACGTATCTGACGGACTTTAACATGCATTTGTTTAAGACCCTTATGATGGTCCTGTATGCCTGACTAGAAAAAAAAAAAAAAGCATAATTAGACTGAACCACATCTATATTCTATTTACCACAGGAATCCTGGGCGATGGATGAATTCCCCGTCTCTTCATATCCCAGTCTCATCCACCTTTGTCACCAACCTCCCTCTTGTCTTTTCCTCCTTCTATGCTGTGCCTTCCACTGAAATTCTACCTTCTCTCTCTCTTTTTTTTTTTCTTGGCTCCTATTCCCACCTTACAAGTGCAAAAGTCTGTTCTCCACTTTTTTTTAAATCTCTGCCAACCCAAACACACTGACATGCGTGCAGTAAATTCTTCCTAAAACTTCAGGACTGAGTGGGCTAGCTGAAGACCCCAGGTCTCAGATTACGAAGATGTTCTTTGTGATTTCATGAACCGTATTTAATAGACCTGGTTTGTTCAGATCATTGCTTTATTGTACTTTTAAAACAGGGGAAGGTTGCTAATAAAATAATGTGTTGTTTCCTATTATTGTACTGATTATTCAACTCCCCAGGCAACAGGAGATTTCTGAATATTGCTTTTGTGTAAAAATTTAAAGTCACACTAAATTTGATGCTGTACAATATTTCAAAAGTCTTTTCAATCCATTGGGAGCTTGCCAAGTTTACTAAATGGTAATACATAAAACAGAATAGACCTCTTGTTTCCTGGAATTTCTAGCAGAGTGAGCATCCTTGCTCTAAAAGTGCAGTTCATGTCTCTGTATTATGATGCCAGTGATGTGGGCAGAGTATGAAAGCTCTGTCCTTCATCTGCACCAACGTCATTGCCACTGAGCCCTTGAGAGAAAGGGAATCGTCTAGGGAATCAGATGAGTCATGGGGTAAAATGCAGCCTTTCTTCTCCCCAGGGATGGAGGGTGGTGTGGATCAAGAAATTTCCTATTCACTGAACACAGAACTCCTAAAGATACAGCATCATATCCCAGGAGATGAAGAGCAATTGTGAGTCAGGAATAAGACCTGTGGAATGATTCTGACAGCTGTTCAGTTACCTCATCTAGGAGGGTGTTACATGACAATTGTACACATTTCTTTCATTCCTTAGCTGCCGTGTCAGCATCTGATAATGAAGAGTGTGAGAAGGTTCTGGATAAAATAGGCAACCACTCTTCAGCTGACCCTGCAAAGCTTAAAGAATCAGAGTTCTTGTGTATTCTTCTCTATGTGGTAGTAAGAATATTAATAATAGCAGATGTAACATTGAGGAGGTTATTATTATTCTAATAGTTATTAAATTATAGCTTAGAGTTATTAAATTCTTGCTCTATGCTCAGTGCTGTTTTGATTACTGGACTCTACCTATTTATTACTGAGAAGATAATGACTATTATTATAGTCATTATTAAATCATAACTAAGATTCACCAACTGCCTGAATTAGGCTTACTACTATTCCAACTACTTTACATGCATTAGCTCGTTTATTTTTTTATGATAATACCTAGCAAACATAGGTACTGTTGTTAGCCCCATTTTCCAGATGAGAAAACTAAGCACAGAGGTTGACTTGCCTGGTGTTGTTCAGCCTAAGTGATGGGAGCTGGCTGAGAGTGGTACCTGACTCGACTTCTGTCTGATGCTGGCTGGATTGAACCCAGGATCCTCCTGTTGCTAGCTGTGTGCCTTCAGGCGAGTTAGACACACTCTAAACCCCACATCCTGATCTGTAAAATGATTGACTCTAAAATCCTCACCAGAGAATCACTGTGAGAAGCCAGTGAAATTGCTACCAACAGAGGCGGGGCACTTCCTATGTGCCGGGACCTGCCCAAGCACTTCGCGTGAATTAAATTCTTGTTGTTATTTTGTAATTATCATGACCATCATCGATGCAATCCAGAATCTGTTTCTCTCTGTTCTCTGTTCCGTAATGCTTCAAGAAGCCTGCAAGGCTTTCTGATTCTCTAAACAGAGAACAAGAGAGAGAGAGAGAGAGAGAGAGACCCTTAGTTTTGGTGTGATTTTCATGTACTCATTTTTTCCAAAGTTCTTTAGAATATTTTTTAACCTTAGAAACCTATACAGAAAGTGAAACTTTTAATAATCTCACCATGATAGAAACATAAGGTAAGAAGAGAAATCTCTGCTTGCTCTTTCAACTCTCCCTCGCAGTTAAACCACCTCCGTCCACGCATGCATGCACACATCCATCCATCCTTGCATTCCGTCAATATTTCCTGAGCACCTCTTCGGTGCCAACAACAATATTAGGCACTGGTAACATAACGGTGAATAAGACAGAGAAAGATTCCTGTCCTCGCGGAGCTCACGTTCTACTGAAAGGAGAGAGGGAGAAAGTAAAAGGAAGCCAATAAGAATTCAGGTAGTAATCAGCGCTACAAAGGCACTGGACAGGGGAATGCGATAGAGAGTGATGGTGGATGGAGGTGAGGAGTGAACTCTCACAGGTGGGGCCAGGGAGGGCTGTCTCGGAAAGTGATTTTGGTGAAGACCTGAAGAATGAGAGGGAGGCAGGTACATGAAGAATGAAAAGGAGATTTTTCCAGGGGGAACAAGCAGCAAGTGAAATATTTTTGAGGATCAAAAGGAAGGTTCAGAATGGTTGGAATGGGATTGTTTGGTAAGAGACGTGGATTGGTGGAAGGGGGACAAGCGGGAGAGGTGGGCAGCCTGCAGGGCCCTGGAGGCCACTGTGAGATTGGAGCTTTTATGTGTTTGCGAAAGGAAGTCAGTGGGTGGGGTGGGTGGGTAGCAGCCTGGAGGCTCAGTGAGCTAATTTTTACTCAATCTGATGAAAAGTTTCAATCCACATATGCTATCTGTCAGCAAAATTCACTCCTTGGATAGCCGGAACACCTCTCTCTAAGCGGATCGGGCAAAATGGAAATTTCTGTTACTTCCTCAGCCTTAGTACAGACACTGCCTTTAAGTAATTGGAGTGTATCTTTAACCCTCTATTGACATTCTCTTCCAATTCTGAGTTCTTTTGGGATCTGTATCCCAAACTGGCAGACTGGCATTGCTCTGGGAGATGTTTGGGACAGAATCAGAGTGGCTTTATGGCAGGACTGAGTTTTTTATTCACTGAAACAAAAGCTCCTAAAGACTTAACTCCACTTACCTCCACTCCAAGTGTCTGGCCCACCATCTGTCCTTCTGTGCCTGAAAGTCCTGACTCAATTTGGTGGGTTAAGACCAAAGAGGCCTTGAATAAAATTGAAGCTAAAGTAAATGGCTCCCAACAGCTGACCAAGTAATATCTGCATTACATCAGTTGCAGATCAGATTTTATTCCTTGAAACAGTGGTTTCCCAACACATCAGAATCACGTTGAGAACTTGTTTAAAATATAAATGTCCCCAGGTCAACCCCAGGAAATTCTAACTCAGTAGGTATGTGATGGGCTCGCAGAATCCGTATTGTTACCAGGCAGATGGGGTGATGCTGAAGCAGGTGTCTACACAGGTGCAGAGACACTGACTGAGTTCTGGGTTTGTTAAGTGCTGTGAATGAATTTGCACTTGTGGAGTAGAGAGCGGAACCTAAGAGGGGCATCTTGGTGGGAAGCTTAGCAGGACAAGGACTGAGGTGCAACGTGGGCAGAGGAAAGAGTGAATGATGCAACAGCAAGAAGAAGACTCTACAGGCCAGTCCTGGATGAATCAGTGGCTTTGACAACAGTGCCCAGAGCTGAGGGTACAACCAGTCTGAGGGCTGCGTGGAAGCCATTCCCTCCTCCTACCTCCATAGTCATTTTCCTCTCCTTTGAAAACTGGTCCAAGAGTTCCTGGGCATCACTGGGCTTCAGAACCCTCACTGGAGCCCTCAGTCTGTTCAAGCACTTTGTTTTGTGGCTTTGATTGTTTGCTTCAGCTCAGAAGCTTCAAGTGGGAACTTGGGACCCTGGGCATTGGCCCTTTCTTTTCCATGGAGTGTCATTTTCAATGAAATAATTCATTAATACGGAAACTCAGGAAGTGAAAGCTCCGGCTTGTGAGTGGAAGCTTAAGCTGCTTGTTTTGAAAACAGGTGCAGGGAAGTAATGGCCCTAAAAAATACCATAGAACATAGACTCTTTCCTTGTCCTACTTAATGCTCGTTCTAGTTCTGGAGACCAAGAGCCCTGTTTGCCGTATTTAGTTCCCCTAACACTCTACCTTCTGCCCTTTGAACAGCACTCTCCATTTACAGTGGGAACTCATGTGTCTCCCAGAGAGCTGAGTGCTCTGAGATAACATGTTACCTCCCTCTAATCCTGGCCCAGATGTGCTCTCCAGGGGGCGCTGTAACGGGTCTTGCTTGGCCAAGAGCCTCGAAAACATTTTCTCTTCATTCTACAAATTGCTTGTCCCAAAGGAGCAGGAAAATTGGATGGCACCCCAAACAGCTCCTTTTTGTGTTTTTCTGGACATCTTTAAAGGGTGATGGGTGCTTTGAAAAGAATTAATCTCTTGGTCTATGGAGATAAATATGTGTTGGCTTTATCGGAAGGTACTGTTTTCTCCGTTACTTACAATCCCAGCAAACAAAGAGCTGGCCCCTGAGACTACCCGGCTGATCTACGAGCTGTTGTGAGCGCACCTCCCCAGGAGGATGTGAAAGGGTGGGAAAACCAGGGTTTAAGGACGTGACTCCCTGAGGCCCGCGGAAGCAGCGCTCACACATGGCCAGCCTCCACCCCCGGAAAGCAGAAGTGCAGCTACAGGCAGGAGGTTATCAGGGAGGAGGACAGCAGCTGTGCTAGTGTTTTGTTCTGTTGTGTTAAAGATTTTATGTATTTACTTTTAGAGAGAAGGGGAGGGAGGGAGAAAGAGAGAAACATCCACGTGAAAGAGAAACATCAATTGGCTGCCTCTTGCACAGACCCCAGCTGGGAACTGAACCCATAACCCAGGCATGTGCCCAGACTGGGAATCCAACTGGGACCCTTCATTTTGTGGGAGGACACCCAATCCAGTGAGCCACACCGGTCAGGGCTATGCTGCTGTTTTAACGAATTCATGTCAGCTACAAATCACCTCTTTCAGGAGAAGGTTCCTCTTGAGAAAATATTTTGCTCGTCAGAACATCCCCAATTGGGTGGCAGGAGCCTGTGAGATGTTTTCGAATGCCCCCATTAACTCAACTCGACTTGTTAAGCATGGGTGATGAGAGGGCGTAGGCATAGGTGTGAGAACAGAGTATACAAGCGTGCCTTAGTGAGGAGTCAGAGAAGTAACGGTGCTGGCGGGGGCTGGGGGGGGGGGTTGTGGACAGCACATACGTACACGTGCTCACAATGTAATCCTCGCAGCAACCCCGAGAGGTTAGAGGAGGACTCAACATGCACATCTGTAAAATGGGAATGAGTCACCAACCAAGGTCATGCGGTTGGTAAGTGGCGGGATAGCTCCATATTTCATGTGATTGTGTACGTGACTCTCATCCATTCCTAACAGCCTTCCTTTAGCCTTGGAAGGGCTTGCCCTGGGCACAATTACAAAAACAAACAAACAACAAAAACAAACGAAAAACCCTCTACGAAATCTGGCCTAAGTGCCCTCTTCCTTTCCTGACTCCCTTACTCTGGTTGGGAGCCTTATTCTGGGATTTCATTTTCCTCACGTCTTTCTCTCATAATTCTTAATGAGGTATCATGCTTCCCACTAACATATTCATTTCCATCAGACATTGTCACAGGCCAAGCAAGGTCAAGCTCGCACAACACCAGCTTGGGCAATAAAAAAGGGATATTGCCAACAACGTGAAAAATACAGTCAAGAAGAGAGAGAACGTGGTTGCCTCACTCAAGAGAGAGCGCAACAGTAAATTGTTTCCAAGTGCTCTGTAACATAATAATAACACAGCAGTTAGGACAAGTTTACATAGCATGGAGTGGCGTAGGGCACACCGTCTGCTTAGCTACAGAGAGCTACGATTGCTCATTAAAGGGAAGTGGTTTGGCTTGGTGGGCAAAAAATCCTAGTCATGGAGTTTTTCAGATCTGAGATGGTTCTCTTCTTCACTTTCTGCTTTTGTGGTCTTGGGCTGGTGTTTTAACTTTGTCCATCCTCAATTTCCTCATTTGCCAAATAGAAATAATGATGCCTGGATTTTAGGATTGTGGCAAGAATTAACTGAGGAGCACTCCAGTAGAGAGCCAATGTTATTGTTAGAGTAAGTATGGAAAGAAATACTTTTCAGACCTAGAAGTGATGAAATCACATTTCTCTACAGTACTTTGGCTCAGATGTTTTTTTGTTTGTTTGTTTGTTTTGAGTTCTCTTTCTCTCTTAAATATATTTCCTATCTTCCAAGGCAAAAACAAAGCAAATTTACAAACACCAGTTTATAGCTTCTTGAAACTCTGATGAGCTTTCTGAGGAACTCAAGATTTTTTCCCAATTTTCTTTTTTTTAAATTTTTTGTTTATTTATTTTAGAGAGAGGGGAGGGGAGGGAGAAAGAGAGAGAGAAATGTTGATGTGAGAGAGAAACACCCATCAGTTGCCTCTTGCACATGTCCCAACTGGAGACCCAACCTGCAACCCTGGCACGTGACCTGACCAGGTATTGAACCAGTAACCTTTCACTTTGAGGGATGACATCCAACTGACTGAGCTACAGTGGTCAGGGCTTTTCCCAATTTTCAAGGAAGGAGCTGTGGAAAGACAAATCAAACAAGATTCTCAAAGACATACCCTGTGGGTCTTTCAACTTTAAGTTTGGTGTTTACCTAAGAGGTGGTAAAGCTTATCTCCTCTATGCCTAAAAATCACCCAAGTGGCAAAGTTTGCCTTTGGATTTTTCTTTTTTTTAATCAGAGCAGAAGCCACCAAATCCATGGACCAGATTTCATGGAATGCCGTTAATCTGAAGTCAAAAGTAGCATCCACTGAATCTCATGGCCTTCTTCCAGCAAAACTCCGAACAGATTTCTTCAGTGTGTTTTTTTTTTCTGTTATGTTTTTCAGGTACTCTCCCCTGGGTATCGCCTGCCTGATCTGCGGGAAGATCATTGCCATCAAGGACTTAGAAGTGGTTGCTCAGCAACTGGGGATGTACATGGTCACAGTGATTGTGGGCCTCATCATCCACGGGGGCATCTTTCTCCCCTTGATTTACTTTCTAGTGACCAGGAAAAACCCTTTCTCCTTTTTTGCTGGCATATTCCAAGCTTGGATCACTGCCCTGGGTACTGCTTCCAGGTAGAGAATGCAGAAATCACCTTTCTTTCTCTCTGCTCGCTGTTTGACCCTCTTTGCCACTTCTTCATTTTCAAAAACCTTCCCATCACAAAGTTCAGTGAGAACACTTCACATCTTCTTAACCTATTTTTGAAAAAGGCGAACACTTTGTATTTTTGGTTCCTTCTAGGAACGTCTGAGCTTTCTGATGAATGTTTTTGTTGGTAGGCAACCGTGTTGGAAATATGACCTCACGTTAATTTCTCAGATGAATACATGCTGTTAATTGGCACGCCTGCCTTGTCATATGTAGCATTGAGTTATTTGTTTTCAGTGTTTTCCGAGAGGGTATGACAGATTGTTATTCTATTTAAGAGGTTCTCCCACCTGTGATCGGAAAAAATGCTATCCCAAAATATCAGTCCATTGGAGTAATTTTTCAAAACTAGGAGAATGAGTGTTATTGGGTAAAGAGTGTATCAGGTGCGATTTTTCTAATGAACCAGAAATCAGTTAAGGGTTTGGGTTCTACATGAACCTCTGATGGGCCGTTGTGCCCCACTGATTCTAAGAAAATCAGGCTGGCATTGTTTTGACTTGACCTTAATTGAGAGTCACTTCCTTTTTCCTTACCTAGCTCAAGCAACTCAGAAACCAATGAGGACTCAGGAGAGAAAACACATTTTTTTTTTATGTCATCCTGGACTGAATGTAGCAAAACCAAACAAACAAGTAGATAAGAAATGCCTGGCAGTTCATCCTTTCAGTCTGCAATCGTTGTTTACGTTTCCTTGGGTCACCAACGAAGACTGAGGTCAGACGGCAGGTGGCAGGGAGGCAAGCAAACCCATGGCTCAGCGTTCCTTCCGGCGTCACAAGCCGGCAGGTCTTTGTTGCAGAGCCCAGGACTGTGCGCCGCCAATGAGGTGGCCACTCCGTGACACAGGGTGACCGCTGTCCCAAGGCTATTGAACAGGCAGCCAGGTTTTCCTTAAGTGACCTAACAGGCAAATGGTGGCGACTATCGGGAAGCCAGATTATATTTCCATCTTGCCCATCAATGAGAAATCAGGACTACGAGAAAGTGGGGTTTCAGAAAACATCTGAAATATATATGATCCTGGGGATCTAGAGTCTTCATTTAGTTTCCGAAAGTGAAGGGAAACACTCCGGAATTTGCCTTTTGTTTTTCAGGCCTGTAAGTTTCGTATGGCTAAGTATCTCTAACCATAAAGATCCTCTCTTTGGAGAAAAAGTACGTCTTTTTTATTCTCCAAACATAAAAACAATGATGTTTAGGTTAATTTTTGTTTTCTGGTTATGAGCATGGTGTTACTCATGTGAAAGAGTTCAGACAGTGAGTGACATTTTGAAGAAGACAATGAACATCAACAGTGACGCCACCTCCCAGGGATAATTGGTAGTAAGCAACCTTCTAGTTAATCTTCACAGTTAGTTACATATCTTTCCAGTTCTTCCTACATGTAGATGCAGTAAACTGCTATTTTCACTGGTCAACATACCATATAAGTTATATCTATCAATATAGGGCTTTCCGCTGTTTCGAAAACTGTGCAGCGGTACTCCGTATGTACCACAGTACAACCCCCAGCCCCAGCCCGTGACGTACACTTAAGGCATGTCTATTAAATGGGACTGTGACAAGCATCCCTGTAATACATCTCGGCAAGGCTGTCTGATGACCCCTTCGGGATAACTTTCTAGAAGTGGAATTTCTGAGTCTAATGGTAAGCACGTTAATGGTTTTAAAACATATCACCAGACTGCTCTTTAGGCAAGTGCGTTTAAGTGCTTCTACACGGGTGTGAGAGAATGCTTTTCACCACCTCCTCCCCAGCACTGGCTGTTATCAGTTACTTTAATATTTTCCAGTCTTATTATGAAGAATGATCTCACTGAACTTGCATTTTGTTGATTACAAGTGAGAGGAAGCATCGTTTCATGTTCCTATTGACCATCCCGCCCTCCCCTCTCCCACTCTGTGGGCTGTTGGTGATTGTAATTTCCTGTGGGGGTATTCATCCTTTCCCGATTGGTTTTCCCCTCTCTTCATGTATCAGAATATTAACTCATGTGTCAAATGTCACCTGTAATGTCCCCCTCTACTTTGCATTTGTCTTAAAAATTTACATTACTTTTTGCCATTAGAAGTTTTCAATTTGTATATTGCTAGAGCTGTCAATATTTTCCTTTAGAATTTAGTATTTGCTCAGGAACATCACCACAAAAGATTATACAACATTATTTTATATTTTGTTCCAAAACATTTATGGTTTTGATCTTTAAACTATTTCAAAAATATTATTATTATCCTTTTTTTAATAACTAGACAATTACCCCAGTACTTTTATAAGACAAGGTAAATCTTGAAGGCACATTTGTACATAAATGTGACAAATGATTGGTTTATTTGGCCAAAGCCACAGAAATGTTAGTCCCTTTTTTCCTCCTTACCCTGTGTTTCATTTGGGGAAAAAAGAAAAAAAAGGAAAGAAAAAAGCCAATGTTTTAATCTTCAGTTAAAATGTGGATGTGGAATTTCTTAGAAAAAAAAAAACTTCTAGAAAAGTCAATGTGACAGGAGTCAAGGACGAAGACTGATCTTTGCCATCAAGGCCGGACGGGGAAACACGAAGCCCCAGGTCTGCCAGCTGAATATCCTCTTCCCCTCCTTGGGCCTTGGACTGACGGGGGCTCCGGAAGGGGTTGGCCTCTTTTCTCAGTGGGCACAAAGGCTGACGTCAGGGGGTAGGGGGAGGGGGACTGGCCTGGGGCACACCTCTGCCTCCCTCTGACTTCAGTGCATGCTGTTGAAACTAATTTGGGGCAGGGGGAATGAATCTCAAGTATCTGATCGTTGTTATTAGCAACCTTTGAAGACTGTCATATGTTCATTGAGGGAGGAGCCAAAAAAACAACGTCAGAATGCGGGACAGACAGGAAAGAGTTAAAATGCTCATGTCTCAGTTTATATTGGTTAGGTATACACAGATTTTTAAGACACAAGTCTGTCTGGTACAGAAATTGAGAATATTTTCATGCTTTAGCAATTACTTTTCCTAATCTACTTAATTATCTAAGGATTCCTTTTGGGAACATGGATGCAATAATATGAGTTAACATAGTCCAGTCTTCCCAGAAGTATCCATAGATTCATCCCATTGAGAACCCACCTGCCAACCACGGCTGAGCTGCCATTTCAGACCAGTCACAATGTCCTGGCAATCCTTCAGTGGGGTCCTAGGAAAGGAAGGGATGGGGAAGGTGCAGGGATAAGAGGAGTTAAGGGACCCTAACTTCTCATTACAGCAGTGAGGACAGCAAGCCAGGTACATTGGCATCCCCACGTGTGAATGAAGTCAGACCCCAACGTCTCTCCCTGGGCTTATAAGATTTCAGTAATGGGAGGTCTCCGAACATTCAGTTCTTCTCCCTACCAGAGACCAAACAGGGGGCCTGAAACAGATGCCTAAGTGGAAATCACTAAGAATGTTCCAGTCAGATGACTCTGACTTGCCCAGATTGTTATCAGTAGCTTATGGGTCAGTGGTGTGATCAGAAGCAGACTTAGGTGGACCTAATTGTAGAGCTTCCAATTCCTTGGTTCTACGTATGCCCTGGAATCTGCATTTCATGTAGCTTCTCAGAAGGTGGTGGTCCTCTCCCATTCTCTGAAAAACCAAGACCTCCACAGGTGTCTGTCCAGCTTGGCTGGAGCCCCAGTTCTGACTAGTGGAAGGAAGAACTATGACTAAGGATGTAAATGCAAGACTGAAAAGTGCTGTCTGCTTTGGAGGTTTGCATAGAAAAAAATAATGAAAAAAAGAGAACAGATCACAAAACACTCTCGTGACAGTTTGCGTGTTTGGCATTGCTTTCCAAGTTGCTTAAACTTTGAAGCCAATCCACTTGCCCTCCCACGCATCTCTACCCACGTGGAAATAATATGCTGGTCTTCAGTAAGCCTTATCCCTACAGGTCTCCTATTTCAGGGGACACATGAACATGCCAAGTGTTCTGACCTTAGAGGCTGGATCATGTGGTCATTGAATCCCTGTCCCACGCCTGGGAGGAGTGGGGCTGAAGTCACTCCATGCTGGGTCTTTGATTAGCTACAAAGCAGATGCTTTTCTGCCCTGTGTCGTTGGAGAGACTGTAGAGTTGGCTGTTTTTCAGGGAGTTGGACTGCCTGCGAGGGTCCCCAGTGGACTGTTAGAAGTGTAGGTTCAGGCTGAATGGTGCCGAACGTGTTTGTCCAGCATTTGAAAAATGAACAGGCCCCGCTCGGGTCAATTCCCAGGGGCTGACGCAACCCACGTAGTCATCTTCTTGGAATCAGTGACTCTAACATCAAATTATGGGTCATTCAAAAATGCCTCATTCCATTTCACTGTTGACAGCTGAGTCTTTTCTGACCTATTTTTTTTCTTGCATCCCAATTAATGTGGGCAATTAGATGGGCTTCAGTATGAATCCAAGATGGAAACATTGACCAAAGGAAAAAGAGAACTTGACGCTCTGAGTAGATGTCAAAAACCAAAGCCAACAAAAATATTTTTCAGCCTATTAACATCTTAATAAGTTGAGTTTGAACTTCCAAATTACTATTTTTAATTTGGCTCCAGACACTCCTTATTTTGTTTTTGCATGTCACATTGCTCAGTTGAAACAGGACAAAAACTGTGTGGTGGCATTCCAGTTTCTTTGTTCTGCTTCTCTACAGTAGACCTAACTCCTCTCCTCTCCTCTCCTCTCTCCCTCTCTCTCTCTCTCTCTCTCTGTCTCCTGCCCTTCCTTCAACCTCTCCCCTCCCTCTTTCTCTCTTGTCCTTAGTGCTGGAACTTTGCCTGTCACCTTCCGTTGCCTGGAAGAAAATCTGGGGATTGACAAGCGTGTGACCAGATTTGTCCTCCCCGTCGGAGCGACCATTAACATGGACGGTACAGCCCTTTATGAAGCGGTGGCTGCCATCTTCATTGCCCAGATGAACGGCGTTGTCCTGGATGGAGGGCAGATTGTGACTGTGAGGTGAGTGAGGTGGTGGGGGAGGCCCTGAAACGACCTTTCACCTTATCCCCTTCCACACTAAGTGCCTTTGACAGGGCTGCTTGAATTTCAGTTCTCCTGGCAGAAGAACGGTAAAGGAAATAACAGGGAAGAGGAATTATTGGCAGTATCAAAGGGAAAAGACTGTGATGGGAGG
The DNA here is from genome assembly GCA_039655065.1 of Glossophaga mutica. NCBI lineage: Eukaryota > Metazoa > Chordata > Mammalia > Chiroptera > Phyllostomidae > Glossophaga > Glossophaga mutica. The sequence continues at coordinate 21,909,702 of CM077308.1, forward strand.
GAAGCGGGACCATACCAATGCCTTCTGTTGGTATGGCACAAAGAAATTGCTTTGGGAACCTGATATTATTTGAATTTTAATAACCCCGTGATGTTGCAAGGCAGTTATTTCTATGCTCATTTAATAGGTGAGGAAGTGCAGGCTTCAGGGGTTGTGGAAGGCTACGTCATTCGTAATAAGCCCTCAGGGCTGCATCTGAGGCCAAGGTTATCGGACTCTGGATCCAGCTTTTCTTTATTGAAATATGCTGCCCTCAGCATTCCAGGGGGTGATGGATGAAATGATGACGTACTGGAAGGAAAAGATTCTGCAACACAACAGAAAACATTTTACTACAAGTAAATAGCAAATATTTCTGTTTTTACAAAAGCTATTTTTTTTTTACCATATGTATTATTCATTTAAAACATTCAGAAAGAATTCTTTCCCAAGAGGTCGTTAAAAACACATGGCTTCTCCATGAACTTAAAGATCACTCTTTCTTGCCTATATTAATCTATCTAATTCTCACAGCCACCCTGTGAGGTATGTACTTGTCTTTGTCAGCTCAGGCCACTATAATAAAACACCATAGACCAGATAGCTAAACAATAGACATTTATTTCTCATAGTTCAGGAGGCTGGGAGTCCAAGGTCAAAGTGCTAGCAGATTCAGCTCCTGCTGAATGTTCTCTTCCTGGTTTGTATCTAACCTGCTTCTCACCGCTTGCTCACATGACCTGTCCTTGATCTGTGAACAGAGATAGCTGGCTCTCTTAAGTTTCCTTTTATAAGGGCACTAATTCCATCATGAGGCCTTTGCCCTCATGACCTAATTCCCTCCCCAAAGCCCATCACATTGGAGAGTGAGGCTTAAACAAATGAACTTTGCGGGGGGATACAACTCACTTCATAGCAGTACTATCGAGGAGCCTCAGTTTCCTCATCTGTATAATGGGGACAATAGAGGGTTAAGAGCATTGTGCCTGGCACACGGTCACTTGTCAATAAATGTCAGCTACTAGCATTACTATTGTTGTTAACACTAAATGAGACCTAGAAAGAAGAATGTGACAGTGATGTAGTGAGGGAAAATATGCTTCGGGTCAGAGTATCAAGCCTTCTAAATCATGTTCTAACAGACTGCATGGGAGACGGCCAGACTCCCTTGATTTAAAACTCAAAGATGAAAAGATTCCTTCATGAAGCCCCTTCTTTTGGAAGCCAAGCAAAGATGATTTCTGGTCCCTAAATTCTTGGCCCTGAAGACCATCGCATTGCCTATCAAGTTCACACCATTAGATGGGAACATAGAAATGTGAGAATGGATCAGTGACCCATTCATGGTTGGGATTCATTAATTCAGAACTTTTAACGCAGGGAGGGATCAAGGGACATTAGGAACAGCATGGACCTGGAATCAAGTGGATGAGTGTTGAAATCCCTGCAGACCACATCCAAGCTGTGTGACCCTACATTTCTCCACCCACCCCCAACCCATGATTTCCTCATGGAACAGGCACTACCATATGAACCTTGCAGAGCTACCTTGAAGTTACCATGTGTGCAGTGTGCCTTGCGCAACATTCAAGAACCAGTCCTAGAGAAGCGAGCCAGAGAGGGGAAGGTCAGGGAAAGCAGCAAGGGGTAAAATCATGGAGGGAAGATCACCCTCAGGGAGCTTCTACAGGACTTAGAATTGCACAGACACTCAGCCCATGAGGACACGATTGAGGTGGAGGAACAGAGGGGGAACCAACTGCCAGCAAGCATTTTCTTTACAGGATTGACCACACAGGACCAAGAAGAAGTAACCAGACAATATGGCCATTGTGCAAAGGGATGTGTAAGAGTGACTCATAACAGAAGCAACTGGTGGTGTAAATACAACGGTTGAGTACAAGACGTTAGAACTCAGGAAGTTCCCCTCTCCTGGTGCTTTATCCATGTCAGGGAAATGGCTGAGAATTCCCACGTTCCAGCTCTTGGGGCTTTAGGGAAGTTTTTATTGCAAAACAGCCTCACCCTGTGGAGATTTTCCGATAAGAATAGTAATTGACATTTATTGGGGGTTTGCAAAATGTGCCTGGCCTCTTCTAAGTGCTTTTTATTTATTGGCTTCTGAGGACACCACAGGTGAGACAACATCATTATCTCCTTTTTCACAGATAAAGAAATCAAAGCACAAAGAGGTTCAGTTGTCCAAAGAGGTTCAGTTCTTCCTTGGGCCCGGATAGGTCCAAGGAAAATGGAGTTCTCTAAACTGGGAAACCAGCTCTGTATTGGTGGGGAAGGGGAAGAGCACGGATGGGTTCCGTAGACCCCACCTAGGGGAGCTGTGTTTACTGTAACAGGCCTAAGTACGGAAGGACGGCAGTATGGAAAACCAAGGCAAACCACAAAATATCCCAGGGCCTTCCTTTCCTCATATGTGAGATTAGATAAATTCAGGTCCCTCCCAACCTCAAGAACCTGGGATTCTGAACTTAGTTACTCTGGTGGTCTGGAGCTTGGTTACACCAATTTAGGAGCCCGATTCTTTGTTTGGAACTGGAAGAAATACTCTAGAAGCTCTAGAATTTTATTACTGCAAAGAAATCAGCCCCTGTTTTCTTTCTAGCTTCCACCAAAGCAAGTTGGGAATCTGTATTCTCAGAAGCATCCTAATTTAGAAATGACAGCTTTTATAAATGGCATCCAGAAAGGAGGAGAAAAAGTCACTGCCCTTTGCTAGACCACAGAGGCCCCTGGTGTCTCCACAGGGAGCTGGAGTCCTAGGTGGAACCCACTTCCGGAGACAACTTCAAAATAGTGCTGGCTGCGCCCTTGGCATTGCTTGGCAAGAAAATGATGAGATGCTTCAAAAAGAAAACCTCCTGTTCTTTTAGTATCATTTCTTGGCACCCTGTCTGAATAATGGATTTTCCAGTCCATGGTGAAAAGTCCAAGCATCTGAAGCTTAATGTCATTTGGAATCTGTTGATTTGTTCCCCCGATGTCCACTCAGTTGGATAGTTGCTCTTCTGAGTTCTCATATTAACGTTGGCAATGGTCTTTGCTGACTCTTGCCGTGCAGTCCAAAAGTCTCTGGTGCTCACGGAGACACAAAAGCACGAGCTCCCATGGGAGCATTGAGGGTGATTTGTTTTTCTTCTTTAACATTTCCTTACCTGCTTTTAGGGCCACAGTTACTTTATTTGAGCACTATAATATTCTAGTCTACTGGAATATCAAGATGGGGATAAGGCTCCAATTCATGAATTTATAAGTTTCCATCATAGTTAAGCAGGATCCAAATAGACCCTAATTCCTAGGTCTTGGTTTTCTATTTCTTGGGAAAGAAAGGGAATTTATGACTGCTGGAAACATGAGAGCTTAAAATTGCCAGAGATGGTTTTGCCAGGGCCATTTTCTCTTCCCATGACCTGACCTTCTTTGTTCTCACAGCCTCACGGCCACGCTGGCAAGCGTCGGTGCAGCCAGTATCCCCAGTGCTGGGCTGGTCACCATGCTCCTCATTCTGACAGCCGTGGGCCTGCCGACGGAGGACATCAGCCTGCTGGTGGCTGTGGACTGGCTGCTGTAAGTGTTGGCAGATGGGGTTCTGCCAGGGATGTGAGTGCTGCCTCTAAGGTGGACGAGATGCAAGGTTGCAGCTGAGATCTTAGCCAGGCCTCATTGCAACTCCCTCATTGCCTCCCTCCCTTCTTTCTTCTGACATTTACAGAGTGTCTGTTTGGAAACCAAAGAAGAAAAAGATAGGATCTTTGAGGGCCTCATAGTAGAGGCCCTCAGAGTAGAGGAATCAGATAAATTATATACAAGGTTAGAAGCTTACCAATACAGAACCAACTGGCAATGTATGCAAAAGACCTCAAATCATTATGTTGAGTGAATGAAGCACAGAGTATATACTGTATGATTCCATTTATATGAAGCTCTATGAAAGGCAATACGGTCTCTAACAATAGTAATAGACCAGAGTTTGCCTGAGCCCTGGGGTGGGAGCCTGAGGATTAACTGGGAAGCGGTACAAGGAAATCTTTAGGAGTAACAGAAGTGTTCCTCGTGCACAGGTGTGCATAGGTGTCTACATTTGTCAAAACCCATCAAGCCAGGCATTTAAAATGGGTACGTGTGTTGTGTGTAAATTATTTTTCAATATAGTAGATTAACAGATAACACACACATAAAAGGATAGAGATACAAAGAGGCTCCATCCCAGGATGGGAGGGCAGAGTGGGGAAATCAGGAAACCATAAGAATGGCCACTGACTTTGAGTGTTCACTGCGTGCCAGCTATATTACACTGGGTGCTTTACATGCTTTATCTCTTCCTTTGGCAACTCTTGGAAGTTTGGTGTTATTACTCCTATTTTATAGATGAGGAAACCAACGTTTAGGGGGGTAATGTGATTTGAAAATGAACAGAGATTTAACCCTAGGTCTGCTTGGTTTTGGTGGTCACCCCATTCATAATTATGACCATATTTAAGCTCCTAAAGGCAGCGACAGCTGAGCTGAGTCATAACTGGTAGGTAGAAGTTATCCAAGCATACATAGGCAGAAGGGGAAACAGGACGTTCCAATCAAGGCCAGCCCACACAAAGGCACTGAGGCAACACTGTGGGGACAGATGAGTGATTTAGTGTTGTTGGAGCACAAGGTATGAGGCAGAGAGTGGAAAAAGGTGAGGCAAGATGGCCATGCAGAGAAGCTTGAACTTGGCTGTGTATCCATAGCCCAGCTACCTTTCCCACTGAAGGACATTTTCCTAGAGTAGAACACTCCCTGCCCATTCCCAAAGGTGGGCCAGTCTAGCCAGATGGCTCCTGATATGGAGGTTGGAATTGCCCCCTGCTGCGGGTGCATTCGGGCTCTGATGTTCTGTGGGATGAACACCAGTGCCTCCTGTCCAGTCTTGGAGCTACATGACAGGGGCTGGGGGTACCATTGACTTCAGTGTCAGAGGCACAGAGTGACAAGTACTAGCACTAAGGTCTAGGCCAAAGTACCCACACATTTTTAAAACCGTTTCACATACCAGTGGCAGTTTTTCTGACATGGATTAGCACGGGTTTTACGAGCCAGAAGCTACATTTTATGGACTTGAGTTTCCCCAATGCTAAAGTAAGTTCCTTCCCTCTATATTTACCCTTCCAAAGAGAGAGCCATGCACATGGCTGAAGGGAAGAAGGATATCAGGGAAGGCTAGAACATAGCCTGGTCTCTTACAACTTGCTGACCATTGAGGTTTAGTTTAAAATGAGAAGCGGCCCCCTGGATATAATCTCCTTAACTCAGAAGAGCTATAAGGAAAGTCATGAATCTTCCTGACTTGTTCTTTTGTCATCGGAGAAATTCTTTGGAAATGGCTTTAGTGGGAAGATGAGGAGCACACGAAGTTACCTCTTATCTGTCTCTGCTCATCTCTCTCAGGTGGTGGCGGGGGGGGGGGGGCCTCGCGCTGGCCCCAACATTTAGCCTTTCTCATGACGTCTGTAGACAAGGCAGCTGTGGGGCAGCTGGGATCTGGTGGTGGGGTACAGTTGGAAGGACAGGTGGAGAATAGGATGAAGAAGACAAACTAGTAGGGTAGGATTTGGCTGGGAAGGAAGAGAAAGAGAAAACAAAGACATTGACAATTGCTTGGGGACAGAGCACACAGTAAGAGCTCCATAAGTGCATGCTCAAGTTCACCACAGAGTTGCCGCATAATAACCAGGGGCCTTTTGACACAAGAAGAAACACAGAGGAAGCTACTAAAATCCCATCTACTTTTCCCGTGACTTTTGCTTACTGCGTCCGCTACCTCATTGTCCCATGAGCCTCTCCAACCTGTGTTGTCAGCACGTGTCCCTTGCCTGCTGTGATGACATTGCCTAGTCTTTCCCTGGTCTTGTTTCTGAGGCTCAAAATTCACTTTCAGAGATTCAGCTCTTAAAAATTATCATTAAAAAGGCTGCCCCCGAGTTACAATGCAAATGCCTTTGAGTGGAGAAAATGCACTGATATTACTCAGGAATGAAGAAAAGGAGCCGATGGTTGTGGATACTGCGGTGTTCTTCACACCTGTTGACAATTAATTCCCAAAGAGCCGTCCTATGTGTTTCACAGAGGAAACCGGGAATCAGAAGGGTGAAGTCTCTTGCCTGGGGCACAGGACAGCTTGTGTGGCCAGGTGAGGGCCCTTCGTGCCAGCCCATACCACTGCCTGAATAGTACCTACCAGGTCTAACGGTGGGAAGTTGGAGCAGAAAGGTCCAGAGTTGGAAAGGCAGGAGGAGACAGACCTATTAGTGTCACCTCTGGTTCTACATGCTACCGAGAGGATTTTAGCTTGATCTTTTCTTTCCTCCTCCCAGGATTAAAACAAAACAAACCAAGAAGCCTACATGGGGACTAACAGGGTACACTCCAGGTCTCAGCCATTCTTAGAATTCAAGTCGTCTGGGCCCAGGAGGTCAGCCAGTGTGGACCTGGTCTTCTCAGCAGCCATTTCCTTCCCTTGCCCGTTGGATGAGACTCAGATCATGAAACATCCAAGACTCTGCCTACTTCTGACCTAAATGTTAGCAAATGGAATAGGAGGGCCGGGCCTCCCTGATCACCCCACACAGGCGCCCGCATGCTCACACTTGCAGAGAGAGTGGGGCGTCCTAACTCCAGGGCTGAAACGTGCTTGCAGAAGGGAGTTGGCTGAACAACATCAAGATGATGATACATTGGGATTAGCTATATTGATGACACTGTATATGAGAAAACTCCAACCCAAGCTGGGCTGGTGAGGAAGGAACAAACAAAGAGCCGTCTTCAGGTTCTGGGGTCTGACCTCTGGTGATCAAGGGAAGAGAGGGGGAGAGGCAGGTGCCCTGGGTCTGAGCCCTACGCTCACTCTCTGTAGGACTTCGGGCAGGTTGTTCATTCTCTGGACCTCAACCACATCATGTGTACAATGGGAACAACAGCTTCCCAGATTGAAAGAGTCTAGACCCAGTGCCCTTGAGTGTCCTTCTGGTTGTAAGACCCGGACCAGGATTTTGCCAGTGATGAGTGTTTGTATACAAATAAGCATGACTATTCATTTTAAGAAGAGAAGAAAAAGGGAGGGTGGAGGATCCTGGGAAAATGTGCAGAGGGATCTGTAGCTAGGTCAGATCTGCTTTGAATTAGTAATGGTACCACATTCTTTCTCACCAGCAAGAGGAGTTCTGGAAACACACATTGGTTGTGGGCATCGTGCCTCTTGGGTGCCCGTTAATATGTGAGTTGGGCGGGGGGATGAGTTGAAACAGGGGTACAGAGAAAGGCTGGTCATTTCCAGGGTACGGTGGGATGTTTTTTCCTCTCAGCAAGATTTGTAAGCTTTCATAACTTGAGCAATTTTCCAATTTAAAACAAACCAAGCCTGCAGTGACATTTAATATGCCATGCTGTTTGCCAACTGCTGGAGACCAGCCAGCTTCATTACTGTCCGCCAAACCCTGGACGCTTTTCAAAGGGCAAGCTAGCTGCTCTGTAAATGTCATGGTGAAAACCAAGATTCTGGGCCCTGAAATGTGCTGCAGTCCCAGAACACCAGATGGCCAGGGCTGGTAGAACTAAAACTGTCCCCAGTGTCCAGGAAGCAATTTGTGTCAGGAATCTGTGGCAGATATTTTTAAGAGTCCTTTCAGACACCCCCTCCCCACTCGGAGGAGATAAGGTGGAGTGAAACCGGAAGCCAGTACCAGGGGGAAGTAAGAAACATCTGGGTCTGACTCGGATGGGGAGAGGAAAGCCAAAATGAAGGGAAAGCCAAGTGGATTATTGGTTCATTTATCACATGAGACTGCAGGTGAGATAATTTGGAAGCTCCCCCATTAGCACCCCTCCCTGGAGGGAACAGAGCCATGATTCTCAAACTTGAGTTTGCACCAAAATCTCCTGGAGATTCAGAAGGGCTGGGGTGGGGACCAAGAATTGGCATTTCTAACAAGTCCCCAGGTGATGCTGACGATGCAGTCCAAGGACCTCACTTCCAGAAGGAATGGACTGGAGATGGGGAAGGGGGAGCGGGAGTTCTTGAATGTGGGTGGGTGAGCATCTCTGTACGTTTTTGAGCACCAGTTGACAGAGTTGATCGTTCATGCCTCCCTGTAATGAAAATCAATGGGAATGGCACAGGATATGAATAACTAGTACTGAATGAGTGCTCCTTAAGTGTTAGACATCATTCTAAGCACTTTACATGGACTTGTTTAAGAGTCAGAGCAACTGACAAGGCAGCTAGCGAATAGTACTATGTCTATTTTACAGTTGAGGAAACTGAGGCTCAGAGAGAAGTCGCCTGTCCCAGTTCAGTGGATATTGAATGACTAAACTGAATTCAGTTGGGAATTCAAACCCAACGATCAGGCTGTTGCTCCTTGGGCATCCCAGGCCTGCCAATTTGGGTTCTCATTCCTTTATTTAAGACACATGCACACACACAGCTGATTTAACCCCTACTCCATGTGTGGTGAAAAAGAAAAACTATTCCTAAATCCACCATATCTCGGAAGATTCCAAGGGCTTAATAATGTTGAAGTCTTTTGCTTTGATTTCCCTCTTCCATTGAATTCTTTCCTACAACTTACCTCATCTTACCTCAGCTTCTGTGTCAAGCTCAGCCTGGAATGTGGCCCTTTTCTACTCAGTTCTTCCTTCCACTGCCAAGTGCCCCTGATTCAATGCAGTATAATTGCAGATCAGGGAGGTGGGGCTATCGTTCTGCACAGCAAAACTATTCTTAACGTATCACAAGAGAACTATGTGCTCTTGGTGAAACAAGGGGAGGGGCAAAGCTCCAGGGGGTTATAAGATGAAACAGAAAAAAAAATCTCCCTTCATTTACAGTTGGATCTTGAAGGGGAGCAGAAACACCAGAATGTTCCAGTTGGTACGTGGATTATTTCCAGCTGAAGGCAATCAAGACACAACAGACTCAGGAAAACTTTTTACCTCCCCCCTTAACTGCCTGACAACATTTAGAAAGGAGGCCTATGCCAGGAAGACTGCTATTACCAGAGATAACTTATTTGCTCGGCAGGGCAAACATCTGTTTACCAAACATCAGCTCTTCTCATCTTCCTGTGAATCGTCTTCTTTCCCTTTGAGGCCCCGGACCCCCCACCCCTTCTCCTTAGCTCAGGGTGGTGTATGATCCTCAAGTGCCTGAGTGCCAGGAGTCTCATATTTTTATGGGGCTCCCATATGTACAGAATTAAATTTGTTTTTCTTCCTGTTCATCTGTCTTATGTTCGTTTAATTTTTAGACCAGTCGAAGAGCCTAGAAGGGAAAGAAGGGCAGTTTTTCCACCCCTACAATCTCAAGTCCTGTTTCTCTGAACTAATCATTGTTAGTAATTTTAGTGGCACAAAAGTAAAAGTTTAATGTTAGGCATTCCTTTCCTTGGAAAAAAAGTCTTTTCATGCTCCCCACCCCTGGGAATCTCGCCCTACATGCGTTTAGCCCCTGTCTCAGCATCTCCCCACCTCGCTGGGCCTCCTTGCCCTCCTCTTTCCCCAGCTCTCAGGACACCTCTCTCACGTCCACAGGCAAGGGAATTCGACTCTCTGTGCCTCCCTCTTTCTCCTTGTAGATCTTTCTTAGCGTCCTAACTTTTCAACACCAAAACATCCAACCGATATTTGCCAGACAGAAAAATAGTTCTTTTTCTAGAGTTAATCTGCCCTCTTATACTAATAATCCCTCGTGCCACCTCCTTCACAAACCCACCTGTCCCCTTCCCCCACCACCTGCCCATGTCATAAAGAGATAAAATATGGCATGGCATAAGCCCTTAAAGAGTCTAGTAATGGGGACAGATGTGGTAAAAAAAAAAAAAAATCCCAACAGAATGTACTAGGTGCAAAAAGAGGAATGTATAAGACTTGATAGAGGAATAAAAAAGGAAATAATACTCCCCTTAATAATAGCAATGATAATAATAATAGTAACGATAACGATGATGATGATGATGATGAACAGCCACGGTTAAGCGCTGTTTGTGCCAGGCCTTTTATATAAAGAGTCTGGCAGAGGACCTCTCAGATGATAAGCACTCAATGCATACGAACAGTTATTATCTTCTCACGTGATTGGAGGTAGGCATTACTACCCACATTTCACAAACGAGAATGTTGAGCAGGAAAGGCCACGTAACTTGCCCTGCTGGAGCCAGGGTGGCAATCAAGGCCTGAATCCAAATCACTCTCAGCCAGTGCTTCCTGGGCTCTCCTTCCCTTCCCAAACTTACATGGCTTTAGCCCTTGGATTCCTAGCATTGTGCCACCCTCTCAGGTCTAGGGCCTCAGGTGACCCCTCTGCTACCTGGGTGCCCTGCATTCTGAGCGGCGGACATGGTGGCTTGTTCCTATGAATGTTAAGATGAATCATATAAAATTGCCAATATTTGACATTTGGGGGCCTATGGTGGTTTCATATGGTTAAACACAATAGAATGACCCAGATGACTTCTGGGTGACCTTGCTTCTCTGGCTCTGTTCTGTGTGAACCAGGACTTCCAGACAATTCCACCATCTTCTCCCTAGAGGATTTAGATCAAGAGATAGACAAGAATCAGGGAGAGCACCTTGGCTTTCCTTCCAGGGAAGCGGACCCAGGGCCTCAGCATGAAACAGGTGATTCCCATCTCTCATCTCTGGTTTCTGGTGGCTCCAAAAGTCATGTCATCGGTAGTGAATCCAACCCAATCAAACATTCTGCTCTCCTCTTTGCCTCCTTCTCATCCTGACGCATGACATCCAGGCCCAAGGATAGTGTCAAACACTCTAAAATTCTTTCTACCAAGTAGCCTAGAAGCTCCTGAGGTCAGCAGAGATTCCTAAGAGATAAGAGCTGGTTTTCAGAGAAAGTGAAAGTGTTTGCCTGTGAAGAAATTTTCCACATGTGAGCCACAGGCTCCCATATCCTGCTTTTGGCCAGAGTCAGATTTCCCCAGAGTGGGTCAGATATTCCCCCGGTGGCCCCAAAAACAAACCAAAAATTCTTTCCTCTTCTGTCTCCCTCCATCCACCATTCCCTCTCTTCACTTCCTCAGTCGTCTTTGACTAAGTTGATTATACATCACGTCTCCCCTTCCTTACCTCTCATTCGATCTTCCACCTGTGGTGAGCTGACTTCTCTGCCTCTGTACTGAAAGTGCTCTTGCCAGTCCATGATGGCCTCTTGGTTGCTACAACCAAGAGACACTTCTTTTTCTTATGTTACACGATTTCTAGGTAGTAATGGGCATTGTCCACCACACCCTTATTGTTGAAACACGCTCCCCGCAAACACCTCTACTTTCCTTTCACCATTGCTGACTCTTATTCCTGAAGTGTTGTCTGCTCTTCTCACTCTGCATTCTCTCCAAGGATTAAACTGAGCACTCCTGTGACATCCACCCAGGGCCCTTCTAGGTGTTGACTCCTGATTCACTACCTATAGCTCAGATGCTTCTCTTGATCTTTATTTAGTCCATATTTGCAACCACTTGTGGGACATCTCCCCTTGGCTGGGTCTAGGCCCTCCCATTCACTATGTTTAAGGTGACAACAGAATCTTTCCCACCCCAACCACTTGTGCCCCATAAATATGGTAACCCTGTCCACTGGCTGCCCAAATTAGAACCCTGAGGGGAATTCTTGACTCTTTTTTATTTTCAATAACCAGTCAGTCCTCAAGTCCTGTAATTCTGTCTCCTGAATCTCTCTCAGATTCACCTTGCTCCATATCTGCCACCTCTTCACTAAGTGGATTTTGCTCTTTCTGTCTTACCTTTCTTCAGTCCATTCTTCATAATGGAACAAGTGTGATCTTTCAGTGGCTCCTCATTACACTTGGGATAAAGTCCTAACTCCTGAACTGGGCTAATAAGCCCTTACATGATTTGATCAGTTCCTACTTTCTGTCCCTCACTGTGTTCATTAGCCATCCTGAATGCTCCTGAGTGTGCCTACCTCTGATACTTCATATGTTATTTTTCTCTTCTCTCTAATCCATTGTCTCAGACTTATCCTTGGAATATAACTCAAGATACTTCTACTCAAGCCTTTCCTGGGGCCCAAGGATAGATAAAATGTCCTACCTACAAAATTCCATAGTATCCAGCCCTCATTGCTATTAGAACATTTATTTCATTGTAGTGGGGGATACTGACAAAGAGAGTGTGGGTTCTTGGGGAAAAGAGAGCATGGAAAAAGTCCTTGCTTGTTCCTTACTGCCTGGACACTTGGCATAATGCCCTGCACACACCGAGATGCTCATCATACATCTGTTCAATGAATGAATGAATGAATGGACTAACAAAGAATTCAACAAGTATCAGAATCTATGTTCTCTTCTTATTTCCACTTAGCCATTTTTATGCTTATTGGTCTCTGCAATCTTTAATGAGTACTTAAATCATGCTGAATGTTTCTCTCATTTCATCTGACCCTCACAATCTCTTGTGAGGCTGGGATTAGCCACATTCCATATTTCATGCTGAAGTGAAAAGTGATTTGCTCAAGGTAAGAGAGCCAGGATATCTGGGATAGAGTTTTAGCACTAAGTTCAGGGCCTCTTCCATCTTGATTTTGGTGTCAATCGAACATCAGTATGCTTTGATTCTACCCAACTCTTATCTTCCATTCAGTTCTGTGCTGGTGCAACTTCCATTGGCCAGAATTCCTTTTCAAATTCAAGGAAATCTTAGAGTATGGAAGAGATATGAGCAGTGAGTGAATCTGGGGAAAGCTCACCCAGAAATCCTATTCCAAAGTGGGTTAAGTGGTTGCTTAGGAGAGTAGCAATCCAGTATCACAGAAAGTCAAGGGTTTAGGAAACAGGAGTTTATAAACTTGTGTTACCCATATGAGTGGAAACAGATTTATTAATATGAAAAAGTCATTGACCCTTGAGTATAGTATTTTGTGCTTTTGCCCACATGACAGGGTATGAGTGGTGGTTATCCCCCAATGGGAAGGAGCCTATAATGGGTATCAACTCTGGGACAGAAACTAGTTTTGTCTCCTCAAAATCCGATAAAATAGGTGTTTTGGCTGCATGAGGAAAATTGTGGTTGAGAAGTCACCAGATCCCACAGTTAGTAAGTGGCTGAGCTAGATTTAAAAATCAGAGCTAATGGCTCCCAGATGCTTTGTGTCATGTGGCAGGTGGTGAATTCTAGAGTTACACTGCTCGTGTTCACATTTGGTTCTCTGGCCTTACTAGGCTGGGTGACTTTGGGGAACCGCTTAATCTCTCCGGGCCTCAGTGTTTTCATCTCTTAAATGTGGATGGTAGCACTTCTTACAGAGTTGTGGTGAGGATTAAATAAGGTAATTATCAAGAAAGCATATTCCTATACATATTATCATTATCCTCATTACCACTACCACCTTTGATTGCTCTTCTTGCTAATAAGGCAGACTCTTCTGGTCCATGAGATGAATGGTTACTCAGACCATTCCTCTCAAAGACGTTACACTCAAGAATTTAACAGCTAGTCAAAGGTATTGGGTGCATAACTCAGAACACATGCCAAGAGGGGTTGAAAGCATAGCTGAAAAGCAACAAAGCAGACCACACCTGTATGTATGGTGGACAAATAACTCAGCTAGCTAGTTGGGAATGCTGCCAGAGGAATGGTCCTATAAACAGGGTTAATGTTTTCAAGGGGAGATAGTAGCTTAGCTAGGCACATTTGGGCATGCTCTTAGGAGCTGTCAGAAATATATTTTAATTGACTTGAGGTTTATAGTAAAGTTAAAAGTACATATCATGTAATAATTAGTATTTCATAAGTTCTTACGAAGAGTAAGAACTGGAACTGCTAACACTTTACTTATTTAATCTTCAGAACAATCCTAATGTAGTAGACATTTTTATTATTTCCACTTTAGAGATGAGGCAACTAGGCTCACAAATGTTAAATATGATCAAGGTTGTGCAACAGGTAAGGAAAAGAGCTGGCATTTGAATCCAAGTCAGGCTGCCTCCAGAGTCCATGCTTTTTCTTAACGACTGTCAGGCATTTCTTCTCATACCCTTATACTGGGGCTTCTTAGTAATATTTACAAGTGCCTGACTTTGTGAATGACCTCAAGACTCAGTCTTCATTCATGTTGACCCTGAGGCAGATTCTTCAAAGCAGAAAAGAGGAGAAGAGCAGCCTCAGATGGAGAGGTGCTCCTGAGAGTTGAATTCAGGCTAAGATCTTTATTTTTTCATGGACAACATCTTCCCACTTGAAACCAGGACAGCTGGCTCACCAGCTCCTTGCAAGGAAGCCAGGCCAGACTCCTCCTAATATTGCTTCATTACTATTATTTTCTAATGAGAAATAGATTTGATAATAACAACTGGAATTTATTTTAGGCCTTTGTCCCTTTGTATATGTGTGTGTGTGTGATATGTATATTGATGTTTCTACTTTGACTTGAACTAATTCATATATAGTGTGTGTGTGTGTGTGTGTGTGTGTGTGTGTGTGTGTGTGTGTTCAGCATTCTTCTCTTTAGGCCTTTCAGTATCTCAGCAACATGCTCAAAAGGACTCTTTACGCTGATTTGAACTTATGGGGGAGAAAACACAGCTTACTCTGAAGCACTTACTAGTTTTCCGGTTGCTGACCTTTTAAGAGGGGGAGCTTTCAACCTTCCTATTTTTTCAAATCAGAACTTGAAAAACAAGATTTGAGGAAGGATTTTTCTTAACAGTTTCTTGTTCAAAAGGTACTCTGGAAGTGTGTTTGTTTGTTTTGTATTTTTAGGTTAATGAAGAGAGCAAGACAAAGTGTTTTGGTTTTTCCAGAACACGTAGTCCCTACACATATTGGTTAAGAGGAAACCTGGGGCCGGGTTTCTTATGCAACAGTAACGTCTGTGTATTTGTTGTTGTTGTGAGGTGACCGGGGTGCAGGGGGGAGGAAATGTTAGTTTTGGGTTTTTTAAAGATTTTATTTATTTATCTATTTGTTTTTAGAGAGAGGGGAAGAGAGGGAGAAAGAGAGAGAGAGAAATATCAGTGTGTGGTTGCCTCTCACGTGGTCCCCAACTGGGGACCTGGCCCACAACCATTCATGTGCCCTGACTGGGAATTGAACTGGTGACCCTTTGGTTCGCAACCCGTGCTCAATTCACTGAGCTACACCAGCTATGGCTAGTTTTGATTCTTTCAAAAAGATGAATTTTCTATTATTAGAATTCATAGGTGATTGGTCTTTTCTGAAAAATTCATAAATAATGTAAGTGGAGGTTATCTTCTAAGTGCAGTCTTTTACAAACAGTTTAAATCAAGAATTGACAGACAGACATAGCTAGGAGTGTCTGGAGTCGAGATACTAATTCTGAAACTTGGACACATTATTTCCCCCTAACCCTAATCACTCCTTTCCTCCTATTCCTTCTTCTTTGCTATTGTTTATCAGGTACTTACCTTCCTCAGACAATTTTCTGGGCAATTTCTGTACATTTTCTCATTTAATTTTCACACAGGCTTATGAGAGAACTATGATGTTATCTCCAATTGACAAACAGGGAAATCAAGTTTAAGCAAACTGCCCGAGATCAGGCAGAGGGAAAGGTAGCGAACTCAGCCCTAGGTCTCTGGTTCTAGGCCTTGACCTTTTAATCACCATAGCATTCTGCTTCCTCACTAAACATTTCTATTCTTTGTCCCCAGGGACAGGATGAGAACTTCAGTCAATGTGGTGGGTGACTCTTTTGGGGCTGGGATTGTCTATCACCTCTCCAAGTCCGAGCTGGATTCCATTGATTCTCAGCAACGAGTGCATGAAGATATTGAAATGACCAAGACTCAGTCCATTTATGATGACATGAAGAACCATAGGGAAAGCAACTCTAGTCAATGTGTCTATGCCGCACACAACTCTGTCATAGTAGATGAGTGCAAGGTACCTTTCCCATTCATGGATATTGAGACCTGTATATAACAGTGCATGCTCGATTTGTTAAAATGAACACCAAAGCCCTGCATGTATTATTGTCACATTTGTTTTTCTAATGAATAGTGTAACCCAAACATCTGTGGGTCCAAGATCATCTAACTCTGTGTCTAACATGGCTGGAAATCAACAGGTCTAACAGTGAAAGAGCCAATCAGTTGCTTCTTTCATCCATATGATGTAAAATTGTCGTTCTGATTCCCCCATCCACTCACTCCACAAATCTGATTGGTTTTCTTCAATATTTTGCCCAAGAATTTGCAGTCTCTAGGATTTTGCTGACTTTCAGATTTTCTGTTCCTCTAGTGAGGTACCAAGAGAAATACCCAGAATCATTTGATTTTTTTAGCACAAGTATTCTTCCTTGCTCTGTATCATGTGTTGGTCAAAAATGTGCTCACATAGCTATGTGGCTATCTTTGTCTTCCTTTTTTTTCTTCCTTTTTTTTTTTTTTCTGAGAATGTGAGTTTTGACCTGGCAGTCACTTTGCTCCAAGTCTAGGGAAAATTTCAAGTAAAGGATAACTATCCTTTAGGACAATCATTTATAGATGTCTTCTAAAAAACATAACACTTCTCACTGCCTGGCAGCCCCATCTTTCCTGTAGCAGGGATGTTTTGGACCCTTCCAAGCTGTTGGGTGCTAAGTTTTCGAGCTCGATAGGCTCTTTCCATCCTTCATTGTAACTAACTTGACATTGTCAAAGACAGAGTGTCATGACCAGAGTGAAGCAAACTTGGAGAAACCCTGGCAGGTGAGCAGAGTCAACCCTAGGGGTTGGAGTGCTAAAATGGTTCCAGGCAGCATCTGAGGACAATTGGAACCCAATACAGATTTTTTATAACTTTTTGACTCCTGTTGACAAGATCTCATTGCAGATTTTATTTATTTATTTTTTAGAGAGAGGGAAGGACAGGAGAAACAGTGGGAGGGGAATACTGATGTGCTAGAGATACATCAATTGGTTGCCTCTCGCATGTCCTCAACTGGGGTCTGGCCCTCAACCCAGGCATGTGCCCTGACTGGGAATCGAACTGGTGACTTTTTGGTTCGTAGGATGGCACTCAGTCCACTGACCCATACCAGTCACGGTGACAAGATCTCATTTAATAGTTGATTTCTTTCTGTGTTACTTCTGGATGATTCCAAAGATACACAACATCTTCTGCCAGGCAACTAAGGAAGACACAGAAACAACTCTCTACTGGACTGCTACTTAGGCTCAGAAGGCTAGTGGACCAACCACAGCCTTTTGCTCATCCTTCTGTTTCAGGTACATGTACAGGTGAACCAGAGTTCTGATATAAGTCAGGGAGGGACCCTACCAAGGAGAGACTCCCACCCATCAAGACACAATTGCATAAATTAATTGACTCAGTGAAAATGATTTAAATTTTTAGAAATTCAGATATACCTAAAGAGTATACTCCATTCTTCTAGAAAGTTAGTATTTCTCACATTTAAATAAATGTGCTGGATTATGTTACATTAAAATATTAGTTTGGGTCAACAAGTGTCAACAATTCCAAGGAATGACTTTATGCTCTACTACATTTACTGAGTATTTATTGTGTGCCTTGTGAGCTTTAGTTGAGCACTCCGATCTCATTCCTATGACCACCTACATTTGGATCATTCACCAAGTGTTTATTAAATGGCCATTATTTGCAAAGCCCTGAATTAGGCGTGGGAGAACAGGCAAATGAAAGTACGATTTTGTGGTGGCGATAAGGCTTGACCCCAAATTACTGCCATTCAAGGAAACATAGTAGTATGAAACAAAATGAAATCACATACATGTTTTAATTTTGCAAGTTATGTAGAAGAACAATCCTAGGGGTTAATTGTCTATGTTGTGATTCTTCTGGAGTATCTCAAAAGGCTTAACAATGTTGTGTAAGATATGTTTTGAAGAAGAAGGTGTATAGGCATGAAGATGTCTTAGATTTCAGGCTTCCTGGATTTTTTTTCCCTCAAAGGACCTCAAGTACATCAGGAGAAAATCGCTTTATTTTTTAAGCAAAACAATTAAGTTCTAAAAGGAGATGTTTGCCAACTGTCTACATCAGTGGGAAATAAGCCTGTGAAGAGAGGGACTGTGTCACCATTTGTCACTGCTGTGTCCTAGCACCTGAAGCAGAATCTAGCATACAGTAGGCACTCCAAAAACATTTGCTGGATGTATCCTTTTAGCATCTTGACCCTATTCTTTAATTCAGGGTATTTTTTTTTTTTTTTTTGCTGGACAGTTCCATAGAGATAGTGGCTTAATCTCTCTCCATAATTGACTACCCAACCAACCACCTGCAAAGTTCTTGGTGAATTATCATTTAGATGGTGAAATGGTGCAACTGGGCAGGTCATGGAAAGGATGAAATGGCCATATTGCTTTCACAACTATTTTGGCTGTTTGCATTCTGTTAGTGAAGTGACTGGGTTTAGCTCAGTGAAGTTTAGTTGGTCCCCAGCCTTTGCTAGGTGAGGCAAATTGACTCTTCTTGCTCTAGACCAACTAACTGAGTTGACACTAATGTGAGAAGGAAGCCAGATCTATGGAGATGAATTTGCACACTTTCCCAGAATAACTGAATCACATTTATTCATGCCTTTGAATTTCCTTCTGGCCCATTCTTAGTCTCACTGTTCTAAAAACTGAGATGGGTGACATCGATGCTTACTGGAAGTTCCCTCCGCATTTTTGCTTTTCTCTTACCCAGGTGGTTGGAGCAGGAGGGGTGGAATGAATCAGGGAGTGGAGTCCCAGATTGCTTTAACCCAGCCAGAAAAGAAATGCCAAAAAAGCTGTTCTCCCAGCTACTTTTGAAACACAGGGCTAACCATTAAAAAAAGACCAGCTCTGTTCCCCAAACGCTGTCTGGTTTTGCAAAGGCACCACACTGTGATTTATAGTTTTGCATCTGGTTCATCACTGAAAGCTAAACAGGCACATTCAAGGTCAGAGTGAACGGGCAGCTTTCTCCACGCAGACAGTGTGTTCCTTTCTGGCTGTCTCTCCTGACAGTTCACTGAAGGGGAAACAAATTTGCTGCAGCTCTGGTCAAAACTTTAACCACGATGAGCATTGTTATGTCACGGTGGTCTCTCTGTTTTCAAATTCTTGCCTTGTGATGGTAGTTTGAAAGTTATGCAATAACTTTTTTATTTTAATCATAGTAACTGCATGTAAGGTGGTCGTTGCTTGTTGCATGATCTTTAAAAAAAAAAAACAACAAAACTTGGGAGCAAATGGGGACTGCAGGAATGACTAGGTTTTATTTTCATTTGCTTGGTTCATGAGGGGCACTTGGTTTTCTGTTCCCAGCATGTTGTGTGTGTTCATGGCGCATGCATTTCACTTCCACTTGGGTAAGAAGGTCAGATTTCGTTCAAACATTGCTGCATTTGTCATGTCTCCATATTCTAATGCTTCCATAAATCCAGTCTCTCCATTATGTGGAATATCAGTCGTGGGTTTAAGTTTGCACATGACGTTGAGGACAGACAGATGGAAGGTAAGCTAGGAACAACGTAGAAGCAGAGGGGGAAACCTCCCATTCTGTGTAAGGTTCAGTTCGCTGAGAGCCAGGAAAGCAGCACGCAGACAGTCTGGTGATTACCTTTGATTACTAAATGTCTGCACTGAAGTCATTTGCATATCCGTGTCCCTGATCTGAGGATGCACTCCCCGCTTTTTATTTTTAATTTTTAAAGTTTGCAGAGCTTATTTGGTATCCAGACCATCATGCTATCTGGTTTTAAAATTGGACATGTATGAAATTCACCTGGCCTCTTTGCAACTGAACCTTTCATTTGCATGAGTAAAACTAGCTGCTTAGTTCTGGGTGTTTTTTCTCTGTGGTTGTATGGAGTAGCACATGGGCACTATCGTTGAAAGACTGCATTATTGTGTGATGGGTCTATGGGTAGTTAGACACCCCCAAAACCCTAAAAGCGTCTCAAAAGTTATCCTCCCAAATTTCCAAGTGTCTCCAGTCCCTCAATATCAACTCCCAAGGTAAATAAGTATTATTTTTTAATGTTCACAAATCAGTGTTGAGAACCAAGACCAGTTCAAAATCCATTTGTGAGGAACCACATTTAAAACTAATGTTGGAGTCGTGTAGTCTAACCTGGATCTTGTGCTCCTCCACATGACCCACGGGGTGCTTTTCTGGTTCGTGGCCTGTAAGCTGGATGTTGACAATAATTATTTTCAGGTAACTCTGGCAGCCAACGGAAAGTCAGCAGACGGCAGTGTTGAGGAAGAACCTTGGAAACGTGAAAAATGAGACTATGACTCTCAGCAAGTTCTTGAATAAAATCCCCAGCATATCTTATGGTAAAAGAGGACACAAACAAGCATTCTTTCAAAAGGAAAAAAAAATACCTATGTTTCTATGTTTACTTAATCCGTTAGCTGAGGCTTAGAGGATCTGTTGTGAGTCAGTGATAGGCATGGTGCTGTGTCTTTGCCAAATAATGCTTTGTAACTGTCTAATTTTCTCACTTGTGTTATTGTCGGAATGGATGCTGCTGGAGGAATCGGTTTGAATTGAAGACGCATTCTTGCCAGCTTCCCTTTTCTCTCAAGATGCAGAACTGTGGCTGCTCTTCTCCCAGGGGACGCGACTAGAGCCCGACACTCCGGGGACTTGGGATGCCGAGCAGACACCCAGCGTGTTATCTGAGTGTTCTCCATGCTTCTCCTTGTTATACACACGAGATTCTGTCCGAAGCCTCTAGAAGTAGTTCTCCTTCAGTGTCTTGTAGAGTTTTCCCAGGTGTTGATAAAAGCAAGGACGTGTCTTAGGGAGCTGTGACAATTTACCTTCCATGTGCCCTTTGAGCTAAATGTTTCGGAGGGTTGTAGTGGGAGCCGTAGTCTTAAAGACAGCTGGTGTGGAACCCACAGGGCCTCTGCTCTGTCCTACCTAGTCTGTGAACATTTGTTATTGAAATTTCAGAGTGTGTTACATAATTTGCTCTAAATGTGATAAGGGATTAGAATGTAATTTGCATAGAACCACTGTATATATTGTGTAAGGAAGCACACAGTCAGCATAAATTTTGAGCAGATTCGCATATTCAAATTCATTTATCTTTGGTTTGCATTCATCTGCTACAGTGAAATCAAGAGATTATTTTGATCTCTGCTCCACTTTGTTTCACCCATAAAATGCTGGCTAAGGTTTCTAACAAAAAGACATTTTTGATCCTCAAGTTATTTCCTTCATATTCTCAGTTAACCAGAAGGCCTAACCATTTTACTCTCCTTAGACATCGGGGGGCGGGGGGGACAGTTGTGTTGACTGTGCCTCTTTTAATACTGTCTCTTGATAAATTGGAAGACTGCCATTTATCTAATATGCATTGTAGAAAGCTGTTTGTTATGTTCTATCAAAGCCCATAAAGCCAGTAACAGGACACAGCTGGAAGCAGGGCCAGTCTTCCTCCCCCATCTCCTCTGTAGAAAGGAATGGAAATCAAGCCCATGTGCAAAATTCTAAAACGGTGACGTTCCTATGGCCAAGTCCAGGCAGCCTTGAACCGTGAAGTGGGGACAGAGGATGGCTCCGCACGATTCACAGATGGAACGCTATCAAGGCTGTGAAAGTCTGGGGCATAAAAAATGTAATGGGAGCAGCACCGTGCCTTGCATGCTGTAGACACCCAACGTGTCCTGAATGAGTGTGTAAGTTAAAATTTTTCAGTGTCCCTACTATCACTTTCTGTTGAATAACCCATAGTCTCCTTGTAAGGTGTCTGGCTTTGGGAGTTTGCAGAGGACGTGAACATGGATCATGGAGAAACAAATCACAGCTGACCCTGAGGCATGTGTGGAACCTGGGTCCAAACATGGGAGTCGGGTGGTCCTCTGAGGCCAGCAGAGGGTTGCTGAGATGCCCAGGAACAGTGACAGAATCTAAATTCCCTAAAGAGGGGCTGCTCGTGGACATCGCACACCCTTTGTTACCTAGCCCTGTGACTTGTCCCTTCCAAATCAGACACCTTTGGATCATACAAAAGACATGAGACCTCAGGTGTTGTTGTTGTTGTTGTTGTTGTCGTTGTTGTCGTCTCTCAAACCCTGATTATGCTGGGTAAGGATCATTATGGGGCAGTATTAAGCAGATTTTTGCTTTTAAAAGATGGCATCGGTCTTTATTTTCATTCGATGGACAGTTAACATCGCGTGGCCAAGGATGTGCTGAACTGTAGTTGTGGGAAATGTATCTTTTCCAGCAGCTGCTGTGGGTCAAGGGGACAGGTTCTGGATCCAGCTGTGAAACTGTTAAGGATCGTCTGTAAGTGACATTCGCAAGAGCTTTTCTGTGAGAGGAGAAAGAGCTGGGCAAGGCAGCTAGGAGCTTGTGGGCCTTGCTGTTTCAGGCCAGCTTCGTACACGTGTACTTGCTTGAAGGGGCAGTCTAAGGGTTGTCTTCCCAAGACTCTGCTTAAATGTCTTCTCTGTTTGCTTTGTTTTCAGCTCTTTCCTAGCCACCCAGTTAGCTCATAAATATAGAAGGGGACAATGTGTTCAGAAGAAACAATGAGCACAGCTTAACAAAATAGATGTTTCTGGTTTGAGACTATATGCAATAAGTCCCATGAGAATATACTTAAGAGATCACATTCAATCTGGATTCAACTAATCACATTAAAAATGAACACTTTCTCAAGTTCAAGACATGCCTGACAATCCAGGATGCATGTAGAGCTGACATATGACTGTGTCCTTTGATTTTTTTTGGGGGGGGGGGCTCATTCATTTTTCTCCTGCCATGTCCATTGGGGTTTTCCTTGCCCCGCATATGTGCCATAAACAGACACATAGACCCAGGGTATACCTCTGACAACTTTTTCTACATAGGACATGTGTGACCTGCCAGTGATATACCTAGATTGATACTAATAGCTCCAGCACAGATATAAATGCTTATAATTACCCGTTAATATTTGATGATGCATACATGTTATATTTATTTACAGATATGGCAGGCCAGATACATACACTGCATTCTGTAAGGTTTGTAACTTGGCTTTGGCAAAACCATTTTATTATCAACTCATTTACTCCTTTTAGGCATCACAACTGTTTCAGAAGAAAACCAGCTAAGCAGACTTTAATCCTTCCCTATCTCATTTTTGGCCACAGGGAAACCCAAGGGGAATCATCATTAGATTCCCTACTAACAATTCTATGTAGCAAATCTAGTGATTTATCTCCCAAGGTAAGGCTTTATCTGAGGTCTTTGAGGATGTGCTTCCCATGCAAAGCGCACCAGAGAATCAAGGCAATCACAGGTCGCAGAGAACCTCGATGTAGGACTTCAGGTGATGACATCCGAACCAGGTAGCTACCAGATTCAACTCCTCACTTGCCATTGAGTGTAGAAACACCGCCCATAGTCTCGTTTCCTGCGGAAGTTAACCACGTCTCGGAAAAGGCACATATTTACTTCTGCCCTCCAACTACTAGTTAGCCTGGGTGTTTCTGCAAACCCAAAGCAAGGATACCAAGATGCCTATACCTGGATTTAGGCTGGAAGCTGAGAAAAGCTTAGGGGAAATTCAGTTTTGGGCAGATGTTCTCCTGGTAGATAACGCCAGCAATCCCACGACCGAGTGATTCGAGGGCCTTGGGTCATTTCTACTCGTGGATTGAGAAGTATGCCATGTTCATGTGTGTTGAAAGTCAAAGAAGCCCTTCCGGAGTTGGGTAACTCACCTACTGGGTCCCCAAAAGGAAGCCCAACCCTGCTGTGTTTTTGCAATACCACACTTCCCTCTGTTCTCCACAACAAAAGTTAGGGTACAATATTTCACTCTTGTCATAGTCAGAGCTTCTGTCTGTGCTGTATCTTCCCAGGAATCTAGCGGAAAGTTCAACTAGGTACGTACAAGTTCAGAGAGAGTTCTTGTAGTTCTGATGTGCTGAACAAGTCTCAGCAGCTCCCGCCGGGTTCGATCACTGAAAGTGCTCAGCAGTTACGCCCAGTGGGGCAGCTCTTCCACGTCACTGCGGTCAAACTCGTGGGCACTTATCTGGGTCACTGCTTTTGCTTCTCTCGTTCTCCAGATGACCTCATCCCAAGATGAGACAAAGGGCCACCTGGAAATGTGCAGTTATTGTAATGCTTGCTCTTTGAATAAGAGTGGTAGGATCTGGGACCCTGGGAAGATTAAGTTTAAGATGAGAGCCTGAAGTCATTCTGAAGTGAGAGCTTTGGAATTCTAGTTGTCAGAGGAGATTAGTGGTCTCTGTATCTGTGGTAATTTCTGGCTAAAACCTACAAGGAAGGCTACCGAGTGCCATCCGGAGCGGGCTGCATTACAGGCAGACTGCTCTCCTTGAGTGGAGTAAGTTCAAAGCTGCTTATGATTCTCCCAAAACAAAAGCCCAATTTCTCACTCTTTTGCCTCCTTTCTTCTTATTCCACATATCATTGTTGCTGCTGAAGAGACAGTTTTGTAGATGACCATGAGCGAGTGCAAGAGTTGGTTATTGAATAGATGACAGGGGACCTTCATTGAATAGCATCTGGTTTTATAGCCTAACACAGCTAATTGGGCAATGCCATAGAGACGGTGAGAAATAGCACAGCTGGGCCGAGCAAACACTTGACTTAGACTCTCCCAGTTGTCAGCTGCATAATTCATGCAAGTTGCTTTATGCCCAAGCCTTGTTCCTTCCCATACGTTAAGGGAGGGGGCTGGATTAAATGATTAAAACCAGCTTCCAGCCCTAAGAATCCATGGTATTATGATCTCTGCTTTAATTTCTTTTTTCGAAGAGGCTTATTACTATAAAATACTGCTTTATATTTTAAGTCAGAGGGGCCCGCAATAATGACTAATGAATTTGGATTCTTCTCATCCCCTTTGGGAGAAATTAAATTCAAGCCTCTCTCTTTATTGATGTTTTACAAGCTTGGAAGAGGGCCACGTCAATCCCCCACTTGGTGTTTTGGAACACAAACAGACATACTTTTATAAAACTGCTCTTTACTTAAACTCACTGTCCAAGTCGAAGTCGCAGTTCAGCTCAGGGAAAAATTCTACCAGAGTCACCACGAGGGGACTGGACCCATCGACAGCCTCACTCGAGCTCTTGCATCATTCCTGCTATAGCAACAGAGACCACTCCGAATACCCAAAACACCCAGTTTTCTCCAAACAGTCCCAATTGCCAACCCAGGATGGGAGTCTGGGAGCCTTTGGCAAATAGAATGAACAGTCTTATGAAATCTGGTGCAAGACTTACACAATAACAGCAACGGTCTGTCGATGCCTGCCCTCTCCTCCTGTACGCAGACACGCAGGGCGCATGCGCAGCAGGGCCTGCGGCAAGTCCTTTCTCCGGAGCCGTATGCAGAGATATTTGGTTGCATGGATTTTCCAGTTTTCCTCTTGGTTTGCTTCACACCACAGGTAGAAAAGTTCTATCTGACAAGAATAGAGTCAGGCTGGCTGCCGCTGCCCTCTCCAATGCCTGAGCAGCTTCTAGGATGGATAGGCTGCGTGGTCTGTCTGCGAGGTGCACGCTACCAGCTATGGCCTTGAACAACCTGTTGTACTTTCTGTTTCTGCTGCAGTGAGCCGCTGCTTGCATCCTTGCCCTTTGTCCACACTGTCGCTAAATAGGGAATGGATTCGATGCGTACTGTGTTGTGAACACCTTTACCACTAGAGAAGACTTCAGCTGTTTAGATTTGGGGTAACAAGATATAAAACTAGAACTGAAAGGATTGGGTTAGCTTTTTTTATCATTACATTTTTAGTAGAGAAGACCTGATGCAAGAACAGCAAGAAAAAGATAATTCCTTAACCGACCCATGTATGAACTTGTAGAAAAGTAAGAGAAGCCCCCTTGTTCTTATTTCATTCATTCTACACAATATTCTGAATAATTACTAATTTTTTTGCTATGTCCAGCCTTGCTTCATCTTCCTACCTCCAGACCAAGTGTCCATTTTGATATTTTTAAAGCCCTTCTGATTGTTATATAGGGCTCTCCTGTGCTGAGAATAAAATCTGCTACGGGAACAGAACCCACTGCCTTGTGGAATCAGCACTGGACCTAGGGCATGGGTACCAATAAGTCTCCACCACCGCTGGAGACACCCCAGTTGCTGGGTGAGTGTTGGAACGTAAGAGGTCACTGACCCCCTTGTCATTGTCCCCCACAGAGATGGGGGTGATGCAACCAGAGCCTCACTCCTCCTGGGGCTCCATTTCTTCGCGCAGCAACCATTCAGCCTGGCTCCAAAACAGCCTGCTGCCCTGGGTAGGAGAGAGAGCCTCACGCGAGCCAGGGAAGTCAGTCGAGCGTGTCTCTGAGGTTGCTCCCTGCGGAGTGAATTCCCTGAGATGGAAGATCAGAAAGCTGGCACTCTGGCTGCTTAGTATTCCAGGAGAGCATATTCCCCGCCAGGAACTCATCCTTAGGCAACCAGATCTTTCCACACGTCCCCTTCACTCGCTCCCTGCCTCCTTCCCCTGGTGAACCTCGGCGTTGTATCTCCACGTTGCACGACACAGATCAGATTATCTGGTCACTATAGAGATTTGTATATAAAAAACTACTTTTGTGAGGATTTTTGTATATTGTTTTTCTATTTGTTTTCTACAGCTTGAGGAGAGAGCTGGCACACTGTGAATCTAATTTGCTCTTGCTGCCAGCAGATATATTTTGGCTTCCTGATAAGAATCTATGCTACTAGAGCCAGTATATTGCCCTCGATCAGTATTGTACCCCCGACTCACAAATTCCTCCAGCCCAATCTTATATTCTTTTTTTAAACAAATCCCTGGGCTTCTTTGCTATTATTTATAAAGAGCATGAGAAAATGTATTTATAGTCCTGGATATTCTATGTTTAATATTGAGTTAGCCTTTAATAATGTTACAGGTTTGTATCTATTCTTCATAAACCATAAAGAACTCAGCGTAGACTGAATTCCTCTATTTAGTATCTGTAATTTTGCAGACAGATATTTTCTTATGGTATTTTCTATATAACCACATATGTAGAATTATAACCAATTACAGCACAAGAAGTTTCGGCAGCAATTTAGAGCTATCAGTTGTTTCCTGAGCCACCTTTCAAAACTGCAGGGATCCTGTCCTTTGCAATGCCATGAGCAAAATGACCATAAAGAACAAGGAATCTTTAAATCCCTTCGCTGATTAGAATATACATCTTACCAGCTAGTCTTTGTAACATGAGGGATGGTGCTGACTTCTTATTTTGGACACCAGGCCTTGTTTTTCCAGTTAAGCATTCGAATTATACTTTTCTCCAAGATGCTGGAAAAGAACGTGATAATAGCAGAATCATCTCTATCCCAGAGTCTCCCATGCCTTCTTCATAATTTATGTAAAAATTGGCTTGGGAAAATTCGAACAGCCGAGATTGAGGTTAGTGCTAGGAAGCAAATCAGGACAGATGTATTGCAGTTCATTCTTGCCAAGAAAATCAGTAATAAATGTCTCATTGTTATGTGAATTGGACACATATTTTCAGGAAAAAAAATGAAGCAATACTGGGGCTATAGGTGGGAGCTTAAAGTCATACTGAAATTGTTTAGAAACAGCCCAGGTAGAGTCTGTCCTCAGGTGAATAACAATCTATGTCATTTCCCAAGAAAAATCAGTAGCCACTTCAAAGGGGGTCTTCCTTCCACCTTCCTACCTCCAGACCAAGTATCCATTTAGACATTTTTAAAAGCCCTTCTGATTGGTGTATAGGGCCCTGGTGTGCTGAGACTAAAACCCCACTGCTCTGCAGAGTCAGCGCCGGCCCTAGAGCCTGGGTAGCCACACACCTCCCCGTCCACTGGAGACAGCCCAGTTCCTTCCACCAAACACACTTTCCAATATGGTTATAGGGCTAGTATTCTTGCCATGTTTTAAGATGTAGTCAGTTACATAGTAAGTGTACTGGGATATATTTGAGCTTCCTCTTCATTAAGCAAACAGATTAGAAGTTCCCTCAACTGGCAACGATTGTACCTGTGATTTCCAAGTACAGATAGCTGTCAAAGCATGAAGTTCTTGTGTGTACACAGTAACACTTGGTTCACGCATGAAGAACAGTGCCTATGCACTTGTGTAGCAATACTGTAGGTATCTATGTGTAATTTCAGTGAAATGGTGCATAGATATAATTTAAATGTTATTCTTGACTGTTCATCTAAATGTAGTAGACTTGTTGATTGGTGTTTTGAAAACCCTTGTTTTCCTTTTTAGATACCTAGTAGTGAGTCAGTTCTCCTTTTTCTTTATGTGATTTGGAGATGTATATCAGTGAAGAACTTATCCATGAATCCTTTGTACCGATGATTGAAGTTTGTGTGCGTCCAGCATCTTTGTAGATATGCAATTCAGAGCAAGGGAGAGTTAGCTGTGGGCCACGATCCTCAGTGAAAAGTCATCTGCCACCTGTATAGTGCATGGTGAAAGCAGCTGTGGAACTATTGGTTGTCTAAGCTGAGCCAGGTTTAACATGAGGACATTTATCTGCAGCCCGCCTCTGCTTGGCCGATGGGGCTCAGAGACACAGAAGGTTAGTCTGCTTCTGTGCCTGTTAGCATCATGTCTTCAGGTAAAGGTCTGCCTCTCTGATTGCCAAATACTGACCATGATGCTCGTGACTTAAAGGTTCAGAAGAGCCTTGTCTCCCTTGGTTTCTTGAGTCATGTTACTGAAAAGATATTTCCTGACTAGCTGCCATGCTGACCAAACCCCGCAAAAGCACAGTTCTGGCAGTAAACCGCACAGGTGTCGGTGAAAGCTGGGGCACTAGAAGCACAGGAATGGTCAGTGTACAGCTTTGGGGTTGCCAAAAGGCAACTGATAAAGCACAGATCCCACATCCATGAAGGGAGCATGAACTCTACCTAGTAGGCTCTGTGTGCGTGTTTTGAGTGACTGAAGGTGACATTAACTAATGCAATGATGCACTTGCTGCCTAAAACGCGCATTCTAATTATCACTAAATGGGATGCTGTGGGGTCTATAGTTCCTGTAACCCCCTCCTCCTCTGCCAGGACAGAGAAGAATGGCCATGTGCATTTGGGCCTCCTCTCTTTCCACCAGAGGAGTGAAGCCGAAGAGATCCCCTAAGGGCACAAAGCACACCAATTTTCAGTGGCTTCTCCAGTGATGGAAGTGAGAGATGTATACATGGTGGACAGCCACACTTTTCCTTGACAATGTGGCTTCTTCAACTTCTGTCCAACTCAGGGCAGAACCCTTATTGAAGGAAAGCTAGCCCTTGGGCAGGATTTTCTCTGAAGAGTCTTGTGTGTCCAGAACAAAAGATAAGAATGATTGTTTCCCCCCTATTCACAACCCCCGTTGGTCTGAAGTCATGTAGCGTAAAGCATCTATCTATATAGCGCATAGTGTATAAAGACTAATGAAGGAACAAAGGTAAAAATGTCAACTAAATTTGTGGGTTGTTTCTTATGTATGGTACTAAGAAATGCCTTGTTGGCAAAGCACATTTTGGGTAGTTGGGGTCTTTTGTCTTCCCCTTTGGCTTTCTAAGCTTTCTTACAATGTGGACTGATTACTGTAACATTTCATGTATAAAATAACTGGATATTCTTTCTATACTGGAAATAATCTGTGAATCCAAGATTTCACTAAGTGTTTTAACTTTTATGTATATATATCTCATCAATAAATGTGGATTTCAATTTCTCTTGGTTGCTGTCTGCCTTGCCTTCAGTTCCCATTTTCAACTAGTCTTGTTTCCTTAGTAAGGGCCTCCAGTGTTCCTTTTGGAGAAAATTGAGGATTGAAAACTGCAGTTCCCAAATAAATATTTTCTAAGAAGTCTAGATATATATTGGAGTTACATCTTATAGTCTAAAATTAGTGAGTTGGACAAATATGGTGTATAATCAGAATGATCCCTGTGAATCAGCCATCATGGATGGACTGACCCTCAAATCTCAGCAACTTAAAACAACCAAGGTTTATTTTTGCTTATGTGGCATATCCATCACAAGTTGACAGAGGGACTCTTTTCCAATGTCATCTGTACTGAAAGAGTCTGAGAGGAACGTCATCTATAAGAACATGGCAAATCTTGCACTGACTCTCAAATGTTCCATACCTCACTTCTGCTCATAATTCAATGGCCAAAGCAAGTCACATGGCTCTACCTAAGTTCAAGGGGGCAGGGAAGTTCAGCCTTACCACGTGCCCAGGAAGAAAAGTGGAAGTAGTTGGTGAATAGCTCTAATGACTATCAGTTCATAAAAGTTCCTTCAATCATTCATAAAGATTAGTGTACACACATACGGTCTTTCAGTAAGCCCAACACAACAAGTCCTTCTCTAGGATTAGAAAAAATCATTGCTATGGAAGGAAGTGGCAAGCATTTAACAGTCATGTTGTAGAAATAAAATGCATGGTTTTCAAAAGTAGGATCAGATAGCGTAAGGAGATTCTCAGGCAAAGGAAGGTATATACCCAGAAATAAAAACCCAACAGGAGAATGGCAGCAGGGTCTCTTTTGACACTCCAGGGCATCCCCAGATTGAAGAGGATGGCTTGGACTGGTTGAATTGTTCTCTCTCACTCTTCTTGTGGTGCGGGGAAGGAGGCAAATATCTGTTTTTAAATAAATAAAATACATAGATGTGATACATTGCAATTCTTTTCACCAGTGTCAGCAATTTATTTAAATTGTTGATGAAAATTGACACTTCATTTGAAAAGACTCTTTTCCTTCCTTTGGATTCAAGTCTACATCACGTGCTTGTTTAAAATGTTATTAAAATCTTATTTACAGGAAATGTGTTCATCAGTAAAAATCTAGGTGGCCATTCTGTTCTATGGTAGCAAAGAGTCACAGAGCAGAGCTGTGGCAAACTTAGCATGTTAGTACAGATGCAATTTGGTCAATACCAACCACTCCATCAAAAGAGGACACAGCCAGAGAGAATTTGACTGTGCTTGCTTAGAGAGTATGAGTCCCACATTTCCTACCTTTTCTTCTGGAACAGAGGTGTTTATTCCATTTGTTGTCATTGTGAAGGACAGTTAAATGTTGCTTTTACTTACCACTGCAATAATAATAATAATAATAATAATAATAATAATAATAATAATGTGGGGAATGAGAGTAGAAGGAGGGATTGTGGAGTAAGAGTTATGAAACAGGACTTCTGATCTCTGCATGGTTGGTAAAAAGTTGAAGAAGCATGGCCCAGTCCCTGTGCAATTTTGAAGTCATTTTTGCCTGTACAGAATTAGGGGTTTGGTTTAAATAATGTCTAAACTTTTGAACTCTTAAATTTGAATCCTATCAACCAGGTAAGTCATCATGACTATAGATAGGTTATTTTTCAATCTTATTATTTTAACATAATATCTCATACATACAACAGAATATATGTAACTGGATGTATCTAAGTTATAATACCAGGTGTTATAGAAGCACACGACCCCATTACTCAGGACAAGAACTAGAACATCACTAGTAATTGCCCTTGACCTTTGTGTGCCTCCTTCATCCCATTCACCTGCTTTTCTGCCCAGAGGAAACTGCAGCTAGGAATTTTGTGTTTCTCATTCCTCTGCTTTAAAACCAAATAGGTTAATCTCACATGTGTGCAATGCCTAAACAAGCTTTGTTTATTCCTGAACTTGATGACAAGGGGATGACACTGCATGTCATTTTTTTGAACATGTCTCTTTTCTAGCGAACATTGTGTTTCTCAGTTCACCCATGCTCTTACAAGGAGCTGTATTTGGTCCGTTTTCACTGCTGTATAGTATAGTGTGTAAAATGGGCCACACTTTGGTTACCCATTTTCCCGCCAATGGACAGTTGCCTCATGTCTGGTTGTTTTTTTCTGGGTCAAACAGTGCTGCTATGAACATTCTCGCATGTCTTCCGGGAGCCTGACCTGGGGAGGCGTGGGCGTGTGCGCCCAGATGCACTATTAAAAACACCTGTGTGCGTGCCTGTGCATGTGCCTGCGGTGGGAAAGTTTGCACTCGAATCTTCCACCTGTCTGTCCATGGCCCCCTCAGCAGGCCCGTTTGCAGACCGCTGCTGCAACC
Source organism: Glossophaga mutica (assembly GCA_039655065.1). Taxonomy (NCBI): domain Eukaryota; kingdom Metazoa; phylum Chordata; class Mammalia; order Chiroptera; family Phyllostomidae; genus Glossophaga; species Glossophaga mutica. The sequence continues at coordinate 21,941,742 of CM077308.1, forward strand.
CCCGGCAGCCCACACACATTGTTTAATGGAGTCTGTCTCTTTAAAAGGGACACTGAGGCCGGCAAAACCTGAGTGTTTTTAGGAAGGGAAGGTAAGTTTACAGCTGAAGGCTTCTTTCCTCAGGCTCACAGGGTAAGGCCTATGAGCACAGCTCCGACGGCAGCCAGGGGGCCCCCTAAGTCTTCAATCTCTTCTTTGAACAGTAAGGTGCTAGGCCTGATCAGCTCCACCGCCCTCAGCAGGGACTTTGCTGGGATGTGAAAGGTTGTCTGAAAGAAAAAGTTACAGGGGGTAAAGCAACCTTTCCACGTACAGCGAGAGCCACTTGTAGGTCTTTCGGCTACGGCCACTTGCTCCACAACGGAAGACTGGAGAACTATGCAGAGCAGCGTACCTGCCAGGGACAAGCTGTGTGGCTTCCACGTAAGGCATTGAACTTCTGGGCACCCCTCCATCCAGGCGCAGTGACGCAAACAGAAAGCCAAGGATTCTGTACTTCAAAGAACCTCAGGTGGCAGAAGATTCAGTGACCACCAGGGGAGCTTTCTCGAGGTGTGCTCCTCACTTGTAGCGTCTCAGCCCGGACAGGAAGGTTTGGGTGGAGAGGCCCACGTATTGGACACAAGCCCCGAGAGAATAGAAGGCTGGAGTCCCTGGCAAAAATGCAATGTTTTTAGCCTGATAATTTACTTCTTGGTAGTTTTTAAAGTTCAGTGAATTCCTCCCCTCTCGGAGGCAGTGAGGGGCCATATTTCCCATGCCTTAAAAAAAAAAAAAAAAAAAAAAAAAAAAAAAAAAAAAACAAACCCACTGAGCCACAGAGTCAGGCTTAAATTCAGGAATGTGTTTTTGGTCCACGCTGCTTGTCCGAAAAGAGTATGAAGAGAATAAAGCCGTCCAATGTAAATGCTGTTCTTAACTTTCAAATGTTTAAAAGCAATGACTTTAAACTCTTACGAATTCCGAAAAGCAGACAAATAAAATGTGACTGTGTCTCACCCTCTCTCCTTACTGCGTCAAAATGGATACGTTAAACCCAAAGATCTATTTTTGTCCCCAATTTGAGGTAATCAGATGTTAGCCTTCCAAACGTTGCCTGGAAAAATCTGCTATCCTCCAGTTGAAGGAAAAAAGGCAAATATAGAACGGCAGTCATCGGTGGTACACTCCTTTCGTAGCATGACCTGGCTCCCCTGGAATCCTCCAACGGTTTCTGTCACTTCCCAGACGTGTTCCAGGCCCGGGTTACAGACTGGTCAAAGAGGGAGGGGCCGTGGGATTTCCAGATTGCCGTCATCTGCGTGAAAAGTTCAGCTGGAAGCCCGTCTCCTGTCTCCAATTGCTTGTGTATCCTTCTGATCCCAAACTAACCACTCATGTTGGTGAAGAGGGAAGAGGTCATGCTAGACAGGAAGTCAGAAAGGCTGTCAGAGGGTAAATATGTGAACTTTAGCCATGGCTTTTTGCAGAGAGAAGATGAGGAAATTGATACCCTTATTTAAAATGAATCAGAGGTAATGCAATAGCAAACCAATATTAAATCCTGGTTCTATCCCCTTCCTAGCTGTGGGCCATTGGATTGTACAGTTGGCCTCACTTTCCTCCTCTGTGGGATGGGCTGATCATGCCTGTGATACAGGGGGCTTGAAGAGAGAACACCCATCAAGCAGTTAGCACAGTACTTGGCTCATGTTAAGGGTTCACTTAATATGATCTGTCATAACCGTCATCACCGATGTTCTCATTCTCAGCATTATTGACCAGTTCTTAGTGACTAATCTGGAAGAAGCCATTCTTCCTCTTTCTCAGTCTGGCCTCTTTTCCAACCACATCACATGGACACTAGCATGTAACCATGTAACCCAGGGCTCAGCTGGCCTTCCCCCAGATCTGAGCTTTGTTGACAGACCTCTCCTGACCCAGCCTGGGCTAATGCTGCCTCTACCCCTGGAGACACTTCCTGGACATCACGAACCTGCACTATCCGATGTCGCAGATGCCCCTCTACACTTTCCACTGTTCCTTGCCAAGACTCCAATTCTTGGCAGTGAGGGAAGATGCTGGATTTCTTTAGGGGAACAAAGTGAATCTCAGCCTGGCCAAAGTGGCCTCTCACCAGGATGGGGCATCCAGAAATGAAGTGATCTTGTCTTTACTGGAGAAGTCCCCCGGGGAGTCCCCAGCTCACAGTGCTGCATGTACTAGAAGAGACAAATGTCATGAGAAAGGCTATTTCCGTGGAATGCGCTCAACCCAGCCGGACCCTCCAGAGCTCCCTTGGCCGGGTCTATTCCCAGCAGCTTCCCTTCCCAGCATCTCTTTCTCCTTTGCCCTATGTTCTTTCACAAATGGCATTCGCTTTCTCCCTCAACAGCTTTAAGAACAGGACATGGAAGAAACTTTTTGGAGCTTTTTCGGGGGGAGCTCATCCATTTCCATCATCTGAAAGTGGTGACCCACTACAATTTTCAGCAACATCAGGACATGACCACTATATATATATATATTTTTTAAACCAGCAGTACACATTTTTAATTATTCATGAATGGTCAAAAGACTTACAAGGCCTATTATTAGTAGTATAACCACACGTATGAAATATCACTTAGTGACATGGAGTGAAAAGGACATGTTTTTATATATCTAAAAAATACAGACACATACACACAAATGACTAATAGTAGCTATTGTCTTAGGTGCAATCTCTAGAAGCAGCACCTGAGACAGGATTCACGTTCCCACGATTTTTCTTTTTATGAAAGAGTACTTTTCAGGAAACTCTATCAGGGCATGAGGGAAACAGGCTAGGAAAGAGAAAGAGCTGAGCAAAAAGACAGTCACAGGAAAAGTCTAACTTTGAGTTGTCTGTCCTTGAGGAAAGGAGACTGGTCTTGGAGCACCCGTGTAAGTCAGGCATTGTGGGAGGGAGGCACCCCTACCAGGGCAGGGCAGGTCCTACGTGCAGAGAGCCATTCCCTAGAGAAGGGAGGAAGCTGAGAGTCATGAGCTGTCAACGCATCAGTTAGGGCAGCGATTTTCAACCGGTGTGCCGCAAGAATTTTTAAAACATGCAATACCTGACTATTTGGTCAGGGGCACTGAACTCTTTTGCCTTAGATTGTCAAATTAAAAAAAATTGAGAACAGCCAACACAACAATAGCCGTCTGGTGTGAATGAATCAAAATTATGCCTATTTTTTTTGTCAGATTGGCAAAAAGTATATTTTTTGGTGTGCAGCAGAATTTTAGTAATTAGTGTATGTGTGCCAGGAGATGAGAGAGGTTGAAACTCGCTGAGTTAGGGGATGGGTGCCCTAACCTGAGAAAGGGAATCAGGGTTGAATACGCACAGTGTCTAGTAAACTTGTCATTCCACACAGGCCCACCACGTGGCAGGTTCTTGTATGCATCATTAGGACATTTAGTTCTCCTGACATTTCTGTGAGTTAGGTGTTAACACCCTTCTTATTTTACAGGTAATGAAGTTGAGAATCAGAAACATACACAACTAAGAAGCTGGCTAGCAGATATTTCTAGTTTCAATGCCTCCCACGATACTGGCTCTGTTTTCCCAAACAACCCAGCAGAGTGTACTGCCAGCCATGTTACCAATTTTTCATGGTGTTTGAACCTCTATAATGAGTGCAATATTCCCTGATGTCTAATCTTGAAGCCCAATTATGCATGAGAGTAAGGACACTCAAAGAGGATGGGTCATCCCTGTCATCCCATAAGATCCAACATCACCTACTTAGCAGCTCCGTGGAGTCATGAAATTCGAGTTTGGTAAAGAGGAGATCTTAAAGGATATCTGGAGCCCCAACAGGCACCTACAGTAGTAGCTGACCACATAGCTGGAACAGATTATTCTCTTCTCCAAAGTGGTCCCTAAATCAACAGGCCACTGAGTGTCATGTTGAGTGTCAACTTTGATCAACCGAGACTGAAGGAGATTCTCAGGCATCATCTATGCTCACTAGGAAAGAACCACAATTGATGACCAATGACTGAAAGGAAGAGGGAAGAGGGAGAGATTCATGTTTGTCTTCCGTCTGTCTTCCTTAATTCTACCAGGATGAGTTCTTTGCTGTGACAAACCACACCCAAGTCTGGGCGGGCTTCAGCAAGATAAGTTTATCATTGGCTGATACCATTGTTCTACCACAGGTCTACAAAAGCCTTTCTGCTTACTGCAGTTACTCAGGGACTCTAGGTGCTAAGCCAGCCTATTTTAAATAGGTTTGTTGCCATACCAGAGGGGAAAATGTTTCTAGGAATGTCCTGATGGGAGAAGTTCCATGTCATCTCAGCTCACAACTCATTGGCCATAACTAGGCTCATGGTCCCACTCAGCTTCAAGAGAGAATGAAATGCAACCCCGTTTTCTCAGAGTGGAGGAGATCCAGGAACATTTGTTGAACAAAGTTAATAAATTACCACAGCCCACTTCTCTGGTCACCTAGTATTAATATTTGGTGCACTCTGTTTTCTAAATGCAAAATGTACTCAGCAACTTCCCAAGGGAAAGCACTTCAAAGCCTCCTCCAGCCATGGCATCAAGCTCAAAGTCCAGGATCTAGGGGTGGTGCATGTTAAGTTTCCTATGTGTGGTTCAGATATGGCTCCTGTTGGCCCAGAAATCAATGAAGAGAAAGTACAAGTGTACTGCAACTCCTCCCCTCCCCTCCCCCACCCCCACACACGCTCCAGTGGTGAACTAGGACAGTTTAGTCACCTTAAAGACTCCCATCGGGAACAAATGGAAGACTTACAAGTCACTGAACCATAACACTTCAGAAATCCTGCTGAGCAGACATTAGAAACCCCCTATACTACGAATGAGGAAAATTTCCTGATGACGTTCTATTCTGACTCCCAGGAGGGCTTCCACAGCCCATTTTCTGCATGCCCCTTTAGTCCACCTCCTAGAAAATCCTTCCTTTTCCATTATACTCCATTGCTGCTCCTGTGAAGAGAGCATTTGGGAATAATCTCTCCTGTGGCAACATTCTCTACTTTTTGCTCATAGAAAGTGCAGGTTCAGGGCTCCTTTAAAGTCTTAATCAGTCACAGGGTTTTCTAGTTGCAACCTGTGGCTTCTTTGGCCTCACAGCTCTCAAAATTTTTGCTGGCTTTTAACTGTTGCCTCTAATTTCATATGCCAAGAGCCACAATCACAGCCCTTCTAGAAACACATCCCTTTCTCTCAACTGTGGGGACCTTGAGCCAATCAGCCTGAAGGCAGAGTACCATGTTTTTCGATATATTTTTTTCCTGGCTTTTTAGTGAATAAATCATCTGTCTATTTTATCTTTTATTGGTTGGGATTGCAAAGAAGTTGCCTCTTCTAACTCTACAAAGTTCATACTCCAGAATCTCTCTTGCCCTCTGGCAAGTAACGGAAACATTTGAGATGACAGCTGCACCACTCGTCAAGGCTCGGAGTGGCTAGGGCGACAGAGCCTGTCTGGGACCTATGATGGGCGTGCAGCATGAGTGGGCAACAAACCTTTGTTACTGGGGCCACGGAGAACCTTCAGTTGTTGGTTCTGTAAGCAATCTGCTGATGTACTAGGGAAATTTATCTCCTGCTCTGGGGTTTCAGCTTAGATTTTTCCTCTCTGTTGTAGCCTCATTTGGAAACAAAATTAAGCACTTTTTATGAGACAGTAACTCTCTAATGATACCTATAGAAATGATATATGTTCTACTGTCCTGAAGAAAGGGGAATTCAATCACCAAAGACTTCCCAAGTCAGGAGGGAGGAAAGGCAGCATAGATATAGGTAGTGGCAGCTGATGGAATGTAAAGTTGCTTCTGTAAGATCGAGGCCAGAACATTACAGAATTACAAAAAAAAAAAAAAAATTATTTTCTCTGCATCAGTTTCAAAACAACCAGTCAGAGAAACAAGAAAAAGAATGCCAAAAACCGAGAATAGTGTAAGCAACCTCTGGGACAACTTCAAGTGTTCCGAAATTCACATCATGGTGGTACCAGACGGAGAAGAGAAAGAGCAAGAAATTGGAAATCTATTTGCAAAATAATGAAAGAAAACTTCCCTAATTTGGTGAAGGAAATAGACATGCAAGTCCAGGTAGCTCAGTGAGTCCAAATAAGATGGATACAAAGAGGCCCACTCCAAGACACCTCACAATTAAAATGCCAAAGGTTAAAGATAAAGAGAGAATCTTAAAAGTAGCAAGGGAAAAGCAGTTACCCACAGTGAAGTTCCCATGAGACTGTCAGCTATATTCTCAAAAGAAACTTTGCAGGCTAGAAGGGATTGGCAAGAAATAGTCATGAAAAGCAGGGACCTATAGCCAAGATTGCTCTACCCAGTAAAGCTATCATTTAGAACTGAAGGGCAGATAAAGAGCTTTCCAGAGAAGAAAAAACTAAGGAGTTCATCATCACCAAACCATTATTAAATGAAATGTTAAAGGGACTTATCTCAGAAGAAGAAGGATATCAAAACTATGAACAATAAAGTGGCAATAAATACGTATTTATCAACAATTGAATCTAAAAAACAAACTAAACAAACAGGAAGAACAGAGACGGAATCATTGATGGTTGCCAGATGGGAGGGCTTTGAGGAAATGAGTGAAGATGTGAGGGGTTTCAGAAGCACAAGTAGGTAGTTACAGAATAGCCACAGGGATGTAAAGTACAGTACAGGAAATGGAGTAGTCAAAGGACTTACACACACGACCCACGGACATGAACAATGGTGTGGGGACTGCCTGAGGGAGTGGAGGGGGCTGGGTGGGGGAGGGGCAAAGGGGGAAAAACTAGGACAACTGTAACAGCATAAACGACAAAATATGATCTTTTAAAAAGTGGGATTAAAAATCAGCTGCGTTGTTGGAAGTTAAAATGATGTTTTTATTGATAAAAATGACTGAAAACTAATGTTACACCTTTTTTTTTGCCCCCACGGAATGAAGGGGTCTCTAGCTATACTCGGAGAAGATGGAAGTCAGGAAGGTGGACTTGCCTCTTTCTCCAGCTGAATCCCTGCTGTGGGGAAATGCTCACCCTCCTTAGCGGGGCACATAGAGAGTGCTATGTTCAATGTTTTTTGAGCATTTATTAGGTGCCAGACACTGCTCTCTATATACCTTTATCCATGTCCTCACAATGACTCTATGGCATAGGTACCTTTATCAGCCCCATTTCCCAGATGAAAAAACTGAGGCCCGAATATGCTTAGATGCCCTCAGGCATAATGCCTACTCAGTAAGTAATAATCAGGGAGGAAAGGATACCCCTCCTTTATTGTTCTCTTGGATACTTGAGGCTGAAAGACAGATTAGTTTTGCAAGGACATTACCATCACAGCTTCCACACTCTAGCTCTGCCCTGGGACAGAGTCCCCATGTTCCTACAGCTGTGAAGCTCTCTTCCCTTCTCAATTATCTGTGTGCCATTTGCTCAAGATTCAAAGTCCTGGGCAGCAGGGTCCTTTTGGCCAAGCTTGTCTAGCTCAAGCCTAAGTCACACTTTTGTGTTCCTCACTCTCAGATCAGTTGGTGCCCCTGACATAGGCACCGCCAGAGGGCTGGGGACCTCCTCTCAGAGATGCTTGCTCTGCACATGCTCTGGGTTACAGCTTCCCACACCAGCTAAACCAAGAAACCCTCTACTTTCTGTCTCCCCAAATCAGCTGAGATCTCTTTCTCTGCTAAAGTGCCCTCTTTCCTTCCTTTTCTATTTGTGGGTCTATGTTCTTTCAATAGGTTTGCTATCATTTGAGCGAGTCTTGGGAAGGAAAGTGGGCTTAATGGAAAGTCTGAGATGGAATACCCATCCTCAGATGGAGCAACGGTGCACACTGCACCCCTTACAACTGGCAGTGCTGGGCCAGTGCTTAGCTGCCCCCCATACAGCCCCTGCTTATAGACATCATTGCACAAGAAATTCATACAGTCCAGTGCTCCTCTAGCTAGCGAGGCCCACTTTGACAACTTGGTGGCATTCTGCTGTTTAGCAGCTGGCCTGAGGAATATAGTTCCAGATTCATACCAGGTTATGACTTAGACTAGAAGTAACCAGACATCACATTCCTATTCAAATACTCTGGAAAAACCTCCAAAACACAACCAGTGAATTAGGTCCCCCTTTTTCTGCCACGTAAGAAGTGTCTCTTGCTATGATTCATCTGTGTATTTATTCAACATGTGTGGTTGAGCACCTACTGTGTGCCAGGCATTCTTCTAGGTGTAGAGGACACTGCAGGGAAAAGGAAGCTTAATATAAAGTTCGTATATCTAGCTGCTGATTATTTGAAAGCCTTACACAGTTCTAAGAACGGGCAGAAGGAGGCTAGACATAGCAAACCTGATGCAACCTCCTTACCCCAAACCGCATAAGCTGGTGTGTGTGTAAGAGAGACAGAGTGGGGGAGGGGCTCCTCCTGGAGCGGGCAATGGGAGGCGCGCCTTTGTAAGATTTGCTCTCTGTTCCCTTTTAATTCTTGTCCCCCATCACTCCTGCACTAACCCCATCTACCTCCGGTGTCCCCATAATCCCTCCTTTCTCTCTGTAACCCCCAGCCCTTCCCATGGAAATAATCAACCTCTGCGCATTTCAGGTCTTGCTGCTTCCTTCAGCTTTCCCAGCCTACCAGGTTGGATGTCAATTGCTTTTCTCCTCCTTCAAGTTATGATCGCTCCGCAGCAAATGGCAGCTCTGTCTCTGTGTCTTTGGGACTCCCAGGGATGGGCCCTCGTCTCTGGGAACTGCAGAGGCAGGAGGAAACACTTAGGAGAGGTTGACACCCTGGGTGGTGGCTGGGTTTCCCCTGGATGACCTAAAATCAAACATGTCTCGTCACCTCTAGGATTAATTTCTTTCAGAAACCCCCTGTCCCGACCTAAATAACAAATACTATTTTCTCCCATTCATCCTGACACTCCTCCTCACAAAATTAATACTACGGACTTAATATGCTTAAACATTCATACCCACCCTGCCCCTGAGGTAATTTATCAGATGCCTTACTCTCATTAGACAACAAATATCTTATCCATATCACGTTTCCCTAAACCCTGGAAGCAGGAGGAAATCTCAGTTTATCCAGTCATGCTTGATATTATTTAAAATTTAACTCATTAACTTTTTTGTAATAGGAAACATTTCCAGCATAAAACTTCTGGGAATAAAGAACTTTCCAGAAGACAGATGTGTGGTTGTCTGTTTACCTTTCTGTAGAAATGGAGTAGACCACCCTGACTGGTGTGGCTCAGTTCGTTGGGCACTGTCTTGCAAAGCAAAAGGTCGCTGGTTCAATTCCCAGACCGGGCACATGCCTGGGTTGTAGTTCAGCTCCCAGTTAGGATGCGTGTGACAGGCAACTGATCAATGTTTCTTTCGCACATTGATGTTTCTCTCCCTCTGTTTCTCCCTTCCCCCTCTTTAAAAATAAATAAATAAAATCTAAAAGAGAGAGAGAGGAAGAAGAAGAAATGCAGTAGATCATTAATTTTGTATTTTTAATGTTAAATTATTTGTTAAGGAACAATGAGAGACGGGAAATGAGCCAATATCTTCTTTGAATAGCCCTAGATTCTTTCAAGCAAATCCAGTTAGCCAAAAGAATACCCTTACTATCCATATGCAGGGTACTGTTTCTATGAAACCTTTCACAAGCCGAAAGGGCATAAAGCAAAGAAGCAATGACCTCAGGACACATCTTGCTAACAGACGCACCCAACGAACCCAGATGAAAGCACAGATGCTCATAGACACGGTTCAAAGCTATGCGAACTTGATGCTGAGACGCCGTGTAGTTTCCTGGGAAGGAGTTTGGCGGGGCCGCTTGCCTGGCTCAGGGTGGAGATGCTTCGACCCTTGGTTGGCTGCAAAATAAACACTGAATGCTACTTCCGCTTTCACCTTTTCTTATAAAAGCAAAAATCCTCTTTGGATTTCTTTCAGGTAGTGAAAACAGGTACTAATGTAGGCCTTCGGTAAAAGGGAAGTGGTATAAAGTGAACTTTCAAAAAGCAGGGGCTACCTGTATGTAGCTCCAAACCGGAACTGAGAGCCAGAATTGGATATAGAATTGAACGTTTCCCCAGACACCGAACAGACATGTAATGTGTGCTGCGTTTGAAGCTGACTAATCGACATAAACAGTTTTAGAGTCGCAGATGACGCTGAAACTCACTTTGTAGCTCGTCTGTGCTGCCGCCGGCCCTCTTTAGGAGCTGTTGGGAGAATCGTTCCTGTTCGAAGGATCGGTATGTTCAGGCAGAACAGTGTGGGGTAGCAGTTATGAAAGCGGGGCCTGGGTCTGTGCGGCTCGCATCGGCATCCTGGCTCTGCCACTTACTACACACCTTGTGTCTTAGTTTCCCCATCGGTCAAGTGAAGAAAATAAGGTACTTTATCTCACATGGTTGTTCTGAGTCTACCTTCAGTTTTCTTGTGTTAGCACAGTCTTATGTAGTGCTCTGTGCCAGGCACTGTTCCAAGGCCTTCAAGATATTAAAGGTCTGGTGTGGCTCAGTTGGTTGGGCATCGTCCTGCAAAGCAAGAGGTCACTAGTTAGAGTCCCTGGGTTTCGTGTTCGGTACCTGGTTGGGGCGTGTACAAGAGGCAGCCAATCAATGTCTCTCTCTCACATTGATGTTTCTCTCTATTTCTCCCTGCCTCCCCCTCTCTCTAAATATAAATAAATAAAAATTTTTAAAATAACAGATTAATTTGTTTAGCTCTGATAACTCTATAAGCTAGGTTCTACGATCCATTTAACCACACAGGTTCAATACCTTAATTGAGTTAACTATACATTACACATTTTATATTATATATTATACAACACGTTTTAATCAGCACCTGGGAGATAGGAAACACCCAATGTCAGCATCACAGGTATATGCCCTCCCATGCATCCCTCCACCGGGGCTGTATCTCTCAGACAAGGATGTGTAACCCCGCGCCCAGCACAGCGCCCAGCACACAGGAGGTATTCCATATCATGATTAAATGGCACTTAACTAATATTTCCTTCCCAAAATCTTTGAATCCCTTTTTGAAACACAAGATATTGATTAAAAAGAAAATGTGGACCATCAGTTGTATCCTGACCGTTTGACCCACTGGGCAACCCGGTCCCATTCCCACTCCACACCCAGCCTTTGGTGCAAGGACACCCACCTTCACCCACTCCTTTCCGGTTTTACTTTGAGGATTCAAGGGCTGAGTCAAACCGCAGGACCCAATTTCCACCTGGAAGAGGGAGAGATCCTGAATTGTCCACTAGGGAGCGCATGATCAACAGGCCCGCGGAGGCTGACAAGATGGTTGAAGGAACAGAGAAAAGAACAGTTTCTGAAAGAAGGAGCGCTTAGATGGAAAAATTCCCATTGATCTCATCCTTGGCTGGCCAAACGCGTAGGACTTTTTTTCAGTTAGCTTTTACGCAAAGCTCTGCTGAAGGAGACTGTGATCCAAAGTAGGGGGTCAAGGAGTCTTTGTTGAGAGAGGTCCCAGTGTGGCGCTGCCCTAAGACAGAGCCCAGCATCCCCAAGGCCTCTGTAGCTCAGGCCAGAGCCTGCGCTCCTGAAGGTGCTGTGCCCCGGAGCCCAGCGAAAGCCGCTGCAGCAGGGTGTTGGAGAGGAGAGGCCACGTGCAGCGGACCCTGCCCCGGAAGTGCAGCCGCAGACCAGCCTGAAAATCAGAAGAGAGATGCTGTCCTCCCTGAGCCTCTTTGGGGATTACTTTATACTTATTTTGATCTTTATACCTACTGTATGCAGAAGATCCTTCATAAATAAGCAGTAACTTAGTTTCTTCCAGAAAAATTGTTCAAGCCTTCCACTTCTTGGTATTCCTCCTCTAACTTTAGTTTTATCCATCCAACAACTTTCCCTGACTTTTCTTTCTTCATTTCTTAATAGATATAGAGCTCTGGGAGGAGGAGGAAATAAAAAGTAGAGCTCTTCCTGAACTCCAGTAACCTCACCTGGAGTTTGAATTGCCCTTAAGCCTTTAGTGTTGAAAACCTGTCTGGCCACTTCTGCCCAAAAGAGTTCCCAAGGTGTGGGCCTAGGATCTGGGGAGCGAGGCCCATGGAATTCTCAGCCTGTCTCCTCTCCCTCCTCATATAGGGGCCACTCTGAAGCTTGGCTCTGGCAGGGCCTTTGTGTAGTAAGGTTGGCAGTAGTAAGCCTGCATGTTCCAACCTTCCCCAGAAGACGAAGGGGAATCATTTTTCCTTTCCAACAGCTGTTTGAACCTCTTGGACTGGGAGGGTGTAGGTTTTTAGAACCCCAATTCTTACAAAGATTTGGGAAGGGCTCAGAAATTCTTGGTATAGCCCTGACTTCCTCTACATCGTGGTTCATATTCCATCTAGGTCCCTACTATGAAGACGGCAGGAAAGAGGGAGGAACACCTGTGTACACCTATTATATCCCATGCATTTTACATGCATTATCATATTAATCCCCCAGCAGTCTTTCTGGTAGTAATTACGATTCCTTTTTAACAGATGAGGAAGCTAAGGCACAGAGCCATTCAGTAACTGTAAGGTAATACAGGGAGTAAGTGGCAGGCGTTGGATTTGAACTTGGAGTCTTATTTTAAAGGCCACCATTTTCTAACTAAACTTTAGCTGCCTTTCCTGAGGTTCTTGCCATTCCTCTTTAGGGACTGAGGAAGGAGGAAGTGGTTTGGACTAGACTCCTGGAGAACAGTAGTCATCACACGGTGAGCAAGCAAGTCTGCCAGCCTTGGGCAGCGGGGCGAGGAGGCGGGTTATGGAGAGGCCTGACAGGCAAACCGCTGGTGGTGAAGGGCAGATGTCAACATGGGCAAGGGATGAGGCTTGAGGCTGCGGTGCTGGTTATGGGGAAAGGAGTGTGGTTTAGCCAGGCTTCCTGCTCCCCTGACCCTTTGCCCTGGGCATTGTAGGAAAAATCGTATTTGTTGATGACCTGCTCCTTCTCTTTCGAATAAGCACAGCACCTATGAGGTTGTTTACTGTTTCCTAAATTAATTCTATCACCAATATGGCTTTAAATGGTGAGTGTATCTTCACTTATTCATCCCCAAACACTTCCCGTGGCTTCTGGAAGCCTCTTTTGGCCTCAGCAGGCACAGAGAGTGAGGGCATGCTGACCTGGTTTGCAGCGTTCAGAAACATCTATTAATTTCAACCAATTCAGTTTACCAAGCTTCTGACAGTAAGCAATGAAGCACATTAATTCAGAGATTTTGGACAGAGCTGAGCTCCAATCCAGCTACCACTCCCCACTTGTGTAGCTTGGGGACCATAATTAACTTCTTCGCACCCCTAGGTGCCTCATCTGTTAAAAATGGGATAAGAATTCTCCTTCCCTCCAAGGAGGAAAGACCCAAAGCTATGTAAATGCAGGCATCCATAAGCACTCAGTAAATGGTACCTTTGGAAGTGTTGACCTCGGCCTTTAATTGCGTGTTGGAGATACAGAGCCAAATCCTGCCCTCAGGAGGCTCGCTTTCTCGTGGAAGAGACAGGGCCATGGGCAAATTAATGAAAGGGCAGGGTAAGACCTGCTTCAGTGACATGCGGGGACAAGGCAAAGAGGTGGCACGAGAGGGGGAAATGCGCTTGGATCATGTAGAGGTGGCGTGAGACAACTTTCTTGAGGTTCTGATCAAAGCATGGGTGGAGTCCCAACTTTGGTTAGTCTGCAACCACAATTTGGATGGCCAAGATTTCCTCAAGGGATGTCAGCTTATATGCTTCTTGGACTCCTTCCTTTTCAGCCTTGCTTTGAAAGCAAACAGAATCAGAGAGGTTCCCTTATAAAGAGCCTTGGACTCTGAAACATTCTAGTCCCTGGTACCCTACGCTAATAGCAACACACACTTAGAAACTGGTTGGAGGTCAGGAAACTGGAGGGGATGATGCAGGGAGGGGTTTAGTGCCTACTGTGTGTTTGGGGGAGATAAATTAACATTCCTGTGGGAATTAATCTTTTTGAGAACCTAATATATGCCAGGCACTGCTGTGAAGTTAATACCTCATTTGATCCTCATAATGACCCTATGAAGGTTTTATTGTCCCCCTTTTACAGACGAGAAAACTATGACTCAAAGTAGTTAAGATGTGTGAGAAGGTCTGCACAGTTCAGTGGTAGTGTAGGTGTTAAAACCTAGGTTTGTATAATTCCAAAGCTCATGCCCTTTTTACTAGACCAGGTAATCTCGAGGACATGTATTTAAACAAGATCCTGCTCCTTCCTTTTCCAATAAACATGGCATTTATAAAGCTGGTCATGGTTTTCTAAAGTAATGCTATTGCCAATATGGCCAAATGGTGTGCATTTATTAAGCATAAACATGAGAGGTGCCCTCGAGCACGAGAATCTTTCAACGCATCTGTCGTAGACTGATGACACTCAGGGCCCTGGTCACTGGCCTCCTTGTAGCCACACTTTCTGCAATGTGACTGTGCAGTGCCATAAGAGGTAGAATGTATTTCCCACCCTTTAAATCTGGACCACTCTTGTAACTTGTTTGGCCAACAGTATGTGATATAGTGCGAGTTCTGGCCTACACCTCAAGAAGCCTTATGGGCATCTGCCATCACCTGGATCCCTGCCAGGGCAGCTGAAGGCATGTGAAGGACACACAGACAGACTTCAGTCACCCAGCCATCCCAGATGAAGTCATCGTAGATTCTAGCAGACCCTTTTGCTAACCACAGGCCCCTGTGTGAGTGCGGTCATGCTTGACGGAGCCCTGCCCACATCAGCGGAAGCACCCAGTCCATGGGTGGACTCATGAAAAAAAAACCCAAAGGTGTGTTGTTTTAGGCTATTGCATTTTGGAGTGGTTTTTAATGCATCAAGAGTTAACTGATATAACCAAAAAGTAATTTTCTTTTTAATTAGCAGTCAGTGAAGCCAAGGCATTTATTGTTTCACTTTTTAGTCTGTACTCCAATCTGGGCTGATTGTTCCCTAGATGGACCGGGCAGCTGTCATCTCGGGATCTCATCTTTATCATCATTTTAGAAATTCCTTTTACTTTGTTTTCTGAATTCCATGCCGTCCCCTTTCCTGGTAACTCCCTTGTTTTGCTGGAGTACATTCTTTGGGAGTTGCCTGAGAATGGGTGAGCAGGTTTGGAGACAATGCATATTTGAAATGTCTTCATTCTACCCTTTCACTTCGTTTGGTTTAGCTACGTTGGAATTCTAGCTTGGAAATATTTCTCTCAGAATTTGGAAGACACTGTTTTACGGTCTTCAATGTGGCTTTGGAAAGTCTGATTTTATTTTGGTTCTTGATCTTCTATATTATCATTTTTTCTCTCTAGGGGTTATAGAATAATCTCTTTGCCTCAATTGTCATGAATTCTTAAAATAATGTGCTTTAGTATGGGTCTGTTTTCATCTGTTGTGCTAACCACTCACTTGGTTCTTTCTGCTCAGATATTCAAGTTCTTCAGTTCTGGGAAATCGTTTTGATTTATTTCATGGATGATTTCTTTCTCTTCATTTTCTTGCTTTTCTCTTTCCACATCTCCTATTATTTGCATGTTACATTTCCTAGAATGATTCTCCACTTTTCTTACTTTTTCTTCTTTGTTCCCATTGCTTTGTCTTTGCTGTTTTCTGGGACAGGTCTTTAACTGTATTTTCTAAAGCTACTATTGAGTTTACTTTAAAATCTGTGCATTACTTTTAAATCTTTCATGTTTAAATGTTAAAGATCTCCTTTTTTTAAGGTGTTCCCTGAATATTTTTTACCCTAGCATTGTGTTCTTGTTTCATAGATACACTATCTTCTCTTATCTTACTGAAGTCATTAATGATGTTTTTTATTTTTAAATTTTCTTCCCTGTGAATCATCTCAGCTTCTCATGTGTAAGAGGGAGCCACAGAAAGCTAAGAGTCTTGTGTGGTCCTGGTGAAGTTTGAGGTGCAATCTTCACTGTAGATTGCTATGCTCAGCATTTCCTTGGGGAACCATTATGTTAGTAACTCCACGGTTTTCTCTTAGGCTTATCGGACTGCCCAGAAAGACTGAACTTCTGCCTGGAGGACTCATGCTTGGTGTTGACGTTCTGGGAGCCAAGTTGGGGGAGAAGGAAAGGCAGTCCCAACATTCCTCATGCATGGCTTCACTTTTCGGTATGGAATTTCTTGTGTCAACTGTGTGTCAAAGGCCTTATTGCCTTTCAGCCAGACACTCTTTATTTTGCCCTCTTCAGAGGATAAACTTCCAGTCATTTGCTGGAATTGGTAAAGAACAGTCACACAGCTACTTAGAGTGTGGGAGGAGACCTGGGTTTCTAACTCTGTTAGACTTTAAACCCATCCTCTCGACCCCATCCAGAGGTTGATGCTGCCAATTCCTGAGCCTTTGAGGGGTTCTGCTACACAAATCTGCTTGCTGCTCAACTTTCCCCATTTCTGGCTTAAGATTCAGCTTTTCCAAATTTACAAATTCAGCCAGTCAACAATGAACCATCACTTCCAACGTCAAATTTGGGTTACTGTTGTTTCTTCTTCCACTCTCTTTGGCCCCATTAGTTTATGCCTTTTTGGAATACCTCTTATTGTCTTTTGAGTCTTGTATAAGGAAGGGGAGATACGTCTACTTCCCTCTCTTTTCCTGGAAGTCCAGGAATAGGTCTTGGCTTTAAAGAACTAACACTTCACAATAGCTCATTTAGTTTGAAATATGTGGACTGTACACCTTCTATGGAAAATTGGACTTTCTCCAAAAGAAGACACTCAAGGATAGAAATCCATGAATTTTTCCTTTTAGAAAAAATAATGTGAGTGTGAAACTTCAGCCACCTCCTAGACCTTTAACCCTGTGCTTCTATATTACCCAGACAGGCAGATAACCCCAGCTGTTTTCCCCTCCCAGGCTTCCACACCCCTTAAATCAGAGACTTCTGAGTCCATTTTCTTTAACTTTTCCATAGTAACCTTTTAATGTTTTCCAATAAGTGCTTAACTGGGCAATATACACATTGTGCTTTCCTTCTTATTACTGGCCCATCAGTAAATATACAAAAGTCAGAGGAAGGGAGTGCTGTGAAAAATCAAAGTAACAATGGTCATAGGACACATGCGAACAAGAGACTATTCTTTGAAAATTCGAAGTGATTTACAAAGGCATAACTATGGCATAAAGGTGAATGAATCACGTTATTCTTGTTCTTAAGTATATTTCACTCTTCTAGAGAAGTGGGAGGTTTCCTTTCTCCTGCTCCTGCTGTACCACAATTGAATGCACATTGGCTATGAAATGCATGCTTGGCGTCATGGGCTTGATGTAAAAGGTTTTGAGAGGTTTTGTTGGCGAAATCCATTCTGCAAGCTAAAATCTGCAAAATATACATATGAAAGTATCTTTTGTCCTATTGGATTTTTCACCCAGTACTAATTTAGCAGAAGCCCTCAGGAGACACAAAAGATTTATGATTGTAGGGCGAATTACATTGTAAACTCGAGCTCTGGAGAGCTTTCATCTTTGCTCTCTTAAGCTTTGCAAAATAATGAAATGCTGGCCCCTTACTAATACAAACAAGGCCCAGTTTAATGACTTAGCCCAGCTCACCTGGGCTGATGTGTAGGAATAATGGTAGGAATGACGTGTAGTCAAGCTGTGCTTCCAGAGTTATGCCATTATGTCAAATGGGAGACAATGCATCCTGGTCCATGACCTTCGGGCAATACTGCAGGTGGAGTGCACCTATGAGATGGAAGTTCTAGAGTTCCCCTAGTCCCATCTTGGCAACACAAAAGCATATCCAAGTGGGGGATCACAACATAATACAAGGAAATATCATATTTAATTCCAAAATAAAGTAGGAAAAAAGTCTTCTCTCTCAGCCTATTCGTTGGGAATATCTAGGAGTGGAAAACCATCCCTAGCTATGAGACTTGTATGAGTATCTACGGCCCTAAAGATAGAATCTGGGGGACAGGCAGAGGCCTGGAGTAGCCCTCCTTAACCCGATCCCATAGCGGCTTGTTGCATTCAGGTTCAAGAGCCAGGAAAGGTCTTGGACAGAAGAAGGCACTTAGACACTAGTGGCAGGAACAGCAGAGTGACCACATGTCCATTTTCCTTTCTTTCAATATGAAAATAAAAACCAGACAGGAGAAGGAAAAGGGGTTTTCAAAGACCATGGCGGCAACGGCTTGTGAGGGTGTATCAGTGAGAGAAGAGGTTGGAAATGAATGCAGAAAGTGGGCTTCTCGCCTTTAAATATTTCCTTCAGAATCAACTCTTCATCTAAGTCCAGCCCCAACTTGTGTGGGAGCTCTTTCCTTGTCCTCCTCCCCTCCATCCTCCTCTTCCTCCTCCCATTTTTCCTCTCCTTCCTCCTCTTCTTCTCCCTTCTCCTCCTCTTCCTCCTCCTTTTCCTCCTCTTCGTTTTCCTTCTCTTCCTCCTCATCCTCCTCCTATTCTTCCTTCTCTTCCCCCTCCTTCTGTTTCTTTTTGTTTGAGAAACATTTCCAGTCAGGCACGTTAGTTTAGGCACCAGATAACTTTTTATGGGGGTCTAAGGGATGAGGTCCCATTTTACAGGGGCTCTGACTTCATAGATCCAATCTCTTCTAATGCAAGTAGTGTTTGAAAGTTCCAGGATGAACAGGGCCTTCTGAACTTAATAAAGACCACAGAGAATTTGCCATGCAAGGGATAAAGACGTTAATCTCTTATTTGGCCATAAACTTGGTATCTGATGATAGGATTCCAATGGCGGGGAAACCCTGTAAACTTTTGAGAGATTCCCCAGGCACTTAACTTTCTGAGTAGCAACTTCACTGGGGACAGAAAACTGGAATGTTAAAGTATAAACAAATACAGACATAAAAACACTCAAGCTGTACCTATACAGTTCACTCCCCCAGCTTCCCTAATCTGTGCCAACCAGTTGGCTACTGTCTATGCTCTCTTTCATTTCCACTATTTCTCCCCTGATTACAAGAGGTTGAAAGGCACTTCCTTATTGTTTTTGGATATCACTAATGGGGTCAGTGTGCATGAAACGGGCCACTGCTACGGAAAGTCACACAGACGTAATGTGACTTCCCATAGCCTTTCGGGGGGAGCACAGGTGGCCATTAAAACATAAAAGCTGTTGAAGCTCCTGCTCTCCCAATTCTGGTTTTAGGACAAGACAGAAAGCCTCTGGAGCCTCGGAAATAAAACAGCACTGTCCTCCCTGATCTTCTGTGAGACCGGCTGAGGGAGCCTGAGCAGGGCTCAGCTCTGAGATGAAGTCTTTCAGGGAGACCTTCTCACAGGTTTGCGATGAGCTGTGGGGACCCAGACCTGGCTGGTTAAGACACTGAAGGATCACAGCACCAAGGGTAAAAGTGGAAGAAGTACAGATGTTTATTATAAATCAGCTTAAACCCCTTTATGCCTCTGACAAAGTAATAACGACAAAAAATCATACTAATCAAAGGACCTCCAGGGTTTAATGTTTCAAAAACACAGATAAATAGCTCACTACAGATAAATAGCTTGACCCTTTGGGCTTTCTCAGAAGCATATGAGAAGTTTCCAGGGGGTCTGCAGGAGGGGATGTGTAACCAGTACACCCCGATCCCTCCCCCACTGCAAGGCAATACCTAGGCATTGGGCCCCTGGAGAGGCAACATGGACCCATTCAGATTTCCTCCCAGGAACCAATCCCTCTTAGCTCTGGGGATGTCCTTAGCATGTGGCTGCCACCTGGGAGGTGGGGTGAAGGGGACGTTAGGGATAGGAAAGATGTATGTGTGGCTTTTGTGAGAAGCCATCCTTGGCACGCCCCAGGGAGTGAGCGGCTTCGAGGGGGAAATTGAAACAGTCAAATTCTTGCCAATTCTTAACTGGGCCCTCATTTCAGAAAGCAATGCTATTTTTATAAATTGGATTGACTTCAAAAAAACAAAGCACAATAAACAAAAAGGAGTAGAAAATTTTATGCTAAAAAAAAAAAAAAGGAACCGTAATGAAATAATCAGTAGCACATTGCATCTGTTAATGTCCCAGCTCCCTGTAAAGATTATGTTTGATTTCTAAGGTCATGGTGTAGGTGTTACGCCCCAATCTTCACGTCTTCATTCTGCAAGGTCTGCGTCTCGTCGGTTGTCGTAAACTGGTCTGTGGTCTCTGACGGCTCCTTGTTCACCAAATGCACCATCTCCTGAGACTTGCTGGCTTCCCCGTTAAGTCCACTGGGCTTTCTGTCCTCCACAGCTCCATTCCCATTATTGATCACCAGCTTTTTCTTCTGCCCACACCTAATAATTGAAAGATCATGTGAGAAAAGGGTGCCATGATGCAATCCTCATCATCACAGTCATTAGCATTATGGTTCATAACAATCTTAGCATGTATGTTTCACCTTATTGGACTCTTTAAAGTGAGGTCCCCTAAACCGGCAGTAAAAGCATCAGCTGTGAACTTGTTAGAAATGCACATTCTCAGCCCTATGCCAGATGTATCGAATCAGGGAACTCCAGGAGTGGGGCCCAGGATCTACGGTTTAAGGAGCCTTCAAGGGGTTTCTGATGCACACTTGAGGTGGAGAACCAGGGGTCACAACTCAGGAAGCCAGTGCTGTGACGGGTGAGAAAACTTGGGGCTCAGAGAATTCAGTGCCTGGGCCCAGGTCACTCAGCCAGTAATAGAAGATCAGAATTCAACCCCTGGAGTGTCTGACTTTCACCACACGATGCAATGGAAATGTTTCTTTCTTAGTGCTTTCGCAATTTCTGCAGACTCAGAGAAACCATCAACGCAATGATTGTAAACCATTCTGGTTTCTGTGTTAAAGAAAACTCCATTACTTCCTCTGGCAGTCAACGCTCTGTCGGCCTTTTCGGGGTTATTACTGCCTGTCCTGAGAAGAATCCAACACCGTTTTTCTGGAAGTATAAGGCCGTACCGATCGTTCCCCAGCATTGGTTACCTTTCCACATAACCCTGGTTATAGGAGGTTGAACTAATTACACAAGGCACATATTTCAGTTACTGTGAGTTTTCTTAGTGACATCACTGTTACTTTAAGGTTTCTCCGCAATATTTCTTAAGATTGAAATGCAGGTCTTCTGTGGAGGAGCATGACCTGGGTCTTACCCCGGTGCACTGTCAAAGCACTGTCTCACCCCACGTGGCCTGACTCAGTGCTTCCTCTTCCCTGTAACATGATCACTGCTACGCATCTAGAGTCAGATTGTGTTTCACGAAAGCAACATGGCAGAGCCTCACAACTCCCCCTCCCAAGTGACAGCCACATGCTGAGGACACCTACTGTATGCCCGGCACCTCACGTGTAATTTCATGTAATCCTCACAATAACCCCACAAAGCAGCTGTTTTTCCCTTTGGTGGAAACTGAGGCCCAGGGAGGTTTAATAGCTAACTTGAGGTCATACGTCTAGTAAAAGGCAGAGTCAATATTCAACGCCAGGCCTTTATGACCAAAAGCCTGGACTCTGCCCAACTCTATTCATGCTGCCAACCATCTGGAGATTTGCAAACAGTATGAAGTCGGAATTGTTCACTTTGCCGCTGGGTATTTGGAGTTGTAGAGACAAGGCCTCTATTATTCATGACCGTGGGCCATTCCTGCTAGAACTGCCAAGGCTGTAAACTTTAATCTCTTGTTTGGGGAAAAAGAAATTATACTTCCTCAACAGGAGTTAGATCCTGTCTCCTCTGGCAGGATGCTTGATGAGGGCAGAGGGAAGAATGCTTGACCCGGCTGTGGATCCGGACTGGGAGAATGGATGCGGTCCTCACAGACAAGAACCAGGGCTCGGGAGGCCTGGTTTTGAGACCTTACTGCTGTGTGACCTGGGACAACTCACTCACGCTCTCTGAGCCTCAGCTTGCTTACCAGTGATCTCAGGCTATTTAGAGTACCACTTTCACAAGATCGTAGAAAGCCCTCAAAGCAGAGCCTGGCACTGCATCTATGAGTGTACTATTATTTTATTTGTTGCTTGTATGAACACTGTGGGGTGAGGAAACCAAAGCCTTGGACGAGCACTTAGAACAGTATCTGGAACACAGTAAATGTTCAAGAATCACTGGCTGTAATTGTGAATATAACGAGCATCACATAAAGCGGGTTCCGCTTGTGTCTGCAGCTGCCTCCACCCCCGTGTCACGTGTACTATGAAGATGCCTTAAAAGGCCGCAGGTGGAATGCTGCCCATATTATTGTAGATTCTCGGGTGGTATTTCAGGTGTTCTTTGGAAGAAAGGTGTCTTGTTAGAGTAATCCCCATTGCCTACCGAATGGGTGCCTGAGAAGTTGAATGAAATATTGCAAGAAAGTGATTTATAAGCATTAAAAAAAGCGTGTGCGTGGGGGTGATGTGAGGACTGATGCTACTGACATAAACAAAGCTGACCGGGAAGGTGGAGGACTTTTGACCTGTAGGGCTTAGGAAGGCCGTGCTCGGGCTCTGCCCTGCCCACGCTTCCCTGCGGATTTAGGGGTCTCTGTTACCTGCCTGAGTTCTTTCAGGATGGCAGGATGATTCTCTTAAATAACTCAGTCCGAAGTGTGGCACTCCAGGCATTTATAAGTACTTATTTATAAGTACTTTTAAAAGACATGTCCTATTTTTTTTTCATCCTTCTGAGTTAGAGAAATGTTAAAAGGAGCATTATTAGCACTGAAGGGACTTCAGAGGTCATCTAGCCCAACCTTTTCCCTGTGTTGACTGGAGATTGAGTCCCAGAAGTCCAGGCTACTATCCGAGACCGCACCACTACCAAGGGTAGGGCCGATACCGTGCGACTCAGATTTTGAGTCCGGAGGTCAACGGTCTCCATCAAACTGCGTCTTGCCTTTATAGCCTCTCCCCTTAAACCTCAGGCATTAGCTGAGCACGGTGACCACACGATGTGGATGGACCCAGGCTGGCGCCCTGCCAGGGGAGGGTGGGCAGGCTCCGTGGGGCTTAGAAACCAGGTAACATACATTGAGAGCACGAAGGAGTTTCTCTTGAAAGACCTGGGGGGTGAGGGTGGGTAACTTAACAACCAATCTGATGTCTCTTCTACCAGGTGATCCTTAAAGATATTTAGAGGTTTATTTTGTTTTGGGTTAGAGCCGAGTCATTCAATACGGTCACCGCCAGCCACACATGGCTATTTAAATTTAAACTAATTAAAATAAAAAAATATTGAAAATTCACTGCAGTTGAACTAGCCACATTTGGAGTGCTCGGTAGCCGCCCGTGATTCGTGGTTGTGTGAGGGACAGGACAGGTGTAGAACCTTTCTGCCATTGCGGAAAGTTCTGTCGGACGGCTCTGTTCCAGAGGGCCAAGGAGGCTGGGTGGGCACAGATTACGGAGAACTAGACTGCAGTTTAAGAGAAGGCCGACATTCCAAATCCTGGAACTTCAGAAAGGGGACCTGCCAAGTAGAGGGTGGATGACTCCCCACTGGGGCTTACAGAAAAGACGCTTATTTCCATGAGAGGGAAACCGGGCATAGGCCTTTTCTGCACAAACGGTGTAGAAACATCCTTGAATCATTCTTGCTTTGGGAAGCCTTTTCTGGTCAGGCCCTCCCATTTTTTTCTCCTCTCCATACAAATCAGATAAATTCTTGAAGGAAAAGGCACTTAACTTCTCTTAGGCCTCACTGAATATCCATCTACCAATCCAACAGACTCCTAAAACCATTGTTTGCTCTTAAAGACAGTGAATAAAGTACAATTTTCATTGGCAAGCTGCAATTCAAGGACTCTGGTTACATGAAGAACAGCAAGGAAAGGTGACATGGGCTATGACAAGGATGGGAAAAGCTAAGGAAATAACAGGACCTCTAAATCAGCACCTTATAAATCAGCACCTTTAAGGTGATGCCACTCACAGATGACATTGTCATGGGAACCTGTGGTCAACCCTTGAATGTAGTCACCCTCAGCGACTAATGTTTTTTCACTTTTATCTTTTAACCATAATTCATACAACAGTGCTTGGCACAGAGTAGGAGCTCAATGAATATTAGATGACTCAAATCCAACAGGCCAATATTGCCACAAAACCTTAAGACTCTTTTAGGGCAAGGACGGTATTCTTTTTGTTTGGAATCTTCTCTTTCTCTTACCCAGGGCTGACAGTTATAGCTGCCCCTCAAACAATGTTTCCCAAATAAACACATGTCTGTCGTAGGTCCCTGCTGTTAACCAAACTTTCTTTGATGAACACAGGATTCTGTATCTCTCTAACTCGCAGTGCTCAAAGTAGTAAGGCCCGGCCTTGAAGAGGATTAGAAAAAAGCTAGCAACTTTAGCAACCCAAGTGCACCGTAGGGGCCTGTGAAGCCATAACCCCCTTTTAGCTGCCTGGCAAGTCTGTTTGTGGCGATCAGATCAGGACATTTTGTGGCATCCAAGCAGCTCCTTTCCCTGTGAGATACTCCCTGTGCGGGATCCCTTGAGTCCGTTTGCCTGTTGCTAGGGTGACTGCTGGTCTTGGGGGAGGGAGAGGGCAGTAACAGGGCCTGTTTTCACTGCTGACATGATGGGCAACGACGTGTGAGCTAAGCAGTCACACTGCACGGACTCCAGCTGCTCTCGGGGACAGTTGTGATGATGGTTCTCTGAGGTCCCCTCCATGTTGACAACATCAAGGGTCGCTGTTTCTATGGTAACATGTGCAGAACTCATGGACTATGTATGTGAGCAGGGGCGACACTTTCTAGGGCCTGGGACAAAAGAACTGATTTCCAACAATAAGAAATTCATATGTAATTGAGCAAAAGTAACCTAAGAGAAAATAAGGAAGCCCAGGGCAAGTATAAAGATTCTTTGGAAGGGGTCCCTTAAGTCACATTATTTAAATTCAACTTTAAAAAATATCTTTCCGGCCCTGGCTGGTGTAGCTCAGTGGATTGAGCGCGGGCCTGCGAATCAAAGGATCGCGGTTCGATTCCCAGTCAGGGCACATGCCTGGGTTGCAGGCCAGTTCTCAGCATGGGACACACAAGAGGCAACCATACAGTGATATTTCTCTCCCTCTCTCCTACCCTTCCCCTCTAAAGATAAATAAATAAATAAATAAAAATATCTTTCCATTTAGTCATAGAGGATGACTAAAGGGGCTTTCAGATTTCCTTTCCTCGTTTTTGTTCCTTACACAATCAGCTGCCATGACTAATTATTTTTATTATACCCTCAAACACACTGATAGCGACACAGGTGTTTGACTGTAATATAGCACTTTTATTAACTTGTACCTGTGTAAGACGGCCTTATTTAATTTCTTTAGATAATTAGCAATACTGCTTGGGCTGTGCACAGCAATGGAACTGGGTATTTGTTATTTTCCAAAAGCCAGCGAGAAGGATTCTGTCATTTTTTTCTCCCAAACTTAGTGGTATTTTCTAGCCTGTTAGATGACCTAGTGATACCGTAAACTGACTTCACTTGGAAATAAGATTTTTTACCTTTTATGAGACACCTCAAGAGACACTTACAAAAAGTTTAATGTTCCTAAGCATACGCTCAGAGAAAAATAACGCCTCTTGAAAGCATCTTAAGTGAGAGATTTAGACTAGTATTTGTGGAGTGCCCTGGTCAAAGTTCATTTCCTCTGTTGCTAGAATTTTTCTTTACTTCACTTCACATGGCATTATTTCTGAAGCCTGGTCACAGCTCAACCAGGTGTGTGTGTTGTTTAAATAACTTCTGAAACAATAGGCCTCGGTTGAGGTAGGGAGGGAGGAGGACCATCCTTTCAACTGCTGCTCCCAGAAAACAGAAAACAGAAAATAGTGTCCTTACAGAAAACAAAAAAATAAACAAAAACCAAAACAAACACACCAACTCAATGCTTGTTTTAGGTAAGGGTTCTAGAAAGTCCCATGGGCCTCAGATAGGGGATGACCAATCCCTGGATCTTTATATGGTGTTTTTGTGTATTGTGAATGTACTTAATAAAGGTATGTTTAATAAATCAATAAATGAGTATATACTGTTATGCCTTTCTGGTGAGATAGTTCATAATTCATCAGATAAAGTTTGGGCGGGCTTTAACCCCAAAATAGTGAAAATCCCCAAGAGATTCAACCACTCTTCAAAAGCGATGGTCCAGATAATTTACAGGGTCTTTTCCACAGAATGTGCCAGAGCACTGCTTCTTAAACTGTACTAGGTACATGAACCTCTGAGACCTTGTCCAAACAGATTCTGATACAGGAGGTCTGGGTGGGGCCTGAATTTCTGCATTTCTAACAAGCCCCCAGGGTGCTGAGGCTGCTGGTTCCTCTGAGCAGCAAGGACATAGAGCCTAAGTTTAAGTGATGCCCTTCCAGAGTCAAAGTCTCAGAGAAGCATCCCCTTACCTTCTTCGACTGTTGACAGCGATGCAAACTGCAAGAATCAAAGCCAGGGCCAAGAGGGACGCCAAGATGATCAGCCATTCTGGTGCGAGCAAAGGAAAAGACACCCATGAAATTGGGAAATACGTTTTGCGAACACAAACACACACTTAACAAAATGGACCTGGTCCAAACAAGAACCACAGTGGGCACTACAGATGAGTCTGACCAAATGGCCCAGCCAGTAGGCAAATAATGCTGAAAAAGCAATTTTTCTATAGGCATTTCTCCAGCCGGCCTCTCATTTTAATCTCTCACCATCAGTCGGAATTTCCAAGTCTCTCCAGGAGAAACACGTTTCAAAAAAAATGTAGAATGACCTGTTGAGGCTTGCAGATGCCCTTGGTGTAATTATTAAGTAAACTGAAAGAAATGTATTCTTCTCTTGAAAGGAAGATTCCTCTCCCACATAAGAGCATCCACCTAAAAATGGAGGCCACATACTAGTGAGTGGGAAGGAGGACACCCCTGTAGATGTTTGAACTTGTGCATGTTCCCTGGGGAGTCATTTGGCAAAACTCATCACAAGCCTCCAAAATGCACATGCTTTTGATAGAGCAGTTACACTTCCAGAAAATTATAGGGCCTTAGAATTAGTTATGAAGATGTTTACTGAGCTATTTACAGAAAAAGGTGAAAACAACCTAACATCCAGCAATAAGGAATAAACTAGATTGAATAAATTAGAGTACTTTACTTATATTATGTACTATATATGTACTAATATTTAAAGACATTGGAAAGCAGTGGCCAGTCAAGAATGGTAGTTTACTAAATAGCATTTATGGCATAATTACATTTTTGTATATAAATTACATTGAAAAATGACAGGAAGGACATATATGAAAATGGTAACCACGGTATTTCTGGATGGTGAGGCAGATAATAAGTGATTTATATTTTTGTCCTTTTTTAAGCTGTATTTTCTAAAATGTCTGCAATAATTAATGTATCACTCATGGACTAATAAAAAATGCCATACACATGTTTTTAAATCAAGCTTTAACATATTAAGATATGACTTGAAAACTTGAATAAATTCAGTTGCCAAGCGGGCCGTGCATCCATGCAACCAACTAAGCTTGGGAAACAGGAAAGATGGACAGTCATTCATTGTCCATTCATCTTTGGGGGTCCTGGTTCTCCTCTGATTTTCAGCTCAGTGCTGCCTTTGGCTAACTTCTGCCTGGTTGTGTGAGTCAGGAGGTGGGGAAGCCAACAGGAGAGAACCATTTCTGTTCTGCCCTGGGTCTCTAGCTCAGAGATGCTCCACATTCCCACTTACCCAGGTTGGAAAGAATCCTGCTGCTTGATTATAGCGAATTACATCGCACCCACCCAGTCCTCCGGGCAACCCACTCCCTCTCCATGGGCTCCGCCTCCAGCGGTGCCCAGGCCAGCCGAGGCAGGGGACAGGCACATGCCGCATCCTTCCCTTTCCCCATGGAAGGCTCCGTTTGGAGACCTCTGAAGGGTGGGGAGTTAAAAGGATAATCTGCAACCCTAGGAAAACCCTTCCTTTTTCGTAATGCCCCTTTTACAAATGTTCAACTTTGAATCCAAGTCAAATAAAGCAGCTGCTTCAAAAGACTGAAATCTCGACACTCGAGAGAGCCAGCTGTCTCGATCCTCTCACTGCACATGTAACATGTTCTGAAACTGTACTCTGTCTGGATCAGTGAGGACTGTCCTTTGAGAAGAAGTAGCTTGGGGACCAGGAGAATGTTTTAACTCCACTCAATACACTGCAATGTCAGGGGAATTTTCCGCATGTCTTCCCTAACCCCAGACATGAAGGGGAAACTGAATTGGGACAGAGGGGACCTGGCTGTGACCTGGAGGCCCCTGGGTGATCACTTCTTTGAGGAGGAAGCTTTAGAAACTAACATGGCACTACGCTGGGACAGACCAGGGACGAGTGTGAATATGAGCTCAGCCAATCTATAGATCCTGGGGGAAAAAAGTTCCATCTTCTCTTATCTTTTGCTCTCGTTCATCTTTAGCTTGCAAAGAGGATCAATCAGTTTCAAGGGGTGGACATTTAGGAACCTGTGCTTTCGAACTGGTTGCTTCTTTCTTTCTGGGACATTGAGAGACCTGCTTTTAGCATCATTTTTCTCCCCACAGCTTGAAACTTACCTGGAATTTGAGGTTTCCTTATAGGACCAGAGGTCGTGTTGGCCCCACCTTCGTGGCTCCCACTGGAGTGTCCTAAGGAGAAAAACATCTCTCAGACAAAGTTTGGGATGTATAACCAGGCTTACAGAGCAGCTCATGGGGCCAGCCACTGCATCCTGTAAAGCTACTTACACATCCAAGCCACAGACATTTATAAGGTGCCACAAGAAAGAGATCTCCCCAGAAAACTTCAGTTTGATTCAGGCTTAGGTTTGAAAACGTTATTTTTCATCAAGAATGCAAGACTTTAGAGCAGCACTGTTGTTAATAAATGTTTAAGCCCTTGGGCTCCAGGGCAGGACCACCCTGGATTCAAGTCCTGCTTCTGCCACTTGCTAGTAACCTGTGCTGGCTCAAGTGACCCTCTCCAAGCCTCAGTTCTCTTACTCTTAACTGGAGTGATACTAGAATCCACTTTATCATCATTCTACAGAGGCTCGAAGGAGTGCACAAGACTGGTTATCGTGTGTAGTTATTTTCTATTTTTAATTTCGGACCTTGCTACTCAAAGCGTGGTCCCCGGGCCAGCAGCATGGGCATCCTGTGGGAGAATGCTGGGAACACAGAATCTCACAGAACCTCAGCCCAGACCTACCGAACCAGAATCTTCATTTTAACAAGATCCCTAAGGGATTCATATGCTCCAGAAAGGCCAAAGCAAATCTTAAAATCACATCCTATGTCATCATAGAAGTGAACATAAATATTATAAAATAAGGGTCCAGGGGGCCACGGCCCTTCCTATCTATGAAACACTCACATAACCAGGCTTACAGTAGAGCGGCACATGGGGCCAGCCTCCGCATCACTGCGAAGCTATTTATGCATTCAAGCTGCAGACATCTATAAAGTGCTACGAGAAAGAGATCTCCGAAAAGTTCAGTTCGATCAGGCTGGTCTGCTGTTGAAACCTGCCAATATGTTATCAAACCGTGCTTTGTTTTTGAAGAATGAACATTTTCCTCTGCTACAAAACAAAATAAGGAAACAAACAAAAAAAAAATTTCAGACTGAAAGGAAGCATTGCAACACAAAGAATCCACAAGTCAGAACAGGAGGCTGGCGAAGAGACTCACCCAAAGGAAAGCTCTGTGTGTTCTTTGTGTTTTCTTCTGCTTCCCTAACTGCTTCACGACAAACATGGAAAAGATCCCACCAAAATGAACTCTATTTTCCCTACTGAAAGGAAACCCACGGCAGACTCCTACAGGTCTGCAAGGCAAGAAGGCAAAGCAAAACAGGGGTGTCTGCTTGGGCAGCCAGTGAAGGGAGGTGGCTGGGCCTCACAGGAAACATTCTCCAAAGACAGCCAGCCTTCTGACTGGGCGCAGAAGATACTGGAGTCTTGATCAGGGTGGTTATTTTGGGCAGGGTGGCTCTTGTTTAAGTAATTGGACATTTTTGTTAAACTCAAGTTTTGCCATACGTCTGGCCATTCCAACATACCCCATGCCAGTTTGACAGCAGCCTCTCCCTTTACAGACCTCAGAAGTCCAGGACACTTTCTCTAGCTGCCAACCAGAGTTCTTGATCATTGGCAGGTGGCCACCTGCCCTGGTCATGGGATATTGGCCATGTAAACTGGAGCTCTTTGGCCTTCCAAACCACCGCAGATCTACAGTCACTCTCGCTGGTCTTTCCCTGACTCACACAGCAGCCTTTGATATTTGAAAGGGAGGCCATTAATGGATCATAATTTCTTTATTTCTATTTTCCAAAAAAAAAGTGCTCACAGCAAGGAAAGATCTGGGCGTGTGTATAGCCAGATGAAACCTCCTGTTTGAACAACAGACACCTGCGCAGGAGTCAAACAAAAGAGACCGCTCCCACCCACTTGGTTCTCACTTAAGCAAAAGCCAAGGAGATGGAAGAGATACAGCAGGTCTTGCCTTGCACCCTCAGAGGCCTGCAAATGTAGCTTGGGTAGGGCTGGCGGGGAAAGCAAGTTCTGCAAAGAGGAACACTCAATACTGCAGTTTGGAGATGAGATCCAATCTCATGTGCACAGACATGTGCACAGAAATAATTCAACAGGCTTTATACTATGAGAAAAGCAGTCTAGGATAGTGCTTTTCAAGCCTTATTCTATACAAGCTACCTAGTGGGGCGGGGAGGATCTTGATTTGGAAGGTCTAAGATGGCTGAGGATTCTGCATTTCCAACCAGCTCCCAGGTGATGCCTCTGCTGCTGGTCCAAGACCACCCTTGGAGTAGCTGAGGTCTCTTGATTTTAGAGAGCATTGCTTTTTAGTAACAGTTCCCTATCATTTCCAAAATCCTTTCAAATTCCTGATACCTCATGCTTTTCACAAGAACTCTAGGAGGTAACTGAGGCCAGGGTTCTGATCCCTTTTTTCAAGTAAAGAACTGGAGGTTGGGAAAGGCTCAATGACCCACCCGGGTCCCCAGAGAGCCTGGGACTTCTGTTCTTATTTTAGAAGCATTTCTAATGAGCCCCCAGATCCCTGTCTTCTGATGTAAATGGTTATCACCAAAACTACCATGTAAATATCCATCTTCATTTTGCTTTAAGTGTGTGAACGTTTATCCTGCTTGCAACGAATGGAAGCATGAAGGGGAGGACAATAGTTCATACGGATGACCTGGCTTGCATGGCCCACCTGGACGGATGATGCTCAGGGACACCTTGATATGACAGCACCAGCATAGCCTCAGTGTTCGTGGTCACAAGGAAACCTGCTTCATGCCAGACTTTTGCTGCCTGGAGTAACGTTTCCAGGAGTGAAATGTGAGTCACAGCAAATAGGAATCCATTTAATAATGCATGCCTGGTGGTAATTATGGTCATTACAGAGTGCTTCCTCCAGACTGTGCTTATGAGAGGTGGTATGAGACCTTGAGATTTGAAATGGGGCTCCACCACTCAGCTCACTAGTCATGTCAACTCAGCTAAGTTGCTTAGTGTCTCTGAGCCTTAGTGTCCTCTGTAATATTGGGATAATAACAGTACTTATGTAGGTTGCAGGGTATGAAGGATGATGAAATGCGTTAATAATAGGTGAAACATATGAAATGTTTAATTTCATATTTGACTGCTGACCGACTGTTTAATATGGTCCAACTTAATACACTGTGACAATTACTATCCAAATTTTATTAATTAGGAAATTGAGTCTCAGATCCTTTAAGCAACATCCCCAGTTTGGGCGAGGAGAAGCTGGGATCAAACCAAGCCATTCTTATCCCAAAACACATGTTTTTAATCACTCTGGTGTAGTCCAATGTTGAAATGAGACCCTGCTTGGATTCTCCCTGATCCTTTCAAATGGAAAAATTCTCTCCAAAGCTGTAGTTCTGAGAGTAAAGTCCTTGCTTTAGCATTATCAGCATCACTAGGGGGCTTACTAGCTCAGGCTCCGTCCCAGACATGCAGAATCAGAAACTTTAAGGACAGAGCCCAGCCATGTGATTTAATGAGCCCTCCCCGTGATTGAGATGCATGCTAAGAAAGTGTGAGGACTCCTTTTCCAGAGACACTGACTCCTACTTCACTAACTATCAGCAGGTGCAATGATGCTGACAGTCAATGACTGAAGGAGCTCAAACTCACCGTCTGCTTTGGATCCGTGAGTGGTATGGTGCCTCCCAGTGGAGTCGGAAGAGGAGTCTTGATCTCCTGTAAGGAGCAAGCAGAGAAGGCTCAGTACTGTGTGTTCCAGTTACACTGCCACCTGCGTTTCCTCATGTCTGCGTTTTCGTCACTTTGCTCTTTCATCCCAAAGCTCAGTCTTTTAAAAGGAAGCAAAATGATGGCAAAGAAGCCTTGACTGGGTTCACAACATCAATTACTTCACTTCTTACTCTGCTGATGAGTGCGCTAGAGTTTTCATCAAAATTAAGGAGATGAGTTCAGTACAGACCATCAAGGATGACCACAGGAAGCATGGCTTTGATAGAAACCTCATAACTGTAACATGCAAACAGAAATATCATGATGCCTTCACAGGTCGGAGGTTGGGATTTGATACTGTGTCTTTGAAATAGAGACTACAGGCTTTGAATTAGGATTAAGTGTGATCACTGGGCATGGGTGTGCTCTGTGGCTGAGGGCATGAGGCATTCAAAGAGAGTTCTCTGAGGCAGGGAATAGAAAAAGGTTTTGGTGGGCAGTAAAGGGTCTTGGGGTTGAATTATGTAAAGATTCAAAGAGAAAAGTCAACTGCTGATTTAAAGCAAAAGTCTGAAAATAAGTGAAAAAGAAATGGAGAAATGATAGCTAACATGTGACTAATTAGAATATGTTTCACATAGAAATATTTTTCAAAAATGAAATCTGCATTTTCAACACCAAGAGTTAATATAATCTGTCTTCTCAAACATCCATCATGGTCAGGCTTTAAACTGCGACAACTTCATGAATTGCCAAACTCTGGATCCACATGTCAGACCTTGGATTTAGCAAATGGAAACTCTTGGTTTTCTCCCTCCTCCCCACACATTTTTCAAAACTATACTTGAATCTTAAAACAACACAAAACAGGACAATGGTTTCATACAATGGCTATACTCACCCATTATAAAGGTACCTATAAGGAATATACCAAAGTCTGATTACCCCCATGTCCTGTAAGGTGGAGGGGGGGGGCATGTAATTGTGTAGAGGAGACAGATTGCTTTGTTCCTTGGCCAATGGTTAGAATAATGAAAAACAGCATTTGCTGAAATGCCAGCACCAGTATCCCCGATACCACCATCGGCATCACCACCACCACCACCGCCACCACCATCACCACAATTCCAAGTGTTTTAAATTTTTAAGATTAAGTAAAAAGACCGAGAATAATGTTTTGGAAGAAATGAGCAGTCACATGAATGTTTTGGAAGAAAACCAAAAATGAGAGTCGGATTACTTACTGAGCATGTAATCCATGGGGCACCATGGAAAATCGGTTGGTACCAGATAGAATGCAGAAGAAATGAGAGCATGTGGCTATCAATTTTGGAAAAAGTATCTTCTTTACTAACAAATAGTCTACGTAATCCTTCTAGGCTACTGTAACTATTACAATTGCCATTTAAACTTCACATTCATTGGTTTGCATGACACGCCTTATGTTTGCCAAGAGAAATTAGGCAATGCTCTAAGAGTCATCTCCACAGAAGAATACTGACAATGACACTTGGCATTTTTAATAACTGAGGGCAGAACCACTCTGAAGAAAGAACCAAAGGGTGGGACGGGTTCTGTCTGGCCAATACTGCCAAGGAAAGAATTTTCTGAGACTGTTTTCCCTGAAGCCTGGGACGGGCACCCCAGAGGGAAGAAGCCGAGCATGTGGCATTCTGGGTGTTCCGCCCCCACATCAGTCACAGCGTCGCAGCTGTCATCTCGCTTGTGCACTGAGTTCTCATAGATTGATTCTTCTTTCGGGAGGGGGGAGAGAACTCGGCACATCCAGGGTTCAGTGTTATCTGCAGTTTTCACACATCCACCGCGGGTCTTGGGACATATCCCCAGTGAATAAGGAGGGACTGCTATGTTTTGGGGGGGTTTTTTTGGTAGCATATGTATCATTTTTTTCCTATACATGCAAATCTATGATAAACTTTAATCTATAAATTAGGCACAGTAAGAAATTAACAATAGTACCTAATAATAACATAGAACAATTACAGCAATATACTATAATAAAAGTTATGTGAATGCGGCATTAGTGAGTAGAATGAGAATTACTTGAGCACAAGCACTGTGATCTCATGATGGTCAAACTGAGAACCAAGATGGCTACTAAGTGACCAAGGGGTGGGTAGCATAAATAGTGTGGGTACACTGGACAAGGGATGATTCACATCCCTGGCGGGGGCAGAGCAAAACAGCATGAGATTTCATCACGCTACTATGAATAGTACACAAATTAAAACTTATAAATTGTTTATTTCTGGAATTTTCCATTTAATATTTTCAGACCACAGTTGACCACGTGTAACTGAAACTGTGGAGAGCAAAACGATAGATAAAACGAGGGGACTACTCTATATTTAAAAGTACTGATCTTTAATAGGTCTCAGTGGTTGAGTGGTGAGAAGTACTTGAATAATTGGCACCAGGAAGAGATAATATGATTTTAGCTTCTTAGCCAGAGTAGGTATCTTCTAGTTCCATTTTTTACTATGTCAGTTTTTTAAAGCAAATGTAGAAACAAAGAAAAGCAAAAGTAGGGAGGATTATTTATTTGGAAAAAAAAAAAAAGGCTCATTCTTGGTCCAGGTCCAGCTGAAGTCATCTTCAGTCCCCTCTTTGCCATTACCACAAGAGAAATGGTGCCTATTCATTAACAGTAGATGATGTCATAAAGTTTTAACAGTGCATCACAACTAGGAGAGATTTACCCACAAGCCCTCCACCAAAAGTAAAATCCACCAATCCATCACCAACAGGAGGTAATGACTTCAGAGCGAAGGTGTTAGTGTGTGGAAACTGTTCACATGGCGGGTAAAACCTTAACAGGCGGCGTGCTATTAGCTGAATTAAATAAAATAGCTAATATTCAACTTCTCTGACCTACTAAAATATCAATTCCACATAGATCAACTTAACACATCACAAGATCAGTAACAATGCAAAGAAAGAAATTCCACCATAACAACCAAGTCACAAAAATAAACGGAAATTACATTGGCAAATGAAAGCATTCTGTATCTAAACTAAATCTAAGTTTGCCTGCACTAGAATGATAACATGGCAAAAGTGGTTCCCATGTCACCCATCAGTCTAATCACAGCCTGCACAGAGAATGATCCCTGTAACATGAGAGTATGTGTTGTTTTGGACATAAAGCAAATCAGATAGCAAATGGTCCGATTACCTGGTGAAGAAAGATCAACATGAACGTTGGAGTCTGCAACAGTAGTAACTTCAGTAACTGCAGGGGCCCCTGTGTTAGCAGGGGTCACTGGGAGGAGGGTTGTGTACTCCTCTGTGTCTGGGGAACGAGGAGGATAACCTTCCGCTGAGGTAGTTGAGTCTTCAGGAAGATTTTCAACTCTTCTTCCACCTTTGCCATCATCCCTAGCTGTGTGATGTGGAATCATTGGTAAACCCACAACTGCACAGTAAGACCACCACTCATCGTGTGCGTGTCTTAAGAACATGCAATTGCTGCAAAAGTTTTCCACTTGTTATGTTTGAACACAGAGCAAAAGAGAGTGTGATTTGTTACACTCTTGTGCAGAATCTGTATTTTGCAATTGACACCACCTGGACTCACTCAGCGGAAGAGATTCTGGTGATTCTAATACCCAGACATTTGTTGTAATATCTGTCTGGTTATTAAAGTAAATTTTATGCCACTACAACTATCACATTGATAACCTTGAGCTCTTACTCAATTAGGCCCACCTTTGATGAAGTGGAGGAAACATATGATTGAATTAAAAGGTAAAATTACACGGTCTGGGATTGGAATAGCCAATGCAAGTCTTTAAAGAGCTGGGGTTTTATCTTTTTGCTTTACCAGAGGGCTCTGTCTCTTACTCACCAGCACCATCAATTTATGGTCCAGAGTATAAATGGCAAAATAATATTACTTAATGAGAGGAAAATAGAGAGCAATATAAGTCCGTTATAAATCATAAATAAGCAATCTAACTCTAGAATTT
Source organism: Glossophaga mutica (assembly GCA_039655065.1). Classification (NCBI taxonomy): domain Eukaryota; kingdom Metazoa; phylum Chordata; class Mammalia; order Chiroptera; family Phyllostomidae; genus Glossophaga; species Glossophaga mutica. The sequence goes on from CM077308.1 coordinate 21,977,910, forward strand.
AAGAAACCTGACCTTTAAGATTAAGAAAGATAGTTGCATTTAATGTATGATGGCTTCTACAAAGCAGAGAACTCAGAAACCCATCACCAGCACACCTAAGCAGAAGTAACCACGTTCAACATTAACGACAGTCGATGAATGCACCTCCACCAACAGCACCATGAACTCAGAAACCCATCACCAGCACACCTAAGCAGAAGTAACCACGTTCAACGTTAACGACAGTCGATGAATGCACCTCCACCAACAGCACCATGAACTCAGAAACCCATCACCAGCACACCTAAGCAGAAGTAACCACGTTCAACGTTAAGGACAGTCGATGAATGCACCTCCACCAACAGCACCATGAACTCAGAAACCCATCACCAGCACACCTAAGCAGAAGTAACCACGTTCAACGTTAAGGACAGTCGATGAATGCACCTCCACCAACAGCACCATGCAGACACCCACAGCTGAAGCCACGCGGGCTCTACCATCCTTACTGCTGGATGTTGCAGTGGACGTCATGGGCTGCTCTTTATCTTCTTCCAGGCCTCCATGTGACGGAGAGAAGCTCTGAGTATGACTCTGCTCTGTTTCAAGGAGGGATGAATCCAGCATTAGTTTGGAGTCCTGAAACAAATCCTGTTATCTACTGGCAGGCGGGATCTAGCCCTATTGAGTCAGACAGATAGAGGCGCAAGAATCCCAAGGTTCGTGCATGCCATTCTTCTCTGACGGATGAAAATGTACGACAGAGTTCTGTTTTGTCCCTAGTTGGCTCCTGAGACCCTTTGTTTGGTTTTTGTTTTTTGTTTTTGTTTTGTTTTCAGTATCATCAACAAAGGCAGGGCGCCAACGTAAAGCCTGAGGCAAAACTTGGTCTATCCTGGATCGCCCTAACCCAATTGTGCAATAACACTGCTGCCACTCACTGAGGAAAACCAGAGGACATAGAGACAGAGAAAAAGAAACGTTTGACTCCCAGAGCTGCTAGCAACAATCAAGAGCACCTAGGTGTGTGTGTCAAGAAGTGTGATCATCGGAAAAATAATCAGCATGATAGCACGGTACGCCTGTAACCACCAGAGAGGAAGAAGTTCATGTACAATAACTTGCTCGAGTAACTCAGATTCAATTTACAAAAGGAAATACTTTAGTCCCTCCTAAAGAACATTAAATTAAAGTTACTGTTTCACTCTATTATTAGGTTTTTGATCTCATCTGCGGACGGGGATTCTCATTGCTGCGTTGAGACGCCAGGGAACGCTTGCCTGGGCAAACACAGGGCCTCACTGTAGTTTCTGCAATTAGGGGTTGAGCCATTGCCCATCTCTGAATTTGCTTTGACTGTTTTGCGTTCATTTCCTTTGTGTTCTTCTAAGAAAAGTACTGACCTCTGAGCTACAGGTGCAAGCACTCCATAAAGCATACCCATAGCCATGTTCACCACCAAGTACACGTGACAGCCAGGAGAGAGACACTCACCAAATCCCAACCCAACATTAGAACAAAAGTCAGCAGGGACATAAAGTGGAAATACAAGACCCTCCATTGGCGGAGACCATTTTGGCTTATTCACATCTCCTCTAACACTTAACCCTGTGCTATGTACATTTAGGATGATCAACACATGCTTGCTGATTTTTTCCTTGGCCTAAAAGGGCTCACATGAAGAGCCCCGTCCATTATGTGCAGCAAACAGTGAAATGAGGCCTCTTAATTCTGGATTTCTTTCACAGTCTGTCAAGAGATTATGAATGACTTTAGGCTGATGTCTAGGGTAGCCCTGTACACACAACGGAAATTAAGACTACTAGAAGCTTAGCACTGCTTCTACCAGACGTTTAGTGATGGGAAAAGGGATCGGCAAACATTCTCCTTTTGTACCCGGGCCCTGCTGCCTTTGCCAACTGTCCACAGCATGCCTTGCCCCTCGTCCACGGGCTGATGTGATTTCCCTATTTTCTATCATTATGCATCCCCAAATTGTCTTGGCACAACTAGTAAAACAATCCTACCCCTCTTCTGCCTTGATTGAAGAATACATGGGAATCAAAAGGGGGTGGTCAGTTAAAACAGAGAAATCACTGTCCTAACTGTGGGCTTGGATGACACTGCCATGACTACTTAGGGACGGAAAATCAAGGTGAATGGAGCTCCTCACCCCCCTTTTCTTCTTTGTAACATAAAGTCACTGAATCTGGAAAGCACCAAGAATGATGGGAAAAAATCACAGTTAAAGACCTCCACCAAGAAAACATAGAAATGAAGACAGCTTTTCTGCTCTGGACTGAGCTGAGCCAGAAAGCAGTAAGTGCACCACTCCGCCACCAAGCTGTGAATCAGGGCCAGGGTGAGCAAGAACGAAAGCAGAAACATAGGTCTTATAGAGGGCTGAGTGTCATTATCCTTACGGGTTGTCATTGAAAGAGATTCTGTGCTGTCTTCCATCAAACCTGTGTTTGCATTTGCAGGAGGCTGAAGTGTTGTACTATGGCCGGAGTCCATATCTGAAGGAATTAAATCAGTGTTATTGTTTGACTTCCTAAACCACTACTTCGGTGTGGTTTATGATCTAGAGCTAAATTATTCTTATATTCAAACCTGGATAAAAGGAAAGAAAGCACATACTTACTTATGTCTCCGGAATTGGAATAGATTATGGTTTCTACAAAAGAACATCGCAGAAAGTAACTGGCTTTCATTTAAGGGTTTGAGTTGTATGAAAACTACAATTTTGTTTATTTTTGCTGAGTCTGGAAGGACTCTACACAAGCACATGATGGGCCTCCCCAAACTTGCAGAGACACACACAAACCATGTGCGACTTGTCCCATTCCGAATACATTGCCTTTCTTACTGACATACGAAATCTGCCACACGGAGGAAGAGAAAGTGCACTAGTTTAGGGACCGTTTTGTCACATCGCCCTCACTTGGCAAAAGTACTTTTTTTTACAGCCTTCTTCCCTCATTTGGTCCTCTTCCACTTCACAAAGTGAACGTGCAAATAAAACATAAACTCATCGCCCAATACTACCTAGGTAGAAGCCACGGGAGGTATTTGGGGACAAGAAATAAGAAGCAGTGGGTGTCAGTGGGTCAGTCACCCTGTAAACACAAATGTGCTGTGTCTTTGGAAATTAATATGTGCAATGTTGAGTGGTAAGAAATTTCACTGAAATATTTACAGATGCTTTTTAAATAATTATCACAAATCAATTCTGTTGAAATAACAAGTCCTGAGTGAAGTAAAGGCCAAATGACCCATAAACACCATCATTATTGTTGGCTCTCCAATTCAAAGTCCACCCACACCGCTGCCTCTAGAGAGACTTAACCAGCTCCAGATGGCTCCAGAGGGAAAAACTGGAATACTGGGCACCCACATCTACACTGTAGTCTTCCCAGACAAAAAGAAAAGAAAATCAAGATCCTCGTCACTCACAAACAAACAAACAAACAAACATGGCTGACTCCATTATCTCGGACTAAAAAACAAGAACAGGCTTAGCTAGCCCAATCGAAACCCAAATTGGCTATTTTCCCAGAAAAAGTCGTGCCTGTTGGTGGTCCTTAGACTCCCTTGTTTATCTTCCCTCTTATAAACAGAATCTTTCATGTGATATCACACCATTCTATGGTTTGAGACCATTTTATTGTCCTTGATGTGCTCACCAATTTAACAGAATCTCTTTCTTTTCATCGGCAGGAAGACCGTACTAATTATGAAGTTATTCTACTGGCGTGGTCTTCTCCAATGCCTATCATCAGAGCCTCCAGCTGCCACGTGCATAAACACGTGTGGGTCTGCGTGTGACTGCAGCTGCTCACCGTGATAATTACAGCGTAGCCATTCAAGCTCATCTTCCTTTCTGACAAATGGATCTGTTCGCTCTAACAAATTCATTTCTTGGCTTTCCTTCCTTTATGCCTCCCTTACATGACTCTTCTTCCTACAAAAACTTTCCCTGACACTCTCTAGAGGGTCCTCCGGATTTTTTGGTGTTATTGTTGGCCACATTCATTTGGCATCTATTACTTGCTGTTTCCTATTGTTGGATCTATTTCGATGCTAAATGTTTTCTTTTCTCAGTTAAATTTTAAGTTCCTTAAGAACACAGGCCATGAATTATACATTGTTGTATCTCCTCCACATGCTTTGCACGTTAGTAGATGTTTAATAGCATGTAGTTTCTAATCACGAATACTTGGTGATATCTTCTCATTACTGTTTGGGAATGACTTAGTTATGGTGTTCTAAAAATACTAAACCATAAAAACTTTTGGATTCATTTTGGAGATAACTGTTCACATTCACTACCAAGAGATGTGGCCATTGTGCTCTTAGAGCTCATTTTAATAGTGTTCATGTTATGCATCCTTTTGCAGTTGGGATCCTGATTATTCAATGTCATGAGTAATAACTCACATCCCCATACTGGTTCTTCGGTTTATCTCCTTTTTTGGAATGTTACATTTCTGCGACCAAGACATCTTGTTAAATAATGAAATAAAACTTGAGTAACTATTCATGGGTACATTAGGAAACATGGATTTTTTTGAACTTTAAATAAAGACTGAGAAAGGAGGGGCATCACCTGCTACCGACTCTTGCAGCTTCTCTAAGGAAAGTTGTCATCTGATCTGATGAAGGAAGGATTCTTTTTAAATATAAAAATTGGTCAGATAAAATCACAATGCTCCATTCTTACAGAACTACAACTGGTATCTTTTTTATTCTCTCTCTCTTCTTTAATTGTTTTTTTTTTAATAGCTTATAGGTAAGAATGTAGTTTAAGAAAACAGAGATTGCATTCTCTGTAAAAGCTGTCCACTTATGAAATTCACAAACATTTATGGAGGGCAAGAGTGGTCTAAATCTTAGGTCACTTGGTATCGTATCTATCGCTAATATGGCAAGAATAAATAATAATGTTTTCTGAGATTTTTAGTTATTTGTTCAGAATAAGCACTCAGCAATTTTTTGTCCTCTAAGATTTCTCTACCAAAGGCAAGTTTTATCTTTGCTCCCACAATGGAGATAGTCACTGAACCCATCACTTAACTTTTTAAAAACTCTGCACTTAGGAGTAAGTGAAACAGAACTCTTGATACTGCTCCTTCTTCAGAGGAAATGACTTCCACTCTCATCATTTTAGGACTAATTCTTCTTTAACTTTCCTATCAAATTCTTCACTGTCAACTCTGGACCTCACATTCAGATAAATGAGCATATCACTTCAACAAAGAAAAGGAATTTTTGAGGAAACTTCAATTTCCTTCTTAAGAAAATAGACTGGTCTAAAACCAGGACATATTTCTAGGAAAATAGCCATTTGGTAGCTTTCAAAACATATAATATAAAAAAGGCTCAGAAGCTATTACCCATGTTTTCTGTTTGATGATCTCGTCCCATTGGATGTGAGATTGGGTCCAAGACAGAAGTCCAGGAACTGTCCTCTTGGTTCGGCGTTGTCATTTCTTGATTTGGATGGCTGTCATGGGCTGAGGCTGTTGTGACCATGCAGTTCAAGCAATTGTTAAAGTGTTAGTTGATAAGCAGCCAGGAATACACTGATTTTTTTAAAGTACTTTTTTAAAATCTAGACAAGACATTGAAAACATTTTCTTAGTATTGAAAGCCAGGAAATTGCATAAACACAGAATATTTTAGTAGATATGAGTTCGTTCATTCTCATTTTCTTAGCAATCAGAATGCAAACTGGAGGACACAGAGGCATTACTGACTTCTCCAGTGCATAGAAGATGAGTTATAGACATCAAGTAAAGATGAAGGAGTAGTTCTTGACCATCAAGCCACCAGCACTAAAAGAAGGAAGTATGAGTCCAAGCACATGACATCATTCTGAGATAACCACATCCCAGAGAAATGCAGAATAGGATGGTAGTAATTTAGAGAAAGAATCAGGTAACAGCTTCTCATGAGATAAACATGAAAGTAAATGTCATTCATCTCAAAGGCATGAATGGAATCCATTAGAAATATTGCCTTCTAACAGTGAGATTTATGGCATAAATGACATGTAAGAATGCAGCACATGCTTTTGCTCCATTCTGTGCCAACAATGAGGTATAGGTAGAAAAGATCACAATAGTAGTCCTTAGCAACAACCAACCACACCACATAGCCAGTTACTGACCCCATCGCTCTGCCAAGCATATATTCAGAAGTTGCCACACACTAGAAGGGCTTTATGCATTATATTCCATATTGCAAATGGAAACATGGGTATATTTCTCACTGATGCTAAATGAAAATGTTATTCTTAAAAAGAGTTTATACTCTTTTACAAGCCAGGGTGCATTTCAATGTTTGTGCCTCAGAGAGAAAAGAGTCATGCCTAGGAGCTTGCAGAGTCCAGTTATCTGGCTCAGATAGAAGTGAGCTTAGACATGGTGACAAGACTTGGGTCCAATTTCCACAATCCCACAATCCAACAACAGAGAAGGTGTGTTTTTTGTAAATCAAGGAAAAAACCTTTTACATTCAAGGAGAAATCTCAGAATGGACACGACTAAGGGCCGAATGATATCAGACAGGTATTTTTCTCAAAATGCCTGCTCCATTTCTTACAACATTGGGGTTCTGACCAAATGCTTTCTAACATGCCCAGTATTTTATAGAACCATCTGTAAAGTGTGGACCCACATCACAGAGTAGATTCCTTTATAAAACCAAAGGGAGTCTCTTATAAAATATCTCTCCAGGGGACGCCCCAAACTGGACCTGAAAGTCACACGCACAGGGGCACCTTGTGTCTCCTTTATGTGCCAATATCCATTCCTGTTCAGGTGATTTGTTGTGAGCATTTAAGGGTTGGCTCTGTGTTGACCACATCATAATTTACTAAGGAACCTTAACATCTTGTGAGAATTCCTTCAATAACTTATTTGTTCAGTGTCCTCAATGTTCAACATTTAACCCACAAGGAAGTTGCCACCCAAGTTTGCTTGTTAAACCAGCCATGACCATCTGTCCCTACGGTTGAATAAGAGTCCTCTCTGGGTGTTTGGAGATACTCTCCGGGCCATCTGTTTGTAAACCACTGCTGTTTCTGGGTGGCCGTGTCTTCCATTGTAGTTCTAGGGGTTGCCAGAGCTGTGAGAAGAATTTCAATTGTCAGCCATTGCTGGTCAATTTTGCTCCCCACCCATATCTATTTTAAGGGTGTATACATGTGGGAGAAAAGGTACAAAAGGACAACAGGAAGGAGAGAGAGACCACAAATTTTCTGAAAGGGATATTAGAAATCAAATGGCCCAATCCTTTAATTTTTCAGCTGGGAAAAGTAGGGCGCAAAGATTTCATTTGCTCAAAGTCATAGAGGGAGATCTATACCACAGTCTGTGAATTCCTGGTGTTATTCTTACTAAAGTTTATGACTTCATAGATCCTGTCTGAGAGAATTGCTCAAAGAATTATACTCTTTGGTCATGTGATTTTGTTACAAGAAATATATCACATAACAATAGATGACAAGATAGCCCAATAGGAGGCCTTCTGAAATGGTGGTCACATGACCCGTAGTCCCGGGCCGTGGAAGTGCCCCAGAAGTAGATTTGCCCAGCAGGAAGGATGCTGGGAATGACTGGGATGCTCCTCCACCAGCACATGATTAGGGTATGCTTAGGTGGCATCTAAAATTGCCAAATGCACCTTTTAACAAAACTAACTCAGTGCAAGAAAACTATTTTTGCCAGTGTTTGGCATTATATAAACAATAGCAATATGCGACAGGCTTAAAATTTCAACTACTCAGTGTTGTAGTTGTCCAGTTTTTAAAAGGACAAAATGAACGGAATAAAATTATATCAGGGTACCCATAGGAAAATGAACAATCACTGACATTTTCATCTAGGGCAACTAGTAGTAGCAAATGTTTAGTTTCTAGAATAAAGAGAGCTCATAAACTTGCCGAGTCAAAGTAGACTTTGCAACATGCAAAACTGGTTGTATCTCATTATTTTAGAAAACATGTGTGATTTCATAGTATCAAACACATTTTAAAAATAAAATTTTACCCTAGAATTGGCCAAAACATTCCTGGGGTTAACTTGTTATCAGATGGGAGTTAAAAAAAATCCCCAAATCTTAAGTTTTACTTCCCACTGACTAAATCACTGCCTTCTGACAAGTAATGAAGTTACGAAAGACATTGAGTGCAATTACAAAAAAGGAAAACATTAACTCAAACATAAACGGCCTATCAAAGTTTTAAAAAAGGAAAAGAAATGCATGCATACATCTGAGTGCACATACACACTATTCTGTCGTACACACGCCCTCTATCATTACCTTTACAAACAATATGGTCCCCCTCCCTTTAAATACCCAATAACCCCCCATTGTTTTCACCATATGGGTTAAAACAGTAGGATTTCCATTGTAATATATGACTCTCTTCTATAAAGTGTAACATTCCTTTAAAATAGGCTTTTTTACATTTATTGAATTATATGAAAATTCTTAAGCCAAGAAGAAATTAAATGTTTGCATTTTTGCAAATTTTTTTCTAGTAACGTTATGATATCTTTACTTACTATTTAAGGTTTGTGCTAAAATCAACGACAGGGTCATATCTGTGTAATACTCAATGGTTTTATCAATTCTCTCCAGGGCCTTCTTCAGTCCTGTGACACAGTCGCACAACTCTTCGACATGTCTGTTGTGCTGTAATACTCCTTCGGTAAAGCCCAGAGGTCACCAGCCAGAATCTCTTCATGTTTTGCAAGTGCTGATAAGAGAATTACTGAGGCCAGTGCTGCTCCCGCCCCCCTGGGAGGTTCTGCTGTGTCTGGTTCTTCAACTACCTTTCAGTAATGACGCCCCTGACCCCACCACCACCTTTTGACAACAGTCCCATTAACTCTAAGCCTCTTAAGTAGCTTTCGGTTTTTCAAGCACAAACTGGTACAAAGAGGACTGGTACAGAATCCCATTTTTATTTATTTCTCTCTTTTATCAGAAGACCCTGTTCTTAACTCAGTCCATAATCCTCATTCATGCAGCAAAATCTATCAGGGTGAGGAGTGAGAGGTAGTCATGTATTCAGTACAGTATCTACGACTTCTTAACTAATGTCTTAGCTAATCTATGAAGTGTTTTTTGTTTTCTGAAAACACCCCTCAAACCAGGAATTACCAAACCTCTTTGGCTTCTCCCTTTGGATTCTAAGTGGATGTTTCTTACATCTTCGCTTTAGAGATATCTACAGCTATGGGAATGATGGCTGAGGCACAGTTTCAAAAATGCCACAGGCTGTTATCCTAAATTAAACCTTCTTTTATTCCAAACATGATAGGCATTTTCTCCAAGATATAGATGAAAGAAGAGTATATACTTCTCGCATTTTTTTCCTATCCTCACCATCTAGTAGTGAGACTTAGAAATGTTTGAGAAAACCTGAGATGTTTGCGCATAAATAGGTTAACTTCCCCAAGTTATCCTAGGCTTAAAAACAAAAAAGGATTAGCCATAGAATTCAAATGTAGACCATCTGAGCTACTGACTTTCCTCCAAACAGTATAAGGGATGTCTTTCTGCAATGCAGTGAGAAAAAGAATGTGAAGAAGAAACTGGACTCATCAAAGGTCTGCACAGAAAATAAAGATTCCATGGAGAAAATTTAAAAAAAGAAAAGAAGGATTCCAAAGAACAATGCACCAGTCAAGCTTTCTTTCCAGATGCCACTCCTAAGCGCCAATAGAGCAAACTCTTCATTATACATTTTTGTAAACACGCAAAAACCACTCAACTGGAACCTCTAGGAATCTTTAACAGAAAAACCATATCTCAGGACTTTTTAAATATTTTGGCCTTTTGGGCAACCTGACAAGTTAACATTTTTCTTCCAATTTCTAAAACTTGTGTGCATATTCAGCAGATTTTCATGCTCTGGGGATTAAAAAAAATTACTGTGTGGAAAAAGAAGATGTGGACATGTCTAAAAATAGTCTTCCCTATTCTTTGGAATGAATGGCTTCACTAGCTCATCTAACTCAGAACCGCTGACCACCATCCTTCTTACTTGTGCTTGTAGAATGCTGGGTCTCCTTTTCGTCATGCTGTTCATGGTGAATGAGAGGAGGCTGTGGCTCCTGGGTCCAGTTTTCTCCATAATCACTGGTGCCATTTCTGTCCACATCTGTTGTGATGATGGTTAAATGCACTGTGACTTTTTATCAACCAACCTCTGATGGTTCTGTTCTTCCATTAAAGTACATGATATTCAACACTCAATGCCAGAGCATCTACTATTAACACTTTCGACTGTCTTCACTAACTTCTCCCAAGAAAAAAAAGAATGGGCAAGGAATTTCTTAACGATGACCTGTTATTCCACTATAACCACATTCTCAAGAGCAGCACCGTAAACCATCTGAATGCATTCATTTTATAACAGAGCAACACGTGCCCAGATGGTATGACTGATAAATGACCCCTAAGTTGAATTGAGTATCATCATGAAAGTTCTCTAAGAATCTGTGATGAGATATTAACTAAATTTCCCATGTGTCCCAACTATTGACCTTTGCAGCATCATAGTTTGAGAAAGAAAATCTTTAATTAAGAATGCATATCCCATTACCAGTCATCCTTGGGGTTGTGTGAAGTAATACTTCCGGAGTGAAAAAGCCTGGGCTCCACTTGTTCCGATCCTGGGTCTGTGTTGGGATGTTAGAAACCCGTGGTGTGGTTGCAACTGTGATAATGATGATTGAACTTATTAGGAAAATGGTATTTCTTCAGCCTTCACCACCTGTTTTGCACCTTTTTCCCCTTCTTTGGTCTATATAGTGAGTCATCTATACCAGGTTGTATATGCTTGAGTGGAAATGGAAGGAAAGCAGAGAGTGCCTTCAGCTCAATTCAGCCATATGGTTAAGCATCCCAGTGTCCTTTGCATTCTGTCACAGAATACGCTGGGGTTAGAACATGAGATCTTCCAGAGGAAGGAGCCAAAGAAGTTGTAGCAGGAGGAAGAACACTTTGGAAAACACCAGCCCTCCACCAAGGAGAACCAAAGACAGCAGAGCTTTGCCCATCCCATCCATGCAGTCAGTATTGGCCCTTTGCACTTGAAAGTCCGGGAAATTTGTATCACTGGCAAGTGCGCTACATGTTGATCCTCAGGATGGAGAGGTACATGAAGTTACCTCATGATGATCACTTTATTTCATTAGTAGTTTTGGTGGGGAAAGAAATACTCAGGACATCCAGAGTTTTCCTATTGGTGAGTCTAAGAAAGAGTATCTACCTATAACAGCCACATGATTTGCCTATATATTTCTGCAAACACCTATGGTAGTCCCATCAAGTACAAAGCATTCCACAGGCAAGCCATTCATAGCCGGCGAGAGAAAAACAAGACGCATACGTTCCGTAGAAAAACACCACAGGGAACCAACCACCATCACAGCAGATAGCCAAGAAAAACAAGAGGCATACCGTCACCCAAAATGATAGGGCTGGAATAGGCAATGCACCCAACAGAAGGATCATGACGAAATCAGAATCAATGTCTTTCGTGGAAAGGTTACTTGCAAACCCATCCTAATTCTTTCAAACTTCATTTTGATGCCTAAATAATACAATACTCTCATCAGAACTATGCCACTATCAGCTCTATTTCCCAAGTTAAGAAGATCAAGTTTAGAATCATTGACCACATTCACAATGAGCATAGACAAAGTGGCAGTTTTCAAACCCTCACAGAGGAAAGAGGGCACCCCGCTGCATGATGTGCATAGGTGCCGAGCAGAAAAGGGAACTGAAATTGGAAAATATGCCACAGAAATAAAAATGACCAAGGGAAGCTTCCTCCTGGAGTGTGATCATACAATTATTTTCAGGTTGATCTGTTTGGATTGCCACCCAAGAGAGTTTAGTTTCTCAAGTGTAAAGACAACATCTTTATTGGTGGCTTCACTGGAAGATGGGGCCGTATCCTAAGCCCAGAAGACAGTGTAATAATAGAGTTCCAGTGTCTTTCTTATTTGCTTTTCATCCTGAAGTTGTTAAAAAGAGTTTCCTTGTTCTACAGAGTAAGCTCTGAGGTGTCCCGGCTAAAATGCATACCATTTAACAGCTTAGACACAAAGCATCTAGCGCATCTCAAGTTTTTATTCTATCAATACCATGCATAGTTAGATGCCTTCAAGGCCTAAGCTATTTTTTGGATCCCTTCCTCCCTGGGTGCTGTCCATTTGGGGATGATACTCTTAGAATACGAGGGACAGAACTTCAGTGACCCAAGACACCTTCTCTAAGGAAAAGTGGAGCTGTTATGGAATCGGGTTCAGGATTCTCATCACCATTCAGCAATATCTTAGATCATTACAGGTGTGAATAGGAAACTCAGTCATCGTGGATGAGATATTAGACCAATCATTGCATTTAAAGGACTTTTTTAGCTCAATTTCCCTGTCTGTTCTCAACAAGTTTTACAATTGTCACAAATTTGGATACTATTGTGCAGTGGCCTTACTGTTTGTTTTTAATATTTGCACTGTGCTGTTAAAGCTCAGCTGATATTTGCCCTTTGCTCTGATGTCTTTGTGTTATATTGGTGCTCAGTTTGTTAAAACTCTGAATTTGTTCCCTTAACTTCAACCAGGGCCTTCTAAATCTTCAATTTAGGATCATCTACTACTTTTAAATAATACCCTCTCAATGACATCCTCAAGTCCATGGCTATTATAGACTATGAGCTCTTTGAAGGCAGGATCTCTGGCCTCTTCCATCTCTGTGCTCCCTGCACCTAGCGCAGTAACTACACAATGGATGTCTGTAGTTAATTTTACTATGCGATTTTCTGACAAAGTTCAATAGTTCAAAGAGAATCTGTAGCAGCACACCACAGGAAGAACATGAGGCATTAAGAATTTTATAAAGCATGTTTTTCCCATTTCTGTCCAAATATGTTTTGGCTTCCCTTAAAAAATCTATTTCTTTCTTTAAAATCTAATCAAGGTATAACTAAGGTGTGATCATAGGCTTATGCTCATTTTTCATATTAATTATTTCCCAAGAGAAATACTGTTGGGCATCACTCAGATTGATAAGCCTTGCATAAATAGTTCTACTGTAATTGATTATTCTTACTGGTACTGGAGACAAAATCTTCGTCATCATCAATGCCTGATCCAGAATGACTGGGGTTTTTGTCTCTTTCATCTTCATTTTCTTCAACTGGCTCCCAGCCTGCTGAGATGGTATTTGAATCCGTACCTGTTGTGGCGACTTGCATTAGTAGCTGAGCTAGATGCCAAGTAACCCATTTGACAAAGGAAGAAAATCAGACTCAGAGTATATGATGGAATTACCATGACTATAAGAAGAAGTGAAACATGTGATATGTATATCCTCAAATTCTTTTTTTAAATTTTAATTGAAAGAGAGAGAGAGAGAGAGAGAGAGAGAGAGAGAGAGAGAGATTTGTTGTTACACTTATTGGTTGATTCTTGTATGTGCCCCGATGAGGGATCGAACCTATAACCTTCATATATGGGGACAATGCTCTAATCAACTGAGCTACCCAGCCAGGGCCTACCCCAAATTCTTACGTCTTAGTTTCCAAAGCTAATCTATAGATTGAAAAACAATTGACTATGATTTTACAACTGAACAGTCTCTTTATGAAAATTAAAGAATAATTATAGACACAACCAAGCCAAAGAAGTGAAAGGAAAAAAAGCCAATAAACCCTCCCTCATGCATTTAGATACACTCATTAACTTATTAAGCATACGTCATTAAGGGTAGGGCATCCAGCAAAGGGTAGAAAAGTTTCACATGTGCCTACTTGCTGTGTCAAGCTACTTTCAAAAAAACCTTGGAATCTAAACACATGTTAGTCATCTCTAAGATATCATAGCTGTATTCATAATTTGCTAACTCATTTATTATCTTCTCTAGCATCAGACCACTGTACTGTAAATGCAAATGAAACCTACACTGCATTTCCCAACAATACTTCAGCATACGGCAAAAAAAAAGTCAATTAACAGAGAAGTCATTCCTGTCATTTATTAGTCACCCCCTTTGGCTGACTAAAATGGACTGTAGCCAGGATTTGGAGAAATTCTCACTTTTCTCCTTTTGGAAGCAGTTGCAAGAAAGTCAAAAACCCTCCACCTCTTTTCCCTGGTTACTGTAGAAGATGTCTCTTTATGGCAAAGGGGTTTCCTGCATCTTGAATCATATTCATGCTATCTTTTAGAATGACCATTTGTCTTTTCATACTGTTATTATCCACCCCAAGAATAGTTCCACTGATTGAGATTTTCTATATTTTGTTAGCTCTAGCTATGTGATTGTATTTTCTCCTGAGAAGTCAACAATTTCAAATGACTTTGGCCATTTTAGAAGACCTTTCAGAGTCAAAATTTTGTTCTGTCATCAAGAAAGACCTGGCCCATTTTCACACTCCCCTTATAAGGCTCCTCCTGGGCTACATTAATTCTATAGAGTAGAAAGAAGAAATCTGCTTAACAGTGCTATAAAATCAAACATACAGATCTCAGAGTTCATGACGCTTCTGAAGTCATCACAAACATTTGTGAGACCAGAATGGACTTTATGTCAATGAGAACTATTGAAGACTGTCAAGAAAATAAATGAAATGAGATAATAATAACTCATTACCAGCCATTATTGTTGTTGTACGAAGATGGTCCTTGGACTCTAATGGTTGAAACAACCATGAAAGCCAGTCCTGAACTCCCCTCCTCTTGGTTATTGTTTTGGGAAGTGTACCACTAGTGCTCATCAAAGCTGTTGTAAGCATAATTGAATCAATTTTGGTTAATTATCAGTTCCTAACAAATAGCACTGCGTATGTTTTTATTCTTTTGTCTACTCAAGAGAGTTATCAATACTTGATATATGGTGGAAAGAAAGGGAGAAAACACAGAAGTTCCATTTCTTTCAGATGCCCAAACTGTACTTCATAGAATGTCAGAGATGGAAGGACCTTAAATATCAGGATTCATGCTGTTCATCTCGAAGATGAAAGAGCTGTACAGCACAGGTCTTGGCCTGTCTGAAGTCAGGAGGCTAACCAACAGAGAGATCTCAAGAGGAGCATGAAAGCTGTCTTTGCATTTTGAAAGGCTATAATGTAAAAAAAAACCTAATTTTTGGCCTATGCTCCCAAAAGGCTAAATTGGGACCTGTGGTGGGACCTATGGAGATGGCTATTCTTTCAAATGTTGAACTAAAACAACGGTTTAGAGCAACAAGTATAAAGGACACATGGACAAAAACTATGGGGGGTGGAAATGGGAGGGAGGTGAGGAGGGCTGGGGTGGTGGGATGGTGGGGAGTAAAAGACAGAAAACTGTACAATATCAACAATTAAAAAAATACTGATAAAAAAAGAGTTAGTAATCTGAACTATTCAATAATGAACTTCTCCATAAAGTATTATATGCCCCACCATCAGGAAGATCACTTAGGAGGAAAGTCATGTAAGTGATTAAATGATTAGAAAGTGTTGATTGAACTAGACCTTTTAAAATCTTCTCCAAATTTGAGAGTCTATGATTCTAAAACCATGCTCTTCAGAGTCTTAGCCCTTCATCTTCTACACATTCTATGTTGGCCAACCAATATCATTCTCCAAGAAGTCAGGATATGATATTTCTGCGAGCAGCCCTAGACATAACCCCAGCAATCCCAGATACACAGAAGGATGGCACCTGAAGTGAAGAATGGAAAAAAAAAAAAGCCTTTCTGCTTTTTCCCCCCCATTTAGAATCCAAATGCTCTAGCAACCTTGCCTGTGGTCACTTTTTATATCAACACTTTGCAAAACAGATCAGGGTACTTTGAGTTGCAGCTTTGGAAAAGAGGAAAATCAATCAGGAAAGACAGACAGAGATGAAGTGACCCAATGACCTCAGTAATAAGACCAGGAGAGTCCTGATATGCCATTTCTGTAACCATGAAGTGCATCAGAAGAATATTAGGTAACAGATGAAAAACTGAAAAAAGTTCAAGCAGAGACACTGAAGCCATCGTTAAATTCCCAAATACAAAAGTAAGGTGAATTAGATTCCCTTTTTCAGCCATCAAGAAAGCCCAGAAACAACCCGAGATGAAACACTAACAAGACCGTTCGCTTCACAACGTTTGTCCTACAAAGATAAACATTTAAAACTAGCATGTCCCTCCCTCCCTCCAGCATTCTCTTGATTATTGTGATACGCAGTCATAACACTGGCACTATTTTCCTTACTTGAGTATGTGTCAAAATAAAGAATATAGTTTATTCAATGTCTTACAAGCTAAGCAAATGTAAAGAACCATTTTTATTGTTCTCCTTCTATAGAAAGAATACCTTATTTTATATTATTTTAAAATATGACCATATCCTCCATCAATGCAAGTTAATCAATAGATATGCTTGTAATCTCCCATTATTATGGATTTTGAATCTTTTCCCAGAAAAGTTCACAGGTCAACATGCTCAGCAGGAACTTAGGGTTAACAGTCAAACATCCAGGGAGCTCGTAAGAGGCCTGGATTCTGGTGTAAAGCAACAGGTCGCTTCCTATACTTTGCAGTTGAGGTTTTAGACATCCGAACAAGTGTCCAGGGCCTGCACTTTCTACCTGTAAATCAGTACTTCCCTCTATTATTATTGACCGTAATAATGAGCAGAAAGTAGGAACATGCATTGTCTAACAGACTTTTTACTAGAGTACTTGTTTTGAAAGAGTCTCTTAATAGAAGCCCCTATAGAAAAAAATAATTCAAATTATTTGGCATGTCGCCAAAAGGAAAACAAGTCGAACACTTAGGAGTATCTAGGCATATCCCAGATCCATAGGGCTCGCTGATAAATGAGATAGTATCAAACCTGGTTCTCCCAACAATCGTGATGGAGCGTCAGCAGAAATGATAACAGATGGCCTTCTCATGGCCTTTTCCTCAGCACTGATAGACTTGGTGTTCAGGACAACAAATGAGCAGAAGACATAACAGTATACTTAACATTGCTGTTGCTCAATCCTGAGTCTTAGGCTGTGAAGTATCAAACCAGGACCATATCCAATTAATTTGCTGCTGAGCTGCTGCATGGCTGTGTGAGCGCACAGCTGAAGTAACTGAATCAATGATGAAAATGTTCATTTAGTGAGATCTTTCTATAAAACCTTTACGCTCTGATCTGTCTGCGGGTAATGTCTGGATCTAGTATAGGGTAAAGATTAGAAAAAAAGGAGAGAGGCCTGATTTTATCTTTCCACTCTCCTGAAGTCTCCTGGGATCTTAGGATAACACCAGCAATGGGTGCCAAGGCAGTACTCCTCCTTCTTCAGACGGAATCCCCTGCATACAGGCTCAGGGCAAAGTCAAGTAGCAACTTAATATCCTGTGATGGAAAGAGATTTTATATTAACTTGATTGGGTGACTCAGCCATGACCTGAAGGTCTTTAATGCAGAATTTCATAACATTGCTTTCATTCATCTTCTTTGGGAGTATCTTTAGAGGCGCTTGCCTGTATCTTTTGGGTCTATCATTTCATCCAGTGGCTGTGATGACGCCTGACATTTGAAAGCTCCACCGACACTCATAAACCGCAAGTTAAGCTTTATACTGCGTGTAAGTCAAGGAAGAACTCTGTAAAGGGAGTGCGTTCAGCGTGCTGATATCGGATTTCAAGCATCCATCCATCACTTCCTGCAACTCTTCATTCTAACTCAGAATGCACAGTGTTTCCAAAAAAGAAACACAACTCTCCTGGCAGAGAAATTCTGGGCTCTGTTCCATTTAGAGGCAGGATAACTGGTAATATTTTTACACGTTGAAATCTCTTATTTGACTCTCAATTTGGACTGAGTCCAAAACGTTTCCCCGTAGAACAAAAATGGCAAAGATCACCAGGATAAACATCTAAAGCACTTGTGATTTTTAAAAATCATTTTGAGTCACATACCCCTTTGGAAAATATGATAGGGGCTATGGCTTCTTTCCTGAAAAAAAAAAGTGATCCCACATGTACACTTTCTCAAAATTTTGTATATTATTTCAGGTGGTCTTGCATGCCCTCTGGTCTGTCATTGAACCTCTTGGAAGTTCATGAACCCCAGGTTAAAAACTTTGACTCTATACGCACCAAATGTCAACCACCTGCACAATATGCTCTATACTACAAAGAACGCATTTGTTCAGAATAAAGAGTAGAGCCAATTTCACCAATCATGCCCTGAAATAAACCTGAACATTCCCTGGAAAATTCTCAGACATCCCATTCTTACCTCAGAAACTTGTTAAAGATGCATAACTCATGCTACCCTCACCCTATAGTACAGCAGGAAGAGACCAACAGCATGTACATATACAGGAGCAATATAGAAACTGGCATTATTTCTGGCTTCCTGAAGAGATTTGGGGAAAAGGAAAAAGCTAATGCCTAGGCCAGCAGAGTTTCCAATTTTCCCCACCCAAATAAGCCATATATATATATAGGATATATATATTTGTGTGTGTGCATACATATATACACATGTCAGTGTGCGCACGCACACACACACACATTGCTTTGACACCCAGAAGACAAGGAAATAGAGTTCTCCCAAGCTGGAGTCTGCCTCATGAGTTAGTTTAGGTTTCTGGATTCCAAAGAATTCCAGATCACCAAGAGAAAGGAAGCTGATGACCTATCTCCAGGAGGCTCTTCCAAAAATAACACTTACAATAAAAAGTTCACTGGAAATGGAAACCCTCCCAGATAGTTGTTCTTGTTGGTATTCCTTATTGCCATCCACTGAGGACCCTTAAGGAAGGAATGAGCCAGCCAAGCCAAAGAGTGATTGGAGGTACTCAGCCAGCCCTCCTCTTGCCCTCTGCCTGCCTGCCTGCTTGCAGTCACTCCCTCTCACTAATTTCCAGCTCTCAGTCCAACAGTCATGATGTTGGGAGACTCTCCTCAGTGGGCTTAGAACACATGGTCTATTCAGGAACTTATCGGTGCTAACTTTTCCTGGTGGGCCATGTGCTACTTGCAAGTGTCCCCTGACTGTTTTCTTCGACACTCCTCATTGCGTGCACTGATTTACTGGAGCTGCCACTGGCCTAGTTGGATCTCCCAGCACTTCAGTAACTCTCAGACTAGCCTTGGACCCGCTGTGGTGGACAAGTGAGTCTTCTCTTCCTTCAGCACTAACAAAATCTTTGCTAAGTGCCCTGGAAAGATGAAAGCATGATTCACTTCCCAACCCAAATCCTGAACTAGGTTTCAGTGAAATGCCATAGCACACTTCTTTCTTGATTTCTGAACGGTGTATAAGCTCCATGAAAGTGGGTCCAACTCTGAGTCCTCGGAAACGAGAGCAACACCTGGCACTGAGGAGACCTCCTATATTGGTTGAACTTGAATGAATGACTAGCTTACTAATCCTTACCTCTCTTCTATCATCCCTCTCTAATGGTGTTCACTACTGGATTGTTAGCATTAGAATAGACCTAGTAAAGAGTAGGTCTTCGAAATTTGTTTGCTGGCTAACGGCAGGAAAAGTGCAGTCCTTAAAAGATGTGCTATGAATTGTTCAGACAATATGCTAATTGACTTTCTTAAAGCACATGTGAAATACTCACTCGTTAGCAGAGGCATTTGTCAGGGTTTTCTTCCTGAGTGGGAAATGGTATTTTAACACAGACCTGACTTGCTTCCTGCTGAGACCAGAATTGCTGTCTGCAGGCACCTGACAAAACTGCTGACCAGCACCTTCAACAGGTCTGCTTTTAAAGGGCGGGGAAATCAAGGTATAACAAGGAGCCAGCAGCGCAGGCGCAGGCCGGCTTGGTTTGCGGAGACTTCTCTCCAGAAAGGCTGTCCGTGGGATTGCAAACATGAAAGTGACAAACGGCTTGCTCTAGAGAGCTGATCTTCTGGGACAGCATGGGCAATCTGAAAGAGTCTGCTTTTTGAAATGCTTCAGAGCACTGCAGAGGATGACCAGAACCCCGAACCTATTTGTACCACTATGAGCAAGCTGCTGATAGAAGTTTAAGGCATGGTCAAGCAAGTAACCTTACTCGCTCATGCTCTGGAGGTTTTCCTGGCTTCTGGGTGATGAAGGATAGAAAAGGTTCCCATCTTGAGCATCCACAAACCAGTAAATTTCAGCCACACTCTTTGGAGAGCAGGGTCCCACCCTTCCAGAGCCGTAGCCAGGAAAGGAACAAGCCCGCACCACACTAGGAAAGCTGCTCAAGAGGCTGATGCCCTACTTGAGTTTGAATAATCCTCCATGGCAGGAACACAGCCAATCTGGAAACATGTTTTAAAACAAACCACGAGGCAGGGAAAGCAAAGAGGGGAGTGAAGAGGGAGACACAAACATGTTCCAATGAAGCAAAGCACATAGGGCCCATACCCAGAGAAATCTAAGACAATGTTTGTGTAATTCCACTCTCGCAGTGCCAAGGTAGTGAGTGACCCACACAAACCAAGCAAGTGCTGAGAGCCTTTCCCCTACAGGCTGGAATAGAAAACTTGTAAGCGGATTTAATTCGATTAGAAAACTCTTTCAGCTGTGTTTCCCTGGACCAAAGACAAAGGAACTGTTCAGTCAATCATGGGTGATGAAGAAGACTGAATATTACACAATCAATAACATGAGTATAAATCAGATTAAAATATAAAACATAAATTAAGTGAAACATTGAGGAGCCGATGGAATGGTCTACAGCTGCTGTGACCCCCAATTTATGGAAACAGCGTTACCCAGAGGTGGATGAGAACCGGAAGGAAATGTGCGAAGATGGAAACAACTTCGGTGCTGGGTGTGCATTTGCACCATACCCCTGGGATGAGAGAACAAGGGAAGTTCTAAAACACTTCTCATAAGGCACTTCCTATGCCAAGGTAAGAGAAACAGAGTTGCAGATTAAGAACAAATCGTTGGCAGTAGCACCAACAGCTGCTGTAGCCGCCTCCCCAAATGACATCACCAACCTCGAGAGAGGAGACAAACGACATAGGAGTGCCTATCCCTCAAGAACAGAGATGTTTTGGCAGACGAACCCCTATTGGAAAGCACAGTGATCCATTCTCCTTACTGGTAACAGAGGTA
This sequence comes from Glossophaga mutica, assembly GCA_039655065.1. Lineage (NCBI taxonomy): Eukaryota > Metazoa > Chordata > Mammalia > Chiroptera > Phyllostomidae > Glossophaga > Glossophaga mutica. Next base: position 21,999,007 of record CM077308.1, read on the forward strand.
TCCTCTGGGGAGCTGGGCACCGAGGGATGGTCTCCGCCTTGGGTCGGGAATTCAGTTGGAAGTTGGGTGTGGAAGATGGTGTAATCTGTCGGAGTGTTTTTTTCACCGGGGGACCCACTGCTGAAATCATAATCAGTAGTGTTGGCGTTGATGTCGTCAGGGTTAGTTCTGTATTCGCCCCTCTTGGTGTAGCGGGTACCATCACGGTTAACAATAGCTGCGAGAGAGAGAGAAGGCACTTTCAGAACCTGACGGCCCACATTCTCGGAGTACAGAAAAGACTTGGAATTAACATGTAAGATGGTGGCTATAGCGCTGTTTTTCTTTTTTATTAAGAGCAACTCCTAACTACCTATCGAGTTGGGGGCATATGTAGCTGAAGCATTGAGAAAAGTGTACCCTCCCCTGCCCACTCACGCACCTTGGAAATGGGGATGGGGCCAGAGGGTGCATTTGGGAGTCCCTGTGTTTGAATTCCAGTTTTGTGTGGCTCTAGACAAGGTAAGTAACTCTTTGAGCTTCGGCTTTGTCATTTGTAAAATAGGGATAATACTCCCTTCTGTTATGAGGACAATATAATATTGTATGTAAGTGTTTGGCACGATCTTCAAAGTATAGTTGGTACTCAATAAATGGTAAATCTCCTGGCTTGTCTCTACTTTCCCTTCTCAAGAACTTGTAAACTTTGTGTTATTAGTTCTACCCACTTCCAGCAAGGATATGAAGTAGGAGACAGGGAGGCTATCAGCATAAGCAGGGAATACATGTTGGCAAACTCATGAAGAATTACATGTTCTTTCTAAGGGCCAAATTTTGTCCGTTTAAGTGGACCCCAACTCCTGGCTTAGTAATTAGCAGGCTTGGATATTGAGAGAGGCTCTGGGGAATTCAGCCTTAAAACTAAGAAGCACAAATGTATATTAAGAGCAAAAGCTTTGGTTTCAACAAGAAAATGACTAGAATGCACAGGAGGAGAAAGGCAAGGATGAATTCATTTACTGTTCCTCCCCAGAAGTATTTTCTGCCTTCAAGTCTGGGTGCTCACTGCCTGACGGTGCATTTACCTGAAGTTATTGTCTGCTGAATTGCATTGGTGGGACTAAAGATTCCTTTTGCCCAACTAGCTTGCCCAGGTGGAACTATTCATAAAACATAAATTTAAAAATATGCCAAAGTCTCAATCACCCTGATAACGTCCGCAGATGAGGATCTGATAAGGAAATCTGACCAAATTTGTCCAGGTCTGGACTTCAAAAGAGATCTGTGGGGACCAAGGAAGTGGGACACTTACTGAGCATCTACTGTGGGCCCAGCATGCGTTAGACATATTATCTTTCTTCATTCTCATGAAAAAGTCTCCTGTGTTGTCCCATTACCCAGGTTTCAAAACAGAGGCTCAGAAAGAACAAGTCATTCCTCTAAGTTCACCCAGGTAGAAAGGAGCTAGGATTTCACACCAGGCCTGACTAGGACAGCACCTATCACATTGCAGGCCTCTGTTTGCTTTCTCAAGGCACAGGCCAGGGACAATTCCCTAGGTAACAGTTGTGGGGGTGGGGGGAATGGATCTGTATGTTCCAGGGAGATTCTCGTCTCCCTGCTCTAGACACCACTGTTCCCTGCGCACACCAAGGGGTCTGGCTCTTAGCAGGCAGACATCAAGCCTTCCCGACACTGCGCTACTTCTCAAAGAAATGAGGTTCAGAGGCAATAAGATCAGAATCAATAAGCTGACCTTATTTGCAAATTTGGGTTGAGATATTCTGTTTTCTACAGTGCCAGATGCCTACTTCTGGGGATCATTTCTGGTGGACTGGTATAAATAATGTTGAATCACCTATGGGGAAGTTCATACCCTTTATAATTGTTCTTCAATACTCCAGTTAAATCAAACACAAAATCTGGGCAACAGAAGGCCCCTACCCTACTACCTGTTAATCCTCCTCTATGAGAGAGAACACAGATCAGAGCCTTTGGCTGCCAGAGTTTAAGAATATTATTTAATGTTCCCTATATTAAATTTACTTTTAAGGTTACCTTCTATTTATCACCAGGGATGTTGACATTTTGTTTGCAGTTTTTAAAAAATAAATGTATTTTAGGTGCAAAAGAGTGGGTCAATTAAATGCAACGTATCGATAACAGTGCTGTGTACATGGCAGTGCCACATAGTGAGAGCGGTTTCCAAATGACTGAAGTTTGAGGAACAGGGCGTTGGGGTAAACCAGGCAGCATTTTAAGCCATTGCAGGAAAAGAGGAAGGGATACTGAATCACAGTCCATGTGCCTTGCCTTAGCGAAATGACTGTTAGTCTAGGCAAATATAAAACATAGAACAGGCGCCTGATCCCTTTCCCAAGAACAGAAAACTCAATCAAAGCTAGGAAAGATACATACTTATGGTAATTGGTCCATCAAAGGCATTTGGCAGGTCTGTGATTGATGTACAATCTTCTCCCTGTGGTGCTATAAGGTAGAAAAGAAAAAAGGCATGAGAACTCTAAAAAAATATGAGCAAAATTGATGACCATTTCTATTACTAAATTAGAATGGAGTTTTACTATAACTCATCCCAAGTAATTTTCTTTTTCTGAACCTTGGTTAAGTCTCCTAGGAACTTCTCTGGCCTTTGTGGCACAGTTCCCATTTTTATTCAGCTTCGTACATTTTTTGGAAGCTCACGTGTTCCTCTTCCTACACCAGCAACTTCATTCATTAACAAATACCTATGGTCTACAGCAGGCATTGTGGAACGCTGAGGGTACAATGATGAATAAGATAGATATGGTCCTTCTCTAAGGAAGCACACATTAGAAATTTATTTTTTAATATGTTATTATAAAAGTAATTTGGGAACTCTGAAAAAAATTTAAGGACACGTATAACTAAAATAAGAAAAAATATGTGTAATCCCAATAATCTACAGAAATAATGAAAAACCATGGCAGAAAAATACAATCGAATGTTTATCGACATGAACAGTGTGAGAATCTAAAGATGAAAATAGCCAACAAAATTTAGTTGATAGAAATATTTAAAGACAGACTAGGCTTCAGTCTTTCATTAATGTATTAATTTTTTTTTATTAATTTGACTTCTCAACACAAAGTTTCTGAGGTTGTCTACCTTTGGTCTAGGCGCCCAGAGTATTTCCTGAGGCTGCTGTTTTGGCATATCTCACTGTGGGTATCTTTGGCTTCTTTTTCTTTTGTCCTCCATTTATCATCCACTCCCTCCCCCGACCATTGAGAATAAAGATTTCTGACCAGACCTTGGGCGTGCCTGGATACCCACGATGTTAACAGTAGCCCTCTGAGAAATGCTGTGTGAAACCCTGAGGAAACAGGCCCTGGAAGGTCTACCTTGTAGACCTCCCTTGAGTCTTAAAAGAAGATGGCAGATTGCCTTAACCAACTGTTCCATTCATGTCCAGGTGCTCTATTCAGTACCTAGACCTGTGATGAGCTCTAAAATCTCATAGAGATTTAAATTGGCTTTGCAGTTACAGGAAGGATGCATCTAATTGTGCAGTACAGCTTTTTATACTGTGTGTGTGTGTGTGTGTGTGTGTGTGTGTGTGTGTGTGAATATGCTCACTTAAATGTAAAACAGCAACTTATTGCTTAGGTTGGTTTCTCCCAGAGTTGCTTGTTGGCAAAGAGCAAGGAAGAAAGGGATGGATGGATGGATGGATGGATGGATAGATGGATGGAGGCAGGATGCTTATATCACAAGGAAGGTTATTATCACAAGTACTCTAAGTGTCCTGCCATAAACCATTGGGTGCTCATAACATCGGACAAAAACACCAGTTGAGTGAAACAGGGTTCGGTTGCTCGCCAGTTGCTAGGGGTGTCTTTTCCAACGAATAAACAGGATGCTTTTTGCCTGCCTATTTCTTTGGCCTTGTAGTGAAACTAAATGGCAGCTTCACATTCCAACTAGAGAGAAGCAGGTTTTAGGAAAAGCTATTCTTGTGAAGGCTGATTAAAGGATTTCACAGAACAGAGACTCTCTAAAGAGAAAGTCGCCTCCCAGGAAAGCCATTTCCCACCATCCAGTCTAAAGCAGCCCTTCACCAGTCCCCATACCTGTCACCATCATGCATCACCTGCTCGCATTTCTGCCTCAGGCTTACCACTATCTAAAATTATCCTGTTCATTGTACTTAATGGCTGTTCATGGCACATCTCCCAACCCCTACCATCTGCTCTGCACCCACCTCTGGAGAAGTATTTAAGCTCCAGAAGATGGGTAGGAACCTCATCTGTCATGGCCAGAACATTCATCGGTGATGGGGACAGAGAGGTTCTCAGTAGATATTGTTGAATGAATGAAAAAGGAAAGAAGTCCATTCTTCTAGTAAACACATCTAAGATGTTAAACCTCAGAGTGGTCTGTATATAGAAACAAGTGGAAAAACATTTAGATAAAACCTGAATGGCAATGCCATAGAAATAATTCAAGAGAGTTGCGGATCTATCAGTTCATTTATTATTCATTTTAAGCAATTACTCAACACATATGGCAGATCACATAATTTTTAAAAAGAGAAAAAAAAAACATGTTCTTGTCCCTGCTTTTGAGGAATTCACAAGGTCATGGAAGACAGTAACGATTAATATTTTTTTAGAATTTTAAAGTTTTCCAAATATTGTTTTCTAATGAATCCCTCACTTCAAAATCAGGGCAAAAAGCCACCCTAGGCAACCTTGAAGAGTCTCTCCCCAGTCTGCTTTGGGGACACCACAAGAAGCCAGCCTGACCTGGGACATGCTTCTGATACTGTCACATTGCACAGACCCAGAAACATTCCTTAGATTATGGCTTCTTAATGGCAGGAATGGAAGAAAGTCCCCCAAATTCAAAAATAACTGCAGGTAACAGCAGAGTGCACTGGGAATTTCCAGGAGATGCATTGTAATAGAAGGGGGCATGGTGTCAAAAACACTAAGACGGTTTTGTGAATGATTAGAGCGTTTGTTCACAGGGACCCCCTTCGTGCTCCCATTCCCCTTCTTATGTAAAGCACACCGAAGCTGGCAAGCACACTAAGACGGATGGTGACCCAAATGTGCAATTACTACATTCACGCTCCCAGGTCAGATAGAGGGGCCTCATTAGGCGGCCTTTCATTCTGTTTAATGAGCATTGTGTTGCTGGGAGAATCGGGCCTGGTGCGCTTTTTCTGAACCTACAGATTTGTTAGAAAGACCCCGAGGTGAGCTTCCTGGTGGGCTGCATCTCAAAACCTTGCCTCCACTGCACTAAAAAACTAAGAGAAATGTTAATTCTTCAGCCTAGCTAATGGCTCGGTGCCACACAGGCACCTTCCTCAATGCCTGCCTGATACATTCTAGGTATCCAGTAAATATTTGTTCAGTAAGTGAGAAATGTAGAATCTCTCCTTCAAAAGAGAATGAGACATTTCATTCAAAGCCAATTTAAAACATGAACTAATTCAAGTCAGCCCTCTGCGTGGTTAACAAAGAAGTCACCAGGCTCACACTGGGCCTTATCGCTGACAGCTGAAGCAAGAAAAAAACCACAAAGCCTTCTCAGGGTCTGCCTGATTTTCATTTGTAAGCCACAGGCTGTGTTTTATACAAGTGCTACTGAATCATAAACATGCAGAAGCTGTCTGCTAAGATGTAGCTGGCTGCGGTCCCTGGAACCAGTTCGTGGGGGAATCGTATCACTGGGTCTTGCTGGTAGTTCTCAGGCTAAGTTGGATTCAAGGATCTTTCTGATGAGATCCTTCACAGCGGAAGGTTATCAAGATCTGTAGCTTACTTAATGCCTCCTATCATCTAACTCTAAACCAGGACAGTTAGAATTCATTTATCCTTAAACAAACATTCTTCGCAAGCTCCTTCACTTTTCATCTTGTTGCTTCAACAAGATTAACTCCCCAGCTAAGAAATATGGTCCCTGGTTCTTTCTCACCCCACTCCACCCTGCACGGTACTGAGCACAGACAGCTGAAAAACATACAAAAGCAGCCTATCCCTACTGAATAAATTTTGAAAAAAGGAAAAAATATCTATCATTTTGAACTTCACTACTTTAATACAGCCACTTTTCCATGCAATACACCCCCAGGACATCTCAAACTTTTCAATTAAACTACCCCCTGCCCCGCCTCCACCACCACCAAATGAAAAGGGAAGTTCATCAGTGCTGTTCACTCCTTTCTCTGAGGACAGGCCCAACCTAATGGGCAAAAACAACGACGGGAGGAAACTCCCAGTAGCAACTTGCCTAGATGGCTTTACTTCCAGGCAATAAAACAGTGTGAGCTTCCACCTTTTTCAAATTAAGTTTCTTTTCAGCAAGTGAGAGCCACTCGTAAATCAGGGGAGACAAGGTGGATACGCAACAACTTGCGTATATTCACTGGACACAACTCAGCGGGAGACACAGCAGGCAGCACCCGGAGATACTCGAGTCTGCTGTCTGGTGCCAGCTCTTTGCCACGTGGCCAACGCCCTCATGGCCAACGCCCTCATCGAAAGCTCGGTCTTTCCGAATCTTCCAGGAGCGCTGGCTTTAAGATGAGCTAGCTAGACCCCATGCAGCTCTGTATCCATTTCTTGTTTATTTCCAAGGTTTTTTCTCATTATCATGTCATGAGAATGGACATTCTGGGCATGAGGATGGGATCTGGGTATGGGCCATGCACTGGGTAGTGTCAGTTGGACTCTCCTCCTTCTGGTTAAGCTCCATTTGTGTTGTTCACACGACAGGGAGGAGTAATATTCTACAGTTTTCTCCTGACTTCGACTGTCCCACCACAGGGTTAGTGACCTGTATATATTTTTGGTCACTCCATTCCAACTAACCAGCCCTGCTCATTTCTCTTTCTCCTTTACTCTAGTTTTCCCCTCGGAATTCTCACTCTGATCCCCACCACTCACGCCACAGTAGATGGGTGGCGTATCCTAAAGCTTTCGATGTAATCTTACAATTTGATGTCCCTACTTTAGCTTAAAAGTCCGTGCAGATTTTATATTCTACTACCATATATAAAATCTGTGTTTGTCTCATAAAAATAATGCCTAAAGCCATCATATAATAATATCTGTGTTCATCTTATATGGAAAATGTCTTCAGTCACTTTCCGGCTAATTGAAAGACAGGAAGGATGCCCTTCCTGTCCTGAAAGAAAACTGGTACGGCAGGCAGAGGCGTCAAGTTTACCTTGTGGCTTTAGCTTCCCCTTCACCCCATCTCAAACTTTTAGGCACAACAGAAGGCTCCGTTTGAGAAGTAAAACATTTGACTGTTAGCATTCAAAAATTGACATTTATGGGTTTGACCTTTCTCGAAAGACCCTGAAGATTCACGATGCATAGGATTCTTTAGTTTTGCTGGGGCCTGAATTAGAGCATGTGTTTCTAGGCCAGTGGTTGGAAGTAAGTCTCTTGGACAGGGAGGAGGCCTGGCCAGCAGCCCAGCCTGCACCTCTTAACCTGGCTTTCTTGTTCTCTAGCTGCTGGGCTCTCCATCGTTGAGTAGGGACTCCCAACAAGGTCAAAGGCCTACCATATATCCTCCCAACTATCTCTCAACGTGCAATAAATACGTCTAAGCTAAGCCGTTTGGCTTGTACCCCAATGCTATCATTAGATTCGTGTCCCTCCCCTCTCCAAAAACCTGCCATGACTTCCCATCACACTGAGAACAAAATCCAAACTCTCTACCGTGGCCTCTGAGCCCCTGTGTGATCTGGCGCCTGCTTACCCCTCTGACTTCATTCCCTGGCATTCTTTCCTCTGATCACTGGGCTCTATTCACCACGGTCTCCCTGCTGTTCCCGGCACAGGCCAAGGTGCTCCCCCACACCTGGCTTTGCACCGGCCACCCACTCTGCTCAGGACTTTCTCCCACATTTCACTCGGGGCTCTCCTCAACGCCCCTTCTCTTTCCCTGACCACCGTCTCAGACAAAAGCATCTCTAGCACCCTGAAGCCTCTTGTTCTACTTTCCTTTGTATAGTGATTGTCTCACTCTGACTTCATCTCAGGTACTTAACATTCATTTGTTTCCTGTTGGCCTCCCCACCTTAGCAGGTACGCACCCTAGAGTCAGAAGTCTTGTCTCTGCTGTAGAGATAGTCAGGGAGCCTCTGGGAGCTACATGAAGGCTCACTGAAGCCGAAAGTGAACCGCCCTGGGCCACGCTGCCATGGCTTGCCTGCCCAAAGCCACCCAAAACACAAAGGCAATCCACTGGGAACCAACCTGAAGCATTGAAGCAGTACGTGTCATACTGGGAGGTGTTGGAGGGGAGGATGTACACCCCTGTGTGGTTTGCAGCACAGATGGCGTTGGGGTGGATCCGGGGGATCACCACGTGCCCTTCTATGAACCCGTACCTGCAACAGAAACACCAGCAGTTATCATCCCTCGGCGGGGCTGTGACAGGTATCCATCACATCTCACCAAACGACATGCCGTGCAGCGCAATGCTGCGTTCCACTCACTCCAAGGGGCGTTAGAAGTTTCAACCACTGAGTTACGTGAAATCTAACAATAACAGCAGAGGGACAGTGAAAGGGATCAGCGGTGCTGATAGAGGTAATTTCATGGAGGGCTCTAGGAGAGCTTCATTAAAAAAAAAAGATTCACAGAAGGAAAATATTTGTTTCAAATAAAAGTTGTGGTCAAGTCAGTGTGAACAAGAAGAAGGAAGCCCGAGTCACAGAAGAGGAAGATGACCACTTTATGGTGTGAGAGTCACTCGGGTTCCCCAGTACCTTCATATTTTTCACAAAATACATAAAATGGCCAGCTCCCATAAGACAGAACTAGGTGGCTCTTCATTTTAGTCCTCAAATGTCAGAACTGCCCTCTTTCCCATCCCTAAACTTCTCTCCCTGCCTCACCTTTTCCTGTGATTCCTTCATCCCAGATTCCATTACTCTAAACACGAAGCCTTGTTCATATGCCAGCTAGGAGAGCATTTTGCCTCGTGAGCATCCCAGGCATCATTTCCTTGCCAGTAGAAGTAAACTGACCGTCATTAAAATAGGAGTAATCATGATTAATAAGCAGATAGCAATGCCTCATTTCACTCCAGGATTTTCCAGCACAGCCAGGGAAGCACTGAAGCCCCTCCGCCCCACCCAGGTGTTTCTGGGAGCGTGTTGGAGCTGGAGGCCCTGTCAGATACAACATCCGACACCCAGCACCTTCTACCAGCATCACGGTGGCTAAAGATTCACTTTGTGCACAATGTCTCTGGAATATAAAGGCCTCAAAAAACAAAAAAAGAGAGAGAGAGAGAGATGCGGGCTGAGAAAACACCATTTGCAAGGGATGAGGTGCTGGCAGGGGAAGGACAGAAAGGGAGAAGCTAAATCCAGCAGGTTTCTGAAAAATGCAAAGCTGGCTAAAATGCACAATCCTTTTAATCTCTCCTGCCAGGGGCAACAATAGTGCGTTGCCCTGCCAGATCCCTGGAAGTGGCTCTGAGTTTGAAATTTCGAAGTACTAAAACTCATTAATGTCTGTGGTGCAATTGTAGCTTGCATGACTAATTCCTCATCTAAACCGACAGTCTGGTTCCTCCAAAGACTCCTTAGCTTGGTGAGGGGAGGGGTGGCAATTACGTGTTCGTAAGTGCCGTATATCTGAGAATTGCTACTAATCAGGGTGAGGCAGACCGAAGAGAGTAGCTGCTAAGGTTCTATCATAGCCTGAGACTCTGCCATCTGTCCTACGGCAGATAGCTGATTCATAGCTACAAGTGAAATTATGGAAATGAGTTTTGCAACACTTAATACCAGCTATGGAGGCAACAGTAGGTTTCTTTGGCATAGTTCTTCTTTTCCTTTTTTTTTTTTTTTTTTTTAATAATAGTACTCCTTGGTAGGCCTACACTCCATCCTACCCTCACTGCATGCATCCAGTCTGTATAACACTGGCAATCTAGATTCTAGAATCTACATTCCCTTTGTAAGTTACTCCTGAATTTTGCCACATCAGGTCGACAGCCACTTCTGTGTGCCGCACTGTACGGGGGTTGGGGATATTAAAATTTCTATGTGTGTGCACCACATGAGTAGGTTGCTGTTCACAGGGAGAAAAGAAATACTCAGCAAATCCACATGTCATACTTGCATCTCCCTTTTGCTCTCAGTCCTTCCGGGGGGCTTGGTCATTAAAATCTTGCCCTGGGCTCAGATGAAGCAGGACCTGAACCTGACTCCTCCCCCTGCAAGCAGTGTGGCCCACGGTGAGCTGTGGAACTTTCCTAAGCTGCACTTGCTCCATCCGTAAGTGGAGTAATGTAATCACCCACGGGGCCATTTGAGGGTTAAGTACAGGTTGTGTGCAGCATCTACACGCTTGACGACTGACCGGTGGAACTAGTAAGCACTTCCCTTTTCTCAGCATGAGAAGATTTCTGTACTTTGTAACCACGTCTTTCCTGCATTTCACAATCAAAACTCAGCTTACCAAACTCACTTTCTTAGTGGATTTTAAAAAATAATTTCATTTATTTATTTTTATTGTTATTCAAGTACAGTTACTGACCTAGTCCAGGCGATATGTAAACAATTAGCCTTGGAAATAGAATCGATGAATCTGCTAACTGGCCTTCCTTCACTGCAGACTGCGGTTCGGGGTGAGCAGCCACCAGAGCCAGCTCCCCTTCTCCGATCCTTTTCCGTTCTTGCAGACATAGCTCCGAACACGTACAGATGTCTTATTCAGCTGCTGTTTGTTCTAGAGCAATGCTGTGTGACAGAACTTTCTGTTATCATGGAAACGGTCTGTAATCGGTGGTGTCCCATATAGGAGCCGCTAGCCACTTGTGGCTAGTTGAAATGTAGCTACTGTGTTATTGGAGAATCAAGGTTTCAATTTCACTTAATTAAGTGTAGATCGCCATACGTGACTAGTGGCTACCATGTTAGACCTCAAGATTTCCCTTTTCCCTTTCAGCAACAGCCTCAGCTACCGCCCGTAAAGTGGCTGCCTTGCTCTCTAACCAAGGATGGGGGGTAGATATATTTAATGTCCCTGATGACATCACGTTGCAAAGGCACAGAGAGGGTAGCATGGGCTGGGATGGAAACTTAGCAGTTGCCCAGATGACTCAGAGAGCTTCTAGTGAGAACAAACCAAACCATACACTTCGCTGTGGTTGTCACCCCTGCTTGCTCTTAAAGTGCACCACTCACCCCGGAGCCATCGGAAACTCTAAAAAAAAAAAAAAAAAAAAAGGTCCATTGCCTGCTGCGATTGTCCTCCAGCAGAAGGGTTTGAAGAAAGCTCCACAGAGCTGTGATACCCGATATCCGCAGAAGGTCTCAGAAGGCCGTTCTGAGTCCCTCCCATCCTTTCCCAATCACCAGTGATTTGTCTGAATAATTTTCATATCCACCTTTTGTAGCCCCCTCAAACAAAAGCAACATAGAAAAGATTTAAAAAAAAAGAAAAACAGAGAACCAGAGAGAGAGAGAGAGAGAGAGAGTTGTTTGAAAGTCTGCTTTAAGCCAAGTCTGCAGGGCCAAGACTACCAGCACTTAGTTATTTTAAACACTGTTATTTCGGCCCTGGCTGGGGTAGCTCAGTGGATTGAGCGCGGGCCTGCGAACTGAAGGATCGCGGTTCGATTCCCAGTCAGGACACATGCCTGGGTTGCCAGGCCAGTTCCCGGCAGGGGACATACAAGAGGCAACCGCACATTGATGTTTCTCTCCCTCTCTCCTTCCCTTCCCCTCTGAAGATAAATAAATAAAATCTAAAAGGAAAAAAAAAATCTTTAAAAAAAAAAAAAAAAAACACTGTTATTTGGCATACGTTTCCTTGTGGTTCTGACAATAACACTGCACATTTTCTTCAAAGCCAAGAGAGCGCTTTGGGGAAGCACTTCAGGCAGGAAGATTCCAGAGGCTGACCCTTAATGGCCTCCTCTGGGCAACCCCGCTATGATTCACAAGGTGTCTTTAGAAAACTTTAAATTTCAGCTGCCCTACAGGTTCCAGTAGACTATGCCAAATTGATAGGTGGGGCCTGATAGCCAGTCATCCAATCAGCTGTCAGGGAGGAGCCTTCTCAGCACTAAGCCCCGCCCCCTAGGCCCAGATGGCCCTTGGATAGCGGCTGGTCTCTCACCTGCAAGTCTCAAACCCAACTCTCAGGGCTTCCTCCATCTGGGCCATGGTGGGCAGGGTGCAATTGAAAGCCGCGCAGAGGTCAGCAGCCTCCGTCCGCGAGATGCTGTAGCGACCATTTTTCTCCACGTGGAATACACCTGAGTATCGGCAGGTTACATTCAGATCTGTGGGATGGAACAGAAATGTTAAGTTTCTTTTGCATGAATAGTCTGAAAGGGATAAGAAGTTTGTTTTTGGGCAGCTTCGTCAAAAAGCCAAATAAACTTCTCTACTAGCCAGAGCCTTCAATAATTACTCCAACATTCCAAAGCACCGTTTGCTTTAAACTCAGTCAAGTCGCCTCACTCTCACTGTGTCTCCATCCATTGCGGCACAACACAGTTTTTTTTAAAGGATAGGATTGGGAGCGCTCCTGACCACTTTGGGTTTGGCGCTGTCCAGTTGAAATCGATTTTTGCTCAAATAAACTCTTAAAATGTTTAGTAAGTCCCAGTTTGTCTTTTACCACCTGCAAAATGGTACAGCCAGGACAAGACTCATCATTCTCTTGCTATGTAACTCAGCGATCACACTCCTTGGTACTCGCCCAAAGGAGCTGAGAATTTATGTCCACGCGAAAACCTGCACGCAAATGTTTATAGCAGCTTTGCTCATAATTGTTGAAATTTGGAAGCAACCAAGAGATCTCTCAGTAGGTAAATGAATAAATTTAAAAAAGAAAAGAAAAAATTAAAAGTATATGATTTGTTTCTGATTAGTAAAGCAATACAAACTTGCAGAAAACTTACGAAATCCTGGAAAGTAATGAAAGAAAATCGAGTCCATCACTAAGAAACTACAGCTAACATTTTAAACAGTTTGCTACATCTTCCTTCAGTTTGTTTTCTGAATGTGTGTATGTGTGTCTCTAGTTAAAATGATACTAACTGTACAGTGTTAGATTTGGGAGTCTCCCCGCACCCCACCCTTAATCTTGTATTATGAGCATTTTCCCACAATCCTGTGGTGTTGCTCCCTTGCTTATAACCTCCAGTGACTCCTGTTTGCACCCAGAATAAATTTCCTTATCACAGCTGATAAGATCTACAAGATCTGGCTCCTATCTTCCTCGCCAGCCTTTAAGTAGCTCGTTCAGCTGCAGATACAAAGCTTCCCTTCAGTTTTGGGGGGAATTCTAGCTCTTTCCCACCTTAGAACATTTATATCTTCCTTTCCCGCTGTCTAGACTATTCTGTCCTCGATCATTACATTCTTGCCTGTCTGCTCCTCTTCACCTCCTCGTAGAGCCCTTCCCTAAACACCCTCGCCAAACGTGCAGTGCCTCCCTCTGCTCACCTTGCATTCGCACCTTCCACAGCAGCTTACTTATTTGTTTATGCAGTTAATTATTCTCCATCTGCCCTTTTTGTGAGGAAAACACGCGCGCGCACACACACACACACACACACACACACACACACACACAGAGCAAAGGCCTTTTTGTGGTTTACAGCTGTTTTTAATGCTCACAACAGTGCCTGACAGAGAGGCTCAGCAAATATTGTTGAGTAAATAAATGACTCATGGAAATTTCTTGAAAAATATACTTTAACATCTTGACAGATGGATCCAAGACCTGTTGTTTGCTCCCAAGAGTTAATGGCATTTAACATGCAGCCTAACCGCTGCCCACTGGTGAAAGAGGGATTTACTTCAAGGACTTCTGTGAGTTTTGCAGATATTAATCTGAAATCTCAATAAGGACCTGAAAAATCCTCTGGTTCTGCAGGATCCTCTGTAACAGTCTCAAAGTCTTAAAAGGCCTTAATTGAAAATTCTTTTCTTTTTCTTTCGGGGACTGTATTATCCCCAGTTTGCACTTGAGTTCGCGCCAACACAGAAAGGTCACGTTATTGAAACTGTCCTGGCGAAGTCTAATTCCTCCTGAGCACTTCCTTGAGCCTCAAAGATGGTCCTTCCCTAAGGACGCTTACTGACAGTTCTCAGGCCCACCCGCCACATGGTGGGCCACGTGCCAGGCCAGGCGGCGCTTTGTGTGTCAGTTACGAGCCAGGTCTGGATCCAGACAGACCTGGCTTTCCTCAGCCTCCTGTGCGCAGGTCTGGAGGTAGTCTGGAAGATCCCACTTCTTTATCAACAAGAAAACTGATACTCAGAGAACTGAGCTACCCAAGGAGGTGAGGATGTCTGTCCGAAGGCTGTAGTGGCCTCCCCGAATCTCAGGTGCTTGTTCTGCAGCACTGAGCCAATAGCCAGGTACTGGTAACCTGCCACCACCTTGTCGCTGGGTGCTCAGAACCTTTAGGGTTCTGTGTTGCATCAGCTTCCGATGACCCTAAGATGTGAATGTAATGTGTGTATATACATATTATTTATACACAGAAAAAATATCAAAGCTCAGAAAATCAAACAACTTTCCAAGTTTGCCCAGCTAATAAGTGGCAGAGGTAGAATTTCACCTTAGGTCTGTTTAATGCCAGACCCGTGTCCCAAACCACTGTGCTATTCGCCCTCGGTTCCTTTTGTATTAGTGGAGGAAGATTTCACTCTGAAGGAGAGAGGCACACCTAACCTGCTGTGACATAAGAACAAAGAGAGGGCCAGTATGATTGAGCTGTACAGGCAACAACTGCTTTCCCCTTTCTGAGCAGGAAGCAGGTTCCGACCAGAAGAAAACAGAGTCAGACAAATGCGAAATAAGATGTTAGGAGAACTGTTGAACTTCTGTATGCTCTTTCTTGACTGAACATAGTGAAAGAAAAAACAAGTAATGGAGCTTTGAAAAGACATGAGCCCATATCACCCGGTCTTCTTTTCCTTTGTGTGCCTCATTAGCATGTTGATGCTCTAAAAAAGCATCTGAAGTAGGTGAAACGGAGGAAATGGTTTTTTTGGGGAGATTAATACCTTTCAGGGTGGAGAATGCTGTGCTTCTCAAAAGGCCACGCAGCACGACGGGGCTGATGACACACGGGAGCACAGAGGAGGGACATGCACAAGGCCGTTTTGAAATACTGTTTGTTTTACTGACGTTTTCAGCTTTGACCTCTGTCAGCCAATCTTAGCAAAGGGAAACTGTCACCCTGGGGGGCAGCCCAAGCGGGGCTCTGCTTACCGAGCCTACAAAAGAGAAACAAGGCCTCCCCATCAGCTCCTGGGAGGCGAGGCTGATAGGGGAGCCTTCAGCAGAGAGTAGGACAGGCCAACTGCCCGTCAGTGCTTAGCCAGGTGGCTTCTGTCACTCCCAGGTTAAAAATAAAGTCTGAGGTATGGACGTGGCTTGGTGCTCAATGGCAGTTTCGGTCTTATTAAAATTAACTCTACTTTGCTACGCAGCACACAGATATGCAAATGCAATAGAAACCAACTGAAACCCAATAGAAACCAGGCTGAGACTTTCAAATAAAAGCCTTTGAGCCACAGTCAACATAACTGTATCGACAATACATGCATGCGTTGGGTGAGTGTGTCTATAGGTGTGTGTGCAAGTAGAAGTGTGTGGTTGTGTGTGCCCTGCTCAGCCAAGAGAGGAAAAAATAGTAGGTAAATGCATCCTTCAGCCTTCCTAGACTTCAAGGCTTAAACGGGGCCTGACACACAGTACATGCCAGCCAAGGGCCGTCAAACGAATGCAGGAATTCCGTGCAATGTGAAGATTCCATAGCATGTATTTATCTTCATCTCATGAAAAAGGTCCACCCCCTAATCCCGTAGCATCCAGCCAGCTGCAATAGCAAAAGTGGTATCAAAACTTTGTTTCGGGTCAACTGTCCCGTGAGTGTTCACAGTTCTTTCTCCCTGGGTCCCTCGTACCTTAAAAGGGACCGAGCCTTCAGGGTCGTGTATCCTTCAAGCCCTGATAATGCATGATGACTTTCCAATGGGCTTTCTCAACACTAATGCAAAATGAAATTATTACCCCAAAGGGTGTTAACATATCAATGGTGATAATAGTAGCTAACACATTGTGCACTTACTATGTATGTGCCAGGCACTACTCTAAGCACTTTACAAGTAATAATTCATTTTACCCTTAAATCAGTCCTAGAAAATGGGTAATCTTATTATCCTCACTTTCCAGATACAGAAACTGAGGCACAAAGAAGGTAAGAAGCATGCTTACGTTCCAAGAGCTAGTAATGATGGAGCCAGGCTTCAAACCCACACAGCCTGGCACCAACAGTCCACAGGCTTATCCACTAGGCTACTACTTCTAGCCCCAAATTAGGGAACTTTTTATGACCTCTCAACATCCCCAATGTGTAGTTGCTAATACTCGCAAAGTTAGAGGAAGGCTAAGGTGTGAGTAGCCATGAACAACAGACCGCTGGAGAGCACCGGTGTCTATGGTCGAGGTACTGGCCACGCGGCAAACCCCTGCGGACACACCGGACTCCTGAGATGTCTGTGCGGCTCTCCCAAGACACAGAGGCCCCTGTGTTATGGATCTGCTGTGACTCAAGAGGCTAATAGCAACTGGCTGTTGCATCTTTCAAACAAGCCTTTCCAACTGGAAATAAATCAAGAACGTTTTCCGTTGAGCCCTCTGGTCTCCAATAAATCTCCTGTATAACGTAATAAATAAATTGTCCAAGCTCCTCCCTCTGAGAGACCCAAAGGGCAACATCGACTGTTTGAGGACACTTTTAGATTCAGGGTGGAGCCTCTCTGGAGGGAGAAATGCCACCTGGCACGTTAGGGTTGCCAGGAAGACAAAGGGGCCACGGGTCCAGCACCCAGGGAGCTCTTCACCCACACGGGAAGAGGTCTATCAGTGTGACCTCTTCGGAAGATTTTTTAAAAAGGAGCTCTCCAAGAGAGCGTCTTCTTGTTTAACCTACTCTGGCATCAAACTCACACGAAGGTTGGTACACTACCTTCAGGATTCCAACCTCTGTGTTCTGCTGCCCATCGTGGCAGGTTCTGGGTAAATTCATTCTTGCTTGGATAAACCATCGCTGAACCAAGATGCCATTAATTCTAACTTTACTTTCCACCAAGCCTCAGGTCAAGGAAAATAGATCTTTCTATTAAAATCACTCCAGGACATTTCAAAACTTAGCCTACCTTGCAGGGCCTGAGATGAACAGCTTCTTGGTTTGCCCTGGTCATTTCCCATGTGGTAGAAAACCCCCAGGTCTGCTGGGAGGGGAGCACTGTGTAATCTTCACCCAACTCACCCTCATCTGCATCTCCCCACACTTTCTTGAGGGGTGAGTGGGGGTGTGGGTGGGGTGTCACACAGCTGCCTAGCAATGGAAGTTTTCAACCTGGAATCTACAAGCTATCTTCAGGGGGTCTATAAACCTGTGAAATTATGTGCAAGATTTTGTATGTACGAATACAGTGTGTGCTTGCATGCTTGTGTGTGTGCATATGTGTGTAGGTGTTAGGGAACAACGTCCCTGGGTTTCATTAGTTTTTCAAAGAAGTATGTGACACAAACACACAAAGAATTACAAGGATTATTATCTCCAAAGTCTCCTCAGTAATCAAATTCCAGGATTCTGAAGTTTTGGAACTTCCCTGTGGGTTTCACGACAGCAGAGACTGCATCTCTCCCTCAACACTGTGTACCCAGTGCCCAGCACAGTACTGCACAGGTAGGCACATGGTGAATGAGTGAATGAGTGAATGAATGACTATTCTCTTTCTCTCCCTGCCCTGACAGGACAAACAGACTTGTGGGGTGCAAAAAGAGCCCCTCCCAGCTCCATTCCCCACATCATGTCTGAAGAATTGCCAGCTGGGCCTTGCTGAAAATTCCCTACAAGGCACTTAAAATGTCTTTAACAGGAAGCATTTGCTTCTGAGAAACTTTGCTGTTTTCCCTGAAAACAAATGGTTCAGCCCTGACTGGTGTGGCTTAGCTGGCTGGGTGTCATCCCATAAAATGAAAGATCACTGGTTCGATTCCCAGTCAGAGCACATGCCTGGGTTGCGGGTTCGATCCCCAGTTGGGGCAAGCATGTGAGAGGCAATGTTTCTCCCTCATGTGGATGTTTCTCTCCCTCTCTTTCTCCCTCCCTTCCCCTCTCTCTAAAAGTAAATAAATAAAATCTTTTTTTTTTAAAAGCAATGTTTCAAGACCAACTTTCTGTTTTATAACTGGCTTTGTCTGAATTTTATAGACATCATCTCCGAGATGGGCACAGCCTCTATGCATCCTGTCATGGGGTCATTTCTGAGGCCAGATCTCCTGAGAGAGGACGCCAGTCACAGTGTGTCTCACGTGAGGACCACCAGAAGACCATCTACCGTCACACTGTGCCCAGAGACCCACAGCTCTGCAAACCAGACTTCTCTGGATGGTCCAAAATGAATTAACTTATTTTCCAACACGAGCCACCCAGATGTGCCTGGACCCTATTTGTCATCTCCTCAGGAGGGATGTGGCAGAGTGAGATTTTTTCCTACCGATTTGGTCCCAGAGGAGGCCATGTGTCTGGGGAAGTTGGATTTTTGTTTGTTTGTTTGTTTTTGTCTGTTTGTTTTGAAGATGGGAATAAAGCCACTTCCTGAGACGTGATGACTTGTGCCGCTCCCACCGCCGTGATGACGGCGAGCACTCACCCAGCGCCTACTCTGGGCCATAGAATTCATTTCATTCTCACAACAACTCTATGTGGCAGACACTTTCATTTTCCCCATTTTTCCGCAGGAGGTAACTGATTTGTTGAGAGACCTGAGTGACCTGAGCTAGTAAGCTGTGGACTGGATTTCAGACTGGGTGGACTGGCTGGTCACCCTGCAGTGTTAAATTGGGCATGGGACAGATGCTACAACTACAGGAAATCCACTTTTTCTCTAGGTGGTTTTTAAAGTGTGGAAAGGTGAGCATTAAAAGAGAGCTCTGCTGAGAGGAATTCAAGCTCATTAAATATTATTTTAAGATCAGAGTTCTCTCGATTCCAGACCATAGGGCTTAAAAGGGGAGGGCCCTTTGCCCAAGAACTTGGTAAGGCTTCAGGGGGAAACCCTCACTGATGGCACTTCCACCTTCTCCATGGGGAGAAGACCCACATTCTCCATGGTCTCTGGCTCGCCCCAACAATGAGCTGGCTACCTCTCTGCTTCTACCTGTGCTCTTCCCACGATCCCCTTGGGAACTGAAAATCCAGCCCAAGCTATGGCTTAGGCCTCCTTTACCCTTTACAGCCTCAGGCCCTGGCCAAGGTCAAGCAGAGTGAACAAAAGACTCGGGGACTCCGGGTTGACCCAGGGCTGGCAAGCCAGACTATAGTCCTTGTGACATTAGGAGATGTCTGCTGCTCAGCCTGAAATCTCAGCAGACCAAGCTAAGATGCCAGGCCAATCTAGCTGGAGCAGGCCCTTCGGGGGGCGGATTGCATCTGACTCCACAGAGCTCCGGGGAGTCTGCCACACGCTAGCCTCTTGAGCAATGGCAGCCAAAAGCACTGGTGAGTTCTCCACTTCTCAAAAAAATTATATAGTGTTATCATGAAATAGCCAGGATTCTGTTTCTGTCTCCTAATATGCTGAACTCATGTCTCAAAAAGATTATACAACTCAGGAGCCTAACAGAACTGATTCTCATTAAAAGAAGGAAAAGAAAAGGTCAATTTTTTAAAAAAAATAACATCATTACTAATTGGATCATCCATGTTTAAAACCAGGAGGGACAACAGATGGCTCCTAATCCAATTTCCTTGAAATACAATAGAAAAAAAAAATCCAGGACGACTGAATATGGTCCCCCGCCCGCCCAGTTAGGAGAAAAGCAGGCCCTTAGGGGTTTATAAATGCTGGATTTCTGACTCCTAGACCAGTGTTCTTACTACTGAACTGCTTTTATAAGCGGTCTGAGCAAGCTATTCCCAATAAAGTCATAGTCCACTGTCGTTTTCATTGAATTTGTTGGGGTGACACTGGTTAACAAAATCACACGGGTTTCAGGTGCACAATGCCACAACACATCAAGTGTGCAGTGTGTCGCGTGTTTAGTCCCCCTCCGTGACTACGGATCCTCCGCTCACCCTCCTCCACCTCTCCCCATCCTTGTCCCTCCACCAATCGCCACTCTGTTGTGGAGGATAAATGAGTTTTTTCTCTTTTTTAAAATTTCTTGCTCGATCCCTCCACCACCCCCACCCAATCTCTCCCAACAGCTGTGAGCCTGCTCTCTATCTATGAGTCTGTCTCTATTTGGCTTGTTAATTCATTTTGTTCATTAGATTCCACATATGAGTGAAATCATATGATACTTGTCTCTCTCTGACTGGCTTATTCACTTAGCATACTACTCTCCAGGTCCATCCGTGATGTTGCAAAAGGTAAGATGTCATTTTTTAATCCACTTATCTACTGATGGACACTTGGGCTACTTCCACATCTTGGCTATTCTAAATAATGCTGCAATGAGCATTATTTACATGTAGGACTGCATATGTTCTTTCAAATTAGTGTTTTGGGTCTCTCTGGATATATTCCCAGAAGTGGGATCGCTGGGTCAAAAAACGGTTCCATTTTTAATTTTTTGAGGTAACTCTACTCTGCTTTCCACAGTGCCTGCACCAGTCTGCATTCCCACCAACAGTGCACAAAGGTTCCCCTTTCTCCACATCCTCTCACTAGCACTTGTTTGTTGATTTATTGATGATAGCCATTCTGACAGGTGTGAGGTGATATCTCATTGTGGCTTTAATTTGCATCTGTCTGATAATTAGTGACATTCAGCATTTTTTCAAAGTCTTTTGGCCATCTGTCTGTCCTCTTTGGGGAAGTGTCTATTCAGGTTTTTTGCCCATTTTTTAATGGGATTTTTTTTTTTTTTTTAGTGTTGAGTTTTATAAATTCTTTATAAACTTTGGATATTAACCCCTTATAAGACATATTGGCAAATATGTTCTCCCATTTGGGTTGTCTTTTCAATTTTTTTTTTTTTGTGGTTTCCTCTGCTGTGCAAAAAATTATTAGTTTGATAGAGTCCCATTTGTTTTCTTTTTCTTTTGTTTCCCCTTGCCTGAGGTGATTATCAGAAAAAAATAGTGCTACAAGCAATGTCCAAGATTTTACTGCCTAGACTTCTTCCAGGATTTTTATGGTTTCACATCTAACATTTAAGTCTCTAATCCATTTTGAGTTTATTCTTGTGTGTGGTGTAAGAAAGTGGTCTAGGTTCATTTGTTTGCATGTATCTCTCCCATTTCCCCAACACCGTTCACTGCATAGACTGTCTTTACCCCATTGTCTGTTCTTGCCTCCTTTGTCAAATATTAACTGACTATAAAAATGTGGGTTTGTTTCTGGGCTTTTTATTCTGTTCCATTGATTTACATGCCCGTTCTTATGCCATAATCCCCAGTTGTAACGAGACATGAAGAAGACATTCTGTTCTTCATTTCTTTGATTGTTTGATGTGTGTGAACCCCAGAAGTTTCCATCTGGGAGTCTTTCTAGCTATTATAGCCCCTGTTGGCACCCGGGCCTGCCCGCCCAAAAGCCTGGCAGGCCTTCTTGCTGCTCCTACGTCACTCACCTCCATCCCCTGACGCCCATGTGATGGGCGCCTGCTGAAAGGCTCTATTGTTCAGCATCCACTTCTGAATGAGGCCAAAATCAAACTCGGTGGCCGAATCGCCTTTGGCTGCCCAGTGCAGACCATGAGTCTTGAGTGACTCAGCCTCTCCCGGAATTGCCCCAGAGGTGGGTGAGAGTTTAATGAGCAGAGAAAATAGTCATACACCATCATACCCAGAGAATTTCCTCCAGAATGTGTCCTGGGTGGCTTTCAACTGAACTATTTATCTCTTGGTACTCAGAAAGGAAATGCACCCCAACTCTTGGCAACTGGCTGTACCCCCTGACCTCTCCAAGGAGCATGGAGTGCCGTGGCCGCCGACACGGAGCCAATGGAGCATTTGGGTTGTTTCACAGAGTCTGAAGAGCCCTCGCCCCTGCCTTCTAGTGAGACAATGGGATTGGAGGAGGGGAGAAAGTGGGAAGAGTCTGTTTAGGCTCCTACTCCCTACCCTGGGTCCAACAGTCTTCCTGACAAAGAGCGTGTGTCCTAGGATTGTCACCTCAATGCACAATTCTGAAAGGCCAAGTGGTCTTCGGCGAGCAAGTCTCCAGGAAGATGGCTGAGGGAGAGAAACCCCAGGGTATGCCCCTGCATGTCACCCCAGCGATCGGGAAATCCTCTCTCTGGCCTAGCAGCCTTCACTTTCTCCTTTTTTGGACCATATCCCTTTCGCAGGTTGACTAGCACAAACCCAGGACGTGGCGAGTGAAATTAAAAAGCATCTCAGGAGACCACAGAGGGGTTTCCCTGTTGCAAGTAGAAGAAAAAAAGAAGAGGGTCCCACTTCGTTTCACAACGAGATTTTTTTCTGAGGTAGTTACAATGATTACATCACCTAATTCCCATATGGTTTTTGCTCAGGTGTGTAACCAGCATTTTGAAGAACTGATTAACTTTGACAGGTGACGAGACTAAGGATCAAGAGATTCGGAGACTCAAAAGCCTTATGGAATTTGAGTAAAATCCAGACCTCCACTCCGGTTTTTCGAGGTAGAATTTTCTCCCTTACCTGTGGAGCTGCCCTGTGCATCCTGGGTTGTCCACAGGCAAAGGGGAAAAGCGGCCGCACTCAGAGAGGAGAGTTATGATTTTCACGCTGTTTCTGCCTCCCCCCATGATGTCGGAGGCAGAGCCACAGTACTTAGAAAGGAAAGGCAGAGCTGCCCCAGTAAGAGCTGGAGTGAGGTGGAGGGGCAGACTCCAGACCCTGCACCCCCCTGCTCATTCTTGCCCAGCCCCCACCCCACCCCACCAATGGTTCTGACACTCTCCACAATGGTCTAGGAGACTCAGTGGAACACTCCAGAAACCACCACAGTAAGAGCCAATCAAAACAATGATAACCACCACTTAGCAAGGCCTGCCAAGTGCCAGCGGCTCCAAAGCATCTGGGGCCCTAAGAGGGTTAGTCACCCACGTGAGAGCTGTGGCAACTCAGGGTCAGAGTGTTAAGTATCACAATCAGCACAGGGCTCTGCAGCCCGAATGAAATGCACTGTGTAAAAGTGCTTTACAAGTGATACAGGCCTAGTACTATTATTTTGTGTTTCCCCCCTCTTGATCTCAGGAGTAAAAGTGCCTTGCAATTCACAGCTCTTCCTAAAGATCATCCGTCCCTGGTTCACTCTGTAAGGAGGAAATGGCAAAGTCTGAATTTCCAGTCTTATCCTACGGGGACTAGGGCTGGGTGACAGTGGGCTTGACAGAACTCACTGAATCAGAAACCGGGGGGATGCTGTTGTCCTGCAAGAGAGACGTGTGGGTGGAAGGGCGCAAAGGGCCACCGCATTCCCCGCGCAGCCCAGCTTCCCCCCGGTCTCGACTGTCTCCACCTTTGACTGTATCCTCTTGTCTATCACTTGTAGCATCTCCTCAAGTGAGAAAGAGAAGACTGTGGGGTTTCTGAAGCTCTGTTCTGTGTCGGACAGTAGCCTGGATGCCGTAACCGATGTTACACCACGGGATTCCCCCCAGCAGCTTTGCGAGGTCAGGGTACCACCCCCATTTTGCAGATGAAGTAAATGAGGTTCCAAGCACAACAGACCCAACATCCCACTGGAAAGTGGCAGAGCCAGGAGTCAAACCCTGAGATGAGACCTGGTCTGTGACATGAGCTGGCCAAGACTCAGTGTACCAAAGCCACACACGCCTCTCTGCTTACAGCAGACAGATTCTCACCCTGGGGGGTTGAAATGCAAGTGCACTGTGCAGTCAAGGATGTGGTTTGGACCCTCAAGCTCCTACAGATCCTAGAGCCAAGCCCCTGGCTGGGCTCCGAGTAATATCAACACTAATATAGCACCTACTGTGTGCAGGGGTCTGAGCTAGGTGCTTCACACTGATTTTCCCACTTAACCCCCACAATAACTATATGAGATGAGCACTGTTATTAGCATCAACTTTTTGTAGATAAGAAAACTGACGTTCAGAGAGGTGAAGACACCTGTCCAAGGCTGCACCTTTAGGAAGTCAGGCAGCCTGGCCTCTTCTCTCTTGGCTGCCACACATGAATGCTTCTTTCATTGCTTCACTTCCGGAGATTCCAGGTGATTGTAAAATAATGCCTCTTGCCAGATAGTTTGAGCACCCCTGGGTTAATATTTACCAGTGCCATGCAAATAGAGCTGGTGGATGGGAGATGCTTACTACTCTCTCCTCCAATGGGGCAACTAACAGACCAAGTGAGTTGAGGGGAATTTTACAGGAGTATCGGTCTTGCACTGGGACTTAAGAAGCCCGTGCCCTGGACAGGGCTGACCATCTCAGGAGCACACTCAGGTAAAGCTTAGTGAACGGATTAGATTTCTGCCTGGTCACCATAGTAGACAGCTCCCTCTGTGCTTACAGGGCAGACAGCCCTTAGGTTGATAGTTTTAACCTCATTCTGCCTTCATATCATTTCAATTCATAGGAGTGACAACCCCAGTGACACTCTGATGGGCACCAGGTGCCTTGCAACCCCCAGTGGCCTCTTTCTCTGTCATCTAAAAAAAATCTTATCTGAATGCAAGTAAGCAAGTATGCAAATTTTTCTAGGAATAGCCATGAGTTCCATGCGGTTTAGAAAGCAATGTCATTTATAAGCCTTGCTGCTTTGTCGCCAGGAGCCCTATACTTACAATTTACCTACAACCAATCCTGACCTATAGGTGGATGGAGACAGAACAAGAATCATGCCTTTAGGTTACCCCTTTCCTCTCCAAATACGTGAACTGATGTAGCTACAAAGTATTTACTTGCAACAAGGATTGCAAGTAACTAAGGAAAGTTACAGATTTCCACTGATTGTGAATTCACTCGGCTCACATTTCAACAACTCTGTCTCTCTCTTTCCCTCTCCCTCTCTCTATCAGGTGCGAACCTGAAGAGGTGTGTACGTGCGTGTGCGCATGCAAGAGGGGGGCTCTCTTCCCTGTCCAACCACCCACCCCTATTCATTCTTCAGATGCTTTTAAGAGCAACACAAATGTCTCAAAGCAGAAGCCCTACAAGGGGAGAGGCTGGATTGTGGAGACATTTTTAAAAATCTGGGCCAAAAATTTCCAGGATCAGTACAGTTCCAGTTGCCCTGTGAGCTAATAGCTTGTAATTCACACCTCTTCCTGAGCTTTCAATCTGTGAAATCTCATCAGTAACCACAGATGCCAGTCGCAAATGCCAGGCTCCAGAAAACTCATTTCCGACAAGCTTTTAAATCCTACTCAAGCCACAGGATTTGAACAAAAATCTTTACCATTTCATGTTCATCTGGAGTGGGCCAAACACAACTTCCTGCTTTTAAGGAGCAGGGCCCATGCAAAGATCCAGGAGGTTTAAAGATGAAGGAAGTTACAAATGGCCCTTCTGTGAAGTCGTCAAAGAAAATAAGGTCTTGAGTTTCCTTCAAATAAATGGTCATGAAACGTGGCCAAGGGACCGCACCTGGGGAAGGCCCAGGCTCCTTCCAGCACGGACATTTGAGAGGTGCTCTGGAAACATCAAGATGAGGACCATAGGGCCTCTTGCTGTGAAATTTGTGCCTCCCGAATTGCCATTAGTCCCCCGAGGCCATGGCGCAGATATCACTTCAACGCACCTTCTAGAAAAGGCAGATGTTACACATCAGACATGATCCTGGGTGCTGGGGAGATGTACAAGATTCCTGCCACCCTGCAAGAGTTTACATTCCAGGGTGGGGAGAGACATGGACAGAATGCAGGTGATGGTTAACACACAAATAAGGCAGTTTCAGGCAGTGATCGCGCCAGGCAGAAAACAAAAGATAACACTCTGAGAGAATGACGGGGGCTACCTTGCCAGGCAGGCTCTGTGGTTGGACACTCACTCTTCTGTGAACTTACGGGCATATTTTACTTCTTTTTTATGGGGCTTTTGGTCAGATCAGCTCGGATACACGGTGAAAGAAAATACTGCTCTCCACGCACATCCACACACACAGGTCAAATGGGATTTGGAATTCATTTTTGCCTTCCACGATCCATTAGAAGATGTCTTCAGAATTTGGACTTAGTAGGGTAAACAGGGAGACTTGGAAGGCCAAGCTTATGGCAGCTGAATGATCTGATTTCTGGAATAAGAGTTCCAATTGAGTCATAAGCTGGGTACAGAGTTGGTGGAATTGGGGTGCATCTGCCCTTTCTGGGTCCTGGCCTGAACTTGAAGGAGACAAGTCAGAATGACAGAGCAGCCCATCTGAGTGCTACTGTGGTTCACCCACGCACAGCCCTCTGAGTCTCCTGGCCACCGAGCATCTTCGGCATCCCTTACACTACAGTTGCTGGTAACTGGTGACTGGAGCGATTTACCCCCGTGGTACAGTGAGATGGTGGAGTGGCCATGCTCATACTCTCTCATATGACAGGGACTTGGGTTCAAGTCCCAGCTTGGGCTCTTGTGGAATGTTAGGCACGCCATGTTTTCTTAACCTTTAAGCCACAGTTTTTTCATAACCTTTAAGTCACAGTTTTTTCAAGTGAAGGTACAGCCTCTCTCATGAGATGCTTTGGGGATTTAAAGAGAAAACGCCCATGAAACACTTAGCAAAATACCTGACACTTAGAAAAATGCCTGGTATTGATAAATATGAGCCAATTAACTCAAAGATTAGAGTACATTTAAGGCAGCTTAAATATGAAGTGTCTCATATTCTGACTTAATTCTTGACTAACTGGCTGGCTACTTTCTGTATCATTGGTAACAGCTACTCAAGATAGCCAGTTAGGATCCAGGAACCTAACTATTCAGATACACAAGCTCTTACTCTACATAATATGTATTCATACTAGATAGATGCATGGATAGATGGATGGATAGACAGATGATAGACAGACTATCGATGTAGGAAGCAGCATTCTAGGAAGAAGCCTGTCTAAAGTGATACTAACCCATATAATCAAAGGGGGTTCCATTGGGACTATGCTTTATTCATCTTTATATCCCCAGTGCCATACTAGTCCCTACTTTGGAGCCCAACAGATGTGTCTTTGGTTTAGTGGGAAAAACACTAGGCTGAGTCCAGTGGCCTGGGCTCTAGTTCTGGACTTCTTATTGACGAGCTGTCAGTTTCTTCATCAGACCAGGGAGAAGTTGGATTTGATGATCTCTAGCTCGTTAGCCAATCTGGACCTCTGCCTCCATAAGGAGAAATCCACGTTTCTTGGTGATTTGTTCTCTCCACCCTCCAGAAAACCCTAGCAGCTCCCTCTTGCCTGCAGGGTTGTGGCATTGCACTGAGGAACCAAGGCTGAGGGTGTGATGAATGCCTCAAGGGGGCGGGGGGCTGGCCAATGAAAAGAAACAATAGACAAAACAAGAGCCTGTTAGCGGTATCCTGCTCTCAGATTACACCAAATAAACGCCTCCAGAGCAGGCAGGGGCTAGAACCTGTTCCATTAAAGCTGGCGGGAAAGAATGGTTTCAATTAAGAGGAAACCAACAGAATTGCTGATTTCCTTAGAGAGACTTCCCCTGAATTACTACAAGTCCTCAGTGCTCCCTGCAGTGAATTTCCGAGTCATGGGCCAACTCAAACAATTCTTCAGTCGTGAGACAATCCTAAAGTGATGCACTTCTAAGCAGTCCCCACCTGCACAATTGGAGACCAGATGCCCATCCGCAACTGGATCTCTCCAATCACTGGTGGTCTCAGGGGCTCCTCCTGTGCCCCTGCAGAGGAGAAAGGGAAGCTCCCTTCCTAAATTTAGAGAATTCCCAGTAGTCTGACATTGTTTCAACGCCCTTCACTTTCAAGGAGCAAGAAAAATCCTGATCATTAGGAAAAGGAGATGCCTTGATTTTCAAGGCCTCCAGTTCTGGGGATGGAAGAACAGAATTAACCCTGTAACGCTGCCTGGTAACTCTGGTGCCCTGTTAAAAAGGAAAGGAGAGCTCAGAATTGAACTACAATTCCACCCCATAAGAGCTGAACATTCGTAGGCACGTTACACTTCACCCTTATGAGTCTTCGTTTCTCAGCCTCTAAAATGGCTCTGAGGAAACTCAGTCATTCATTTATTCAATGGATATTTACTGTGTACCTCAAAGAGAACTTTACGGGAGTTAGATGATGTAAATCAAGCACCAGCATTGAGCTGGGTTCCTAACAGGAGCTTTAAAACTGTCAACCTTTTCCCTTCTCCCAAGGGAAGACAAAACTTTGGAAGACTGGCCACAGCTCCTCCAAGCGTACCCCTAGGTTCTGATTTATGATGTATTTATGCCATGAGAAATCACCTGCGCTTTGATCATCTTCCGTTTCAACCTGAACAGCAGTCTGCAACTACGCTCATGAAATTAAAAGCAAGATGAGAAGCTAACACAAATGCCAACACTCCTGTTCAAAGGTATAAAGGTCTTAGTCACTTCAGAGGTGGGGCTGGGAGTGGCCTGATCTTCCTTTCTTGAGAGGAGAGCAGAACTAAGCAGTTTAAGGCAATTAAAAGTATGTTTTGGAGATGAACACCCCAATGATGGATGGATGGACATTTTATGCCCTTAGTGCTGATCCTGCAGCCCCAAGCCAGAAGTCCCAGGCTTGGGTTTCTGGGGAGGAAGTGGGCCCTGGAAAACCCCCCAATTTCCAAAATAAGAAGGAAGCTACTACATTAAACTGCCCCTCATGGCCCTTCAATACTCTGAAGCCAGGAAACAGCACTGTAAAGAAACACTTCACCTGAGAGGGAGGAAAATACCATCTCCCCACCTTGGCCCCACCGCTGACTGCCAGGACCAGAGGCAGGAAGAGGCTGATCCTGCTGAGACAAGCAGCCTGGGAAATCCACTGACATTGTGCAAGTAAAGACAGGACCTGGGGCTCGTTTCCCCATTCGCTTTCACGAGCTAATGCAATAGCCCAGGTTTCCGGAGCAACGCATGCTGCTTTATCTGCTCAGCAGCATTTGTTCCAGTTAGCACACGTGGGTGTCAGCACGCTGGTGCACCCTGCCTGCCTTATGAAATGAGATTTCATTGGCTAATGTTTTGCCCAGAAATGGAATGAAAATCGCCCAAAGGCAGCTGAAAACATTTCTCAAGTGCAGCAGGAACAAAGTCCGGTCTGACGCTGACCAGGGAGGTCCCACATCTAATAATAACAGTGATCATAATGGTTACTGATGAACACTTGCTCCATGGCACTCACTTTGTCAAGAGTTTCACGCACATGATCACAGGAGTCTGCATGCAGCCCTGCAGGTAGGTATCATTACTCTATTGTAAAGATGAGAAAAATGAGGCTCAGAGATGTTCGTTGCTTCAACCGCGTAATTGATGAGTGGCAGGACTCGAACCCAAGTCTCACCTCAGGCTCCACACTTTCTGAGTGCTGGAGACACTAGACCCAACCCGCCCCTCCACTTGTGCAATTCTGACAGCCTGGGCTTAGCCCAGAGACTGAACCATGTGGACTTCAGGAACATTCTCAAATCTAGTCTTCAGAAGAAGCTAGGAAACCTGGCTTTGAGAGACACTGTTCCCCGATGGCCTGTTGGAAGTGACGCCTGTTTCTGAATGTGTTCCAGGGGGTGTGGGAATCTCATTTGGAGAAGAAACCAAATGAGTTTTCCAGGGGGTGTGGGAATCTCATTTGGAGAAGAAACCAAAGGTTTTAACAATGCAAACAATTCAGAATACAAGAGTGGCTGTTGATATTAGCCTCCAAACAATGTAAAGAACAGGATGCTAGAACAGATAATGGGGTGCTTTTCCTATACCCTAGGAAACAGTTCTTCTGGAAGGCTGGGAATTATCTGATGAGGTTTGTTTGCAGCAGAGTTTCCCTAAACACGTCCCAGAAGGGAGTCACAGGAAGCCCATCCCTCTACACCCAGCAGTCAGAGCCTCAAGTACTCAAGGCCTGCATCCCCAAACCTTGGCCGGTCTTTCCTATCCCTCACAGAAAGGTTTCCTCCTCGTCTGTCCCACCCATCCAGAGAGGTCAGGCATTGTACATCTTCAGCTTCCCTTGGGGTCCTTGCAAGAAACCACAGAAGAGATTGTTTCCTACGTGATGCCAAAGGAGAAGGGATGGGAGCAGGGTGGAGCACAGCCACAAAGAGCAAGGGGAGAGTGAGAGAAGGCAAGGCCTGCTAGCTGAGCCTCATTTGCTTTTTAGGCACTTATCTCTTATTCTAATAGGACAGGATAGGATAGGATAGAATTTTTAAAAAGTTTTTTTTTTTTTAAGTTGAATTTGGAGACCACAGCCAGAATCCACCATACTAAGTCGCAGTCTCACAAAACCAACCCAACATTAAATGAACACACGCCCTCAGAAAAGATGGTAGCAGTTTCAACTTCATTATTTCAGTTTCATTCAGTGTAAATTCATTCAGTTTCATTCAGTACATTTCATGTACTGGGCACCATTCTAGGCACCAGGACCAGGGCATTGGACAAGGCAGGCAAGGCCACTGTCCCAGGGGAAGTTATGGTCCAGGGGAGCAGACAGACATTCCACAAGTCGACAACACAGCATGATAAATGTGACAAAGTACAAGGTGGCTTTTTCCCCAAGACTTTTGCTGTCCGCAAGCGATGCCTCCCCAAGGCAATGTCGTTTCAACTGAGCACAGAAGGGATGGATTGGGAAATAGCAAGTCAGTCTTATAACCAGCAAACCTCATGGTCAGGAAATTCACCCTCAGAATAAAACATAAGTCATTTTGGTTTAATAGAATCCATTTCCTCTAGCTCGTTCATCATTAGATTCTGAAAAGAAGCAGTCCCCTTCCTGTGGAAGAAACAGTCACACACTAGAGGTCTACATTAAATATCCCTTGGGCTCATCTTCCCTGCATGCACTCATAATAAATCTTTTAATGGTGTTTAGGTGGGGAAAAAAGGAATGGAAAACAAATTTTAAAACCCTGCTGTTTCTCCCCATGCTGTTCAGTTCCTTAGCTAACGACATAGCGGCAGGGGACTGGCCCAGAAAAGCCTCCTGTTCATCTCTGGGCTTATTAAAAACTGTTAGGATGATGGACCCTTATGAAAGAGCAATTATTAATATAAAATTCAACAGTCCGTTCTAGACTCCCTGAAAGCAAGTCAGGTCCATCAGGAGCCAACGTAGTTTGGTGACGTGGTCATCAGCTTTGGGGGGTGAAGAACTAGGGTTCAGATCCTGAATCTGCACCAATTAGCTATATGACCTTGGGAAAGCCATTAAATTTCTCTTCTGTATAGGAGGATAACAACGCTAACCATGAATGGGTTAATGCGAGGGATGGATTAGAGAACGGAGCTGAAAACGCTTCATGCGTGTTAAAACACGCTGGGAGCAGTTATAGAAAAAAGAAGTCAGCTATGTGCCTTGGGGGTCATCGTCTCGTAATTTACAGGCAGAGATGCTTGTCCAAGGTCACAGTAATTCTTTTTTAATGAAGCACTACAGATTAGTGGTCCTCATGCATGATGTGGCTCCAGCAGTGCTGAGATGAGCTGCAATAGTGAATTTCGAATATAGAATGCTCGAGTGTGCAACAGACTGACTATTTCCTGTAAATTTTAACTGATTTAAAGTTATTTTCAGATACGATCTTGTTGGGAAGAGAAAAGGATAAAATTATAGGCATTCTGATTGAGTAAAAGCCACAGATCACCTAAGCCTCAGACTGCTGTGTCCCCCAAGTGAACCCTGTTCATGAGGTGTGTCTTCTCAGAAGCCAGAGGGTGTGGCTTAGGAACACATGAACTTAGCTTTGTCTCTCTTTTTCTTTAGCTTGTATAGCATCTCAAACCACAATTCTACCATACAGGTGGACACCTTTTAGGACCTTACTGACAGTAACAGACAATTTTACCAATGCAACGAAGTTCTTCTAACTGAACCCCGATTTTTTTAGAGTCCCAAACTTATGCTTAAAGGGAGGTGAGGTCCCAACTCCCAGCTCCAGTGGGTGGATCCTGACTGGTCTTGGTCAAGCACTGTGGTCAGCATACCCGTAGCCAATGATCGGTTTGGTATGGGCATTCCATGGAACGTGACCTACTTCTTCCAGTGGGAAATAAAGGGAAGTCAATTCTGCAAAAGGAGTTCTGGAAAAGCTATTCTTCCCTTTTTAAGACAAGATGTTTGGAAATAAGCTTTCCTTCTTCTGGTGCTGGACATTGTTTTCTTTTTTTCATAGGATGCCTGGAAGTGTGGAAGTCAATATGAGACCACGAAGGGGTCTAACCTGCAGGAAGGCGCTGGGGGTGGCAAAAAACTGCAAGAAAACTGGGTCTTCGATAAACTGAGTTCCTGGAGTTGTTCTGCCTCCATACTTCTTGTTGTGGACAAATGTCATTTTGTAAGGGTCAGTTGCTCTGTTACTTACAGAGATATTCATCTGGCGTGCTCTGATATGGGTACACCAAGAAAAATGTGACAGATAACAATTACATGAGGCACGCATCACCATTTGATGCACAGATGGGTTGTAGCTTATGTTCAATCGTGAGAGCTGTAACTCCATCCCTATCTCTCCTATCCAAGAAAGCACATCTGAGTAAACAGATAATACATCATCATTGGGGGATAACCTTGAATCTGCTCTCATTTATAAGACATGGTTGTTTATAGCTGGTCATTTGAATTAGCTGGAGCCTGTACTCTACCAACTGATAAATATTGTTGTTATTATCTATGCTTTCATCTGAAAGCATCTTACATGATGGTTTTTGTTTTCTCACCACATCTGTCCCACTCTCCTGAGAGAGTCCACTCTGGTCATCTCTAAGTAATTACCCCCAACCAGAGAGATAAAAGAATGAGGCCCTTGTAACCAAGCGGTTGGACAGCCACATCCCAGGGTTCTTGCCTGTTCCTCCTGCCTGGACCCAATAGATGCGGCTGCGTGACTGCTAGAAGTCACCCTGCAAACCACCCCCTGCGCCCATACACTCCAGCCACCCACATGCTCAAAACAAGACCAAGAAACTTCCAGTAACATGGATGAGATAGGACCCTAAACAAAGACTGAATGCTAAAGATTCCTAAGTAAATTACGAATTTCCTCCATGGCTTAAAATAACTCTGACATCACATGACACATCGTTCCCCAGAGTTTAGGTTCCTTTGCTGCCCCAACATGTGCTTCTAAAAGTCTGAGTCAGCTTGGAAATTTCCATGGTTCTCTTCGCACTGCTGTCTGTTGCAGGACGGACATAACAAGGCAGGTGCTTCCAGAACTTCGAGGAGCGGAGCTTTCTTTTCTCGCCCTCTTACCCAGAAGACCCATGTGTGACGTGGCAGAAGAGGCCCCGAGGTGGCTGGATTTGCTGAGGAGCTTTGACCCCACCCACCAGACTGTCCCCAGGTTGTTGAGAGCTGCTGGGGTTGAGAAGTCCAAGGAGCGGTGCCTCCCCTCCCGCTCCCCCCACCTCCCCAGCACGGGACTGTGGGGATCTAGCACACGTAATTACTGCTGTTAGTTCTACAGGCCTGGAGAAGCCTTCCCTGGTGCTCTGGATCAGGTGAGGTCTCCTATTATACGCTCTCTCAAGATCCTGGGTTCCTCCTTACCGGCATGTACCTCAAGTGTAATTAAATAAGAGCATAATGAGTTGTTTACTGTCTGTCTTCCCAGGTGGACTGTAAGTTCCATGAGAGCAGAAACCAAGTCTCTCTTGTTTAAAGTTTAACGCCTAGCGCCTGGCAGAACACCAGGTACATCTTCTTAGCATTCAGTGAGTATGTGTTGAGTAAACAAATGAATCCTTTGAAAACCATTGATTGTTGACCTGACTCACAGAATTGCTGAGAGGGGGTTAGAAAAAGCCAGGCCAGTTTATGCCAGACCTTCTGGGTTTAAAATGCTCATTAAGTCAAAACGGATCCAAACAAACACCAAATATGGGGATATACCAGGAACTGAATAGGAAGCTCCAGCAGAATACCTACGATGTAGGGTCCACCTACACTGCTTCCTATTGTGCTACGAAAACAACCAGTATGGTTTCATCTTCCTCTCTTTGTCATTCCAAGTCTTCTTGCCCCCGTCCTCCCATTGTCCTCTTGTTTGGTGCCCTTTCTTCTATCATCTCAAAGGGTGAAAGGCCACTGGACTAAGAGTCAAAAGACCAAGGTTTTGACTCTAGTTGCATGACCTTGGGTAAGTCACTTGCAGTCTTTGAGATGACCTTCCCTTATCTGTTCAATATAACCAGTAGGCTATGGAATTGCTAGCACCCTTTTGCATTCCGGCATGCCATCATCTGATGGCTTTTTGTCACCAGTCCAGGATAACTTGTCACTTATGGTCTTTTTCCTCTTCCATCCCTTTGGATCTATACTTTGGTGCTCTTGTAGGGAGGGGCCCAGCTCAGCCTACACCCTCCTAAACCCTAACAAAGCATCCAGAAACCCTCCCTTCTTTGCCTCTAGCACTTTCATTGAGCTACCCCAACAAGGACATTGTGACTGAACTTGGCAGGGTACCCGGATCCCTTGCTGGCCGGACAGAATCTGCCTGCTTCAGGAAATGGCACAACCAAGAAGCCCAAGCACATACCAGGTCCTCCTCGATAAGCACTGCCCAGGAGGGGTGGCAGCTCGGAGGAGACTGGTGAGCATTCCAAAGAATACAATTTCAACGATTGGGGTCAACCAGCAACAGGAGACAGAGATAAAGGAGAAAGTTACCTTAGGGAATAATAGGACCTTGTAGTTCTACATCACGTGCTTCTCCCGACCAGCACAAAACACTTTCACACCAACAGGCAAAGGTGGAGAGGTCTAGGGGAGGCAGAGGGATTATTTCCCAGGTGGTTCACGGTGTATTGAAGCATTAGACAGATAAAGCCAGTAGCCCAAGGTCACACAATTAGGCTTTGACGGGTGGGAATTAGAGCAGAGTGTCCTAATCTCACCCGGTGGTTATTTCTCGTCAATTCCTGATGGAGCCTTTTGTTTATGCCTTGGTTCTGTCTTATCTTACCTGCCCAGGTAGTGGGCTTGCTTTTTCCCTTGGGGATGAGTAGTGGGAAACTTGAGCAGCCCACAGTGGGCTGGCCAGTCTGAGTTCAGAATCCAGCTTTCTTGGCTTGGATGCTACCAGAGGGACCCGTGGGGCCAGTCTGTGGAATGCCGCTGCCTGTCTGCTTTTGGGAGGCACAGAAGAGCCCCGAGTGGCAGCTGAGAATGCAGAGGCTCCAGGGCTGATAAAAGTTGTAATTAACGTGCATGTACAACCCTTTCATCTTCAAAGGCTTCATTCACATCAGCTCGTAATTCCTCCTATCACCGCTATGGGTGAGGCATCATTTTTGTCCTCTCAGTTTGCAGATGGAGGAGCTGATGTGGAGAAGGGGCCTTTTGCCAAGAAGTCTGGCCCTTATTCACACAGAGGAGATTCCTGGCTTCCAACATCTAACTTCAATTGGGGTGGTGGAAAAACACAGTGGGAATCAATCATAAGAGAAGGCTCAGGCAACTTCACTCCTCTGGGTAGGAGACTGCATTTAATATTGTTCCAGAAGGAAGCAGAGTCTACAGTACGGCTACCTGACTAGATTTGAGCAGCTAAACTCCCCGAGGTAGACACAACTGTCAACACACAAACTAGAGGAGCCCGCTGTTCTCTATGGTAATCCTCATGTGACCTGTGGGATCAAATCCTCTATATGGTGCCTGTGGCAGACATCACTAATGGATCACAGAATTGTCTGTGGCTGAGCCAAAGTTTGGCTTCTTAGCAGAGCCCCCTAGGCAGCCTCTTCTAACCAATGGGCCATGTGACATGGGCTGAAATCTATTTGCTGCTGCTGCTGCTGCTGTGGGACTTGTTTAGGATTCTCCTAACTTGCCACTGTCCAATCAGGCAAAGTTGCCCAAGTTCTATGTCAGCCAATGTTGGAGCTGGCCTGCTTCTGAGCTCTGTGTAGCACTGTCTGAAGAGGGTGTCATGAGAACTTCTCTGGGACAGAAGAATTGGATCTTGTAAGACGGAGCCAGTGTTACCTGATCATCTGGAATCTGTCCAACCTCCTCCTTCACTGTTCTTCAATACAGACTCTTATTCAGACAGGCCGAGCCCTCTCCTGACCCCAGGCAAGCCATACTTAATTCCTCCGTTTGGAACTTTTCAGCTGTTCCTCTCTCCTCTCTCTGCCCATCTTTTCACCTACACTCATCTCATCCTCAAATTCCGCTCCACCCATGACACTATCTCACACAATTGCTGCTCACGGAAGTATCTGCTTCCCTTCATCCACAGGCACTTGGTGACATGTAATCTCGTGTGGTTCTTTCATCCATTTTTCTCCCACCCAAAAATCAAATCTTCTACTTCCCTCACTTGTTTCCATAGCGACAATCCCAGAGTACTGTTCAATGAATTGAACTGGTGAGTTCGTCACCACTTCACAAGCAGGGAAACGGAGGCGACCAGTAAGGGAAGAACTGCACTGTGACTGAAACAGAGCAACACTACATCTCTGCTGGCTGCCTGCGAGTTCTCACTTCTCCTAGAAGGCTGTGTCTGCGGGACTGGCTGGAGATACGGACGACTGAACCGTGTCCAGCCACCAGGGAGAGCCCTGCGTGGGACGTGAGAACTGAACCCTTCTGCTATTTTATTTCAACCTCTGGTCGGCGGATTCCAGACGGATCTGAGATGGGCACACCCAGGATGGACAGCAATCTGACTAGGGACTCCGAGTGACCGACGGCAGGCCGGAACCCCAACACGGGATTTAGTCTCTGACCAGTTTTGGCACACTCCTAAGTAACGCAGTCTTTATGACTTCCTTATTATTTCTCTTTTTTTTTTTTTTCCTGAGCAAGAGTGTCTGGTTTCATGGAAAGGAAAGACATGTCTTAGTGAGAATCTAGAACGTTCTCAGTACAAGCAGCAACTTACCATCTCAAAGGCCTGCCTTGCTCAGTGCCCGTGTGTGTGTGTGTGTTCTTTTGTTTCACTTGCTCATTTTTAGATTCCTAAGGCCACCCACAGGACACTAATGCTCACCCTCTCAGCACTAGTTTGGTTGAATATTGTGGTTAACTTGCACTGTCGTGTTGCAGAGTTCCCTTAAGGGAAGCTGAGGAATCCAAGATGCTCCCGGAGCTTTGAAAGTCAAGGACACAGTCTTTTCTCCTCTTCAGGGGTTAGCTTCTGTGGCCACTTGAAGCAACATTTTCTAAAGTGGAGTTTAAAACAACAGGTGTTACCTCCGGATCCTGAGGGTAGTCTAAGCAGTGGCTTCCTGTACTTGTAGCTGTGTGACTGAGACTGTTGGTAACCTCTCCAGCCTTAGCTGTTTCCTCTGCCCACGCCTAAGCGGCTGGGAGGCTTCAGTGGAGTCCCCTGAGCAAAGTACCTTGTCCCCAGGAGTCATTCTTGCCCACTGGAGTTCAGGGTAAAACTGAGTCCATACGCTTGTTTCCGACATGGATTAATAATTCACTTCTGACATTTGATACAAACCAGGCATGCCCTTTTCTGGCACTGCATTATACTCATGTTATTCTTTCCACTAAGTTTTGTGAGGGTTCGGTGTTCGTTGGCCCACACAGTGGCAAATTTATAGAACATGAGGCCTGCAAAGGACTTTACAGATCAACGAGAATCCAGCCCTCTCATTTTACACATGGAAAAGTAGAGGCAAATGGGGTGAAAAGATTTGCTCAGCATCACACTGTGAATCAATAACAGAGAGGAACTAAAATATAATGGCCATTTCTATTCCTGAAACACTTTCTATGTGCTAGACAGTCAGTTCTATGTGCTAAACATTGTTCTAGAACTTCACATGGGCAACTGCCTGACCCCAAGCTGCTCTTAAGTGGCAGACAGGGGACTTCACCCGAGATCTGTCTGGTTTAAGTGTCCTTCTACACAACCATCTTCTAAAGCCAAACCTCCTCATTCCTGTTCCTCCCCGCTCAACATCTGGTGGTCTTTGGTATGGAGGGTTATTAAACCATCGAAAGAAACAACTTCCCTTTTTTTTCCTTTTTAAACACATAACGCAAAAGCCAACATCTTTTCCCTGAGTGTCACTGAGAACAAGATTTTGAAGTTTGGGCCGGACTGGAAGTAAGTGCTGGGACATAGAGGCAGACAGACCTATAGGAAATTGAGATTTCTGCTCTACTGGACAAAATCTAGTAAGCCTTAAACTTCCCCTGCCTTGCTTGACAAGTCAAACCTCAAGGAAGATACTCTCAAATTGGAGACTGTGCAGAGAAAAGCAATTTCAAGGAGGTTAGAGGGCCACTACAAGAGGCACTAGAAAAATTAAAATAAAAAGGTTTTACAGATCAGAATTTCTTAAAGGATGAAAAAGAATTAGGCCCTTTAAAATCACCAAAGATAACTGATAAACAAGTCTTTGCCAGCCAAGTGTAGACATTTCATTCACTTAGCCAGCCACCCAAATATTTAGTGAGCACCTACTATACGTGGGAAACTGTGCTGACAGCTGAGGACTAGAGAGATACAGAAATGTATAGAGAGCTTATATGTTCACGGACGAAAGAGAACAGATCGCCAAAACACAGCTTAGAGGCATTCCCTGAACTTTGTTTTAGGGTTTTTATGAAACCTTAGGGAGAAACAACTACGAAAAAATAGGGAAAGTAGAAGTCACTCTAGGAAGTCTAGAGGGATGTACCTGACCTCTAAGGCTGACATTGGAAAGACAGCTAGTTCCATCCCCAAGCATCCACTGCAAAGACAAACTTCTGGGCAGGAGACATCAATGGCAGCGTTACTTCCCCCTCCAAAATTCTGTCTGCATCTGCGTGATTAGCACTCTTGCGGTTGCCCTTGCCCGCCCTTTCAGGGAAGTGGTGGCTCTGGGGCTAATTCTGCCACATCAGCTGGTCTCCTGCAGGCTGCGAGATGATGCTCAGCTCTGCTGGATTCGGCTTCTTGGATTGCACACATGCAGAAATGGCAACCACCATGACTGGTATGTAGTAGATGCTCACTTATTTAAGATGTTTGGAGTGTGTGAAGACTGGGGCTAGGGGCCTGAGCAGAAACAACCCCCTAGGCCAGAGGCAGGACCCCAGGTGTTGACTGTGTGGATGGTATTTTCTCTCTGGCACCTCAATTTGCAGAATAGTGACCACGTGTGGAGAAGTTTGATCATCATCACTCCAATATCTTGGCAGGTTCTCTTTGAATGAGGGAATAGAACACAGGTGGCAAACACAAGGCCCGAGGGCTGAATCCAGCCCTCCACCTTGTTTTATCCAGCCTAGCACCTTGTTTCTACCCAACGGCAGCACCAAGCTCTCACTTAACAGTTAAGGAATAGTTACATTTACACAGTGCTAAAATTACATCCGGCCCTTTGAAGGCAACCACAAGGCTGATGTGGCCCCTGGTGAAAATGACTTTGACACCCCTGGAATAGAAGATGCTGCCAGGATCCATGATTGGTGTGTGGGTTCTCCTAGAAGGCACTGCAGCCCTGCTCAAGTGCAAAGAGATGCACTGAAATTGAGACAGATGGATAACCTTGGATGAATCTCTGTCTCCAGGCCAAAACCACCTCCCCAAGCAATGGTCACCTGCTGGGCCAAACAGAAGCCAGGCTGTCTGGTTGGGCTAGGGCTGGTAAAAGGAGCTATAGTCCACTTCCAGCAGCAGCTCAATTCCTTGTGTCCAGGTGAGTGTAGCCTGATTCCTGGCAGCCTCCTCTCTGGGTTTCCCTCCCTCCCTCATCGGTGCTAAGTGGCAGGAAAAGAGAGTCCTGGCACCATGTATCCTTACGCTGAGGGCAAACATTTTACTGCTGTTTGGCTCACTCCCACTTTGTCCAATCAAAGGCCACAGTCCTAGGTGATGGAGAAATATCAATCAGCAACCTTCTTCTTTCATGCAGGCAACAAGTAATGATGTGATAATGAGAAAACAGTTCAATCCACTATCCCTTTCAGACCAACATTCTCCACAACTTCCCGTCACACAGAAGAGAATAGAACTTCTATCCCGGGAATGGAATGAATGAGCCACTCAGAGTATGAATGGAAAGAAGTTTCCATTACAACTTCCTTTTCATTTTTGAAGTCCCAAGCCCCTCCTCTGACATCGTGTGTAAAAAGGAGGGCAAAACCAGCTCCGTGAACATCAGTACTCAGCCCATACTCAATTCCCAAATGCGGTTCATGAAAACAACCACAATGCTACCAGGTACCATCCCTCGAGTTTCTGGGGGTGTCCTGCCATCTCGATATACTAAGGGATGCATGATAATGTACTTACTAAGCACACGAGCCTGGTAGCCAGACCGTCTGGGTTTGAATCCCAGCTCCATCATTTACCAGCCCTGAGGCCTTGGGCAATTTACCTAATTTGTCTATACCTCAGTTTTCTCATAAGCAAAAGAGGGATAAAATAGCACTCCTTCATAGGTTAGTGTATGAATTAAACAAGTCAGTATATAGGAATATACTAGTATATAGGAATACAAGTTAGCATGTAGGGCTATAGCAAACAAGTTAGTATAAGGAAACAATTAGAGTGTTCCTGGCACATGGCTAGCACTCTATAAGTGTTTGCTATTATTACTAATATTGATGGTGGCTTCTCAGAAACATACAACTAGCTGCAAAAAAGCAAGTGCAAAAGATACATGAGCTCTAACTCTGAAGAAAGGTTGAGGGGAAGAAAGATAAACTTTCAGGCACCATCAAAAGAGAGCAGCAATGACACCCCAGCAAATGACCACATTGCTGTTCTATGTGAATAATCTCTCTCCCCCACTGGAGTTTTGCAATTAACCTTTACTCTCAGAAGCTGAAGACTCAAGGAAGATTTTTGGGACTTGAATTTTGCAAATTACCTCCTTGGTGACTCAGCTCCTTTCCACCCACCTGGGTCCTATCTGCCC
This sequence comes from Glossophaga mutica, assembly GCA_039655065.1. Classification (NCBI taxonomy): domain Eukaryota; kingdom Metazoa; phylum Chordata; class Mammalia; order Chiroptera; family Phyllostomidae; genus Glossophaga; species Glossophaga mutica. The sequence continues at coordinate 22,040,007 of CM077308.1, forward strand.
ACACTTGCACTTAGGAGGGGCACTTCCCTCAGGAGGACACACCCAGACAGGCAGTGCACCCCAAACTTGGGTCACAAGGTCCTGTTCTTCCACAATATCCATCCCCATTCTGCGTTTGACTCCCTGTCTCCAAGTCTCCCTGGGCAGGTGGTCCATGGGTAGGCGGGGCCTGCCCCCAAGGTGGGCCCCTTCAGACTCAGCAAGCTCCGTGCAGTGGAGCCAAGGTTTCGTCACTGCTAGTGCGGCTCCCCATCTTTCCGGAGACTTGCACCTTAAGTAGCTACAGGAGACCCAGAGAGAAGGCAAGGGTCCTTTGTGAAGCTCTTCTGCTTCTCTCTCAGCTGCTACCACCTTCCAACAAGGGGGCTGGACAGGTGCAGGTCTCTCATGCAAGGAGTCAAACTTCCAGTAAGCCTCTCCAAAATAACCAGACTTCTAAGCAGGTGGCTGCTGGGCAGTGCTTTATTTTAAGGCTTAAATTTGGGGGTTGGTGTCATCATCCTGCCTGGTTTCCCACTCCATTCTCGGCTCAGGAATCTAGTGACCCGGTCCTTAGACAGACACCCCAGCCACAGCAAGTAGCCAGCAAAGCCACAAACAGGTAGGTGAGCTCCCTCTTTGGGCAGACCAAACTCAAGCCCTGTGATGGACAGCTGGCCAGCCAAGCGCCTTCCTCGGGCCGGCTCTAAGCAAGACCGCCATCACTGTGGTTATCAGATAACATAAATGTGTTTGCACCTTAGGTGTACAGGTATACTATCCAATATATACAGATAGAGTTATTTCTATATTTTAGACATTCATTTCAGTTCAACAGTTACTGGTAACAACTATGGGCTGGCACTGAGATCTAGAACCACGAAAATGAGTGAAATACAACCTCTGAGGTCAGGGGGCTCCCACAATACTGCAGAAGACTGATAGAGAAGATATAGGAAGTTTGAGGGTTTTCCCCTTTGAGGAGGGTAAAAGTCACTAGCACCCCTTGGCTCCCAAAGCTAAAAAGGCCTTCCTGCATGATTTTACTGTGAAGTTTGAGGCTAATTAACTGGAGGCCTAAGGGATTCAGATACCACATTGTCAGAGATGAGGTTACTGGGTTGGCTGCCTTCCTGTTACTCCATGGAATCTCAACTGGGGGCAACTTTAACACCAACACCCCCGCTCCTGCCAATCTGGCACTGTCCGGAGGCACTTTTTATTGTCATAGTTGGAGTAGAGGGATGCACATGGCCAGAATCCAGCACGTGGTAGCCAGAGATACAGAGTCAGCCATCATCCGGGAAACCCTGTACTAGACTGTGAGCTACGCAGAGGTGAGGGCTGCCCCTCCTGGCAATGACCTCTCCTGTCCTAACTTCCAGTGTGCTGAGCAGGTAGCGCATAAACACTTGTTGAGTATATTTTCTAGTTAATTAATTATTTGAGAGTGGGTAGATTATCAGCAAGGTAATAGAAATAATGCACGCCCTTTTCTCACCCCCTCTTCTTCATATATTCAAATCCTACCTTCAGCCCTGGCTGGGTAGCTCAGTTGGGTAGAGCATCGTCCCGATATACCAAGGTCGCAGATTCGATCCCGGATCAGGACACATATAAGAATCAATCAATAAATGCATAAATAAGTGGAACAACCAATCTCTCTTTCTTTTCCTCTCTCTCTAAAATCAATCAATAAAAATTTTTTAAGTATAAAATATTAATAAAATAAATAAATAGTTAAATCCCATTTTGTCCGTATTTCCCCCTTGTCTCTGTCATGGATTCCTCCAGTCCTCCTGGCTGTACCTCTGCTTAGCAATCTTATTCTCCTTACCCTCTAAGTTGGTCAGGCTGTCACTCAACTGCACTACGTTATACATGTAGAATCATAAAGTCCTTGAACGCAAGGCCTACATCCCGTACATTTAGATCACCAGAGTAGTCGACACAGTGTGGGACCCACAGAAAACACCTTATTAACCAGTCACACCCACATTATATGTGCTCAGATGCGTATAGACTTACAGCCACACCCATGGGTGTATGTCCACTGCTAACAAGCAAGAACCAGATATGTGGCGTTTCCTAGCACTTCGCATATTGGGGTGATCAAGAAATGGAGAACAGAGGAAACAACACTAAATATTTCTCTCCAAAGTCGACATTTTTGGAACCAAACATCAATTTAATCAGCTGCTAGACTGATTAAGGAATTGTGGAGATATGAATTCCTTCATGCAAAAAGTCTTGCTAAGTTTTTGACTTCTAATCACACCACGCCATGCATTTATTTGTAGAAAAATATATAAATATTTAGTCCAAGTATACAGTACATGTCACCTGGTAGAGTATTTGCATATTTGAACTCCCAACTCTCCTAGAAAGTCTGGAATGCACAGCCACAGTGTCCATGCCAGGCCAAGTTCACAAACACGAACTTCAAAAAGCACCCTCTCCTGATCCTGAAAATTGGGCTGGCTTCCCACACCCTTGTTGGCCAGCTTATGGGGAGTACACATTTAAGGCAAATTTCAACTTCCTAAGTAAGCAAAAAGTGGGGTTTAAATGAAAGGTAGGAAGCACTAACCTACCCTGCTAATTCTAAAGAACATTTGTGTGCTTCCCATTTAAGTGGCAACACAAAGGAAATTGAGTCATCCGTTTCTTTCCGTGCAAAACCCCAGAATTTCTCTGAGGCAGAAAAGATCCCCTTTGTGAACTGCGCTTTGTCTGGCAGCATCTGCACCTGCTTCACTCATTCTTTATGAGAGCCACTTCCCGTTTAGGCTCTGGGTGGAGTCCACTAAACCAGCAGTGCTGGGGAAACACAACTTCAGCCCCCATCTCAGCCCCATCCCCAGCCCCAGCCCCAGCCCCAGCCCCAGCCCCAGCCAGGACTTTCTGCTGTGGAGGCCCAGCTTACCTCCTACCCGCTCTGCTCTGTCAGGGGACCCCAGCCTGGTACCACCTGATGTCACAGGCTGATCGGCAATCTCACTTGGGTGGCCACGTGTACCTGGAGCTCCACGCTAGCTTTCCGTTCCAGACCCTTGACTGGGGACATCCTGGGTCCTTAAGACCTCCCCTTCCTGAGGCTCATACAACCTGCTAAACGCTGTGGGTTTCCAAAGAGCATGTGTTGAGGGGACTCCCTGGGTCAATGCACCTAAGTGCTTGCAGGTCCATGTGAGAGGCTCTGCAGGCAGGGCCTATTCCTCAATTTTCACACAGAGGGCATTGTCCTAACTTGTCTCTGAGACAAGGAGCAGCCTCTCCCTTTTTTCCAAGCCTGCAAATGAGAGCTTGTCTAGAAGGGCAGCTCTGATAATGTCATGGACTTATTTTAGTGATAAATATATAATTAGGTTAGCATTTCTTGACAGCTGCGGCCAAACCTGAGGAGACCCAGGCCAGAGCAGGAAGAGCCCCACAGCCTGCTGCGTGCGAGGGAAGACACTCAGGCGGGGCAGCCCGTTAGCTGGCCATAGGGATGGAGGGAAGGGTGGGAGACCACACCCAATTTACAAAGTCCGCCAGAGGCAAAGTAATGGATCAAAGTAGCACAGGCTTTGGAGTCTAACATGGGGGATGTTAGACAACAGGGAACCCCAACTCCACCACTTACTAGCTGTGTGTCTTTGTGACAGTCATGCCATCTCCCTGAGCCTCAATGTCTTTGCCTAGAAAATGGAATTAAGAGAGTGCTAAATGTATGTAGACTGTTGTGAGGCATCTATAAGACGACCTGTGCTAACCCCCTCACTGAATGCCTAGCACAGAGTTGGTGCTCATAACTGCTATTTCCTGGGCACCTAGGACACTACTTTGCACAGGAGCCTATGGTGCAATAGCTGAGTGTCAGGCTTTTAAAACTGGGGTGCTCCTAACTCCAAGGGACCCAGCAATGGCCCAGGAGGCCCTGGAAGCCCCAGGACAGTACAGAAACTCTTCATTGAGCATCATCCGTGCTTCATGGTAAGAAATAGATATCTCATTATTTTAGATTAAACTCAAAATGGGTATATTGTGGAGCAAAATGAAAAACTGTGATGAGTGTTTAAGATGCTACTTAAGGCATGAAACCCCAGTAGACCGCACCCTGCCCACCTATTGCAGGGGGCAGAGGTGGGGATCATGGCCATTGATGACAGCGGTATTTCAGAGACTGTTGGTACGGAGAGTGTCCTTCCCTAACATTCTATCAGAGAGCGGGAAAGTCATGCCTCTCATCCAGGGTCTGTTTCCTTCTCGGGGGGAAAAAGAAGGGGTTTTTCTGAATGATCCTCGGGAGTCCCGTCTCTGAGTCCGCGACAATGAGTCAAGAAATATTTCTTGAATGAATAGAAAGAGCTGTCATAAATGAAGAATTCCATGCTGCCCAGCATTTCCCCCTCCATGGAGCAATTTGAAAGAAAACGGAACCTTTTCCTACTGGCTGCCAGCCTCAAATACGCCTACCTGGCACTCTGCCTTTGCAGGAAATAGATGTCCGATGTGTGTCTGGGGAATAACTGAATTAATTGATGAGAACCTCAAGCAGTGATGGAGCACTGCTTCCTTGCTCCTTCACCTGGGAAAACAGAGCCAAAGCTCTTATGCCCAAGAGGGTCTCTAATGCTCACAGCGAGCAGAGAGCACATGCCAGCCCCAGGCTCCAGAGCTCTCAGATGCACACCTCTTTCTCAACACTAGGGGCGTGATTCCCTAGCATGACCTCTGGCCCACAGCTGAGGGGAGGAGGAGATAGATGTGGGCGGGAGAGCTCATCCCACCTGCCCTTCACCCAGGGCCACTTTCCTTCTCCCACGTATGACAACTAGTTCAAGGTATCTGCTCGCCATCTCAGAGTTTCTGGGTCCAGTATTGTTTAACCACATTTAGCCATTTCTCTACTTTTTGCTTTCTGATAGGGAGATTGGAACCTTCTTCTTCCCCAAAGCCTTGTCCCCTTCCAAAGTTTCCGCTTGTCTTCTGCAGCCCACCCCCCTCCCCACTCCCAGAATAGGCCAACCGCAGTTCCTTTCCTTCTGCCCCTCTTTCTCCTTCCACTATCTGCCTGCCCAGCCCAAGCCCACGGGTAAATCATGTCTCTCTCCTTTCCAAGTCTTAATTCCTTCCAAACAACTTTCCAAGCCAGGGTCCAGGCGGTTACTGCTACTGGCACTTTTTTGTGCTTCCTCCGAATGACGCTGCCTAAAGGGACCGCGGGAACATGGGGCAGGAGCTCGCTGCTCCCTGGGAGAGCCTCACGGGTCAGGACAACGCCACATATTTGGTGATGGCGTCCTTTAAAAGAATAAGGCAGACAGGTTGGCAGGGGCCGTGAGTCAGAATCCTCAGAAGCAAACCAGAAGTTACCAGAAGGTAACATGCAAAGTAACTTCCCTGGAGGCCCCCCTTCTCCAAGGCCAGCCCCAGGGCTCTCCCTGCACTCAGGTTCCCTCTTCTCTCCCATTCCAAGTATCTCCTCCTTTCAAGGGCTCTTTGGATCTCCAGTCACAGCCTCCGCTAAGGCCTTTGGTCCACCACAGGCCCCTTCCCCGAAATCCTTGTCAATTCTGTCCCTGCCATACATCCAGCCTAGTATATTCTGACTGAGAAGAGACTCGTGGGTCTGGGTTTACATGGGCACCAATCCTCTGGCTGGTGTGAACACACGTAAGTCATTTAACTTGCCTGAGCCTCAGTTTGTTTCCCTGCGGTAAAATAGGGCTAGCGCCAGCACACTTCTCAATGGGCCAGCATGCGGGTAAAGTGACACAACACACAGAAAGAATTCCGCACAGTGCCTGGCACAGCAAACAGGAGCAATAAATGCTTGCTAGTGCCGTCTTTCCTATTATCATTATTATTATTTCTATTTCAGGAATCTAAATCATAAATCCCCCACTTATCCTCTGTCTAAAGTACCCAGGGAGGACTGTGTCTTTTACTTTCCCGGTCCCCCCAGAGCCGCGTGTAATAAATATTTGCTGAGCAGAACTAACCATAGGCTGAGCTGTCTTAATGACCCAGCTGGCACTTCTTAAAAGAAAAATTAATTTTGCTAGCGATAAGTAAATCAGCCATGTAATTATCTGTACATATATAGACAAAGAAAAGGAATACTTGGAATTCAGCCCCATCAGAATACCTCACACACAGCCACCGCCTCCACAAACACTGAAAGGCACAGACCCTGTCTGGATGGAATTTTGGCAGTGGCACCAGCTCCAAGGCCCCTGATGCAACCTTGGTGCTTGGGCTCCCGCTCCTCCAAGGCTTCCAGGCAGGAAATATTAGCCACCTTACTGTCTGGATTTCCCCTAACTGATTGGCAGAAACAGGAGTTTACCAGGACTGAGCAGCTGGCCCAGTCATTGCCTTTAGGGCTCACACTCCCTGCCCCCCCCCCCGCCCCCACACCCCCCGCTGAGACCTCGTGGAGACCCAGAACCTCCCCCACAGAGCTGATTCAAGTTCCCACTAGCGCTAAGATAGTCAGTGACTGGAGCCAACTGTAGGAGCTTTGAAACCCAGGCTCAACGGGCAGCCACAGGAAGCCAAGACCCCTTCCTGGAAAGCTCACTGCCACCAGCTCGCATACACGCAACTGTGCCCACCTCTATGACCACTTTGCTAACAGCCCCTGCCCTGCCCCGCCTCAGCCATAGCCCAGCCAGGCTTCAAGCGCCTCTGGGACAGGAGCCTGTTGGTCCAGACACCAGCTACGGGCATCCAGGAGTACAGTTACTTTCCACCTTTGTGCTCGGCTTCTGGCGACCTCGCCCAAAACGGCGCGTCCACAGCCTGCCGGCAAACTTTCTTCTCTCTCTTCCTTTCAATAAAACAGTATTTCCATCAACAAACTCTTCAACAGTTTAACGCAAAGCTTACTCTTCCTTAACCAAATCCAACCACACGGAGCACGTCGTCCCCTTCGTTACTCCACAAAACCAACGCAGCCAGCGCGGCTGGCCGCCGGCGGATCTATCCAGACCCCTCCTGCCACTCCCTCTCGCCGCCCCGGAGGGCACTCACCGATCTGCGCCAGGCTCAGCTGCAAGAGGCAGAGTCCCCAGGCTACGCACCACCCGATCTTGTCCATGGTGTTGGAATGGACCGAGAGAGCAAGCGAGCGGAGCTGGGCTGGGGGACAGGGCGAGGAGGGTGGCCCGAACCTGTCAAGAGGCTGGGGTCCTGCTGGGCAATGAGAGCGCCTCGGAAGTCCGTTGCAGTTTTTATTCAAGAGCTGACTAAGAGAGAGGGAGGGAGGGAGCAAGCGAGGACACACCCAAAGGAGGGGGCTGTGACTAAGCAGCCCGAAAAGGTTTAAAGACATACTGGCTCTCGTCTGAACGGCCCCTGCGCTTTCACCGCTTTCTCTTTAAAGAATGTAAATCGGCATTTCCTGGGCTTGCACTGGGAAAGCAGCGGGGTGCCAGGCTGTGGGGTGCCGGCTGGAAGGGCGGCCTCAAGAAAGAGGATGACTGAGTTCCGAACCCTCACCTCTCTGGGTTCAACCTCTGGCCTCTCCTCTGCGCTAAGTTCGTCTTCGAATCTGGGCCTAGGATGATTCTTGCTGGATTTCACAGGCAGCTGGATATTTTAGGAGAGGAGCTTGCCCACTGTGGGGAGGAAGGGTGGAGACCTTGCGATCCTTCCCAGGGGAGAGAGGAAGAGTCCAGATGGCTCAGGTGGATTTTGCTTCCTATCAGGACTGTTCAAAGAAAAGAAGATGGTCAGCCATGGAGCTGGCATTGGGCGCCACTAACCCATGTGTATCCTCCAGCCTCCGGCGCCTGGATTCGCCTACCGTTCACCCCTCCGTTCACGCGCACCCTCCCAAACACTCTTCCACGCACGCATTCATCCATTTACCCATTTTTCCTTACCTCCCTCCAAGGCTCACACAGCCCTCCACCCTCTTGTCCACCCATTTATTCGACCACACGTCCTTTTTCATCTATCCAACCACCTTCCCATACAACTGCCCGTTCACCTCTGCGTACATTTTCCCACATTTCTTCATAAACCCATGTTTATCTATTCACGCTCCTCTTCTCCATCCACCCACCTACATATCTGTTCATCAGTGTATCCATCCATCATCCATCCAACATCACTTATCCACTCGTTTTATCCATCCTCTCGTCCACCTGCACTTCCATCCGTTCTTTCTTGCTCCCATTTATATACCTATTTGTGCAAACGTTAATCCATTTCCCCCCATCTAGCCTACCCAGTAAATCTCAAAAAGGAAGGAGATTGTCATATTCTTTAGAGAGGCATTTTGAATTTGAAAAATTATATTTGCATTAGCATTTCATATCTACCTCCAATAGACTGTGATTTAATATTTGAAAATTAACAGGAGTATTTGTTGTTAATGTGGACCACTGAAAGTCGATCTGAACGGACTTCTTGCCTGGTGAGACACACAGAAAATAATAGTGGCTACCAGTGACTGCGGCCAGACCCTGAAGGAGCCATGGCAGAATTTCTGAGGGAATGTAATTCCCTTTTGATTTTGTTATTTATTGAAAGAAGTTGAAAAATGGAGAGAAAATGTATTCAGTCATCTCTCTCTTTTTTTAAATCCTCACCTGAGGATATGTTTATTGGTCTTAGAGAGAGGGAAACCTCTGATTGGTTGCCTCCATATGGGCCCTGACCAGGGATAGAACGCATGACATTTTGCTGTATAGGACGATGCTCCAACCAACCGAGCCACTGGGCCAGGGCCACTCAGCCATCTTTAATTCAACTGTGTAGTGAGTGCTCAAAGATGTCAGGAGAAATAAGGCCTGCCCCGTCTTCAGGAGCCTTAGACTCTTCAAGAGCAGGCTATTACCATACAATATGTGTGTACAGAGTGCTATGGATTCTAGAAAAAAGAATTGTGCCTTTTCCTGGGGAACGTCAAGGGGCTCTTCACAGTGGAACTGCGTCCTGAAGGAGGGGAAGGAATTCTTCAGAAGAAGCCGCAGAGACAAAGCATCTACAGGCCATGCTCCATCGTGGTCAATAGCAAGGATTCAGGACACACGCTGCCTGGATTCACACCTTGCCCTGGCTGCTTACAAACTGTGTGACCTGGAATAAGTCACTTAGCCTTTCTGTGCCTCAATTTCCTGAAGCCTAAAATAAGGTTAGTAACAGTGTCTCTTTCATAGAATTGGCGAGGGTTAAATAAATCAAGAGTTCTGCATAGATTAAGCACTAGATAGATAGGTTTATGTGCATATAATAAGCACTTTATACGTGTTTGCTGTTATTACTAAGAGCAAACTTGTGAGTGAACACGGAAACATGAACGTGCATGGCTTGTTGAGGCCATGGAGGGGAGTTTGAACATTTGATCAGATGAAGAGTTTGAGGGACACAGCGAGACACGAGGCTAGAGATGAAAGCAGGGGCCAGGTTGTACACTATACCAGGAAGTTTGAACTTGATCCCTAGGAAGTAGGGAACCAATGTAAGTTTTATTATTATGCTGTTGTTGTTGTTATGTTTGTGCTGCAATACACAGAATATAACATTTATTGTTTTAACAATTCAGTAGCATTTAGTACAGTCAGCAAATTGTTTAGCTATCACCACTATCTTAATCAGTTTGGGCTAAAGAACAGAATACGTAAACTGGATGACTTGAATAGCAGGAATTCTTTCTCACAGGTAGGAGGCTGGGGAGTTTGAGACCAGAGTGCCAGCATGATTGGGTTCTGGTGAGAACACTCTTCCCGGTTTACAGGTGCCCACCTTCTCCTAACCTCACAGGATGGGAGGAGGAAGAGAGAGGGGAGCAAGATCTTATGTGTGTCTCTTCTTATAAAGGCACTAATCCCATCTTAAAGGGCTGCATCCTCATCACCTCCCAAAGGCCCCACCTCCCAAAAGCATCACACTGGGAGGTAAGGATTTCAACATGTGAATTCTGGAGGACAACACCCATTCCACCAATACTAATGTAAGTTTTTGAGTTGGGGAGAGCCTGCATCCCGATAGGCTGCTCTTCTTACACTTTCAGGGAGAGCGCATTTGGGACTTAAAACAAAATCACCGAACCTGCTCCCCAACCACTCAGCCGGCATTCTGTGATTCAAGGGGAGGCCTGACTGAAAAATTAAGGCAGTGCCTCTGAGCCCCACCTGAAAAGCAGACACTTTGAAAAATGCTGTCAGGAGTCGGAGAGTTGACCCTGCTGCTGTCTATGAAGACACTTTCCCAAAACAACTGTAGGGCAAACTGGCTCCCAGGTAGATCCTCAGGCGTTAACCACCTGAGAAACCAGTTCTGGTGAATTCCATGGAAAGAATCCTAGACCGAGAGGCCCTGTGCAGGCTACATCCAGGGCTTTCGGCTTTCCTTTTTTGGAGAAGGGGCATGAAGTGGCGTGGATATTTGCTAGAAACAATATTTGTCTAACTGTGTTTCATGGAACTTGGGGGTTCCTCAGAGACTCCCCAGAAACAGACAGAGGGGTCAAAGTAGAGTCTTACTTATGGGCTGTCCCCTCCCCACTCCTGTCCCCACCCCAAGCGCAGAAGTTCCACTCACACCAATCTTACCCACTGGACTACTGTGTGATTTCATTTTGACAAAGGATTTTACACTTTTTCAATATATAAAAACTCCTACAGAAGGTCATCTCAAACCCTGGTCCCTTCTGTATTTGCACAGTCAACAATCTGCAAATGAAGAAACAGGTTGCCCCTGCTTTGTAAACTGTAGAGGGGCATGCAAATTCTAGGGATCCTAATTAGGATCATTCTCCCCAGGGGCACGCTTCAGGCGGCCTGCTTCCCGATAGCTTTGGGAGGTCGTTTGCCCCCACACCACAGCTGACTCATTTCAAACTGACCGGGTGACTTACTGAGTCAGGGCCAGTCTTAGGGAATTCCTGGATCACCTCTCTCAGCTCCTCTCTCGTCTCCCTTCCAGTCCAGACATCCCACCCATACAGCTGGCCTCACAAACACTTCCCCTGCTCTTCTCTGAGTCTCCATAAGGATTAAATCCTTACAGTTACTAGTTTTAGACGTTGAAGATCTGTCCTGTGTCACACCAGATACCTTTCTAGGCCAAATCATGGGATGTGGGAAACTGAAAAAGAGAGCTTGAATTGATCCGGGTTGACATGGGATCACATATTTGGAAAGAACCCAGAACGCAATCAACAGCCCTGGACTGAGAAAGCTCACATCTGAGCACTGGCTCTCCCTGTTACAGCCAGTGACTTTACTCAGGTCACTTACCCTCTGAGAGTTCAGTCATCCCATCCAGAAAATAAGATTAAGAAGACCTTTCCCACAGTTGGTTCTGAGTCGTAAGTGAAAGAAGGCATCAAGACTTTTAGAGGGGTGCCTGCCCCATGGTGGGACTCATGCCCCACCCTCCTACCCGAGGACCGGACATGTCTCTCTGTCCCAGGCACTAGTACACACTCAGCACCTGACAGTTCTCTGTCTCTGCCACAAGTGCTCTGCTCAGTTAAGCACGCACTACAGAAATGCATAAATGGCACGTGTTCTTTTCCCGCCCAACACACTTTAGATGCAGGGCTGTCCAACCTTTGGGCATCTCTGGGCCACCCTGGGAGAAGAAGAGTTGTCTTGGTCCACACATTAAATACCTTGTGACACGTAATCACAAAAAATTCTCATAACGTTTTAAGTAAATTTACAATTCTGTGCTGGGCCGCATTCGTAGCCGTCCTGAGCTGCACGCTGCCCACGGGCCGAGGGTTGGACACCCCTGCGAGGGTGACTTCGGGAATCACACGAGCCAGCAGGTAGAAGGATTTGGACACTTTCTAGGCAAACACAAGCAGCAGTGTCATATCTGGGTGACCTCTTTCAGATGACCCAGCGGAGCCACAGCGTGGTTCACTGTAGCAGACTAGTGTTTGTTTATTTTTTTTTCTAAACATTGGGGCTTGCCGGCTTCTGACTAGTAATAAATCTTGTTCTTCTTAAGCAAAGAAAGGTCAAATCTAAACCAAATGTGAGCAGGATTGTGTGGAGCAAGAGTGGAAGATGTGAGCCTGAACTGTGGAATTTGAGGATTATTAACACAGCAGGCCACCGGCCTCTTTTAAAGGGACAGCATCCAATTCTGTGTCCCAGAGAAGGAGCAATCTGTCAAGGTAAAGAGAACGTGCCATTCCAGTTAAACTTTAACTAAAAAAAAAAAAATCCATTCTTAGTTTACCTTCTCAGTATGAATTCTACACATGCAAATAAGCAGTGGTAAGAAAGTTGTCATGAAATAATTATTAAGAAAGTCTAACCTGGTAATTTAGGAAGCAATCTTCATGCTAAATAAATGCCATTGAATGACAAATTAGTCTCAAGCTAACCAAGCATGATTATGGAGCTGGGAAGCCTGAGAATTACTAAGGCTTTCAAATTATGACAAATAAACTAGTCAGTGGGACGGCTGCACCCTGGAATTTCCAAGGGGACAGGGTGCCTCTAGATTCTAGATATGTCCATACTAGTTGCCAAATGGGTTTTACTCGGGAGCTTCAGATGTTGAGATAGTATGCCAGTAGGACCACTTCGCACAATTAGATGGCGACTAAGTCAGAAATGTGAATTTCTCAGGATGAAATTTGAATTAATGATGTGCACTTTTATGTAGCAAGCTAATTGGGAGGAAGACAAATGAAAGAGTATAACTGTATGCACTATTATTTAAAAGAAATGTAATTGTGTTCCTTTTAAGTACATGTAGTAACTCAAATTCTTATTTAATCATCTCTCCTCTCCAAACAAATGGACTCAGTACAGGTCAAACCTAATGGCATTTAATTGCCACAACAACCCTATGAAAAGTTTATCCCCATTTTACAGATAAGGAAATTGACGTGCAGGGAATTAGGTGACTTATCAAGACTCGTATCCTCATTTTACTTGAAGGAAATCTTTCTTGCTTTTAAGAGATGTACACATAGAGAGTCCTGGCCAAGATGGACGCGTAGGTAGAAATGCTTTGCTTCCTTACACAACCAAAAGAAGGATAACAACAAATTAAAAAATGAAAAACAACCAGAACTTCCAGAAAATCAAACTGCATGGAAGTCCAACAACCAAGAAGTTAAACATTCATCCAGACTGGTGGAAAGGGTGGAGATGGGGCAGAGAGGAGGCCCAGCAAGGCAGCGGACTACACAGGGGAGGCGGGGGCTGGCTGACCATATGGTCCCATATTCATGCGCAGATAAGCCAGGAAGAACAATTGAGGAGCAAGACAGGCTGTGAAACCCAGGGTTTCAGCTCAGGAAACTAAAGACTCAAAATCTCTGGCTATAAAAATCTATGGGGGTTGCAGTGGTGGGAGAAACTCCTAATCTCACAGAAGAGTCTGTTGGAGAGACCTACAGAGTCCTAGAACATACACACACCTGTGAATCAGCACCTGAAAGGTCACAGTCCGCTTTGGGGAAGCCGTGGGAAGCAAGGGAAGTGATGAAAAGCCAGCTGGGAGCTGAGCAAGAAGCATTGTTCCCACTCTGACCCTTCCTCCACATACAGCACCACAACGTAGCAAAAGAGGTTGCCCCGCCCTGACAAGTATGTAAGGCTCCACCCCTTACAACGTAACAGGCACGCCAAGACAAAGAAATATGGCCCAAATTTCTATGGCACAAAGAAATATGGCCTTAGAACAGATCAAAACTCCACACAAAGAACTAAGCAACAAAGAGATAGCCAACCCATCAGATGCAGGGTTCAAAACACTGGTGATCAGGATGCTCACAGAAATGACTGAGCAGAAAATGAAGGAAGAAATGAAGTCTATACAAAGTGAAATAAAGGAAAATATACAGGGAACCAGCAGTGAAAGGCAGGAAACCAGGACACAGATCAACGATTTGGAATGAAAGGAATAAATAAACATCCAACTAGAACAGAATGAAGAAACAAGAATTCAAAAAAATGAGGAGAGTCTTAGGAACCTCTGTGACAACTTTAAATGTTCCAACATCCTAATCATAGGGGTGCCCACAGAAAGGAGAAAGAGCAAGAAATTGAAAGCTTATTTGAAAAACTAATGAAGAAGAACTTCCCCAATCTGGTGTAAGAAATAGACTTCCAGGAAGTCCAGGAAGCTCAGAGAGTCCCAAAGAATTGAGACCCATGGAGGAACACACCAAGGCACATCATAATTACATAACCCAAGATTAAAGATAAGGGGAGAATCTTAAAGCAGCAAGAGGAAAGGAGAGAGTTACGTACAAAGGAGTTCCCATAAGACTATCAGCTGATTTCTCAAAAGAGAAACCTTGCAAGCAGGAAGAGGCTAGAAAGAAGTATTCAAAGTCATGAAAAACAAGGACCTACATCCAAGATTACTCTATCAAGCAAAGCTATCACTTAGAATGGAAGGGCAGATAAAGTGCTTGCCTGATAAGGTAAAGTTAAAGGAGTTCATCATCACCAAGCCCTTATCATATGAAATGTTAAAGGGACTTATCTGAGAAATAGAAGATCAAAACTATAAACAGTAAAATGACAACAAACTCACAACTATCAACAATTGGACCTAAAAACAACCCCCAAAACCAACTAAGCAAACAAGTAGAACAGGGACAAAATCACAGAAATGGAGGTCACATAGAGGGTTATCAGTGGGGAGGGGGAGGGGAGAATGGGGAGAAGAGGTACAGGGAATAAGAAGCATAATAAGTATGCACAAAATAAATGGGGGGAGGTTAAGAATAGTGTAGGAAATGGAGAAGCCACAGAATTTGTGTGTACAACCCATGGACATGAACTAAGCAGAGATGGGGGTGCTGGAGAGGTGGGAGTTCAGGGAGGAGGGAGATAACAGGGAGAAAAAAAATGGGACAACTGTAATAGCATAATCAATAAAATATACTTTTAAAAAAGAGAAAGAGGAGATATAGAAATAGAAAATTTTGAGTCCTTCCTGATTCTTGATCTAACACAAATGCTAACTCAATGGAGTCTTAATTAGTTTTTACTTGATTTTATTCCAGTCAGTGTATTGTAAGACAAAAGACGTCCTTTGGAAGCTTTGTTAGAGTTGAGGAGATAGAGAGAAGGTTGTTAAGGTAGAAGGTGGAGAATGTTGTCACTGAAAAATTAGACTACTAAAATAGGGCAACTTAAAATGCATAGACTCAGACCTTAGTTACTTACTAGAAAACTTTAGGTTTGCGTAGGACTGTGCCTTCATTCTTTATAGTATCATTGTGAGATAGTATGTCCTACCTAGAAACTTTCAGGTGCTTTAAACAAAGAATAGTGTTCATTCCTCAACAAATTCTGGATTGCTGGCCCAGCCCACATACGAGTATTATAGACCCTTCTGTAAATATCGCATCTAGAAGCTTAAAGGTAGCCCCTGGCCAGCCATAATTTTACTATGTGACCCCATCTCCTGTGCCCATGACTTATTGAATAGCTGGTGAAAGTTGGGCCAATCAGTCTTCACTCTAGAAATTTGGGATTAGAATGTGGCTAAACATGCAAGATACAAATTTAGAAGCTGTGGGGGTAACCATATACCTTCATGTGAATGGAGAAACAGGAGAAAGAAGAATAAGGCAGAAAGTCAGAGAAAAATAGAAAAGCTTGAGTTCTGACACTTTTCAGCTTCCTTATTCTAGTCCATTCTTGACACCTGACTCCATTCTTGCCCCTGATTCCTATGATGCACCTTGGTGGCTTTCAACAAACCCTTTTTATTCTCCTTGGGGTAGCTTAAGCTGGTTTCTATTACAGTATAGGGGGGCATCACTCTGTTTTCCAGTAAACAGAGGTTCAAATGAATGGGGGATGTGCCTATATTTTGGTCTTGAATTCAGACTTCTGATTCTAAATCTCAGACCTTTGTTTGCCAAGTTCCAGGATGTTAACACTACCTTACCTCTCCTACAACCCTTCCCCCATATGATCCAATTAACCCAAAGAATGCAGTTATTTCTCCTTCCATGTTATAGAATCTAGACATCTCTGATGATTTGTCCCCAGTTGCATGGAAATCAAAATGAGTGGCAGGTCTTCTGAGTCTTGTCTTCCCAGGACTTCTCCAGAAAGCCCCTTTTTGTCTGAACATGCCTTCTAGTCTATTTCAAAGGCAAAAACTTTCAGCTGGCAAATCACAACAGCTGTTTCTCTTCCAAACACCCAAAGGGTAAAACTTCTGGGCTGCAAAGTACAGGAAAGTACAGCCTGCGTGAGGCTCCAGCCAAGTTTTGACAGGGCTTAAAATCAACTCCTGCAGAAGAGAATAGGTGCTGAACTTGGATGTGAGGCCAGGCCAGAACCCATTTTAGTGCTGGATAGTGTTCCTCAATCACAGTAGACTGTTGCTTTAGAAGGCATTGCGTGACCAAGAAAAAGACTTGAACTGAACTTAATTAGGAGAGGATGTGGTTGGAGGTTAGGAGAGAAAAAAGAAGACACATTTTGAGAGAGCGTATGAGAGGTGAAGATTCAGAAGAGGCTTGAAACCACTATGACGTGAAGGGAAGTAAAAGTCTTCTAACCATCAATCAAAAATATAGTGGACACCTGTTGTATGTACTACATGAACTAACACCAAGGAAAAGCCAGAGATGAACTGGGCCTGCCCTCTCTCCTCAAAAGATTATGGTCTAGATCAGAGTTGGCAGATTAGTTGCTGTCATTTCTTCCAGAAATATTTAGTGAGCATCTCTCTGAACCAGCCACTACTCTAAGCACTAATAATATAACAGCAAAAAGAAAATGATAGAGTCATATTTTATTATCATCGAGGAGGTGAGTGGAGGGTACAGGGTAACCTTAATAGGGTGGGCAGAAAAGTCCATCTGAAGGGGAGACATTTGAGCTAAAAAATATGAAAGAAAAGCTTGCAAAAAGGAGGGCACAGCAAATGTAAACGCTTAAGATGGAATGTGCTTGGTTTGTTTGAGGAACAGAAAAGGCCAGAGTGTGGCTAGAGCAGAGTGAAAAAGAAAGTTAATGGTAGGAAATGAAATGGTAGAGGAGGGTAAGGTCCAGCTCTTGCGTGGTGACCTTGCAGACCATGGTAAGATGTTTGGATTTCATGCTGGTTGCAGTGAACTGATCTGGGCGGGTTTCCCTTTGTTTTTCAGCTCCAATTAATTAGTTGTGACTGCTTAGGTCATTGTGATGAGAAAGATCTGAGGCCTTGCAGCTCAATTGATAAGGGTTCAGTGATGGGTTAATAGTATACATCAAAACTGTAGGATAGGGCAATCACACATGAATAATCAATATTTACCATCTCTGATCAGGTTGAAATATTAAGTTGTATTAGAATAGTTCAGGTTATGCTGCAGTAACAACATCACCAAAATATCAATGGCTTGACACAATCAACCAAATGACTTCTTGCTATGCAAAGTCTGCTGTGAGTCCAGACAGTTCTTTAAAAAAAAAAAAAAAAAGATTTTATTTATTAGTTTATTTTTTTTAAGAGAGGGTAAAGGAGGAAGAAAGAGCAAAAACATCAATCAGTTGCCTCTCATATGTGCCCTGACCAGGACCATACCCACAACCCAGGCATGTGCCCTGACCAAGAACCGAACCAGCAACCTTTCCCTTTGTAGGTTGATGACCAAACAACTAAACCACACCAGTCAAGACTAGACAGTTCTTCAAGGCAGCTGTCTTCCATGCAGTAGCTCAATGATTCTGTGTGTTTTGATTTTATGGCATCTCCATTTTAGTGCAATTGCTGATATAAGGGAAAGAGAACAGTAGAAGACTTCACACCAATCACTAAATGCTTTGGCTCAGAAATAATATATGCCATTTCTGCTCACAACTCATTGGCTAGAACTAGTCATATGATCTTATCTAATTGCAAGGAGCCTGGGGAAGTGTAATTCCTAAATTCCAATACCTAAATGTGCCTAAATATTGAGAAGAACTTAATATAAGCAAGCAAAAAAAATGAAGGACGTAAGTCAACTTTAGAGAAAGTCCAGTGACCATCCAAGGCAGTTTGTAATGAGCTGAATGAGGAGTAGTAAATAATGAAGTTCAAGCAGTAGTGAAGGAGATTGGTGTAGTTCAGAAAGGCTCTAGAAAGAAGGAATACCTGGGTGAGATCTTGATGGATAGTTTTCTTATTTGATCACCCCCTTGCTCAATCCTCCTCACCTCAAGCCCATTAAACCCTTCTCTTTCTAAAATCCACCCCCATTCACCATCCTGAAATAGGCTCTCTGCACATAACTGGCTCTTTCTATTTATAATTTTGGATGTGATTTTGTATGATGCTAAAGAGCATCATTTATTTGCTGTAGAACTTGGGCAATTTATTCTCAGTTCCTGGTGCTTAAGTTCCTTATTTAATGCTTTATATAACTATTGTGAAAATTAAAGTAAATAATGTAACAACATATATATTTAGCTTAACAGAATTTGGAATATAGTAGAACCTAAAATTAAAGTTATTGTTTTTTTAAAGAAAGACTTTACTGTTTTATTAACAAAAAGTACAGAGAAAGGTAGTTGATTAAGCAGCTTGATCATAACATCACAGACACAAAATCTGTTCATCTTTCTGGACCACTCTTAGCCTGCCAGTTTCCATTCTCATGTTGTTTGCCTCAAAATAGTTGCCAGAGATCCAGGCATTAAATCTGTACATGGTAATGTCAAAAGCTGAAGAAGGGAGGTAGGCAAAAAGAAGAAGGGTCTTTCCTCATATGGTTTTCTCCTTTAGTCAAAGAGAAAAATTATTCTCAAAAGTTCAGCATCTCCAGCCAACCTCCTCATGTCTCAACTTCTAGTTTATATCCAGATGTCATTACTATTATTGTTGATTCAGTCTTCCTCTAAATTCCATCCTCTCTTGCCTTTACAGATTCTGCCCTAGCCCATCTTTCATCCTATCTTTCAGATGGACTTTCCTTTCTGTATTTTGTGGTCCAGTTTTAGCTATTCATAAGTTAACACAACATATAATGGCTCAAACACATAGACATTTATTTTGAGGTCATCTAATGCTCATGGGCATTTCTGGATAAATAGAATGGTGGGAAGGGATGGAGGATTAAGGCTAATGGAGGCTCTGCAGTTCTCAACACATGACTTTTAAATTTGCTGGGGTTGTTTCCATTCAGTTAGTGGAAGGAAGAAGAGCATACACAGGTACTTCTTGTGGGGTTTTTATGAGCCAAGGTTGGGATTGGACCATCACTTCCACTCACATTTCATTGACTAGAACCCAGCTCTAGCCACACTGAACTACAAGGAAGCTGGGAAATGGAGTCCAGCTGGGAGTCCAGGGTGAAGAAGAAAACATGAAGTCTAAGCTGTTGTCTTTGCCACACTTCTCTCTCCGTCGCCGGCTCTGCCTGCAAGTCCTTTCCATAATTGCTTCTCCTGCTGCAGAGCTCCTCAAGCAGATACCTTAGTCTGTGTCTGTTTCTTCACTTTTCCCTAGGCTTATTCCACCTACCTGCTGCAAAAATGACAAAGGAGGCTGGCCCGGCTCTCACCCGCTGAGAGCCACCTTCTGAGAGCTCTGTTCACTTTCCTTCTTCATCCTCCACCTGGACTCTGGGTCAGTCCAGCTGCAGACAATGGGAGAAGGTTTGGGGGAAAAAAGAAAGAGAATGGGATGCCAGCACGGGTTCAATCCCAAGATCAGCCGTATGGGATCTTGCTGCATGCAGTTTACAGGCAAGAAAATGTGTGGTCCTAGACTATAACCCTGTACCTTTGTCTGCCAACTTTCTGGGACTTTGGGAGGCTATTTTTAATACTATTTATAAAATGCTTTGAGATCATTTCATCAAAAATACTACTTTCAAGGGTTGTTAATATAAGAGTGTTCCTCAATAAAAGGCTTTCTTAGACAAAATGTTTGGGGGAAACATTGGATTAAATATAAGTTAACGAGTTTCCTTACTGTAGAGTCTTTCTTTGTTTTTGTTTTTTTACCCATTAACCATTCGTTGAGTGTTTGCTACTGCCAGGCACTGTGCCCAGCCACTGCGGCTCACTGATGAACACACCCTAGTCTCCAATAGTATGTAATCCGATGCCGACCTTCGTTGTAAGAGAGGGGTCCACAGCATGCCATTCCCTCCAAAGTTATTTGACTTACAGACACCATCTCCTTTTTCAAAAAATTGGTGCAAAGTATAATTTTAAAATTCCTGACAAAATTTTAATATTAACCAAATAAATAAGGTTTTGTTTTTTACATACAGTAACGAATCCCAATAGAGTACAATTTCTCTCTATGTATCTATACGTACAGAAGGACTGGAAGACGGAGGACTTACAGATGGCCAATAGACATATGAAAAGATGCTCAATGTCACTAATCCTCAGAGAGATGTAAATCAAAACTATGATGTCACTTCACACCTGTCAGAATGGCTATCATCAATAAACCAACCAACAACAAGTGCTGGTGAGGATGTGGAGAAAAAGGAACCCTCGTGCACTGTTGGTGGGAGTGCAGACTGATGCGGACGCTGTGGAAAGCACTATGAAGTTTCCCTGAAAACTGCCTTATAACTCAGCAATTCCACTTCTGGGTGTATACCTGAAGAGAACGAAAACATTGCTTGGAAAGAATATATGCACCCCTATATTCATTGCAGCATTGTTTACAACAGCCAAAATATGGAAGCAACCCAAGTGCCCATCGATAGACAAGGTGATAAAAAAAAGACTATGGTACATATAAGGAGGGAGCTGCCAAAACCGGAATTATCTTCTGGAGGGCAGGCTTCCCCCACTAGGTGAGTGTCCTAGGAACCCATCTGTATCAGTGTACCAGCTGGCATTGTTGTGAGAGGCTGTGTTCAGCTTCAGGGAATTTTTTTGAAGACTCTTTCTATGCATTTGTCCATTTCATGATGGGTGGTTTATGATTGCGCCCGCCCACACTGCACTGAGTGTTCAGCAATTTTGACCAAAAATGGCATGACCCCAGGTGCCCCACCCTCCCTATTCACCCCGTCTCACCCCAAGTGACCTTTCTCATTTCCCCGGATGAAAAAAAGTCCTCAAAAGGACAAGTTTTGCCAATGTGGAAGAGGTGAAACCAAAAACAGCAGAAGCATAAAAGGCATCAAAATTGACAAGTTCAAAAACTATTTTGTGCAGTGGAAAAAAAAAAGTCTAGATAGGTGTGTTGTATCAAATGGAGAGTACTTTGAAGGTGACAAGTTGAAATGTAAGATTAAATACACAATTTTTTATAAATAAATTCCAGGTTTTTGCCCCCCCCCCATATTCACAATGGAACATTACTTTGCCATAGAAAAGAATAAAATCTTACCATTTGTGATACCAAGGATGGACTTAGAGGATACAATGTTAAGTGAAACATCAGACAGAGAAAGACAAATACCATGTGATTACACTTATATGTGGAACCTAAAGAACAAACTAAATGAATGATTAAAATTGAAACAGCCTCTTAGGGGAGGGACTGGATATAAGAGGTAAAAGGATTGACAAGTACAGATTGGTAGCTACAGAACAGTCACGGGGATGTGAAGTACAGCACAGGAAATACAGTCAATAACATTGTAGTAACTGTGTGTGGTGCCAGGTAGGTGCTTGTAAAACAGGGGGGAAGCACTCGGTAAAGTATATGATTGTCCAGCCACTAGGCTGTACCCCTGAAACTGAAACAAAATGGTCTTAAATGTCAACTGATATTGGAAAATATATTTTATTTTATTTTAATTGTTCAAGTACAGTTTTCTGCCTTTTACTCCCATCCCAGTGAAAAATAAAATTCAAAACAAGGTTCTAGAAGAATATGAGGTGGGATTATCGGTGATTTGTCTTCCAAGTAAGTGAATGGAAGGAGATGTATGGCACAAAAGGAAGGTAAAAATCTTTTAAAAGATTTTTCAATTATGACAAATTTTAATCACAAATATAGACACGCAAGTAGTAATAAAAGTATAGTAAGTCCCCGCACGCCCGTCACCCAGCGTCAGCAGCGAGCAACTCACGGCGCATCTGAGCTGCCTGCCCCTCCTACTTCCTTCCTCACCACTGGGTGATTTTGAAACACCACCCAGATGCCGTATCTTTTTATCTGTAACCATTTCAATGTTACCTCTGAAACATGAGGGCTCCTTAAAGTAACACAATAGTATTGTTACATTATTGGTAATTTTAAGTTTTCTGCACTAGAGGTTTGTATATGCATTATAAATATATATATCATTTTTGAATCAAACAACCATCTTATTTTGAAAACATACTCAGACACAGTGAACATAACTGGCATATTCAGGGGCGGGCACACATGCACTTGCTCGGTGGCTCTGACGTCACCCCTGGGGAAACGACCCCGTCCTGAGGGCGGTCTCCACCACGGGCGGGGGACCTGCAGCAGAAATGGGGAGGAAATCCCGCCCATCCTCACCCCACTTCTGTGGGACATGGGGCCCTTGGGGATCTGGCCCAGTCTTAGATGAACAAACAAAGTTGAAACAATCTCATAGATACAGGGATAAGTCTGATTGTCTTAAAGAGTCTTAAAGAGCTATGAGTGGCCCCTTCAGGTGGCCTCTGAAAAGTGATGCGGAGGGGAGGGTGACAAACCTGGGGAGCAAGAGGCAGGGCCACCGTGTGACGTCCTTCAGAGAAGGTCCTGTCATCCCTCTTCTGGCAGCCAGGTGATGCCCCAACGTCTGCCATCTGAACTTTTCAGGCGTTATCGGCGACTTTAGCCACTGGGTCAGTGAATTTAGCAGAATGCGTCTCACCAGCAGGTTTGGCAAGGGCAGGAGAACTCTGAATACCCAGGAAAAAACAGAGGGGAAAACCCAGGGAGCAAGGATGCACTGAAGACATTTTTGTTCCAGGTGTACCTGATCTGGTCTTCTCAGGAGCACGTGCTTCCCCCGCCCCAGTCCAGGTGGGGCTGTGCCAATAATGGTCAGCGCTGTTGAAGTCAAGGCTTGCCTTTGCTCAAGGATGGAAAACTTTGTCTTGTAGCCTCACCTTGTGGGGTAAGGGAACCCCTC
Source organism: Glossophaga mutica (assembly GCA_039655065.1). Classification (NCBI taxonomy): domain Eukaryota; kingdom Metazoa; phylum Chordata; class Mammalia; order Chiroptera; family Phyllostomidae; genus Glossophaga; species Glossophaga mutica. The sequence goes on from CM077308.1 coordinate 22,062,970, forward strand.
CTCCGGACTGTGGGTCGTGTAGCTCCATGGACAACCTACAATGACATTCCCACCACCTCATCTCATGGACGAACAGCCCCGTGTCCAGTGACCAGTGCCAGCTCCCCTCCCTGTACCTATGCTGGGCGTGGGTGGATGAGGGCTGCAGGATGCGGAGGATGATGGGAATTCCATCAGTTTCTCTGAACGTCTCATCTTTCTCTCCCCCATTCTCTCTCCCTTCTTGTAACTTCTGTTTTCCTCCTGACTCATTTCCCTCTTTCCCCACCCTCCTCAACTCCTCATTGTCAACTTCTCCCCACTCGCCTTCATGCTTATCTCTTGCCTGGCTTCTCATCCCACCAGCCACATTTATGCCCTTTTTCTCTCCAATTATTTAAAAACAACTTTATTGAGGTATAATTTACATTTCATAATCTTTACCCACTTGCACGACTACCCAGTTGTGCCGCCACCACCACAATCAAGTTTGTTTTATTAGTTCCCACCTGAAAAGATTTTTATTTTTCTTGTATGTTTTTCCCTTACCATTTAGTCCCCTTGTACCCCACTCTCCCCACCCCCGCAATCACCACGCTGTTGTCCATGAGCGTGAGTCCTTTTGCGTTTTTGCTTGATCCCTCTTCCCTCTATCCCCCCTTTTAAAAACTTTACTCTCTCTTCCGCCACATGGGTCTGCCCTCTGCCACCTCCTCGGCCTGGGTTTGTCCCTTTCTCTTTCCCCACCCACAGAGTATCGGCCCCTAACAGCCAGATGCGGGCTTCTCGTGTTTCCACTGCCATCACACGCAATCTGGAAACTCGCCCTCTGAGCAGTAGGATGGCCGTGGGTGCAGCCTCAGGGTAGGCCTGTGTCACACCTGCCCCCTCCCTCAGGAGGCAGTGACAGACTTCTCTGGCTTCTTGTTGGAAAGATAGACTGGCAGGGAGCTATCCCACGCATGGGGTGGTTGTGGAAGGCACAGGACATGTTTTGCTGGCCCGGTGGTTATGGAGAGCCCATCTCCATGGACAGGGAAAGGGAGGACAATGAAGGAACCATTTACGTTATTGGGGGGCAGTGGGAGAAAGGCTTCCTTGGGATATAGCTGAATTTAGTGTTATATGGCCACTTCAAGATAAAGTTTCTGAGGATCAGAGAGGTTCAGTGGCTTACCTGCAGCCACACAGGCTGCATCCAGAAAAGCCAGAGATGGAACCCAGTCTCATGCCTGTTGATCTGGTCTTCCCTGTTACCAGCATCTCTACCTTCTATAGAAAAGGTGATCTTTTTCTTCACTCCACCTCGTGGAGAAGATCATTTGAATTGCCACAGCAAGTTGTTTGCTTCTTTGAAGAGTTGCCCAACAGTGTAGATTTAATGAATCAGATCCTTCCTGCACATGATGCCATATTTACTAAAAGATCGAGCAATCAATGCGTTATCTCTCAGAGCAATTCACTTTTTGTTGATTTTGCCATAACCACGCTTGTAGATCAATCCATTTACTGGCTTCAGGTGTGGGTACCCCCACACAATACATGGTTCCACAGTCTTCAATGTTAACTGAAAGCTTGTCAAGCTTAACAAAGGTGCCATTGAAGATCTGGCGAAGGCGAAGAAGCTGCAGCACTTTTCGGACCTTCGAGCTCACACCATCAACACGTCTGAGCCTGATGACAAATGCCAATTTGGGTTCTGCAGGTACAAAGAATTTGACAGCTTTTCATGCCATCCTAGCCATTTGGATCTTGGTTCTGTGCATCTGCCTGTATTCTTTGCGATAGCACTTAGTATTTTCATAATTAAGCTTCCTCCTTGCCTTTCAAAGCATCTTTCAGTCATCTTTCTCAGGCTCTTGATCTCCAGCTCTTCGAAATTCCTTAGCTTTTTCTTACGGATTTCTGGGACAACAGGAAACTTTGTCTTCTTCTCTTCTGTACCCTCCCCAGTTCCACCCCAAAGAGAGGAGGCTGGTGCAGGCCTAGACTGCCTTTTTCTGTCTTAACCACCCAAGAACCAATCAACACCTCAGCATTTGTTTCTCTCCTTCCCTCCACTTATTTGTATGTCATTTCCTCTAGAAAAGTTTTCTGTGTAGACATCTTCATCTGCCCCAGGCACTTCTCCACCCACAGCGCACTGATGGCACCAGTGCCTTGGGCAAGTTCCAGAAAACTTCCTCTCGTGGAGCCTGAGGATTCAGGTGGTCTGAAGTCAGAGCCACAGTTTCTCTGCCCTGTGGGATGCTTTGAGGAAGTTGCACTCAGGACCTCTAAGTTACATGAGACCGGGGAGCAGGCAAGGAGGGGAATTGCAACTTCTCAAGGTCAGGCTAACAGGTGCTGGCCAGGTGGAGGCTGAGCTGCATGGAGCTCCCCCTATCATGCCTGGGGTCCCCTCTGCCCAGCAATGAATTAGCTGGTGCACGAACCTGTGATCCTGCCTACAGAGCCCCGTGCTTTGATTGGCAAGGTAGTGCCTCTGCAATGTCGAAAACACTCTTGGATTAAAAAAAAATAATTACTTGGATCCCACTTGTTATTGCCAGTTATGTTTGCTTTTGCATATGCGCTTTTAGTTTCGATCCCGTGTGGACGTAGTTTTCCTTTTCACACGGTGGCCTTTATGGTGTGCACACCATTTTCTTCTCTGCTTTGTTCCCTGAGTGCCATAGTCTACAGCGCTCGTTTTCCGATGTAACCTCCTCCAAAAGTTACTAGTTTTAAATTGTGCCCAGTATCCCATTGATTGGCTGTAGCAGAGTGTATTAAGGCATTTCCCTGCTGATGTCCATGTCCGTTGATGCCTCTGGCCACAATTATATAACACATTGTAATGGAAATGTTAGGCACAGAACTTTTCGCATCTATTGAAGTAGTTCCATCAGGAACAGGAATGGTTATGAAGAATTTGACTGCAACAGGCAGTTTGTATTAAGGGTGGAGTCCCAGGGACCAGGGTAAAAACCCAGGTTTGCCAGCGGCCCGCTGAGTGACCTGGGACAAACTACGTAATCTCTCTGTCTCAATTTCCTCAAATGTAAAAGAAGGCTCATATGTACTATTTAACCTGTGGGGCTGTAGTGAGGAGTGAATAAAATAATTGAATGAAGTAAAATATTTGATATTCCACATATCTTAGCTAGTGCTAGTCCCAGCATGGCTGTTGCTATGACTGTGACCTCCACTGACAGTTTTTCTGTTCCTTAAACTAACCTGAGTCAACACCACGTGGCTGAAACCCAGATATTTTCTAGAAGCAAACAGGCTGGTTTGCAATCATCCAACAAGTCAAATTATTTTAGAGCTTCTCACTCTACACATAACGCTCACCCAGCTCACTGGCTCCCTTCACCAATCTACTGTCCATCCTGAGTCTGATGTTAGTCAAGTTCTTACTTGACCTCTTTTAAGGTTCTTTAAAGGCCTCTGTGGGACCCTGGACCTCTTAACTTTGGAAGCCGCACTTGAGATCACATCAGACATATTTGAACCACTCGCCCCGCATCCTGCAGGAAACGTGATCACATAGGAGCAGCAGGCCGTGTGGGAGCCGTGGAAGAGTAGATGTAATACGATGTTTTGTGTTCAGTTAAGTACTTGCTGCTTCTGATTTGTGGTTTAGGTTAACGTTTAGGGGTTCCTGGAATAATGCTTTCCACCTTCCTTCCTGAGTTCAAAGCCAAATAAGAAACACATTCGGAAGTCAGAGAGATGGCGATTAAGACACCAGCTTCATGACTAGGAAGAGCTAAAGAAAAGAATATGGCTTTAACTTCCAGCCAAGATGGAGGCGTAGGTGGACACGCTGTGCCTCCTCTAACAACCAAAATTAAGGACAACAAATATTTAGAAACAAGAAAACAACCAGAACTTATAGAAAATTGAACTTACAGAAGTCCAACAACCATTCATCCAGACCGGTAAGAGGGGCGGAGTCGCGGCAGGAAAAAGTGGAGGTGCGGACCCGGAACGCAAGCAGCATCTGCAGGCAGTTTCCAGGTGCACAGGCAGCAGCTGGTGGGCCCCGGGCACAGGGGGGCAACTGTGCAGACCCAGTGAGGCCGCACAAGGCGGCTGGCTGACCAGGTGGTCCCACATTCGCGTGCGCAGACGGTCCAGGCAGAGGGGAAGTGGCGGAAGGGACTGAATCCAGGAGAGAGCGGAGCAGGCGCCATTGTTCCCTCTCAGACCCCGCCCCCACCTATAGCGTCACAACCCGGCGACTGGGCTGCCCCGCCCTGGGGAACACCTAAGGCTCCACCCCCTCACTACATAATAGCTGCGACCAGACTAAAACCAAAACAACAACAACAACAACAAAAAACCCACCAAAAATGGCTCAAACGGGAAAATAAATAAAAGCCCCAGAGTCAATTCCTCTAAGCAGTGAAGAGATAGCCAACCTATCAGATGCACAGTTCAAAGCACTGGTCATCAAAATGCTCACAGAATTGGTTGATTTTGCTCACAAACTAGATGAAAAAATGCAGGCTACAATACGTGAAATGAAGGAAGATGCATGGGGCACTGATAGAGATGGAAGGAAAACTGGGACTCAAATCAATGGAGTGGACCAGAAAGAAGAAACTAACAACCAAACAGAAAACAAGGAAGAAACAAGAATTCAAAAAAATGAGGAGAGGCTTAGGAACTTCCGGGACATTGTTAAATGTCCCAACATCCGAATTATAGGGGTACCAGAAGGGGAAGAAGAAGAGCAACAAGTGGAAAACTTATTGGAACAAATAATAAAGGAGAACTTCCCCAATCTGGCAAAGGAAATAGACTACCAGGACGTCCAGGAAGCTCAGAGAGTCCCAAAAAAGTTGGACCCAAGAAGGAACACACCAAGGCACATCGTAATTACATTAGCCAAGATTAAAATGAAGGAGAAAATTCTAGAAACAGCAAGGAATAAGGGGACAGTCACCTACAAAGGAGTTCCCATCAGACTGTCAGCTGATGTCTCAAAAGAGACCTTACAGGCAAGAAGGGGCTGGAAAGAAATATTTGAAATCTTGAAAAGCAGGGACCTACATCCAAAATTGCTCTATCCAGCAAAGCTGTCATTTAGAATGGATGGACAGATAAAGCGCTTCTCAGATAAGGTCAAGTTGAAGGAGTTCATCATCACCCAGCTCTTATTATATGAAATGTTAAAGGGACTTATCTAAGAAAAAGAAGATAAAAATATGACAGTGAAAAGACAGCAAACTCACAGCTATTAACAACCACACCTAAAACAAAAGCAAACTAAGCAAACAGCTAGAACAGGAACAGAAACACAGAAATGGAGATCATATGGAGGGTTAGCAACAGGGGAGTGGGAGGAGGGGAGGGGGGAAAAGTACAAAGAATAAGTAGCATAGACAGTAGATAGAAAATAGACAGGGGAAGGGCAAGAATAGTATGGGAAATGTAGAAGCTAAAGAACTTATGACACATGGACATGAACTAAAGGGGGGATGTGGGTGGGAGGGGGTGTGCAGGGTGGAGGGGAATGATGGGGGAGAAATGGGACAACTGTAATAGCATAATCAATAAAATATATTAAAAAATTAAAAAAAAAAGAAAGAAAAGAATATGGTTTTAATGTGTTGCCACAGGGAACTTTCTAATATTACCCCTGAAGTGAACTTGAAGTATATGAACCCCCTCAAAAACCTTCAGGCCTTCCCCACTTGCCACAGAGTGGATGATAGCGCAGAACGGACTCTTGCTGAAGGTGTGCATATCTGAAAGAGGCATAGGGAAGAGGGGAGGGGAAGAATGTTTTGTTTTTCTCCAAACTCACTGCCCCCCCCCCCAAAAAAAAAAAAAGGGTAAAGGATAATCAGAGAGATGAGGAGTACTTTTAGGCCAGGGAATGCCAGGTTTCATTCTGGACCAGTATTTGATGCCACGCTGACCTGCTGGACAGATGGCAGCAGGTCCAGGCTCACCATCTGGACCTTGCGCCATCGCCCAGCCCTGGTGAGACCCACTCTCTCCTCCCGTCTCTCCTGGCCTTCCCTGTAGCCCCAGCCAGCCCTTCTTCCAAAACAGTGTGGGCCTACAGCTGACACCCCCCAGGAGGGGCTCTGACATTTACAGCTCTTGAATCACGTTTTCACATTGCTTTCTCGTCAATTTATAATCCCATCCATCATATAAAAATTATGCCAGGAGCAAAATAAAGAGTAATCCAAACAATGCCAAACAAACAAAAATCCCAATTGAAGTGGCTCAAGCAATAGGAATATGTATGATTTCACACCACAAGAAAGAAAAATCCTACTGTGTTATTATCAGAGACTCAGTGGTGTTGAACCCAGATTCCTTCTGACTTTCTGCCCTGTTGACTGCTCTTGGCTTCACCCTAAGGCTGGTCCCACTTGTGGTCCTAAAACAGATGTTGCAATTCCAGGGGTCCCACCCAGGAACCACCTCATTCAGAAAAAGAAGGAGGCCATGATGTCCCGGTTTTACCTCTTTGAAAATGAAGAAGTTGCTCCTAAAACCCCCCTCAGGCTGCATTGGCCTGAATCAATAACTAAGCAGGGGGGTGTACATGCCATTACTGTCCCAGTGACTTCGTGGATTCGTGACTAGATTGGGTGTCACCCCTCACTAAACTGGGGCTCCGACAGAAGGAACCCGGGAGAGCGGGTGTTGGGTAGGCAGCCAGGCATGTCCGCTATGCCTCACTAGGCTTTTCTTCAGTGGTTATGATTTTGAAGAACCTGTCCTTCCATTTCCGTGTTTTCATCTCTGAGCTTCAATTTTCTCATCGGCCTTCTGTACCTTGCAAGCCTGTTGCAGTGATCAAGTGAAATAACATAAATTAGGAAGGGCCGTGTAAACCGTGTATACCATGAGCACAGTACCAGAACACAGACTTTTTTCAGCCACCGCCGCCGCCGAGGTGAAACTCGTTCCAGGCCCAAGCAGAGGTGTGCGAAGTCGGGGTGGTCCGTACAAGTCTGCACAGTGGAAGCGTCTCCTCATCGGCACTGGAGTTCCTTTTTGGCCTCCGAATATGATGAAAAAAATGTAAAGAAAAAATTCAAGCAGATTCAAACAACGAACTTATGAAAAGATGCTCAATGTCAGTAAGCATTGGGGAAGTGCAAATCAAAACCACAGGGAGATGTCTATCACCTCACATGCACCAGGACAGCTGCCATCCCACGTGTTTTCAAGGACGCCGCAGCCTGCGTGCACGGTTGGTGGGGAGGTGAACGATGCAGGCATTTTGGAAAGCAGCACGGTGGTTCCTCAAAACATTCTACGTGGAATTACCCCACGGTCTCCTAACTCTGCTTCCGGGCAGGTAGACAAAAGGATTGAAAGCAGGATCTTGAAGAGATGTTTGCACAGCCATGTTCATAGCAGGATTGTTCGCAATAGCTAGAAAGGTGGAAGGAACCCCGTGTCCACGGGTGGACGCGTGGACATGTGAAATGTGGCGTATATGTACAATGGGACATTACTCAGCCTTAAAAAGAAACGCCGACGAAGGGGTGAAACTTGAGAACACCATGCTGTGTGCAATAAGCGAGTCACAAAAAGACAAATACTGTATGGTTCTATTTATGTCAGGTCTCTAGAATAGTCAGATCCACAGAGACAAAAAAGAGAATAGTGGTCTCCAGGGCCTGGAGGGAGAGCAAAATGGGGAGCTGTTGTTTAGTGGGTAAAAAGCTTAAGTTTGACAACATGGAATAATTCTGGGGATTGGTTGCATGAAAATGTGAATGTCCTTAGTGCCTCTGAACTGTACACTTAGAAAAGGTTAAGACAGTAAAATTTTTGTCATGCATCTTTAAAAATTAAAGCTTGATAATATGCAATGCTGGACAGCACGGAGTAAAATCAGCACTCACCTCCACTCTTACCAACAGTTCGTGGTGGTTGGTGGTTTGGTAATATCCACCCAAATTAAAGGCAGAGAAAGGAGGAGATTCAGGTGTGCGTTATCAGGTAGGAGGTCTACTGGGCCTAAGAAAGAAGAACCATTATGCAATAGGACCAGGCGGGACCCCGAGAACAGGGGTAGAGTCGGTGTGCAGAGGCTGCCCAGCCCCTGCCCAGCAGGTGCCTTTGCAGCCGACATTGGGAGAGTGAGCAAGCCGCCCCTTGCCAGTTGAGTGAACACAGGCTTTCCACTGCTGAGGGCCTCTATTCGGTCCTTCACCTGGCCACCAGGTAGAGGCCTCTTACCTGTCCCTTGACGGGTAGAACTGCTCGGTAGAACTGCTCTGCACTTGTGCCTGGAGATCCTGCCAAGCCCTCTGTTTACCGCCCATGTCAGGCCGGGCTGGCTAACTAGCGAACGACCTCATACTCTCGTGGCCTAACAGAGCAGACCTCTGCTTCTTTCTTCTGCGAGTTTCAGTGCAGGTGCTCTTGGTCAAGCAATGCTCCTGGGCAATCCTGCTCTAAGCAGGGACTCAGGGATCCAGGTTTCCTCCATCTCATGGCTTGCCATGCCCTAAGCTCCCCTCGAATTCTTCCCTGGTACCTCTGCATTCAGCCATTCAGCCAGACAGCAAGTCAAGAGAGAGATCAGGGAAAATCGCACGGGCCATTCTAAGGGCCAGGCTTGGAAGCGGCATGTGTCATTGCCACTCACATGCCACAGACAAGAGCTGGCCACACGGCAGCACTTGGATGCAAGGGGTCCAAGAAATGTAGTCTCCTCGTGCGTCCGTGGAGAAAACGAGACAGTTGGGGAATGCGTGCCAAAGGGTCTGTGACAGTGCCTATATGGACAACCCCCATATGACAGCCTAGGACACTGAAGCCCGCTGAAGCAGAGTGCGTGCCTCGATACCAAGAAGAACAGTAGTGTAAAGTAAAACATCCCTCCCTGCCCTGGCCCCGCCCCCTACAGCCTGTACTTAGTTGGGTTTATAGAGAACTGTCTCAAGATACTCCTGCTCCGTCTCCACTTCTGTTTTACTCATTTTGTAATCACAGAAAAAAACAAAGACGTCCAAGCCTGCTTTCCTTTTCTTCCACCTGCCAGAATTTACTTACTGAGACCACGTTTCCCCACAGATACACAGGGCCTCTCAAGCATACCGCAGTGGCCAGAGGAGCTGAGAAACGGACCCTTTGCCCCTGCTTGTCCATCTCCATGGAGGAACCCCCAGCCCCACCGACCCAAATCCTACCCAGCCTGGGGGGGGGGGGGCGGGGGCGCACATCACAAGGCCTGTGACTCTTTTCCTCACTTCTCAACCCACAGAGATCCTGCCCCTTTCTTACAGAACAATGATTACTTTTGTTACCGTCATTTGAGATTTACTTATCATTTGTACTGAATTCCATATTTTAATGTAACAAATATCTGCCAAGATACCTGGTCCAAGACTAAGGAATTCAAAGATGGTCAAAGGAAAACGGCCTCCATGGAATATGCAATCCAGGGGTTGGGGGTAGGGGGCGACGGTAAACGAGGGTCCCAGGAAGCTGAATTCTCTAAGGCTATCAGGTAGATAGACGCAAAGCATCTTGCGGATTCAGGAAGGAGTCTTTCTGAGTGACTCTGAGGTGTGCAAAAGATGTAAATAAGTAGAGTCTGAGGGAGAGCAGTCCAGGTGAAGAGGAGAAGGAGTAAAAGCACCAAGGTAGGAATCCATGGGGAAATTTCAGAACAGGCAAGTGTTTCTGTGTGGTTGGAGATAAGGCTGAAAAGGTGGGTGTACCTGTTAGGGTCTTTGAGCTGCAAATAATAAAAGTGAGTTTACAACGAGCCTAGGCAATAAAAAAGAATGTATCGTACACTGGCGGTCCAGGAGCAGCTCGGTCCAGGCTCCCCATCAGCCTCCCTGTTCTTCTCTTGGGTTTCCTCTGCTCTGCATTCACGCTGCCCTTGCGGTGGCCATCCTCATGGTGACAGAATGGCTGCTGGTGGCATTGGGGCCTGGAAGAAGATGGCTTTGCTTTCCCAGCAGCTCTGCGCAAACTAAATGGCTTTGAACAGCCCAGTCGTGACCAGCCAATGACAGTGGAACTACCATGAATGGTATAAAGGGATTGCTTAAGCAAAATGCAAGGTGTCAAGCCAACCACAGAGGTTCCTGTAGTAGGCTTGGGCCAGGTTATGGAAAGTTCCGAATCTCAGCCTTGAGAATCTGTATGTGGAATAAAAATAAAAGGCTCCCCATGGAGCCACTGATTGTTTTTCAGCAGCAGAGTAGACAAAACTGAGTTACGGGTGTAATTATTTGGATGTTTTGATGAGAAACAACCGAGCAGAGGGGGCTGGGTGTGGAACTGCCACGTGCCCAATGTCATCATGCCTTCTTCTCCCCACAACTAAAGTGGCTCCCAGGACAGGGGCTGTGACTCTCGCCACATCAGGAGCGAGGGAATGATGAGCTGTGACACCAGCGGGAGGGGAAGGAGAGCTTTGATGGGAGAAATGTTCTAGACGGGACTTACGGGATGACTGGAGATGGGGGAAAACATGAAAAATGACTCTGACGTTGTAAATTCGGATGACTTAAGCTTATGCAGTGCCACAAATAGAAATATAGTCATCTAAGGGAGTCAGTGAGGTGGTTTTGAACCCATAAATCAGACACATATGACGAATAGCAATGACAATAATACTAAAATGATGCTAATAATGAAGTAATTATAATTAGTAATAAAATTAGCATATATTGAGTGGTTACTCTGTGTCAACATTTACTAAGATACTTATTGTTGCTCTGCTACATAAGAATGCATTCATTTACTCCTTGCAAAATCTTATTATTATCTCCATTTTGCCGAGGAAGAACCTGAGGCAAAGAGTGATAAAAGTAAACAATCCAAGGTCAAGTTACCGGTAAGTAGACAAGGTAGAATCAAACCCAGGCTGTCTGACTTGGGACCCTACTCTTTCAGTCATTATAACAATAACTAACATTTATTAAGTATCTACTATGTGACAGTACTTTCTCTTTAATCCTTAAAAGTCACCTGATAAAGTGGAGAGTATTGTCCCTGTTTTGCAGATGAGGACAGGATAAGAGACTTGCCCAAAGTCACACATTTTAAGTGGCAGAGGTGGGATTGCCTTGCGGGAGGCGTAGCGGTAAAACATGCTCTCCTTCCGTGATGCCATGAGATGGACGAGTGCCTCCTAGGACCGCAGGATCTGGATCCCTTATCTCAGCAAAGAAATTCTAAACTTCTAGCTTAGGGACCAACACGTATACCTTTGAGTGCACGCTTGGCGAGGATAGGACCTGGCAGGTAGATGCTGAAACCAACAGAATTGTGAAGTCCTGGGGAACCTCTGCATACAGGACAAAGCTGAAACTATGGGGGAGGGATCTTGTCCAACCAAGGTATGCGATTCCAGAGGGCGGGTCCTTAAGAGAACAAACTTGGGTCTCCCAGTCCTGCGTCCAATGGTGGCCCTGCGGGTCATGCACTGGGGGCCCTTGAGCAAACTGCTTAGCCTCTGAGCTTCAGCATCTTCACCTGTAAAACAGGGATAACAATAGCTGGACTTCACCCTGAAGAACTGTCTAACTGAGACTGAGTACGATGAAGCAAGGGAAATATTTGGACCATTGCCTGGCATGTAGTGAACACTTATAACATGATAGCAATGTTGCCACAGTTGCTGTTGCTATAATTATTTCTACAAGATGTGGAAGGCAAACGGTCTGAGCCTCTGGGAGAGGGATTCTGCTGGTCATATTGCATAATGTCCCTGCCCCTTGGAAGCCTCCACACAGCAGCTCTTCGGCTTCCAAACTTCACGGCAGGATCCCTTCAAACGGTATCGACAAAGGCCAGCTGCTGTTCCAGGAGCTAAGGAGGAAGAGGAGAAGGGTGTTGAGGGTGGTGATAGGAGAGAGGAGGTGGAGAAGGTCTGCCCGCCCAAGGCGGCTTCCCTAGGCTCCTCCCAGATCCCACTGCGTGGCCCCAGGCCTGGCCCAGCCTGCGCTTTCTGCCCAGCCACGTGGTTTGCATTTCAAAACGTAACCTGCAGCTGTTAGCAGGTGGTTCCAGCTGTTCATACTCAGACTGAGAAGTGGTGGAGCTGTGAGGTCAGTGCTGGCGAGGAAGCAGCTGCTTCCCTCTCCATGCTGGTGGGGGCTCTGGGAACCATAGCACAGGGCACTGCCCCCCGCCCCAGAGGGATTTTCAAGCCTTCCAGACGGAGACCCCCAGCTTGGCTAGCCTAGAGCCAGGGGAGAAGCAACTTCCCCTCAGCAGCAAATGTTTCCCAGAAGCTTCTGGAATCCCATGAGTCTACAAGTGTTTAGTCATAGAACATTAACGATGACAAAGCCCTTAACCCAACCATCCCATTTTGTAGGTAAAGAAACCGAGGCCCAGAGGGGCGATGTGATTAATTTTGAATGGCACCATGAGTCAGGGCGGGGCTGGGGCAGGAACCCTGGCTGCAAATAGCGAGCCCGGGGCTTTTCCATTACTCAGAATCACAGAGTCCACCCCGGCCTCTTACCTGAAAAGGGCTGGGTCCTGTGATCCAGCTGGAACCCGCAGCTACAACGCAAGGACCGCACGCCTTTGAAGGAGAACTTGCCGGAAACAGATTATGGGCAAAAATGATGGCAAAGAAACATGTATTTTGACATGGGAACGAGCTCACCCTCCTGTGTGAAATGAAGAAGAAACAGACTCCCGGAGCAGAATTTTCGCTGTGGGCCCATTTGGGTAAGGAGCACATGTGCACACACGTGCACACACAGAAAAAAGACTGGAAGGAAGAGTAAAACAAACTTACCCCAGGAGACAGGTTTTCCTTTGTCTCTTCTTTTGTCTTCTCTATACCTTCTAAACTTGTACTTGGAGAGTATTTGCTTTTGTAACCACCATGTTAAAAGGATACAAAATAAACAGACAAGTGCCAGGGTCCCAGCCACCCTCCCTCTGGTTTGGCTCCGCCACAGCCCCCAAGACAGACTGCACCCATTGCACAAGGCGGGGGTGTTCTCCTTTCCGGTGAAGCCGAAACAAGCTTGGACCTGAGCACTGGCAGCCACAGCTGTGGTTTTGCTGCAAGTCTGGGAGCAGCGTCTTGGGCTCAGGGCACCCCTAAGACTCCAGCGTGCACCAGAGAGGAAGGGCCAGATGCCAGGCCCTGGCCCCACAGCTGGCTCAGCTGACCCTGTGTCTGGAGGTCTGAGGCAGAGGCCAGCCTGAGGTCTGATGTGGGGAAGAGTGACATGTGGGCCAGATGGCCCTTCTGGGAACTCTTCCAGTCCCAGGCCACACCCTCCAGGAAGCCTCGGTTGTATCTTTCAGACACGCACGTTGGTTGCCACTTGCCCACTTTGACACCAACGGCCTTGAGACCAAGCCACCTTTCTGGGTCATCCTACAGGGCGGCCTGCCTTGTGGGTTCCCAGCCTTCTTCTTGCCTAGTACAAACCTGGGCATGGTGGGTCTTATCGCCACTGCCATGGAGCTCAGACAGGGTCGTTTAGGCAGAACCACTGCCCCGTGTCACATGTGGAGCCCGGACTGTGGTGCCTGCCCCGTGTCCTGGCTGAGACCCGCTGGAGCGACGTGTCTGAACGTTGGCTGACTGAGGCTGCTTCCCACAGGGTCTGAGTTCCAGAAATGCCGTCACAGGAAGCTCCCTCTGTGGAGCACGCCCGGGCCTTTCCCCACTCCCTTCTTTCCCCAGGGCACGCCCTCGCCTCCACCAGGACAGCCTCTCCTGCCCCGTAAGGGTGGATCTCGCACCCGCACCCACGGTGACAAATGCAGAGGGGGCTGAGCACCCAGGTCCGAGGGCACCGAGGAGCAGACGGGCAGAGCGGAGGCACTAACTCCCACCTCTGCTCCCCCCTTGCCTGTCTCCTGGGCCGGTCATGGGTCCCCCTGAGCTCCGGCTTCCTCCTGAGTGTCAGGGGTGCTGGCAGGGTTCAGGAACCCGAGCCCTTTCCGTCTGGGGTCGGCAAACCACCAGGTACCGCCGCCCCAGAGCTACCTGGCATGCTGGTTGGTTTTGTATGGCTCTCAAGCCAAGGAGGGTTTTTACATTTTTAAATGTCACAGAAAGTCAAAAGAAGAGTAACGTTTCACAAACCATGAAAACGGTATGACCTGCAAACTTCAGTGTCTGTAAGTGCAGTTGTGTTGGAGCACGGCAATGGATATTTACATATGTGTTATTTACATATCCCCTGTGGCTGTCTTTGGGCCACAGAGCCCAAATGGCCCACGAAGCCTGAAACACTCACCGTCTGGCCCTTGACAGGGAAAAGGCTGCTGAGCCCTGATCTGAGAGGTCTGAGCCCTGATCTGAGAGGTCTGGTACCTGGCACAAAGTTACCAAGCATTCCTCTCCCTTCTCATCGACTTCCTTTGAATGCCTTCCACCAGGGGCCTTTTCGGCTTGTCTGAAAGACAAGGAGCAGCGCTGCTCTGGGAGGAGGGCGGGTGAGGGGGATCCTTCCTCACTGCCGATCACCTGGCTCCAAGTCAGTTACACCACCAGCTGGTGCTGTGACCTGGGGAAGGTCACCCCGCATCTCTGAGCCTCAGTTTTCCTCGCCTATAAAACGGGAGTGTGGCAGCAGCTAATGTTTACATACCACTTGTCGTGTGCCAGGTATTGTCCCGGTCACACCAGTCACTTGTTTAATCTTGACAGTTCTATGAGGTGGTTCTGTCATTACCCCATTTATAGGCAAAGAAGCTGAGGCAGTGGAAGGGTAAAGGAGTTGCCCGGGGTTTCTTAGTTGATCAGAAGCATATCCAAACAGCCTGGTCACGAGGGTGCATCTGGTCGCTGTAGACACAACTGCGTTACAGGGCACTGCATGCTTCGTCCGGGAGGATCCAGTGGAGATAAGGAATCGGAATGCTTTTAGCGACCCATCAAGTTCCGTGGCTGTGTAAACTCTTTTTATTGTGAAAAGAAGAGGAAGGGATTATGTTCCCAAATCTCTCACAAACGGTGGCATTTCAGAGAACGTGGCAGCATCTGAAAGGAGAGGAGACATTTGTGGGTGACGACAAGCCGTACCTGGATTCACCTGGCTGGTCTCTGTCTCCCACCCTCTCAGAGTAGGAGAGAAGCAGCCCCAGTTGCCGGTGCAGTGTCTAAGGAAGACCTGTGCTCAGTCAACCCTTGATAGATAAAGAGAAGTCACCTTTCTGCTCAGGTGGTAGGGAGCCTGGTGTCCGCTGTCCCTCCTTGGCATTGGGTCTTGGCTCAGCCCCCTGCTCTTGGTCTCGTTGTCATGGCAGACTCGCTGAGGAACAGCCCGGGTTCCTCGGCCAGGAGCACAGAACCTGCTGCTCTGTGTCCTCTGGCTGACGAGGGTGCACCTTTTCCTCAGAAGTCATTCCCAGCTCCCTCCCACCCAGTCGTCAGCACCTCCCCTCCCCTCTCTCTCCTACATCAGCATTTGGACGAGGGATGAATGGAGGGATTGGGGCAGGCAGTGTCTTGCCTTTTTGTCTACTTGATCCCCACGAGGATGTCTTGCCCATGCCACGTACAGGCTCCTGTGCGGCTGGGAGAGTGGAAAGAAGCTGGCATCAAAGATGCAGCCTGCACGGTAGAGTTACTAGCGAGAGCCCTGCTGTTGGAATTCCTCCACCATTTCCTGGCTGTGGGCCCTTGAGCAAGTTACTCAACCTTTCTGTGCCTCTGTTTCCTAATGAGCAAAATGGAGAGAGCACAGACCTTACGGGGTTACTGTGAGAATTCAGTGAGAAGATGTGTGTGAAAAGCCTCTGGTAGTGCCTGGCGTCTGTTAGGTGCTCGCCACGCACAGGCCATTACTATTCCTCTTCCTCTCACCCAGGACTTCACTTTAACGTACCTCAAGAGTGCGACACAGGCTTTTCCCACATGCTCTGCAACGTTCTGCACTGTAGTACATCCTTGATTCACCCAGTCTGTATTGAGGGCCTACTAAGTGCGCTGTTTAGACCTGGAGAAAGCAAGGACCTCACAGTCCAGGGGAGGGAGGAGAGAGATATGAACAGACACATATGCTGGAACCAGAGGCTGAGCGCTTTGAGACCTGTGGGCAGAGGGAAGGGATCTTCCCCACTCTGGTGAGCAAGTGGTGGTGGAGGGGGCGGGGCAGGAAAGACCTGCCAAAGGAGAGATGAACTTGAGCTGGGTCCTCAGTCACATGCTGGCCTTGGCAGGAGCAGGAAGAACACTGTGGGCCTCAGGTACAGTGCCCAGCAGCCCCAGTCCGCACAGACCCCTACGTGAGCCTCCGTGCTGACCCAGCTTGGAGCCTGAGCTCAGTGCCCAGGTGCTGGTCCATGCAGGAAGCATGAAAGTTTCTTTTAGTATCGAATGTTGAGGCCATGGCTGGCTGCCAGGACTGGGCGGGAGGAGGGGGATTCTGTGAATGCTAAAGCTGGGAGGGAGCAAAGAAAGAGGGAAAGTTCTGGGGTCCTGGCCAGGGCTTCTCCTTCCCAAAGGTGAGTCAGAGCAGCTCCACCTGAACCAAGCGGACATGCCACTGATGGCAAAGGAGGCCCAGCAGGGATGGAGAGAAAGAAGGAACAGTAATGAGGCCGACGTTCCTGAGCTCCCCAGGGGGACTGACTGGGAAAAGAGAGTGAACCAGTCCAGAGAGGTGCTGGCTAGGCAGAAGCTAATCAGACCGGGTAGGTAGTCCGGCTGCTTCATTACCTGCGACCCCAGCACCTGCCCCTTCTCCATTCCTCCATCCACCTAAAGGAGGCTTTCAGTTCTGTCCTGCTCATGCAGGCAGCTCTCAGGTATTCACACGAGGCAGGACATGGCCCCAGGGAGGGGAGAGCACTGGTCTAGGAGCAGACATCCTGGAGCCTCCTCCAGTCCTTGCCCTCAACCAGCAGTGTGCCCTTGGGTGAGTTTCGACCCCTCGGGGCTCCTGCGGCCTTATCTGTATAATGGGATCACAAGCTTGCTCTCCCTTGCAGTTTGGTCAGAGGAATCAATACTATGTGTGGGGAAGAGGGAGTACTGCTTTAACTGGGAACGGTGGCGCCATCCAATTTCTACACTAAATGTGAAGTTGGGGGCAAGAATGTGCCGGGTTCCCTGCTGCATTCCTGCACTGAGCACACCTGGAACGTTTGAGGGTGGTCCTACCTGAAACGGCGGC
Organism: Glossophaga mutica; assembly: GCA_039655065.1. Lineage (NCBI taxonomy): Eukaryota > Metazoa > Chordata > Mammalia > Chiroptera > Phyllostomidae > Glossophaga > Glossophaga mutica. The sequence continues at coordinate 22,080,045 of CM077308.1, forward strand.
CGTGGTGGGGGAGTGACTTCAGGCTTCCGTGTGTCCCTCTTACCCGCCCCGGCCTTGGGATCAGAGTGAGACACAAGCTGTGAAAGGAACCCCTGGGCCACAGTGCAGCGTGGAGGAATGCAGCTCTCACCTCCTTTATCTACTGTGCCTGGGGCAGTTGCCTCCCCTGGAGCCCCTTGGCCTTCTTTCTGCGCGACAGGAGTCCAGTTTAGTCTGAGCTGACAAAGTTTAGCGCCAAGAGCTACATTTCTCATCCTCCTGGCATCTAGAGTAGCCACCGGACAGGCGTGGCCAAGACGATAGGAGACAATGGAATGAGATTCTGGAAAACCTCCAATAGGTCCATCTGGCCTTTTGCCGTCTACTTTTTCTTTTCTTACTGCCTGGAATGTAGAACTGATGCCTGGATGTTTATAAGCCATTTTGCAAGCATGAGGACAAGATCCTCATGCTAAAAGTAACTGAGAAAAGGCCATTTTCATGTGACCTTGGACTGCCTACTTTTGGAAATATAAAATTTCCTGACTGTGAAAGCCACTGTCTTCCCCCACCCTGGGGAGAGGTTAAGGTGGGGGTGGAATCAGCTATTTGGAGGCAAGCACAATTATAACCAATACACCCTTTCCACCAAGGACTGTCAGTGCCTCCTTGGACGCCTTCTAAGATCCCACAAAGCACTTACCGCACTGCATTGTAAGAGTCGGTTACTTGTACACCGTCCCCGAAAGCCTGCTATTTCAGGAAAGTCAGGATCCGCACATTCTGTGTTGATCGTGCACCCCCAGAGCATGACGGTTTCTGGCAAACAGGACATATTCTATATGCTTTTCTTGAATCAACGATAAAAGAACCCTTTGAGTTCTGATTTTAGATGTAGCTCACCTACCTTAGATCTAGAAGCCATCATCTCCAGCCAATTTTGAAAACTCCGTTGACACATCTTTGAAATAGTCAGCTTTTAAAATTGGTTTGCCTAAAATAGTCAAAGCCACGGTGCATGAGCTTTGTAAATAACTCTGCCAGCCTCTCACAGAACCGCTGCCATTTCCTAAACCACCCACAGCTGTAGCTGCCCGGTACTTGTCACTATGTGACCCAGAAAGCAACTCATGCAAGTCCTGTGGCAGGTTCTGGTGCCAAGTGACTGTAACCACTGAGAAATGGCATTTACCACAACATATAGAGAGAGAGCTTGATAGAAAAGACATAAATGTGTATATGGAAACAGTCGCAGATGTATCTGTAAGTTTGTTTTCTGTCTTAAACGTCCCAGTCAGATTTAGACTGGTAGAACTACTTCCTCCCTAGTTCCAAAGGTTCTCCTAGCCTCCTCCCCCTCCTCTTTCGTTTATTGTGACTTTCTCCTCAAAACCTGCTGTTTTTACTCTCTTCCAAAAGCACTCATGCTTTTTCTGTGTGCAGGTTATCCAAATTGGATATCCAACTATGTAAGTACTTCATTTGCCTTCCTTTTGAAAAGCATGGTAAGTCCATATATTATTCATGAGAATGCAAAGTCTATATATTTCCGACAAACCTCGAGTTCGTATAGTCAAGAAGTGTGTTGACAGTCACTCGGAGAAAATCACATATAATGTACTGCACTGCCAGCTAAAGCCTTTGCAGTCTCTTCTTTCTGGGTTCACACCATTCCCCCGATTTTCGCTGGGGCCAAACGACCCGAGACCCTTACTCTCTCTCCTCATCCATCAGCTGAATGGAGAAGACCCCAAGGACCTAGCAGAGCATGGGGCCTCGAGATGGAAGGAGCTTTGGCCTCCTGAGCTGCTACATGAAGCAGAGACTTGCAAATCTGCACTGGGCTCCTATAGGCACAAGGAAGAAATGTTATGGCACCAAACAGGTACAGTTTTTTTTTTCCGTCATAGCATCTGGTGTAATTTAAAGATTACTCCTTACTTTTCCATAACACTGTTTTTAGAGTGTCTATTCTATGATGCTATCACAGGTTGCTTTGCATTAGAGCTACATACATCCATGATTATACTGAATGCGAGTGTTTCGATCAACGGCTCTCCGCTTCGCAACAGAAAGTAATTAGGGAGCTTTAAAAAACTCCCACTGCTTGGGTCTCAACCCCAGAGGTTGTGATTTAATTGGCTGGTCGTGAGGTCCAGCGTTTGCTGTTTTGCAAGAGTGTCCCAGGCGTTGTTAAAGGGCAGCCGGAGTTAGGAGCCGTGGTGCTCTAGATCAGGGGTTCTCAAACCTGAGTGTGCATCGGAACACTCGACAGACTTGTCAACATGTGAGTGAATGAATCTGTGGGACCCAGCCCTAGAGTTTCTGATGCAGGAGATTTGGGGTGCAGCCTGAGAATTTCCATTTCTAATCGTTTCCCAGATGAGGCTGATGATATCGGCTCAGGAACCACATCCTGAGAACCACCGATTCACACCTTTAAATCCCCCCCGAGCAACAGTAACACTCACTGGTGTCACACTGAGGAAGCATCAGCCACTCAGTAACTAACTGTGTATATAATTGAATTGAAAATGAAGACATGCAGGCCTCAATACTTCATGAAGCGTTCAGGCTTTGTTTCGAGGTGAGCTGTTACAGAGGCAGCGTGTCCACTGAGCATCGAGAGTGGCCCCACCAAGCTCCTTCCCCAGAAACTACACTCAGCATCTCAACATCAAACTGCCAGAGCTTTGAACAGTATCCCTGAGCATCTGGGCTTTACCTGCATTTATTCTGTGCACCCATTAGCAAGATGTGTCCTACGGTATCAGAAAGCCTCACAGAGCTCATAAAGGTGTTAATGCTTCGTGTAAAACTGGACATAATTAAATGTATTTGGTATAATTTGTAGGTTATATTTTGGGTCTGGGAACACTCAAAAAATTTTCCATATTATTGGTAATTACTTTCTTATTTTACACCATTTCCACTTACGAAAGATTTCATAGGAACCCTTTATTTTTGGATAGCAGGGGTAACCTGTACTCATCTCCTGCAGACATAACTAAGGCAAGCATAGACAATATGCAAATAAGAGGATGTGAATGGATTTGACCCTGGACCATAATTTGCCAAGCCCTGGGACAGGACAAGCTGGGGATGGGGGCAGGGAATGGGAAGGATGTCAAAGAAAGCACCCTGAGGACCAGAACCATAAGCAAGAGCCCATGGTAAGTCTGGGAGAAGAGCACTCCGGGTGGGACAATTTGTGCCTGAAAAAGCCCCGGGGTGAGGGAGGCAGCACATTCCTGGGACAGAGGAAGGCTGGTGCATCTGGAGTGTAGTAAAAAGAGTAAAAGCAGTATGGCATGACGTCACTGATGTAGGATGCCTCTGAGCGTGGAGTTTTTCTCAGTGTGATGGGAAGCCACTGGAGGGTTTTGAGCAGAATGGTGGCCTGAGAGGTCTGTTTCTTGTCAACAAGAGGAAATAAAACAGCATTTGGTTGTTCACAGACCACAGTGCTTAGCACGTGGAAGTCATTAATAACTTCTTATGCATCATTGATGAGGCACCGTGCCTCCACAGGGTCATCAAACTCGGGAACGAAAGGGACGGTAGAAACCAGCCAATGTGTCTCTGTATTTTAAAGACACATCAACTGAAATCCAGAGAGGTCAAATGCTTTGTCCAAGGTCACTCAGCAAGTCAGCAGCAGCAGAGCTGGGACTGAAACACTAAGGAGAGAGAGAATGCCAGCAGAGAAGATTGGCCTGATAACAAAGCATTTATTGTGGGAAGGGCAGGATACTTCTGGATCCAGTATGGTGATGTCACTTGGCTATCTCCATGAGCCCAGCCCCGTATGGTCTCAATGCCAAGGTTCCGGGGAGAGATGGGCTGGGAGCAAAACCTGAGCAGTGAAGATTTGCAGGCACAATGGAACCGAGTTGTGGCCTGGTATACGTGGACGAAGTCTTGGGTGTGAGCATTCTCCCAGGGGCTGTTGGCTAAAGAACCGTGGAGATGCGACTCCCCTAGAAGAGGTGGACAAGAAGACAGTGGCAGGCACCCAATGGAAATGACAAGGGCTTGTCTATGAGCATGTTTGAAATACCCCAAGAAAGCGCAGAAACACTGGAGTGGCACTTTGAGAAAGGCTGAGGTGCGTAAACGCAGGTGAGACTAGTGACACGTGACCTGCCGCTGTCAGCTGCCTCCCATTTTTGCCATCCTGTCTGGCACACTCTCAGGAAACCCAAGTCACATTTTAAATTCATGGGAGAGGATGACACAAATCCATATCTTTGTCCATTCAGCAAACATACCACCACCACCTAAAATATCTACAGGCTCTTCCAAAACATCGGTTTTTCTAGGAACTAGTACACCTGGCGTTAGTGACCTTAGACCTGTGCCCAAAGTGAGCTTTGGTGACTTTGCACGCTGGTCTGGGCAGGACGGTGAGAGGTGGAAGACGCACTCCACCCATCATGCCTTCCGTGTGGAGTGTGGCAGGACTGGGCAGCAGGAGGGCTACGCCCTGGGGTCCTGAAGTCAGATCTCAGGAGACGGGCTCCTCCCGAAGTAGGGAAGTGGGGTCTGAACAGGTTGAGACCTTGCTGGCCTGCCAGCCTGGCCAGCCTTCCTCTCCTTCCTGGGCCAGGGCCCTAAGCCCTGCCTCTTGCACAGCAAAGCCACCTTTCTATTTATAGGGGGAAAAAAACCCTGCTATGAAATGTACTTTCCAATTTTAGGGCCCTTTCCTGGGCTCTATTTCCAGTGACTGACTGGGAAAATATCCCTCTTTCTGAGTGTACATATTTGAAATCTGGCCCGTGGTTTCAGAGTCCACTCCCTGGAGAGGGTTAGCGAGGGAGAACTGGTTCCAGACAATGACAGGGGCCTGCTTTCGGGAGAAGGTCAGCCTGCACCCTGCAGAGAAGATGGCACTATCCACGGCGCCACCTCTGCTGCCTTCTGCCACAGGAAAATCTGAATCATGTTGTGCTTCGCTCGAAGACTGAACTGCGGCCTCGGGGCTTTCAGCTAAGGAAGATGATGAAACTTCAGGCTGTATAAGAAAAGTCAAAGTTCCGAGAGAAGGGCGCTGGCCCTTTCATGACCTTCTCCCAGTGGGTTTCATTCCCAACAGAGAATAGGGGGCGCTGATAGAAGAGAGGCTTGATGCTCTACTGTCCCCAAACTAGACATGGGGTGTGCTGAGTGGGCCCTGAGTGACCTTCACTAGTTGGGATCTAAGCCCATGTGGAGAAGGGTGGATGGAAGGAAGCCATGGAAACCAACGGTAAGTGAAATACCAGGAGATAATCTTCAAAGTGGGACTGGTGACTCTAACTCAGCGAAGGGGAGGAGGGGCCAGACCCATTGTCCCAATTAGTCAGCTACGTCGCTGGTATTATTCAGACTGTCTGGAACATGCTTCCACTCCTAGCGGATGGAAACCGTGCTTTTTCTGGGGATGATGACTCTTCTCTACAGATATGGAAATCGAGGATGCACAGGGAGACGGTGGGGCTTGCCCAAGAATGCACAAGTGGAAGGCAGCGGGGACAAGGGTTGAAGCTGAGCCGCCTCCATCAAATTCCATGCTTTCCCCACTCTCGTACAATGGGGCAGGGGCTCTGTTTTCTAGTCTTGTTTTCCTGAAAAGTAAAGGAAATTGAAAGGCAGAGAACAACCAAAAGGCCTCTTTCCTCCCTCCCTAACCAATGACCCTTCTCTCTAAAACTTCTCCCCACTGCCCTGTCCATGCCAGGTGACTAGATTGTTGCGGCCTGGTGGGGCAGTCTGGCAGGGGTAGCTCTGCTTGGGTCCTGTGGTTTGGGGTGTTGAGATCCTCCCCCTGGAGAGCAGGCGCTCTCACAGCCAAGTGTAAACAGCATCCTGGAAGGCCAGAGCACTTTGGCTTCCAGGATGCTGTTGGCTTTGGCACAGGCAGCTCCAGTTCTTCCTCCCCTGCCCGTCCCTCTCATTATACAGTGTCACAATGGCCTGGGCCTCACATACACACTGAGCTTTGTCTGCAGTGGCACATGCCAAAAGGGGCCTGAAAATGGGAGCTGAGCTGCTGAGAAAACAGCACATCCTTTTAGAAATATGAGCACGGCCACATGGCATGTGTTCACAGGGCGGGGCGAGGCAGGGTTGGGGAAAATGGGGGAGACCCAGGTTCAGAGCAGGGCCTGTGCCCAAAAGTCTGGCCACGGGGAGTTAGGGGCCGACACAACTTCTGAATAGAAAGAAGAGGTGGGAAGGGATGTGGGGGTTACTCCAAAATGGTTCAGAGCTTCATCGCTAACAAGGGTGGCTATCATTTATTAAGTACTTACTCTGTGCCAGACTTCCTGGTGAGCACTTTACATCATCATTCCATTTTCACGCACACAAAAAACCAACAACAAAACCCTGAGAAGCAAGTCCGATTATACCCTTATTTTTCGGATGGAGTCCCTGAGGATGAAGGCCTTTGCTCAGATTCACAGCAGTAGAGAATGGCAAAGATCTGAGAACAGATCTTGCAGATGACAAAATCCATATTCGGCTGAGTACTTATTAAGTCCTCAGCCTTTCCGTTTCAGATGGTTCACAGAACCAACGGACTTTCAGGAACAGGGTAGCACAGCGACTCTTAAATCTGTTGTCACCCCACAGGATGCTGAGTATCGTGCATCTAGATCCAGGCGGAGCCCCTCGGCAGGGCTGCTGCACAGGGTTTGTGAAGTGCCCACCGGGAGCTCTGCCTAGCGCTCTCCAGTTCCTGCCAAGCCTGTCAACAGATGAACCACATTCATACAAGTCACCTGACTAGTTGGATTCTCTTTATTTCATTGCCCACATAACCCCACGTCGGTATGAGCAGGTACCATTACGGCACTTATTTTCAAGGTTGGGGTACAGCCTCCCACACCCTTGGAAGAAGGTTGAGTACTTTTTGCCACTGTCCATGGGTGTCTCCTCCACACCCAAGTCCACCACACCCCCATTTCTAACTTACGGGGGAGGAGCGGATATAGACCCAGAGGAAATACTGTGCCCCTCTGTCCGTCAAACTCAGAACCGTCTTCTTCAGCCTCAGTTCAGTCCTGTGTCACTCAGCTAAGGCAGCAAGAGGCAGTGGGAGATGGATTTTACACACGTGATGCATGTTAAAGGGACTAGTTCGCAGGTGTATGACTAAATGCTACTATGGAGCTAGGACATAAAGCGAGGCCACCAGGATTATAGACAGGTGGGCAGCTAAAGCAGATATCACCAGTCAATCACAGCACTCCTCTGCATCACGATGTGAGCTCCCAAAGGTTTCTGAAGGGCGTGCTCTAGGCAGTCACTACCAATCAATCAGAGCATATTAGCTAAAAGCTATTTTTAAATGCAAACCAGTCTGTGGGCTCCTTATGAGCAGGGATCCTACTTTATGAGAGCATTTGTCTCCCCTCAACGTGATCTAACACCACATCATCCAGATGGCCCTCCATGCTTGTTGAATGCATAAATGCATGCAATAATGAATTAATGGAGCTATGTAGACAGCTGTGACTGAAGTCCTCTTCTTCTGGGAACCCGATCTTCGCTCTCTCTTTGACTGCGGGGCTGGACTCTTCTGTGCACCAAACCTGTGCTTTGTTTGCATCGGTCCACTCATGCCGCTTTACAATTGTAAAGCTTTAACTTTACAGTTTGCTACACTGTCCCCAAGCTGGGGAGCCTGCAACCCAGTGACCTACGGAGCTGTTAGTGAAATATTCCTTTCTACTTATGTCCCCCCTCACTGAAATATTCTCTGGTGGTGCACGAGCTTGGCCTTGGCCAGTCTTCCAGGATTTTCTCAAGGACCTCAGCAGATGAAGCAAAAATGAAGGACTTCCCTATATAGTCCAACCTGCCTTTAAGGTGCTCAGTCACTGCTGTGGCCCAAAAGTATTCTTTATATCTACATGACACAGACAACAGGCTTCCTGTCACTGGCCCTCTCTTGGCTCTAGTAGCAAGCTCAGCTAGCTCACACTAGGCACCCTTCCACTTGCTGTTGTCATGTGGTGGTTTATGCTGCAGGTGTCGAGAGTGGGAGTGTGGACTCATTTCTGGTGCTTCCAGAAACTCGCTTCCCATTTGGTTCCAGCTGCAACTCTTCAGCCAAAGCATGTTCTCAACCTTGATAGGAGACATGTTCAGAAAGCCCAGACTGATGATGTTTAACTCCCTCCACCACCATCATGGAATAGCGGAGTCCTGTGAGCCATTTGGTCATTCTCATGGGCTGCGCTAAAAGGCCTGCAAAGATTACAGGATGCAGAAAGGTTCACCTTTTGGAACTCATCTCATTTGGAGACATCTGGAAAAAAATCAGTTCTTTTGTGGATTTTTCACTTTTTGTGAGGTCCTTCTTTTCAGGATGAGCAGCAGGGTCGTTAAGCCCTATTCCTTGGTTGAGAAGACACATGACAAGCCCCTATTCCTTATATCCTATACCCATGGAGAAAAAAATCCAAACCAATTTTGGTGACGTCTCCCACTAATCCTGGATGTCAATTTACAACCCGTCTCTGTGGGACACTCCAGGTAATTGCTCCAATTGATCAGAGCTGGCAACTGAAATGGAAAAGATTTAATGTAAGGATGGACCAAGGATTCCAAAGTAGAAATGAGTAAAATGAGTTGAATAGTGTCCCCCCCGCCCCAAATTTATACATTGAAATCCTACCCCTCAGAGTGTAACCTGATTTGGGAATAGGGTTATTGCAAGTGTAATTAGTTAAGATGAGATTATACAGTTAAAATGAGGTTACACTGAGGTATATAACCTAATCCAATAAGACCAGTGTCCTTATCAAAAGAGAGGAAGAAATGTGGTTACAGATGCACCCGGGAGAACACCCCGTGATCATGAAGACAGCGCTGTGTAAGCCAAGGAGTGTTGACGGTTGCCGAGAACTACCAGAAACTAGGAAAGAGGCATGAAGCAGACCATCGCAACCCAGGGAAGAAGCCAACCTGATAACACCTTGATCTCAGACTTCTAGCCTCCAGAACTGTGAGACAATAAATTTCTATTGTTTAGGCCACTCAGTTCAAGGTACTTAGAAAACTAACAAATAGGTCAAAGAGAATCCTGCCAACAGAGCACAGATTACTTCTAAGATTATTTCTAATTTAAAACAGAAAGGCAGCTTCGAAACCAGATAGACAACTTCTCTCCCCTAATCCACAAGCCCATTTTATGAATAAAGAAACCAAAACTCAGAGAAGTTATGAGGCTTGACTAAAGTCACTGAACCATCTGGTCAGAGCTGAGAGTTAAGGTCAAATATTTTGACCATCATTTTCCAGGGCCGATTTCTATGCACACTTTATTTTTTCGTTTGCATACATGTACATCTCCTCTAATTTACCATAACGTCTTGAGAGAAGGGGCAATATGCCCGAAACCCAGCATGGTGCCCTCAATAATATTTGTTAACAACAACAGTTAATATTTGCAGGATCTTCCCTGGGGTAATCTTCATGTTGACCCAAGAAACGGTGCTTTTCCCAAACAATTTCTATGGCAGAGACTAGAAAGCAAGGCTCTCTATGTGTCAGGCTGTGGACAGCAACTTCCAGTGGGCAGATCAAGACCTGTCCACAGCCAGCCTGGGCCAAGCAGCCTTCTGCTTACTACGTGGTGCTCAGGGCCGAGAATCCAGTAGGGAAGGCTTGCCCGGCACCCGTGATCTTGGCCGGCTTCTTTCATCAACCACAAATTTATAGCCCTTCCTCTGCTGAGGGTCTTACATGCTTCTTAGAGGCAGGGACCCTCTTCTTTATCTCTACATCTTCTATGCTGCCCCAGGCCCAGGGTTCAGCATGGATCACAGCAACCATCCAATGAAGGTGCATTGGCTCGGACCAACCTCTCACGCAGTTGCCTGGCTGTTGAGCACAAGGAGAGGAAAATTTACAAGGTGTAATTTTGCTAAAAACATACCTCTGAGGGGAATCTCATGCCTTGTTACTTGTAACTCTTCCTTTACAAAGCTGGAAGAGTGTTGAAAGAAATCATTATCAAAATGACACTTCTCAGCACTTAAAATGTCTGCCCAGGTTTAGAGAACAAAGCTTCAGTTGGTTCAGCCTCTGCAGGAAAAGCTCCCACAAGGCACACTCAGGATGTAAATTTGACATTGCACTTGATTGTCCGTAATAAACACATGCTTGTAAAAGGTTAAGATGTGGAACACATTTACATTAAGTCTATTAAGTATATCAAATAGATTAAACATACTTGTAGGATGACTTCATAGTGCTCACATCTTTCATAATTAATTCTGTTATTTTTATGGTTGAAGTGGGTTCTGAGAAACAGAACACAATTTGTTTTTCACTGAGCTGATAGGAAACCAGGATTGGCTTCCACAGTCTGTTTTCATGGCAGTTGTTCAAGACCTGCCTTGACTGAAAGGAGGGGGTTGCTGGAGTACATTTGGTCTGGTACGTAATTGTGGGGCTCAAGTGCAACACGAGAGTGTGGCAGGGAAGTTGAGAACCAACCCTTTTTGCTTCATTTTTGCCTCAGCCCATCGTCCCCTTGCGGGACAACAGCATCCAGCATCCACTGGATACTCAGATGAGAGGCTTCTACCAAGGCAAATGCACCATGACACTGCCAGCCCAAGGTAGGGACAACACTATCATGCTTTTTCCCAAGATGCCAGGTGATGCACCCTCATCCACCACACTCCCTACATCTGTGTCCAGATCTCCTACAGGGAGCAGAAGGTAGAACGGGGTCTCCCTGCCTACTGGCAAACTGGTAGCCAGCCTGGGGAAAGGGCAGCAACAGTCATGGAGGGCAGGAGGAGGGCAGGTGAGGTCTGGAGCTCCAGGGGATGGGGGTTGTAGCAGCAGGACCACCAGGGAGCTGAGCTCTATCGTCCATCAGATTTCATTTACAAAAGATAAATTCGAAGATAAATGAAGAAATACAAGACAGCAGTGGTAGTGCGTTAAACCCTATGCAAGATCTTCTGAGCAGGAGTCTTGGTGGCCGCCCCAGGTGCTTGCCCATGAACCCTTCCCCACCTGGGCCCAATGCACAGGGGCTCAGGTTTTCATACGGGTGTTCACAGATACAGACGTGTTTGGTCACTTGTTGAGTGTGTACTATTTTGTTCAATGCCGTATGACAGCTTTGCTAAACTAGATCATAAGACACTTGGGAGTCAACAATTCTTTCATTCTTGTTTCTCCCAAAGTACTGAGAATGGTGCTTTTGATACAAATGCACTCACGAACACCACATAAATCACATCAGTCACAAACAGAAACACCGAGAGGTAAAATAGTCTGTTGCACACACGTGGCGTTGAATTACAGTTTTAATCATAGCGACATAGACCTCATTCCTGACCAAGGCGTTGCAGGCAGTGTTGGAGGTAGAAAGGGAAGAAAGGATCATTTCAACGCTGATGTGAGAAAGGGGAGTGAGGAAGGAGGTTTCTGAGAAAGATGGTGTTTATTGGCTCGGAGCCTCAGCTCATATCACTGATACATACGCATCACAAAATAATTTTCGCTCTTCAGGGAGAATTAGGTAATGATGCGCCCTTGGAAACTATAAGAAAAAAATGAAGACATGCCATAAATGTGATTAAAAGCTGGAAACCACAACTTCTCAGCTCCTTACTATTGAGACTACTTAATGACAAAATCCCTTCCTGACTCTGTGCATAATTGCCTGGAAGAGGGAGCAGATGAGGCCCTTCCATCCTCTACGGTTCAAATGCCTATTGGGTTGATTCACTGGCTGGCGCCCTGCTGTTTGAAAGCTTCATGCCAGATGACTGCTGGGAGAAGTCACGAAGCCAGTGGATGGAAATAGCCCTACCCGCTGCACGAAAGACGATCTCGGAGCTCTCCCTTCTCACCCTCCTGCAAATACCGATGAAGCATTGTTGTACCTGTGCCAGTTGCTATAGAGACGGTGTGGGGAACACATGTAAATATTCAGCATGTGAGAAACAGGCTGAGGTCCTCCAGTGTAATGTGGTTGGTTCCTCTTTGACTGTTCTCGTTCTGGCCCGGAGCTGCAGTTCACAGCCACGTCAGTAGGCCCTGCGGTTTCAGGCCTCAGACTTGCATGGCACATTTTTAAGAAACTCGTCTACCAGGAGAAACAGAAACACCCCACATTTTGGGACATGAGACCCTGGTTTGAAATGCTTTCTTGCCACTTTCGTAGTAGCAGCAACTTACCCCACCTTCTCATCTGTAAAATGGGAGACATAAGCCCTTTTCACGTGAAGAGAATGAGAACAGACAAGCTTTGTAAAGATGAAAGCATTAGGTGTGTTTAGCAGCATTATTATGTAATTACTGTATACTCTCAAAGGCTTGTCAAATGCGGTCTTACGTAGACACTGGCATGTAGAAACAGGCAGGGCCATCACCAGAGTTAGCGGTTAGACGGCACTGTTCCTTCTCAAGCTTTGGTGCAGATGGCTCCACGTTCGAGGAGGAATCCCCAGCCGTGGGCCTGGCTTCTGGCCCATCTCCTTGCAACTTACTGGGGCCTCCACGGTGATCAAGGGACCCATTTTGCCCTCCGACATCCACATGGAAACAATAGTTCAGCCACTAATCCCTTCTGACCCTTGTAAAAGCCAGGTGTTTTCTTACAATACAAACACACACCCAAGGTTTACAGAGCAGGCCCTTCCAACGGGAAGCACCTCCTTCTCAAAGAGGCCTTGAGAACCAGAGAGTACCTGTGAGCAAGCCCTGGTTTGAAGTCCAAGGCAGCCCCTCAAAGGCCAGCTGTTTGTGTGGCTTCTTTTGGGGTGTGGGAGGAGGGGCAGAGCCAAGGGTTAGGACGACGTCCTGCTGACTGTCTGTCTGCCACCACCCACTCAGAATGTTCCTTTCTATCTCCTTGGCAACCCGACCCTGTGCTGTGGTGAGGAGAGGAAACTGCAAACCAAAAATCAGACAGCTGTGACAGGCTGGGCCTGCTTGCTCCTTCCACCTGCTCTTTCCACCACAGGAGGAGCGGTGTTTGTGTTTTACCATGTTTGTGTTTGTGATTTTGCCGTGCAATCAAACGCACCAGCCACTCCACATGCTGGCCCTCCGAAGAAGTAGCCTAGCCCGCGCTGTGCACCCAAGTCAATGAGGGGATGCTGGAACCCCGAGTCTGTGGGCTCCAGCCACCCCAGCCCAAACCCCAGGATGTGCTGAGGGGCAGAGCTCAGCAGGCAGGAATGTGATAACAGTGTGAGTAGCAAGGGCGGAGGGACATGGATGGGGAGCTGGGAGAAAGGCAGAGCCCCACCAGGTCAAGAAGTCTCCGAATTTTCTTCCCTTGATATTCCACACCCCAAATCTGCCATCTGGGAGGAAAAAGTAAATACATATGTATATCAGAATTTCCATGAAGTTGAGAAGGGGAGACTAATAGCATCTTGTGGTATTTGGTTTGTGTTTGTTTTGCCAGGAAAGGAAGCAGAATTAAAAGGGAGGCGTGAGAGGAGTAAACCGTGGTGTTGACAATAGTGTAGAAGCAGCAGAGAATTCATTTACTCACTGAGTAAATACTGTGTGGGAATCCACCACATACCAGGCCCTGTTTTAGATGTTGGGAAACAGCAGTAAACAAAACAGAAATTTCTGACCTCATGGAGCTCACAGTCAAGTGAGAGCGGCCAGAGATAAAGATGACAAATTTATAAAAAATGATAAAACTACAACCAAATGTCATGAAAAAGTGAAATAGATTGCACACACACACAGGCATGAAGCAGAACGGAGGATGGGGGTGCGGGGGGTGGTAGTGGAAGGGATCTGAAATCTAGGGTGAGGATAACCCGGGGAGGCCGCACTACGGAAGCAGCATCTGAGTCCAGTCTTGGCCGATGAAGATGTGAGTTGGTGTCTGGGGAAGGAACGTTCTGAGACTCATCAGGAAGCCACTGCAGCCTGCGCAGTGAGAGCGGGGGAGGAGAGAGGGTCAGTGGGGAGTGTCAGGTCAGGTAGGGCCTTGAGGGCCACTGAAAGGGGGTAGGCTTTTCCTCTAGGTGAAATGAGGAGACATTGGAGGGTCCTAAACAGGGAAGTGGCCTGATTTGACTTCTGTCTAAGGATCCTTGTGGCTACTTCATGGTGAATAGCTTTCGAGTGGGGGGCGGGGGGCGGGTGCTGCTGATACCCAGAGTCTGAAGTCTGCTCTCACTTTTTAAAAAAGGGGAATTGGAAAGTGCTAGGTGAGAGACAAGAATACCACCCAAACTTTCTCTTAAGTTTTAAGAAGGGCTGTGAGAAACTGGAAATGGGATACTGTGGGTGTGATTCAGTGTTAATTAATGGTGTTCCCACACAACCTGAAATCATCGTAGCTATCACCAGTGGTTTATCTCCCACCTCTTGGAAAATGTGGTCTAGAGAGAAGCCAAACATTCACCGCACATGGATGCTATAATTTATCCAGTCCACGGAGGTTCTCAGCAGGAAGCTGCTATTCAGATATGACTTAAGAGACACTATGTCTGACCCTCCCTCACTGCATAGCTTGGACAAAAATGCTAAATGTAAAATATTTTATGTAAGTGTACTGGGTCACTAATTGATTCTCCTACTGTCCAACATGTATAGATACGCAGCTTCTTTGTTTTCCACCCAATGTTCCTTGTAAGCCCCGACCCTATGCAGTATGCAGAAGACTGGACTTGCACCATCGGTCGGGATCCTTTGGCCTCTTCTAGTAGCCTCTGGTCTGTCATTAGCACCTGGGCCTCTGGTTGGTGCCAGTGTCATTATCGCATAACTATGAGTGTGGGAATCAGCACGATGACCTCTGGCCTTGATGGCTCCTCTCCTGAGTGTTTAGGTCCTGTGCTAGTGTCCTTGGAGGTGCTCCTGGTCTCGTTCGTCCATGGGCATGCCATGGCATGCCATAGTCACGGACACCGACATTGCCATTGCCTCTCAAAATCAAGCTCCCTGACCTCACTGGCCTCCACTCCACCACTTCAGGCCTCTGCATTTCCACTGATCCCCTTGAACCTCCCTGACGTTCACCAGGGCACATGGAAATGTAGGGAGAGGTCACATCGCTAAGTACCAAGGTTCCTCTTTCCACTAATCCTGTACTGCCCCACACAAGCCATGTTAGACATGGTGCCAAGAGAAAAGTGGGCTTCAGCTTCCTCCAGGCTATGTGTGGGAAATTAGGTCCCTTGTCCCAATATTCCTTAGTCTCCCCATACCTTTCTGATTGCTTCTATGGTTCCCTTCCCAACAAAGCTTGGCCCCAAGGAAGAGGTGAAGCAAGATCCTGCTATCTGAAGTTCTTACCCTGCCTCCACCTTTCTTCTCATTCCTATACTCCCCTAAACGGGGAGGAGTATGCCCCTTTCCCCCTTCTTTTCTGATAAGAATGTATCCCTTAAAATATCTTTTTTCTTGCTAGAATGGCACCTGTCCTTCTACTTCACTGAGGCCATGAGGGTTGTGTCCAATATGCCCCCAGAGAAGCAGACACGGAGGCAGAATTAAGAATGGAGGAGGCTTACTGGGGAGTCATACTTTGTGAAGATAAGAGAGGGAGAAAGCAGGATTGGACAAGGGTTCAGACCATACACATATCTGAGCAAGTTGTGGTCAACCAGTGGGGAACTCCAGAACAAAGATTGCTCATTAGAGGAGTCCCATGTTGAAATGAAAAGTCTAGGCTTAGCACCCACTCAGCATTGGCTGGGGCCTGTCCCAGGAAGACCAGGGCCTCAGCTCAAAGGCTGAGGTGGATTCTACCACCCTTCTTATAGTTGAATAGCAAGACCTTTCTTGAAGGGAAACCCACAGAGGCACCTCCAATACTGCCACAATGATGGGAAGGTTGCTAAAGAAATGCTTGATTGGGGACATAATGAAATTCGTATCAGTTTAATATTTTCTACATATTTTACATAGTAGCCAAGACCTTCAAGTCATCATAATATTAGCATAATATTAGCTCACATCCTCTTCACTGCAGGTGAGATTTTTGCACTATGAGCACAGCAGGGAACAAGATACATATTGTAGCTTTGACTTCTTTTGAACCTTACCCATAGTGCTGGCGTAATGCTTTAAAACCATGAGCGTGGCCTTCACAGAGTCCTCTGCTTTTTACCTGAGCCTTTCTGTAAACCCCAAAATGTCCATTTAATTCGGTGTTTGCGACCAGCAAGTGCCCAACAGTTCACCTAAACCTAAGTCTTTTACCGTGACAATCTCCTTGCGCTGCCAGAGCAACTTCAGTGGTTTGTCAATAGCAAACTAACAGTGATGGATGGCTCGAAATCTCTAGCAAAGAAGCTTCCTGTGAGTCAGAAGCCAACCATCCAACTGCCTGTTCACCAGGTTTCCTTCCTGTGAGTCACCACTTTAAGAAACTGGACTTCTTCTTTCTCAGTTTTCAGCTCTTTTCTGGTTAATCAATGGCAGCTGAAGCTATATAATAATTCTTGGAAGTGTTGATGGATGCGATGGGTCCTCTCTCGGACAGCCCTCGGAAAGGAAGTAGTAGAGAGGAGATGAAAGGAATCTGTATGTGGAGGGAAGGGAGTAGCAAAAAATAACTGGAGGGGATGCCAAAGCACTTGAGATTTCTTGCTCTTCCAGGAGTCAAAATATTGCTTAGTTTAGTCATAATTTATCACAAAGGCAGCCAGATTGCTGGGCCAGACAAAATTCAAGACTCCAGGAAAATTTGAATTTCAAATAACAGTTTTTAGTATGAATATGTCCAATGCAACATTTCAGACATATTAAGTTTTTTCTTTGTTTATCGGAAACTCAAATTAAACTCCGTGTTCTGTATTTTTTTATTTGCTAAATCTGGCAGTCTTACCCTGGAGACATTTCGACCTCATTACGTTGGGTTGATGAGAGTGATAACAGGAAATGGAGGGGATAGCACTAGCCTCCTACTTTCTAGCAGAAAGATTCAGGTTATTTGGACTTGATAGTGTCTTCCTTTGGGGGCAACCTGTGCCTACCCTGCTCAGCTGAGCACTGAACCCTTCAAATTGACCACTGCTTCAAACTCGACCAGAAGGTCACTGAAATTGGACTTGCTGTCCTGAACTTGGTCTCTTCCACAGCTAAGATAAACTTGGATCCCACACATCTACTGAGTTTGAATCCTGCCTTAATCCCCACCATGTTTGTCCTGGCAACAGGATTGAGTTTTTGCCTTGGTTTCTGTCTATACCTGAGGGCCTGAATGCTAGATCATTCAGCTGTGGCTTTGAAAATCTGCCTAGACCTTACCATTTTTTTCTTTTCAGAGATTCCCTTTCGCCCATGCCTGGGGTATGTCTTCAAACAAAATACAACACCTATAACCACAATACTGACTCTAAGCCTCACTATCTTATAGAACAGGGATGACCAAATATTTTCTGCAGAGGGCCCAATAAAAAAATATTTTGGTTTTGTAAACCTTGCAGTCTCTGTCACAAGTACTCTATTCTGCCATTGTAACATGAATAGACATGTGTTCCAATAAAAACTTATTTACAGCAATGGTCATGGGCTGGATTTGACTGACCCTAATGTGCTGACCCCTGTTCTGAAAAATTCTGTCATCTTGTTCTTCCTTCCCAAGAGGTTCCACTTAGATATAGATGTTGACCTATCAGCTCATGGGAACCGCAGCTTTTTGACGTGATGTTGATGGCTGCTCCATTCACCCATCAGGGCCGAGCCCTAGTTTACACACTTGGTGCCCTGGTCTTGGGCCTGGCAGTTCCCAGCTTTCTTCTTTCCCTCTACCAGCTTCTGAGGTCCCAACAGGTCTAGAAGATAAGCACACTCAAGTGATCCAACTTCTTTCTGCTTTAGTTTCCACACTATAGCCAGGATCCACCCCTTTCTTTCCACAAATACTCTTAGTTTAAGACCTAGTTGCTAATGCTTTGGACTGCTTCTGTCTCTTCTTTTGACTTTTTCCTGAGGAATCATCATCTGCCTATTACTGCTGCATAAATCCATGAGACTGCCCACCAGTGGTAGACATTGCTTGTCTTATAAAAACTACAGATTTAGAGAAAGCCCATCTCTCTTAGATGATTACAAAACCCCAGTAGAACCAGGCAAAGGCAGCCAGTACATGACTCCAAATCTTCATGTGTAGTACTTGAGCCTGAAGAAAAATCAACATTATTAACTGTATTGATGCTGTTATTAAAAGCAATAATATGATCTTAGAAAGACCTTATTATGGTATGATGATGCAAAGTAGACTTCACAAGCAACTAAATACACATATAAATAAGTCCACTTATTCACCAGGGAACAACTTCCAGACCTAACAGATGAATTTCAAAAATGAAGTTTTAAATTAGAAAAGACAACAATTTTGAAAGAGCTCCACACAAACCTTTTCAAATAACTGACTGACACTGACTGCAGCTCTGAGTCATCTGACTGCCTTTTTCTACACATCTTTGTTCTTTGTGGGATATTTCTCTCAAATGTTAAGTGCAATTGAAGGTTTTGTAAGCCAAATCCTATTTTAAATAGACAGAGCTCACTCTTTAATTTTGGAGTCTTCCTTCCCTCATTTAAAAAAAAAATTGTTTTCTATTTACTTTCTTTCATTATAACAAATTTCCAATAACCATTATATCTCCAAACTGAAACTCCCTACATTTGCTTAGGAAGAATGCTTTTTGAGTTTATCCGAACTCCTTCAAAGGAGTCAACTGCTCATAACTGAATTGTGTTGGAAGGGCTATGTACACTTGCTGGTGATGTAAAATCAAAGCGGGTTGAGATGTGGTCTTTGAAGAGCCCTTTGAAAGAAACATTTGGGACTCTGACCCGGGGAGTTCAGATATGGGGAGACTTGAGAAAGGCACCTAGGGTTTGTAAGTCTCTGTAAAATATGATTACTCACCTCCCATCCACCAGACAGAACCTTAGTTGTGAGAAAACGACCGCATGTCCAGGGTGCCACAGAAGACGAAGGGTGGCCCTGGGTCCCAGGAAGAGGAACTGAGAAGTCGGAGGGCTTCGCTCTCCAAGGCCAGGAAAGCGACAACATGAGAAGAGAAAGTCTCAACCCACTTCGCTTCCTTTGAATCTCCACAACATGGTCTCTCTCAGGGAGATGACCTGATCCACCTTTCCTCCAAACAAGTGCCCCAAGTGAGTTTTGGGCCGTTCTCTCAGGATCTTGCTCCATCCCAAAGACCTCCCCATGCACTACATAAGAACTTGAAAAAGGGATGGGCAAGCGAAGAACAGCTGTGGGGTCGACAGCCAGGAGTGTCTCCTGTTGGGACAATTGGGTTGTTCCTCTCAGAGAGGCAACGTCACATCACTTGAAAAGCTTTTTAAGAGATGGTGAACTGCGTTCATGAGATCATGGGTATTACTGATGTTCTGGTTTGGGGGCAAGCGATTCCATTGTGAAATCCTGCTGTGACTCTCCAAAGAGCAATTTCGTAAGTTACATGTAAAATGCAACTTGCGTTCATTTCTATGTTTAGCATGCACCTCATCAAACCTCACCCTCTGGGCTCGCGGCCCACAGATATCTCATAGTGCTTACTAAAGTGAGTAATGACTTGATGTATTTGCGTATTTCTTTGCCTCTCCCATCACTTTTACTGTCTCATCTGCCTTGTTCTCTGTTCCTTTTGGAAGCACACAGCACCAAGCCTGGGACAGAGTAATCATTCAATAAAAAGATATTGAATGCTTTAGGTGAGAGAATGCAGAGCTTGGATGGGTAAATTGTGAGGCAGATCTTTAGAGCAGAGAAGGCACTCGGTACTATCAACAAATTTTTGTTGAGCACAAAAAGGTTGTTTTTAATACTTACCCTATTACCAAATGGGGAACACCATGGAAAGGTGGCCAAAGAAGGCACATTTCCATGGACCTCCATCAGCGTTTGCATGTGCGGAGTTTGGCTACACCAAACAATTGATGTCTCACCAGCTCCAAGAAACAGAGAGTGAGTTGAACTTCATGTTTGTGTTCTGGTTGAAGGTAAGAGAGTTCTGTCCTTCCGACTCTTCAAGGATCTTCAAGGATCTCAACCTCCCCAGGTTTGATTGCTGTGTGCTGAATCCCCAAAGAGCTGACTTGGAGGGAGTCCCATCCTGAAACAGGTGGGCACCAGCTGCATAAACCTGGCGCCCACTTTTAGATTGTGGGCTCCTTGGACCACCTTCCCTCTCAGGTATGAAAGCGAAGCGTAGAGTGTCCAGTGAATGCGAGAAGAGGGAAGAATGGGAGGGCTTCAGACAGGAGCCGGCTAAAGACTCTGAAGACCATGGAATAGCTCTGTGTGTCCAGTGTTCCTTCCTCACAAAGGAGAGGAGGGAAAAGAGGACCAAGCTGAGAGTGGGAGGGCATGGGTAGGGAAACCACGTTAGAATCATTCGAAAGGATGGGGGCTAGGTAGGAAAATGATGGCATCTCTGGAAAGTGAGACGGGACACTGGAAAGTCTGGGTCTATAAACACAGCTCTGTTGCAATTATTCCTCCAACTTCCCTCCTCTCTGTGGGTGCTTTCCTTGTCTGGCACTTCCTCAGACAAGTCCTAGGGAGGCTGAGTGGTGACAGCAAAGCTGACAAAGGGAGAAAACGGGCAGGCATTTCAAGAGCTTCCTCCCCAGCACGCTTCTTTATTTCCCTCATAATCTAATTTCAGAAATAAAGAGCAACTGCGGAAAGAGACTCTGCCTGCAGCTCTTTCCTCGGACCCACCAGCCATTTCTTCTCTTTGCTCAAACCTTAAAATCCTGTCGGGCTTTTGTGAACTTTCTCAAA
This sequence comes from Glossophaga mutica, assembly GCA_039655065.1. Lineage (NCBI taxonomy): Eukaryota > Metazoa > Chordata > Mammalia > Chiroptera > Phyllostomidae > Glossophaga > Glossophaga mutica. The sequence goes on from CM077308.1 coordinate 22,100,791, forward strand.
GGGGTCCTGCTCAGCTGATGATTTCATTACAAAGGGAATGGAAATTTTTAGGCTTTTTGGTGAATGGGGAAAACGTATAGAAGAACTCCTATCCAGACCCCTGCTTCCTCGGAAGCTGCCTTCCCCAGCCCTCAGTCTCTGGCTTGGTGTGAAATGGTGCCCAGGAACGAAAAACTCTTCTGGGAGAACAGAATGCTCTGGGCTGACTAGCAGACTGGCACAGAGAACACCAGAGGAGCAGGCCATGGGTGCTTGGCACCCTGTTCTAGAATGGAGAAGCTTGCCCTCCAGGTCACCAGTTCAAATCCATGCTGAGCTGAGGCCAGGGAGTGGAGGGGATGTTAACTGAAGATGTTTGCTTGTTTCCCTGACCGAATGGTTGGTCTCCACCGAGGTCCAATTTCCAGGACATGGTGTTGCCCCATTTATCCTCACACCTGTAACCAATCAGCCATCTGGCACAAGATGACATAGGGCCAATTCCTGCAGCACGAGACTATGTCATTCTGCAGCGGAAGCAGGATTCAGGGCAGGGCTGATCTCAGAGGGCCAATCCTTGGATGACTTCTCCTTTCTGTCTACATCCTCTTCCTAAGTGACCTCATCCAGTCTCCTTGTTTTAACCAACACCCAAATTTACATCTTCAGTACCAACTTTCCCTTTGAGCTCCAGCCTGTTATCTCCAACTGCCTATTTTTACCTCCACGCGGATGCCTAATAGACAGAGATCAAACATGTGCAGACAGTACTTGGGAAGCTTCCACCACACCCGTTCCACCCCCATGTCAGTTGACTGGAATTTCATTCTTCTCGTCACTCAGGCCCAAAACCTGGACTCCTCTCTTTGTCTCACAATCCACATCCAACAGTAAACCCTGCTTGTCTCTTCCATAGAATACATCCAGTTCTCACCGTCTGCACCACGGGTCCGAGGCACTGTGGTCTCTCAGCTGTATCACCATAACGACTCCCTGACCGAGCTCCTTGCTTTTACTTTGACCCTTTTTCCTTCTATTCCCTCTCAGCAGCCCGAGTGACTCTCACAAGTTATGTCTGATCATGTCTCACTTTCCACTCAAAAGCTCCCAGTGGCTTCCACCTCATTTAGAGGAAAAGTCACAGCCCTTCCAATGGCCTAAGAGGCCCCAGCGACCCCTGACTCTGATCTCTGCTCCTGTCTTTGCTCACCGCCTCCTGCTGCACTGGCCTCCGGCTGTTCCTTAGACACGGAAAGTGCTTCCATCGCAGGCTCCTCTGCGTGGATCGAACTTCTCCCTGCACCTGCATGCCCACCCTTCTTCTCCAGGTCTCTCACCTTTGGGTGGGGCCTTCCTTGACCACTCTCCCCACAACAGCAAAACCGTATCCCAGACGCCTGCTACCCCATGCCCCTGCCTCGTTTTTTCTCCATTGCATTTGCTCATTCACTTGTGCATTTTCTATCTCCACCAGAATGTAAATTCCATGAGAACAGGACCTTCTCTTTTGTTCACTGTTGTATCTGCAGTGCCCGCAATAATGTCTGAGATATATTAGGCGCTCAATAAATATTTCCCAACTGAATGAATGCATGAATTTCTGATCCACTTCACCCTCTGATTCCAACATGACTATTGTTCCCAGACTCAGCATTTTGGTTTTCTTAACCATAAATGGAGAAAGAATGAGGTTTGATGGTTTTATTTGGGGATACGGTTTTTTAATGACCTTATGAGGAAGACATTAAACTTTTTAAAAAAAATCTGTGAAAATCCACTCAATTTTTTTTCCATTCTGACCGACACATTTGGTAAGAACAACAAGTTCGGGAAGCTGGCTAGGGGAGCGGTGTCAGACACAAGGCCGGGAGAAGCATTTTATCTTTTATTAAAATGAGAATCACCTCTCTCATCTTATTTCTGTAGATAAACCTTTATTTTTTTCAGTAGAGCATACCTACGGAGAAGCACACAAACCTTAAGTGAATTATTGCAAAGCAAACACAACCATGTACCTACCACCCAGGTCAAGAAATAGAAGAGTACCAGCACCCAGAGCCCACCTCACGCCCCCTCCCACTGCTACCTCCTTCTTGCTTCTTAAAGGGACTATCCTGAACACCATAGAGGAATTTTGCTTGGTTTTGAACTTCATATAAATGGAAGCACACAATATGCGTTCTCTTGTAACTAGCTTCTTTCATTCCACATTTTATTTGTGAGATTCACCAGTGTCCTCTGTAGTAGTGGTTAATTTATTATGTATATAGTAGTTCATTCTATGAATATACCATCGTGCATTCATCTGTTCTATACCTGATGAATATTTGGGTTTCTATCTAGAGGTTATTATGAACATTCTTTTGTGCATGTCTGATATACACCCAGGAACGGATCTGACGGGTTTTGTGCATACCATGTTTAGGTCAGGAGATATGCCAAACTTGCCCCACTGCCTGTTTCCCACCGGCAGTGTGTGTGCGTTCTAGTTGCTCTATATCCTCGCCAACACTTGGTATTATTTGTCATTTTAATTATTTTCCTTCCATCACAATGGTTAGTGATATCTCAATATTTTCATTTGTATTTCCCTGATGGCTAATTGAGCACCTTTTCATGTGTTTATTGGCCATTCATTCTATTTTTTTGTGAGAGGTTTTCAATTGGGTGGTCTGTCTTTTCTTTGGTAAGAATTCTTTATATACTCTGAATTTCAGCCCTTTATCAGTTACACGTGCTGTGAATACTTTTTCTCACTCTGTAACTTGACATGTTTTACCTTCTTGGTGGAATCTTTTGATAAACTAATATTTTAAAATTAAATAAAATTCAATATAGAGATATTTTTCTTTATGGTTAGGGATTTTTATGTCCTATTTAAGAGTAAATGCCTACCCCAATCAAAAAGCTATTCTTTTATGCTATCTTCCAGAAGCTTTCATCTGTAATCTACAGACCATATAAGATTGACTTCTTTTTCCTGTGGTATGAGACAGGGGTTGAGTTCTATTCTTAGTTTTTCATTTGGATATCCATTTGACCCAGCACCATTTGTTGTAAGATTGTCCTCTCCCCAGCTTCCCCGAGGGGCCACCTTCTTTGTAAACCAAGTGCGTACATGTAGGTTTGTGTCTTGACTCTCTCCTCTGTCCCACCATTTGTCTGTCGTTGTGCCCATGCCACACTGTCTTAATTACTATCACTTTATAATAAATTTTGATACATGGTTGAGTAAGTCCTCGGAGTTTGTTCTTTTTTGAGGTGGTCTTGACTATTCTTGGCTTTTGCATCTCTACCTTACTTTTACATGGAATAGGTTCTTTAAAAGTAAAATGTCAACTTCCAGCCAAGATGGAGGCATAGATAGACACATTGTGCCTCCTTGCACAACCAAAAGAAGGACAACAATAATTTAAAGACAAAAAAAACAAGCAGAACTGACAGAAAAATAAAACTGTATGGAAGTCCGACAGCCAAGGAGTTAAAGAAGACACACTCATCCAGACTGGTAGCAGGGGCGGCTGGTGGACCCAGTGAGGTGGCGGATTGTGGAGCGGGGTGTGCAAGGCTGCAGCTGGAGGACTGGGCGGTCCCACATTCCCACGCAGATAAACTAGGTGAAACAAAGGGGGAGCCTCACAGGAGAGTTCATTGAAGAGACTCACAGGGTCCTAGAAGGTACACAAGCCCATCCACATGAGAATCAGCACCAGAAGGGCCCAGTTTGCTTGTGGGAAGTGGGGGAAGTGACTGAAATCCAGAAGAAAGTGGAGCAGGTGCCATTGTTCCCTCTTGGACCCCTTTCCTACATGCAGCATCATGACCCAGCGACATGGGTTGCCCCGCCCTGGTGAACACAAAGGGTCTGCCTCTTACTATGTAACAGGCACATTAAGACAAAAAAAAAAAAAAATGGCCCAAATGAAAGAACAGATCAAAGCTCCAGAAAAAATACAACTAAGCGATGAAGAAGTAGCCAGCCTATCAGATGCACAGTTCAAAACACTGGTAATCAGGATGCTCACAGAAATGGTTGAATTTGGTTGCAAATTAGATGGAAAAATGAAGGCTACACTAAGTGAAATAAAGGAAAGTGTACAGGGAATCAATAGTGATGGGAAGGAAACTAGGACTCAAATCAATGATGCAGACCAGAAGGAAGAAACATCCAATCAGAAAAGAACAAAGAAATAAGAATTCAAAAAAATGAGGAGAGACTTAGGAATCTCCAGGACATCTTTAAACATTCCAACATCTGAATTATAGGGGTTCCAGAAGGAGAAGAGGAAGAGCAACAAGTTGAAAACTTAATTGAACAAATAATGAAGGAGAACTTCCCCAATCTGGCAAAGGGAATAGACTTCCAGGAAGTCCAGGAAGCTCAGAGAGTCCCAAAGAAGTTGGACCCAAAGGAGAACACACCAAGGCACATCCTAATTATGTTAGCCAAGATTAAAAATAAGGAGAGAATCTTAGAAGCAGCAAGAGAAAAGAGGACACTCATCTACAAAGGAGTTCCCATCAGACTGTCCGCTGATTTCTCAAAGGAGACCTTACAGGCAAGAAGGGGCTGGAAAGGAGTATTCCAAGTCATGAAAGGCAAGGACCTACATCCAAGACTGTTCTATCCAGCAAAGCTGTCATTTAGAATGGAAGGGCAAATAAAGCGCTTCCCAGTTAAGGTCAAGTTCAAGGAGTTCATCATCACCAAGCCCTTATTATATGAAATGTTAAAGGGACTTATCTAAGAAGAAGAAAATAAAAAATATGTACAGTAAAATGACAGCAAACTCACAATTATTAACAACCACTCCTAAAACAAAAACAAAAGCAAACTATGCAAGCAACTAGAACAGGAACAGAACCACAGAAATGAAGATCACATGGAGGGTGATCAACAGGGGAGTGGAAGGGGTGGGGGGAGAAGGTACAGAGAATGTAGCATAAATGGTAGGTAGAAAATAGACAGGGGGAGGGCAAGAATAGTGTGGGAAAAGTGGAAGCCAAAGAACTTACATGTATGACACATGGACATGAACTAAAGGGGGGGAATTCGGGTGGGAGAGGGTGGGCAGGGTGGAGATGGGTGAAGCGGGGGAAATGGGACAACTGTAATAGCATAATCAACAAAATATATTTTAAAAAATAGAAGTAAAATGTCTTCCCATTTCAGTGGACCCTCACATCATCCAAGCCACAGTTCTGATCGGGTGTCATAAGGTCGATAACCACACTTCATTCCACGAGTAACCTCTAGTGCAGTCCTCACTGTCACAGCAGGTGCTGGCTTGTTCATAGCCACTTCTCCTTCCTTCTTTATCTCCAAAGGGCACTCTCTTGTGTCTGCAGTAGATCAATGCACCACAATGCCCTGCACACTTCTGCTCCTAAGGCTATCTCTATTATTTCCAGTAATAAGTAAAGTGTATTGTGTTCTTACTATTATGTCAGGGGTTGCGCTAAGTGCCCTGCATGCATTATCTTATTTAATCCTTCCTACCTCCCTCAGAATTAGGTTCCCTTTTACTGCCCCTTAAAGACTTTCACCATTTCCTCAGAGACCCTACTTTGCCCACTCACTGTTCCTCCTCTGTCAGCTTCAACATCTCCACGGAACATAGCTTTTCTGAGCTAGGAGGGATCTGAGCAGTGTTTTATTTGGCGAATGAGGAAATTAATGCCCAGAGAGGGAACTGATTTACTCATGGCCTCCTTAGCTGGTTGATGGCAGAAAAAGAATTAGAACATAGGTCTCTGCACTCCCAGACCATCCGCTTCTCCCACACACTTTTTCTGGTTACAGCACCCAGCCAACCAACATCCCCGCTGTTGCCCAATTTATTTCCTCCCCATTTCCATTTAAATTTTGTTAAAAGTTTAGCTATGATGTTAGCTATTTCCACTTCCTCATCTCCCTTTCTCTTCTTGACCTGCTCCAATTCCTACTTCCTTAAACTGCTCTTCTCAAGGCCACCTACAACTCCCACGTTGCCGAACCTCAAAGGCTCCCCTCTCTCTATTACTGGACCTCTCAGCTAGCTTCCACCCACCTGGTCAGTCCCACCTTTCTTGCAATACTTTCCTTTGGGGGGGGTGGGGGGCTATATCACTACACCCCCTCAGATTTTCTTCTACCTCATTGAATATTCTTTCTCAATTCCCCTCAGCTGGATCCACCCACTTCTGCCTAAACACAAGATTTTAGAGGGCCTTGGTTTTCTTCTTGACTCATACTTCTATCACCCGCTCTCTTATGGCCTAGTCTTATGATCCTAAATACTACAGGTCTTGTGATGCTTCCCAAGCTAGTAGTTTCAATCCTGAGTTCTAGATTTTAACCAGCTACTTGACCTTTCTGTTTGGATGTTGTCTTCATCAGGCCCTCTGTAAAACAGAGCCTGAGGCGAGGATTAAGATAGTTGGGGCCAGGAATTGGGTGTGGTAGAAAAAAAGGGGAAGGAGACAAAGGAAAGTGTGCTGTAATGTGAGTTGCTGCAAGCCTGTCCCGGCTTTCATCTCACCGAGAGCCGCCCATGGTCCCAGAAGCTCCCTCAGAAGTTGTGTGCACTCAGCATACAAAACTTCCCCTGAAGAACTGTTTGAAGATATTGTCCCTTAGAGTCATCCTGAGGAGAGGAAAGAATGAAGCCTTCATTATCCGTCTTTTAGTGAACTCCCATTTCCCCTCGTTCAAGGTTCACCCTAGTGTTGCTAGCTCTGTACTTCCCGTGTGCCTACTCTGAACCCCTGTTGGCCTGCAGGAAGCCAGCCTGCCGCCTGCTATTCCACGCACGCCCGAACGTGGAAGACTGACTCAGCGCCGATGCAGTGGTGCTGAGGGAGGCAGAAGATGAAAGAGGCCGTACAATGTCTGTGGCCCGATGCAGCTGTTACACTTATCAGGATGAACGTGACTAGATGGGACTCCTGATTTCCTTCTCCCAACCAAACTGCATCTCTTCTCCCCCACCGTCTTTCTCATCTCAGCAAATGGCCCCATTGTCTTCATCACCAGACTTCAGTCAAAGAAACCATCAGCTCTGGCATGGACCATGGAAATGGCCAGCTAACTGGTCCCCTCACTCCCGTTCTCACTTCCTTTCGATTCTTCACACCACAGGTGGGAACTTTTTAAAGGTAATGCAGCAATGTTCTTCTCACCAGTTCTGGGGCTCCATTGCATCATTTAGCTCTCAGACCAAAATCCCTCACGAAGAAAGTCTTTTCTTGACTTCCTATCAAAATAGGCTCCCCTCTCCCAACACTGTCTGCATTATCCTGTTTTGTTGTATTAACCGCTCTCTGAAATTATCTCGTGTATGTGTTGCATATTTTTCACCTCCCTCATTATAATGTAAGTTCCATTGAAGGACAAACAGCCTGTCGTCTGTCTCCCTGTAGCCAGAGCACCTAGTGCAGTCCTGAGTGCATATCGGTGGGGCACCCAGACTGTTTGTTGCATGAATGACAGCAGGTGAACTGAGGGCCTGACTCAGGGCCAAGGAATGTACCAGTTTGTCTGACTTTTCATCTGGTTAGGTCTTGCTACAGCACAAGTCCTTTTACAGCAGGGAATGTGGGGAAGTGGAAGGGCATTATTCAGGCTCTCCTAGCGTTCCAGGGGAGTTTGGAGATTCATTAACAGCCTTCCTCCTGTCCCATTTTAAAAAAAGGTTGCTGCTCTGTCCCTAGTTTGGCTCAGATGGAGATTAATCATAAAAGCCAACTACCATCCAGACATAACATCCGATCAAGCATTTTCCTTTAAGAAAAGATGACAAGAAAGGAAACGTACATGTCTCCCGGCTGCCCCAGTCCATTTTAGATGTCAAAAATGAAGATCATCCTTGGAGGCTTTGGAGGAGCAGTCTGTGGCCGGATTTCAGTTGAGTTTTGATAAGCCACAGGAAGTCACACACTCAAACCCAATTAGGCAGGTGGGGTAGGGGACATTTTAACATGTTTTTTATAAACTCCAGGTAGGGGGATTCTGCAGATAGAAGTGGCAACAGCAGAAATGCATGTTTTAATTCATGTTGCCTTGCCTGAGCCCAACCTGCATAAAGGCTGCTTCTAGGGGGAAAATTTAGCTCTAATGTTTGGTACTGGGGTCATCCTGGGGTTTTCTATTTTGGGGAGCTTGACAAGACAAAACCCAGAAGTATAAAAGTCTGTGTTCAGCTCCTGTAGTGATTGCCCACAGTGTCTTGCCCTCCTCCAGAGCCCAGCACCCCCAGCCTCCCCTCGCCTCCCTGGCTTTGCCTTTCCCTCACCTTCTCAGATCATCTGTTTTCTAACACCTTACCTATTTGTATTCGATGTAACACATACTTACATAGTGGTTACTATTCCCCAGGCATCATTTTATGGTTTTATATATATTAGCTTCACTAAAACTCCTAAGGTCCCTATGAGGTAGAGATCACTCACATCCTAATTTCACCAATGGGACCTTAGACACAGAGAAGTTGGGTGACTTGCCCAACACCACACAGCTCGTGACAGAGCAGTTCAAATCCACGTGACCAGGCTCCACGCTCTGAATCTGAACATTATGCTGGCTTACAAATGTGCTTTAAACTATTCTCTTTTTCAAGGCCATTGGTTTCAGTTATTTAAAAAAAAAAAAAAAAAAAAAAAAAAAGCCTTTCTATAGCAATAACAAGGATATCGGAGGCCCAACTGCCTTCCACATATCTTTTATCCATGTCATGTTCTGTCACCCAGACTAAGGGATGGACATACAGGAGCCACACAAGGGAGAATTCATTGCATATAACTGCTTTCTCTTGTGCAGGTTATTGCAAAGAACATTTAAGCAGTGGAATTAGTATGTGCCAGAGACGGGGCTAGGAGCCGCATGCACACTGCCTCAGCAAGAGGGGGGCAGGCGATGCTAACCCCCGCAGGGGTTAGGAGGCTGACGCAGCCAGGGGGATGAGCCCCACAACGGGAAAATGCCGTCCGCCGTCTGTCGGAGCCCAGTCTGCCTGGTCTCCTTCCCCTGCACAAAAATGCTTGAAGGGCGAAAGCTTCTAGCTTTGCGTTTCTTATTTTTGGTCACAGTGTCAATTTTGGCAAATGACAAGGTAAGAATAGAACCTTCCATTTCCCTACCCAGGATAAAGTTACGATCCCAGAGTTTGACATCATGGAATATGGCACTCCCATTGGCCTAAGAACTCAAATTTTAAAAAAACCTAGAACTTAGCCTTTATGTACCCCTCATCCTACCTTCTTTATAAAATTTATCAGCAAGTTCTGTCCATTCTATCTCTAAAATGTATCCTGAGTCCATCTACCTCAGTCCATTGCCACCAGCAACCCCCCAAGTCCAGGCCACCCCCCACATTGCCGGACGACATCAACAGCACCTTCCTATTGCGCCCCACTTCGCCCTGCAATCTGTCTCCAAACAGAAGTTGTGCGTGACCTTCGAAGTATGAACTGGATCTTGCTCCTCTCATAAATATTCTTCCAGCTGGGTGAGTTGCTTCCCTGCTCTCTGCCTGATCCGCAGCCATGGTGGAATAGGTCATGCCCTTCCACACTTGGGACCCTCCCCCTGCCAGAGGCGTCCCCCCCACTCTTCCTGTGTCTGTCACCTCCTCCAAAAGGTCAACTGAATCTGAAGTAGACATCCTCCCTGTTAGGATGAAATGTTAAGATCAATCAATCCACTCAACATCTTAGACCAACTCCTGGCACCCAGCGAGCACTCAATTAATGTTAGTTCTTGCTGTTTTTTTGACCACTGTTGTTCTAGTAGATGCTATAAAAATGCATGTCTAGGTGATCAGAGTAGGAAAGAGGAATAATTATATCTGGGCCCCCAGGAGCTTCTGTGACAGGAAGATTAGATATTTTCAGGGGAAAAATAATGTGGGCTTATAAATCCTTTCTCTGCCTCAGAAAAGTTATTGTTGTTATTATCACATACAATTACTATGTGACTCATGGAAGTGTGTTTTACCATAGCAACGTACATAGTTTGAAAAAATATAAGCACTTAATATACATTTTTAAAGCAGCGCCTAGACCTGTGATTGATTTTCCATACATTCTACCTTGGCTCTCCACAGTCTCCCGACAAGCACCGAAAGCAAAGTCTGTCCTCTTTGTCATATCCCAGTATCGTTGCCAACCATCTAGGAAATGACTTCCAGAAACATGAAAAAAGGAAAGAGTAAAGAAAAAGTGGGCTAGACTAACCTATGAACTGGATACTTCGACCTTGTCCGATTAAGGGCTGCTTTTGAACAGAGATAAAGGCGACAGGGTGGAGACCTCAGGCCCACCAAGTGCCGAGGCTGGACTGTACTTCCACAAACACGTCCTGGTTTGTGCACAAAGACATCCATCACTGCTTCGCTCACAGTCTTTCATGCCTAGTGCCGGGGCAGCTTCAGGGGGCTGTGGAACAACCATTTGATGAATATTGTAAAGCCATTTACATAATACTGGCAAAGCAATTTTAAAACATGGGGACGGCCTTATGTTACAGTAAGTGGTATTAATGGGCGGCATTAAAACCTGTCATTGTATTAGCTGCACCGATTGATACAACTTTCCACTTTATTTCAGACATCATTCCCAAGCAAAGCAGAGAGAGAAGTCTGGGAAGTGAGTCAGGGACCGCACCTCGGACCCCTCAGCTCTCCTTCCTGATCTAGAACCCAGGATGGGAAACACCCCAAAATATTAATGCTGTACACTGTGGCAGGCTTTTCTTCTTTGGTCCTCTGTATTTTTCAAATGTTCTAACACTTTTTAAAAACCACTTTTGTTCTCTTTCAGTGTTTTCCCAGAAACTTCTACAAGGCAGCTGCTGTGGGCTCACATTATTCCCCCTCCCCCGCCAACGTGTAAATAAGGAAACACCTCTGTCTCTAATTTATAACCGGCTAAACTTTCTCCTGTAAGCTGATACTCTGACCAGAAGCCTGTGGGTGGATCCAGTGTTGTGTTTGTCTGCCGTAGCTTTTTCGGCTGATAAACTAGCATTTAAGAGTTGCCCTTTTCCAAACCCCCAAATGGCAAGCGTCTCTGTGGTGAGGTGGCAGTCCAACCGTCGTCACCAACACGAACGGTCCTGGGGACACTTATTTTTAGTTTGCTGTCTAAGCAAGAATGAGGCTGGGGAACCAGGGGCCTTAGGGCCCCAGAATCCAGAATCCAGAGCATGGGGCTATTAAAGAGACCTCCTCGTAAAGACCCAGGCATCTTTTCTCTAGAAGCCAAAAAGACAAGCTAGAGAGCTCGCCTTGGGAGAGAGGACCATAATCCACTTTTTACACAGTTTAATTCTATCAAGGATGCTGTAAAAGAGAAACATATTGATTCCATTTAGAGGAAGGAAAATCCAGGCTGTCTTGGGGAACTAATTGTAACCGCGAGGTGGATGATGGGAAGCAGAGACTGGCAGACGCCTGTTCTGTTCTCTGCTCAGCGTCCCGCACGCCCTTCCAGCAGAGCCTGGAGGAGGCTGCCCCACCTTCTGCTGCTCGGGAAATTGGAGCGTCACCCAGCAAGGCCAGTGGACTCTCTTCAGGGAAGAGGAGTCCTGAGTGAAGTGACACAAGGGACTCCTACTTAATGGAGAGTCCGTTCCTCTCTCCTACTGGGTCCCTCAGCCTCCTCTCCTGTGCAAAGCTGGACTCTTCAGCTTTTTATTTGATTCTTTGAGCTACTCTGTAGCTTTCTAAAGTGTATGTGTGTGTGGGGTATGATTTGTATAATTTCTTATTTATTTATTTTTTGCTTAAATTAGCCAAACTTGTATTTATTTATGTACTTGCTTGGAATGAAAGTACTCCCCCCAAATGAGAGCACAGACATATATATTTCTATGCAAATTTCTGCCTGGCTCTGGGTGAAGGGCGATTTCTCCTCCCTCTCTTCCCCTTCCACACTCACCCAGACCCAGATGCTTTCAACTTAGGGACAAATGAGTTCTCCCTCTTAAACAGGAACTGTGAGATGCTGGGTTTTATGAAAGCCTCAGTGATATTTTTTGTTTCCTTCCTTTTTCCACAAATGCAAGCTTCTTACTATTTCCTACCCAGGGGCAGCCAAGCAACGCCAGCCTCAAAAAGATCCCTCAGACAGGAGCGGGAGCGAGGGCCCGCCCACTGCCTAGTCTTGCGTATGGCTGCCGCGGGCCCTGGCTGTGCTCATCCCAAGGTTCTTGAGCTGGAAAGCAGACTCTGACGTGGACCTCTCAGAGCCTGGCAACCCCTAACAGAGCGCCTCTGACTCCGTGATGGAAGTGCTGGCCGTCAAAAAGCAATGTTCCGTCAAAGGCAGTGCGGTGAGAACTAGCCCGACCCACCCCAGCAAGATCTGGCGGCTCGGTCACAGTCGTATGCAGAGGCAGGATCAACATGAGCTGCCATCGGAGGAGCAATGACACTCTTCTGTGTCCACAGCTGTTGCTGTTACTACTTTGCCCGGCATGGACACTGCCTCCTATCTACGTAGTATATTCACATACTTACTTTTCAAGGCATCTCTTACTTCATTGGATGCATCTCAAAATCTGGTACAGAAAGAAGGGCCGGCAGCAGCAGTCCCGTTTGATGGATGTGGAAACTGAAGTACATGCCGGTATATCACATTAGATGGCGTAATACTGACAATAACAACCCTAGCCATGAGGTCAAATCATCAGTCCTCTCTCTCAAAATCTGTTTACAGCACAACAAAAAACAGTAATAGTTTATATTTATTGAGTTCTCCCTAGGAGCTTCAATATTGAAGTAGATGAAATTGCCCTTGTTTTAAAGTTAAAGAAACTGGAGTTCAGAAAGATTAAATAATCTGCCTACAATGACATAACTAGTAAGCAGTTGAGTCAGGAGTCAGCATATGAACCCGAGCAGTCTGACTCCAAAGTCATGCAGTGGACCAGAAAGCCCCATGTCTGTTAGCCCGCTTTTGCAGAAAAATTGTATCAGACTAAGTCAACCAGACCCTGAGACTCTTCTGTTCTAGTCTGAACGCCACCTGTAACACTTCTCAATTCGAGAGTAAACGTCCCGTATCCACTTCGAGCAGCACTGGGTCTTCACTGATACCTTCCGCTCAGAGTGAAAGGTCAAAGACCTCAGAGGAGGAGGGGTCGAAGTCCATCACATAGACCCACATGGTTTGCAGGACTTGGGTAAGCACCCAGCTCCGAGTGCTAACAAAGCTCCTACCTTGGCCTGTTACCTCCACCCATGCGGCCAGGCCAAGAGGAGTAGTGGCTTGGAGACTGTCAAGGGTTATAAGTCATTCGTGCTGAAACCAAGCCTGACTTACTTCTACCGTGTGTTTTTTTCTCTGCCCTGTTGGCCCCACAGCACAGCAGACACCAAAGTGTGGCAGGAAACCCAATAGTCTACATGAGCAACTTACCTCTTTCAAAGCAGTGTGGCGGTGGGGGTGGGAGGAGTGCTGGGGAGGGAGGGCAGATTGGAGAAACATCAGATCAAAGGTTCAGTAAGACTTGTTATCATTCAAATACAGACACCTGCGGACACCGTAGCGCTGCTCTGCTCACCTGGGCAGCTGGGGGCAAAGTGGCCAATTCAAGGAAGTTGGTCCTGCACGGCCTCTAACATCTTTCCGTGCCTTTTCCTCTAAGAAAGTCTTTTCCTTCAGACACTCACTGCCCTCAGCTACCATCCATCCCCAGAGCAGGGCCCCCCAAGTGTCTCCCACACAGCTCTGTCCTGCCTGGCCAGGTCCCTGGGTTGTTGTTCATTCAGAAGGGATCTTCAAGTGCGTTTCCCCCATAGTTGTCCATTCCCTCAAAGCATTAGTAACGAAACCAAAACTGAAAAACTGACTCATGATTTAAATGCTCTTGGGTGATAATGGGTATTAATAAATTAATACTGTAAGAGAACTTTTGAAATTTACCCTGACAGGACTCATGCGATTTTCTGGTACTCTGGGAGGTTGCTGTGATAGACAGGTTTGCTGCTTGCTTTTATCCTGTTCTCTCTTGTTAGACAAGGTCATGTGACTATGGCCTGTGGCGTGTCACATACAGACCGAGGTGTTTACTTGGCAGAGAGAGGCATTCTATCATGCTCTTCCTCTGCTGTGACTTTGGGTCAACACCTGCTCATTGGAGAAGCTGTCAGCTAGCTACCCTCCGAGTTGCCAGGCGGACAATCCTTTCTCGAAGGGTGATTGAAGTGGTGCATCTCTCTCTGCCACACCGCACTTCCCCCCATAATTCTAGGAGGCAATTTGCCTCTCAAGGTAATTCGTGAAGGGTGACATAACTCTATAAATTACAGTGTGAAGTGCCCTATAGGCCATCTCTAAGCCAGCAAAATCAGAAAGAAAATTATATGGCCGTCACTGCATTAGCTAGAGGGCAAGTTGTGCCTAGAATATGGGATTGCATTTCATTTAAGAAAACCCTCTAATTGCAAATCTAAAATAAGATCAGAGGAGTGTCCCCTGCAGAGACCTGGTCACCCTCTGCAGCGAACATGACTGCTCAGGGTTACATGGTATGACCCGTCACTGTTGGGAAGTCACCACTGAGAAATTGAAGCAGGGATGAGAAGGCAGAAAGAGGTCTGGGAAAGGCGGCTTCTCTTAGGAGAAGGCAGGAGGGCCAGTCCCTTCTCTTAGCCTGGGCTGTGAGTGGGTGTTTAGCATGAAGGGCAGGCTGGGGTGAATCCAGCTAGTGGGAAATAACTACAAGATCGAACCTGGGAACGGGGGCCGTGTCCTGTCAGTCCGGTTTCACACATGAACCAGTTCGTCTTCAAAGATGCGTGTTTCATAAGCTACCACGGTGGTTTCCAACTGGAAGTTTGTGCAGATCAAGGTGAGCAGAGGGGAGAGCAAATGAGAGGGAAAGCCTGAGGGCTGGACCATCTCCTGTCCTTGTCTCCAGCCCTCCTTTCACAGAGCAGTCCCATCGATATCTGTTTTACACGTGAGGATTCTCTGTAACGTTACATTTTAGAAAAGGTTCCTTAACGAAAATAAATGAGTCAGTTAATGACAGTTTCCTGGGGCTCCCCTGAAAACTACTGAAATAAAATCTCTCAGGAATTTGTAGTTCTAAAAATGCCGCTCGATGTACCTCCTGTCAAAAGGATGGATAGATAGATGACATCAGAGAGATGACAGATGACAGGCAGATAGACGAAATACAGTTACCAATATTGTATATTATATACACAGAATAGAACATTGGACAGGATAAGGGACAAATATAGAGATTCTAGCATTTTCTTCTTGCACCCAATGAATCATCTTGATTTCCCCAGAGGTAGGCACACCCTAAACTGGGACATCCTCGCAGTCCTGTCTGTGATAGAGACTACAGGGAGTTGTGGGATGACCTACCATTACTTACAGATCCAAATCCATCCCAGTTTTTAATGGTTTCTGAGTCACTAAGAGTGGCACTCCCCACCCTAACCTAGTCCTTCCCCTTACCAGGGCTAGGGCCTGAAAGCAGAGTGGATAGTGGTGTTAGTTATTTATTACAACGTGGGCAAAGGTTACATGTCTTTTTGCCAAACAGATGGATTCTTCCTCCTTCTTTCCTTGAAGCACAGATGAAATGCAATTTATGCAAATCTGGAGGTCCCAAACTGAGCTCTATTCAGTTGGCAATGTTTAGAACAGTGAGGGGAATTGCTGACATTTTAGTTGATGAAATGCCCTATAGCTCAACTCGGCGAGTCAGTCATGCATACGGAGCCACCGATACCTGGGAGGACAACCAGGGGAGGACCAGTCTGGGGGAATCATTCCTGAGCAAAGTGGGTAGATAATGATCGGAAAGGTCTCAAGGTCTGAGCAAGCAACACCCTGGGGAATCAGCAGGTATGAGACAGGCACCAGATGTGTCTGTGTCACTCCGGTGACTCAGCTTCTATTTCAGTGGCCGATAAATAAAGGGCCTTTTCCAGGTACGCTATGTTTGCTCAGCCCTAAACTTGGCCATTAAGTATGGCCCTAAGTGCCTGAGACCGCACTGCTCTCGACCACAATTATTTCACACATACCGAACTAAAAAGGAATTAAAATTAGAAGCATGCACAACATGAAATAAGCCTCTGTGAGTTTCCCCGCACACAGATCTCCCTTCGCTGGGAACTCGGTGCGGGAGTTCCGCTTCTGTTTTGACAGCTTCTTCCACCCTGGAGACCCACTGTCACTACTATTTCCCCAATGTGTTTTCCCACTTTCGGTTCATTCGCACTCTCTTCCCGCTCGCTCCTTTCCCTCCAAGTTCCCACCTGCCCATCTGCCTTTCCAGCCCCACCTCCAGATACAAGCAGAGGCTTTGTCCCACAGCCTCCTGGTGAGCAATATATTTTTCTGGAGATAGTTAGCACTGACTCATTGCCTCCTTCTCACCACAGTTTCCAAAACACATCTTGTTTCACCCTTGTCTCTACCTAGATCTCTGTCGGTCTGGGCCACCTCGTGCATAAACAGGCTTGTAATGGGGGATTCCCTCTTCATCTTCCTAACATCTCTCTCTCTCTCTCTTCTGATGCCTAATCTTCAAAAATTCAGAAGCTAGCCGTGCTTGGGGAACTAGGACCCTTCAGGATCCATTCTTTCCTGTATCTCACACTTTTGGCCAACAAAGGAAAGCACATGGCTGCCGTTAAAGACTCAAGATCCTCAGAGAAAGGGCTCCAGGCTCCGTAAGATAAAAACAGAGGCGCTGCCGTTGCTTTCATCTTAGCTTCACTACTGGGGCAGGAACAAGATAAGCTGAAGACAAGCCACAATTTTCTCTGTATTCGGTAGCTGAGGTTTTTTGTTTTGTTTTGTTTTTTAGGATTCTATTTATTTATTTTTAGAGAGACAAGAAGGGAGGAAGAGGGAAACATCAATGTGTGATTGTCTCTCATGCGCCCCCTACTGGGGACCTGGCCTGCAACCCAGGCATGTGCCCTGGTCTGGAATACTCTGACCCCTTGGTTCACAGGCTGGCACTCAATCCACTGAGTTTTACTCCCTTTCTCCCAGCCCCAGAAAGAAGTAGTAAGAGATTTAAACGTGAGTAGTTGAAGATGAAAGTTCTCAAATTTCTATGTTAAATATGCGTTTTTATCCCTTTATCAGATCCCTGCAAGGAAGCACCTTTAAGACACTGAGGTGAAAGTGGTACGTTACAAGTGAGAAAGATGCTGTTCAGCAAAACCATCAGGTTGCTCTCTAACTGTTCCCAAGTTCCTCTTCTGAGCCAGCCCGAACTGGGTGTTCTACCTTCCAACACTGTTTTCAGTGTATCTATTCTTTAGATCCTTCCCCAGTTGGAAAAATCAGTTTCCTGGTGACTCAGAATTACTTTAGAATACCCTCCAGACCCCTCCCTCTCTGATCAAGACCAAGCTTGTTCCCTGTTGATTTCCAGCATTGACCCCAGCATGCCCTCAGGTTCACCCTCTGCCAGGATGCCCATGGCTTTTTGATTTGGGAAGTACAGGGAAGCATGCGCAGCAGCCTGTACAAACCTCCGCAAAACTAATGAGTCGCTCCGTGCCAGCTTTCGTGGAGGAATTCACCGAGAAATTCTTTAGTCCATTTTCCAGCAGACAGAATGTCTTCTTTTTTTTCTGGAACATCTTCATGTCTTGACTTAATTTTAGAGAAAATGCTATCTATAGCGGTTAGTAGGAATTCCCATGCCCACCCATGATAAGACCACTGAAATAAAGCAAACAAAAAAAGGGAAGGGTGTCACCAGGTGTCCCTAGTCACCAGGTCTTAAAAGAAGAATTTGCATTTCATGTGGCTTCCAGAAGGTGCACTGCAGATCGCCTACTGTCTTGCAAAATGTTTATTGTCTTGCAATATTTGGGAATTACTTTTCAACTCGGAGAGTTCCCCAGAAGTACAGAAACCTGTTTCAGGGGCCCACCCATGAATGTGATGTCAGCCTGGTACTAGACAATTAAAATGATTCACATTCCCATAGGCAAATCCATCTCCCTTCTGATTCTTCCTTTCAGATCCCATCAAGGAAGAAGAGTTTAAGGAATCAGGACTTCTAGGATCCAGTTCTCTTCTGCATCTCAAGCCATTTGTTGGATAAAAAGTATTTTTGCTGTCAACTAAGACTCTGAGGCTCGTAGTTAACACCATAAATTGCAGGTAGCAAATGATATAGAGAAGTAGGTACAGTCATTTGCAACTTATGTTCTCCACCTGGGAAGAAAACTCAAAGATGAGCCAAATTTTCACTGAAGAAAGATTCCATTCATTCATTCATTCAATCAATCATTTATTCAAGCCATTAATATTATTTCTGGAGTCACGAAGATCTGAGGATGGTTAGTCATCAGTGCCCACGACTCCTCTTAGCTCCTCGGAGAGCATAGCCTTTTGTTTTTTTCTGAAACCAGTGACTTAAATGTGCCATTGAGACTTTCTATATCCCATATAGCAGACTTCTGGGGAAGGTTAATTCACCTCATCTACATTGCACGATCCAAAGTCCTTAAGCACAAGCAACATAAATCAACCCTGGATTAACTGAAGAAGAAAATAAGTTTATTGGAAGGGGTTAGAGAAGTTCAGTTTAGGGACAGTCACAGAAGAGACGGGAAGGCAGGAGAGGCTTGGAGAAACGCAAAGACCAGCACAGTCCCAGGGATGCAGGGGCAGAAAGCACGGTCCAGGTCACACCTTAGGAAGGGCGTGTCTAAGACGTGCTGTGGATCCTCCTGGTGGTGTAGCTACTGCCTCCTTTAACACACTGTACCATAAAGCGATGAAGTGGAAAACGGAGGCCGGTTTCTGCCTGTGGGAAATGCACCTGTACTCTCTGTGGTGACCACTCCTCTCAGTACTTCTCAGGAAGGGGGAGCCTAACAAAGAAGGTGGGGTCAGCGCGGGCTCCTGTGTTCTCCTGGAAGACAAGGAGGTGCTCTGGGCTGGTAGGTGAGTTTTTAGGTAAAGGGCTGATGGGTTGGCTGGGTCCACAGGTATTCAGAGTGACTAATATGCATTTAAGGACAGCAAAAACTAGGCCGGTAAAGGGGGCTGGAATCAGGGTGGGGACCAGCCAGATGGCTAAGGCAGGACCATGGCAAGGAGCTGGAGGAGGAACCCCCATAGGCAAGCTGGTGGTTGATAAGTCACAGCTGAAACACCAAAACGAACAGGGCAAGGACGCAAGGACGGGGTTGACGTCAGAGGACCACTCCCACTGACAATGGCCTCTGCCAAGTGCTGCTCTTATAAGGAAAGCTGAAAGGGGTCCCTTCTGCAGGTTAACCGAGCCCAGAGCCCCCAGTATGGCAGTTCTAAGTCTTCCTCTACATAGTATTCTGGAATCAGAAAAAAAAATGAAAGGTTTTGTTTCAAAATGAACCTCCCAAACAGATATGGTAGAAGAAAGGCCTGGCTTTTGTTTGAATCCAGCTGTTCCATTCACTAGCTGAGTGACGTTAGGTAAGTCAAACTCCTCAGGGCCTCAGCTTCCCTCTGTCAAATGGAAGGTTGGGCTACATACAGCCTAAAGACTCTTCCAGCTTCAGGTGTGACAAGTGCACTTCCAGGGCTCCAGTGTACACACAGGCGCACTCACGCATGCGCGCGCACACCAGGGCCGTGCTGTCCTCCAAGAAGGAAGGCAGCGAACACCAGCCTTGATAGCTGTCTCCCCTCCTCTGAGGCTGGCTCCAGGACAACCAACTTCCTAAAAACCACAGCTGTTGAAACGGTCCCAAGAGAATTATAATGAATTTCTGTTTCCTAACATCCTGAATGTGGGGCCCAGCAGAACTGATAATGGGGTACTTCCCCCAAGTCACTAACCACAAACTGAAAGGGGGAAAACCACGCTATCCCAAGGCTTAGCCAGGAGTGGGCAACTGGCGCCAGAAATAACAAGCCTAACCTGAGTCAGGCCGGTTCACAGATCGAGAATGCGCAGCGGTAGCCCAGCCAGCGTTTCCTTTTTTCCAAGACAAACCGTGTGGGCTCTGATTACATTCTTGGTTATGGCTTAAATCTCCTTTGTTACTCATATCACTGTTCCCAAGATTACACTGCACTCCATTGAGAGGGAGTTTTGGGGAGTCTTTGAAATTATTCATCCATTCGAACTGACCTGTGTTTATCAGCTTCTTCACTGAGTGTCTTTGTACACCAGGCCCTGAGCCCAGGGGTCAGGAATACCGCAGTAAGACAGACCGCCACGACCCATGCACTTGTGGGACTTATAGTCCAATGTGGGGGGGATGGAGAATGCACAAATATACACCTACAACGAGGGACGCCACGAAAGAAGCAGAGTGCAGTGCAGTGCTGGAGAACAATGGGAGGCAGCAAAGGGGAACGTATTTGCAGACAGTGATTAGAGTAGGTCTCTCTGTGAGGGGGGTGTGAAAGCAGAGGCCGAAAAGACGAAAAGGAGCCAACTGTAGGAAATGCAGAATCCAGCTGAAATAACGTGCCTGGTGTGTGTATACATGTGGTGAGTGTGCATGTGCGGTGTGTGGTATGTATAAGTAGTGTGTTTCGTGTGGGGATGTGCATGGCATATATGTGGGCTGTGGGGGGTGTATGAGGTATGTGCATATGCGGTGTGAGCGGGGTATGTGTGGGATGTGTGTGAGAGGTATGTGGTGTGTATGTGGTGTGGCATGTGTACAGGGTGCCTGGGGTGTGCATGTGGTGTCTGTGGGGTGTGAGGTGTGTGTGGTATGTTGTTGTATGAGGAGTGCTTGAATATGTGGTGTGTATGTGCGTGGTGTGTGCATATGCACACATACACATCGAGGAGAGGAAGCAGCAGCCCCTCTATTGGCAGAGGGAAGAGCAGGTTGGTAGGAAGCTCAACTGACACGCAGCTGGAAGAAGTCCTACGTGGGCGAAGCAAAGGGGAGGACGATATGAGACGGGACTGATGAATTTGGCAGAGGCCAGATCATACACAGCCTTTTCAAAACCTGGTATTTTTCTTAAACTGTTTTTCTAAATTCAATAGGAAAGCATTAAGGCATTTTAGACAGAGGAATAACAGTCTTATTTCTATTTTCTGTTTATTTTGTGGACAACAAAAACAAAAATAAGAATAAAATTTGAAGCAAGAAGGCAAGGTAGGAGACCATTGCTGTTCCTTGCAGAGATGCTGAGAGCCTGGACTGTTAGTGGCTCTCTGTCCTCCAGGGGGCACTTGACAATGTTTGGAGATCTTCCTGCTGGTGTGACTGGGAGTTGCTACTGGAATCTAGTGGGTAGAAGCCAGTTATTTTGCTAAACATCCTAAAAATGCACACCACAGCCCCACATAACAAAGAATAATCCAGCCCCAAATGTCAATAATGCCCAAGTAGAAAAACCCTGGACTAGGTAGTGGTAGGAGAAAAAAAATGAAAGTAATTGGATTCAAGATGCATATTTTAAGCCAAAATGACCAGGAATTCCAAAGAAATTAAATGTGGAAAGAAAAAAATGATAAAAAATGGCTTTCAGATTTTTGTCTTGAATAACATGTTGGATGAATAGGTACAAAATTTCTGTAGAGTAGATAGACTCAGTTGTTTGGCTTAAATTTTCACATCTACTATTTATCAATTGTGGGTTGAAAGATACTCAAGCATTTTGTGTCTCAATTTCTCCATCTATAAAATGGGGTGATGGTGTACCTACTTCGAAGGTATGTGATGAGTCAATAATTCAATCATGCAAACTGCTTCAAAAAAGTCTGGCATGTGGTGAACAGTTGAGTATTAGTTGCTTTTGTTGTTATTGTTGTCAATATTATTATTATTAAAGTCTAGGCCTCATAAGAGCTACCGATGAGGGACGCGTGAATTTGGGAGTCATCAGCACAGAGATGGCTATGCCGAAACAGATGGCATTTAAAGCTTTAAGATGAGTGTGTAGAAATAGAGAGAACCTTAGGCACTTTATTGGTAGAATATTGAGGGGTGAGAAGACACCAGCCAAGGAGTCTGAGAAGGATCAGACAGTGATGTAAGAGGAAGTCAAGAAAGGGAAGCATTTCAAGAAGTGGGTGCTCAACTGGGTTGATTAGCAATATCTCTTGAATAGATTTGAAGGTCATTTGTGAGTTAGATGAAAAAAACTTTAGTGAAGAAGTGGGATGAAAGCCAGGATGAAATCCAGTCTGAAATGAGCTGAAGACTAAACGGAAGAAGATACGAGACAGAGTATTGGGTAAGAAGAGCAGAGCCGGTGGAGGATCGTTAAGTTAATGAAGGGTGGGAATATTTTCCCCTTTATTTTGTTTTTTAAGGTAAGTCCTATTACCTTTTACTTATATACTGATGGGAATAACAGGGTAGAAAGGGAGACATTAGAGCCATAGGAGGGAAAGGAGCCAGGTAAAGTATCCAAGTCCTTAAGAGGATGAGAGGAGACCGGACAGAGTGGCCACTGGTTAGATGGGGGCACTCTGCGCTTCGAAACAAGAGGCTAGTAGAAGATGGGTGTCAGGCGGGCAGGTTTGCAGGTTTTAGTTCAGGGAAATGTAAGTAGGGAAATGAAGTTGGCACGTGTTTGATCATTTTTATTTCCTTACGAAGAATGGGTGGAAGCACACGCAGAGATAAGTAGAAGAGACCGTGTCTTGAGGACACCTTGGAAACTGGGGAGGCTGCACATCTAGGGAGAAGTGCTAGGATTCCCAGACGTATTTTGAGACTGATGATTATGAATTCTAACTGAAACCAGTGAACTTCATTCTTTGATTTTTCTCCTACAACGTCCAATGGTTCAGATATAAGTGTAGAGGAGGTAGACTATTGGATTTGTTAAGCACTTGGATTTTTGCCGTGTGAATAGGACACAGGGTGAGAGGAAGGAGTTGAGGGTATTTTCAAGAGAGTGATTATAATGGTAGGCTGTGAAATCTAAGCAGGGACAAGGTGGGGATTGTTGGAGGGAATGGGATACCAGGTGGAGGGGGGCAAAGGGGAGAAATTGGGACAACTGTAATAGCATGATTGATGAAATACATTAAATAAAATTTAAAAAAGAGGTGATGTATGGGGAGAGTGGGGGGGGAGCCGCAGGTTTTGTCTCTGAGTTAAAGCAAAATGGTAGAGGAGGTAGATGAAGGTAGGAGGTGATGGTCAGGAGAGGGGTGTTGACAGCTGGATGTCGAAGGCGGTATACTTTCTGGGGATGGCAGCGTCCAGGGAATGAACAGACGAGTGTGTGGCTCAGGTAGGGTGGAGAGGTTGTCCCTGGACATGAGGGGATCAAAGAACCCAGGAAGTAAGGAGCTGAAAGCAGAGGCACTAAAAATGACAATGGGATTCGACTTAGAAAAGCAGGGGCTTGGGTCCTCAGAGAATGAGGTACGACCAGCAGGTGGAGCACCGAGGAGAGAGAGACAGGGACAGAGGGAGAGGAAGATGGAGTGGGAGAGGGAAGTGGAGAGCAGTTAGCAAGGGAGCGTGCATCTCAAAGTGACAGGAGAGAATGATAGGACACTTCCTCTGCTCCCGGACCTGAAGTACTAAGGGTATGAACAAATAAAAAGCCTCTGGTTGAGAGACTTGAGGTGAGTGGTGGACTCACAGGCTGCCAGGTGCTAGAAGGGCAACAAGGTGGAGTTCAAAGAAGAGGTCACCTGCTACCTTCCACCCCCATCTGCCACCGTATCCCCCATATGCACACAGCGGTCTGTTACACAATATGAGGTCCAAACCTGCTTGGCCAGAGCCTTTCTTCCTATTCTCCTTCCCCCACCCCATTCTCCACTTCCGGTACAGAAGGAGGCTTTTCAAAAATTTGCAGACTAAAAATAACCATAGAGCAAGCTCCTTAAGCGACATGAGTGGCTTAGACAAAATCCCACAGTTACCGCCAATGTGGATTAGAGGGAGGCTGTTTTCATGAAATCCACATTGTTTTTGAGAGCATCCCTCCCTCCCAGCATTTAGGTTGAAAACAGACTTGTATGTTTTCTTTTAAATCCTCTAGACTAAAAAAACCGGTATTGTCAGAAAAAGGGAAGTCATCCAGTTAGCTCCATGTTTGCTACAGCTCTTTAAATCTGATTCTCACACTTACGTATCATGGATACCCCAAAGCCATTCATGGCTATTGCCCAAGATCAGGGAGTGCATTGTAATAACAGTTTACATTTATTCAAGGCTGACTGTTTCCCAGGCATTGTTCTAGAGATGTTCCTTTGTTATTGCATTCAATGTTCACAAAATCTTTATGGGTTTTAATACCATTTTACACAGTGGGGAAATGAGATGCTAAAGAACTAAGGCACCGGTCCAGGGTCTCCAGCCATGAGGGGCGAAGATGAGATGACAGGCAGAGCTTGCAGTCTGAACCACTCGGCGGGGCTGCCGAGTGCTGCGAACACACAGGGCCCTGACTCCCCCTTTGTTGTCCAGAGCGGACAACAGTGGTCAATCACCGGACGGTCCCCCAAAGCTTGATCCCGAACCCATTGCTCTGGGGGCTCCTATCAGTTGACAAGTTCTAGCACTGGAAAGGAAATCCTTTTGCTTTTCCTTCCCCAGACCTTCCTCCCTTGCTCCATTTGTCCTGGAAACTTGTCACTCTCCTGCTCCCAAGTTTGGGTCTGCTTTGACTCCTACCCTCTACACTTGGCTTATGGCCTTGGTCTCTCTCAAGTTTGACTCAGGCTGAGATTTGCCCCCAGGTCCTTCTGGCCCTTTTCTGGTTTCTTCTCATCCCTGACAGTGTACAGTGATACACTGTCAGGGATGAGTGATTCAGTCAGCGTTGATAGGGCATGTCAGGTGCAGGGGTAAAGCAGGGGCGATAGGACAGGAGTGAAGGGTGTCAGTGCAGATTCATCTTCTGAATCCTGAGCTCCCAGTCCTCTGTAAAAACCTCTGTGTGAATAGCGTCGGCAGAGCTTTAGAGGTGGTATCATGTTCCGAAGATCCTACGGTTGGAGACATACCGCTGAAATCATACTGTCCAGGTCTTCTAAAACACCCCTGAAAGCTCATCAATTCTAGTAAAGTGAATCATACACACATGCGCACACACACACAAAACCCTTTCAATTTTGGAGAATAACTTAGATATTTGTTATGCGTTGAAGATACGTCAATAATCCAGGGATTGGGAAGTAGTGGGTTCAAACTAGCTGTGTAATGCTGGAAAACCACTCGGCCTCTCTGGGTGGTGGCTAGTCTGTAAAATGTGCCAATTAAATGCAGGCCCCCTCAGTCCCCTCCAGGCCGGCTTACTGTGTCAAGTGTGGCCTGTGTTTCAGAGGGTCTTCCTGCTCTCTGCTTTGTGGGGCTGCTCACTGTCAGCAGTATCTTCCTAATTACTCCCAAGAGTCACCGGAAGGTGCCCCCCCACCCACACTCACAGGGGTTCTGTCCATTTCCACAGGTCAGACGGCATCTTATCTCTCTTCCCTGTGCTGGCTCTGCCCTCTGTTTCACCCACTGCAATCGCCTGTGATCTTCCCTGGGTTGCTGGTTCTGTGGTGTCTAAAGTCTATCACCCATCATCACCATGTCAGCCAGGGGGTAAAAATGCCCTCCTGGTGTGAAAGCTCCTTTAGGGTCTGTGCACTCTAATGTTGAAACCCGAAGCAGGACTGCCCACCTTCGCCCGCTGAACCCTGAGAGCATTCACTAAGAGGTGTTGTCAGATTACTGTGAAAACTTTAGACACACCGCTCAAATTTTTGATGGCACATCTATCCATCTCTTCTCCATTTCCACCAAGAACAGCTTAGGTTGGCTGGACACCTAAGAACCACGAAATAGAGGACTGATCTCATCTGTCCCTGGAAACCATTGAGACAAACCCAGTATGTGAGATGCGAGGACAAGTTATAATGCTGGGCACGAGCACTCAGCCTCGTACAGGCACCAAAGGGGTGTATTAGAGACGAGTACGAGGCATGGAGTGCGAGGATACTCACACAGGGCCCAGCCTCATCACGAAGACAGAATAATAGATACAGGAAGTACAGACACAATGGCAAAAATTTTCACTAGAAAAAAATTTCCCTTCGCCAAACACAATTTCTCTTTAATTTTTAAAGGTGTCACAGTTGCTAATCTAAGCCCTTCGAATACTTTCCCAGCTGTGAATTGAATGTTTAACTTTACTGTACATCCTTCCAGGCCTGGTGGAGTCAGATAGAACATGAGGTTTAAAACCCAGTTCCCTTACCTACTCACCATCTATATGACTGTGAGTGAAACTGTCAAACTTTCTAAACCTTAGTCCACTTTATTTATAAAATGGAAAATCTATGAGGGTAAAAATAACAACAATGTATGCAAAGCACCAGGCTCAAGAGCCTGCACTCGATAGGTGTTGAATCGGTGTTGAATCAGTGTCAGCTTCCGCCCTTCCAAATAGAAGTCAGATTAGGCCAGCTCCAGGTTTTTGGTCAGACGCAGAACACACCCTTCACAGTGCTAATGCTGTTTCTGCTCAGCAGACACCTTGTCTCAGGAAAGCCATTAGAAACCCCCAAAGCACTGTATTTTTCTCCTGCTAAGTAGCTCATTTCCCACAACTTTATATTAAGTGAACTCAAAAAATGAGTCACGCTACTTACAAAAGCAAATCCGGGAGCCACACCTAAAACAGAGGGATCTGGACTGTTTACCAGCAGCTGTCGGTATCACCAGAAGAAGGGCTCGGGGGACCCACCGTTAAAGAAGCCCGCACTTCTACGCTACCTCTGAATGCATACACAAACCCGAGAGCTTAGTTCATTTTTTTCAGTGAATTTCTATTCGCCATACGCAATGCCAGCTGAGAATCACTGAACAACATTCAAACTTGTGCTGAACTTGCTGCTTCGTGTCTGGGAGCTGCAGGGGTCCAGGGGGAGGAGGATATAGCGAGGTGGTCCAATTACTTTCCCTCTTAGGTTAGTGGGCAAAATACGAAATTAAATTTAAAATAACACCCTACTTTTTGGGCAATTTTGAGGCGATAACTTACTTATTAAAAGCATCTACCACAGCATTTTAAAAGTGTAACTTTGATATTCATAGAAGTTTTCAAGAATTTATTTTTTATAGAAGGGCCCAAGAAGATAAAGAAAACCTGCTATTCGTGCCCTGGCTGGTGTGGCTCTGTGGATTGAGTGCCAGCCTGCGAGCCAGGGGGGCACCAGTTGGAGGGCGCATACCTGGGTTGCCTGCTGGGTCTCCAGTGGGGGGCACGTGAGTGGCAACCACACATTGCTGTTTCCCTCTCTCCCTCCCACCCCATCTCTAAAAATGGATAAATAAAATCTTTAAAAAAATTTTTAAATAAAAGAAAAACTGGTATTGGCCAAGGTGATAAGTGAAGATTGCACTATAGATACAAACACTTTAAGTCCATAGAAACCACAGGTGTGGTGATTGAATTAATTTATTGTATGGAAATCTTATCCAAGGAATTGACATAAAATTGGTGTAGAACCATTGAAAGTCCTAAAAGCAGAAATTAAGCAAAAAATTTCTTTATAGGCTTCCAAAATCCAGTGTACATGGGCCTTCTGCATCATCAAAAGCAGGATGCTGGTAAACTCTGACAGTAAAGAAGCTGCTGTAAGAGAGTCCACAGGCATCACACACACGAGAGTGAGGGCTCTAGGAGCTGGATCTAGTAGAACAATCGAAGAGACAACAAAATAAGGATGTTCCAAATAATTACGTTGCTTTAAGAAAGAAGGGAGGATAAATAAGATTCATAGTAAAGAAGAGGAAAGCGCAGCAAAAGAAAAACAGATTTGAAAAGGAACCAAAAGGAAATACAGTCCATAAGATAAAGAATTAGTAGGCTATTAGACACAACTGCTGAGACAATTAGTGAACTGGAAGATAAAATGGAGGAAACTACCTAGAATATATCACAGAGAACCAATGGCAAATTCAAATGAAGGGACAGAAAACACGGAAGCCACGTCGAGAAAATCCAGCAGGTGCAAGATAAAGCCGTCATGTTGTGCAAATTCTAAAGGCTGCCACTCACAAGGGTTACTTACAACGGAATGTGTTCCTAGGATTCCTATGACATTTATTTAATAAGAATCCTAGACTGTGAACACAGAGGATGAGGATAAAGTGATAGTTTTTTAAATTGAATTTCTTGAGGTAGCATTGGTTAATAGGGTTACATAGGCTTCAGGCGTGCCACCCTGTGAGCCTTCACCAAGTCAAGTCTCCTCTCATTCCCCTCCTCGGCCTCCTGCCCCTCCTTTCCCTCTGACAATCACTGTCTGATTGGTCGTGTCCATGAGGGTTTTTTTTTTTTCCTCAATCCTTTCACCTTTTTCAACCAGCTCTCTACAGTGATAATTTTTCATAAAGCGAATAGATAAAAAATTTCCAAAATTGAAGAAAGACACAAGTTTTCAGACAGAAAAGTACCTAGGAGTCCTGGTCAGGATAAATAAAAATAAATGTACAACCCAAACAATTTGTGAGGAAAATATAAAAACCTTCAAAGGCAAAAATATGAAAAACAACCAGGAAAAGAAAGAGAATTGTCTGAAAAATGACAAGCAACCGAAATAGCTGGACACTTTCCTATCAGCAACAATGCATGCCACAAAACAATGAAATAATATGTTCAAAGCACTGAGGCAACAATTCTGTCACTTAAAAATTCTAAACCGATACACTTTCATTCAACAGTAAAGTATGTTCCATTCACAATGTGGAAGTTCAGCGTGGGGAGAGCATCATAACACATTCTTAAGTGAAAAAAGGACACCACTTCTCAATCACCCCTGCTGTGACTGCCCAGAGGCAGCAGAGGCTCTGATTTTTCCCAACAGCAGTTAGTTCTGCCACGCTTCCCCCTGGCATAACTAACACCTCTCATTCATGAGCTCAGATGGACAAGCTCAAATGGACCATTGAATTTCTCTCTGTTCTCCAGTGATGGAGGTCAGTCATTTGCTATCGCTGCCACCCCTGCTGGCCACTTCACCGTCGCAGCTAGCGGTGTGTCGGCCTTGCCGCAGCCTACGAGATGCGTAAACATGCCAGGCCAGCATCACTGGGGACACGGGGAAGTGGAAGTCACAGGTTAGGTGTCCATGAAATACATGCAGGAGGCAGACACGGCCTAATCACGCTGAGACGGGGTGGGAAGTAGAAGTCGTAGTGGTTTCGTCAGTCATTGTATGGTATAAATCTACAACTATTTGTTTATTTTAGGGTTTGACAACACTTTTCTTTTGCGAATCTTTTTGGCAACAATGAGCCAAAAAATTTAAAACTAAACTAAAATGTATGTTTAGTGAAAAATTAGTTACTAACCTTCTGTGTCTCAAGACGACTGATGAGAGTGTAATGTGCACGAAATGTGTTTGGCATTTACTATTCAAATCTCTTGCTGCTAAGGGGAACGTCCCTTACCCAGTGAAGGGTGTCCCAGCTATATCACCAATAACTCAGAAGCCAGTGGGTCCAAGCTGGCTCCTGAAGAAGCCTCAGCATTTACTGAACAGGTGGGGGATGTTTAAAGAAGAAAGTGTCCCCATGACTGTAGCCAAAGAATATGCATCTACAAATCCCTTCGTAAACAATGGCTTTTCACACAAAGCAACCGAATATTCTCAGTTCATTTTGCTTGTTTTCAGCTTACAAAGTGAAGTGGTAGTTACAAACAAATTGAGGACTTTGCAAAGTTTTTTTTAAGGACAGTTTTAAGTACCACTGTCACTTGATACTTCAAATAGAGAAAAAAGTTGAATTATTTTCTAAAATTGGATTTTTTTTTCTATCCAACTTACGGAATCCAAGGAAAGCTTTGGAAGTTCATCCTGTCCAAAATGAAGCACTTGGCCTGGTTTCGAACGTTCCTGTAAATGCAATGAAAATGTCGAACAATGATGATGAACTCACTTGCTTTTCCGCTGATCATCTACATGCGCATTTTGGCGCTGCACAGCCCTACGGTGAAAACAAAGCTCTTAGGGAACGGAACAGCCGGTGGAGCAGAACTGACTGAGAATCCGTTTGGGGCACACGAAAGCCCCAGGTTTGTACAAAAAGCAACAATATTTCACCAATAAAAATAAAAGCTAGGGTTGTCGAAATGTACACACACACACACGGTAATTACAACTACCAATTTTTTGTGACAAGGCTAATGCTAAAATTAAACAAACAAAATACCTTGGCATAGTGATATCAGCTTTATCTTTTTGTTTCCTTAAAGCAATCATATCTTAGACACTTTTAAACCTTTGAATTATTATTTTGTAAATCAACCGAAGTGTTCTACAATGTACCGAATGTTTGTTTATTTCATTAGCGATGAGAGTGCTAAAATTTGACCGAATTGCATTTCTAATGCATTGGAAATCTTTCATTAAAGTATATGATGAGTGGAAAGCTCCTTGGTGCAGCGTCTGAAGCTTGTGGAGAACTGCCATAAAGAAAGTTTGCAAATGAGAAGATATTGAAATACTAAGGCAAAGAAGGAACTAAGCAAAACAATAACTCAAACAGTATGAGAGATTTGATTTGGGAATTAGGTAATGGAATTGGGAATATCTCAACACGTAGGAAGAATATTTAGATGCTGCTTCTATTTCTAATTGGATAAAGTGTTATTCTGGGCTAGAATGAAGTAAAAGTATAAAATCATGATTTTTTTTCAGCACTTAAATTTGGTAAAACATTAAAAATAATAATACAGGCAATCTTTATGGTAAATTCTGTCTTTAAAAATATTTGTCAAGAACATTACTCTGAATGGATGCTGAAAGACAGCATGTAAAATATTTAGGCTGAAATATTTAGTTATTTCAATATAAAAAATGGAATTGAGAATATCCTCCATCCAGTATAAATTATCCCGATCTTACCAGATACATCAGCATTAACAAAATACTTTCGCAATTAAACATATATTTTCGCCCTGCTGGTATAGCTCAATACCAGGATTGAGCACGGGCCTGCAAACCAAATGGTTGCTGGTTTGATTCCCAGTCAGGGCGCATGCCTGGGTTGCGGGCTGGGTCCCCAGTTGGGGGCGCATAAGAGGCAACCACCACATTGATGTTTCTCTCCCTCTCTTTCTCCTTCCCTTCCCCTCTAAAAATAAATAAAATCTTTAAATGTGTGTATATATATATATATATATATGTATATGTATATATATATGTATATGTATATGTATATATACACACACCAGAAGTAAAAGTTATTTGAATATGCCAAAAATTTCAAATGTATTAGCCATAAATTACAACCTTGAAGGTCTCAGAAATTTTATGAAAAAAAAACCCCACAAGATAATAAAAACATACTAAAAAAATTCCTCAGAAAAATACCAGTGACAATTTTAGAGTTGAAAAAGGCAGAGCACAGAGGATGTTTAGGGCAATCAAAACACTCTATATGACACTATAATGGTGGAAACATGTCCTTATATATTTGTCCAAACTCATAGAATGTACAAGATCAAGAGTGAATCCTAATGTAAACTACAGACTTCGGGTGACAATGCTGTGTGAGTACAGGTTCATCAGTTGCAATGAATGCACCCCTCTGGTGGGGGGCAGTTCGTTGGGGGGGGGCACTGTGCATGCATGGGGTGGGGAGTATGTGGAAATCTCTGTATCTTCTGCTCAATTTTGCTGTGAACCTAAACTGCACTAAAAAATGTATTTAAAAAATGTTAAAGCACAAAAATGCTGCTAAAGGTATAATAACCTAATTAAATAAAAAAATGTGTTCAAGCCAGAAATATTTTATGATCAATTAAGGTACTACATTAACACTCATTATTTTTTGTACTGTATAAAATTTTGGCACCCAAACCAATATTTTTCTAAGTTTACTTTATTACTTATATATCACAATACCCACATTACCTTTTATAAGTAATAAAGTACTTTAAAGTAAAAATAATGACTAAGAAACTAATTAAAGTACACGAATATGTGCTGAGAATATGTATCCTGATTGTTATTTTAGTGGTTATTTAATCCATATACAGACATTTAAATTGTTTGCATTAACATACATGAATGTGTTTTGAAAAAAAAATTTGGATCAAGAGTTTTTATCATTCTATTAATACAACATTTCTTTGTCAAGAAATATTTCAAAATATATAGCACATTATTTTAGCATTCTTTTCTCCTCTCAAAGGTGTGCTGTCTCTTTGAGGGCAGTTAGAAGAATCCTGTGTAGTTGGACAGCAGTTTTAAAACACGAGTCACAGCGATGCTTGGGGCAAAGGCGATGACTAATCAGGGCATTTCCCACGGAAAACACTTGGAAAAGGACAACGCTCACGTGGAACTCCCAGCAGAATGTGGAATAAAGAAACAGTTCCATTGACTAAATTCCCTTGCTTGTAAAAAGAAAGTCTGTCTCGGAGTAGATGCCACAAGCCAGTCCGTGGGGGGAGCACTTTAGACAAACACAGAGCCCCCCGTCTCTGAGAGTGACACCCAGAAATCTGCATTTAAGACTCCCAGGAGCTTCTGCTGGGCAGCTACACCGGAGCCTGCTGATCCGCTGACTCCCACGTCTCTTCTTTGAGTGACTCTCTGTGAATCCATAAATGTCTGCTCTGCGCGGTGTCTTGGAAGACTCAGGACATCGCTGGCACTTGACAACACCGCTGAGCATCTGCTCTGAAGGAGACGTCTTACTAACTGCCTGGTCCCGCCCTCACGTTGCTCCGTGTGATGACAGAAGACAGTTTTCCTAGACTTGACTGAAGCCTTCTCCCCTTTCCTCATGAAGCTCCCATTCACCAAAGCCTTCCCGAGGCTGGAAGATTTGTTCAGGCTCTTTCCACCGCAGAAGCTGCAGGTCAGACGGAAGTCTCTCCTGCCCACCCCGGTGGCTGTTCACGTAGGCTGGACCGAGTTCTTCATTCACAAAGTGGGCACCGAAGCTCGCCCATCACTGGAAATGGTCTGCTTGCAGCATGTAGGTGCATGTTCACTTCTTTTCCTTTTTTTCTCGACCCCTAGACATTCGTTGTGTTTTTCTCATGTTAAACTAGTTACACAGACTCGGTAGAGAGAAATTTGAAAACACAAAAATAAAAAAATTAAAAATCATCTAAAATATCACTTTCAAGAGAAAGTTAATCTCTATGAACATGATGGTTTGTACATTCTTCTACTCTTATTGAATTGCACTTTATCCCATTTTCAAACAAACATAAAATTATATTTCTATGTGGCTTTGATTTTTTTAAATCAGTGGACATGTGCGAGAAGTGTATCTTGAAAAATATTTTTGTAAAAATTGCCCTTTCAATTTTTACCCTTCCTGCAGATTAAAGCATCAAAGTAAACTTTGTAACTCGGCAGAGGGAGAGATCAGATGTCTCATTAAAACGGGATGAATTCTCTCTGCTACAGCTTATTTATTTTGGTAGCTTTCTGAAAAGCGATGGCCCCCACTGAGACATAAACATTCATGTCTCACAGCCAAAGACGTTGAGATGAACGGCTACTCCTTCCTTATACATTGAACACACAACAGATGTTGGCTGAGATGCATCCACTGCTCTGGAGCGCAAGATTGGAAAACGAAACTTTATTTATAATTTCCCTGAACCCAAAGTCAAAATCAAAGCACAACCTTCTGCGTCACATCGAACTTGGATAAAATTGTAAGTAATCTTTTTGAACAAAAGCTGCTGGAATCTGGAAGGATCATTTCCTAGCCAAGGATTGCCTTTGAGTTTCACTCCAAAAACCAAGTGTCTACTGGGGAGAGCTGGTCTCATAATCTTTGAGTGTTTAACATACAGCAATTCCAGCTCATGGGCACTAATACAATTAATGAAAAACAATACACCTACAACTGGCATCACACACTGAACTACAAAGGTGTCTTTCCTCCTGGAGAGTATTGTGGGCCAGTCTCTTTCGGTCATCACACTGGGAAGACATTCAGTGCTGGGGGACCCTTCAGAGGAGCACTCAGCTACAGAGCACGGAAGTGGGTGATTTCATCATTTTTCATCTTCTTTTTCCTTTGTAGTTAATTAGCGAACATTACTTTCTCCACCTTATCCTTGTTGAGGTCATTTCAGCAATTATCTGCCCTTCTCTGTGTGTGCGAATCTACCTGAATAATCCATAATGCTGAAGAGCTTATCCACTTTCTTCCATGTGCCTTTGCCCAAAAATGATTAGCAAAGACACATCTCAAATGTACAGAAAAATAGAAAGGTAAATAAAACCAACCAGGTAGAGCAGAGGTTACCACTCCACTGTACATGCTGCACAGAGTTGTAATAAAGCTTCTCAATCACCACTGCCACTTTCACGAGGAGATGTGGCCCTTTGCTACCTGTTTCATGAGCATATCCTTGTATGTAAGTCTCTCACATTATTTCTCGAAGTGGTTGCATAGCTTTCATCTCCATGGTCTTTATTTTTCTGGTGTGGCCCACTCCACAGGGTAGGGGATACGTCTGAGAGGGGTAGTGGACTGCAGCCTGGCTTTGGGGCCATGCAGATCTGAGCTCCAAACTCTGCCGACTAGCTGAGTGAATGTGGGCAAGAACCTGTACCATCCCGTTTATAAAATGGGAATGATAATGCCCACCATGCAGAGATGTTGAGAGGTGATGTAAGTAAAGTGTTAGATGAGTACTTGAGCCATAGCAGGTAGTTATTACCAGCTTGTATGTCTGCCATGTGTGCCAAACAAGCCTCAAAAGCTTGGGTGCCTGTCTGACTGAAGCTGTGGTTACCAGGAGCCAGCCAACCAGTATGTAGACCGTAACTCTTTATTTGTGGACTCACTGATACATACACCAGTTCTGCAGGCAAGGCCAGATTTAGCCCAGCGAAATGGAGATCTTCCGGTGCTTCTGATGTTAAAAAAATGACATTTGTAGAGTTTTCTAGCACTTACCTTTATGGAAAGTCAAATTAGCCCATGAGAAAAGGGAGCAGCAATTGGTCGTAACCATGAAGCGAGGTCCCTTGTGACCGTGGGCATTCTTTGGCTATCTTTAGTTCTGTGCATAGCTCCTTCTCTTCCTCTCCTCAGGGTTAGCTATGACTTGTCATTTTAGCAAATTGTCTTTTTTTTTAAATTTTTTATTTTATTGATTATGCTATTACAGTTGTCCTGTTTCTCCCCCATCATTCCCCCCACCCTGCACACCCTCTCCCACCCACATTCCCCCCTTTAGTTCATGTCCATGTGTCATAAGTTCTTTAGCTTCTACATTTCCCATACTATTCTTACCCTGCCCCTGTCTATTTTCTACCCACTATCTATGCTACTCATTCTCTGTATCTTCACCCCTCTCTTCCTCCCACGCCCCTGTTGCTAACCCTCCATATGATCTCCATTTCTGTGGTTCTGTTCCTGTTCTAGCTGTTTGCTTAGTTTGCTTTTGTTTTAGGTGTGGTTCTTAATAGCTGTGAGTTTGCTGTCTTTTCATTGCAAATTGTCTTTAAAAGATCACATTGTCTAACTAAGTGGTTCTCAAATATGGCTGAGCTTCAACCTCATCTGTGTTTCTAAAATATCTATCTATCCATCCATCCATCCATCCATCCATGCATCCATCATTGATCCCGAGGCCCCAACCCAAACTATCCCAGGAATCTCTCGGACTGGGAGTGGTGGGGGTGGGTAGGATGAGGGCAGGGGTTAATGTTCTATTCAGGCGAGGCTATTATGAACCCAGGGTTGAGAATCACACTTGGTTCATTACTTGAAATGGTATGTATCTAAAGAGCCATCTGAGATTTTGGAATTAATCAGGGAGTCTTTTCTTTTCGTTCCAATTATTTTGTAGGCAGGATACTGCTATTCCAAGTCTTCTGTTGCAAATTATGTCTTCCATAGGGATGAAGCATATACATGGCCCATCCAAGCACAATGTAAACCAAAACAGATGTCCACAGCTGGCGCGAAAGCATGAGGACCGTTTAACCGGATTCCACTGGAAGGAGTCTGTGCGATTCCATGCCAAAGTAACTGTAAACGACACTCCCTAAAGAAAGCTACAGGGAAGATAGCCGAAACGCAAACAAACATTGGATTTAACTTAATGATCAAAAAAAAAAAAAAAAAACCATAGTAAAATGCATGCACTGTACACGTTTGCAAACAAAACCACACCAAACGTCAAGAACTGGCATGAGAGTATATTGCTTTCCGTTTATGAAGCCCAGACCCGTACTGACCAGTGCTTCCCATACTCCCTCCCTCTCCCCATTCCTCTTTATCCCCAAGGGCTGCATGCTCTCAGGTAACCTGGCAAAACAGTGCCTCTGAAGATGGAGACCGTTAAGAAATCACGCTTCTCTATTTATTGCAGTTTCCATGGCAAGAGCAAAATAAAAGACAACAGTCTAAATGTTTCAAAGCAACAACAAAAAAGAAGCAACATCTCTCCCAGGTAGGCCACCCTTGGAGGGGCAATTAAAGCCCTATGGCTCTCTGCTGGGTGCTGCCCTACACTCCCCCCATGCCAGGGGGCGTGGCTGTTCTTCGTGGGGCGGGCTACCTGTAGACACAGACTCCAGCCACCAAAAAAGGGCCTCCTAGAACGTGCTCACTTTTCTGTTTTCACTGGGGATCTGTTGCTAAGTTTCACTTTGAGAGAACTTCCACAAATCAGGCAGTGAAATCTCTAGGGCTTTCTGGGCCACCTAATTCAAAGGAATCTGGAACCTGAGTACGGTCAGAATGCTGGTTGACTTTTTGAAACAAACAGGGACTGGGAATTGGGGGTAGCGAGATATTTAGCAAGTTCTATCCCTCAGGAGAGAGTCCTCTGGGAAGTGGCCTGCGTGGTTGGGTTTCTAGTGCCTGGATCCCCCTCCCTCCGAGAAACCAGGGCCACACTTACCCACAACTTGGTACGATACCCCCTCACTGCAACCTCATCCTCATTTCATCACCTTTGCCTCCCAGTCGAGTGCCCCGACCCATGTCAATCATGCCTGTTTGCTTTCCTTTCCAAGAAAGCCTCCGAGTAGTATTATTAAATCATTAGTTTCCATGACCATCCAACCCATTGACAGGACTGTCCTCGATTAACCCCCCAAGAGCCCCCCTCAGAAGAGAGTGGAAAATCAGACAGAGAGCATGGTGAAAGCCGTGGTTTCTAATAATTGGTTTTCATTTTTTTTCTAAGGGGAGGAAATTCCCTCAGTGGATTCACTTAGACCGAAAATGGTATATCTCCACTTTGGACTTGCCCCTGTGTTCACTCACGGTGGTACTTTTTTAATTGAAGTTTTTACAGAAGGTGGTTCTTCTTCGCTTAAAAACCCAAGGGAAACCCCCCAATTCTTTCATTTACTCATATCCTGCTACGCTTTCCCAGGCTACTCACTTTCACACCACACCTCACCTTCAGCTGCAGCATCCTAGTTTGCAGGAGAGGGAGAGACAGGACCCCTGGATGTTGCCCCAGCTCAGGGGGTCAGAACTCCTAGGTGCTTCTTCCTGGTTGCCAACACCAGGCTGCTCTTCCACAACCGCAGCAGGCTCAGTCCTAGAGAGAGACACCCCTGACTCCCTAACCTGCCAGGGCTCAGCGAGGCAGAAGGAATACATTAAGCAAATTAAGTGACAGCATCTGGTGACTCTCAGTTCCTGAGAACCCAGGAGGTGAACGGTGTGAGAGGTACCCTCACCCCTGAGGGGTGAAGGCTATCCTGTTGCAACAAAACATAAAGAGATACCCGGGGGTTCCCCTGTGTCCCTGGCTCTAGGAGACCCTCCGAGTAGCGAGTGTGACAGTTGCCCACAGAAAAGTGTAACATCTGATTCACTTACAAGGTGGGCCAGTGGACGGGTTATATCCTAAGGGTGATTTTTAATTCTTTTCTTCCTGTCAAGGTGGTCCGCACTGTGCCTCACCCTGATGTTTATACCGACGTTTGATCACACTAAAACAAACACTGAAGGTCTTCAGGAAGGAACCACGAATGGGGGAAGGAGGAAGAGACAGTAAGCGGTGCCATGATACCTACACTGTTTGATTGACAAGGGCAGCCATGACAGTGGGGGAGGGTCGGAGATTATATTGAGTGGCTATAAAATAGAAGCACCCCTTTTACTGTCTGACTGGGGAAGCCAAGTTCACTATGGTGCTGACATTCTGAGTACATATATGAATTACAGGTTTTAAAAACTTTTTAAAATGTTTTAGTCCCAGTTAGAGAATCCATGTCCATCTCCTCCTGCACAGCGCCCCCTTGGCCACTATGCGGCTATCGACAAGGCAAAGTTCCCTGGCCCTCAGCGTAGGGGAGCTCTGGCCCCTGGCTGCTTGCCATTTTGCCTCCTGAAATCGTTACATCTCCTTCTGAGTTCGCACACTCAGAATTTGACATCATATCCTTCAAGTACAAAGCTCTCCACGTTATGCCCATTCAGAAAGCCTAAGCAAGCCAGACTACTTAACCTAGGAAATGGCCAAGTTATTCCATGGAAATCTAATCCTCCCATTGTCCAATAACCATGGGCCGTGAAAAGTTGCTTCAGGTGGCAGGGAGCTCAATAGCTACTTCTTGCTCTCTCTCTAATAGCCATTTGACTTTGGGAAAAGACCTGTCTCTTCTCCAAATTTTAGCTCTCTCCTTTTTAAGAGTGAGAAGCTGGCTAGACAGTCACCTTGCAGCTTTATGTCCTATGCTTTGCAACTGCATTTGAAGATCTGAGAATGTATGCATGCCAAAGAGCTTAAAAATAACAGTACCTAGCACTTAAGTGCTTTACCTGTACGAACTCATTTAATCCTCCCTAGAACTCTATGAGGTGTTATAATTAAAAGTAATTTTTAATGATAGTAAAAGTATACTTTTATACTAAAGCAAAAAGTCTAATTACTTTTAATTATAACACCTCTGTTTTTTAGGTAGGAAAAAGACACAGAGGTTGAACAGCCTGGCCTGCGTCACACAGGAATGGTGTGAACTCGAGGAGTCTGGCTTTAAGGGAAATGCTCAGTGACCCCCCGAGGTATAGGAAGATAGATGAATCTGAGGGTTGAGGCTCCTAGATGTTTGCACACATAGCAGTGGAAAGAGGAAGTGTGAGAATCACAATGTAGCTGCCACTTAACAGCATTTACAAAGCACCAAGTGAGCCAGGCAACGACTTCCTTACTACCCGCTGGGTTCTCATTCATTATCATAAACAAACACAAGTTCTTGGGACAATGGGGTAAATTAGGACGAGTATGGCAGCAAAGCCTGAAATCACGATAAGCTTGGGATCTCTTTGCCACCTACTGACCTGTCAGTGTGTTGATGTGGTTTGGGGCAGGAAATGCTCAGATAAACTGGACGAGGGACCCCGAAGGGCCAGGCAAAGAGAGCCACTCTCCAGACTGGTTTAGCCGAGAAATAAGTCTGCAGCCATAGCACCCTAAACACGCCAATGTCGCCTGATGTAGGAAGCTGAAGGAGAAATAAGCGGTGTCTCCAGGGTCTTCAAAACTCTGCGGTCCCCTCTGCCCCGTTCTGCTTTCCCAGTGTTGGCCTCCTCAAAAATAAGTCCGACCTTCATCTGGCAAGACCTTTGCAAAGGAAGAGATAACATGCTTGTTCGTTTTGAAAACGCGTCTATTAAACCCCATCCCCCCAACACACTGCAGAAAGCGGTGATGAGAATTTATGCTACCCTGATTCTAAGCTCACTGCACCAGCCTAAAGTTCTGATTGGGCTTCTTTCAATACTTACTTATTATAGAAGTTTTTTTCATCAGAACATTACTGAGTGTTGTTTAGTTCTGTGCCCTTCGGGGTTTTTCCACAATTAATCCTCTGGGAGCAGGGTGGGGCTGAGCTGAGCTGGTTGCAGTGATCCTTAGGCAACACAGCACTCCACAAGTTAGAAGCACCTTTGGGGGGAAACTAACACAGCTGGGCAATTGGATACAGCGTCAGTCTCTCGCGTCACTCAGGCTCTCGCGTCACTGATACGTATTCTATAGTCAACTTGGAAAGAGTTCTCTACCTTGCTACTTTCTTTGACTCTATCAACCAAATAGCTACGTGGCATACCAGCTGTCATACAGAATGAAATACCTTTCTTTCCCTTGAGCTAAAAGCATACTGTAATAAGAAGCTGTAGATTCTTTGCTACTGTGTCATTGATTTACCTGCTGTATTTTGTAACCCAGGAGAGCTATGAATCACTCCTCTTAACGTCCCAGCTAACAAAACAGGTTCCTTTGGATACAATCTGTTCTTTATCTGGATTTGTTTTGAATCTTGACACACTCTTAGGGCATTATTTCTTACTGAACACAGCTCTCCCTCAGTGTTTGTTTAGCGATAACTTTTGTTGCAAGCTCTTCCTGAGTAGCTGCTTGCCCTTGCTGACTGACGGCTCTGTATTCCTAGGAATACCTGAGTCACATGTTTGCAGCTTTCATCAATCGCAGGCAGGGGCACATACATTTTTGTCTCTCTCTTCTCCCACATGGGTCACTGAGCAGTGTTAAAATTCTGATTTCTTTAGGGGTTGGGCTCAGAGACATCTTTCTTTTTTCTTTCCTCTCTTCATATTCATTATTTTAATTTTCCAGACACTACTACACATCATTTATTCATTCAGACATTAGTTGAGGAGTTACCGTGTGTCGGGCACCTTGCTGGGTGCTGGGGACCGAGTCGAAGAAACACAGTCTGCTGCAGAGGAAGCTCCCAATATGACGAATGGGAGAAGGTCATGACCGGACAGAGTGCAGGGTGCCCTAAGGAAAGAATGATCCTTACAGGCATCTGGGAGTGCTTGACCCAACCTTTGAAGGACAAGTAGCAGTCATTTCAGGGAGTCCGAAAAACAAGCCCTGGCTGGTGTGGCTCAGTGGACTGAGTGCCAGCCTGCAAACCAAAAAACAGATGGACAGATGTGGGTGCCGCAGAGGGACATAATAAAGGGAGAGGCTGGAGAGTCATGGCCAAGAAATTTGAACTTTATTTTAGACAGGAGCCACCAACGGAAAGAGACGGCAGACTGTAACATACAATGGCATCACGAATGAAATTCGAGGACAAAGTTCGCACACACTGGTAAGACCGTGTCCCCATTCACCTCATCCGGCACTGCTTACTTGGCCCCAGCGACAGTGCACAGAGCACGGGGTCACGGGTGGGAGCTTGGCACCACTTTGTGACACCAGCCTACCTCTCCGGAGACTCGTTGCCATGACCCCATCTTTGGTTTTCTGGTCTGCAGAGGGGACCAGATGGTGATCATCCTGGAAGCCTTCCCAGAACAGGAAGGATCCCTTTGCATCAGGTCACGAAACGAGGGATCCGGATGACAGACAGCGGTGTAAAGGGGCAGCGCCGGCAGATAGGAAGAGAGGGTATGCACGGATGCGGAGACGAGCTAGCCAGCCCCACACGCTGGGAAGAGGCGGGCAATGCGGTGACAGGGACCGGAAGATCTGTGTGTTCCCCCTTCCCAGAGAACACGGCTGCACAGAAGAGCACACATCTCCAAGCTGGAGAAGCTGAGGTAGAAAGAAAGAGTGAACGGTCTCGGCACAGAGATGAGGCAATCGCAAACTAACAGAATGAACCTCACGGGTTTGCTTGCTGCTGCTGCTGATCTCTGTTCTCCACGCCCACGAGCAGCCTGCCTGTCATATCCAGTCAGGCATCTGCCTTTGAAATCAAGCATTCGTAGAGCTGAAGGGAGTTTTCAGGTGGATATGTGATTGCTTTTATAGAAAAAGGCTCAAGTAAAGTCCTACTCATCTCCTATTGTCACATCGGTAGCATAGCTCACATTCACTTAAGGCTCATCAGAAGACTTGGAAACAGCTCAGGAAAACAATTTGACTCCTAATGACCCCTGAACAATTCTTTTCCCCCTCTGGACACAGGCTTCTTCAATTTTCCATGAGAAATTTTGGGTAACATGAATTAACATGTAACAGAATTTTAGGAGCGTACGCAACTGTTAGGTTTGTCTCATTTCATGCACACTGGCCTCTCCGCTCCAAACCCCCAAATTTCCCCCTCATATGTATGTTTCATGAAGGACTTTTCCAGAAATTTACAAGTTTAAAACTTTGAGGCTAAGTCAGTTTCCATTAGTAATTTCATTGGCCCAGGATGTGTTACAGAGACAAAAGTGGTTTCCAAATTGCTGGCTTGGTCACACTGCCTGCGAGTGACTCTCAGTCCAGCAAGAAGAAGGTTTTTTTGGTCATTGCTGTCCCCAAACATACCCTCGGGCTAGTGTGTAAGCCCCTGAGACCCCTCACCCCCACTCGAGTCATATTTCCTATTTCACAGATGCAAGGAGACAGGTTCTGGATACTGGATGATGAGTGTAGAGTCAGTATGGGTAACGCAATAGGTGTATTTCCACAAACATACACGTAAATGACGATTTTGTAAGCATCATCAAAAACTATCTAAAAGGAATTTTCTAGGTCACTTTCTGTCAATCTTTTTATAAAGCACAAGCCCTTTTGAAAAAAATAACATCACTATCTACTTCATGTGTTTTTTAATTTCAGGG
The DNA here is from genome assembly GCA_039655065.1 of Glossophaga mutica. Lineage (NCBI taxonomy): Eukaryota > Metazoa > Chordata > Mammalia > Chiroptera > Phyllostomidae > Glossophaga > Glossophaga mutica. The sequence continues at coordinate 22,143,216 of CM077308.1, forward strand.
TTTCATGAATTAATTAAAGAAACTGATGGGAGCCACCCTTCTTTTTCATTTATTTCAGTAAGCTCCACACCAACCCAAGAGCCCATCTTGCTTTGCTGTCCAACTTTACTAAGTAACAAGCAGCATTTGAAAATGCGGGCTGCTGAACAGAAACCTTGCCCATGAGTCAGTAACCAAGCCCTGCAAAAGATCTCATGGTTCCAACTAACTAGCTCGCAGACTTTCATATCCAGTTCTGCTTTTTTATTGGTCACTAAGAGCCCAATTTCTGGTTAGGAACTGAGAGAGTGGGTTGGTTTCTACTTCCGCAAGCCAGTAGTGGTGCTCCAATACCTTGCATTAAGAGTGGTCGAAAAAGTGGCTGAGCCCCAGGGTCTCAAATGGAACTCTTTCTCTTCAGCCCCCATCCCATGCTCTCCCCGCTGAGGTTCTAAAGGGGTACAGGAAGGAAGCAGAGAACAAGGCCAGGCAAAGAACGACATGTTGTTAATGGGACTCCTGCCTCAAAGCCTGCCCTGGTGGATCCTGGTGAGCTGGCTGGGATCAGAAACACTCTTGCCGGGGAAATAGTTCCGAAGGCCAGTCACACGTCACAATCACCCGAGGAGGTGTGGTTTTGTTTTGAACGGTAATTCCAAGCCTCTCCTCAGACTGATCTCCGGATTCTGTATTTTGAAGAGCGCTGGATGTTGGCGCATGTCTCTCGCTGCGCCCACCACCATCACAGAAGCGCCCATCTAAAAGGGAAGGCACAATGCCAGCGGTGTGCTGAAGATGGCTTGTGCCAGCTCGTGAGAGCTGGTTATTAAATTTTCAGGGATTTTGCAAGCCCTATTAAGCATTAAATTATGTAAGCTTACTATTAAATAAATTATATCATGAACAAAGATAATACCCAAAGCTCATCACTTTCTAATCACTTACAACACTTTACTATTACCTATGTTCTTCAGGTTTTGTGCATCTATTGTCTATGTAGTTGTGGGAAGGGCTACCTAATGGGGCCTGGCTGCCCATCCCTTCCCAACTCCGCATTCAGTGACGTCACATTAGTCACTAGAGACAGGAGCATTTGTACCATGGGAATCAGCGAATGCTAAAAATCAGGGCTGGATTTATTGTTGATTGTCTCTAGACTTAAGCAAGTGATGGAAAAATGTAGTTACTACAAGGGAGCTCCCATAAGACTGTCAGTTGATTTCTCAACAGAAACTGCAGCCAGAGGGACTGGTACAAAATATTCCAAGTGATGAAAGGAAAAGAACTACAACAAAGATTACTCTACCCAGCAAGCCTCTCATTTAAAATCGAAGAAGAGAGAGAGAAAAAGCTGAATAAATTCACCACCACCAAATCACTATTACAAGAAATGTCAAAGCGACTTCTTTGAGAGGGAAGTAAATGAATAAAAAATATGAATAAGAAAATATTGCAAAGAAAACATTCTCATTGACAAAGGCAAACATAAAAAAGCAGATCAACCAACACTACATTTCATACAAAGGTGAAAAGGCAAAAGTAGGAAGACCATGTGTAATTCCAACAGTAAATTAAGGGATACCCACACACATGCACACAAAATAATTAAAAATAATGACCCCTAAAGAGTGTGAGTAAAACATTGTAGTGATTGTAGAATGTGTCTGAATTTAAGCAACCACCAAATTAAAATGGACTGCTATAAATACAGCTTGGTATATATTACGCACATGGTAACAGCAAACCAAAAATCTCTAAGAGATATACAAGAAATAAAAAGAAATCCAATTACAACACTACAGTAAGCCATCAATATACATGAGAATAGAGCAAGAGAATAAAAAAGAAAAAAGAGAGAAAAGAACTAAAAAACCCAACCAGAAAATGATAAAACGGCAATAATTATATACTTATCAGTGATTACTTTAGATGTAAATGGATTAAGTGCTCTGATCAAAAGACAAGTAGATAAAGATGTGGTACATTTACATAATGAAGTATTAGTCATAAAAAAAGAATGAAATCTTACCATTTGAGACAACAGGGATAAACCTGGAGGGTATTATGCTAAGTGAGTAAGTCAGACAGAGAAAGACAAATACCATTGAGTCCACTTCTATGTGGTATCTAAAAAAAAAAAAACAACAACAACAAAAAACGAAATAGAAACAGACTCATAGATACAGAGAACAACCTGATGGTTGCCCGATAGGAGAGGGGTTGGGGGCTGGGTAAAAAACATGAAGGGATTAAGAAGTACACGCTGGCAATTACAAAATAGTCATGGGAATGTAAGGCACAGCTTAGGAAGTATGGTATTATTGTAAAAATCACACAGAGTGGCATGTGGGTGCAAGAGTTATTGGGGGATCACTTTGTAAGTTATATAAATGCCTACCACTGCACACATGAAACTAGTAAAATATTGCATGTCGACCGAACTGAAAAAAATTCTTAAGTGATGAAACAATGTAGATAATGCACATTTAACTTTAAAATGTGTCATGTCTGTAGCTAGTACATTGTGAGTAGCACAATCTTTTAGGAAACACTTCTAGTAGGCAAAAATTGCCCGATTTCATTAAAGATGTTACACTCTTCACTGACAAACAAGTGAAATTCCAACAGATGTCTTTGCTGTTTTCACTTTCATCTCACTCTTTCATGTGAAAAATATGAACCAGCATTTGTGTCATGAACCACACTTATTCATCAACTGCAACCGCGGTTTGGCTACAGATACAAGGGTTCCATAAAAATCAATGGAAGCATTCTGTAAGAATCAGTGAGCTCCAAGTAAAATTTACAGTAAAGTGTATTGTACGTTCTATTATTATTGTGAATTGTATATTTTACTGAAGTGCATTACGGCATTACACATTTAGTGTATCTAATAGTGCTGCACAGTCTGTTAAATATGTGAATTACATATCCTACTATTTGTGTATCAGTAAAACTTCTAATAGACTGACATTTGATTATGCATGCAATCTACATTGCTTTCCCAGAGAGCTGGCTGTGAAACATGTACGAGCACACCACTGCCCAAACCAAGAACACGGTGCACCCTCCTTGGCTGCTTCTATCCCATAGGTCCATGCCCTTATCACGGCTCTGTAGTTCACCATCCCCCGGTCAAGAATATTACAAAGAATTGTACGAGAACACAAATCGAAAGAAAAAGATTTTCCTGAAGATTTAAAGAATGTAATTTAATCCCCCTAATCCAGCCTTCCTAAAAGGGCTGCCATCCAAGAAGGGAAAGCTTTAGGCTGATTTGACCACAACTGCCATGTGGCAAAAATCAGAGAATCCTAACAGTCTGGGCACCATAACTTAATAAATGTCCTCCCCTCTTGAATCCACATAGATGGCCCCTTGGGAGCGGGGGGGGGGGGGGAGGGGGAGTGGCATCAGAGTAGGGATGAAAGGAGCTTGAATCTTCCTGTCAAATTTGGAACAGGTCTGGGACACACAGGAGAGGCTCAGCGAGCATCTCCGCCGTTCGCCAGGCAGAGGACACGTAAACAGCAGGTTTTCCTACGGATTTATTTTTAAAATGTCACTGCGTAATTTTAAACTGTCTTTCTAAAGGTGAAGGAACACAGTTACCAAACCAAGATGTATAGAAATTTGAAATATTGTTGCTTGGTAGTCTTGCTGTTTGGCAATTTTAGGCCAATGCCAACAGCCACCACTAACCGCTAAGGAATTTCCTTCGGTGCTAAACACAACCAAACCAAACCAAACCTCAAAGTTTCTTAAATAAAACAAACAAAAAGGTCAGACCTACCTTCTAATCCTATCAGGTTTCTGACTGTTCCTGTTCCCCGTGTGTCCTCGTCCAGGCTTCTGTTCAATACCGGAAGTATTTTTCCATTTGGGGCAGTCTTATCCCCCCACCCCCACCTTCTCCTCCTCAGTGATTTTTCTCTTAAAAAAACGAAAGAAGCAAAAGCTCACCATATATCTGGTATTACTATCTGAATATCGTGAGGTAGAAACGTGTGCTAAACTGGCATCCCCCAGTAAAGGAAATGCAATTTTTCATAAATGAAAAAACACAACTGATTTAGACAAGAAAACCGGTGGGCCTTCAGGCAAGTAGCTTCTGATGTCTTATTCATAATGTTACAAACATCAACGCACAAGAAGACTTCTCTGACCTCCAAAGAAGAGATGAGTCAGTGCTACTTTCATAAAATGTTCATATTCGCCACCACAAAAGTGAAACCGGCTTTGGAACACCTTACAGAGAGCATGAAGCTAGTCTTGACAAATGGCAACGCTTTTATTGAATCGGTGTGTTCTTGGAACCCAGGCACAGAACTGCTTTGCCAAGATCCCCAGGCCCCTCAGAAAGGGATCTGTTTGGTAAGGCTCAGACTGACACATTTAGGGGTTTGGGGGGGGGGGCGGGAAGAGTGGCATCCTACAAGGTATGAGCCATGTGGCATTATATTTTCTGAATTAATAATTGTGTCCATAATAGTAAAAACAAGGGGTGGAGGAGCAATATATTTCAAACAAAAACATATCCAAGAAACTTAGAAAACAATCTGGGAAAAATCAAGGAGATATTTCTACTTACCAAGTTTTGCTATCTGCATAGAAAGAACATGTACTCTCAACCACAAAGACATTTACTGACTTAAAAACATCTTTTATTAGACATTTCTTTTTCTCTAACTTGTTACCCCAGAGTAAAGGAAAAGAACTCTTGGGTCAGCACCCAATAACTTGCCCTCTCAGTAAGAATGCTGAGGTGTTTTTCTATTTGACTTTTAATTATTAATCCACACCAGCTGCCACCCACTCATGAATCAGAACATTAAAGGAATACATCATTCATTAGTACTTATTTCAGCAACTCAGGTCTTTTTAATGTGCTAAACTCCAGAATTTCCTAACAAACTGATGTTTTTAAAAGAGCACTTTCTTGTGAGGCCCTGGGCCCAGACCACCTGCCCTGAATCCTGTCTATGCCACTTGCTAGCTGTGCGACCCTACACAAGTTATGTGATGTGTCTTCTGTGAAACACTGCTAGTGCTAATACCTATCTTATGGAGTTGAAGACTTAATGGGTTAATAACACATGTAAAGTGCTCAGGACAACGTCTGGAACACAATGAGTTAGCTGTTGCTATGGTATTATTCTATTTTCATGATAAGCATATGTACAGTTTGACTAGAAAAGGTCTGCATGTACTTTATGAGAACTTAATAGATAGCTAGAAAAATATTAAAATATCTACCTAGAAAATAAAGTTTCTGTAGAGAATTTCCCAAATGATACTTTGAAAAAATTATCTTACCAATTCAAGCTGATTGAGATTAGGCTCCTCATTTAGCTGTGAATACTCAGGGCCTGAGCACAGATGCTCATCATTATTGAATGGATAACGTATTTCAATGTTTTAACGTTAAAAAGTATATTACTTAGCAGACAGGGGTATTTATACGAAATAAAGTGACAACATTACCTCTACCGTAGGTAGAATTCTACTCACAAAGTAGGTCTAATACAGGCAGTTTACACCTTTGCAAGGTGTCTTATCATTTGGCGTTATTCCAAATCGTGAGATCACATTTTACTTCCCAGCGCCCTACACTGTTGTGCCAGTGACTGATTTATTGTCTGTCAGATTCAAATGCACCCTTCAATGTCTTTTCACAATAACTCGAAGAATCTTTTAAGTACGATGTGTTCTCAGCAGAGGGCATCCGAGGGACATTGCTAGTTCTAGCTGCTGCTCGGCTGGTCAGCAGATACAGAACATGCAGCCACGCTCCGCCCTGCCATGTGCCCAGAGCAGCAGCCCCAGCTCAGCCTGGTGACCACCTTCCTGCAGCCTTCCCAACAGACACCATGCGCAGGAGCGGCACCCTGACCCCGCAGAGCACAGGCCCAGCAGCTGAGGCTGCCCAGTGCCCTGGGAGGAAGGAGGCTTCCTATTTCCCAGACTGCAGACAGACCTGACCTGGGCAACAAGACGACTTTCTCTGCTACCCAGCGGGCTGCCACTATTGGACCCTGCCTGATAAGGTTGCCAATATAGAAGCCTGAAGCCTTCAAAATAAAAGCTTAGGCAAATACTTTTGGTTCTGAATTGTGACCAGATTCAAAGGTATTTATTAGAAGTAACATGTTATACGTCATGGTTTTTTCCTTAGAGGAACTAAGCCCCTAATTTTTTAAAGTTTATGTTTTTCTAAGCCTGCCATTCAAAAATAGAAGTTGTAATACTTAACTTCGGGGTTCCAGGTTACTAAATAGTTGTCCATAATGGAAACAAAAATCCCTCGGCACTTTCTGCACACAATCACCATACAGGCACAGCGAGCCATTTCGGAGAGCACACGCATCGATCTAGGCGGTCAGGTGGGACACACGTCAGTGCTACTACTGAAGAACCGGACCCTCAGTTCTCTCAGGTGGAAAACGCTATCTGTTAATACAGAACTGTCTCAGCTGTGGTGCCGTGTCTGCCTTGTGGCGCTGCGCAGAAATCCCAGGCGTGGCGCCTCTGAGCTGTGTGCCTCTGGCCAGATGACGTAACCTCTGCGTTTGTTTCCTTATCCTGCCTGGCAATGGTGACTGTAAAGTAGGACATTCCTACCTTATAGAATCAGTCTCAATCCTAAACAAGATAAGCAAACACCACTCTGATTAATTTCTCCTCCTGTTTCCTCATTTCATAGGTAAGCCAATACTGAGGCATAGAAGTAAATTACTGAGAGCGCAGTAATTAATTACAAAAGTTGAAACTAGGCTAAAAATACTCCTGGTTTTAAGTATGCAAACTTGGGAAACAAAGCATGAACTAAATGCCAGTAATTTCTACTAAGAAGGATGGTGATTTATTAAGTAGGATCCTGTAGCTTCCTGATAAATGCCATTCTCTATCAGACTGCTGATAAGCCACTGATGGAAACTGTTAAGTGCAATATATGTGATTAAAAAGTGATACCAGACAGTTATATAACACTTTATACTTGGTAAAATGCTATGTCTAATATCATTTAATCACACCAGCCATATCTTTAAAAGACCTGTTTTTTAGTGATAGAAGTAACAAAAAATTTCATAAATGAAGACATTTCAGAAAAAATAAATTATCTTAGGTATGGAAAAAGGAAGATCATAACTAATGAATGATTTTGCTAATATTTTCTCAACCTTTAATAAAAGCCCAACTTTCCCTTAATTGCACCTATCACAGATAGTAGAAGTTAAATTAGAGGTTTAAAAAAATAGGCACTTTGCTAGAAAGAAAAAGGCTGCTTGGATTTGGTGCATAAAATATAAATAAGTGATAAAATGTGAAAGTAAACTTTATATGATAAACAGTCACTAAGGCTAATAATAATTTTTCAAGACCTCTTTATAACTTAGAATTCCAACTAAGTGGTGTCTTCAACATTACAGACCTAGACAAACCATACCTTCCCTCCAACCCTGCCCATCCCGTGTCTTGAAACCAATGGAGACACTAGGAAATACAATTTTAAAATCCACAAAAACCATTTAAAATAATTCCAGTGTAAGACTCCTGCTTTTTCCACTTATAAAAAGTTTAAATGTCTTCCGAAATATACCACTGGCTGTATGTAACTTAACAGAACCCTGATCTCCTGTGAGCTGGTGACGGGGGCCCTGGAGCACTGCTCTGGCCTGGGCAATGGCACCATTGCCGCTGCGTTACCTGACAGCACGCACCCACCCACCCGGACCTTTACAACCTGGTACCGCAAACTAGCACGTCCAACGTCCTTCCTTTTCTCCCTCCTTTAAAGCCACTTCACCTAGTGCGGAATCGTAACAACTCACGCTTCCGACTGTAGCAAGAGCTTCCGACTGGTTCCTGCTGATTGCTGTCCTGTTTTGCCCCACCTTGCATATTGTGGCCAGACTAATCTTAAAGTAATTCTGCACTGTTATTTCTTTCTTCAAAGACCGATAAAATAAACATCTCCCATGAATATGCACATTGAAATTAATGGCTCTATCTCACCTGCCACACATTTGGTTCTTTCATCTTGTCACTTCACCTGAGACGAAGTCCTTCGTAATGCATTTTGTAATGAGGACAAATTTTCCTTGAAAACTAAGATTTAAATGCCATTTTTATTTTTCCCCCCCACACTCTAACTACATTACATATACTCACAGCACCACCTACCTTTCAATAAAAGGTTAGGAAACTAGGTTTACTTTTAGCTTTATGTCCAAAAGGCTGGCCTACATAATATAGAATAAAATCAAGATCCAAAATGCAAAAAAAAAAAAAAAATCTAAAAATACAAGTTCCACTTGGCACTATACATAAAATGCCTGTACCACCAGCACATACAAATTTCTTAGGAATACTTGAAACAAGGGGTCTGGCCGGCAGCGTGCTCTCGTTTGACCCGACACGATCGGTGCTCGGTGAGCAAGCGGCACCTGCGAATGCGGACTGGCAGGTGCGAGCGGGGAGAAGCAGGGCTCCCTGGACTTACAAATTCTAACGTTCACAGACATTGTCCCTGCCCAAGTGTTAACTGGGATGTGCGCTGCTTTTTCCTTAGACGCCTAACTGGGATGTGCGCTGCTTTTTCCTTAGACGCCTTCTCACTATTTTGCCCATGTTCCCTGTCTAAAATGAGAAAAAAGATGACCAGGTGTAAACTTTCATTTTTATATCCTCTTGGCGTGGTCCCTATTGGTACTAAAAATATTTATCAAACATGGAACAGAGGCTGCTCGGGCACCACAGTTCTTTCTGTACACAATCCAAACCACGTGTACCATAGTTCTTTCTTCAATCAGTGTTACTCTTCGACTTTGTGCTTAAATTCTTTTTTTAACAGAAATTACAATCTGCTTACACAAACCTAAGCAGTATAGGAATATCAGAGAAAATACTTTTTAGTCAGCATGAACAAGCATTTGTACCAAGAGCTGAGAAGTGAAACGTGAGAAGCAACTGACTATATGAAAAACCTGGTTGCGATGTCCACGATGAATGAAAGGGCCTTAAACCCACACTGCGTTTCCCCGTGCAGTTCACAGCAACCCCACCAGGCAGGCGGGGGAGGGGTTGCTGTGCACTTCACCGCAGGGGACAGAGGCACTAGGGGCAACAAAACAGAACCCCCTCCACCCACGGAAAACAAAACAGAACCCCCCCCCTCCCGCAAGGATTATTTATGGCTGTCTCATGCTCTCTTCCTCAGGTATAAAAATTGGAAAACAACAAAACAGTTTCACTTAAAACTGACTGAAAATAATTAGCATATAAAAGTGATTTTAAAAGTAGTAGTTGGTTACAACTTTTAGGAAAACTGTTAATATGAGAAATTTTGAAGACTATTTTTTAAAAAACAGCTTGTTAAAATGCAGTAATTGGATTAAGCATTTTCTTAACAATTCACAGGTTGGCATTCCAGTTATTTTGGGAGGCGCTGCTCTTTTCCTAGAGTGTGAAGTTCATCATGTCACTCCATACAACTTGTACCAGACAGTCTTTCCTTAGGTGAATCACGTCAGCAGACACTTACCATGAGCCAACTTCAGTACAACTGTCTTGCCAGTAATGGGAGAGTTGTTAAAAGAAGGAAACTCTTCCAACCTTTACAATAATTAGTGAAAACTTCGTGTCATCAATGGAATAACAAGGATGGTTCTCACCTGCTTCATACACCTTTTCTACTCTCTTTACATTCCATATCCACTATTTTCCTAATGTCATTAATTGCAAATTCCTCCTTTCTTCTCGCTGAGTCCCTGGTAAGCTGTTCCAGGGAAACTACTAATACACTTTGAGGTTTCACTAAACTGCCCTGACGTGACCAGCGTGGTTCAGTTGGCTGGGCATCGCCCTGCAAAGCAAAAGGTCTCTGGTTTGATTCCTGGTCAAGACACATGCCTGGGTCACAGGTCTGGTCCCATGTCTGGGCGCATATGAGAGGCAACCGATCGATGTTTCTCTCTTGCACTGATGTTTCTCTCCCTCTTTCTCCCTCTGTTTCCCTTTCTAAAAATAAGTAAAAAAATCTTAAAAAAAAAAAAAAAAAAGGTTTGACTAAACTTCTGTGTCCTAACATTTAAAATACAACAGAAATTTTTACATTGTCTCATATCCTATTACAATATCTTAATAGAAACTTGATTACAATGCATTAAGAAACATTTTATGTTCAAATAAACACTAACTTAAAATGTTTGGTAGTAAATAGCATAATTTATTTTAATACATTCCAATTTAGTATGAAGGTGAACAGTTATTTCTGAGGGTTTAAATATTTAAACTATGGTTTACCATTGAAACGAACAATTTTTTTGGTCTCTTTCTCTTCATTTTTCATTTAAAAAGTTTTCCTCTGTAGAAGTTCACAGTGTCACAGGAGTAAAAAATAAGACTGATAGAAAGCACTGTAAAACATATGGCTTTATATACATAAAAAAGTCAATAATGTTGCCACAACCCCTAATACAATGTGATCCTTATGAACTGTTATCCAGAATAAACTTCTGTACATATTAAATTGTTCAAGTATATCTACAGCAGTGCTTGTAAAAGTGAGGTCCCACTGCTAAATCAGTGGGTGTTTCCTTGAAGACCACATCCAATGTCAACACAATAAAGTAGAATTGTAACAATTTTTTGAGTTTACAATTTATCATATATTCTCAAATATTCTCAAATGCTCCAAGAAGCCAAACATATGATTGAACTTACATCTAGTTTAACGCTCCCTTTGTACAGCACCAAGATTAAAAATGGATCTAACTAAATGTTCTCTTTTTTTAATTATTGTAGTTAGAGTTTGTTGTGATTTATTTCTACAACATTAAACCCACTGTAAAAATGAAGACAACTCAGGTCAAACTCTTTCACCTTAAATAAATAAACATTTCATCCACTTCACACTTATATACCTAATTTTTTTCATATAGTGTATGTTTCTGGGTAGCAGCAGTTCCGTCTTTGAGAACTAGGCCAGTCGGATAGGATTCTCTAGGTTTGCTTTAAATCTTTCCAGAAACTGGGTAGCTAGCTCGTCATCCACTAGCCGACCATCACTGGACATAGTGACTGTGATGAGCTGGTGCTGCTGCAGCTGGTCATTCCCCTCTGCATCCTGCGTGAGCTTCAGCACCGGTCGGAATCTCCCGACGGCCAAGATGCAGGCCTGAGGGGGGTTGATCACGGCGGTAAATTCATCGATGCCAAACATCCCCAAGTTGGAAATACTAGAGAAAACAAAAAGCTCTGAAGGTGGCATGTTGTCAATCAGATTAGACTTTCCCCAAGCACAGACTTTCACTTTACTGAAAACCTGTGCCACAGACCTTATGCCAAGTCATTCAAAGACCAAAGACTGTTATATACAATAGTATCGAAAAGTGTGAATTAAATATTGACACACATACGGATATTGTATCTCATATAAACACCTATTCAGCATCCTACTGGAACTTGTAGGCAGTGGCATATGGCAAGAAAAAGAAATGTAAGATGCAAGGGCTAAAAATAATAAAACTGTCATTATTCACGGATAAACTGATTGCATACATAAAAAAATGTAAGGCTCCACAGATAACCTAGTCAGATCAGTGAGTGAATTCAGCTAAGTCACTAGATAAAAGGTCCATAAAGAATTCATTTTATATCTATATACAAGTTGCTATAATTAGAAAATAAAATTTAAGAACAGTACCATTTACAATAATATCACACATATCAAGGAATAAATCTAGTAAAACATTTATGAGACTTCTACGAAAATTAAATGTCTATAAACGGTTGCTTTATCTGTACCTGTATTGGATCCTGGTTAATGGTGTAGACTGGCTGAATCTCACTAAAATACCCTTTTACTTTGTATTAGCTAAGAATGAGGTGCTGTTTATTTGAGTAGCATTTTTTTTTTTAGCAGAACATCGCATGAATCTCATCAGGATTTTGTTGTTTCTGCTACTGTTTACTTGTTTGTTTGTTTTTTTTCAAGATAACTATTTGCTCCAGCCCAGATAATGAAACAAATGTGAATGTGAAAAATAAACCAAGTGAATAAAGCTGAATTAAAAAAAAAAAAAAAGAAAGAAAATTATAAAACAAAACTGAAAGGGGTCACAGCACTGAATACACAGTGGTTTATGCCACAGTCACTGGCTGGACGACTCGTGCTGTGAAGATGCCAGTTCTCAAACTGACCGCAAGAGTCAGTGCAGCCCCAGTCAAAATCCCAGCAAGGCTTGGTGTGGATAGGACAGATGACCAGCTGACCCTAAAAAACCTACACACAATAAACAGAATCCAGTTTCAGATGGATTATGATCTACCTGTGAAAAGCTCTAATGCCTCTAACAGACAACATAGAGGAGTAACTTCGTGACTCTTTAGGCAATAATTCCTAGCAGAAAACAAGGACCAACTATAAAGAAGAATCCTGATAAATAGGACTTCATTAAAATTCACAAATTCTGTTTATTAAAAAACACCATCAAGAAAGTTCCATGGAGAACATTATGCTAAGTGAAATAAGCCAGTCCGAGAAAGACAAATACCATGTAATTTCACTCATATGTGGAATCTAATGAACAGACTGAACTAACAAGGAAGATGGGAACAGACCCACAGATGGAGAGCAGGATGACAGCTAAGGGAGGGGAGATTAGAGGGTGGAGGGACTGAGCAAAAAGGAAAAAGGAGTCATGGACATGGACGTCGGTGTGGTAATTACTGGGGGGAGGGGTATGAGGAGACTAAATGGCGATGGAAAAAAATGCACAATAAAGATAGAAAACTGTACAAAAAAATCCTTTTTCTTTTCAATTAAAAAATGTATATAAAAAAAGATTAAATTAAAAAAAGTTCCAAAGGCAAGGCACAGAGTGGGAAAAGGTATTCGAAGTAGTCCTACAAAAGTCTGTGTATTCAGCAGGTACTTTATCTGATGAGTTACCAGATACCCAGGTGGCTAAGAGAAAAATGAAAACTGTTTTCAACATCATCAAATTTCATTCCCCTGACCACAAAGAGTGCCACTGCATACTCCAAGAACTGTTAAAATTCAAAACCTAGCATTCCTAAGAGGAATTCTCATAGACTGTTAAGTGTAAATCTGTGTAAGCACTTTGAAAAACTGTTTGGCAGGATCCATTAAAGCTTTTAACCTAGCAACTCTCCTTTCAGTGTATACCATGAAAGTATGTACGGTCACCGTAAGACACTAGAGTAAAATGTTCATGGCACCGTTATTTGTAATAGCACCAAACTCCATAAACACCATAAATGCCCACAGTAAATAGATACTGGCATATTTTTACAACACACTACAGAATACAAGACACTGCAATAACAACAGATAAATGACTGCTTCACACAGCAACACAGTTGATCTCACAGACATTAATGTTGAGTGAAAGAAGCCAGACACTAAGGATGCGTATTTAGCCTTGGATGGGTGTCTCAGTTAGCTGGGCGTTGACCTGTATACCAAAAGGTTGTGGGTTTGATCCCCGGTCAGGGCACGTGCCTGGGTTGTGGGTTCAGTCCCCTGTGGGGGCACGTGCAGGAGGCAACTGATTGATGCTTCTCTCTCACATCAATGCTTCTCTCTCTCTCTCTCACCGTCTCCCTTCCTCTCTCTCTAAAATCAGGCGAACGTATCCTTGGGTGAGGATTTAAAAAAATGCGTGTTTATACAAAGATCAAAGCTGGCAAAGCAAATCTATGGTGATTTTGAGAAAAGTGGTTACCTTTAAGAGGATGGAAGGGTAGAGGAAGTATAGCCTGCTTTGCGTGGCTGCACAAGTTTCTTTATTTTGTAAAACATTCAAGCTACACTAAGTGCAATTTATTGTGTGTAAGTTACACTTAAAAATAGAGCTGGTAATAACTGAAGGGCCTAAGTGTTAATATATTTCCCCAAGGTACCTTAACATGAGAAATCGCAGCAGAAAAAACATACAGTTGATTCCTGGCTGGTGTAGCTCAGTGGACTGAGCGCGGGCCTACGAACTAAAAGATTGCAGTTCGATGCCCAGTCAGGGCACATGCCTGGGTTGCAGGCCAGTTCCCAGCAGGGGACACACAAGAGGCAACCACACGTTGATATTTTTCTCCCTCTCTCCTTCCCTTCCCCTCTAAAGATAAATGAATAAAATCTTAAAAAAAACAACAACAACAAACATACAGTTGAGGTTTATAAACCTATTATACTTATATATTTTTAAATATCAACAGCAAACTCTGAATGTTGTTCTATGAACATTTTAATGAATTAACTAGCTAACCCTAAGGGGTTCCAACTAGCTTTGATATGAAAATCTGATTCGTCTGAAGAATATCTTCACATATTCTGTTATTGAAATCAGTATGTGATATTTATCTTAAATTCAAAGAAAAAGTTTCAGAAAATAAATAAAACAGGTTAACATGAGCTTTATGTCTTCTATCTGTTTGATAGTACAGATAATTAAGAGTTTAAATTTTACCTGAAAGATCCTCCTTGGTATTCTTCAGGTAACAATTTTCCATCTCTTGCTTTCTTTGAGAGAACCTGAGAAAAACACAAATGAAGTGTGTCAAGTAAGACTACGTTATACAGAGTACACGTTGTTTGTCATTTGAAATATTTGTACAGGGTACAGGCTCATCGCTTAAATGCTTTGATTTGACTTTATCAGATGTATATATGGTTTTCTCTAATTTTAAAAAAAGACAAGATAAAATACAGATAACCTAAAGACGCTAAAGATGTGAATCAAAACTCTAGAAAAATCACTTTCCTTTAAAAATTCTTCAAATATTGGAATGACCTTATGCACCATTAGTATGCAGAATGTTCCAATATTTCTATTTTTCTTAGAAGATAAAATATTAGAAGAAGCCATTCTTACTAATCTAATATTTTAAATAAACTATCCAACAGCAACAAACCCACAACCAACATAGCAGATTTCGTCTTTCAACTTTTGCCTCTTTTTTACCCGTAACACACATATAATTTCAGACAGTTGTTAAAAAACCTCAGACCTCTCTCTCTCACTTTTCAATATAAGCATCTTCTATGTTGCTACGCCTTTATAAACAATTTTTTAATGTTTGCTTAACATTCTAAAGACTGTATCTGCCAGAATTTACTTAGTCATTTCCCCAGTGCCATAATTTGGTTCACTGGTTTCTTTTGAGTGATTTCATATAATTCTCAGAAGTGGAATTACTAAGCCCCAGAAAATGGACATTATTTTGGTTCTTGATCCTACAGCTAAAGCATTTCCCGAATGAGCTAGTCCAATTTAGTGTGAAACATAGAGTGTAGCAATTTTTGTATCACTCTTGACAATACTGACTTCTAAAAACTTACAGAGGGAAAGGCAGATGATACCCTAAGAGTGAATTTAAGAAAAGTCATTAAATTTTCCTCTACTTGCACTTGCAATTCACCACACGTGTGCTAATTTTTATTTTTCAATGCTTCCAAAATAAGGAAACACAGGCTGAGTCATTACACTGAAACATTAATAATGAATTATTTTATTGAGAAGAATCAAGCTGTTGTCATTTGAATAGATAAACTAAATCAGGGCTTACTTGATGTTTTGTATTATACAGCTAACAGAAGTAGCTGTAACCACCATTAATAACTAATTTTAAACCACAGGTGATTTCAATTTTGAAAACTAAAACATTCTTCAAAAATCTAAAAACATCTCAATGTATCATCACTGTGACTTAATGCAATTGAAACAACTACAGACTCATACTGCTTGGATATAGTTACTTATGAAAGCTACTTGAAACCAAAATGAAGAATGAGGATACAGACTCCTATAGTCCGTGGAATAACAGAGGTAGAGAGAGCAGTCTACAGATGCATCTTTCCCGCCTGAAGCAGTACACCTGTTCACACGATTTGAACAGACGCACATCCCACGGACCCCGAAAGGCCTTTCTTCCACGGCAGATGATCTCCGCATACCCACACCACACAAAAACTAACAAAACGCGTATTTATTTTACTACACTTAAAAAAATTTTCTGTAAACCCAAACTACATCAGCAGAATGTTCCTATCAATGAACCCTAAGAGCCTAAAACAAAAATAGAACCTGAGGAGGACTGCTGGTTCTAAAAATGCCTAAAGAATTCTCACTGGATTTTCCTGGTCGTATGAAAATGTGAACTTAAAATAAAGCAGCTGTTACCTGAGGCATCCAGCTGAAAGCATGTTATACAAGATGACTAGCAAATATTTCTAAAATACATCACATGCCTTATTAATTCGTTCAAAAACTGTACTGAGTACTAATGAGGTAACTTTACTTCTGCCTTGTTAAAAAGTACATTTCATGGATTTTTCTATTACAGTTGTCCCTTTGCCCTGCTCCGCATGGTATATCCCTGTTCCCTCCAGCAATTCCCCCTGCTCCTTAGTTCATGTCCATGGGTCATGCATATAAGTTCTTTGGCTTCTCCATAACCTATAACCTCCCCCTGCTTATTCTGTACCCACCAATGTGTACTTGTTTATCCCTGCACCTTTTCCTCCATTCTCCCCCTTCGCCCTCTCAGCTGTTCTCCAAATGATCTTCGTATCTATGATTCTGTTCCTGTTCTGCTTGTTTGCTTAGTGCCTTTTTTATATTCAGTTGTTGATAGTTGTGCATTTGTTGCTATTTTAATGTTTATAGTTTTGATCTTTTTCTAATATAGTTCTCTTTAACATTTCAGATAATGGCTTGGTGATGATCAACTCCTTTAGTTTTACCGTACTGGGAAGCGCTTTATCTACCCTTTAATTCTAAATGACAGTTTTGCTGGATAGGGTAATGTAGGCTGTAGGTCCTTGCTTTTCATCATTTTGAATCCTTCTTGCCAGATCCTTCTAGCCTGCAAAGTATCTTTTGAGAAACCAGCTGGTAATCTTGTGGGAACTCCTTTGTAGGTAACTGTCTCCTTCTCTCTTGCTGCTTTTAAGATTCTCTCTTTATCTCTAACCTTTGACATTTTAGTTATGATATGTCTTGGTGTGGTCCTCTTTGGGTCCATCTTGTTTGGGATTCTCTGTGCTTCCTGGACTTGCATGTCTATTTTCTTCACCAAATTAGGGATGTTTTCTTTCATTATTTTTTCAAGTAAGTTTTTAATTTCTTGCTCTTCCTTTTGTCCTTCCGGCATCCCTATGATTTGGATGTTGGTATGTTTAGAGATGCCTCAGAGGCTCTTTATTCTATTCTCATTTTGAGTTCTTTTTTCTTCTTGCTATTTTGATTAAATGCTTTTTTCTTCCTGATATTCTAAACTGTTGATTTGAATCTCAGCTTCATCCCATTCACTATTGGTTCCCTGTGGATTTTTCTTTATTTCACTTAATGTAACCTTTATTTCTTCTTGGGTCTTTTTTATGCTGTTGCAGTACCCAATGATTTCTTTGAGCATCCTGATCACCAGTGTTTTGAACTATGCATCTGATAAGTTGCTTATCTCCATTTTGTTTAGTTCTTTTGCTGGAGTTTTGTTCTGTTCTTTCATTTGGGCCATATTTCTTTGTCTCCTCAATTTGGCAGACTCCCTGTGTTTGTTTGTGTATTAGTTAGAGCTGCTTTGACTTCCTGTCTTAGTAGCATGGCTTACTGTAGAAAAGGCACCCATCTGGATGATGTAGCTTTTTAAATCCTTGGTTGTTGGACTTCCATACAGCTCAATTTTCTGACAAATTTGGGTGATGTTTTTGTAGTTTAGTTGTAATTTTTGCTGTAGTTGTGTGTGGAGGCAAAGCATGTTTAATTATGCCTCCATCTTGGCTGGAAGTTTCTTAATCTGACATCAGTGGATTCAAGGAAACACAGATGGTTGTCCCAAAAAGTAGGAAGAGCACAATAATGGAGAATCCAACCAGATGTTTCTCAGAAATTTAAAGGCTGCCTCTAAAGGAAGCCTTGTGATGCCTAAGCGAGGTTTTTTTTCCGAGGTCCATGGACTCTCACACTACCTTATAACTGAAGATTTCCTCTAATTTCTAACAGAAGTTTAGCATTTTCCTGGGCTGTGGGTGTGGTCCCCATTCCGGGCGCATGTGGGAGGCAGTTGATTAATGTTTCTCTCTCTCTCTCCCCCCCCTCCTCCTTGCTCTCCCTCTGCCTGAGGCCAGCCAGGTGGTCCAGACAGCAGTCCCTTGCACGCACTGTGCCACAGCACAGCTCTACCTCTGCTTTTTGAAACTGCTATAATTAATGAGGAATTAAGAACAGTATAGGATCTATGGCTTGTTAGTGTATTACTCTATTTAGGGAATATAAACTTGAACTTGGCTGAGACATACACACCTTCAGCACCACACATTGACATCTTTAAGACAAGGAAGTAAATACTTAGTGCAGGTGTTCTTAACCTGGAGTCCATGGATGCATTTACAGGGACCTACAAACTTCTTGGAAAATTAACTTCAGTAAGAGATTTTATTAAATATTTTAAAAGATTTATTGAGTAGTTAGTATCTTCCCAGCACTCTTCTAGAATTGGATATACGGCAATGAACAAGACAGTCAACATGAGACAGAAGGGAACATAGAAGGGTCAACAAATAAGGTAATTTCAAAGACTGATAAGCCAGCCCTGGCTGTTGTGGCTCCGTGGATTGAGTGCTGGCCTGCAAACCGAAAGGTCGCCAGTTCTATTCCCAGTCAGGGCACATGCCTGGGTTGCGGGCCAGGTCCCCAGGAGAGGGTGCACAAAGGCAAGCACCCATCGATGTTTCTCTACCTTTCTCCCTCCCTTCCCCTCTGTCTAAAAATAAAATCTTTAAAAGAAAAGGCTGGCCCTGGCTGGTGTAGCTCAGAGGATTGAGCGCGGGCCTGCGAACCAAAGGATCGCGGTTCGATTCCCAGTCAGGGCACATGCCTGGGTTGCCAGGCCTGTTCCCGGCAGGGGACATACAAGAGGCAACCGCACATTGATGTTTCTCTCCCTCTCTCCTTCCCTTCCCCTCTAAAGATAGACAAATAAATAAAATATTAAAAAAAAATAAATAAAAGAAAAGGCTGATAAGCCAATGAAGACAATAAAACAGGCTAATGTAGGAAGCTATTCTAGCTATGGAAGCTACAGAAGGCCTAAGAAAATGGCATTTGAAATGAGGAATGCCTGGATTTAAATAAATCCCCACTTCCACCACTTTCTAGACGCATCACTTTGGACAAATTTCTTAAAGGTGTTAAACTCCATTTCCTCAATTTTAGAATGGGGGCATTTAGGTTCCAACTATAATATCGGGCCAATAGGATTATATGAAATGCTAAGCCTAGTGTCTGGTGCATCATAAGAACAAGAGAGTGGAGTGTTGACCGTAGACAGCAGGGCGGGAGAGTGACGCAGGCAGAATGAGAAGTACAGATGAGCAGCTAGAGCACAGCAGACCTTCGGAGTTGCTGGGAATTACGGGGGACACCAAGGACTACCGGAGGCCCCAGCACACCCTACAGGGTTAGGACTGTCCTTCCCACGGCAGGGAGGCTGCGACGCTGCTTCCTTACCACCCCAGCTTCAGTTCTTTCAGGATGGGGGAGAGAGAGAATGCTAATATAGGCACTTTAAGAACTATTTATCACAGCAGTAAAATTGCTAAATTAGTCAGAATCAAAGAATCCTTCCTACAATTGTTAATTTTTTAAAATTAAATTTATATAAAGGTAAGAAAATTCTAACTCCACAGTTAAATTCAATTCCATTTGACTTGCACAAAGACACTAAAATACATATAATCTCACTGCTGCTGAAAACCCTTGATGAATACAAGGCACGCACTAGCCCAGTAATCAAACCTCTGTTACTTTGACTTTTAAATTGGCCAAATTAGTACCATCTCTCAAGTACAAAATATAGTTGAATTGTTATCTCTAAACACACACTTTAGAAATCTTTTCAAAAACAAGTGAAGAAAGGCTTTAAAAGGACAATTCTACTAAGGTCGCCTTTAATTATATCTATCTCTAAGATTCCAAAAGTATGCTTTTTAAACTAGATAGCCTTGCATTTATTTATTTTGGGCAAGTAGGCCTACATATTTGCATACTGCCAGCTCCCCCAAGAAATCTTATCTTTTGCATTTTAAACCCCCTTATATCTTGTTCCACCACTACCCATACAACTGGTCTTTGGTAAGTGAAAAAAGAATTGCTTATCTAAATGAATCTGAAATTTTCAATGCTAAAACTATGATATTTCTGACCAAAAGACATACTTAGGCTGTCAAAGCTGACCTACTACCCGTATTCCTGCTTATTCCATGTGGTATTTTGGTAAAATCAGACTCTTCTATGTTAGAGCTACAAAACTGCTTTTAAAGAAACCTAGGAAAAAATGAAATATTTTTGTTTTTGGAATACTAAGTACGTTTAGTGGTCTCAATGCCAGAAAGGAAACAAATAAACTTTTAACAATAAAATGGTGTTAACAATGAGGTCTATTTACTACTTTAAAGAAATATAGTTTCAGCTTTAACTGTCTAAACCACTGTCCTTAATGTTGAATTCTAGACTTCAGTAAGTAAAGAATTCACTTATAATGTGAACACAGTTCACCGTAATTTATCTGTATGTTATTTCTGAAATTTGGAATGTTAAATGTTCTTAAACTGGGTCTTGCCTGGATAAACACTTAAAACTCCATATACACAAATGACAAACATCTGAAGTGCACGCACACACACACACACACACACACACGTAACTATATACATAAATATGTAATTATATACAGATATATGCATATTATATCAATCATAAAGTGACCTGGTCATGTCAAGACTTACTCGCAAAGTAAATTCCAACCTTTTGAAAGCATTTAAGGCCTACCTTCACAGAGTCGGCAATTTCCTGTACACCCTTAGCAGCAGCATCTTTTATGATTGGTGTAATTAAACCTTTATCTGTTGCCACAGCCACTGAAATGTCAATGAAGGGCAGTTGCTTTGGGCCTTCTCCATCCCAGCTGACATTAACACTTGGCATTTGCTAGAAAACAGAAACAGAAAAAAACATGCTACTGAAGAAGCAGCTTTAGACCAAAGTGATTACAGAAAAATAACCCTATTATGCGTATCTGAAAGTGGATATAGCTAGACGGAAACAAAAATTCCGTGTAAAAAATGGATTGGATCTCTGTGTTAATATCTTTTATGTTTGTGACGAATAATTCAGCATACTATCTTTTTGAAGCAAGTCTGAGGAAATTCTGATTATGTCCATCTTTTGGTCTCTTTGTATCAGGGCTTCCTTTGTTAAACCTGATTGCTAAAAAGTACTGTATTTTGCCGTAGATAATGTGCACTTTTTTGTCTAAATTTCTGAGGGAAAAATAAGGATGAGCACTGTATGCGGGTAGTACCTGAAATACCTTGTATCTGTTCTTGTGCATTTGTTACATAAAATTTCTTGTACCATAATATGTTCAAAAATAAATGCTAAAATTCCTTTGTAATACAAAAAGCAAGTATCTAAATATAAATACATAAATAATGGAATTGAAAATTAAAACAAAAGATTCTTTGCCTGCAAGTTTGGGTCAAAAATGTGGGTGTGCGTTATACACGGGAGCACCTTAGATACGGCAAAACACGGTATTTGACATGTGCTCTACTTCCTGCCGCAGTGCTTGACCAACATGTCCTTGAGAAGAAAGAGAGGAGGGAAGAGGGCAGTGACAGTGACCCACATTGCTCTGGGGCATGAAGGAAGCCTGACTTCCTAGCATGGCCCTGGGGAATATCAGCAGGCCATTAATAAATGATTTCCGTATTTAAGAGAGATTTTCTAGTTTCATCAACATATTATATGCCCTCTACACGTACATGTATATATTTAATCTACATACAAACTACACAGAGGATGAAAAACCAGATGAAATGATTAAATGCCTGGAAATAATGTGCAACAATAATACTGTCAAATATCATAGCAGAAAATGATGCTCAAAAAACAGATTATCAA
The DNA here is from genome assembly GCA_039655065.1 of Glossophaga mutica. Classification (NCBI taxonomy): domain Eukaryota; kingdom Metazoa; phylum Chordata; class Mammalia; order Chiroptera; family Phyllostomidae; genus Glossophaga; species Glossophaga mutica. The sequence continues at coordinate 22,165,178 of CM077308.1, forward strand.
AAACAAATTTCTCTTCTCAAGAGTCTTTGCTTTCTACTGAATAAGATCCATGCCTCTCCACATGTAATGTAACATAGCCATCCGACAACAGGATTTCACCTCCTTCCCTAATTTTAGCTCTGACCAGCCCCCCACAACGAATTCCCCCCTCCACTCAGGCCTCTCACTGCCACATTGTGCTCATTTCCATTTCATCTCTTGTCAATTGCTCATTTCACTTCCCCATCTTTCAATGTTCAGCTCATTCATCCAACAATCCCATTATGTCAAAATAATAAACAACGACACCCCAATCTCTTAGAAGATTTTAAATTCTTCAGAGATAATGGTAAAGTGAAAGAGAAAAAAAACCCTCACAAATGAAGAATATCTGGAAGGTAAATTTAATTAGAAAGCTATGTAACCAAAATCTATGGGACATAACCTAAGTTGTACTCAAAGGAAAATTTATAATCTAAATAATCTTATTAATAAAATATAATTATAATTAAGTAAACATTCAAGTTTTCTTAAAAAAAAAAAAAAAAAACAAAAACTCTAACCAAAATAAACCTAAGGAAATGAAGGAATATATAATGAAACAATATAAAGGGAGTGAGAATATAAACATGCAATAAAAGCGAGACAGAGTTCAGAAAACCCCCAGGCACTGAGGGCACTGACATAATTATAAGCAAATTTAAATGACTCTAGGCTAATAAGTTTGGGAACCTAGATGAAATAAGTGATTTTCTTGGAATATATAAGTTTCCAGACTGATTTTAAAAAAAGCTGAAAATGAAAGCTCAATAATTTGAGGGAAAAATGAGAAAATTGCCAATGCTCCCTCCTCAATATAGAACTCAGATATTTTTACTGGTGAATTCTACAAAACTTCAAGAAATAAAAATCTTTACAATATTGAAATAATCACAGAGAAAGGAAAGGAAAAAAGTAACCAAATTCATTGTGATGAAGCCACTGATAAAAAAAAAAAAGGAAAATCCTAAAAGAGCTAGCAGAAAATTTAAATTAAAATTACTATGGCTCCTGATACAAAATTATGAAATGAAATATTGACAAGTAGCTGAGGTCCACTTAAGGAGGGCAAGAATAACTCATAATTAGAAAATCATTACTCTAATTCAAAATATTTGGTCATAGACGAAAGACTTATGAGCATTTCGATATGAGCAGCTGAAGAGGCATGCCCTTAAATTCTCTATTATTTAACTGTTCCATAAATAAAATAAATTCTTCATAAATGCACTTTGAAATACAGCAGTTACTAAGCAGTTACACAGAAAAGCAGCCCCATTTGCACCACGGCATGCCGGAAAGTGGTGCTGAGCGGCACGTCAGAGCCTGGGTGTCAGATCAACGTCTCCAGTCAGACCACCTCCCTCCTGCCACCTCCGCTCGGGCTCCAGGAGGCTTCTCAGACCTAAGACACGTCCAGAGCCGAACTCGAGGTCCTGCCTCACACCTGCTCCTCTCCCATCTCCCCAATCCTAGTACCTGGGAAAGGCCCTGCCTCCCATGCCTGGGCCCAAATCCTCACCCTTCTTTCCCTCACATCCCACACCCAATCCATCAGCAAACCCTGTCGGCTCTACTTTTGAAAACTGTCCCCTTCGACAGCCTCCTCGGAGCACTCGCGGCCTCCACTTTGCCTCCCCACAGGCTGCACTCCACACGCAACCACAGCAGCTTCTCCTTTTTCTACTTGAACTGTGAGTCGGGTCATGTTAGTGCTTCCCTCCAAACCCTCCCAAGACGTGCTCCTCGTTCATAATAAAATCCCTACTCCTTACCACGGCCACCAAGGCCTCAGGTACTATGGGTTGCTCTCAACTCCACCCACCTGTAAATTTTTTAACGCCATCTGCTACCCTCTGCTCTTGCTAACTCCTCTGTGCCCGGTCTTTAAATGACACGATCCACTCCTCACAGCCTTTGTGTTCCCTGGAATAATAATGTAGCACATATCTACTTGGCCCAATCCTCTCTTTTTGCAGGCTTTGTCTCACGATCACCTTGCCAGAGAAGCCTCCCTTTTGAAAATAATACCCCTAGTTATTCTGTTCCCATACCCTGCTTTCTTTCCCGCCTCTGCATTTTCACACTATGATGATAGTATTTGTCTCTCCCAACTAGAACTTAAGCCCCACGAGAGCAGTAGAAAATATAGGCTTTTGTTCACTACAACATTTCTAATGCCTGGCACATTTTTAGCACAAGATAGGGGATCAATTAGTATATGCTGAGTAAGTGCTCTTTATTCTGCTATGACTAATTAGTTGTAAGCCCTTCTGATTCTCGATTTCTTCATCTGTAAAACTAAGGAAGATGAAATGATAGAATGATTTTAGCAATAAAATTATAAAACGTTTGTGCCTTAAAAAAAAAAAAGAGTTCCATTTATTATATAAAAATTTAAAGATGTGCCATGGCTGGCTGGCTCAGTTGGTTGGAGTGCTGTCCCATACACCAAGGGGCTGTGTGGGTTCGATCCCTGGTCAGGGCGTGTACGAAAGGCAGCCAATTGATGTTTCTCTCTCACATCAATGTTTTCCTCTCTCTCTCCTCCCCTTCTTTCTTTCTCTGATATCAATAAACACGTGCTCAGAAGAGGATTTAAAAAAAAAAAATCAAAGATGTGAGACTACTTGAGGAGCCAAAATTATTAGGGCTTGATACTTACTTTAAGGGTAACAGCTGCTGCCTTGATGATAAAATCATTTACTGAGACTTTAATGTCATCTGAAAGAAAAACAGGCATATTAAAATTATTGCTCATAATAAACTTTACCATTCACCATTATGATTTCAAACTTGTAAATTATGGACTACACTGACAAAAAACATTACAGGTTTTTATTGGTTTGCTTATTCAATAAGGTTCTGCTGACTAGAAAAACTTGTGCTATATGAGGCCCTTGATAAACAGTATTAACTATGTATATAAAAGTTTACTTTTGGACTTCTGGTCAAGATGATGGCATAGGCAGACATGGCTTGCCTCTTTGCACAACCACATCCATATTACAACAAAAATAAAGAAGAGCCATCGCTTCTTTATTTTAGAAACATGGCCCAAATGAAAGAACAGATCAAAACTCCAGAAAACGAGCTAAATGAAATGGAGATGAGCAATCTGTCGGATAGAGTTGGAAACACTAGTTCCTTAAGGATGCTCAAGAAACCTAGTGAGAACCTCAACAGCATAAAAAAGATCCAGTTAGAAATGAAGGATACACTAATGAAATTCAGAACAATATACAGGGAAACAACAGTAGGGTGGATGAAGCCAAAAATCAAATCAATGATATGGTATGTAAGAAAGCAAAAAAACCGCCCTGGCTGGCATGGCTCAGCAGATTGAGTGCCGGCCTGCAAACCAAAGCGTTGCCAGTTCGAATCCCAGTCAGGGCACATGCCTGTGTTGCAGGCCTAGTCCTCAGTAGAGGGCATGCAAGAGGCAACTACACATTGATGTTTTTCTCCCTCCCTTCCCCTCTTTAAAAATAATAAAATAAAATATATTTTATTTATATTTTTATATAAAATATAAAAAAAGCAAAAAATCAATCAGAACAAGGAGAAGAAAAAAGAATCCAAAAAAATGAGGATAGAATAAGCAGGGTCTGGAACAACTTTAAAAGGTCCAACACTCACATCACAGGGGTGCCAGAAGGAGAAGAGAAAGAGAAAAAAAATGGAAATCTATTTGAAAAAATAATAAAAGAAAACTTCCCTAATTTGGTAAAGGAAATAGATATGCAAGTCCAGGAAGCACAGAGAATCCCAAACAAGATGGATGCTAAGAGGCCCACTCCAAAACACCTCATAATTAAAATGCCAAAGGTTAAAGATAAAGAGAGAACCTTAAAAGCAGCAAGAAAAAAGGTTAGTTACCTACAGGGGAGTTCCCATAAGACTATCAATTGATTTCTCAAAAGATACTTTGTAGGCTAGAAGTGATTGACAAGAAATATTTAAAATCATGAAATGCAGGGGCCTACAGAAAACATTGCCCTACCCAGCAAAGCTGTCATTTAGAATGGGAGGGCAGATAGAGTTTCCCAGACAAGAAAAAGCTAAGGAGTACATCATCACCAAACCATCATATGAAATGTTAAAGGGACTTATTTAAGAAAAAATTATGAACAATAAAATGGTGAAAATACATATCTATCAACAGCTGAATCCATAAACAAACTACGTAATCATGAAGAACAGAGACAGAATCATGGATACAGAGAGTGTTTTGATGGTTGCCAGATGGAGGGAGTGGGGAGAATGGGTGAGGAGGTGAAGGGATAAGAAGTACTAATAGGTAGTTACAGAAGAGCCATTGGTATATAAACTACAGTATAGGAAATGGAGTAGCCAAAGAACTTAAATGCGTGACCCATGGACATGAACAATGGTGGGGGAATTGCCTGAGGGAGTGGGTGGTGCTCGGTGGAGAGGGACAAAGAGGAAAAAATTGGGACAACTCTAATAGTGTAATCAAATATAATGAAAAAAATTTACTTCTGGGCCTTGATTATAATTCTTTAAATAGCTCAGACATCATACATAAGAACTTGAAGGATATATTATACCCTCAAGCAGAAAGAAAAGAACCAATTCCTATGCTTCTGAAAAGACAAATGATTTCTCTGTAATGTATATAAACAGGATATTTACAAGATAATTCACTGTTTTCTCATCCTTTTCAAATGTCCTTATTCTGTGTATGCTTTATAATATACTGATTATATTAGAGCTGTAGTACACAGAGTCACTTTTAAAAAACAAATATATATCTGAGACAGATTTAAAAATTTCTTTTTACTAATTGGGTATATGACAAAAATTTTAGACCACTGCATTAAATAAGATCTGCTTTTTAACTTAACAAAAGAGGATAGAGCAAATGCCAAAGATGAGGCAATGTTGGTGCAGGTCCTAGTGTAATAACTAAAAATGAGGTTCTCTATCTAGTTTTCTGGTGAATCGATTTGAATTTCAATGCAGTACACATAATGATTTTAAGATAAAGCTGAGGTCCTCTCCCTTCCCACAGAGCTGAAATAACTAAAGCATTTGATTTATACTTTTGCTTTTCCCAATGGATGTGAAAGTGTTGGCAAATGTAAACTACACTTGATTCTTTATTGCAAGAGCTTCCAGAAGAAGCTTTAAGACCAAGATGTAGTCAATGGCACGCAGCAAGAATCACAAATCCTTGCTTACAGTGTCCCGGAATTCTGGGTGAACAACAGCGTACTCCAAAGGCATGCTGAGGACTTCAGAGAGAGATTGGATGAGTTGCCATAAATACTGTCAAACTGCCATGGCAACTGTCGGCTGCGCGTTTAATTCACAGCTCTTCCAACCCAGATTTCCAGAAACATACACATTTTCTGTTTCTTTAGAAAACCTTCAGGAATAGAAATATAAACGGATTTCCAGTGCTCAGACTTTTCATGATAAACCATATAAAAGACATGGTCTGTACAAATTCAGACATACAGACTTCATCTTTTATGAGTTCACTACATTTACCTGTCACGCCTCCCTGAGCTTCCTTTTTACTTCATCCACCATCCACAGGTGTCCACGGCGAAGACTTCCCAAACTAGCTACCAGCTGATGATATCTAAACCCACCACCGAGGTCCACAGTCCTCACCTAAAATTCTCTGCCCCCGAGACTCTCCGACATTTTGTATTCTTTGGTTGGACACTTTTTCCACCTACTTTCTCTTACTGGCTTCTCTGTCACTCACTCACTCTCAGGTTCTTCCTCTGAAGGCTGGTGCGCATGTCTCCAGGTGAGAACTTTCAGTTCCCTGCTTTTGATACCACTTACAGGACGCTTCCTCCAAATTCCCCCTCTAATCCTCACGTATCTGGGGCTTCAGACTTATACATCCAATTTTTCACATGGTATTTCCACCTACACATCTAACAGGCATCTCAAACTGGGCATGTGCAAAGGAAATTTTTTCAAGTTCCTTTATTGTAACTCATTACTGTGGCAATTTTCAAACACACAGAAAGGAGACTGTCAGTGACATTTGCTGAAAAGAAGAGAGTAGAAAACAGTTTGCGGGGGGATAGTGGACAGTCTCACTTGCATGGTTAGAAAAGAAAGTGGGGAACATGTTTACAGAATGTTGTATGCTATAACCTTATCTAAAGGAGGAGGAGTGAAGGTACACGGGACATACAGACAACGTGGGCTCTTTGAAGACTGACCACGGAGCCCCTCGCTGCAAGGACACACAGAGTCTCACGGAAGGACCCTGCTCACGGACCCACAGTGCCCCTGATACACTGCTGCCTTCTGTCGCACTAAAGGAAGGAGCCAAGAAAATTATTCTCATAATAACCTCTATATCATAACTAAACGAGTGATTTGAGACCTACGAGGGGAGGTTCCAGGGTTCACTTTTTGAATATCAGTCACTTTCTCTGAAGTAACTTCCCATTTGGTTTCTTGAACTTTAAGGAGCTATTAGGTTATCTTCATACCCAATCTTGAAAGTCTGTATCTAAACTGATTTGTCAGTCCTGCTTTCACTTGGGACGTAGAACGCAGCAAGAGAAAGTTGTCCCATCCTAATAGGGTGGGAGCAAATGCAGGATCAACTGCAGAACCATAACTTTGTTGAGCTCATTAGGGAGCTGAGGTTACGGAGCAGACAGGTGAACTGAATGGCAAAGGGTGATATCCCCTCTGAGGAAAGGCGAGCAAAGTCTTGACTAACTGCTGCCAGGGCACGGGACAGTGTGGGCCAGAGCACAGCACCGGGGCAGGAACAGGTGGGGAGCATCAGCAGAGAGACGAAGACGATTAGACATTCGGATGGAAACACAGGGGGGAACCACGCAATGTCAAAGACACAGGATTGCTTTGTTAGGCTCCAGAGACTTAACGCAGCAGAGGAAAGTGTCAGAAAATGAAACTAGATGGGTTTGTTAAAGTAAAACACATCATGCACACATTCTGGGGCTCACATCATATGTAAAAGTAAAACATGAAAATGATGGTGTACAGGACAAGTGGAAGGAAATGCAGTGGAACAGTAAGCTTCTTACATTACATGCGAAGTGCTGTGTTTAAAATTTGAAGGCAGCCTGTGGCGAGTTAAAGGATTGTACAAGGGTGGGCAAAAGTGGGCTTACGGCTGTTCATATGGAAAAAGGCATACAGGTTATGATTATAGTAATATAAGAATAAACTCTGAGCTTTGGATACTCAGAACTGTAAACTTACTTTTGCCCACGTATTGTAAACTCTTCAACTGTCATTTACGGAACACTTCCCAAAACAAAAGGAGAACATACATTCTTCCCAAGTACTCATGAAACATTCAACAAGCTTGACCCTATTATGACTATAAAATAAATCTCAACACGTTTAAGAAGATTTAAATCATACAAAGTGTATTCTCCAAACACAATGGAGTTAAACTAGAGATCATTAAAAAAAAAAAAACCCCAGAAAAGTTCCCAAATATTTGGAAATCAAACAGACATGTCTAAATAATTTATGGATCAAATAAGAAATTGCAAGTAAAATTAGAAAATACCTTGAATTCAATGAAAAGGGAAAATAAAAACGCCAGAACCTGTGTGATACAGTTAAGCATTGCTCACAGAGAACCTAAAAGTATTATATGCTTTTGCTAGGAATGAATAAAGTTTCTTATGTTGATCTCAATTTTCACCTTAAGAAACTATAAAAAGGGAAACAAATTAAACCAAAGCAAATAGAAGAAAATAAAGATCAGAGCAGAAATCAATAAAAATAAAATTACAGAAACAATAAAATGAAATCAAATGCCGGCTCTTTGAAGAGATCCCTAAAATCGATGCACCTCTAGCCAGAATTCTCTAGAAAGTGGAAGGCACAAACCGCTCATGGCGAAAACGGAGACATCGCTGCAGATCACACAGATGACAGGAGTATAATAGGGCACTGAATGACTTTATACCAATAAAGCAGTAACTTAAACGACCGAAACAACTTCTTTGGATGACGCAAACTACCAAAGTTGATTCAAGAAGAAATTAAAAAAAAAAAAAGAGGAAGAAATAGATAACTCACATCTATTTAAAAAAATAAATTTGAGTTAAAAATTCTCTTATTAAGAAAATCAGAGGCCTAAATAGCCTCACTGCCAAATTCTACCAAACAATTAGAAATAAAAACAATTCTACCTAAACTCTTCCAGAAAATAATGGAGGGGAAAAAACTTCCCAACTCATTCTGTTAGACCTGATAACAAAGCCCACCGCCGCCCCTCCCCCAGCCGTCCGAAAGGCTCTCGATAGAAGAAAACTGCAGGTCGGAATTTCTCATGCACACAAGTGTAAAGATTCTCAGAAGGTTTCAGAAAATGGAATCAAGCAATTACAAGAAAATTAATGATTAAATGAGTTTTATTCACTCATTATAAGCAATCACTCATACAAACAAAACAAATTCACTATTTGGGAATCAACCAATAAAATTCACCATATTAACAGAAAGAAAAAGGAAAAATTATCTCAAAAGATTCACAAAAAGCATTTGACAAAATCCAACAGCCATCCAACTGTGAATTTCTTCAGCCTGAAAAAGGAAATTACAAAAACCTACCGCTAACTAGTGTTAGCGGTAAATGCTAACATTATGCTTTCTTCCAAGATCAAGAACAAGGCAAGACTGTTCCTACCACTCATATTCCTCACTGTAACAGAGGCCCTGTACAGCACAGTAAGGCAAGAAAATAAATAAAAGCCATATAAATTGGAAAGTAATGATGTATCAGTTCATGCTAAAAATCCTTATGTTTATCAGCAACCTTAATTTTAATTCATTTTTGGGAGAAACATTTCAAATTTAATAACCTAAAATGCATTCTGAAGAAGTTTAAAAATTAAAAGTTGTACCAAGAAGATATCATTATCTAAGACATATTTATAATCTAAAACATTCTTAAACCAGTTTTGGATTTTATACTTTCTAAAATGTTAAGGACTGCTTTGTTCAGATATGTAGCATACCAAAAAGTATGATTTATTCACACCAAAAGGATGAAAAGTAGTATTTATAATACTATGGAACCAATTTATTTCTTATAGGAAAAGAAAACCAGTTCTTTTCTCCAGCACTAAAACATGCCCAGATGATAAAACTGAAATACAAAGCTACACAATGTGCATTTTATAAATAAAGGATTTCATGATGGTTAGCATGTGTACTGCATTAGGTAAATTCAACTTTACTAACCTTTGACCAGACTTTGTCTAACTTGTAAAACGGCTCCGACGTCACAATCAGCAGTAGCATACGCATGAGGTATAGTACTTTTAGATTCAGTTAACCTCTTGGCAATAACTCTTCGAATGTTGCTTGCTGGGATTTCAGTGAAGGTGCCCTGCGAAGAAATAGCAACCTGTCCCTTAAACCTCAAATGGAAGGGGAAAAAAAACAAACTTCGTAACAGAAAGCAGGTCTCAGTTACTTATGATAATAATTAATAATTAAAGATTAATACAGAAAAGGTACTATTAAAAATTCTTGGTATAAGAAACAATGTAAGAAAGCTGAGGAGTTTTACTGTTATAGTATAAAACTGTAGAAAAAACTTCATAGCATGTGACTATAGAAAAAAGTGGAAAACTTCAAGTTTCAGTTGTAAATGGGGCTTCTTATGTCACACCATGTTTAAGATTATTAAAAGCAATCTAACAAATCATGACTAATTCCCCACGGATGTGTGTGCATGCCCACACATACACACATACTCCAGAGATGCCACCGAAAACCAGCTTTTGTTATAAACATCATTTTTAATAACACTCAAAGCAGCCAATATATTAACAAACTAACTAAAAACAATTCTTATTTATAAAAATAGCATACAGTAGAAAAAGATAATCTAAAATATTTGATAATCTACCAAATTATTTCTATTTTGGTTTGTCATTTTCTTTAAAAAAAAATCACATGAGTATCTTACTTCCTAGAAATTCAAAATATAAAGTATGAATGAGATAATGAAATCTTCCTGTAATTTTAATGTAGTGTCCATTCTGTTCTTTGAACTTCTAGCAAAACCATGATGGACCTTAAATTACATCTAATTCTCTCTTTGTTCTTCACACCATTCTGAGACTGGGTTACAATCACCTTAGGATAACACAAAGGCAGAAAGTACAGCTGATTTCTTTTTTAACAAATGTGCTCTTCTGGAATAAAATATTTTAGGTTAACAAAGTACTTAATCAAATGGAACAAATGATCTCTACATACAGTAAGAATTTGAAAGTAAGGTTTATCTTCCTAATTTGAATAGCTTACTTTTCTTTAAAGATTTTATTTATTTACTTATTTTTAGACAAAGAGGGAGGGAGAAAGAGAAGGAGAGAAACGTCAACGTGTGGTTGCCTCTCATGTGCCCCGCACTGTGGACCTGGCCCGCAACCCAGGCATGTGCCCTGATTGGGAATTGAACTGGTGACCCCTTGGTTTGCAGGCTGGTGCTCAATCCACTGAGCCACACCAGCCAGGTCTGAATAACTTACTATTTAAAGAAATAAGATTTTATTACACATAAACTCTTTGTGTACGTAGTCATAAATCATTAATGTATATTAAAAAATCTGTTTCCTATGAAACGTGCACTGTTTTCAACTCTTTTAAAAATATTATGTTAAAATATATTTCTCCATTAGAAACAGCAGTGTAGGTTTGTCTCTATTTTTTTTATTTTCTACATGCCCATTCAATTTTAAATAAATCAGATTATCCTGCATTTCTTCTGATGGGAAGGAAGTGACATGAAACCTAGGAAAGGAAGACAGAGAAGCAAACTGGAGCAATTTTAAAACAAAAAAGGACTGTTATATTGCATATACCTCAGAAGAAAAACATGATTAGCTACGGTCTCTGTGGTTCTTCACAGTAAGACCATCCATTTCCTTAATCAAAACATAAAGCGCATCCACACAGGGGGCTAGTGTCCCTGCCCGTTACTGGCGCCACGCCCAGGAGCAAAGAGCTGAAGGGCGTCATGGTCACAGAGCACACACATGGCCCTGAAGTTGTGGAGCTTGTAGTAAATGTAAATGGAATCACACTTCTAATGTTCCTTCTGTGAGTTAGCGCTGCACAGATAAATTTGATTTGTCCTAGGAAATCTGCAACACAGAGCATTTGGAGAGTTTTGTCTTTATCATTTTTAGCTGCTACTAAAACAGATTGCTAAAACTACTTGTAAAATATACAGTAATGGTGCTAATTTTCTCTCCCACTTAAATCTGAAAATAAAAATCTACTCAGATGACATTACCGCTGCGTAAGGCTGTCCAGGAGTTGACACCGGTGGGATCATCGGCCGGGGGTAAGATGGCTTGGCTTCGGCCTGTGAGGGCAAAGGTGCAGCAGGAGTTACTGCAGGGGCTGCGGTCGGTCTGGATTCAGGGACCTTGCCCATCTGTTTCAACTGCACAAGCTTGAGAGCATCCCTAGAGATAAGAGGGAATTAGAGAGCCATGATCAGTCACAAGAACTATAATAAAACTTCTAGAAAATGGAGGTGAGATGTGAAGGGAAGATACGAAAATATGTACATGTCAAGGCTACAATGCAACATAAATTATTTGAGCTAGACAAGTAAATCTTGTCTCTTACCTAGTCTGCTGATTCATATTATTTGTTCAATGGCTATAGTATTTGTACATTTTCAAAAACCGAACAATTAGAATGTTACCAAAGTACTAGGTATAGATATTCAATAGTTATTTTTACAAAAAAGAAATTAGTCTTTTTATGGGGGGGTGTCATCTGGAAAATGAACAATTCATAAAATAAACCACACCCTTATACTTGTGAAATAATTTTCACAAGGCACTCAGAAAGTATCATGTTTATTGTACCTACGACTTTCATTAGGATATTTATTAAATAACTGTTAAGTTCAAATTAGCTTGTTTATGGAGAGAAAATCACCCCATTATTAATTTTGCTTAACAAGCTACCAGCATAACCTAACGTAATAAACCTAACCCACGACATCATTTAGAACGACAAATAACTAAACTAGTAATAGACCTGCCTTTGTATTACTCTGTAAAACAAAGGCATCTTTTATACAAAGATATAATTAGATTCCTAAATATGTCAAGTCATCAATTCTTATAAATTAGACAAATGAAATTAAGTAAATTGCTTTAAAATATTAAATCAATTTGAAAACTTTAATATTACTGCCAATATAAAAGTGGCACAACTATAGCAACCTTACATCAGTTCATATGCCTACTTGAGTAATTTTTGTCTTCCCACTAGAGTAAGTTTCAATAGAGCAGGTGCATCTGTTTTAATACAGTCTTAAAAGACACAAAATTTAAACACATGAAGACGTATCAGTGTTCTTAAAAGGAAGACTCAACATCAAAATGATGCCCGTTCTAAGTTAATTTAAAATGTGACACAACCCAATAAAAATACTGTATGTCCTCTGCCAAACCCTGCCAATGGGGCTACACGAACTGTTTCAAATTCATGCGGAAGAATTAAGAGTGTGGTACTAAAAATTAGAGACAAAGTGGAAAAGAAAATCCAAAAAAAGACCCAACTGTATTTGGAAATTACTTTGATCATACAAGTGAATAAAATCCAAACAGGTAAGAATAAAATTGTTTTTAAAAGAATATTTTGGACTTCCGGCCAAGATGGAGATGCAGGTACATGGTCTTTGCCTCCTTGCACAACCAAAAGAAGAACACCAAATTTAAAAACAAAAAATAAGCCAGAACTGCCAGAAAATTGAACTAAATGGAAGTCCAACAACCAAGGAGTTAAGAAGAAACATTCATTCAGACTTGTAGGAGACGCAGAGATGGGCAGTGGGGGCGGAGAGGATGTACTGCAAGGTGTCAGCTGGAGGACCGGATGGTCCCACATTTGGGTGCAGATAAACTGGAAGGAACAATTGGGGAGCAAGAGAGACCACAGAACCCAGGGTTCCAGTGCAGGGAAATAAAGCCTCAAAACCTCTAGCTGTAAAAACCTGTGGGGGTTGTGGTGGCAGGAGAAACTCCCAGCCTCACAGGAGAGTCTGTTGGAGAGACCCACACATGGTCCTAGAATGTACACAACACCACCCACCTGGGAATCAGCACCAGAGGGCCCAGTTTGCTTGTGGGTAGCGGGGGAAGTGACTGAAAGCTGGCCAAGAGCCAAAGCAAGCAGCATTGTTCCCTCTCTGACCCTCCCCCACATACAGCACCACAACACAGTGATATGGGTTGCTCCACCCCTTATAATATAACAGGCACTGCAAAACAAAGAAATATGGCCCAAATGA